>BSEG01000005.1:46013333-47302500 GCA_036245055.1 Diospyros kaki
GATCCCTTGAACAGTTTGGTTTGATGCCACATTCATGGAGGCCACAAAGAGGGTTGCCTGAAAGCTCGGTTACAATTCTTCGCGCTTGGTTGTTTGAGCATTTTCTTCACCCGTAGGCCCTTGATGCGCTTTTCCTTATTTGCATTTTCCATTTGGAGAGTTTCTTCTTGTTAACTCTTATCTATGGTCTTACTGTTTCATCAGTTACCCAAAAGACTCGGAGAAAATCATGCTGGCGAGGCAGACAGGGTTATCCAGAAGCCAGGTAGAGACAGACAGAGCATATGTCTGGACTATTGAACTATGGTTATCTTGTTGTCAATGACCTAGCTAGTCGATGCCTGTATAAGTGTTCTCACCATTCCTTGCATGCCTATTGTTCTCATGTTTCAATTAGGTTGCAAACTGGTTTATAAATGCACGGGTTCGCCTTTGGAAGCCTATGATTGAGGACATCTATAAAGAAGAGTTTGGCGAAATAGACTCTAAATCATCACCAGAACCCGAATCCAAAGCAGCAAGAGACAATAAGCCTTCACCATCTCGGGACATTCCAGAAGAGTTGCCAGAAAGCATGACAACTGGGGCTGCAGAAGAGTTGGGACAATTTGATGACACAAAGTCTGATCTTGTCACCGATGTAGGAATGCAAGGATGCACCACAAGGCTAGGCTTTCAAAGCAGAAATAACATCTCAGAGTTGGGTACGCTGGGGCTTCAGCGCGGGGAACTGAATCCACTGTCGGTTTCTGGTGCGATGGAGTTCAGAGGGGACTATGCAGAAGCTTCATTGATGAGCCATGGCTTACCAGATTATCATTACTTGGATCAGTTACACCAACAACACACAGTCCCTGACTCAAACCTGTTACCTGATCTTGTAGAATGAGCATTGCCTCGCCTCTTTCTGTCAATGCCGATTCCATCTCCCTGCAATGGAGGAAAAGCCTTGGCAGGGTGGTAATCCACAACTGGGGAAGAAGAAGAAGAAGAAGAAGGATCAGATTAGCTTGCAGCAGCAGTGTAGATATATCAAAATGTTCAATAAGATCAGCTTACTTGTAAAGATAAATCCCTTTGATTTTGTTGAATAATGCAATTTGTATAGTTAGATCCATCCAGCCAACTTTGGCAGATAAGTTCAATGAAGGTTTTGCTGATTCACTGTGAATGTGTAAAATGTGGGCTCTGGCAGCTCCAAAGGCAGCAGCAATATGAAGCTGATGCACTCTCAAGCTGCTTGAGCTGGATCTTGTGTTACTTGTGTAGGATTAGGCAAGCTTAAGCACATCCAATTCAATAATTTTTGTTGTAATTCTTAAGAATTATTACTTCTATCAAAAAAGTTTTTGCGAGAGTAATTATAAGTTATGAAGATAATGGTATACAAATGAGACGTTTTTTGACTCACACGAGACAGAGAATCTTGTGCTCTAGGATGCTGTTTTTCAAAATTTTTTTTATATGCTAGTAAAATTTACTAAATATTTAAAAATGAGAAAATTAAATAGCATAAGAGAGAATATAATTACTAAAGGTATTAAATAATAATAATAATAATAACATAAATCATGAAAATAATTAATATATTGTTGTTGAAAATAAAATTTCAACTGTATAGAAAAAAGTATGAGAATATATTTGGTTTATCCTGTCATTATATTTAAAAAAAAAAATTAGAAATAGAGTTTGAAATCTGAAGCTTCATCCGGAAGCAACAGAGCAGACGACAAGAGGGAGCTCACTCGAAGCACGAGGCGAAGAGAAGAGAGAGCTGAATTCTATCATGAGTGCGTGCTCGTTCTGTTCGGCGATACTATCACTACCTCCAGTATCCGAGTCGTCTTGCCGATTGCTTCCAAGCCCTAACCCTAATCGCCCAATCCGTTCCCCTTTTCAAAGCAGAAACTCGAACAAGAATTCTTGGAGGCTAGCCCGAGTTCTTCAAGATGAAGGAGTCGGGGTCCTCTGGCCGGACGACGCCGTCTCGATGCGAGCCCCTGCCATCGACGCCAGCGAAGAGACGGAGGTTGCCGGTGTGGGTAATGGAGTTGCGGGGGATGCGGTGGAACTGGAGAGAACTCCAAATTCGTTGAGAAGATTTCCGAAGAAGAGAGTGGATGAGAACGAGGAGGATAGCTATGACAGTAGATTCAAGCTGCGAAACGGAAGGGAGGTCGGTGTTCTGATTTCATTTCCTTGGTTCTTCTCATTTTGCAATTTCAGTTTCTTTTGAACCACTAAATTATGCAATGCAAATCATAGAGAAATTTTGGTAGAACTTTTTGATTATTTCAGGAAGTGTATAGAAATAGAAATGGAAATGGAAATAGAAGGCCACTGGTGTGTTCTTGCAGCTTTAACAGGGATTATCACCGGCAATTGAAAGCAGCATGAGGGAAGTTTGCATAAAGAAGGGTTTTTTAATGGTGGAAAACATATGTACGGAAGGGAGTCGAGTTTGTGGAAATGCGGAGCCCTAGAGAAAGTAGCTAATGTGTTGGGAAACTCTGAGATTCATGGATTGTGATATTTTATGA
Source organism: Diospyros kaki (assembly GCA_036245055.1). NCBI lineage: Eukaryota > Viridiplantae > Streptophyta > Magnoliopsida > Ericales > Ebenaceae > Diospyros > Diospyros kaki. Next base: position 46,015,874 of record BSEG01000005.1, read on the forward strand.
CCCATCATTTTAAGTTATATATTTGGCCCTGGAGAAAAGATGATTAATTTTCCTAGAGCTCAAGGCATACTAGATTAAAGTCCTCTTTGAAGATGATAAGATAGTAGTCTTTTGATGGTTTGGGTTGCATGGACTGGTATTTTGTAGGTCATACAACTTAGGCTTGTCAACAGTTTGGATCTGGAATAGATCCATGAGATTCAGTCCATTTGTAAATCGACTCAGATCAGATCCAATTGACCCGGATCCATTAGATCAAATTTTGATTGGCCCAAGACTCAGTGAATTCCAATACTAGATCTGGATACGGACAAATATATATATATATATGTATTTATGCATGTACATACATAGAATTGTACGCTACCTGTTACATATATAATACCAAAACAATGCTCAATAATAACACATCATATAAAGTTGACACATGAAATTTAACACAATAATATGGTATGAGTAACAGAAAGAAGACACTTATAAAATTGGTCATTAATTAACTGGAATTTGGTACATAAAACTTGGTACATTTGGAGAGGTTTAACCATGATTGAAGAGAATAAAGGATTAAAATGGAAATTATAAAATTGGACAAGCCAGAGTGAAAAATCCCTAGACCTAGCTTTAAAATTTTCTGTTGTAATCCTTTATTCTCTTCACATCATGGTTAAACCTCTCCATATGTACCAAGTTTTTATATATCAACTTCCTGTAAATTTAAAGACCAGTTTTTTATGTCTCTTGTTTCTGTTACTCATACTCTATTCTTGTATTAAATTTTATATGATTGTTGGATTACTACTAGGCATTGTTTTGTATGTATACATGTATGTTATGAATATGAACATATACATGTATGTATATATCTATGTGTTTACATATATATACACATACATTTATTGTCAAAACAACAACAAAAAGTTTAAGCAAAACATGGATTCGAATCTAGTTCAGATCCATGAGATACAGATTTCCCTGGCCCAAGTGAAAATGGATTTAGACTGGATCATTACTTGTTGAATTTAGCCCAAATTTGGACCACTGATAGCATACGCACAACTTTGAAATCGGGGCACATATAGTCCTAAATAGTGAGAGGGGATAAGATGCTTGGTTCATTTAAAAAATGATGGAGATTAGGGCATTGTTTTACAAATTAAAAAATGAGTAGTAATAGGGGTTTGTGGTCAGTTTAGGGTGAGGTCAAGGAGTGGGGATCTGATCATGGTAGTGCATTGCAACAGAGCAAGGGAGCTTGGTTTCTTGACGTGTTTTCTTTATTGTTTTAGAGTTGCATACTTATTTTGGTGCTTTTTTGGCAAAATCTATTTACTTGACATCACCATGTTTTGGCAAAGTTGGTATTTGTCTTCAGCTAGGACATGTATATAACCGTATATTATTTCTTGTGTTCTGCTTTATGCCTTTCTGTTTGTTTTTGCTGACTATTCTCTGGGCTGATTGCCATTTTGCTCTATATGCATATTATCATGTATTACCTAAAGAGAACACAACGGTCTTAACTTGATGTGTCAGGTTTTTGAAGAGAAAGCTTACCTTGTGGGTGTTGAACGCAAAGGTTTTATAGAGGATAGCTTTGGTATTGAAGAGTCGCTAAAGGAACTGGCCCAGTTGGCTGATACTGCTGGCCTGATGGTTGTTGGTTCTACCCATCAGAAGTGAGTGCTATATAGCCTCTATTGGGAATCCTTCAATTAATTGCTGCTGTTGTATATTTATATATTTGAAACTTTTTAGTAATTGCTGCTGTTGATTGAAGGATTCCCAAAAATGGCTGTCATTTAATGTATATAAATGTATCACTTTCATTTGGTCAATTAATATATATAAAGTAATTACACCCAACATCCTCAAGGGAGGTCTCTGTCATTTGGTCTATTAATATAGATAAATGTATCACTTTCCTCCTTGGCGTGAGAAAATGGCTGTTAAATTTTCAAAATACTAAAAAAATTCCCTCCTCCCCCCTCTCTCCCTCTCAGCAAAACTCTTTCTCCTTCTCCAATGGCCATGGCAGCGGAACAATGGTTTCTCTTCCTCTTTTACATATGTAACCCCCATCAAAGGTGGGTTGCAAGGATTGAATGGTGGCGACTAGCCATCGTGACCAGCTGCCTGTAGTGATTTTTTTATTTTAAGATATGTTTATATGTTAGTTTAGTTTATGTATGTGCAAATATTTATATCTATATATATCTGTACATAGTTTATGTTTTTGTTTACTAAATATATTTATATACAGTTTATATTTAGTTTAAGTTTATATTTATATTTATATTTTATTGTGTGTATTCTGCTGAGTAGAAAATATATATTTTAGTTTGAGTTTATAGTAGTTTATATTTTTTGTTTTATCAAATATATCTAGTTTACATTTATATGTAAATATATTAATATATATTTTTAGTTGAAGTTTATATTTATATTTTAAAAATATATTTTAGTTCATATATAGTCATATTTTTTGTAATTACAGTATCTTTTTGTAATTAAAAAATGAAAATGTAATTTCTAAAATTAAAATATAGAGAGGAGAGAGACAGGGGAGAGAGAGAGAGTTATGTAAGAGAGAGGAGAGAGAAAGAGAAAGAGATAGGAAAGAGTTTAAAAATCAGGAGCTGGTCAATTTATACAATTTGTTAATGGCATGGGAGGTCTCTGTCTTTTTGCCAAACCTCAAGGATAGAAAAATATCACCAGTCCAATTTAGAGATACCATTAAATCCCATAGTAATGATTATATAAATATCATTCAATGTACAAAAAGTTAATTATTTAAAATTTAATTTTGTGTTCTTTATTATTTATCCAAATGTTTATTGTAGATGTAGATTTTAACTTGATTTTGTTTACATAATTCTATTAAAAAGTCCACCTTTCTCAAGGCACGTCATTTGCACACCCAACACATGGACTCAAGTGTCCATCACTTGTTTGGAAAGGTTGAAAGTATGATGCTGAAAGTAATAACAAAAGTGAGGGCATGCCATTTGACATATCAAACATGTGTCCTAGGGGGTACAAAGAGTATTTGTATTCATTACATTTTAGACATGGGTATGACACCCACAATGAAGTTTTTGTACTTCCATGGTCGTGCTTTATGGAAAGTATATGGCAAGGTTAGCTTTGGCTAAATAAAAGGCTATATAGATTTTTTTGTTTGTACTTGCAAAAGAAATTATGTTGTTCTATTTGTAATCTTCTTCAATGGGGGCAAGAGTTGTAAGACTAATACAAATTTTATAGACTTGGATTCTTCTAGCTGCCTGGGTTTTCAATTAGGTCTAAATCACATCTTATTGTTAATTCAATTACATTGACTACTCATTTTAATATGGTGCAGACTTTCTACTCCAAACCCGAGGACATATATTGGATCTGGGAAGGTTGCAGAAATCAAGACTGCAATTCATGCATTTGTTGTTGAGACTGTAATATTTGATGATGAGCTTTCACCAGGGTTAGTTCATGCAAAATTCCAAATGCAATTGCAATTCAATTTGATATCTTGTTAGTTATAAGCTTGATTCATAATATAGCACTGATTTGTTGGTTCATTCATCTATTTTTGGGATCTCTAACCGTGGGAATGAAGTTTTCTTTTTCTTTGGAGATGAAAAGCAAAGGGGTGATGTGGTTGAATTTGAGTACTTTTGGCTATTGTAGCCTTTTCTGGTGGAAGGTTCTTCTTGTCTTGACCCCTAAATAGAACCTCATATAGTAGTTACTCAATGGTTGCAAGTTATGTTGAGTCCTTGTATCACTCCAGGCTATCAACTGCCATCTATGTGGCTCTGTGTAGGGCATGTGAGTGGCTTCATTGCCACTCCCTCTAAGGATTGATTATATCTCCTTAAGCCGTTGAAGGATTGTGCATATCCCTGTGACCATCTTCAATCAAAAGCTCATTTGTCAATGGTAGTATTCCTTCATGCCAAGTTTGGGCACTCATCAAGTCTTAGTATGCTTGTAAAGACTTTATCCCCTTGAGTATTCCCCACTCTCCACAGAGATGCTTACAATACATTCAGTTGGGCCACAGAAATTCTTTACCTAAACTCCTTGTGAATTACCACCATTGAATATAATCTCCATATGCAGCTCCATAGGCCACTTCACAGGACTAATGCTGCTATATGTCTTTATGCTCTATATGCCACTTTTTATGCTGCTCTTGTTTTTGCTCCCTTTTTTCTGATCCTATATGCATTTAGGAGTGCCCTTATTAGCTCCTATTTTTCAGCGACTCCAATAACTCCAAGATCTAATGTTCTGACAGCCTGAACTCCAAGCTTAGGAACTCCTCTGTATGGACCTTCAAGGGTTTGTAGAATGGAGGATAGAGTTAAAAGGCCTTGTTAAGGTATCAATCACTCTTAAGAGTATCTTTACCTTGACTATTTCATACAAAGAGCAACCCACATACCCCATGTGCACCTTGGTTTACGGATTGATGATTTCCATCAGCTATGGGTATCTCTCCACAATTACAGGCACCTTCTGCCATTAAGAGTGTTACTCTTCTGCTACCTATGTGGGGTCATTCCAGTAATGGGATTTCGGGTCACTACCTATAATCATGTTTGTTTGATGTCTGCTCTTCTCCACTGTAAATATGGAGTTTGGGCTTTTGTTGGTGGAGGAAAACACAAATTTGTTGTTGCTCCAACTCTAGCTCTCCACTGCCTCTCACTCTCTCTCTCTGAATTGGCTTGCTCTCTTCTTGGCTTTGGCAGGTTTTTGTGCCAACTCATAACCAACTATAAGTTTTAGAAGGCTGTTGATTGACCTCAGCCTTTTATTTTCCATCATTTGCACACAGTTTTTTTTTGGCTTCAGTGGTGTACACCATCTACTAAATCACTGCCTTCTACTTCTTGCGTTATCTTAGGATTCTTCTTCCTCTTAACCATCTGATTGTTGTAGTTTGAGTGGAATTGTTGTCCTTGCAAATTGTATATTGTTGTTAGGCATAATCTAGTCATCATGGATGGCACACCACCCCCCTCCCCCCAATTATATACTTAACTCGTGCTACATTTTGCCTCATTTATTTTGTTGATTTTATCGTTCCATCACATAGATATACCGATTTTCAGGCAATTACGTAATCTTGAAAAGGCCTTTGGAGGAGATGTTAGAGTTTGCGATCGCACTGCTCTCATCCTAGATATCTTCAACCAGAGGGCAGCAACACATGAAGCAGCTTTACAGGCAAATCTATATTTTTGTTTGAGATATTTTCTGAATATGTCTTATCTGTTTACACTGACTAGACTGAAGTCTTTCTAGGTTTCATTAGCACAAATGGAGTATCAATTACCTCGACTCACAAGAATGTGGACTCACCTTGAGCGGCAAGCCGGAGGCAAGGTGAAAGGTATGGGTGAGAAACAAATTGAAGTGGACAAGCGTATTTTACGCACTCAAGTAAGCAGGTTTCGTCTGCTGCCCGTAATTTATACAATTTTTTTTTCCCTCGGGCTTATATAATTACATTGTAAATAATATTTTTTACAATAAATTTACATTCTTATATATGTGCTTTAATAACATTTATGAGCTGATTTTTTTTCTTGTCATTGATTAGATTCCTGAGTTATCTTTCACAAATCTTCTTGCTATTCTTAATTTGCTTGCCATTAAAAGTATTTATTTCTCTTCTTAACATCTAAATGTGATCAAAATATGTATTTATTGGAGGTTTATAGATTAAGAACATTCTTGTTCTGTTTTGCCCTTTTCTTCCTGGCTTTTATGCTTTATTCTGCCTATTCTTAGAGTTTGATCATCCATCTGGTTGCAATGTTTACAGATTGGTGTTCTTAAAAAAGAGCTGGAGTCTGTTCGTAAACATCGAAAGCAGTATCGAAACCGGCGTGTTTCTGTACCTGTGCCAGTTGTGTCTTTGGTAGGAAATACATGAATTTGGAGCAGTACATGTTTCTTTTTTTTTTTTTTTTGCCCCCTTTTGCTTTGGTCTTCTTTTATTTATTTATTATTATTATTATTATTTTTTTTTTTTGGGGGGGGGGTGTCTAGAACTGGTCATTATGACATTAGCTAGCATGTGACATATTCTATGATTTTAGGTTGGCTATACAAATGCTGGAAAGAGTACACTTTTAAATCGATTGACTGGTGCTAATGTTCTTGCTGAGGATCGCCTGTTTGCAACGCTTGATCCAACTACTAGAAGGGTACAGGTCAGTGAGATGTAATGATAAAAGACTTGATTTTGTGTGTCACTTCTCTTATTGTTATGACTTATGAGTGGCTTGTCTAACAGTTTTTGCTCCAAATTGGAATTTCTGGAAGACCTCCAATTTATGTTGAGGAATGTTCTTGTGCATATAACAACTGTTTTGTGGGCATATCTTAGATATATTATGTTGGCTTTTCTCCAGATGAAGAATGGGAAGGAGTTCCTTCTTACAGATACTGTTGGATTTATTCAGAAGTTACCAACTACACTAGTACGTTTCATTAAACTTTACATCATCAAGTGGCCAATTCTTATTATATTATTACATCCAGAACTTGTAGCATCTTTCCTTCTTTTTGTTTTTTCAAACTGAAAATTGAAGTTGAGGTCTAGTAGATGAGAAACTTAGAGATTGCTCAGAAAATCATGTTATTATCTTTGTTCTCTGCTTATTACTGCATCTTGCTGCAGGTTGCTGCTTTCAGAGCAACATTGGAGGAAATTTCAGAGTCATCCCTTCTGGTGCATGTGGTGGATATTAGGTATGACTTGCTAAATTAACGAAGCAGGTTCTCTCCGTTGACAAACATTACTCATAATATAATTTGTTTCCAAATTCAGCCACCCACTGGCCCTGCAGCAGATAGATGCTGTGGACAAGGTTCTTGCTGAACTTGATGTGGAGTCAATTCCAAAGTTGATGGTGTGGAACAAGGTGATATATCTGGTCTTTTTGATTGTGACAGTAGTTTGATGAAAACACTCATTAATGTTCTTATGTTTCTATGCATTCATGTAATATGCACGCTGATAAGGTGCATTATAGTTTTAGCCATCTCTCTCTCTCTCCCATTCTCATAAGTATATAAATGGATTTTCCCTAATTGCAAAATTTTTTTAGCCTTCTCTTGGCAATTTGTTTTGGTTTACATGTTCTTTATTCATGATTATTAATTCTGTGGTCCTTAGCAATTAAACTACTTGCACACACACCCTCTTCCATTCTCTCTCTCTCTCTAATGTATGATTGCTCCACATGATGAGTTGGAATAACTCCACAAGACAGAATTAACCTGCCTCCACGAGGGCAAGTCAGAATATATATGACCTGTAAAACTAGAAAATTTTTGGAGACATGCACTGAGTTGTCCTTTCCGGCATGCATACTTTTGTATATGTTTTATTTATTATATTAATGTAAAGAAAGTGATTTGATAGGTTCAAGCTTGAATCATTTAAAGAATGACATATAATATAGCGGATTTTTACACCCTTCCATTCAGAACTAATGGGAAAAATTGTTCTTGCCCTGCCTACACCAGATATATACTCTTTCTCAAGCTTCAGTTATTTTTCTGGAGTAAGAAGTTTCATGTTGATTTTAACCATTCTTTTTTTTTTTTTGGTTGAGAATTTGGCTATATTCATAGCAGCATGAGAGACATCAGCCATGAGGTTAATCATATAGTTTATGACAGGTTGATAAAGCTAATGACCCTCTGAAAATAAAATTTGAAGCAGAGAAGAGAGGAGATACAGTGTGCATCTCCGCCTTAAATGGTGATGGATTAGATGAATTTTGCTATGCTGTTCAGGAAAAACTCAAGGTACTGAGTTGAATTTATTTTATTTTTTGATCTCGTTGAGAAACTATGCATTTTTTTTATTTGTTAAAGGACAATGTTTTTCCATATTAGTGGTTTCTTGTTTGTTTAAGATTTGTCTTATTATTATTATTTTTTTTTCTGTAAGTAGTCTTATTTTTTATTTACTCCCCAGGATTCTATGGTATGGGTGGAAGCTTTAATTCCTTTTAACAAAGGGGAACTTCTCAGTTCCATCCATCATGTTGGGATGGTCCAGAATACTGTAAGTATTTTTTTCATGCATTTGGTTTATTTTCCTTCCCATTTTTCATTCCATTATCTCCATGGTCTAACTACATGTTTTATTGGCAATATTTAAATTAGACATATAAAGAGGGGCAGGTAAGATTGACAAGGAAATGGATCCACAAGAGGAATTGTTCCTGAGGTTCACCCAGTAGTGGTGTACGGGGATGGATTGACATAGCCAAAATAGCAAAAGGAAAAAAAAAATAATGAATAGAAGTACTTAAGAAAATTGCGTATGTTGATTAATTATATTTGAGAATGTTCAAGATGACTTTTGACTCCTCAAGAGTAGGTCTGCTAATCTTTATGTAAGCATTTCTGTCTGGTATTTTGGAATTTTCCCAAAGATGACAGAGGCCTTAAAATAAAACTTTAAGGACTTAGGAAATGAAATTGAAAATGATCAAACAGTACTTACTCAAGTACTTAGTATGATCAGCTTAAGAAAGAAGTTGAACATTAAATTACATGAAGATAAATGTAAGGTACCACCAAACTAGGACCGGAAAGTTAATATTAATTTTAAACCACTAGACTTCCCCCAATTTTGACGGATGGTAGACAGAGAATTGCGCCACATCAATTCTGCAGCTGTTCCCCACTTGGTAGATGGACAACTCCACTTTCCAATGGATGAACAGCTTCCTTGAGGGACATAATACGACAGTGGTCTATTGGAAAAGAGAAAAAAATTTAGGCATACAAAAAGATCTCTATATGATAGATATTTCAATCAACACGGTGATGTCAACACAGATAAGGAGACGATGTGAATGAGAAGCAAATGGAGAAACATATCATTAGCCATAGAAATTTTGATTCTAGTTCACTGATTTGGTTGGATAAAAGTATAATCGGTAAATCCAATTATTTGATCTTTAGCTTGTATTTGTTATTTGTCTTGACACTATACTCCTGCATTTGCAGGAATACACAGAGAAAGGGACATTGGTCAAGGCGTACGTGCCGCTTCGGTTTGCAAGGATACTCACCCCAATGAGGCAATTGCGTGTATCATAACTTCTTATATTTGGCTGTCCAAGACTTTTAGAAGGGGTGATAAATACTAGAGGTTCATCCATGGCTTATTTGAGGCAATTGATTGGTTATACGAATTAGAAACCAAAAGCTTCATTGACGTTTCATCTGATAGATAAAATAGGGTTTGGAGTCTTCTCTAAGAAAGAGATGGAGTGTGTAAAAAAGCTTACTTTGTACAAATGCCCATGTATATTTTGTGTGCCTAAGGTATACGTACATAGCATTTTTATTCGTGTAATTAACGTGTAAAAATTGGGGAAGTGACAGGCCTCTGTTATCTTCTCCTTTGGAATTATATTTACTCTTTAACAAGCTTTGGAATAGCGAAGCTATGTGGCTATACCCTTTCTTTTGGAACCTGCTGAGAGAGATTTCCAACCCAAGAACACAGAAGGCATTTTTTTGTCACAAATTGGAATGGTAGCAATCGAATATTAAACCCAAAAATGGAGTGTATGTTTGTGGTAATGCTTGTATAGACAGATTTTTTATCGCAGGAAAGATGAAGTGAGTTATCTATTTTTACCCATTGAGAAAGAACGAGTTCAAATCATTGAGCAGTGAAGCCAAAAGCACTGTCAAAAGCCTGAAAACTGCTCTTTCTCATTCCAACCCAAATGGTCATAGTCAAGGCTATGCTTATTCCATTATGTTTCTTCCAAGGGGACTTAGTAGAAAGAGTGGTTGATTATACGGCAAGAAGCCGAACAGCCATGCCATGTAAGGCTAATCCTTGAGATTCTTCGGTTATCAAATCATTGAGCAGTGAAACCAAAAGCAACTGTCAAAAGCCTGAAGACTGCTTTTTCTCATTCCAACCCAATTGGCCATGGTCAAGGCTATGCTTATTCCATTATGTTTCTTCCAAGGGGACTTAGTAGAATGAGTGGTTGATTATACGGCAAGAAGCCAAGCAGCCATGCCATGTAAGGCTAATCCTTGAGATTCTTCAATTATCAAATGCCTTTTCTTCAGTTATCAAATCATTGAGCAGTGAAACCAAAAGCACTGTTAAAAGCCTGAAAACTGCTCTTTCGCATTCCAACCCAAATGGCCATGGTCAAGGCTATGCTTATTCCATTATGTTTCTTCCAAGGGGACTTGGTATATAGAGTGGTTGATTATACCGCAAGAAGCCAAGCAGCCATGCCATGTAAGGCTAATCCTTGAAATTCTTCAGTTATCAAATGCCTTTTCTTAAAGTTCTTTCTTCTCTACTAATAGCGGTGTCTTTCGTCTATCCTCTCCTCCGCTTCCCCAGGTTCACATGCCCTCAAGTTAATGGCATTGTCATGTCAGCTTAGATTCTTAGAGAAATGGCTGCCTCTTTGCTCAGGGTTCACTTTGGCGACTGCTTTATACCAGGTATTGCATTTACAATCTCTATAGAAGCCATTTTCCGCTGATACAAGTACTTGTGTTCAAATATAAATTGCTTGATACAAGCCATTAGCAGGAGATTTTACTTGCAATATAAATTGCTTCATACTCGTGATGTTCTGATGAGTTTTGGCTCTTAATGGGCATAGGGATAAGCCTCTGTGAATATTCAAGGGGCATAGAGAGCTTGTTTGAGACAATCAAACAACGTAAGCCTCTTAGTAATAAGGAACATCATAATCATCTTCTTAACAAGCCTTAATCTCATTGGGAGTCTCAGTGATAAGGAAAAATTGGAAAATAAATGAAAAAGAAGAATAGGATACAGTCCATTTGGAGGAACAGAACAAACGTAGCAAGGGATAATCATCGAGCACAATTGCTATATATAGGATTAACTGAACTAACAAGTGTAGAAGATCAATTCAACTTCTGTTGTTTAGACGCCTAAGGCAGCTTCCTAGATATCCTTCTAGTCAGCTTATATCTAACCATCCTTGCAATCCTGTAGAACCAGAAAGCACTCACTAGCTGCAACCCCAGTGCCATTGCCTGTTCAAGCCAAACATAGAGAACAGTTCTTTGCCGTACATCTCTTTTCTACACCTAATATGTTAAACTATTGTATTTTACACATGGAAGGCCAAGAACATGGTTTAAAGTCGTCTGTTCTGGGAGTACAAATTCATCTTCTGAGCATTATAAACTGTGAAAATGATATGGTGTGTATATATGATATGGTATTTACCTTTATGAGAAGTGGGTTATTAGCAGATATTGTCACATATGCGAGATATGGTCCACCCACCATCCTTGCAACTGAAAATGACTGCAAATGAAATCTAACAAAAGAGGACATCACAAGAAAAAATGTTAAAGAAGTGAATTTAAAACTAGTCCTGAAGTGAGCAGACCTCCAAAGGGGCTTCAATTTAGTACATACATCAGCTGCCAAGTTGAGATCACTGTCCTTGTAACCAAGCTCCTTGAGCATCTCCCTCAAGTGGAGGAATGGGCTGGAGATCTCTGTGATCCATAGTGCCGCAACCATCTCTGACCCACACTGCAAAGAAGAAGCAATCTAAATCTCTCTATAAATTTTATGGTAAATTACACTTGATCCTCCTGAGATTTCAGTAAATCAGAGTGTATGCACCTGGCATTTTGAAAGTTACGCTGATCTCCCGGTTGTTAAAATGAACACTAAATCAGTTATAAGCGTACAAAATGTCTCGAGAATCTCATGTAACCTAAATCTAATGACACAGGTAATTTGGTATAACTTTTGAACAGTAAGGATAATCAGTGTATTTCTTGAACATGAGGAATACTTCCTATTTATATCAAATCTCATGGGTGCACAGTGTATCTTTCCCTATTGACTGGTTTTAGAGAAAATTTACCTTTTCATAGGCAAGCCCTGCTCCAATTCCAATAATGCAGACCATATGGTGGATTGAATTGTCAAGCTTGGCATTGTTGTCAAATGGGCAACAGCCCAGATCATAAATCATATAAGCTAGGCTCACTGCTAATGTTTGCATCTGTGCAGTGTTTGTGATCCAGCATTAATGAAATGATGGGTCGTTTGACCGAGCTTTCAGTTTTCATGCTAAAGAAATCAGTGTACCTGCCTGTGTGATGATGTTGAAGCCAACGGACAAACTGGCCATCTCCAATGTTGCACAGAGAGGGAGCTGAATATCACATCAAAAGATTCATGGACTGTAGAAACTACCCGGTTGCAGAAATCGAAAGATCGGTTTGGTAAGATCCTTCTTGCCAACAGAAATGTTATAGTCCACGAGACGAGCACATTTGATTGATTAGAAAAAGGTTGTTGATAGCTTAAAGTCGACAAAAGTCTTATGCAGATCGTCGTAGGCATTCCCTAGAGTTTGCAATAGGAGATGAAGTATATCTTAAAGTGTCACCTATGTATTAGCTACATTGGTCCATTTAAAATATTGGACCGAGTGGGTGACATAACATACCAATTGAATTTTTCTCATGACTTTGCGAATATACACCTTATATTTTATGTATCGATGCTAAGGAAGCATAAACCCGATCTATACCAAGTTCTTCCACCACCAACTATTGAGAGAAAGCAAATAAATAAGAATCTTAATTATGAGAAGCAGGTAGAGCGCACCATTAATAGATAAGTAAAAAGATTTCGAAATAAAAATATTATCTCCATAAAAGTGATTTGACAAAACCACACAAAGAACAAAAGGCGTCATGAATGAGAACTATCCCATCTGTTTGAGACTTAGATTATAGTCAAAATTTGAGAATAAATTTTTTAATAAGAATATGAGATTGTAAAACTCAATTTTTGGCCCTTATTTTTTAGAAAGCCCAAGGGGGAGCCAAGCCCATATGGCAATAGAAAGCCACTAGGGCTCCCCGCTTCCTTCCAACCATCTTCTCCTTCTTCCTGTTACAATCTCTCTCTCTCTCTCTTCCAAGAAAGCTGCTGTTAATCACCGATTTTGCGAAATCCAACCGTCCGATCTTGAATCCGACAACATTTTCACCGTAAAAGTAAATCCCGATCTAGAAGAAGGTAAGTCTTTTAGTTTTATTGACGTTATTTTCAGCATGGATCCATGATATCTATACATATATATCCGTGGTTAGGTTTGGCCAGAAGTTTAATCTTAGATCTATGGAGATTCAGCCGTTGGATCTTGTCGGTTTTTGGATATGTTGGTAATTGGGGATAAGGATGTCAGGTGGTTGCCTCCGATCGTCGGAAACCTCCAGCCACGGTGGCCGGTGGTGACTGCTTGTGCATTTTTTTAGTTCTGGCCGAAAATTAAAAAATAGATTTATGAAAATCTAGCTGTTAAATCGGTCCAATTTTTGTGTATGTTAACCCCCTTGACTTGGCGTTTCTGATGGTAGGCTCTGATTGTGGGAATATTCGACCGACAGTGGCCGTTGGTGGCGGCGGTTGTGGCTGGTATAGGCTGTTTTGGGGTTGGCCTAGGTTGGCAGGGCCCAACTGGTTCATGGGCCAGTCCAATGTTTTTGGAGTTGGGTTTGGCCTAGTTGTGGCAACCCTTGGGTGGGTTTAATTCTGAGGTGACTTGATCTTGTATTTATTTAATTTTTATGTAATTTGATAATTTTGTAGGTGACATTGACGGCGTACGAGGGAATCACAAAGCTTAAATAACATTATGAGTGAATAAATTGTATTATGGTACAAGGGAATCACAAAGCTTAAATAACATTATGAGTGGATAAATTGTATTATGGTAGTAATCGTTGCATTCATATCTCCATTTATTTTGATATTCTATATATACTATTCGCAATTTTATTCCTTAATTGTATCTGAAAAATTAGAATACGTAATGTCTAATTTGCGCATATAGAATCCAAAAGTGAAACCAACTGAAAAAACCAAAAATGAAACCAACTGTCAAAAATCTCTTTGTCGGTTTTGGTTTTTTTCATTTGTTCGATTTGAACATCTATTCAATTTGTTCGGTTCAACTTTTGATAACATTTTGGTTTATTCAATTTGAGCTAATCGAATCGACCAAATGCTCATCCCTAGCATTTGATGTGTGTAAATGCAAAGGTGAAATGAGAATTTTATATCATTCAACTCAAGAGATTTAGTTTGATTCAAACAAAATATGCATAAATTCTTTTTATTTTTGCCATCGTATTCAAGTGGAAATTGAAGGATTGAAAATAAGAACAGAATTGGAGATTTTCGTCCTCTATTAGTGGATTTTCATTTTCATTTTTTGGTATGGAAATGAAAATTAAACAATAATTTATGCAAATTTTGTTTAACAAATAGTGATTAAATAATCTGGGCCCAATTGGCCCAGATATAAGAATGGGCCTACTTTCACGGGCTTGATAACTAGGCCCAAGGTTAGTTATTGGCCCATTCCGCCAGAAATTTGGGCCTGAAAGGTGAGAACCACACCGGTTGCAGGTTATGTGTATCACAGAGGATATATCCCCCTGGAGAATCGCACGGTTGTAAAAGTCGGATAGTAGGAATTGTTGATCCAACGGTGGACACCGAACATGTATTGTTTATAGGCAACCGATAGAGGTTCGAGGGCGAGAACGAGGAGGAGCTCGAGTCTCTCTGCTTCATCTTCAGGTATTTCTGCGTCATCTCCACCCCAGCCCCCCTCTGGAAACCCTTCTCTTCTCCACTTCTTCTTCTTCCTCTCCCGACCTCACTCTCGCTCTCTCTCACCCTCGCCGCCTCTCGCTCTCTGCCTCCTCTTTCTTTCTCGTCCGGCGTCCGCTCGCGCTGGCCCTCGCTCTCTGCATCTCTCTTGCTCGCGCTCGCCCTCGCTCTTGCTCGCGCTCACCCTCGGCCCCTCGCTCTCTTCATCTCTCTTGTTCACGCTCGCCCTCGGCCCCTCTTGCTCTCGCCTCTCGCTTGCCCTCGCTCTCTGCCTCTCTTGCTCTCGCTCGCCCTCGCCCTTTTCTCTTGCTCTCGCTCTCGCCGGCCCTAGCTGCTGCGACGCTGCCTCTCGGGTCTCGGCTCTCGGCGTCTCGCCCTCTTGCTCGCCCCGACGCCCTCTGCTCTGCCTCTCGGCCTCACCCTTGCTCGCTGCCTCTGCTTCATTCGATTGAGAGCTAGGTAATTTATTTATTTATTTATTTTGCCTCTGCCTCTGCTTAACAAGTAAAATAAATTGTTTGTGGTTTCAACTTTGTTGTTGATTGATTCGTTGAAGCTGCTGTCTTTTTTGAGCAAGTTATAAGTGATTTTTTTGCTAATTTTGTGTCTGCTTGGAGTTGGTTGTTTGACTGCTGCATTCAGTTAGGATTAGGAATACAATTGTCAATTGTTAATTTGTTATATTGGCCTTGCATTTGCCTCAAATCTTGAGTTAAATATTTTAATTGTTCGATTATTGAATTATGTTATTTTTTATTTGTGTATCTTAGAATTTAGAAAGAAAAAACAACCTTCTGCGAAGAATGGAACAACAACCTTTTGTTGTATTGACTTTTTAGTTATATAAGAATTTTATTGCATTAACTTTTTAAAATTCCAGCCCCCCCCCCCCAACCTAAATTTCTGGATCCGCCCCTGATCTAGAATTAGGGTTTTTGTTCTGTCCCCCCATTTCCTTCCATTACGCGATTGCCTGTTTGATTCTTGCTTCGTTTTCTTCGCTTGTTTTGATTTTGGTTCACCTGTGCTCAGTGCTCAAGAAGAGGTATCTTGGGTTTGTGAAAGTGAATGTGAATGGATTGTGTATAGAAAGAAAGTGGATTTGGGTTTTCCCATGCTTAATTTGTGCCATTTGCTCTTCCTTTGGCAATCTGTTCTTGGAGCTGTTTGCAAACTTGTAAAGGTAGGAATAATTAGGATGTTTAGGGTAGCATAAATTGAATAGTCTTTATGTTTTATAGAAATTGTTTCACCACTTTGTTTTAAATATTACTTTTGTCATTAATCTATATTCTATGGGATAATTAGGATGTTGTCATGGCTAATTCAGCTAAACTAATTGTGGGAACTATGATGCCTGATGGGTCATTTCACGGGTTCTCTTCACTGGCCCGGTTTGAAGACAATGACTGGTTTCAAAAGTTGGTATTTTTACAAGGACTACCTTCTCAGATATTAGAGTTTTAGGCAAGGCTCCTTCACTCCGGCGCTGCCTAGGTGAGCACCTCTGCTGAGGCATCAAATGCTGCAAGCGCCCACCTAGGCTGTATCAGAATCAAAATAAAAATTGAAGGAAAGTGAAGGGTCATCTGGAGAAGGAAGTGTAAAATGAAGAGGAAAATAAAAAATAAATAAAAAAGAGAAGAAAAGTAGACGCACTTGACTCCTCTTTATGCTTTTATGCTGTTGATGTTTCTTTTCAGCCACTGTCGCACTGTTTCTCAGTTAGTGTTTGATCTTTTCAGTCTGCTAATAGTTGCTCAACAGTCACTGTTTTGTTCTTTGATGTGTATATTTTGTTCTAGACTTTTAGTCAATACTTAGTTAATATTTGCAACAAAAGAGTTATATATGTTTGCTACAACTGTAAACCTGTAATAGTGTAGCTTATAAATTCATACATATTATTGTTTGTATGTTAATATTAGATATTATATAACTTTGTTAAAATATATAACTTATTTTTTGTGTGAATATTTATATTTGTTGTATGTTTGTTTGTCTTCCTATAAGTATTTAACATTGTTTATTTTGAACATTTGTTGAGTAACTTATATTTTATGTGTTAGTGTTTTATATTATATTGTCTGATTATCTTTTTTATATTAAATATACTTTTTTTTTTTAATTTAGAGCCTTGCTTATGTCAGGCGAGCTCTTTTTTAGCACCTAGATCCTTGGGCTATATAAGGCTCATAGCGCCTTACAGGTGCCTCTCGCCCCCAACTATCTTGTTCTTGATTAAGGATTTCTACTTGGTGAAATCTGGAACAACCTCCTTTCATCTTGCTTGCGGCCAGTGTTCTAAAACGTGCTAGGCGTTAGTCAGCGTCTAGAAAAACTATTTTTTTTTAAACATTTTGATGTTATTTTTAAATAAATTAAAGTTGAAACAACAAGAGAAATAATGAAATTAAGTTTGAGAAAATAAATTGTTGTTTGCCAAGAGCCAACAACAGCAAGAAGCAGCAACAAGAAGTTGTTATAAATATTAAATAATATTAACAAATATTAAAATATATATAACATTTAACTTGTTTGCTTGCAAGTTACAAATATTAAAATATTCAAATAACAAATTCACACATTAACAAATATTAACATAAATAATAAATTAAATAACAAAAATAAAAAAAAGGCAACAGCAACACTGGCTGCTTGCTTATTGTTTACCCAGAGTGAGGAGTGAGGAAGACGAGAGAGAGAGAGCTGGAAAGCAGAGTGGAATGACGGTTGGCGACTAGTCCATCATTCACGACGGTCAGTGGTGGCATGAGACGAGAGTGCTAATAGAAATGGAAAGCGGCGATGGTGACTCCGCAAGATAGGGGTATTCAAAAAAATCAGTGCACCGTGGAAACTGACCAGACCAAATCGAACCAGAACAAACCGGTCGATTTTTTTTTTTTGACGGTCGAAAACGGTTTGAAGGCTGTCCAAACCGTGCGGTTCACGGTTTGGACAGTAGGTTGTTCGGTTTAAAACCGAACCGCCCATAAAATAATATATATATATATATACATAAAGGCACCCATAGCCCTGCGCAACCCCCTCCCCACCTACAACCCTAATCCCTACTCGCAATCTGTAGAGCCCCCTCCCCCACCCTCAACCTAATCCCTAATCACAATCGGAAGCCCCCTCCCCCACCTGCGCAAATCAATCGGCAGCCCCCTCTGGCCCTCCCCCACCCGTGCAACTCTTCCCCGGTTCCCCCAATCGGAATCATCCGATCACCGTTGCTGCTGCAACCTTCTAGCTTCCATCGTCTTCCCTTCTGCTTTCTCTTTCTCCTCGTCCTTGGAGAATCGTGGTAGCCCACACCCAAGGTTCCACCGCTGGCTGCGGCAGATCGAGGCAGAGGAGAGGAAGCTCGGGCCGAAGCGTCTAGGTGTGTGTATTTTTATTAACATCTAGTGTGTGTTTGTTTGTTTGTTGTGGCTATTGATACATGAGAAGCCTAGTTTTAGATTCACTGATGTTGGTTTGTAACAGAGAGGATATCTTGAATCTATGCAATTCTAGATCTCATCCTGTTTTGTTTTACATCTGAAAACTACTTTCTGTTTTGGGACTGGAAGGAATAAAATGACTGAAAAACATAAAAATTGCTTGAAAATTCAAAAGCTTGGTCAAATTGTAATCCTTTGGTATTGTCTAGTTCCTCAAAATAGTCATCATGGTGAGTTTTGAAATCTTTAGGAAGAAAAAAATGAATTTTTCTGGAGTTGAATCCAAGAGACAAATGTGGTATGAGTAGCCCTTTGGCTCGAGCAATTTGATTATATATACTTATTGTCAGTTTTTTTTTTCCCCTCTCTTATGTTGTTTTCATCATACTTTTTCCAATTGTTTGTGATCATCATTTTCACGTCATCCATGTACAAGATTTATTGGATAATTATAGCCATTTGTTTGATAATTGCTATGACCTGGTGGCAAGAAATGAAGTTGCTAATATTCTTAGTTGAATATGTTATAGCAATGTCGCATGTTTTATTTATTTATAATAGGTTGGATTTATTTATAACAGGTTGGAGATTGTATGTTAAACAGGTTATTTTCAAACCGCGGTAAACCGCTCCAAATGCGGTCTGGATTGGTGCGGTTTGGACGCACCCAAACTAGACTGTGGTCTGGTTTGGTCGTCAAACCGCACTAGCGGTTTGGCGTGCTGAAAATGGTTCAGACCGGTCAAACCGCATCGTGTACACCCCTACCGCAAGAGATGGTAGCGGCGTGCGATGAGAGAGGTTGAGATAAAAAGGGCAAGCGGCAACTCGGGAAGAGAGTTGGCGGCAGTGTGCAAGAGAGAGAAGGGGAAATCGACGAGAGAGAGATAACGGGTAAGGAAAAACAAAAACCCTAATCGGTTAGGCGGTTCACGTGGCTAGGTGGCCACCTTGGCTGACTAGGCGCCGCCCGGTACCAATTAGCCGGGCCGACGCCTAAGGGGGCCGATTAGGCCATAATCGCGGCGGCTAGTGTCCGCCTAGCGCCTCGGTGCTGCCTAGGCTGAGTTTAGAACACTACTTGCGGCACTCCCTTGTATCACTGATACAGTGGCTTGCCTACTTTCCTACCCTGTGCGCATATAGCTGTGTGTGTGTGTGTCACTTCTCCTTCAATATAAGCCCTTCAATCTTCAATCTGTAAGCTCTTCATTGTACCCACGATATGCATATACCATACATGTGCAGAGCTACCAACCTATACTGTGTTCCATTTATAACTCATATGTATTGCTGAGCTTTTCTTTTATTTATTTATTTATTTATTTATTTATTATTTTTTTATTTTTCTTGAGATAGCCTCTGAAAACATTGGATGTTGATTAATGATTATGTTTGTTGATCCATATATGTACAGGTTTCTATGTTTTTGTTTCTTTCTTTTTGGGATGTGGAAGAAAGTCACTGCAAACCAGGTCTTTGTTGTTTTGACTGCTCGACAAAAGAAGAGAAGAAAAGTGCAAACCTAGTGTTAGTTTAAAATTCAGTTATTTGGGTTATTGCATCCATTTTGGCTACAATGGTTAATTCAGTATTTTCAAAAATGTATTCAGTTTGATTACATCATAAAGAAATTTGGTTATTTCAGTTCGGTTGTCAAACCACCCAATAACAGACCCCCAAAAGGATTGCTTAGCCCTAGTGATTAATTGATTGTTAGTTGGTTATTTTTGGTTTGGTAATCTGTTCCTGCTATTTGAAAGCTTCCAAAAATTAAAATGTTTTAGGTTAGCTTAAATTTGAGTAGTCTTCTTATTGTGTAGAAACAGTTTCACCTTTTTTTTATTAAATTTATATTCTATGGGGTAATTATGATGTCATCATGTCTGATTCAGTTAACCTGATTGGTGGACTGTGATGCCTGATGGGTCCTTTCAATGGCTCGGTTTGAAGACAGTGACTGGTTTTAGAGAGTTGGTAGTTTTTACAAGAAGGGTTAATTACCTAGAAAGAACCCAACTTTTATCATGTTTTCAGTTTTGGACTGAACTTTTAATTTTTTCAATACTGGTATCAGACTTGTTTTTGTTTCAACTGTGGACTACATTCAACTTCTGTTAAACCCACCGTTCAAATTGACAACACGGAGAGAGAGAGAGGAGCATTCATTGACTTCCAGACCACTGCTTGTTCGCTTGCCAGTGCTGCACCTAGATTGCCTCAAATCTCTCTCGAAGAATTATAATCCATTAATCTGATTAATTAATCTAGAACTTGTCTGGCTATATCCCAAATGGATCAACATTGAATCCAAGACCATTAACCTCATCATTGTCAAAGGAGCTTCACCCCTTAATGCTCTCTCTTTTACACACTGAAAATCCAACAAAGCATATCCTCTCTCCTTATTCTTTCCAACCCACCACCAGTCAGAGTAGGGAGGAGCCCCACCACTGTACTGTCAAGCCGTTGAATTAGGGCTGGCAATGTCGTTAATGCCAATTGCAAGAATGAAAGAAGAGTGAGAGGGAGAGAGAATCAGAGAGAACAGAGGGAGAAGGAGATCGGAAGGAAGGATTATTCATTCATTCAATTGGTAAAATCCCTTGTGTGCTGTAGGTCTCTGTTAAAAAGGACCTCTAGCTATACAACAACTTCCTCACTGTATATCAGCCTACACTAGCTGTACCCTAGCTGTTACCACCGTTCTTCCCGCCTCTAACCTCCCAGCAGTCTACAAGAGATGTTGTGACATGCACCTGCTGCCCGTGAAGAGAGAAGCTCGGCAACCAAAAGAGGCTGGATCTCCTTGGTTAGCATCACTCGTCTGGCCTCTTCCATCGATGCTTCACCATTATTAAAGAAGAAACCCACACTTGTGGTCAAAGATCGTCCTCTCTAGCAAGCCAAATCTCCTCCTCCTCCGACACAGTCCTCTAGACAGCAATGTCGGGTCTTCTTCTTCTCCCCAATAGCAACTCATCCTCGCTGGGTCAGCTGCTTTGCTGGCTGCAATGGAGACCACAAATGAAGGCCTGTGCCCTCTTCTGGTTCTCCTTGCAATGTCTTCTTCTTAGTGGGAGTTTGTCTGAGACTCTTATATGAATATAGTATTAAATTGGTTTGATATAGAGTTGGAAAGTTGCTTGCTTCATATCATATGTTTGTTTTTGTTTTACTGGCTAATGTTGATCAATCTTCACATTTTGCCATCATTTGTCTCTTCTTCTGCTTCCTAGATATGGTTTCAACTTATAAGAATGACTGCTCCATGATTTCTGGAAATCTTTGTTTGAATTTGACCAATTTTCTATTTTTTTTGTTATGATTTAGGTCTTTACTATTTCCTGACCATGATTCTGAATGGATGCTCCCTAATTTCTGGGAGTACTTGTCCGAATCATAAATTGTGCACTGCAAAGTCCTATCATCCTGCTTCTGTGCGCCTCCCTCATTTGCCTGCCCGTGTTTCATCTTCTGGCGTTAGGAGTTCACTGGGATTCTGTCAAGAACTAAAAATATGGTCTACCAAAGGTACACAAAGATGGTTTCTAATGTTTTTTGGCTGTAGTTTGCACATCTTACAAGAAGAAATACAACTCTTTTCTCTTGGAATGATGTTTTTATTTAGAAACAGGCTGGCAAAGTAGTCCTGTGGTATTCCTACAAGAATACATTCTGGTAGATGGTATTAAGCTCCTAATTTGAACCTTATGCAGTGGTATCCAAGGGACTTAACTACCAGAACTAGATGGCATTTTTCATTTCATCTTGCAGTAAGCATGAACGAGATTCAAAATCGCACCTTACTCCCATTTATGTAAATTAGTTTTACAGATCCAAATTGTGAATTCTCAAGAGTCAAGATTATTGAGCGATGGCTCTTTTACCAGTATTGCACATAGGTATTAACATGAGATGTCATGTTACTATTAGACATGAGGTGATGTTGCAAATTAGTAGTAGATTTGGCTATATGTAGAATGATTGATGAGTTGGAACTTGGAATCCATGTAGGGGACCGCGGGAATAAGGATTGGTGTTCTGTAGGTTGGACCTCATTTTAATACCTTTATCAATGCAAATACAACCGGAAAATGTGTATGACTGTCTTAAAGAGTTCTTTGTGAAAAGTTAAATGCTAGGAGGCGGAATATTTGGGAAGTTTGATTACAGTACGAGTCTTTTGACTTGTCTCAGAGGTCTAATTTAATCTTAAGTTGAATATTATGGTTATTATCTTCAATTTTTGTTGCAGTAAGTCCTGTTCTGCAACTTGCTGCTGCATCAACTCCACTTTTAAGCGGTCATCAGGGCAGCCTGTTGCATACAATACCCACCATATGTAGGCGGAGGCAACGAAGTTTTCTATCCCCAAGTGCATCCAAGGATGTCCCTTACAGTTTCCGGTACCCTGCAATGACCAAGAAGCCAAGATGGTGGTGGAGAACTCTGGCTTGCCTCCCGTATCTGATGCCCCTACACGAGACATGGATGTATGCCGAAACTGCATATAATCTTCATCCATTCTTGGAGGACTTTGAATTCATAACATACCCCTTCTTGGGAGCTCTCGGGAAATTGCCAAGCTGGTTTCTAATGGCATATTTCTTCGTGGCGTACCTTGGAATAGTGAGGAAAAAGGAATGGCCTCACTTCTTTAGGTTCCATGTGGTAATGGGCATGCTCTTGGAGATCGCCCTGCAGGTCGTCGGGACTGTGAGCCGCTGGATGCCCCTCGCCATCTACTGGGGTAAGGTCGGGATGCATTTTTGGACTGCCGTCGCGTTCGGGTACCTCTTCACCGTGTTGGAGTGCATCCGGTGTGCCCTGGCCGGGATGTACGCCGACATTCCATTTGTGTGCGATGCTGCATACATCCAAATACCATATGATTAAAGGAACAGGCATGAGGAGTTTCCTCCTGAGGTGGTTGGTTGGTTGGTTAGTTAGTTTGGTTCTTCTTCTCTGGTTGGTTGGTTGTTTTTTTGTAAGTTATTGTTAACGATGTCTTCCCCATTGAATTGATGGTTTATGGGTTTTAGTTTGAATGCTGTGATGCACATTCGGAGTAAGTAGCTAAGAAAGCAACCTTGATCAAGTGTTTTAACTTACATATGGAATGGAAAAAATGAAATTTAAAAAATATTTTAAATAAAAGTGTTTTTTAATTTACTTATTAAATTTATCAAATAATTCATTAGAAAGAAGTTAGGTAATTTTTTATTTATTAAAAATTAGATAAGTAAATTTCTCTCTAAATTTATTTAGGATTTTACAAGTAAGAGGAAAAGATTATGTTCACATATCTCATAAAATTTTCATGTTTTTTGATAATGAGAGGGATATTTTGATTAAAAAATATTATCTCTGCTTAATAATATATGTATTTTAACAAATATATGAAAAAAATATAATTTTTAGTATATTTTAAAAAATTTAATAAAAATTTGAGAGTAATTTTTAATTTTATCTTAATCATTTTATATTTTGAAAGATATTTTAACATTATTTTGTTTTATTCATTTTACCAACCACCACCAATATCTTGTGAACAAAAAGCAAAAAATTCTGTAGAATAGAGATGTCAAACGAGATCACGTTTAATCAGGTTAGAATCAATGCGTAAATAGTAGGGCTAATCTACCAGAAAGACAGCATTATTTATTGTTCAAAAGGAATGAGCCAAACCCTTTGAAGGCCACTAAATTAAGGTATGATTAAAGAGAGAAAACAAGTAAATTAAGGCATCAATTATGAGCATCACTTTAGTTCCCAACAAGAGGGGAAGAAAGTAAAAGCAGTGTTTCAAACACGAAGTGCAATAAGTACAAAAGCAAAAAACATGCATTAGCCATCGTATCATCATCACTTTTCTTTTTCTTCTTTTTTTCCAACAAGGGAATCCATCTTGCTGCTGTTTGATTTGAGGTGATGCATCATCATGACCAAAGCAGCAGAAAGTTACATATATTAATTAATTTAATTGGGTTTGGTTTGGTGGAAATGCCCTTTTAGTTTTACTTCACATTCACTGTGATGTATTGTGTTGTGTTGTTGCCTTTCATGGTGTACTGCAGCCCCCACTCTTATAAAGCAAAAGGTTTTTTTAGTTAAATCAATCAACTCACAACTCGCATGTTTGATCAGTGGGATAACCTATGTGTTGGATAATTTCTCATATTTAAATTAGGTAAAGATGGGCATGAAATGACCATCTTTTTAGTAATTTGATTTTTTGTTTTATAAATATAGATGTTTATTGAATTGAGTTGGGTTATAGAGTGCCCCTTTGAGGTAACCCAACCTATGGGCACCAATCCACAAGAGATAATTTTAATTCAATTCGAATTATCATAGATGTAGATGGTTATTTCTAACTGCATTAGTTTCGATTTGAAAGTTAATTTGACTTTCAATTTAATTTGAAATTATAGCAATAATTGCAGCCTCCCTTATAAATGGACATTAAGTGTGCCTAATTTTACACGTCTACAATGAGAACAAAAGTGAGTTAAGTTTTCTCTCAAGGACTCTTTGTTCTCTCTCAAGTCCTAGTAGCGACGTTTGGGTGGTGGATAAGAGTTGCTTTTAGTTGGCGATCGTAGCCAACAATTGGTAAAACGAGAAGCGAAAATTCACATCTAAAAAGTATTCTATTTTAATGTTTTTTCAAATCAAGTTCGCTTTAATAGCGATAGAGGTAGTCAAGAAACTCAAACTATATCTATAAGGGCGTGATCGAATAACCAAAGTTATGTGCTACAAATTTCTATGTTCCCAATCTTGATTTTCATGTTTTCTGGAAATAAAGAACTTAAGATGTGTTTGATTGCATTACCTAGAATTAAATTCTAAGTAATATTGGCTAGAAAATAAAAACTATCCCGCTCTCTTAGAAAATGAATTCTATGGAAAAAAACTTTAAATGCTTGTACCATACATATTTTTTTATAAAAAAGTTAAAAGTGTTTGATTGCTTTCTATAAAAAATATGTGCAATGATTACATATTTTCTATGGTAAATGTGTGCAATCAAACACACTCTTACTATAATAACTTACAAGTATAAAAACGCTACTTATTTACTATTTTGTTAATATTTCTTTTTATAAAAATATTACTTAAAACACTCAATTTTGATACTTAGAATAACACTTGTGTATTATTAATAGATTGTTTTATGTGTCTAAGGTTGTAGTCAAGCTGAACATTGCTCAACTAGTTAAGAAAAAAGGAAGCTTGAGCTCGAGTTCTAACTCGTTAAGGATTTACGATGCTCAACTTCAACTCTCTAGAAACTTACAAGCAGCGGTGTAGGTTGATGATAGGAGGCATCAATAAAGATAGTGGAGGCAGTGATAAAGGCGAGAAAAGAGGAATCGATTATGAGAGAGACGAATGGTGAAAGTGATTAAAATTGTAGAAAAATGATGGCATTGATGGTGAGAATGGCAAGAAGAAGGCATCAACGGTGAGGGAAACAGGTGGCAGAGGTGGCCATTGTGATGTTGACATCAAAGGGGATGGATGTTGGAGGCGGCATCGATAGCGAGAGGGACGGATGGTGGATGCGACTGAGTTGACCTAGGTCAGATATGTTGATTGCTAAACAAATTGACAAATGAAAAAGAAGTGAGGAGATTCGAGATTAAACTTGAAAGGTTTTCTCTTTCTCTAATTCCGTCTTTGAGACAAGGTTTTTTTAGAGACGGAGAACTTCTATCTGTAAATCAATATCAGTCGCATCTTCAATTAAAAAAATAATATTTTGAATACAATAGAAATTTTTTCTCTATTTAAAAAATAATAATAAAAAACTTATTTCACAAACATATTCATAAACTTGTTCGTGAGTCAAATCGAGTTGAGATTTACCTTGCTCAAGCTGGTCTTGTTTATAATATAAACCGAACACGTATGAACTCTTATCGAACTGAACATCAAACTACTCATAAACGGCTCAACTCATTTACAATTCTATGTATTATATTAATATAAATGTATAATATATTAACATAGAGTACTATCTCAAATGTCAAAATTGAGTGTTCAAACAATATTTTTAATTTCCTATATATAGAATTATTATATTTAAAAGATATAAAAGTTGGTAAAGAAGAGTAAATTATGCATTGCTTTTGTAGATAGAGGTCATAGCTTAGTTACATTCCACCAACAGGAATAAAATATACATAAACATGGATGACTTGAAATGGATAATTGCCACTTAAATTGCCCTTTCGTGTATTTACTTTATGAAAGGGTTCCTTTCTATACTTTTATATACATACATATATATTTATAATGTGAGAAGCTCGAAAGATTCATCAATAATAGATAGTTTTCTATTCAAATCTATCTCATCCTCTTTAAAATTCATAATTTGCCTGCTACACAGTTCTAGATAAATGGATAAATTTGTCGTGAATTGAAATTCGAGAACCTGGTCTCTTAAATAGACACAGTAAAAAGAATAAAATATAATATATCTTTAAACAATAATATTTAGTTCAAATAATTGCGCGGAGTAGGTGAAATATTCACGTTTTTATATTTATTCCATGTAATGGTATATCTATCTATTATTTTGAGTAAAATATTAATATTCTATGTTGTTGTAAGCTCTTGGCTTTGCATGTTGCTTGCTGTTGTAAGTATGAGCTGCAAGTGGCAGTAATTAAAGATCCAATTAATTCGCTTATTAATTTGCTACTACAAGTCACAGCCTTTTGCTTGCATCAGATAGCCATTGAGCCATAGTGATTAAGAAACTAATTAAGTGTCAAAATCTGATTAAATCTAACTCATAAAATATTAACACTTAAGTGAATTTAAAAACCCATTAATTAAATGCTCAGTTGGGCCTACAAAATGACACCAACTTCAACTTCAACTTCAATGGCTGGCCACAAGCTTAATTAATGCTCTAATCATCAGCTTATAGCAAATAATAATAATAATAATAATAATAATAATAATGAGTTTAACTAATTTTATTTAAATACTCCTAACAACCAATCAAATTTCAAACCCAGGAAGCCATGACACTGATTTCATCATCTTTGCTTCCTCTTTTATGCATTTATCAACTTGCTACCCTATGGCTTCTCCACCCAAACTCACCACTTCTTTTATTTTATTTATTTATTTATTTATTTATTTTTGTTATCTTTGACTTTTTTTTTTAATTTTTTTTTATGAATATTGGTATTTTATCAATATCTTTGTCATCGCAAATTTTAATCTTACTATTTGAGGTCGGTTGATAAATTTAAAGCTATGTTACATAACTTGTTTAAATTTGAAAATTTTCATTTAATTTTTCTTATCTAATAAAGTGTAGTTTTTCATTTAAAAAGTAAATCGTAACTACCCGAATGAATTTCTTTCATTATTATAAGAGATCATATAGACGTTGATCTATAAAACTAAACTAGGTTATATTTCTATAGTATTTTTCTTAATTTTTATATTTATCTCTCTTATCAAAATATTAGTAAAGAGTAAGGGTCGTAGGATCAAAACATAAGTATACAAAGTTACTTTTTCTTTATATTCTCATGTTTTGATTCATTTTGAGGCCCTCACTTTGAATCACTGATTGTTCTTTTTCATTTCTTTGCTTTGTCCAGAGTTTTTGTATAATTTCTTTGTTCTTTATATACATTTACCTTTCGATAAAGAAAAAAAAGAGTAGGGGTGCGCAAAATTTAGTCCAAATCGGACCAAAAACACTAGTTTAGTCTAAGACCGAATTAAGATTTTTGTTTTTTAATTGTATATATATGTGGGGTCATGGATGCATCCAACTAATGGTGCCAGTTTGCATTTGCACCTTTGTTTAATGCAGAGCCCATACTGTGAGTGTGAGACTTTGTAGGTATCCTCCACTATCTCCATAACCTCTCTAATGCCCCATTGTAATCTACAATCTCATTAACTTTTTAATAAAACCTTTCTTGTCTTACAAACATATTTCTATAAGATTCATATTAAATTTCTCATTCAATTTTAGTCATTTTTCACTATAAAAAATGTTGGGTCTAAAAATTGTCTCTAAACCTTGAAAATTTCGTCTTTAATTGGTTAGAGACAAAAATAGAGACCAATTTCAGTCAATCTCTAAAGAGTTCGTTGCTAACTAATTAAAGACCAATTTTTTATTCCTCTCACATTTTTTATGGTGTTTCTTGTTTTTATTGATAACAAATAAATAACGTATTAAATTTTTATCTCATTTTAAAGATAAATTATTTAAACTAAGAACGGTATACAAGAACACTTGGTCCATATTTAGATGTGGGGAAGGAGACAGAAGGGAAAACAAGACCCTTTCCCTTATTTGGATAGAAATTTCATAATGGAAGGGGAGAGGACATGGGAGGGCATTTATTTTACTTACACCTTGGTTTGGAGTCTTAAAAAGAGAGATTGAAATATATTTATAAATATGGTTATGAATTTTACTTTTTTTTTTTTTTGTAATTTGAAAATTTTGAGAGGTCTTCGATCACAAATAATGTTTAACCCAAATTGTTCTACCCTCTAAAACTTGCTGCCCATTTTAACTAAGTTTAGGTCTACAGATAAATTTTTCATGAGCTGAAACTCAGGACTTGATCCCTAAAATAGACACAGACAATTACATAATTTTATACAAAAACAGAATCAAACCAATGATCTCGTGGTATCTCAATCTTCCAAACACATGCAGCAAATCGCCTATAAATTTTACTATCTTGCCCTTATTATTTTTTATACATATTTATTTATTTTAGAAGTGAAAAAGAATAATTATAACTTTATTATCTTTCTTTAATTATTCCGTCCTTTTCGTTGTCTACCCAAATAAAATAAAATTATATCACATTCATTTGCCTTTACTCTATTTTATTTTCATTTACATTTCGTTCCATTATGTACTATTTTGTTCTCTACGGCACCTCACTCGCAAATGAAAGAATCTGATAGCTTTTGTGAACCTTAACTCCAATGAATTATGTCTGCTTTGGCAGTACTAAACTAAAGGTAAAGGGTGAAGACACAGCTTGCAAGTCAGTACATTGTCACATTTATATGAGTTTATAATTTTCCTATCAATAAAAAGAAATATTCCAGTGGTAAGAAAGATAGTGTGGTAACAACTTCTAGTTTGGTGAGGTGAAGACCCTCTTTAGGTGGTAAGACTCGGATTATATGATGGGTACGTAGTCACCTAAATATATCATCGTTGGATGCTTATCTCAAACCTAAAATTTCAAAATAATTGAGGATAAATATTCCTATCTTTGGCCTAATAATCTTTAGATGATGTGTTTTTTTTTTCAAGTAATCACATGTCTTATGTCTCTTTTTTTTAAGACTTTTTTAAGACACTCCTCCCTAACTAGCAAAAGCACGAGCTTAGAAATAGATGGAGAAGTAGAAGCCATACACTAGTTAGATCCATACCTTTAGACTCACACTATAAGAGGTGATTAAAGAAAATCATGCTTGAAGCATCTTAGATCAAGCAATATAAGCCCAATGACCAAAACAAGAAAGGGGGCTCTCAAAATTTTAATTTGTTTACTCTACTCTTTCTTATTCGTTATTTAAAATTTAAATACTAACTTAATTATAGAGCATTTTTTAGCGAGAAAAAACCTTCTACTTGTCGAATTTGTCAAGTGATGATTCAATTTTCAAATATTTAACTTTTTAATTATTAAAAATAACATTACTATTAAAATTGGTATGAGTATGGTTAAGAGATAATTCACAAAAAATCAAAAAAAATCTTTAATTAAACATGTGCGCATATATATATATATATATATTCTAAGCATTAGATCCAACTGAGTCAAATAGGGGTTTAATCACTTCTTCATAATCATTCACTTTCACCATAATTCATAAGGACAAAAAAAAAGAGGAACAAGAGACAGAAAGAGAATTAATGATTTAATCAAAATACAAATAGCCGGCTTAATTAGATTTAGAGCCATTAATTCATTCCACACCAACGGATACACATTTACAGCTAAATAAAACCCATTTAATTAACACTAATTAATCCCCCTAATAAAACCAGCTTAATCATACATTAACCATGGCAAACACAGCCAAAATAGCCTCCTCCTCTTCGGTGGTGAAGAAGAAGAAGAAGAAGAAGAAGAAGAAGATCAGTGAAAACCATGAAAGAGACACCACCAAATCACCCAGAAATAGCAAAATTTGCGGAAGATCAGTACTGAAACAGATCCGCAGAAGCCATGATGGGTTGGTTCAGATACATGAGATTCCACGAATTGTTCGTGTCGGGAAAGCCCTGGAGATGGAGATCGGCGGAGCCGAAAACTCCATTACCGTTGGCGGAGTTCATGTACTCCAAGATATCGTTAAGCGACTGCAGGCGCTGGCTGAGCTCGGCTACCTGAGCCCTGAGCACGGAGTTCTCGGCTTCGACATTGAGGAAGTGTTGAGTGGTGATGGTGATGCTGGTGAGGATCCGGCTGTTGTCGCTCTGCAGCTGACCGACCTGCGCCGTCAGCTCGTCCAGGTGCTTCTGCTTCCTCATCCTGGATCTCCTCGCCGACTCTCGGTTCGACTGCATTCTCTTCCTCTTCCTCTGATCCATCAAAAGCTGCAAATCCTCTTCGGAGCCTGAGTTCTGAAGCCCCGAAGAATTTCCACTAGAAGAAGCCATGGGATACTAACTAAATACAGAGACAACTAGATCTAAATCTCTCTCTCTCTCTCTCTCTCTAGATATATATATATATATTTCTGATTACGAATATGAATACAAATCGTCTGTGTGTATATATATATATATATAGATACTAAGATTAGGGAGAGGATGAGAGTTTGTTCATGAAAAAACGTAGAACCAGTAGAGGAAGACGACGGAGAAAGATTGAACGAGATGGGTCCGGCGCCGGAGAGAAGAATTTATCATAAACCCAGAACGGAGGATTTCACTTAGAACCGGAGACATTAATCTCAAACATTAAGATCAAGATACCCAGCATGAAGATTTGATTTTTGAAGAGAAAGCCGGGGGGGGTGGGGAAGTTAATTAATCCGGGGGAGAAAATATCAGCAGAGTAACGAGAAAAAGAAGGAACGGAGGCTTGGATCTAAGGGGGTTGGGGGGAGGAGAGGCAAAAGGGGAAGAGGTTTTCGAGGGTGTGGGGAGGGTGGATTTATAGATCAGGAAAAGGGGACCAAGAAAACGAGAGAAAATGGGCGAGAAAAAGAGAGAAAATGGGGGAAAAAGGGGGCGATGGCTTTGGAATCTCCCATCAGTTTGAGTTGGGTGGCGATCAGTCATGTGGGGGTGGAGATGAAATTTCCACAAGCCTCCAACGTCCAGCTGGTGACCGGAAAATTCCAAAAAGCAACTTATTATTATAAAGGAAAATGCTATTTGTACAGAAAAATTTTTACAGAAATTTTACAGAAATGATATATCACGATATATCGTGATATATCAACATCAAAATATCGCGATATTTTGATATGTTCATCCCCTTCTTCTTCTCCCTCTTCTCTTGCCGCTGCAACTTCGCCTCCGCCTCGCCTCGCCTCGCCGCTGCAAGCTCCGCCGCCTCGCCCCGTCGCCTCTGCTGCCTCCCCCCATCGCCTCGGCTGATGTATCCGAATGATGTATCCGAATGAACAGCATCATTCAATGATTTCCCAAACTTCTTCCCGTACTCTGCCTTTATATTCTGCATATCAATATCAGCCCTTGTCACAATTATCCTAGTAAGTGTTGTTGTATCGGTTCCCAGGCCCTTCATTGCGGCGTTCAAAGCCTGCAAAGTTTCAAAAATTCTTTCTTCAGTCTCTGCAAATTCGCTTCTCAATTCAGCGTTGCAAAGGTATAATAGCATACATTAGGGAAATGAAAAATTTTTGAAAGCAGAAATATGATACTTGTTGCTGTACCTTTGCAAAGTACTTGCCAGGATTCTCAGCACATTGTAAGATTGTCAAAAGAGAAAACCTGAATTTCCCAGATGTTTCCTTCTTTACTGCCTGCAGTGAGTTAAACCCTGTTTAAGCAACATTTTTGAAGAATAACAAACAAATTGGACTCGTTTAGTTATAGAAAACATTTTCCAATTTTCTACTTCATCTTCAGTTTTCTTTTTCCACAGAAAATTTTCAAAATCCGCTTTTCCAACAGATTATTCCAATTGGAGATCCACCTTTTTCAATGAATTCCCATACATCCTGAAGTAAGCAGAGTTAACAGCAGCTAAATGAGCCCAGCTTCTTTCGCTGAAAATGCGTATGAAGGTGTCCTCATCAGTTCCTATTTTCTTTTCCCCAGCTTGAAAAAGAATTTTGGCATCCACATCAACCAGCGTCTCATCAACATCTTTGCTTTCGGAGCGAGTCTTGGTTAGATATGCAAGTAGCAACTATGAAAAAAGGAAAAAAAAAAAAATCTGAATCAATAGAGTCATTTTAATATGTTCATAAATCGTCTTATTGCCAAATCTCAAAAGCTGTGGCCATATGGGTTTCAACTGTTACAACAGTTTGACCTTGTTAGGGAAAGATATAAAAGGATTGGAGACCCTGAACCAACAAAAATGTTGCTATATGAAGTGGACTCAGAAACAATCAATTAAAAGAGGCTACAAACAATGTGTTTTAATTTCATGTAGACTGATGAACAAAACCTTAACGAATCCGATCCTGTATATATGCGAGGAAACGAACAGTTCTTTGAGAAATTAATCGGGGTGCCAGAGAGCAAGCAAAATCAGTGAAATATGCAGTCTTGTTGCAAAATTGGCATGCAGCACAAATTATGACAAGAGGGGAACAAAACCTTCCGATGATCACGCGATGCTTTCTGGTCAATATCATGCTTTCTGCCTCGCCTCGCCGCTGCCGCGGCAACCGTCGCTTGCCGCTGCCTCACTGCCGGGGCTGATGGTGTGAGAGGGAGAGCGAGAGAGAGAGAGAAGGGGAGAGAGTTGGGCATTTGGGTCATTTAGCTCATTTATTGTAAGGGTAAAATGGGTATTTTATTGCTTCTGTAAATATTCTGTACAATTTTTTCTGTACAAATAGCATCACTGCCCTATCTGACAGCTTGATTTTCCCTCCCTTGTTTTCACCGCTCAACTTACCGTTTAACTTTTTTTTTTTTTTTTATATTTGTAAGGTGGGAGCTCGAGCAATCCTTAGTACACAAATGACTTTCCACCTTTTCTAAAATTCATAATTTGTTTGGACCTAGCTTAGGTGTACAAATAGATACACCATAAGTCGAAACTCAAGATTTGACCCCTTGATTAGAGACAGGTAATTATACAGTCTCGCATAGAGATACAATCAAATTCACAATCTCGCAGTATTTCTAACTCTAAAACACTTGTGACGAATTGTCTATGCTACCCCAAGAGATTAACTTATTGTCTAACTTTAGAATTTAGATTTTATGATATAGATTAAAGATGTATAGAAAAAAATCTAAATCATTAAAATTGTTTAAATCGATTCAACGTAAAAACACTTGTAATCACTAATTCTTAATAGTTATGGCAGCTTGAAAGTATTAATATATGATTGTGTCTTTCAATTTAGAACATTATGTGCTTTGTGATTTTTGATATTTCATGATATTGTTTTAATTTTTGTTGGATATATACTAATTTTTGAGTTTTAGTGACCATGTTCCTTATATTCTTCAAATCGTTATACTATGATTTCAATGGTTTGAAATAGGTGGCTTGGTTATGGTTTGAGAAGTAGTAAAACTGCAACTAGCAATTTAATTTGGATCGCGCTTTCTAAGCCACCCAAACCGACCATTGCACACTCCTGGCTTAGGCTTTTGTGTTATAAAATACACTCTTAAACATTATGTAAGATACAAATATCTTTAAAAGAAAATTAAATCAAATTCAAATGTTCAAACTGAGTTAAGCGTGCATGTACTAGTGACTTAAATCATACGATGAAAGGTCATCACTTAAATTACCATTAAACATTTATTTAAATCGACAAGTAACCATTTAAACTATACCACTAAATTAACATGCATTTAAATCATATGACAACATGTGACCACCTAAATAATTACCACTAAACATTAAACTCAAACTCAGAACCTTAAATATAAGAGATGTCGACTACAAGTCTAATATCCATAAAATCTTCTACCAAAAAGGAAGAATGCAGATGATTCATTCAACTACTTTAAGAGGTCCATTTACTGGTCCTAACTCCCAATCTTAGAAGTGGGGACATAAGCTCAACTGCTTTGAAAGGTGCCATTTACTTGCCCCTGTCTATCAATTTTACAATTGTGTCACAAGTCTAATTTTTCTAACATGATTATTGATTGATATTTTTATAAGGGTAATATTAATTATTATCTTAAGAGAGATGATTAAGTCTAAAATATATTTATTACATCTTATTTTCAACATCTAAATAATTTTATTGGTTGATGATAAATGTGTCGTGTTAGACTATTTAATCAACATATAAAATTGTTTGAATATTAGAAATAAGATATAATAAATACATTTTATCTGAAAATAAAGTCTACTTATTAATGCTTAAGTAACGAGAACAACATTACCCTTTTTATAAACATTTAATGTAAAAAAGTATCAAGAAAGTAATTAGTGTGATTGTGACATATTTATAAGATGACACAGTATTATGATATTTTTATTTCACAAAATATAAGCATTTTGATTGAAATTTGTGTGTTATGTACACTAACATTAGTGCCAACTCCACATAGCTTTCAAGCATGATTAAAGGCTTGGGAAGCGCATATTCCTAAATAGGTAATGGCATCATTCTATTAACTCTTCTTTGCAGATAACAATAAGATATTTCCAAAGTAACTCAATTACCAAGCATATGTCACCATCACATTTGGAGGAAATTAGACCTTTGCAAGAAAAGAGAAAAAGTTTTAACTTGGTAGAAGATTAGACCTCCCCCAAGAATCAAACTCAATGATCTCTTACTTTAATATTATATTATTAATTTATAAGATTAGACAATTATTACTAAATCAAAAATTTAACTTATTAATAATGACGTAATCTTATTTCCTTATAATGTAATAACTTATCATGTTATGTTTCGATTGTGACTTAGTTAAACTTAATTTTCATCACAACAGGAGTTAGACTTGACTTAACTTAGAGTGAGGAAACGACCAGAGTAAGTCTCTACCAAACATCATCTGAACAAAATTAATTAAACAACTCTATTCTTATATATATTGCATCGAAACTTGTGTGACATATTGTGCTTTTACATGTTTGAAAAATAAAAAACACAAAACACAACAATTTTAGGCATTATGGAGCTATAGATATTGACCACTTTGGTGCTTTGATATGGAGAGAAGATCTACCCATTTGTTGACATCTTGCTTCCTTCTCTTCCGCCACAAGTTAAAAAAGAAAAAAAAAAAAGTTGAAAACAACATACAAGGAAAAGCAAGAAAAGTGACATAAAATGATGGAATTCACGTTCACAATTATTTTCTTTTCATGTTCCTTTCTCTTTTCTATGTCAGGCTGCAGCAGCTACAACTTCTTTCCCTTAGCATAGACTTGCTTTCTTGTAACTCTCTATTTAACCCTTCATATTGCATGTTCATAGCTCGTACATCTAGACCCCCAACTGGTCTCTAGGCCTCTCCCATGGTGAATTCTTTGCCACTAGCCTTGATGCACCATGCCAGTCCATTGATCTCGATCTTTTTGTTCATCTAGTAGAATAATTCAACCATATCGGGGGTGATGACGTGTTGAAGCCATCAAGAATTTGATTCAAAGCTAAGGTTGGGGATCTGACAACAACTAATGTCGAGTAAGATTTATAATCGTTGAAAGACTTTTAAACTTGACCTTAAAACGAGTTTTTGATACTTAAATTAGAAAAATTCTTCATTAATCAATTATTAAAAAGATTATAGAAGAGAGAGAGATAGAGAGAGATTTGGTCTTGCTTTTTACCTTGTACTTGTACGAATCTATATGTTGATGTATCTAGGGCCAAAATATTTGGAGGAAAATATTTAAAGTGGAATCATGCCTTGATTTAACATTGTCTTAAGATCGTTACCTTCATTTGCAAGCAATACCTTTCTTGGTCTTTTAACTTCATTGGGCCCATAGTACTACTATCACAATGGTTGATTCATTTTGCCACACTAGTAAATTAAGAACATTCCCGAATCCCTTATGTTATTTTTCTCAAAACAAACGCTTAACCCCATTGTGGGACTAGGAAATTAAGGACATTCCCTCATCCCTTATGTAATTTTCTTCAAAACAAACGCTTGATTTCATCACGGGACTATACGTTGTTTTTGCTTAACTTTTTGATTTAGTATCAACATATAAAGATGTCTAACGTAGGATTAATTAATTTATGCACCACAAAATACTGCAAGGCAATACAGTGATTATATTTTTTACTCCCACAGATGATATATACAAAATAGTGTCCTTAAAAGGGGAAACAAGAATAGGGATCCCCACATCAATTATTGATGATGTTGCAGCAAATGAAGTTTGTGTGATGGTAGGCATATACCATTCATGAATGACCTGCTGGATGCTGTTGAATGGAAATAGACTGATTGTGTGGTCCTTCCCTCTCAGTACATAAAGCAGAAG
Organism: Diospyros kaki; assembly: GCA_036245055.1. NCBI lineage: Eukaryota > Viridiplantae > Streptophyta > Magnoliopsida > Ericales > Ebenaceae > Diospyros > Diospyros kaki. Next base: position 46,052,707 of record BSEG01000005.1, read on the forward strand.
GAAGAAAGAGCAAATATGATGAGATCCACATTAATATGCCCCATCCATTTGCAATTTGGCATGAAAAGCTAGTTCAAGATTCAGGGGGACACCTCCACACACACACACACAAAGCAGCAGGAAGAAAGAGCAAACATGATGTGATCCACATTAATATGCCCCATCCATTTGCAATTTGGCATGAAAAGCTAGTTCAAGATTCAAGGGGACACCTCCACACACACATACACATATACATGGGGTTGATGATCGTTATGCACTGTAAGTTAAAAAATATATTTGATATTTAAACTTTAGATGTGAGAGAACATGAATTTAAATCTTATTCACATAAAAAGTTTTTATTTTTTAAAATAAAATGTTTAAAAGATATTATTAAAATTCAAAAAAATTGACAAAAAGTCAAAAAAAGAAGCACTAAAACATAGGGGGTAGGGTAGGGAACCTCCTTAAGTATGTAGGATACCCTTTAAAAAAAAGTGTGTGTTCCACTTTTGGTTTGAGAGTTAATGGGTGACATATATCTTGAGGTAAAAGGTGGCTTGCAAACCAAAAGGTTTATTAAATTAAGAAATAACTTCTTTGTATATAATAAGATTAGAGTAATGGCTATTATAAAGATAAAATATAAGGAATATTATTCTTTTTAAAAACTCTCGTGAGATGAATGAATAAATAAAATAGAGAAAAATTGTAACAAAAATGAAGAGAAAGATGAAAAGAATAATAAGAAATCTTTAGACATATCATAGAATATAATAGACTTATAAAGAGACTCCTTTATTTATGTGAGACTTTACTTTATAGGATTAAAACACATAAAATTGTTATTATTGTTGTAATAACGATATTTAATCAATTACTTTTTAAATATTTTTTAGAGTTGCCATACTACCAAATGGAGGTAAATTATTTTTTTTATAAAAAAAAAGTGAGGTAATGATTTAAGATTTAAGATTTATAATAGTTTGTCACGAGTCACTCAAAGATGCTATAAGTTTAAAAAAGATATCTTATATTTCGTATGACATATTAAAACCATCTAATTGAGCCTAAAAAAAAGATGGGTGTTAGTGTAATTGTGTTAAAAAATAATATTTTGTACACGAAAATAACACTAACTAATATTTAACGTGGTAAATGTATTTGAATTTATATTTAATAAGAGCCATTTAACATATTTAATAAGAGCCATTTAATTTATAATATTAATAAGTTACATTCTAGCAACACACCTAAATTAAACATCTTGCTCATTCAAACATGTGTATTTCACTCTTCTTTCTTCAAAATAAAAAATTAAATTAAATTGTTATTGAAGATTGTCCAAATCTTGGGGTTGCATTAAAACAAAGAAATCATATATTCTATTATACTTATTATATTATAAAACCCCCAAATCACATGAAGATTATATATATTTATATATATATGTATATATTCGAAAATATTATTTAAACACTTAAATTTGATACTTTTGTTGATAATTTGTATTAATATCGTATATATTTATATTGACATGATGTATAATATAATATATAAATATAAAATATTATCACAAATATTTAATTTAAGTGTATAAATATCATTTCTGATGTATATTATCAGTAAGAGAACAGATTAGAGACTTATTAGCACATTTGTGGTTATTAATTAGCAGCAGCCCATGTGCTTCCTTATGATCCCAAACTTTTGACTAAGAACTGTATTTCTTTAATGAATTAATAATTGCAAAGACCCATGGAAAAAGAAAGAACAGTACAAAAGGAATCCAAAGCTTTGAGAGATGAGAACTCGTTTGTATAATTGAACACGAGAATGTTATTTAGATATTTAAATTTAATATTTTTATTAATATTTGATAGTAATGTCTTATATTGTTATATTGATACGACAAGTAATATTAGATGTTAATATAAAGTATCACCAAAAATTTTAAATTTGAGCTTCTAAAGATATAACATTTCTCAATACTCTATTTATTCTTAATTCGCCTAGTATTAGTTCTATAATTCGAGTTATGTTTATCGTTAAAAAAGTACGTACAATATCGGACGGTAAGTATAACTAATTAATCCTTAACAATTGAACATTAAAAATAGAATCATTTTCACAACAAGATTTACTAAATTCATCAAAAGTAATTGTTTTGTTAGATATAAATAATTCAAAATGTTGTATATTCATGTAATATTTTATTATTTCACTTTTTTAGAGGGTGAAAAGTCTACTAAAACTCTAATCTATCTCGACTTTTATGCCTTGTATTAATGAAACTCAATGATTGTTAAGGAGTAAAACAACCATAGCCAATACTTTTTCAATTGTGAAATAGGAAAGAAACACCACGGATATGGTTAAGGTAGCGAGTCTATTCAATTGTTATCTAAGAGAATATTTATATTGATTAATACATGCGAGTTATTTAAATACTTAATTCAGACATTTTATTTTTAATTGTTTTTAAGAGACTTGCATTTAAAAACATTATCAGAAGAAATTATTTATGTAAAAATATTATTTAGACACTATATTTTTAATTATATTTATGTATTACTATATAATATCACAAGAAATATTATAAATAAGTATTTAAATAATTTTTCTGTTGTTTATAAGGTTGATGGGTTCGTAAGTTGGGATGATGACAAGAGTAGAATCTGAGGGTGGTAAATGGCGACACTTGGCAGAGATCCAGCGGTGCCAAAACAGTGTTCTTTCCCAGTTCTAACTTATCTGGCGTCTGTTTATCAGTCGTCACTGATTACACAATAAGTGTCGCCTTCTAGAAGCCCCAAAGCATATATTAATTAATTAGCACGCGCGTCACGCACTTCGCTTACCAAGTTGATTGATTGATTGATGGATCAATTATTATTAATCATCAATCACTGGGTAATGTTTGAATAATGATTAATTAAAAACAAATATATTTACTATATATTAATATAATAATTTAAAATTTTATTAATCAATAATTCTTTATATTATTCATTATTTACTCTGCTAATTTAGACTGTTTAATAATTGAGAATTGATATCACAAATATTAATATTTATATAAAATAATGACATGAATTATGAATATATTTATGTGTCTTAAATAATTATTTTAATAAATATTCTAAAATTGATTGCATAATAGTTAACTTTGGACGATCAAAATTAACATCATCCTTAAGGCTAAAGTTGTTTTTTTCTAAATGTTTGCAAAAAATGATATTGATAAAATTTTTTCTAAAAGCTATACATATTTTTCTCCATGTTAGAACGATTGTATATTTTTGTCATACCTGTACTAGGTATATATTAGAAAAGTTTTTAAAAAATTAAATGAAAGTTAATTAGATAACATTTCATAGTAAGAGTATACGTTTCAACTTTTTTACACAAAGTTCTAAATAAAATAAATATTGGTGTAATAATATATATATTTTTTGTATTGTGAAAAATTCAAGAGGTCTTTCAATCACAATCAGCCTTTAGTTTAGACCTATCTCATTCTCTCTAAAACCCACAATCCACCTGTTCTACAATTCTAGTGAACAGATAAGTTTGTGGTAGGTTGAAACCTGAGAATCTAGTATTTCGGATAGACGTAGTTGATTACGTATTCTTGTACAGAAACATAATTAAACCCACGATCTTACAATATCCTAGACTCTCGAATTCAAATATCACAAATTCAAATATGGGTAACATAGGTAATTTTTATTTTTTAAGCGAGAAATATAAAAAATATTTTACAGACGAAATTTTATAATATCAAAATATAATGGTTGTTTATATAATAATATAGATTAGACACTAGTCTATGTTTGGCTTTTTTGTGTAAGCCTATGATATAAGTCCTAGTTTGGTGAAAGCAACACTTGCTTATCAAATAAAGAAGATTGATAATGAGTGCTACAAACACGGCCATGATTCACGAAACAAAAGCCATCACCAACCACTTGGAATAATCTATTGAACTGCAGCTTTGTTTCTTTTCCCTAAATTAATGTTCCCCTTCTTCTTAAAATAAGGTAAAGTTTGAGGAATTTTTTGGGTTTTTCAAATCGAAATGTTATTTAAATATTTCAAAATAATAATTTACGTGATATTTTTATATTAATATATTATATATTTATATTAATTAAATATATAATATGAGATATTAATACAAAAATATTACATTAAATGTCACTCGTCCGAATTAACTCATTTTAAGTGTCTTTGTTTAGTATAAAGGGAATGAATTAATTAAGGGTGGGAGAGAAGACAAAGAAAAGCTGTGATGGTCGGTTTGTGGGGCCCACAAGAAAGGAAAAGAGGGACATGAGATCTGCTTCAGCTTTTATTCTGATTGTTTGCTTTGTTTGGAAAATGCTATTTTATTTTAACTTTCATATTTAAAAAACTCTAATTAGTTGGGACGATATTAAAAATTGTTTGATCAAAATAGAGTTTGGTTCAAAGAATTCACGATTAAGTTTCAATTGAAATTGAGGTAGAATTAATATTTAACATCCCCACTCTGTCCCAAACCCGTCTCGTCTCTCCTTATATGTATTCTATATTTATACATAAATTTAAAATTCAAGACATTATTAAATTAATTTTTTTAAAAATGAGTTTAAGGTGCCTTACTTTATCAAATCTTATAAGGAATGGTTTTAGGGAGCCTTGACCCCACCCGTATCCTACTAAAGTGAGGTATTGAGGTTCATGATCGGAAATAAGATAGATTGACCATGTTACCAATCTTTTACGTAATCTTAAAAGCATTGATATCATAAAATTTTACATTTATGTTAATAAAGTTAACGTCTTTTAAAATATTTGAACTAATAATAATATAATAAAAATTAATTTAAAGTAACTTAAAAAATTTGACATAGTAATTAGGGATTATAACTAGTAACCTAGAAATTATAATTTTTTCTTTTTAGAGTGAGCCTAAAAGGTTTTGAGTCAAATAAAATGAACTCAATTGTGGTGGAGAGTTTAGTTGTTTTCTTAAATCTGAAAATAGTACAATGACCCTTTCCTAAGTGTATTATTATTGTCATCATTATTAAACTTCTACGTGCTCGACCATTTCTCTTGGGTGATGCCAATGATTACATATACACTTATTTTTTTTTTTTATAGTTCCATGTCCACCCTTTTGGCCATGTGATCATTTAATCGTAATAATTTTTTATTTAAAATTTAGAAAATTAAATTCATTCCTCCAACCTCTCCAAATATACATACTTATGTTGAAAATCTTACATCACCTTCACAAGGGAGACTTGAGCTATATATAAGGAGGAAGATCTCTCCACCTGTTAAATTAGCCTTTCAGTTTGAGTTCTACCTCTAACTTCTCACAATTTATATCCATTCTACTAATTAGAGACATTAAGGTATTGACGAATTTTGATCTTTTTTGTAACTTCCTAAATTTTACCTCAATTCTTGTTTCCAGGCTTAAGGAGGTTTGATGATGATGCTTTTAGTAATTTATAGAAGACTTTTCCTATAATATTATATATAGTTTGTTTATATTTTGTTCAAAGAAAGCCTTTATCTTTATGAAATGTGTTCTTATTGTGATACTCAAGATATGTTCTAAGAGATAATAGTAGACGATTTTGCTGTTTTCGTTTAATGAAATTCTTATTTATATAAAAATATATATATATATAATAATATATAAACACAATATTATATAAATAAATAAGATATCTTAGTGTTATAAAATCTTGTTGATAAAATGAGTTCTCAAAATATTGTATACATATTTTGCTTAAAAAAATAAAAAAAAATCTACTAATAAAATTTGAATTTATAACCTTCAAATTATAATATATTCAAGTTTACCGTTATATTGAATATGATTTTTATTTAAATTTTACCTAAAAAACATATATATATATATATAGAGAGAGAGAGAGAGAGAGAGAGAGAGAGAGAGAGAGAGAGTAAGGTTAGAAGGTTGAGAGTAGGTAAATCAATTCACAAGGCAAAGCTCTGTTCCAACTTCCAACCATGTGGTCGAGATGTCTCTTTACAACCTCACCACCAAAAATGGCTTATTCATTACCCTACCTCTCTCTCTCTCTCTCTATATATATATATATATATTGTACTCCATATTTTGACAATTAAAAATAATTTAATTGATCAGTTTGAAATGTATATATGTATATTTAAATCATATATAATTTATTGTTTCATTTAAATTATTTCAAATCTATCCATACACACTCATAATTAAATTCTATTTTCAATTAGTTGAGATACCTCGTTACAACCCCACCATGAAAATGGTTAATTCATTACATCACTTTTTACTTAATATTTCCAAGTAATAGAAACAATTTAGTTTAGGCTTTCCTCTACCATGAAGGTTAGGGTTTTGACTTCTCACTATCTCTATCATGGAGATTGAGTTTTTTCTTCTCTTATCTTTTCTTCTCTACTCTTCCTTTCTAAGGTTTTCCCTAGCGTAGAATGCACTGCTTAGCTATTGCAATGGTTATCGATTTTTGCCATAGTCTTCCTCTTATCTTTCTAAATACAGGATCATTTCGTAATGCTAGTTGTCGTGACAAGTAGATCAATTAGATTGGCTTTGTTTATTATTGTTTTTCATATCTCTATTACGAGCGAATCCTATGATATTAAACCCCTTAAACCTCTAATAATTTTGCCATTTCATTTCTTTACCTAGCAAAGGAAAAGAAAAGAAAAAAAAATGCACACCCCTAGTTCTATTCCAACCACGTGGTTGAGCCGTTGAGGGGTCTCTGTAAACCCCACAACCAAAATGGCCAATTCATGGATCTATATTATGTCACTGTCGCTGGCTAGTACTTGATAGTTTCTTTCTTTACAGTCAGACACCCATGTGGCTGCACTTCCTCCTACATATGCTAATCCATGGATGGAGCTTTTGCCTTTTACCAATTTGCAACTTTTATGGCTTCCATGTCTCCCAAATTCACAGCTCAGAAAAGGGGCAACTAGGGCTTCCACTACTGTTGGAAATCAACCCTGCAGTTCCATGAAGGCTGCAGTAGTGCAAAAGCACTCTCTAGCCATATCACTACAAAGGTTAAAAAGATCACTGGGGATTTCACACCCCCAACTTGGCCTGCACTTTCCCTGTCCAGGCCAAGTTGTGTTCTTCAATATTAGCTTTTTCACCACCAATGCCTATCCATTTGGTAAAGCATCTTGCTTTCGTCCATATCTATAACATATAACTCTATATACAGTCGTGTTCAACTTTTGATCCGAATTGACCGATTTGATCAAGATCGAGCGATCACGATCTGATATCTTAGTCTTAATACTAATTATAACCAATTTTTAATTCGATCTATCAGTTCTAATACCATCCATAACCAATTTTTAGTTCATTTAAGTTCAATACTTGTTTAGAATCAAGAACAGATTATGGTTATTATAATATCAATATTAATAATAATTAAAAATAATACATAATACCTATGATTTTTTTAAAAAAAATTATAAAAAATAGAAAAAAAAAAAAAAGGATGGACTGGTCCAACTTTTGATCCAAAATCTTTGCAAATTTTGATCCAATCTAATTCAGTCTGAATCAAATGAAAACTACTATCTGTACAATATATAAAGATTTATACATGAACTCATCTTTTTATAAGTTTGAACTCTGATGAGAGAGGAAACTACCATAGCTTCTTTAAACAATGCCAACTTTTGGGGGTTATTCTTTTCATGCATGAAAATTAATGAGATATACCACTTACATGTAATTTTATAGAAACATAATTTTTTTGTATAAATGTAAATTTGATGCCAAATGATACAACTCTCTCTTGTAAGTATTTATTGAGAAGTAAGAGTTAATTACCATAACTCCTATTTAAAAAATATCATTGTCTTGTTTTTAGTGTTATCGTTTTATAAGAATTATACAAGCATATTCAGAAGATGCCGTTGTTTCCTACCATTATTGATGAGGGGAGATTAAATCTGCCAAAACGAAGACGAGATATGGGTTAGTTTTAGGGTGATAGTGTTGCTTTTAACAAATTATCACGTGTCACTATATATCTCTTTATCTAGTTAATGAAGTTTGGGCTCTAGAGTGGTCAAAAAAGCATGGGGCAAGTACTATCCAAGATAAAGAGAGCAAGATAACCCTAACATGCTTGTTATTCTCCTTTTTTTTTCACTAGTTCATTAAGTTTCAAGTACTAACTTAGAAGTTATTTCGAGGGAAAAAAAACTCATGTTTTACACAAGTTTAGTATATAATGCCTTGAGTCTCGACTCCATACAACATCGATTATTAAAATGGAATGTGAACCAATTTAGTGAAAAATTGGAATCAAGAAATATATATGTGTATATCATTTGTGGGTCTATATAGAGAATAATTATAATTGAAATTAACATTCATCTACACCCACAATTAGTTCTCCCACTCATGTAGATAAAAACAAATTAGATTGTGAATAAAGAATATTAAGAAGTATAAGAGATGATATTATGTCATTAACTAAAATTGTCATCTATAAATAAGTCTTTTATTATAGTTATTAAAAGGGCACACCTAGATAATATGAAAGCAAATATAATTATATCATGAAATTTCGTATCTAGAGTGTGTCAGACCTCAATAACCAAAGTCTTTTGAGTACGAGTGACTCGCTATCTAGAGTTATAAGGATAGTGAGATGGTTTATAATTTTAGTTGTTCAAAAACTTTCACGAATTGAATTTTTTCTATTGTTGTGAGATTGTGAACGAAGATATGTTGAGATCAAGTAGGTTGTATAAAAACGGGAATGAAAAAATAAATATTTTTTAAAAAAGTAGAAAACAAAAATGAGAGGAAACGGGTAAATAAAAGAATATAAAGGTCTTTTTATAAATAAAAAATTTAATATAAAAAATTATTATTTAATCAAATATAAAGAAAAAATTTATCATTCATTCAAACAAAAATGAATACAAGTTAATTCTATCTCTAATGTGATCGTTGGGACAGTAAATGCAGAATTATTTCTATTTTTATTGTGATCGTGAAAATTTTCATAAAAAACAATTCTAAAATTATAGAAATTGTTCGAAAATAATTTTTTGACATTTCTTAGCTATTCAGAATAAGATAAGTTTGGAAAACACCAAACTATTGTCATTTAGGTACACTCGTGCTTTCAAGGAGATCAAATGGTGATAGTAGTTGTATCTTTTTGGCTTTGCAAAAAGAAAAAGTTGGTTCCTTAATTGGTGGATGTGCCAAACAAGGATTTGAAGTCAGGAGAAAGAAAAGGCAGAGACTGATTCATTCCCCATTACTTTGAACTGTCAGTGTCAGCCAAATACACACTTCTCTTAAAGCTTCAGGAAAGAACTCAGTCCACCATTTGCATTAGCTGCTCACCTACAGATCATGGGAACATTGTAAAGCATCTGCTACTTTATGCAAAAAAAAAAGGAGGGGGGGGGGGGTGGAATGATCTTTGGAACTCAATTTTGATGTGTGATAGATAAAATTTTATTGAAAATTAGAAAAAAAAGTCTAAAAATTAAAAATAATTTTTTAGATAAAAGGTGTAAATTTTTCCTACTCAAAAGTTTCAAACAAAACGTAAATAAATAAATTTGGCATTCAAAAATTCCTCTGAGAGTTCTACGAAAAGGATTAATAAAGATCTAAATTCTAGTAAATTTCAAAATATCAGAATAAATATTATTTATAAGAATCTTAATCTTAATAGGTCTAGAAAAACTCCATGCTATTCTATAAATAGAAACACTCGTTTCAAAAGAAGTATGCCTCTGATATTACTTTTAATTCAATTTTTAAATCTTCAGTGCCTAATTTAAGTATCGAATTATTTGCGCGAGAACTTTGCACTGCCCTCTGATCATTGTTTTTCTTGTAGATTTTAAACAGCTTAACGATGACATTTTCAATTAATAAATCTATTATTGTGGTCGAATAACAACAATCATGATGTTTTCTATTATATATTATATCAATGTAAATATATAAAATATTAATAAAAATATTAAATATTTAAATAATATTTCCATTAAAAGAAAAAGGCAAAAGAGGCGACAAAGAATCCCATAAAGCTTGAATCCAAATCTCTGTTAGATACTTTTCATGAATTGTTCATAATGCCCACTACCATTATTGGAAGCTTCTCTTTTGCTCCAACATATATGCTCTTTTTTTTTTCTTTTTTTTTTAAAAAAAACAAATTTAGAGGTGAGCAATATTTTAATTAAACTAAAATAACCAAATTGAACCGGATGAAATTGTCAGTTTATTTCGATTCAAACTACAGTCCGATTCAATTCAATTTTTAAGTTTAACAATTTTAATTAATTCAATTTAGTTTAATTTTTATATTAAAAAAGTTAAAATAACTAAATCAATTGAAATATAAAAAACGACAACTTTTTTGTACTTTGTTATTTTAGTTTTTTTATATTTTTTTGATTTGTTTCAAATTTTTTTTGTTGATTCGATTTTCTTTTTATTATTTTATATTTTCAATTTAAGAATTTATTCAATCAGTTTAATTTAATTTTTTATATAAATTTAATTTATTCAATTTAAATAATTCGTTAACTGATCGACATAAAACGAACATTGAACAACTAAAGGCAAATACCTAAATGCCTCAATGAGGTGAGGGTTGTGATGAAATTCAATGCTTGGCTAATCTTATTTGAAAAACAAATACATTGAGAGTAGCTCGGACCACAGCTACATAAATAGCCCAATAGTTTTAATAAAAAATATTTTTTTAATACAAAAATGATATGACTCCCTAATATTTGTACAATTACAAAATAAAACCTATCGAAATTATTCATCACTATTATTCTATACAAATATTTTTGTATAAAAATTATATAAACCAATATACATATAAAAAAAAGATTAAATTAACTTAAAAATATAAATACATAAATATAATTGAAATAACGAAAAATTCAGATTGCCATACCAAAAAAATGTCAAAGTATAAAGAATAAATTAAGTTAAAATACAACTTCAAAAATATAATTAAAATAATAAAAAATGTGAGTAATCACACTAAGAAATATATATAAAAGTACGGAAAATAAAATATAGATTTGGCCGATCTAAGCCATTATGCAGGTATGACAGTTATAGTCTCTTTTCCTTCCCTACGATATATTTTGCTGAAGGGCCGTGCTCAAGCCCGTAAAATCCAAGGGCCGGCCCATATGACGAGGCCCAGGCTTGGGACTGCATAGATATTGTTGGGATGGACTGCGAAAATTTTGGAATAAATTACAATAATCACTTTTAAGGTTTGTCTACGAAGCCATTCCCAATACTTAGTTTATAGCATTGATTTCCTTTGTTGCTAATAAAATAAAATAATTATTTTATCTCTTTTATTATTTAAAAAATAAAGAAAATACTAATGGTGGTGGGCTAGCCACCGTGGTCTCGTTGATTGCTAGGGTTGGGGTTTGCTTGTTGAACCTCCGTTGGGGTGGGGTTGATTGTTAGAGAGAGGGAAACTTACCTCTCAAATAAAATCTTTTGTAGCACATGCTAAAGTGAACAAGAATTGAGTCCTTTGATTATTTGCAATTGATCATAGATTTTATACAAATCAAACACTATTAATGGGGTTAGGATTCAATTTACATTTCTCAATAACAAATCTAACCGGCACAATGGGTGAGGGAGAACAAAGAAATAAAGAGATAATGAGAGATATAATAAGGATGTGAAAAGAAGGCAAATGACAACAAAAAATGATGGCGCTCAAGGTGGCAACCATGAGAATACTTGCTATCAAATGATGAGTGAACCATGACAATCACTAGTGTTGACAAAGAGCAGCGCAAATCTGACGGGGGTATGTGTGTACTGTAGCGTGCGAATCTTACATCGGTTCATTTGGGGGAGTCTTGGCCTTATATGTGATGGCTTAGCAATTATCTTTGAAGGTGGCTATCCAGTCTATTATAGTTGATATCAAAATTAACTCTCGGGTCCGACGATGGTGGGGCCATGCAGTAGGGATATTGCATCCCTAAAGAGAGATGACGTATATTATTGTAGCCTGTGAATCCCACGTTGGTTTGCTTGGAAGGGCGTCCTAAGCTAATATGTGTTGGCTAGGTAGTAACCTTTTGAAGGTGGTTACCTAAACTATTGCAGTTGGTATCAGAACCAACTTCCGAATCCAACAATGATGGGGCTGTACAGTGGAGACATTGCACTCCCAAAAAAGGGATGACGTGTGTTACTGTAACGTGTGAATCTCACATCGGTCCGCTTGAAGGAGAGTCTTGGACTTATATGTGCTGGTTGAATAGTTATCTTTTGAAGGTAATTGCTTAGGCTATTATAATTTTTATAATTTTATAAACTTTTTGTGATCGTTTTGTAATATTACAAAAATATGGAAAACGCATTTTTAATTTGAAAATGCATTTCTATCCACAAATAAGAATAAAATTTGTTTCATCTCAAACTCAAAATTTTTAATTTTTTATAAAATTTGTTTGAATGCATTATGTAATTTATATTTACTTTTAGATTAAATAACCATTTTTTATATTAAAATTTATATTTACAAAAAACAAAACTATATTATTAGGTACAAAAAAGTCCACCTCCAATGCTCCCAAAACGAGTAACCTTTGCACTAAATATGCCATTTTTGTTAATTGCCTAATACAACAACGTCTTTTATTCAGACTTCTAACAGACTAATAACAAAATAATACTTTTAATATTAGAAGTACAAACGGACTACAAAAAAAATAATACTTTTAATACTAGAAGTGTGAAGATTACTAAGTGCTAAACTCACAGCCTTCTCCCCCCGGGAAGTTTTCTCAGAAAATAAGATGAAAATGCATGAAAACAAATAAAATAAATAAACAAAATGAGAAGCTCAACCTAACTCTTTATTTTAATAAGTTAGGATAATACTAACCGTTGCTCTAAAGACAATGGTTAAAATGTAATAAATACATATTATTTCAAATAAAATATATTTATTACATCTTATTTTTAGACAAAGTACATTTATTATTACTTAACCATAGCATTACTCAATAAGTTAATGGGAAATGCTACACAAAACTAGTTTTACAAACAACTCTTAAAAACTGATATTGTACACAAAAATTTATAATAATTCTACCCATATTAACAATAGTTAATAGTAGTGAATAGAATTATTATGAATTATTGTTAATTTTGAGTAGAATTATTATAAATTTGTGTGCCACATTAATTTAGGAGAATTGTTTATCAGTAGAGCATTTTCTTAAGTTAACATACAGTCCTGTTAAAAATGGGTCAACTATGTAAAAAAGTCAGAAAAAGCTCAAGCCATTTTCACACAGATATCCTTCCATGAATTTCAGACACAAAAATGGCTACTAAAGAGTATGTTCTCTAAAACAGAAAATTTCCTTCAATATCTAAGCTTCTAATCTATCAGTATAAAAATAAGAATCATAGACAGCCATTTAAACGCATGAATAGAATATAGAAACAAAGATGGGGCTGACCAGTAACACAGACAAATTTATTTACACAAATTTAATACTCATAAAGTATTACACCATAATATAACTTCAATGTACAAGAAAAGAGTTGCAGAGATACAACAATACAACTATATACAAATTAAAAGACAAAGAGCTCAAACACCATAAACAAGCTCTTAGAAACATTAGTGATAGTTATGCACTAACAGCACAAACCGTTAATGCATTATTTGTTAAACATGATTAAACCTAAGGTGAAACAAGAAACACAGAGAGAAAAAAAAAAGACGTAAAGGAACGTGGACAACAAAATACAGAAGAGTTAAATTATTCCAACTAAACGAACCACTTTGAAGGGCCTCTACGCAACCTGAGAAAGTGAAGTTATACTAGCTCACCTAGACATTGGCTGTGGCAGCTTCCGGATGGTAGTGAATCATTTCCCTCCACATCAACTCCCTTATCATTTCTTCCCCTAGATCCTCATCTATGTCCAGATCGATGGGAACCTGTGCTGGAGGGTCACAGTTCGGATCATACAGCGGAGACATGTAAGGATGTCGGAGTGCTTCAGTAACACTAATTCTCTTTGATGGGTCAAACACAAGCATCTTCTGAAGCAGATCAATTGCCAGAGGATGGGCATTTGGATAAAGACGAGAAAAGGGGGTCCCAGGGGAATAAGGTAGTGACTTAATGAACTTCCTTGCCTTTTGGTTATCAATAAATTCAAGATCATCCTCTTTCTGGCTTCCAAGAATGTTGATGATTAGCTTGAGCTGGTTGAGACACTCTGTACCTGGAAAGATGGGCTTCCGGCCAAGAAGTTCAGCAAAGATGCATCCGACAGACCATACATCAATTGAGGTCCCATAGTTGTCACAGCAGAGGAGCAGCTCCGGTGCTCGGTACCATCGAGTAACAACGTACTCAGTCATGAATTGGCCCTTGCCACTGCTGGTGCGTGCAAGCCCAAAATCACATATTTTCAGGTCGCAGTTTGCATTGATTAGAAGGTTCCCAGGCTTCAAGTCACGATGAAGAATGTTTGCTGAATGCAGATACTTCAGTCCTCGAAGCAACTGTTAAAGGACATGCAGATTAGTATACAAGAACAAAGCCCATAAAGCAAAATAGATGGGGAGTTATGAATTTAAAACATCATGTACCAGTTACAATAGTCACAACCATTTCTCAATGCCGCAAGGAAGTAAAACAGGTAAGTGAACCAATTGTGTAAATGACTTAGCAAAAAATAAAAATAAAAATAATCTTCTATGTGATGTTTCAATGTGCTCAAAATAATGCTGAAGCAACAATTCTAAAGAAGCCATGTCAGACTAAAAGAGGGGGGTGGGGGGGGAGAGAGATTTCACCATGGAGTATGTTTGGTATTATCTATCAAGCACAGACAGACACGGGGACACAATATTTTTCAAAACTGTAGCACACAACACAGTCGAAATACATTAATTAATAAAATAATTTCTTATGTTTTTAATGGTATAATAAAGAATCAAAACTATATTCCAAACCCAAAAATATGCATTTAAAATTCATAAGCCAAAATTCCAAATGAATAACTCTAATCTAATAAGTAATCAACTCATAGTCCAATCGTCTTCATCCCTCACAATACAGTTGATGCTTAAAGAGCTAGAGAATATGAGCGTCAAGGGTATGGAAATGAACATTCATGCAATCAAAATGTGGAAAAACAAAAGAGTCATGCAATTGCCAAGTCATAAAACTAAAGAGTCAAAAAGAAAGCTTTTACATTTTAGTCTTCGAAGTGTCTCGTATCCTTTGAAAAAACTTTAAGAAAGTGATTGGACATGCCACGTAAACACGTCTGACACATATCAGAGGTGTGTCAGGGTGTCTGACATGCCGGGAGCATTGGTACAGCAGCCCCTATGGAGTGTCCATGCTTTATAGGATATTATCATAAACCTATTTACAATTAATAATTCTATTGTTGAGTAACTTCAAAGTAAAATGGTATAGGAGATACTTAGTGCTACTGAGTTTTCTTAGTAAGTGTATTTCCAGTTTGATAATTGCTGGACATGATTTATGGGTCACATCACAGGTCAAATTTTGCCATTGGAAAATTCCAGTTTGAAAATTCTTTATGAGCATTTACTTGGGTTTAGAATGTTCTAGTTGGTGTCAGTGAGAACTTCTTTAATTAGTTAAATTAGCAGTCATGGAAACAGAAATGGGGAACCTAGCAGACTAAATACCCTCTTAATTCAATTCATAAGAACTTAGGGAAGTAGTGCCCAACTCAGACACCAGTCCCACCTCCCCCAGTTTCCTTCACCTTCCCTTCTGCAAACCTTACTAAATCAAATCAACCTTATCCATTCTGGTAGCATTGTATCTTTGAGTTACATAATCCACACCTATGACCAAAGAAAGCAATTGTTGACTTCTAGGAAGTGTCAAATATCTAAAGTACAAGTGTGATAATGGTTAGGTGCCACACAAAATGCACATGGCCTATATATTGCCTTTGTAACATTCATTTAACTTCTACTACTTTGCTATATTGAATTCCACCAATCCAGTTGGTTTTTATCTTTAATCTTAATGAATTTGGCCAATTGGAAGCATTGACTTCTATTTTCTAGTCACACCACAACTTCTCATTCCAGAACTGCCTGTCATGATTCTGGGTCTACCTGTGTAATATTTACAGTTATTTTGACTTTGAAACATAAAAAAATATTTTAGAATAACAAAATCAAACACAGCATGCTTATATTTTTCTAGCTTACTAAAACATGTACATTTGTTATGACATCTACACTGAATTCTTGACAACTTATGTGACCACCTATTTCATGCAAAAAAAATTAGTGAACAAGATGTAATTTGCTTCTGAAACTACAGCAGCATCTCACTCTCAGCATCAAAATGATGTGAATACATAAATCTTGTTCACTTATTTGTGATCACTTCTTGTTCTAGCAGTCACTACGCAAGTAATTAGCTCACCAGATGTCAACTTATCAATCTAACAAACCTAATAGTTACCTACAAAAATATACCCAACAACTTTGGAGCATTCATAGAATCTTCCATCATGTAGCTTGGATACTCCAGAATCTTCTCAGAGTAATTCATTATGCACAAACAATTTGTTTAAATCAATAAGAAAAATGTTTAACCATAATTTCAATTACAACTGCTGATGAATATACCTGGAATAAGAAATATTGGCAATGGTCATTAGTGAGTGCTTGAGAAGACTTAATAATCTGATGCAGATCTGTATCCATGAGTTCATAAACAAGGTAAACATCCTGGAAAGTTGATCTATGGATAGGCATCATGATATCTTTCAGAGCAATCACATTTTCATGCCTAAGATGCCGGAGGAGCTTCAGTTCGCGTAGAGTTCTCAATGCATCGATGCGGTTATCAAAAGCATTATGTATTTTCTTAATTGCAACCTTCTCATTAATTTCCTTGTTAATAGAAGAGCACACAATACCATATGCCCCTCGACCAATTGGCTTGATTGGCACATACTTGATATCAATCTCAAACAAAGTTTGCCACATGGAAAAGTAATGCTTCCCTGGGGACTTAATTCCATTGGGAGGATCAACTGGAGTAGCCATTTTCCTGCAAACCACGACGACAAGATAGAAATCAATATAAAAGTAAAGCTGAAAACAAGTTGAGCAATAGTATTGTTTCAGAAACGTCCAATAAAACAACCTGTCACGCTCTTCCGACTATTTAACATATCAACCAAAAAAGTACGGAATCTACCATTCTAGATAATGAAATTGAAGAAACGGGGACATTTCAGAGACATAATATCTTAACATTGCTCAGAAATCCAATTGATTCCTTGCAATCAGAACAGCAAACAATTTAATCCCATCTTTAGAAAGACTCGTCATTGTGTAATGTTCAGTTATGCCTAGAAAAAAGATGGTGGACCAGCGGCGAAGTTTTCAGAATTAAATAAACTCATGAAAATGGAAAAAGCAAAGTGATTATTCTCGCTCGTTTTAAGAAAGTACTCTCTAAGTAAGAGAAAATTAACGGAAAACGGTCGAATTACTTTCCCCAAATCTGTCCAATTCCCGAATCAGACATCAACCATAATAATGAGAACAGTAGATGAAACAAAGAAAGAAAAAAGAAAAAGCATGTACTGCCCAACAATCATATGGAAAGGAACGGAATTTTGCTATAAACTCGTAATCGTCTGTTTAAGGAAAACCTATAAGATAAAGAAACTAGCGCAATCCCAACCCAAAATGGTAAAGAAATTAATAGCTACCATACCAACAATTCACTCTTCACAAAACAAGAAAAAATTGCTCAAATTCAACAGATAAACAGAAAAAAGTTACGTATAAAGAAGACACACTTCCTCTTTGTGGTGATCCGGCACAATTCCCTTCCCAACTATTCTCACACAAAGAATTCCATTCCTCAAGCATCTCCAAGATCCTCAGCCACTTCGCCGCTTTCCAAAACCTTTCGGTGATTCAATTCAACGATCGAATCCATCTTTTTCTCTCCCGATTTGACCCTTGGTACGTTCGAGAGCGAGAGACAAACTCGTATTTACCCCGACTTCGTTCGAAACCAAAACCCTAACTTCTGTCGGACCGGATCGAGAAGATCTCTGCTGATGCTGAGGAGGCGTCCCCCGTTCGATTGGATTTGGCCTTGTCTAGGTCGAAGCGATTGGTACGTCGACGTAGAAGATATATATAGAAAGCGCCAAGGGGAAGAAGAGATCTGTAGATTCTATATCTCGTTGCAAACGGAGAGGCATGACAGTGGAACGGATCAGTGTGACGGAGGAGAAGACAAAACAGAGCAATAGATAACCATTATTATCATCGTTATTAAATCAACCTAGAAGCCAAATTATTTTATTTCGTTGTGAATCTACTTTCATCCCTTCTTTCTTTCTAAATTATTTAAAATTTTTATTATTTTGATTACACTTTTATGTATGTTTGAATCAATTTAATTTTATATTTAATTAAATTTTTAATTATTTATATTACATATCTATATTTATATATTTAAATTAATTTAATCTTGTACTTTAACTTTTTTTATGTGATAATTTTAATTTTTTATTATTTTAATTATATGTTTGTATTTATATTTTTAAATTAATTTAATCTATATATTTTAATTTATAAAAAAATAGTTAAATTAACTCATTTTTTCGAGTAAATTCATCTTTTTTAATTTTTATTGATTATTTAAAATTTTCATTATTTTTATTACACCTTTATATTTTTATTTTTTTAGTTAATTTAACCCTATATTTTGACTTTTTTTATTATGATAACTCAAATGTTTCGTTGTTTAGATTACACTCCTATACTTATTTTTTTAAATCAATTTAATCATATACTTTGATATTTTTCTGGTGTGATGATTCAAATTTTTTATTATTTTGATTACATCTATATGCTTATAATTTTAAGTCAATCTAACTTCTATATTTTGACATATAAAAAAATTAAATTGATTTATTTCATTTTTATTTTTTTAATACATTAAAGTAAAATAATTAAATTGAGTCAAAAATATAGGTATAAGAGTCTAATCAAAACAAAGAAAAATTCAAGACTGTCACATAAAAAAAAGTTAAAAGTACAGGAAGTTAAATTAACTAAAAATATAGGTCTAAATATGTAATTAAAATAATAAAAAATTAAAATAAATACACACAAAAAATGAGAATACTAAGACAAAAATATGAGTTTAGCCATTAATTGATTGTTACACAGTTATAGATAAAATTTTAATTTTTTTAAGCAAAAATTTAAATAAAATTTATTTTAACCTAGTAATAAAATTATTTAAAAATTTAATTACTATTTACCTAACTAGGACTAGGCTACCTTGTTTAACTAGGGCTACTTAAATTTAAAGAGTCGGGTCAAGATAAGATGAGTCGGGGCTAAGTTAACCCATGTTAGGGGTCAACTGGACTAATCAAACCAAGTCATACCACCAAGCGCGCCAAGTCAACGGGCATTTCTTTTTGTGTATTTTTATTATTTTTAATGTTTTGTTACACATGTATTGAAGGGGATTGGGCTTGGGCCGTGCCACCGCGCTAGGCTAAGGGTCCTTGGCCCAACGTGACTTGGGGCGGTAGCATTTTGTGAGGCCCGTCCCTAATTACATCTCTAATTTTTTCTTACCGAATTTTTGTGGGTCTTTTCTTCACTCTTATTTGTAAGTTTTTTTAAATATTTTATTTATTTGTCCCACATCTTATCATTTTCCTTCACAATAAATAAATAATAATTAAAGTACTTAAGAATGTGAGTCTAGAATCAAGGTCAACAAGAAATAAACTAAAAAAGAGAGACTTTAGAGATCCAATTTGAGACATTTTTTGGATCCTAAAGATACAGTATTTAAGAGATTTTTCGACTAAGTTATAAGAAAATAAAAATGAGAAATTGATACAAAATAAAATTAAAATAGAAAAATAATATTTTTTTCAAAAAAATAAGAAAGGAAAACACATAAATAAAAATATATAGGCATCTTTTTGTAAATATAATTTTTAATATAGAAAATTATAAAAAATAGTTATTTAATATAAAAATAAAATATAAATATCATAATGCATTCAAACAAATTGAAACTTTTTCTATTAAAACAAAATATTTTTCGTCTCTAACCTCTTCAAGGACGAAAATGTGTTTTTAATATTTTTTTAATATTATGAAACAATTTCAAAACATTTTTTAAATTACAAGAACAACTCGAAAAGGTTTTTTTGAGTCTTTTTTTACATTTTAGAAATGGAAATATTTCAAAAACGTCGAAACAATGCCCCCAAGATATTTTTGTGCATTCTAACTTCTTCGAATTATAGTCTATCAAAAATTTGTCAACACACTTTTGAGATTTTTTCCTAAAGATCAAGAACAAACAATTAGAAATATGTAAATGCTTATCCACTTATTAATCTTAACATTTATAAATAGGGAGTCATCATTCTGCAAAAATTCTTACATAAGTTACATAAATATATATATATATATATATTTTTATTGAAATTGACTTAAACTTTGAGAGTTTAAGACAAAGGCACTACCTATCTTCTATTTTACAAGTCTTTTGGAGATTAGATGTTTAAAACAAACATTATTGTGTAAGTACAAATTTATTATTATATTTTGATAATAATAATAAAAATAAAGAAAGAATAATATATAGAAACCAACCAGTGTTTTTTTTTTAAAAAAAAATCAGTTAACAAAATGATTTTACAAATTGGGATTGGAGGGAAAAAGTTGTAGGTCATCTATTGCTGGTTTCCGCGCTTTCTTATCTCCCACGCGATCAAAGCCGATCGGAAACCTACTGCTGCGAGGTAAACCACTCACCGAGCTTACAACTATTTTGAATTTAATCCCAGATCTTATACTCAGGTCCGAACTTGATCCATGGCGATTCGATTTCCTCTATTATGCGAATCGATTGCCTGCGTTCAAATTATGCCTAAAAAATTTATGTATCTATGGCGTTTTGCTTGGGATCAATAGGTTTTTATATAACTGTTTTTCATAATCAATTCTGAACCGAGCTCGAATCGTCTTTGTTTTGCGTTTGAAACTAACAGATGATCAAATCGGTTGCTATTGCAGGAAGGAGATCAGAGATGAATGCGGCATACGCAAGTTAATTTAGTGCTACAATCGGAGGTGAGGAACTTCATAAAAAGTTGAATTAATATGCAGTTCCATACCAGTTTTGCCTAAATATTTAAGAAACATAGGTTAATCAATCTTGGGATGCCCTCCCTTGCGGGGGGCCCCCACCGCTCGGTTAATCAATCTTGACTCTATGCCCTGTTGATTTAGTTGCCGGGAGTACACTTCTGCAATAAATTTGGAGACGCCTATAATGCAATATATTGGATCCACCTACAGAGATGTTTCTCATTGGCCAGATCGCAGGGAAAGAAAACAAATTAGTGTTATGGTCAAAACAATTTGCATGCATACACTTCTAATGGATATTCCAAAACGAAAGACTGACTTCTCATTTTTCTTATTTTTATTTAACCATACAAAATTATCGCTTTCTCATATCATATGCCTCCATGAATTCAAGAGATATATGACTGTTGGATTACTTTCAACGAGTTAATCTTTTCTTTTCCATAAATATACATATGCCATTTCTGTTATAGGTACTCGTGCCATGCGTTAAAGTGTAGGTTTAGGTAGTGTTTGATAACCATGATATAGGGAAAAAAATATTAGATATGAAAAATATTTCAAATGTTTATATTTTTCAACGTATTTGCTGAACTTATCTAATATTCTTCAGAAAAAGTCTCACATGACCTTTTATCTGATTTTTTTAAAATAAATTTATCTAGTCTCCCTCTAGATAAATTTATCTAATATTTTACAGATAATCCTTAACTACCTATATGCCCCTTTAAGATAATTAATGCAATTTAATATATTTTTAAAATATAAATTTATTAAGTTTTATTTTAAAAGAACTTATTTATTTAAGTCTTATAATTAATGTGATCATCTAATACATTTTTAAATTGTCATATGTTTTGACAATTTTTAAAATTTAAATGACATTATTTCTTTCATCGATTTTTAAATTTTAAATTTATCTCTCTATGTATATATTTTATTATCTAATACAAGTTCCTTTCATCATTTTTTAAAATTATTTTATTCAATTTTATATTTTATTATCTATTATAAAAATATGTTTTGTCAATTTTTAATTATTTAAATGGAATTATTGTAATTTCACCAATAATTATTTCTATTTTTTTGAGTCTTTTTATAATTTATTTTTGAACATGGATTTAGAAAATAAAATACTATTTTTAATTTTTATTATTTTTTTATTTGTTGACAATTCAAGTTAATCATAAAATACTATTTAAATCATAAATTTGTTAGTGATGGTAACAAATAGCTTTGAATAAATTTGGTAATAAGAATATTTTGATAAAAAAACTCTTATTTTGATGTTTATCACATGCATTTAACAAACATATGAAAAGAAAAAAAGTATAGTTCTCAACATATTTCAAAAAAAATAACAAATAATCTGATAGAAATTTTAAAATATTTTTCAACCTTATCTTAATCGTTACATATCTTGATTTGAAAAATTTTCCAAGGTTATCTTAATACTCTCTTATTTTATTCATTTTAACAAATACTATCTTAATAGGTAGTTTAACAAACATACTAGGTGAATCTTATTGGAAATTATCATTTAATTA
Source organism: Diospyros kaki (assembly GCA_036245055.1). Taxonomy (NCBI): domain Eukaryota; kingdom Viridiplantae; phylum Streptophyta; class Magnoliopsida; order Ericales; family Ebenaceae; genus Diospyros; species Diospyros kaki. The sequence continues at coordinate 46,075,526 of BSEG01000005.1, forward strand.
TTTATTTTTGAGTTTTTTTTTCTGCTTGGCTTGAAGTTATGTAGAGATTCTATTGATTGATCAGGGATTTTAATATTAATGGAATGATATTCACTATTAAACTAACGGTTACTAAATCATATATCTTGCACTTTGTCACACCCGTTTTTGCTCAAATTTGGCTTGTCCCTTCTTCCTTCTAGGTCCTACTTCCTAGGATACATTGTATGTTCTGGAATAAACTTTTCAAAGTTCCTAAGGTATATATTAGCCTGAAATGATGCATCATTTTAAGACTTGTAACAAATATATTCAAGACCTTCCTAATACATCACAGGTTCTCACCAAAAATGCTAATTGGAGGTGAATATTGGGTTTATAGAACTAAATAATACACCCGATGTCTATTCTGTATATTGCTGATATTAGATTGTATCATGTGAAAGCTGAATCTATGGTGTATCTGTTTGTCTCAATCTCCCAGAGTGAGCTCCGCACCTTCAGAGATGGGAATGTGTCTGCTTAAAGGGGCAGGGGGGTGGTGGGGAGGGCTACCAATTATGGGAATAGACAGTGATTTCTGTCTGAAAAAGGGACCACTCAATAGTTGTCTCTTTCATTTTTTTGTATAGGCAAATCTTCAGAAATCCTGAGATTGACATATCAATATCATATACATAGGTTTAATTGTACAAGCGTTCTTACTGTAGGGGTTTTTTTTTTTTCGCCTTTGAAACATTAACACCCATGTTTGGTCTAAAGAAAAAGAAGAAACAGAAAGGAGAAGAACTCAAAAGATTAGCCTCCTCCTCCGTTTGGTATGGATAGATACATGCGAAGGAAATGAATAGGCATTTCTTGAAAAACTTATGTTATTTGGTTACCCACCAAGAAATGAATAGGCAACAGTAAATCTGTAATCTCACGTTTCAGTTCTCTTCTTTTCCCCCAATTAATCTGAGACCAATTATAGCTGAAAGAAAAACTCTTCTGTTGCAAAACTTATAGCCATTGCAGAGTGAAGATCATCCAGAACTAGTGCTTAGCTGTCCGGATGCTTCCTCTGAAACAGGGAAGACAAGTTGACTGTTGCTAGAGTCACCATTATGTGTGACCTCTTTAGGTGCTTTCATTCTTTTTCTTATTGAGGGGCCATTTAATGGACTCATTATTTTTCAGCCTTTTATTTCTCTGTGCAGAATTTAGAAAATGAACTCGATTTAATTCTTCCCCCAACATTTTCTCCTACCTTCCTTCCCATTTAATTCTTCGGCTTCCCCCTCTGATAAACCCTCCTGTCACCTTTCTTCTCCATTACTTATTTTCTTCTCCTCTCTATCCCTCTCCCTGGCCATAGAGCCAAAGAAGGTTTTAACAACATCATATCTCCCCTTCTTTCTCCCCACTCCCCCTTTTCTTGTCCTTTTCTCTTCAACCACAAGAAATCTAGGTGGTAAGTACAGATATGGTTCCATTGTGAACGTAGATTTAGTCTGGGATCATCTATTTAAGAATTGGTATACTTTCTTTTTGGGTACATGTATACCTAAATAGCAGAAACGAAAGATGAAGGAAAAGAAGGGGGCACAAAGTGCCTTCTGTGGTGAATCTTGGAACAAGGACGAGAGATTAAAATTTGGAAGCGGCAGTGTGGGGGTAACTTCTCTCCAAAGTGAGGGGGGCTCCTTGTGCGTGGTGAGAACGGTCTAGTCACTGCGTCCGGCTGGGTCATCATAGTTAAACCCCCCCACGTCCTATCGGGCCGGGGGTGGAGGGCACCCGAGGTGAGCGATTTTACCTTTTGGAACAAGAAAAAGAACAACTACCGAGTTAGTGGGCTCGTTGACCCCAAAAAATAAAGAAAAAATAAAAAAAGAAGAAAGGCAAAACTGTTCAAAGTTTTTAGGTAAAAAGTTTATTTATTAATATTAAAAAATCGTTACGTATACTTACTCACCAAATGAAAATATGAAATAAACAAATTTTTCTATCAAGCATGTTCAGTTTTTATTTATTAAGGACATAGCAATTTAACATGACTGATTAGTCCGTCTGTCTATTATATTATTTAAATTAATATATACACACCCAATTACTCATAGCCCAATTTGCATTTTACGCCCATTTCCCAAACTCAAAACAAATATAACCAAAACCCACCTACAACAAAGCAGAGCAGAGAACAAGTTCGCTCTCAGCTCCCATCACAAGATGCTGCGGGTAGAAAGAACCAAGTTATGATTTTTGTTGTTTATTATTCCTATAATTTGAGAATAATATTTTGTTTATTTTTGTCGATTACTTTTCTGTAATCCAAGAACAAATTTTATTTATTATTGTTGTAAAAAGTTCATTACTAATTGTTTTGTTTATTATTATCGATAACAAGTTTCCGAATTGTCATTTCTATTGATGCAAAGATCACGATTCATATCAAATTTGAGCATGAGTAAAGTTTGATAGAGATGTGAAATATTAGAGTTAAGAATAAAAATATGATGAGAAAAACTCGATTCTATTTTTTCTAGTTATTATTCCTAGTTTTTACTTTTTAAATATTAAAAAATACATATAATAATTAATCGGCATATTTGATTTTATTTTTTTAACAAAAATAAAATTTAAACCCAAAACTTAAAAAAAAACTGACAACGATCGAAACAGAGCTTACCATCTGGTTGTAAGATACTTTCTATATGTGCTTACCATCTGGTTGGAATATACTTTCTATATGTTTTTCATTAATTCAGTTTGCATAATTTTTCTGCTATATAACTAGAATGGTATGGTGCAAGTTTGATGCATGAATGGAATTTTTTTATTACTAGATAACAGGTTAAAAATAGATTTTTAATTGATGGCCAATGGAGTGTTATTTGGTGTCCGCAAATATGTGAACCGTATATATTAAAACATCTGTTTGGATTTTACTTATTATGTATTTGTGCTGACAAGTATTACATGCCTGTGTTAAATCTCACTGTTTATGCGGTCAGTGCGGATCTTGCCCAACTCCTCTCTCTCTCTCTCTCTCTTTCTTTTTCATACAGGCTAAGCAACATAATTCACATCCAAATGTAATGCTATTTTATGTCCAGAGGATTACGGAATGCTTGCTTGTGATACAATATGGGTTTGATGGAACTAGATTCTACTTTATCTAAAATTTAAAAACGTTGAATAGTGGAAAGATGGTCTAATCCATCTCTTCTTTTGCTCAGTGTTGCTCTAATCCATTTTTAGTGCATGTCTTTGTAAAAGGAGAAACTAAACAGACTGCTCTTAAGAAAGATTCCTAAAGGCCGTGTCATTGAAAATAAACTGAACGCCATTATGACAAATCCACTATTTCAGACATTAAAAGGCTCCATGAAAAGTTTGGCTTTATTCTTCTGGCCCTTGAGACTGATCCTCTTCATGAGAAATCTTCGATTAATGTTGCTTTAGGAATTTGATTCCACTTCTTTCATTTCTTAGGTCAAAAACTTTTTCCCTTTATGACAAATAAGGATTAACACCACCTAGACTAATCGGTGCCGACAATAGGAATCATGTTTGTTTATTTGTAGGTATTGAATTCCACTAAGTTGCATAAAGCATGTCAAATAAAGTTAATAGAAACAGCCATTCAACTTAAAGCAGATGAAGTTGAATAGAATCCAGATATACTGTTAAGCAAGCATATAGTACTGTGGTTGGAGCATCTTCAAGAAAAATAATTTATGGATTTATGGCCCCTCTAATCACTTAATTAGAAGTTGAAGTTTAGCTCAGCTTTCGAATCAATTTTGATTAAGCTGATAGGAATAATATCACAGAAAGTAGTATGGATAATCACTGAATATTTGCTTGTTATTAGAATAATCACAGAAAGTAGTATGGATTTTCTCTTTTAACTAGTAAAGAGGAGAAACAGGTGATGAGCTTGACCAGAAAAAAAGTAGTGATTGTGGCATTCTGAGGAAATAGTTACAGCAAACATATATATATATATTCTTCTATGCCAATAAAATTCTAGTTTGTATTGGCATAAGTATATGATTGACTGGCTCCAATCTCTTTGTGTGTGATTACTTGATAAACTCTAGTATACTACAGAAAATACGATGGAAATCTTAAGAATTATAAGGAGAGGGTCAAATATATATATATATATATATACAAGAACTCATCTCACTCCTATCTATGATACTTGATTCATTAGGTAGGTGCTTATAACTACGAACTTCGTCCCACGTTAAACATACCATGGCCATACAAATAATTATGAAACAATCTTCGTACATATTTATGTATTTTTCATATTCCTAGGCGAGACTTCACTTCACCTACTTAGATATGAAAGTTTCACCTCGGCAGTACTATATATGATCTTGTTGGGTCTCTCTTCATTTGGTTTCCTTTATTGAAGTTTGAGCATACCCTGAAGACAATATGTTGTTTTTTCCCCCTTTGTCGTGAGGGCATGTGAACTGTATGTGACCACAGTCCCAAGGATAAAACATAATTTTCTGCATGGAGGCATCTCGATCGTCAGCGTATATATAAAGGTGCCTTGAAATCATTCATGGTTTCTGTTCAAGGACAGTCATTGATTTGTGTGCAGTTCCTCATGGGCGAGCTGGGGATAAAGTTCATCGTACTGCCGGGGTGATAATCTAGAATTCACAATGATACTTTTAAATTTAGATATATAATCTAGTCTTAGGAATTTAAGCCTCACTTTCAACAAATGTTTTCAAAGTTTCATAATATTATCAAAACCAACCCACTAGTATTGAATTGGTGTATATCAAAAATTTGTTTTGATGCAGATTGAGTCAAATAGATAAATTGATTTTGGTTTGGTGAAGATTAGAAGAATGTCTATTAAGGTGTTATCAAGTACAATACTTAATCGAAAATTTAGGTAAACATGATGAAAAAACACTATAGTGTACTTGAAATATCAATTTTGAGTGTAAGATGTGACTCTCTTAACTTAAATGCTAAAAAGAATTTTTTTTTTTTTTGGGTTAGTCTTATGAATAGAATTTGCTTAGAATTTAGATATTTTATAAATAATTCATCTATTTATTCATAAAAATAGCTGTTGTTTCCTAATTATAATAATAAATTTATATATAATGTGAAAGAGTGAGATATGAGTGACCTTTTAAGTTGTGAGTAACTTACGAGTAAATAGTGATTGACTCTTAGAATAATAAGTGATTTTTAAGATAATGAGTGAATCATTTAGAGAGTTACTCATTACAATAAGAGTAACTCGTATCTCAAAAAATTATTTACACTTCAAAAAATTGTTCGCATTTTATTTTTTTATATTATAAATTTATTGTTATAGTTAAACAATAATAATAATATGTAATGGCAACGCAAGTAAGATGCCGTTGGAATTGGGGATACAGTAACAGGGTCCATTCCATCGACGAACAGATGTCATCCATCATTGCACAAATCTGGCACTTTATAATTTAGTCTCCCAACCTCCGAGCAAGTAGCATTTCCAAACCAGTTGTCTTCTGGTACAGATAGTGATGATTTATCACCGCATCATGAAAATAACAACAACTAGTCATCTGATCCACATCTTGATTGCTTAATTAATGAATCTCTTAAGTGGTAACCCACCACCACCGGCGCTTAATTTGGTGGCAGTGTTTGTACGTTCGTTAATGCTGATTAATCTTTCTTTCATTTTGGCACCTTTTCATGTCAATGCATATTGCAAAATATTAGGCCTTTAATTTAGGGTGATGTGTCTAACGATGGATGATGAGATGATTCATTCCCATATGGCTTGCGCCTTTTTAAGTCAAAGATATGTGATTTGTATTAACCGTCGTCCGCTATCTCCTATGCTTTTATACTGTTGAAGGACAATATTCTTGATTGCAGGTCTCAAGCTTCATAGAGATATCAGGCAAAAATCAGGCAAGCACCCTTTCTGTCACTCTGCTGGTGGTGACTTTCGTTTTACAACCTTATTTTCAATTCTCCTCTCTCTGGACCTTAACAGGAGCTACTTGTGAAAATTGTGTACAAAGTATAGAAAATAAGTTTTTAAATCTAAAAAATTAGAACGTATGTTTAAAAAAGAGATAGATATGTTTTCTTTTAAGTAACTTGTGTCAGAGAAGATGATGAATTGGGAAAATTTTATTAAGAATTGCATTTTCCAAATTTTTTTAATTACTATTTTTTTTTAGAAGTTTCTCAAGTTCAGTTTAGTTTTGGAAAAATGAAGCTTTCTAAATCTTCATTTTTTTATTTGAAATTTTTTTGTATTTAAACATATTGTCTCTTTGGGTTTGTTTGAAATACCATATTGTATCTCTGGGTTTGGTTGCAATGCCCATATTCACCGACCCGTAGGTTTGCTGGATAAATCCTTTGCTAGGGTACTGCTTCGTTATGCATGCATCAACACCCTTTAATCGCCTAGTCCTAGGTGGTTTCTCAAGGACTTTTCACAACTTTATTCATGATTTGATCTTAGTCATAGTTCCTCAAATCAACCAGTCAAATTCCCTAGATCGATGTTGCCCTCATAGCCCCTCCCCATTTCAAACTTTTTAGCTATTTTCCTCTTTTATCTTTTGTCTCGGAGAAGTTTGCCTTCATGGTTAGGTTAGTTTGGCCGCCTCCATGAGCTATCCATATCCATATCTACTGATTTCAAATATATAGATTATGTCTTTCTTGTTTCCATGTGACGAAAGGTAAGAAAAATTTGAAGATGTTGTTTTCAGAGAGTACATGTTCTTTGACAATCATATCATCCTTTTTACAATGATGCCTTTCATCCAATCCAAGGACAGGATTCTTTACAAATCAAGCTGGGCAAAGCCAATCAAAGATTTATAATTAGATGAGGATGCCACGCGCACACACACAGACAGGCCATAATTAATTCTATTTACTTAGCTCCTACCGATTTTGAATATGAGTGCATAAGGACAACCTTAAAATTGACTAAAGCCCTAGCTAGCTTTAATCAATAAGTTTCCCATGTATCTAACTGAGTTGATAGATAGATAGATATATAGTTGTAGGATTACTTGAGTGATTATTTGAAAACAAGGGCATTTGCCTTTATTAAAGAGCTCAAAAAAGTCTCCTAAGAACATAGGCAATGACTAAAGTATGGTACTTCAAACATATACATTCTCATGCATGATCTTTCCGTCACCTTTTTGTTGCTTTAGTTCGTTCGGACGAAATGGAAAAGAAAAATGAGCTGATGGCTTGTTTGGTTATATGATTTTGTCTCCATTTATATTTGCTTTATAACATTAATGTTGGTGACATCTGATCCTCTCTATCTGTATAGATTCGATTCTCAATTGCCACAAACCAGTGGCCTGCATGCAATGCATACCCTCGTTTAAGGCTTAGAACTGGTTCTAGATTTTCGTAGCTAGATTTACCAAATGAAATGAAAAAATTGAAAATAGATATAAACACATAAATATTTAGTTAGGAAGAATGTCTAGTGGAAACTACTTGAATTCAAATCTAGTTGAAGTAAGACACTTTGAGATACTAAATCAACTCAAGAAACTACTCTAATTAAATTCTGATTTTTAAGACACTTTGAGATACTAAATCAACTCAAGAAACTACTCCAAATTCTGATTTTGAAAAGGATTGAAAACTTGAGTTTCAGCATTTTGATTCATCTTAGAACACTTTTAAAAAGAAAAATAAAAATTTGTTACAATCAAGGATGAATTTAGCCTTATTTACTTTCAACTATTCTAAATTTAGGTGAAAGATGATAGTTTTAGATACTAAATTAACTCAAAGATCTCTAAATTCTAAATCCTTTGAAGGATTAAAAATTTGAATCCTAGTTTTGATTCGTCGTAGAAGACTTTAAAAAAGAAAGAGACAAGTTTATTACAATCTCCACTATCTAAATTTAAACTTATTTACTTTAAATAAAAAAAAATGAAAACATTTAAGAATGAAAAATGTCTAAAAAAATTTACTTGAATTCTCGAATATATAATAATAAAAATTGAGTCTTTACACAATAATAAGATTGTTTTCTTATAATTTAAAATTTATCAATTAAATTGATGAAATTAATTTCTTAGAACGATCGTTCTTGCGCAATTTTCAGTACTCGTGCTTTCAATTACGTCAGAAAAAGTAAATCATAAGTTGGGTCTTTGACCCTTGCGCAAAGAATCAAAGTCGCAATCAATTAGATTGATAACAGTATATTGTTCATCCAACTGTTCAATTTATGCCCGAAGGTGATGAAATTAACTTCTTTATCTATATATAATTGACCTTTGTCCAATACATTCAAAATAACTACACTTGTCACCTTATATATTTCTAAAATTAAAGTATTTTAAAACTAAGTATATAATTCAAACTAACTTTTTGAACAAGATAATCTTCTTTCTTAAAGGAAGAACAACTTTTAGAACCAGGCAGCCATACTAGTAATCAAAAAGGTTAGGAAGGGTCATACGAAATGGAAGTGAGGCTGTGCTCTCCATAACCTTATTCTCAGTGAGGAATCTGATCGTACACCACCATATCCAACCGTAGATCTTCAATTGGCCCATTCTAAATTTCCTCTGTCTCTCTCCTCTTCCCTTCCCAGTACGCCATCTCTCTCTCTCTCTCTCTCTCTCTATATATATATATATATATATCCCATATCTCGATCCCTCTCCTCTTCAGCAGAAGCTGCTGCTGCTTCTTCTTCTTTATAATCGATCTTCTCTCGGAAAGAGAAGAGGCTAGGATTAGATTAAAACATGTTGAGATCACCAGAGCTCCCAGCTATTTGTCTCTACCCAAACCAACCCACCTTAGTCTCCCCGAACAGCTTGACCCCCAATCACTCACTCTACCTCTCCAACTTAGACGATCAAAAGTTCCTAAGATTCTCCATCAAATATCTTTACCTTTTCAAGAAATCTGTAAGCGCAGACACCTTGAAGTACTCCCTCTCCACACTACTCGTCCATTACTACCCGCTCGCCGGGAGGTTACGGCCGAGCCCAGAAGATGACCAGAAGCTCGAGGTCGACTGTAATGGCCAGGGCGCCCTCTTCGCCGAGGCCTTCATGGACATCACCGCTGACGAGTTTCTCGCACTTTCCCTCCTCCCAAACAGGTCCTGGAGGAAGCTGCTCTATAGGGTTGACGCTCGCAGCTTCCTCGATGTCCCTCCCCTCGTCGTTCAGGTCAGTTTTCCGACATGGGTTTCTGTGTTCGATTTCTTTTATGATCATATGATATACGATGATCTTGTTCTGAAAGTCATCGTTTTCTAGCTCGCTCGCTGGCTCGCTCGTTCTCGATCGCTTTTCTATCACCCAGAAAGCAAATTAAAGTAACCTATTCTGAATTGATTACTGTGATTAAGACGTGGAGTTCATTTTTCTTCTTGGTTTTAAATCTTAATAATTAGATTAGATACATATCCAAAGGGCTGCACATACTTTCGTGCTGAGTCACTGAGTGTTCATTATGACATTGATAAGCTGAAGCAGATTCCCATGACCGCTTGGTGCGCCAGTATGCTTATTAATTATGACTAAACAATTTCACCCCTAAATTATTCAATCTAATTGTAATATATCATTAAAAATATTATATTAATATAACCCAAAATAAAATACATCAATATTAAATATTTTCGATACATAGTGTCATTAATGATAATGACTTTGGTTTTTTGTCTGTGTTTGCCTCTCAATCTCATGATAATTGGATAATTCATTGAACTTGCAGCCTAATACACAAATTTACAAAATCCTCAAATTTACAAATTTTTGTGCCTAAACAACTCTTGATGTACTTTTTGTCTTGAGAAAACTACAAGTTCTTAATAACTCAGTTTTAACAAAATTATTTTATCAACTCTTAGGGGGTAGTATTAACTATCTGTCGCACCTATTTAAAAATTTAAGATATCATGAGTTGATTTTGCCTCTAATTGAGATTGTGTAATTATTCGTCTTTATGAATTTATTCCTATACTTGCGCTAGGTTACATTGAATCTTAAATTTTAAAAAGGATAAAACAGTTTAAGCTAAAAATTATTTATGATTAAGAACTTTTTAAATTTCTCGTGTTATAAAAAGGAATAATTAATTTGTCAAACAAAATTTAGTTATTTGTTAAATAATTTTAACACTATCTCATTGCATATTTTATATTGTGATCATGAACAAGTTGTCAGTACTAATGTTAGAGAAATTTTAGAAATGATAAATTGTATTTAAAACTTTTTATGATTTGAATCTTCGTATGATGATATTTAAGAATATCTTTAGGCATCTTTATAATCTACTTTTTTTTATGAATTAAGGAATGTACGGACATAGTTAAATTATATGGGATTTAAATACAATTTTCCTTTCAAGAAAATTACTATCAGGGATAACTCCAAAGAAAATATTGTCAGGGATAATATTAATTAAAAATAAAATTTATATATATTTTTATATTTGCAAACGATGTTGCTTGTTTCCTGGTGGAATGACGAAAATGGCCCTGATGGTGGTTATTTCGTGTAGTTCTGATTTCTCCTCCGCCTTCTTTTTTCCGATATTGGCAGATCACGAATCTCCGTTGTGGAGGAATGATTCTGTGCACTGGCATCAATCATTGTCTGTGCGACGGCATCGGCACATCCCAATTCCTCCACGCCTGGGCCCACCTCACCACCAAGCCCACTGCCGCCCACTTGCCCGTCTCCCCCTTTCACGACCGCCACGTGTTGAAACCCCGCACCCCGCCGCACCCAACCTTTACCCACCCCCAATTTTCCCAAAATGCCCCTCCCCACCAATCCCAATACCAGTCCCACTGCGCCCTCGCCCCCGCCTCCTTAACCTTCTCCCCCTCCCATATCCTTCACCTCAAGCGCCAGTGCTTCCCCTCGCTAAAGTGCACCGCCTTCGAGGCCCTGGCCGCTCACACGTGGCGCTCCTGGGCCCGCTCTCTCGACCTGGCCCCCACCCTCCACGTCAAGCTCCTCTTCTCCCTCAACTTCCGCACCCGGGTCGACCCGCATCTCCCCCCCGGCTTCTACGGCAACGCCTTCGTGCTGGCCTGCGCCGAGGCCGGCGTCAGGGACCTGGCGGCGTCTAACCTCCGCCACGGAGTCAGGCTGGTCCAGCAGGCCAAGGCCTCCGTCACAGACGGCTACGTCAGGTCGGTGATCGATCTGCTGGAGGACAAAACGGTAAAAACGGAGGTGCCTCCGTCGAGCTTGGTGATATCGCAGTGGTCCAAGCTGGGGCTGGAAGAGTTGGATTTTGGAGAGGGCAAGCCTCTGCATATGGGCCCTTTGACCAGCGACATTTACTGCCTATTCTTGCCGGTCGCCGGCGGCTTTGATGCCGTCAGAGTGCTCGTCTCCTTGCCGGAGTGCGCGGCTGATAAATTCGAGTATTTCATGACGGGTTCGTGGGGTAGTGATAAGGAAGACGACGTCGTAGATACAGATGGACTCTGCCAAGGCAAATATTAATTCCTACAAAACCTCCTCCCCCCATATATATATATATGTGTGTGTGTGTGTGTTGTGTGTGTGTGTGATATCATTTATCTTGTCATGAGATTTTCTTTTCAATCTCCTTTATTAATTGTTCCCCCCAACTAATTAATTAATTAATTAATAATTAGGGTGAAAATTATATTTAATGGGTAAAGGTTAAACAAATTATATATACTTAGAAATTATGTAAAAGTTACCTCCCAGTTAACCCACTTTGTAGCTAATCTTTTTCTTCAAATTATATATTAGAATTTTATAGCAAACCCTTAAAGCTTTAATTTAATGGTGGTGGATAAGATAAATTAATATTGAACATGCATGGTGGCTTGCGAGTACTAAGAGAGAGCAAGATAGGAGTTTGGTGGGATGATGTGTTTGTTCTTCACTCATTAGGATTAGGGATGAACAAAATTTTAATTAAACTCAAATAATTAAATTGAATCAATTGAATTTGACTGTTCTATTTGATTCAATTTGTAATTCGGTTTAATTTAATTTTTAAATATAATTTTTTCAATTATTTCTTGGTTCAATATGAATTCTAGACAAACTATCTGTTGGGATGTAACCCACATAGAAGTCTAGAATTCATATAGCTAACCCCACATAGTGGGATTGTATTTCTTGGTTCAATTTGATTTAGTCTTAAATCAGGACCCAACCAGATTAAATTAAAAATCAATTATAATTAATATTAAAAACCAATATCTTAAACCGAATCAAAATGACTTGATAATTCATCTTAGCCCTTCTCATTGCCATTTCTTATTATTATCTTTGAACTGCAAATTGAATTTTTTTTTTAATCGTTTGTGTGACGTATTGGGGGCTAACCTTTTTAAAGTAAATATAACTGTCTTTGGGCACATTTTAAACTGTTTAGTCAAAAGCAAAAACTCGCTTTTGTATGATATAGACGGCTATAGAGCAAGTGTGAGTGGGAAGCAACAATTGGTTTTAATCTTTTATATAATTTTAATTATATGTGAAAGTACTTTATTCATGGAAGGGAATCCGTAATCCCTATATTAACTTTTGATACTTAAAAGTTATATGTATTTTTAAAAAATAATAATATATTTATTATCTTTTGTGAGTGCCGAAAATTAATGTATAAATAATATTATCGATATATATAATAGGGTAATGTTAATTTTTAATACACGAAAACACCAAAACGGTATTATTCTAGTGGTTCTAAAACGTTTTTCTACCTTGAAATGTCAAAAACTAATTTTAAAAAATAAATCATTTTTTATATAATTTTCAAATCGTTTCAAAATTATTTCGTAATATTAAAAAAATATTAAAAACTTATTTTTATTTTACGACTATATTAGAGATGAAAACATCACGAATTATTTAATCAATTAATAGAATTACATAGAAATAAAAATCAAAATATAATAAATATATTTTATATTTATTATTATTTAACAATAATTAATATTATCCTCCTTAATATAATGAATAAATTAACGACAACTTGGTGCCTCATTCTATTGGAGTGACAGGTTGAGGTTAGTCTGCAATTAATTAGTAAAATAATTGCACCTCTGGTACATAGAAGTGGACCCGACGAGGGTGGTAATATTTAAATTTGATATTTTTATTAATATTTTAATTATCAATATTGATGTCACATATAATATAAAATTTTAATAAAAAATATTAAATTTAAGCATCTAATAAATAACATTTATCTTCCAATCATTTGATGTCACGATGAAGCAAAGTATGTGTGTTCAAGTGCTTGTGGTGGCCCACTACAAATTTGTCACTCTTTTTATAAGAATAAAATAATATAAATTAAAAAAAATGTGTTTGATGAGCCGTATAAAAGTGGGACTCTTATTATTATTATTATTATTATTATTATTTGTTATATTATCATCACCATCGTCATGGGAATTCCCATTTAGGCCCCCACTAGGCAGTTTAGGCTCTACTTCATAGACCCACATGAAAAGATACTCCCACTGCCCACCTCTTAGAAATATAATGTATTTTACACTCATTCTTGTCATCAATTCAACCCCACGTATTCAAAATGTTTCAATTCGTTGACAGAGCCATTCAAAATATTATACATTTATCATTAAATAATAAAATTATTAAAAATATAATTATAATAAATACACCAAAACTAATGATAAGTTACATTTGTTGGTGCTTACTCCTTTTAAGGAAACGGTTAGTATTATCTTTTTCTTATAAATAGGTTAATTATAAAAATAATTTAATTCTTTGTGTGAATTTATAATTTTATTAAATCTTTTAATATTGGTAATGATGTCTAAATTAGTTTAATTAAATATAATTTTATATAATATATAAAGTTAATTTAGAAAGAATGTGTTCATGCTAATTTATTTTGTCATGTGTCATATTTGTAAGACCATCATATACATATAAGTAGAAAAAAATACAAGTTACGTATAATTTATTTATTTATTTTATGTTATATTTTTTTATTTATATATAAATATAGGTCTTATAAATATTATTATTATTATTATATAACACCTACCATGTTAAGTTAATATGAATATACTTTTTTTAAATCGAATTTACATGTTAGGTAAAATTACTCTCAATTAAGTCAATTTAAATCTAATTATCAAAATTAAATAAAATTATAATTTTTTTAAAAAATTAACAATTTATTTTTAAAAATGAAAATGGTGGGCTAAGGTTGATCTTTGTGATTAATTGGGTGCTGGAGATTCCAAACATGGGAACAAATTGAAAAGTGAGATTTTAAAACCCAGTTGGTAGAGGGCTTTCTCTATTTGGATATCGAATTTTCTTAAATACTAAACTCATTTGCAATAAGTAAATTTTAATTATGGTATTAGGTGTGAAGTCTATCATTATACATGTTGGTAGAGTTAAAATAATAAACTTGTCTTTCTAACAGTAGTTATGACTCAAACCGGACATTTTCTAACAACAGAGAAATGAGGTCCGTTTCTCTATTTTTATTTTATATTATATTTATTTTTTATTTTTATTTCCATGCAACCCACCTATCATTTTACAATTTTGTATACAAATTCTTGCTTCACAATGTCAATTTTTAAACTCATTTAGCGACCAGCCCATCGTGGTATCTTTTACTCTTATCAATTCATATTGGGCCATCAGACACCCAAAACATTGATGGACCCAACTATAAGCCCAAATGTATTGGGGTCTTGCTTGGTTGTAATTTTTTTTTTTCTTTTCCCTATTATTAGGGATGAACATTCGTGACCAAATTGATTGAAATGCAAAAATCGAATAGACCAAAATTTTATAAAAATCAATTCAAATCGACCAAAGAGGTTATCATATTTGAAAACTTTATTTAGAAACCTTATTGTTTTCATATAATATCTTTTTTTGTGTGATAATGGTTTTTTTTAAACAAGTTAATGAATAGTTTTATTTTTTTTCTCAAAAAAATTAAAATATTTTGAAATAAATTCCCTTAAAATATACCGTTTATCACCAATAAGATTTGAATTTATGACTTTCACAAATGTAATAATCTATAAATACTTTTACCCTTTACTAAAATCTTTTTATATTTAAATATTACCTAATAAACTTAGCAACACCAATGTCACGACTCGAATTCTAATTAGTCATGACCAGCACTAATTCCTAGGCCCAGTAGCCCCACCGTGGATTAGTAAACCTCTTCTATAACTCGATATGCTAAAAGCATCAATACTACAGACAGAATATAGAAACATGTAATAAAACACCATTTTTACGTTTCACAAAATTATGACAATGTCTCATATACAGCAGTTACACAAAATATGAATATCCATCATCGTACTGTCAAAAATACATATACGGTCTCATATCTTGAGCATTTGGCACAATTATATACCACAAAATAAAGACAAATAATAGACTCGACGGTACGTGTATGTCTCCACAGAGCATCCTATATCACATCAGGAATCAAAAGGGGGTTTGACATCATACTAGAAGATCTGCTAGATCAATATTCAAAAGAAGAATCTCTTGAAAATATTTTAATAAAAAGGGGTGAGTCTTGTAGACTCGCGGGTATAAGGTATGTCATACCCACTAGGAGAGTATGCAATAAAAATGCTAAAATTAGTATCATAGATACAATAATATAATAGTGAGATGAACAACGAATATATGTAGTGTAAGTTTACATAATTTGATATTAAAAAGAAAAACATAGTGTAGGAAAAATAGATACTTAAAGACAACCTCCATATGTTGTTCCTTAACCACCTAAGTCCCCTATACTTTTATATGAGATACATGCACTGATTTTGAGGACACACTAGTAGAAATTGGCTTAACGCCTATACACTCATGCATACAAGTAATATACTGGCACATACATCATCATCACACTATAATACCATAATATCCCACATGATAGCATTACTGAAACATACTATCCGTGTCTTTCATGGCCTTAGCATGCCAAGCCTCACAATACCATGATTTTTTCCTGCTGTGAGTCACCAAGAAATTTACTAGAAAATCCTCTAATAATAATCTAAGTGATATCCTATTTAAAGCACAAGTTATAAGCATTTATCATTTTATGCGATGTCTAAAATACACCATATCATTCAATATTTCATATTCGCAAGACAAGAAATTAGTTAAGGTATATTTCTGTTTATGTCTCTCCCAGTAAGATGAAAATATTTCATGCAATTTATGAACATTTAAAAAATATATTTTTTTGTGATTCGCATATAAAAATCATGTACAAGTTATGCATAGAACAATATATGTACATGTATAAAAATACGGTAAACATAACATATCATGTCTACTCGCCTGAGAAATGACAACTCAAGTCTAAGTCTGGGGAGAAGATTGAGCAAAATCCAAGAAATCCAAGCCTACAATAAATAGAATAGGGTTGTCACATTTAGGTAATAAAAGTAACGACGTAATAAAAATTACCAAAAATTCTAACCATTACCTAACACTCTGAATCGGTTATTTTATACCTTGCCTTGCACAATATTTGAATTTGGCGCCATGAAATTTGTCTAATTTAGCCATCGACTACGTCATCATGCTTTGCCTTGCACGCTACGCATAAGTGTATAGTGGAACTACACACTCACTTATAAGCTACAATAAAAACAATATATATATATATATATTTATATTTCTATATTTCCCATAAACTAGTTTACTTTTAATGTAGATAATATTTTTAAAGTCTATCTTTTTTGAAATACATATATATTTATATTTATAACTAAATTGATAATTTTTTTTCTAAAAACATAATAGTTAATTAATTAATAATTTAATAAATGGCTTAAAAGAAATAAATTGTAATGTTCTAACCTCAGAATAAAATGAATCCATAAAAAAATCAGGATTCGGGATAAACCCAATCAATCATCATAGGTTAACCTATAACGCATTCGGGGTTAGTCTTGCTCGGCCTCTAATCGTCTAATAGGGATTCGTCTTTAAGACTCCGATCAACAAAGTGACTCGCCAGTCACATCGCCAATTCCAAGAGACCTAAGAAGAACCCAAATGAGACCGACGTTGATATCCTGAGTAGGACTAATCTAACCAAGTCATCCTAGGTTCACGGACAAGCGACAAGAAGGGAAAACAAGCTGAGTGGGCCAGCCTAAGGGCTGCCACAACTGGGTTAAGCCATGCCCAACACATTGAGCCACTCTATAACCCAATCGGGCCCTGCCATCCTAGGCCAAAACCTAACCCGACCTACTTTGTCCCAAAAGCTATTTTTCCCTCATTTTATTTTATTTATTTATTTATTTATTTTTTATTTTTTTTTCCCTTCATTTTCTTCCCAACAATCTATCGTCGCCGGTGACCACTGCCAGCCAACGAAAAATGACCGACCAGCATACCGATTCGAAGCTCTTGCCACGCACAACAATATATCTCAAAATGAGAACCATCGAATGACTGGATTTTAACAGATTTAAAAATTAATTTTCGGCCAAATAGGGATGTGTTTTGGCTATCGCCGTTCGCTGGTCGTCGGCTATTTTTTCGACGATCGGAGGCTAACACGAGGTGCACAACACCTAGGCAACCAACATACTCGAAAATAACAAAGATCGGATGGCTAGATTTTCGCAGATCTAAGGTCAAACTTTCGGCCAAAAAGAACAAACCCACTACCAACGTTGCCGGCCACCATGGCACGCGATTCCTGGCGATCCGAGACCACAATCCAACTCTCTCAAGCAATCCAACCAACATATCCCAAAACTAACAAAATCTAATAGTCGGATCTTCGTAGATCTGACTTTAAACAATCGGTCAAAACTCATATCACGCCTCAATACACATACACCCTCGAAACAACAAGAAAAACTATCAAAGTTAAGCCAAAATGCTTACCTTTTTGTAGATCGGAGGCACTTAAATGGTAGAAATGAAGTCGGATTGAAGATCGAACGGCTCGATCGCTTGAAATCGACAAAGATTCGAAAGTGAGCGAGAAAGAAAAAGAGAGAGAAAGAGAGAGATATTGATTTTTTGGGGGGGCTGCTCGCGCGCCTCCCATTTTTCTTTATATATTTTATTTATTTATTTATTTATTATATGTATTTAATTTAATTTAATTTATTATTATTATTATTATTATTATTATTTTCTTTTTAAGAATTAAATTATTAATACCATTTTTATTTATTATTATTTTTTTTCTAGGTCTTCACAACCAAATAAGTATTTATTTAAAATATTTTAGTATTTTATTTGCATATACATAATACGGGTAATTTTTTTATTATGTAATAAAAAAATTATGTATTTTTTTCACTATTTAATAAAATTCATCTTGATCACATATGAACAATAAACTTGAATATGGATTTGTTTAGAGTTTATTTATCTCAAATTTAGATATCTAGGTTTGTTCAAATGTATATAATTTTTTATCGATTCATCTTTATCTTTATCTCGTTAGTTTATTTTTGTGATAAAAGAATTGCTTTGGATTTGAAACATCTCAAAATTAGATTTATGTTCAAAGATAAAGAAAAATAGAGAGAGCTCATACTATTCATTGATGACGGAAGAAATGAGATATAAATAAGAATATTTTGATTATTTACAAAATTTTAATAACCATTTTTAGAGGGCAGGGGAAATTGATGTGTAAAATATAAAAGTCAAGGGGGCATTGTCGTTTTTAAAAAAATTAGGGGCATCCAGTGGCAATTTTAGCAAACATTAGGGGTGGTAGTGAAGTTTATCCGAAACAGAACTAAAGTAAACGCGCTAAGAAGAGCTGTCGCTTTCAAAAATCCAAGTCCCAGTAGAGAAGGCCCTTCTGCTGAAGGGCAAGAATGTGAGATACACAGCCATAGACAAGGTCTTGAATCCGAGCTTGAGCCTCAAATAAGAGTGTCATAATAGCTCCAAGCCGATCACTTACCGGAAGTTGAGACAGGAGGTTGAAGGTATTTCTGGCACCAAAAATGTGGTGGATGGCAGCAAAATTAGTGGATCCTTCCTCATGACAGAAATAAGGAGCAAAGATGCACAGTGGGTTGCATTGTCTCCTTAAAACTCTGCAGGCACCGCATAGAAACGGGTCGAAACGTGGCATGATAGATCTGGATCTGGCTGAATCTAAGCAAATCAGAAATGGGTCAGACCTAATTGGATGGATATATTAGATATGATTCAGATCTAAATGGGTCAAATCAAATATGGGTCAGATCTAATAGGTTGAATCAATGATGGGTCAAACCTGAAGCGAATCGAGACGGGTCGGGTTGGGCCGAGCCAAGTCGGGTCGGATTGACCCAAATTTGCCAGCAACGACAGCAGCAAGGACGACGATGGCGCAGAGCGGCTGAGGGAGGCCGAGCGATGGTTGGTGGCTGCGCGAGAGGGCTGGCAGCGGCGGCGACGTATCAGATCTGGCCGATGTGAGGGCCGATTGGGCCAGCAATGATGGCTGGAAGGAGCTGTGATCGACGGCTGGGGCGCAGGGAAGCCACGCTGAGGCTCGCGACCGATGACGGAGCAGGTGCTGGAGGTAATTGCAGAGGGGGCGGTGGTGGCTGTCGGAGGTGGTGGCGATGCTGGAAGGCAACGATGGCCGGTGATTGTTCGCACGCAGGGTCTGTGCGTTGTAGGGGAAGGAGGAAAGAAAGAAGATTCGCACGCAGGGTCTGTGCGTTGCAGGGGAAGGAGGAAAGAAGGAAGAAGAAGAAAGAAGAAAAGAAGAAAATAAAAAAAAAGAAAAGAAATAAAAAAAAATTATAATAAAAATTATTTAAGTTTTTATGAGATTTCTATCAATTTTCTTAATATTTGTAGTATAGTACCATATTTAAGTTTTTAAATAAGCTCAATAAATCTGATAGCAAGTTTAATAAAAATAAAAAAAATTAAACTAATAATAACCCATATTTCTGGACATGTAGCATTATGCACATTTTAAATCTCTACGCTGATTAAAGTAAAATTTCTTTCTAATTAATTATGATAATAACCCACCACTCATCCCAAGTCAAAAAGCTTGGATTGGATTTGTTTGTCTGATATGTTTATTAATTCATGGTAGAAGACATATATGGGTGAAAGTGAAAATCAAAGTGGATATTTTTTCCTGATCTTTTTGTCTTAGTGATGTTACCACAAATTGTGGATCTCTATGTTGTCTCAGTAAAATTTAATTTTTTTTATATTTTTTATAACTTATTTTATTTTATTTAATAACTAAATATTTAAAAAAATAAAAATGCAAATCTGAAATCATCCCCCCTCACAATTCTCATTTCCTATTTGCGAACACTGTCACTCTCTGAATTCTTCCCTTTCTCTCTCTCTCTCACACTCTGAACTCCCACCGTCTGCCCCTCTGCCTCCATTCGCCTCCGCCTTCATCACTGCCAAATCCGCGTCCGCTTGCAGGTGTGTATAAGATGCTCTGTGCATGAAATTGTGTGGTTGTGTGCATGACAAGAGATGGTTTCTTTTTACTGCTTCATGTTCTTTTCTTATTTTGAGATATACAAACTTATAAATGAAAAAATAAAAAAGAAGTTAAGAAAACTTTTAGTGAATGATAGTATCCTTTGCAATTCTACACATTCTTCCGTGAAAACTTCCATTGCAGTTTTGAGTTCTAACCTCCAAGTAAACTATGAACATCTGGATCTGGCACCGCTATGATTGGGTCTAACTTAATTTTGGTGCTTTTGATAACTAGAGATCATAAACGAAGGAAAGTTAGGGAGAGGTGGTGGTAGAAACTTGACAATTGGCAAATATTATTTAAAAATAAATGAAATTAGTGCAACCATTCCATGCCTCGTGAATCTTGTACTGGAACGAAAAGAAATTAAATACAAATTTAAAATGTAAGTACTTCTAATAATTCCTTGCAAATTTAAAATTTAAAATGTGTATCTAACTTGTTAAATAAAATTAAATAAACATTAGTCTCACAATATTGTGATAGAATTTTGATTTTTGTGTACAAACATTTTATAAGATCACAAATTCACATTGTGATAAAATGTGCAGTCTAGAATTATAACCACTTGTTTCGTGCTCATTTATGGGATTTGTTTTTGTGCTCATTTAACCACTTGTTTTTATTTTATGTTATTTTAGGATAAAAATGTTACCTGCACCTTCTAGTTCAATGCCTGATGAAACAAGTAATGAGACTCAAGGTCAAGGAATTCCAGTTGAGAATGTAGTGCATGATCAATATGACGGAGATGAAAATCCGTTTGAAAAAAAGAAAAGGAAGAAGACATCTAAAGTTTGGGATGATTTCAAAGAGGTTTCACTCCCTAATGGTTCGATAAAGTTTGAATGTATATATTGCAAGCATCAATTTGGTATGATAAAGTCTGGTGCAACTTCGCATCTTCTTCGACACACAAAGAGTTGTTTACGACGTAAATTGAGCAAGGGACAACAACAACTTTCCATCAATAATACAATTGCAAGGTCAGAAAGTGTTAATGCAGTGGTAAATTTCAAGTACGATCATGCAAAGGTTAGGGAGTTATTTTCTCACTTGATTATGGTTCATGAGTTACCTTTTAACCTTGCTGAGTATGAGTTGTTTAATGTATTTATGAGAAGTGTCTCTCCTAATTATGAAAAGATAAGTCGAACAACTGCAAGAAATGATTGTTTTGCTAGTTATGAGCTCGAGAAAAAGAAAATTAAGGAATTATTGAAGAGTGTAAATAGAGTTAGTGTGACTACTGATTTATGGAAATCAGGACAAAAGATTCAATACATGGTTGTGACTTGTCATTTTGTGGACTCTAATTGGAAATTACAAAAACGCATTATAAATTTTTGTAATGTTCCTCCACCACATACTGGGATTGTTATTTGTGATGCATTGCAAAGATGTTTGTCTGAATGGGAAATAGAAAAGAAGATTTGGACTGTTACAGTGGATAATGCAAGTTATAATGATTGTGCTGTTAGTCTTTTGAGAGACAACTTAGCTTACCAAAAGAATCTTTATGGCGATGGAAAGTTTTTTCATGTTAGATGTTGTGCACACATTTTAAATTTGATGGTACAAGATGGGTTGTCTGAAATTCAAGACGTGATTTATGCTATTCGTGAAAGTGTAAAGTATATTTCCATTTCTATACCCCGTCTTCAAATATTTGATGATATTGCCAGACAGTTGAAATTGCTGAATAAGAAACTTATTCTTGATTGCAACACAAGATGGAATTCAACATATGCTATGTTAGTGACTGCTTTAGAGTTTAAAGATGTGTTTCCGAGGTATCAACAAAGGGATCCACATTATTCTTATTTACCATGTGAGGAAGATTGGAGAAAGGTTAAAGTTGTTTGTTCATTACTTGGATTATTTAATGAGATCACTAAAATCATTTCTGGGAGTGAATACCCAACACCAAATTTGTTTCTTCCTAAATTGTGGAATATAAAAACAACTTTAGATGCAACAAGTGTTAATGGTGATGTCTTCATGAGTGCCATGGCTGTAAAAATGAAAAAAAAGTTCGACAAGTATTGGGGTGACTGCAATGTGCTTATATCAATTGCAGCTATTTTGGATCCTAGAAATAAGATGAAGTTGATTAATTGGTGTTTCCCTCAAATTTACAGCAATGAGGTTGTTGCTAGTCATTTGAAAGAAGTTCGAGATACTTTATATAAGTTATATGATGAGTATATTGAGTTTCATAGATTAAGCAACATTGAACAACAAGTTGAAATTGGAACTCATATGGTTGATTCAGGCAGCTGTTCGAGTGGCTTTAATGTAAGTGGAAGGGCAAAATTTTATAGTTTTATAAGAAATGTTGACACCATTCAATTGGTAAAATCAGAGTTAGATATTTATTTGGAAGAATGTGTTTACATATGTAGTTGATGTGGCACCAACTGAAATTACTAGAATACCCCTACGCCCTGATAGTCTCACCTGCCACGTAGATCACCTGAAAGACCGACACATGGCCAGTCAACACTCCAAAATGGAGTCCAAGAAATTCGGGCTGAACCGCAAGACCCGTTCCAACTTGACCGAGATTCTCGAGAGTCGTGCCCACTTATCTCGGGTATCCCAAAATGGGTTCGCCTATAAAAGACAAGGACTCTCGCCAGGTATACCTAAGCTCTACAGCTCTCTCATTTACTACTACTTGCATTTACTCTACTGATTTGAGCGCCGGAGTCCATCCCGGGGGATCCAAGCCCCGGCCCTCCATTGTCTTGCAGGTTCTACACCCGAGGTCCGACATCCCCAAGTCCGAGGTACCATTCCCGAGGTCCAGTCGCAGAGGCAGCACATGGTGGTCGGTCCCAAAAACCATCATCATTTGGCGCCCACCGTGGGGCCCGACGTCCAGACTCGCTAGCCTCTTCATTCCTTACCTCGCGCTTCGGACTTCAACTCCTCACTTCGGACCTCGGTCTTTCCACGAGTGTCACACGACTTTCGCTCCTTGTCATAACTAACTACATGGCTCCCTGAAGAGACGTGACTCGCAGCCAGGTCGGAGCCAATCTAGAAGCCCCGCAACAAGGAGAGAATCCACCACCTCCAGCTAATCCAATGCCGGAGGACCGACTCACTAGGTTGGAAAACCAGGTCCAACAACTAACTGAGTTGTTGACTGGTTATCTACACCAGACTGAGCAGCATCGTTCTCATGTGCCCTCTCAGCGGGTGGAGCGTCAGTCTCCTCCTCCTACTCGGGAGCCTCGTCAATCCCGCCAGACGGGTCAGGAAATCCATTTCTCTGAAGCGGCAGGATCCACTTCTGCCCCCGCGGGAGAGGGAGGGACTTCGCAGGAGAGACGATTGCGTTTCCTAGAGAAACAAGTCCAGGAACTCAAGAAGGGAAAGGAAGAGCTGCTCCACCTCGGCTCTAACCAACCCTTGAGTAAGGGCATCATGGCAGAGGTTCCACCGGAAAGATTTCGTATCCCCTCCATCAAACTCTATGACGGAAGCACAAATCCCTATGACCACGTCGAGCTTTTCTCCTCTCACATGCTGGTGCAATCGGGGTCGGACGCAATGTGGTGCCGGGCAATTTCGGCTACTTTGGGAGGACATGCCCGGACCTGGTACTCCTGTCTTCCCCATCGTTCTATCAACCGCTGGGAAGAGCTGAAGACATGTTTCTTAGCCCACTACGCTCCTTTGAAGTTCCACCGAAAGTCTTCCATGGCTCTGGTGAACATCAAGCAAAATCAGGGTGAATCCCTGAGGGATTTCGTGGCTAGGTTCAACGAGGAGGCATTGAGTATCGATGAGTTCGACCAGCGGATTGCAATGGTGGCTCTTCAGAATGGCTTGAGAGCTAGGCCATTTGCTCAGTCCTTAGCCAAGACTCCACCTCCTACTTTCACAGAGGCCTTAGCCCGGGCTAATAAGTACATCAACGCTGAAGAGGTGATGAAGGTGAAGCGGGCGAAACAACCTGATAGGAAAGAAAAAGAAAAGGAGAAGAAAAAGCCAGTGGCAGAGCAGAAGACGGACTATCGTCCCTCCCGAGCTCCCGATCGCCCGGGTGTTGGGGGTGCACGTGGAAGCCCGGTGAACTACACTCCCCTCAATACAAGTCGAGCAGAGATTCTCCTGGCCTTGGAGGATAAGAATTATTTACGGCGTCCTCCCCCGCTGAAGTCTCCACCCAACACTCGAAGCAAAAAGAAGTATTGTCGTTTTCACCGCGACCACGGCCATGTTACAGAGGACTGCATCCAGTTAAAAGAAGAGATTCAAGAGCTTATCAACCGGGGTTACCTCCGAGATTTCGTTGGCCAAGAAGGCATGAGTTCGGGTAGAGTTGAGTCCAAGTCGGATGATAGGAGAAGGTCTCCTACACGGGATCGCTTCCGAGAGCGAAGTTGGACACCGTCCCGGAGAGAAGGAAAACAGCCCGCTGGGGATGGATGAGCTCTTGGACCTGCTGCAAATTCGCAAAAGCTGCGTGTAATCAGCGCATTGCTAGGGTGTTAGAATCCTTAAGTCCGAGAGGCATATCGACTAAAAGACATGGAAGGCAAGTCCTTGAAGCATACTTGGAATGTCCAAAACTTAAGGAAGTTTCTTCAATGAGGAAGGGAATTCCTCAAACCTCTATGTACTCTTTTTTTTACGACTAAGGGCAAGACTTCGGATTCTCTCCATCTAACAGCAATCTCACAAAGGCCAACACTTCGCCAGAGAAAAATCCAAGGGTCACGAGCCCTAGGCCGTCCTCAAAGGTGGACTAATGGCCACGAAAAAAACTCTAGCCAACACCCTTCTTCACGTGGGAGTGGCTAAAATCCAAGGGTCACGAGCCCTAGGCCATCCTCAAAAGAGGACTAAGGGCCACGAAAAAAACTCTAGCTAACACCCTCTTTCGCGTGGGAGTGGCTAAAATCCAAGGGTCACGAGTCCTAAGCCGTCCTCAAAAGAGGACTAAGGGCCACGGAAAAAACTCTAGCCAACACCCTCCTTCGCATGGGAGTGGCTAAAATCCAAGGGTCACGAGCCCTAGGCCGTCCTCAAAAGAGGACTAAGGGCCACGGAAAAAACTCTAGCCAACACCCTCCTTCGCGTGGGAGTGGCTAAAATCCAAGGGTCACGAGCCCTAGGCCGTCCTCAAAAGAGGACTAAGGGCCACGGAAAAAACTCTAGCCAACACCCTCATTCGCGTGGGAGTGGCTAAAATCCAAGGGTCACGAGCCCTAGGCCGTCCTCAAAAGAGGACTAAGGGCCACGGAAAAAACTCTAGCCAACACCATTCTTCGCGTGGGAGTGGCTAAAATTCAAGGGTCACGAGCCCTAGGCCGTCCTCAAAAGAGGACTAATGGCCACGGAAAAAACTCTAGCTAACACCCTCCTTCGCGTGAGGGGTTGGCTAAAATCTAAGGGTCACGAGCCCTAAGCCGTCCACAAGCCGAAGATGGACTAAGGGCTAAGGAAAAATTCAGAGCTCAACACCCTCTTTCGCGTGGGAGTTGCGAAAATTCGAGGGTCAAGTGCCCTATGCCGTCCCCAAAGGTGGACTAATGGCCAATGGAAAACTTTAGCCCAACACCCTTCTCCGTGAGGGAGTGGCTAAAATCCAAGGGTCACGAGCCCTAAGCCGTCCACAAGCCAAAGATGGACTAATAGCTAAGGAAAAATTCAGAGCCCAACACCCTCCTCCGTGAGGGAGTGACTAAAATTCAAGGGTCACAAGTCCTAGGCCGTCTCCAAAGGTGGACTAATGGCCACGAAAGAAGCCCAACACCCTTTTTTTCGAGTGGGAGTGACTAAAATCCAAGGGTCAAGGAATCTCAGCTTGACAAGAGGATATCTCAGCTTGATCAGCCAGACCAAGGAATCCCACTAGAGGATATCCCAGCCTGACCAAGAAAGAGAAGACAGAGGTTAGAAAAGGAAAACCACAGTTGGACACAACTCAAAGGAAACTCAACAAACGTGACTTAGCTTGGACAATCTCGAGCTACGCCTGCAACAAAGAAAATCCAAAAAAACGGGTCAGTCAAATTAAGCCTTATTTTAAAGCCTATATTGTTATTATTAAAAAAATATAATAATAATAATAAAAAATAAAATTGGGCAAAAAGGCCCAAAGGAGCGGAGGCCATGGTCGACCTTCCAGCTCCAAATATATATATATATATTATATATAAATATATATATATATTATATGTTATTAAAAAATAAATAAATAAATTGGGCAGAAAGCCCCAAAGGAGCGAAGGTCGGCCAGGCCGACCTCCCAGCTCCAAATGTATATATATATATATAAATATATATATTATTAAAAAAAAAAAAAATTGGGCAGAAAGCCCCAAAGGAGCGGAGGTCGGCCTGGCCAACCTCCCAGCTCCAAATGTATATATATATATATTATATATATATATAAATATACATATTATATATGTTATCAAAAAAAAAAAATTGGGCAGAAAGCCCCAAAGGAGCGGAGGTCGGCCTGGCCGACCTGCCAGCTCCAAATGTATATATATATATATTATATATATAAATATATATATTATATATGTTATTAAAAAAAAAAAGAGGCAGTAAGGCCCAAAGGAGCGGAGGTCGGCCATGGCCGACCTCCCAGCTCCAAATATATACATATATTATATATATATAAATATATATTATATATAGTATTAAAAAAATAAACAAATAACAAATAAGAAAAAAGTAAAGGAATAGATTAAAAAAAAAAGAAAGGAAGGGAAAAATTAAAAAGTGGAGAGTTTGGCAGTCTCATACTTAAAAATACTCCTATACATTTTGGAAAAATCTACAGTCGAATAGACTCAGAAATTAAGCTACACCTCGACCTAGTATGATTCTCAACTCAGCTCAAGGAGTGGGGGGCAAGTGATGTGGCACCAACTGAAATTACTAGAATACCCCTACGCGCTGATAGTCTCACCTGTCACGTAGATCACCTGAGAGACCGACACGTGGCCAGTCAACACTCCAAAACGGAGTCCAAGAAATTCGGGCCGAACCACAAGACCCGTTCCAACTTGACCGAGATTCTCGGGAGTCGTGCCCACTTATCTCGGGTATCCCAAAATGGGTTCGCCTATAAAAGACAAGAACTCTCGCCAGGTATACCTAAGCTCTACAGCTCTCTCATTTACTACTACTTGCATTTACTCTACTGATTTGAGCGTCGGAGTCCACCCCAGGGGATCCAAGCCCCGGCCCTCCATTGTCTTGCAGGTTCTACACCCGAGGTCCGACATCCCCAAGTCCAAGGTACCATTCCCAAGGTCCAGTCGCAGAGGCGACACGTGATGGTCGGTCCCAAAAACCATCATCAGTAGTGAAGTTGAGGCCTTTGATGTGTTGGATTGGTGGAGGGTGAATAATTTGAAGTTTCGTATTTTGTCCAAGATGGCTTGTGATGTCTTGTCAATTCCTATTACCACAGTCACTTCAGAAGCTACTTTCAGTACTGGTGGTCGAGTTATAGATCAATATCGTTCGAATTTGGGAACAAATACAGTTCAAATGTTGTTATGCGGTGAGGATTGGTTTAGGGCTTTTTATGGTATCAAAAGGAAAAGAAAAGTAAGTATAATTTCTTTTATATTTATTCTCTTTGTTACTTGTTGGTTTATATTTGAAAAAAAATATTAATCTTATTATTTTTATAAATAGGATAATATCACATAAATTCTTCTTCCATCTAAAACAAAAGAAAGTATATGATTCTTAGAGGTTTTTGATGTGTTAGTATTTTGTAAGTTGATATATATGATTACTGATTAATATTATAATTTTAAATTGCAGGTTGATATTTGGAGCAAGGTTAATATTTGGAGCAAGGTTGATATTTGAAGTTAATTATTTTGAAGTTAAATTGAAAACATATTTGATGTGCTGTAATTTGAATTATGTTTGTATTTTGAAAATAACTAGATAAGTATTTTGATCATCTCATTGTATGGTGAATGATATTATTATGTTTATTACAAATTGTAAAATTATTATTACTTGATTATCACGCCAATGTTATAATTTTTATAATTGTTGATTATGAGGTTAGGTTGATTTATGTATATTTATTGATTATAGGTTGATATTTTTATTACACATTAATTTATTAAATTTTTTAAAATAAAAAAATTAATAAATTTCAGTCGAGCCCGAGCCTGAGCCCGAGCCCAAGCCTGAACTCGAACCCGAATCCCAGCCGAGCTCGAGCCCGACTCATTAATCCAAATAACGAATCGAGCCCAAGCCGAGCCCGAGCCAAGTTCGAGCTTAAGAAATGTTATCGAGCTTGAGCTTGAGCCCACATTTCAAGCTCGACTTGAACTCGAGCTCGAGCTCGAGCCAGTCCTAAATGTTATCGAGCCGAGCCCGGCTCAGCTCGTTTGCAACCCTAGAGAAGGGATTGAGATCAGTGCAAAGCTTTAAATATGCAGAGGCATCCTCAGACTCAACGGTACCCTACTGAAACTGGGTTTGTGCAATTGCTCGTTGATTTGCTGTGTCTACTGCGAAGACTAATCACCTACTCATTCACGAATTCGATCCGATCGGCTTCGGTCTTGGGCGCCGTCCGTTTGTCTGTCGAGGTATGGTTGTTTTATCTTCTTTCGTGCGTTGCAAGGTTGAAGATTCTGTAGAAATCGTCGTAAAATTTGGGCGCGATTTTCTTTTGTATATTGCTAGTGGTTGATTTATTTGTTTCATCATATAATTCTGAGCGCTGATTTGTGAGCGGATGTGCTTGAAATGCTGTTTCAATTTGCCAAATTACGGGGATTGTTTTCGCTATTGAATAGGGTTGACCGCGTGGGTGCGATTATTGGTAATGAATTAAAATTTTGACAAAACAAAATGGGAGTTGTGGTTTATGTTAGGGTTTTTCGCTTTCTTTGTTCCTTCCAACCTTGTTTTTGTCCGGTCCCGTTTGCTGAATGGGTGACAGGAGAAGTTTGTAGGACTTCGTCGTGTAACTCTCCTTTTGTGAATTATTTTTTATTATATTAGTGGGAGTTTCCCTACAAAGTGATCTGTTCATTTCCTTTTATTGTAGTATGGGTCTCCCAATTCTTCTATTGTTATGTCAACAATTAAACCACGGACTTTCAATGTACCCAAAAAGGGGGAAAGTGGTTAGAGATTTGTCTTTTCAAACACTAATTCGTGGTTGTGTGATAAGTTAATAACCTATATTTGCATCTTTACTTCACGAGGATCGAACAGTATTCCTTTTGAGAATCCATGGGGAAGAGGAAATGTTTTAATGTCGCTGCCAAATGGGTGAACAAATTGATAATAGTTTCAAGTAGTTTGTATGGGCTGTTGTATTTTGACCAGAAAAAAAAAAAAAAAAGGAACCCCCATTAGTCATGTTGGTTGGCTTGGGGCCTGTAGGAAATTCTGAGGCGTGATAAAATCTATTAAAATGGATGATAACTTGTGCTGTAATAAATCTGCCGCCGCCGGGGGGGGGGGGGTTCTAGAAAGCTACATTGTTTTTCCTTTTAATGTCATCCACGACACGTGTAACTAGCATCTTGTATTATGTTGATTATTTCTTAATTTATGGTGTTCAGTGTTGTCACAGCCCGAGGGTATTCTTGTAATTGGGTAGATATGATTGGAAGGAGGGTTATATGATTGTAACTAGAGGTTGAGTTGTAGGGGATTAGAGCCAAGTTCACATGGCCACTTGAGCTGATCTGATTTCTCTAGAAACTGTAACTAACTGACTAACTAACTCTCCTATAAATAAGAGAATACAAATAAGGATGGGGATCATGTGAGGATTATTCCACAGTTCCTTTCCCTCCAAATTCTCTCTCTCTCTCTCTCTTCTTCCCTCTCTTTCTCGAATTCTCTCTTCTCGCCCAATCTCAGTTCTCCCTCAATTACGGAAGAACCTCTCTGTCAGATCCGAGATATGACGTTTGATATCAGAGCTAGCAACCTGTGGAGTTGCGGTTATGGATGAAGGTACATGAGAAAAGCAGACAAAATCTCGATTGGATGCCATGGAAGTTGGGATGTGTCAGTACCAGGAACAAGTAGAGGACTGCCTGGATCTCTTGGAATTAGGCATCAAAAACACGTAAGAGGAGATCAACTGGAGCTAATCAGAGTATGGAGTCAATTTGGATCGAGCCATTAGTGGGCTCTGGGAGGAAATTGCTGGATTCAGCCAGCAATTCAACCAACAATTGAGTGTTGCCTTGAGCATCTTTACTCGACAACCTCATGCCAGCCTCCTGATCGAATTTTCCCCTAGGGCTTCATCTGCGCCAATTCTGATGACGCCGAGAGTGAGGCAGAGGCCCGATGATCA
Organism: Diospyros kaki; assembly: GCA_036245055.1. Taxonomy (NCBI): domain Eukaryota; kingdom Viridiplantae; phylum Streptophyta; class Magnoliopsida; order Ericales; family Ebenaceae; genus Diospyros; species Diospyros kaki. Next base: position 46,106,373 of record BSEG01000005.1, read on the forward strand.
AGGGGACATAGGGGAAAGAATGGAGACAGAGGAAGACAATTTGAATTTTGGGATTGGTGGTAACCACTTCACCATTCTAGGGACGCGGATGGACATTCCTCCGTTTGAAAGGGACAACCCCCAGTGGTGGATCTGACGATGTGAAAGAGTATTCTACCAGTATTGGGTGGTGGAAAGGGAAAAGGTGAACATGATGGCCACTTACTTGGATGATGTTAGGGATGCCTGGTTCCAGAATTGGAGCCAAGGTACGGCAAAGTGGAGTTGGCTGGAGTTCGTTAATGGACTTTGCAACAAGTTTGGAGAGAAGACCAGGACATACGTTAATGAGGAGTTTAATAAGTTGAAACAAAAGGGAACGGTGGAAGAGTATCAGGTAAGGTTCGAAAAGCTTAGATCTTTGTTATCCCTCTCACACCTCTCATTGGATGAAGACTATTTCATGTCCAGTTTCATTAGTGGGTTGGATGATCTGATCCGACCCACCGTGAATATGTTCTATCCAACGTCAGTTGGACAAGCAGCAGAGCAAGCCCACCTTTATGAGCTGTCCTTGGAAACCTTCACCAAGAGCCATAGGCTATTCTCTAAAGGCAGTAGAGAGGAGACTTCTTATAGTGGGATGAATAGAGGAAGTAGCTAGCCATGGCTGAGGAATGGATCAATGGGAAGGAATCAACTGGCCCCTACCCCAGCTAAGGCTTTGACTATAGATCAGGAGAGGCAACTGGGGCTTTGCTTCCAATGTGGAGAAAAGTATGGTCAAGGGCATCAGTGTAAGAGGCTTTTGTTGACAATGGAAGGCCAAGGAGAGGAAGAAGGGGAAGCAGAGGATGAGGAAGAACAAAGGGAACCAATTGAGGGTGAAGAAGGGGGAGAGATCTCAATGCACACCTTGCAAGGCCATGCATTAGGTAGGGTACTTAGGGTGAAAGGGGTAGTAGGGAAGAAAAAATTGGTGGTGCTCATTGACAATGATAACACTCATAGTTTCTTTGATGAGGAAACAACCATTGTCCTCCAATGCAACTTGCAAGAGACACCCCCACTATTAGTCTTGATAGCTAATGGGAGCCGGATGGTGAGCCAATTCAAGTGTGTTGGGTTCAAGTGGCTGATGAGTGGGCATGAATTCTCTATGGATCTGTGGATCCTGAGGTTGGGAGGCTGCCACATTGTGCTAGGGGTCGATTGGATGCGTATTGTAAGCCCCCTAGTATTTGACTTCAACACCTTAGAAGTCACTTTTGATAGGGAGGTCCGTGTCACGGTAGACAAAGAAAGAATCCTTGAATCAGTGTGATACAAGGATGGTCAGAGGAAACAAGAGAGGGACAGAGGAATTAGAAGAGCGAATGAGGGAGAAGGGTATGAGAACAGAGAGCGAGAGAGAATGGAGAAAAAGTTCTTAATCATTCCATATCCTTTCTCCATCAGTGGAGGAGTTAATATACTCGCTCGGTGGAGAAAATCTCGCCCATGCAAGCGGTTACAACCGATTACCTCAGATCCCAATCCCTAACCAATTCCTTTGTCTTTTCCTTAGGCTTTACACGTGGCCTAACATCTAACCGAATGCTAGCTGTAGCAGAAATATTCTAACGGAAATAGGGATTACAATGAAATAGAAAATTAACTAGGCTAAAAGCAAAAAATTTAAAATCAACCGCAGCTAGTTCGTGACAACTTTCCCCCCTTGAGATGTTTCTTGTCCTCAAGAAACGTTGAGGAGGCTCGCAGCTCTCGGAAAACGTTGCAGTAAGGTTGGGAGGTATTCCCAGGTGTTATTGTGAATGTCCTCCTATCCCCATTTCACCAAAACTTGAATGAGAGGAACCCCTTGGTTGTAAATCACTCTTTTATCCATGATAGCCTCGGGCTCCTTCTGATTATCCCCCTCTTTCTCCTTAGGTAGTGTTGGTAAAGCTGAATTGACTTGTTCGATTCCGGTGGATTTCTTAAGGAGAGATACATGAAAAACCGGGTGTATGTGGGTACCTTCCGATAGCTGGAGTTTATAGGCCACTTTGTCTATCTTTTCTGTGATGGTGAACGGGCCAAAGTACTTAGGACTTAATTTAGTGACGGGTTGTTGGCTGATGGACTTCAAATGCTGGTACCTTAGCTGCAAGTATACTTGCTCGCCCACCTCAAACTCTCGGTCGCTTTTCTTTTAATCCGCGAATTGTTTCATCCTATTCCTGGCAGAGGCTAACTCTTGTTTTAGTTGCTGCACCACTTCCTTCCTCTGTTGCAAGTAGTCTCCCATTGATAATTCCATAGAGGGCCCTCCTACCATTGGTAGCAGAAGGGGTTTAAACCCATACAATGCTTCATAGGGAGACATCTTTAAGGCTGAATGATAGGTGGAATTATACCACCATTGGGCTAGGGGAAGTCACTTATGCCAGTGCTTTGGCTGCATGATACACATGCATCTCAAGTAGGTTTCTAGTACTTGATTCACTCGTTTAGTCTGCCCATCCGTTTGTGGATGGTAGGCTGTTAACATATTGAGTCGGATTCCCATGGACCCCACGAGCTCATGCCAAAATCGGCTGGTAAAGATCTTGTCTCGGTCTGATTTAATGGTTCCGGGTCCTCCATACTGGGATACCACCCTGTCAATGAATAGTCGGGCCACTTCCTTGGCCGTGTAGGAGTGAGCTAACCCAATAAACTGAGCAAATTTGGTAAACCTGTCCACCACCACCATCACACTGTCTTTTCCTTCAGACTTAGGCATCCCTTCGACAAAGTCCATGGCCACGCTAGTCCAAGCTCTGTCTGGTATAGGCAGAGGTTGTAGGAGGCCCGGGTAGGCCACATTTTTCAACTTACACCTTTTGCATGTATCACACTCCGACACAAACCTTTGGACATCTCCCCTCAGGTTAGGCCAATGGAATATCTGCTTAATCCTCAGGTAGGTATTCTAGATGCCAGAATGCCCACCCACTGTTGACTCATGTAGAGTTTGCATTATCCTCTGTTTGAGGTTTCCTCCCTTCCCTATGACAATTCTCCCCTTGTACCTCAATAGCCCCTCTGTTAAGGTGTAACCGTCAGCCCTTCTCGGCGATACCACCACTTCTTCTAACGTCTTCTTCATCTGCTCATCCTCAGCATAGCTATCAATCACCTCTTGACACCAAGCCGACACTACTGCAGTAATTGCTGAAGTGCTGCCCTCTTCTTGGAGCCTTGATAGGGCATCAACTACTACATTTTCCTTGCCCCTTCTGTACTGTATAGAGTAATCGAGACCCATAAGTTTAGCCATCCCCTTTTTCTGCAGTTGAGTGTGTAATCTTTGCTGGAGTAGAAACTTGAGACTCTCATGATCTGTCTTAATGATGAATCTGCTGCCTTCTAAATAATGCCTCTATTTCTCCACAGCAATGCTAAGAACTCCTTTTCATAGATACTTAGCCCCAAATGTCTTGTGCTTAGGGCCTGGTTTAGAAATGCCAACGGTCTACCTTTTTGCAGGAGAACTGCACCAATATCTACACCACATGCATCAGTTTCCAGTGTAAAGAGTTCGTTGAAGTCGGGTAACCCTAGAATGGGGACTGTCCCCATTGCTTCCTTGAGCTTTTGGAAAGCCTCTTCAGCCTCTTCTCCCCACTTGAAATTTCCCTTCTTCAATAGTTCAGTTAGTGGTCGACTTAACACCCCATAACCTTTTACAAACCTTCTGTAATACCCGGTTAGACCGAGGAATCCCCTTAATGCCTTAAGGGTCGTGGGTTTGGGCCAGTTGAACATAGCTTCGATCTTCCCCGGTTCTGTTTTCACCCCTTCACCAGAGATCAGATGACCCAAATATTCAACTTGGTTTTGGCCGAAAGAACACTTAGACCTTTTGATGAACAGCTGATTGGATTGGAGGACCTCTAGGGTAGTTTTCAAGTGCTTTAGATGTTGGTCAAGGGAATGACTATACACCAGAATATCATCAAAGAAGACTAGTATAAACTTCCTCAAATATGGTTCAAAAATTTGGTTCATAAGAGACTGGAAAGTGGCTGGGGCATTGGTGAGCCCAAAGGACATCACCAAGAATTCAAAGTGCCCATGATGGGTTCTAAAAGCAGTCTTATGGGTGTCTTCAGGGTTCATCTTGATCTGGTGGTAACCGGATCGAAGATCCAGCTTGGAGAATATGGTTGCATTGTGTAGTTCATCTAAGAGATCCTCTATTAGGGGTATTGGGAACTTGTCCTTTATGGTGATGGTGTTTAATTGGCGATAATCCACACAAAAGCACCAGGTCCCATCCTTCTTTTTAACTAAGAGCACCGGTGAGGCGAATGGGCTATGACTGGACTTTATGAAGGACTGGTTCAACATTTCTCCAACCATTTTTTTGATTTCTGATTTTTGGATTGGCGAATATCTATAGGCCCTGATGTTTATGGGTTCTGAGTTTGGCTTGAGATGGATGGAATGGTCCAGGTTGCGGGAATGGGGTAGGGTGTTAGGCTCAGCAAATAGGTCCCCAAATTCAAGAAGCAATTCATCAATAAGGTGCTGAGAGTGTACCTGGTCAAGCTTCCCTTGTGGATTGCAAGTCACCACGTTCAGTTCCCCCGTTGTTAGCTTTTCCCATCCTTCGCCTGCAGCTACCACAGAGAATAATTGGGCCAGCTTACTCCAGTTATTTTTGAATGCCTTATGCAGCCTCTTCCCTGTTATCAGCTTGCATGTACCAGTCTCCTTTCCTCCTTTTAATGTCATCCTCTTACCTCCCTTATCAAAGGAGACTTCCATCCTGTTGAAGTCAAAACTTATGGGGCTCACCCCTTTCATCCAATCCACCCCAAGCACTATGTCACAGCCCCCCAGTTGCAACAGCCTAAGATCAGCTTCAAACCCCTCTCCTTGCATCTCCCACTTAAACCCATAGCAAGCTGAACTGCTCAGCATCTTGCCCCCATCCGCTACTGTCATACTAAGGGGCTGGGTATTAGAGAGTTGACACTTCAGCTTTCTAGCAATTTCCCCATCCAAGAAGCTATGGGTGCTTCCGCTATCTATTAAGACTAGTAAGCCCTTGTCCTTCACTTTCCCTTCCACCTTGATTATCTTGTTGTCTGTTACTCCCCTCAGGGCATGGAGTGATATCTCCCCATTACTCTCATTCCCAAGCTCCTCATCTTCTTCACTTCTATCTCCCTCCCCTTCTTCTAGAGTTTCCGGATTGCCCTCTAGAAGAAGAAGTTGGCGCTTACATTGATGCCCTAGGAAATACTTGTCCCCGCACCTAAAGCACAGGCCGGGTGGTCTTCGCTGGTCATTGTACCTAACACTGGCCTGGGCATCGTTGGGGGCCTAGTTCCAGTATTGCCTCCGATCCATTCGCGGCCTCCTCCTCTCCTGCCTTGGTGGGAGGACCCTGCTGCCACAGTTTTAGTCTGTTGCCTCTGTTTTTTCATCAATGCTTCCACTACCATTTCTTGTAGCCTAGCACACTCCACTGCTTGTTCCACCGTCCGGGGTCGGATCATCTTAACCATTGGCCTTAAATCGTCGCTGAGTCCACTCAAGAATCTCGATACAAAGTATGCTTCCGAGAGGTGAGGGTCTTGACTACTCATGAGAGATCGCAGTTCTTCAAATCTTCTCAGGTAGGTTTTCAACTCACCCACCTGCCTGAGTTTGTTAAATTCTTCAACAATATCGGTCATGCTCCATTCTCCAAACCTCTCGCATAGCTTCTCGGTGAATTCTCCCCACGTAGGGTGACCCCTCACACTGACCCAACCTTGATACCATGCATCCACAACATCATCAAAATAGGCCGTAGCTAAGGCAACTCTCCTACCCTCTGGTATGTCATACCAACCAAACATTCTTTTGCACTTTCGCACCCACCAGCGGGGGTTGTGACCCTCAAAAACAGGTATCTCCATCTTGGGCATGGGGAACCCTGCTGGTTGGCAATGTCCTTGCTCATTACGTCCCTTATCCTGCATCACTCCTTCCTCCTCGTCCTGACCATTTCCCATATCAAGAGTTACAGGTCGGTTTAGCCCCCCATTGTGACGTAAGAGAGGTTCCGTCCTGTCTCGGGGAGGGAAGTCAGGAGCCAAACTGACTGGGTTTTGACGCGTAAACATCAGCATGAATTGCTGAAGCTGGTTACCCAGTTCTTCCCTAGCATGCCCCATCTCTTCGCATAGTTGAACTAGCGTATCGTCCAACTTTTGATCGATCGTCATGATCGCCTCGTGGTTACGAGCATTTCCCAGCTCGAGCTGGTCTACTCGTCTTTGGACCTTAGTCGTGGACGAGCTGACCTGTTGCAGTTGGGTCTCCATGTTTTTCATGCGAGTTCCTTCCGCCACGAGTCAACGACAATCCTGGCCCAGAATCGAGCTCTGATACCAATTTGTCACGGTAGACAAAGAAAGAATCCTTGAATCAGTGTGATACAAGGATGGTCAGAGGAAACAAGAGAGGGAAAGAGGAATTAGAAGAGCGAATGAGGGAGAAGGGTATGAGAACAGAGAGTGAGAGAGAATGGAGAAAAAGTTCTTAATCATTCCATATCCTTTCTCCATCAGTGGAGGAGTTAATATACTCGCTCGGTGGGGAGAATCTCGCCCATGCAAGCGGTTACAACCGATTACCTCAGATCCCAATCCCTAACCAATTCCTTTGTCTTTTCCTTAGGCTTTACACGTGGCCTGACATCTAACCGAATGCTAGCTGTAGCAGAAATATTCTAATGGAAATAGGGATTACAATGAAATAGAAAATTAACTAGGCTAAAAGCAAAAAATTTAAAATCAACCGCAGCTGGTTCGTGACAGTCTGGAAAGTGACTCTAGTGGGGTGCCAAGAAATAGGGAATGCAAGGCTATATCAGGAAAGAGGTTGCAGAGACTCTTGGAGCAAGGGGGCACATCAATAGGGCAGTTTCATTCCATATATGCCTGAGAGATGGAGATGGAGCGAGGGGAGGATTATCTTGTAAACTAGCATAGGAGTGGAGGGCAGAATACAACCAAGGCCTTAACACCTACAACCACTTAGGTACACTATTGATTCACATATTGTTAATGGAATTTGAGGACTTATTTGCTGCACCTTCCACACTTGCCCCACACTGGTTCCTTGATCACTCCATTCACCTTAAACCAAATAGTAAACCCATTAACCTTCGAGGTGATTGATATTCTTCTGTCCAAAAGGTTGAAATTGAGAACTTGATCAAGGACATGTTAGCCAAATCCCTTATTCCCTGGTTCTCTTAGTAAAAAATAAGGATGGTTCATGGAGGTTCTACGTTGATTACAGGTAGCTCAACTCCATAACCATCAAAAATAAATTCCCAATCCTTATTATTGAGGACCTCCTAGATGAGCTAGCTTAGGCCTTTGTTTTTTCCAAGCTGGACCTCACTTCAAGGTACCACCAAATTAGAATGAACCTTGAGGACTACCCTAAAACAGCCTTCCACACCCACCAAGGACACTATGAGTTCTTGGACATGCCCTTTAGCCTCACAAACACACTTGTAACCTTTCAAACCCTCATGAACCACATCTTTGCTCCTTATCTTCAAAAATTCATGGTAGTATTCTTTGATGACATCCTAGCCTACAACCTAAACCTAGACTAACACCTAATCCATCTTAGGAAGGCATTTAACATCCTCAAACACGATCAACTTTATGTGAAGAGGTCCAAATGTACTTTTGCAGAGACTAAAGTGGAGTATCTTGACCATATTATATCTGGCCAGGGGGTAAGACCTGACCCCCAAAATATTGCAACTATGAAACAGTGGCCCAAACCTAAGACCCTGAAGGAGTTAAGAGGGTTCCTCAGACTCATTGGCTACTATCGAAGGTTTATTGAGGGGTATGGAGTGATCAGTAAGCCCCTCATCAATTTGTTAAAAAAGAACAACTTCCAATGGGCTGAGGAGGCTGAGGATGCTTTTGAGTCTCTTAAGGAGGCCATGACCCAAGCTCCCATCCTAGCATTGTCAGATTTTTTTAAGGAGTTTATTTTGAAAACGGATGCATGTGACACTAGGGTAGGGGCAGTCCTAATTCAAGAAGGTAGGCCTATAGCTTATCTAAGTCAAGCCCTTGCTCCAAGGCATCTTGGCCCGAGTATCTATGACAAAGAGCTGTTGGTTGTCCTAATGGCTGTGGAAAGGTGGAGATATTACTTGGAAAGGAGGCCATTCACAATCTGGACAGATCATAAGAGCCTGAAATTTTTGTCACAACAAAGAGCTCACAACCAATTACAAAGGAAGGGAATCACCAAGCTAATGTGGTTTGACTACATGATCCAGTATAGAAAGGGGAAGGAGAATTTAGTGGCAGATGCTTTGTCAAGAAGGGAGATTGAGGGTAGTTTCCACGCAATCTCTGCCCTAGTGCCTGATTGGGTGCAAGGCATAGCTAGTAGCTATGAGCAAACCAGCTGGATCAAGGAGATTCTGGCTTGACTATCTGTATAACCCCAAGATGACTCGGGATATGCTCTAAAAGGGGAATTACTCAGATACAACAGTAGGGTGGTGATTGGAGAGGATGAGCAATTGAAGAAGTGAATTTTACAGTCTCTACATGATTTCCCCATTAGAGGACATTTAAGGTTGAATGTGACCTATCATCGAGTTAGGCAACTTTTCTATTGGCTAGGACTAAAGAAGGAGGACGTGACTAGGTATGTTCTACAGTGTAGCACTTGCCAAAGATGCAAGCACGAGTAGGTGCCTTACTCGAGTCTTCTCCAACCCTTGGAGATACCGTCCTAGGCGTGAGATCAAGTCACTATGGACTTCATCGAGGGGCTGCCTAAGTAGGGTTTTGACATTATCTTGGTGGTGGTTGACAGGGTGACCAAGTTCAGCCATTTCATGGCCCTAGCACATCCATTTACTGCTACAGAGGTGGCAAGGAAGTTGATGGATATTGTGTTGATAGACCACCAATTCATTGGACATACCAAAGGCGGCCAAGGAATCAGGGATAGTGTTGGAATTAGGGAAATTAGTTGTTAGAGGAGGGGTAGAACAGGAATTGCAAGGTTGTGTAACAACCTTGCATGTGCGGACTCTAATTCCGTTAGAGAATGAGGAATAAAAGAGAGGTGGTGAAGGTAAGGGAGGTGTGAAGAATTTTCCAGAATAGTAGGAGAGGTTCAGGGCCTCTCGAATTGCCCTGTTTTCTTTCTTTTTCGGCTGTAACTGGTTGAAACTCTTGCTTATTGAATCAAGTATTCTTACAGTTATTAGAATTCTACCATTTTGGTATCAGAGCATTGCGATCCTAATGGTGAACTTAACGGATCGAGTGGGAGATTTAGAGAAGGGGTTGGATAGCGTATAACTAGGTGTGGACGCTATGAAGAGTGAATCGAATGCCATGAGAAGTGAGATTCGATCGGTGGAGAAGAACGTTGCTTCCTTGTTGGAACAGTTCAAAATGGATGAGAGCGAGATGAGAGGAGCAACAACGAGAAAGGAAGAACAAGGAGAAGTGGGGAGAACAATCACCTGGGGTAGGTGACTCAGAGGCGACGCCCGAGGCGGGTGGGAGGCGAGCTGAAACGGAGGGGGTCGAGGGTGGCTGGCGATCAGAATCTCGCGGACGCCGGTTAGAAATGCCGCTCTACGATGGAGGTGACCCAGATGGCTAGATTTTTCAGGGTCGAGCGATACTTCTCGGTGAATGGGTTGACTGATATAGAGAAGGTGGATACAGCAGTTGTATGTTTGGAAGGACCTGCTCTCTCGTGGTTTCAGTGGGAAGAAAAACGGCGGAGAATGAGGACTTGGGAGGAGTTCAAGCTGTTGTTGCGAAGCAGATTCCGACCCACTCAAGAAGGGTCGATAAAAGAGCGTTTTTTAGCTCTTCAGCAAAGAGGGACTGTCTCAGATTATCGCCAAAGCTTTGAGGCGCTGGCTTTGCCTCTGAAAAATCTGCCAAAAACTATGCTAGAAGGGCACTTCATCAACGGTCTCAATCTGGAGATCAAGGCGGAGTTGAGGGTGTTGAGGCCAAGGTGTTTGGAGCAAATGATGGACCTGGCACAATGAATAGAAGAGAGGAACCTGGTGCTCCGGGGAAATGTAGCTGGACCGACTTCGAATAGAGGTCAGTTCGCTTCACTCGTTATTCCAAATTACCAGTGTGGGGGTCCTCAGCCCCATGCGCAACCTGCTCCTAAATCTGTGGCAACAAACTTTCCCTATCCATTTCAGCCCCAAAACAGTGGGAGGGTGAGTAACCAGCCTTAGAAAAGCTTAGTGAGGCCGAATAGAAGTCCAAGCGAGATAAGGGCTTGTGTTTTAGGTGTGACGAGAAGTATACGATAGGGCACAAGTGTAAGAATAAAGAGTTGCAGGTGATGATGATTTATGATGAAGAAGTAGAGGAGGAGGAGCAGTGGGTAGAGGAAGGAGATGCCAACCAGTGCCTCAGCCAAAAGGGGGAGGAAGTTGGGGAACCAGTCCAAGGGGGTGAGGTTATTGAGCTGTCCATGAATTCTGTGGTAAGATTGACAGCACCCCAAAAGATGAAGTTAAAAGGGGAGATAGAGCAGCAGCTAGTTGTGGTCCTAATTGATGGAGGAGCAACCCATAACTTTATTTTTGTGGAGTTGGTGCAGTTGTTGGGCCTAAGTAGGGAGGAAACAGCAGGCTATGGTGTGATTATGGGGACAGGAATGGCAGTTCAAGGGGCTGAAATTTGCAAGCGGGTGAAGCTTCAACTCCAAAACTTGCAGATTGTGGAAGATTTCTTACCTTTAGAGCTAGGAAGCTCGGATGTGATTATGAGAATGAAATGGCTAGCAGCGGTTGGTAAGATGAATGTGGATTGGAAGACTCTCACAATGAAGTTTCAAGTAGGAGACATGGCTGTAACTTTCCAAGGGGATCCTAACTTGAGCAAGACCTTGGTATCCTTAAAGGCTATAGTGAAAGCATTTAAGTAGGAAGGGGAAGGAATGCTGTTGGAATTGGGGACATTGGCAGCTAAAATTGAGGAAGATCCGAGGGCAGTTCCAGAATTCTTAAAGGGCGCATTGGCAGAATTCAGAGGGGTGTTTACTGCTGAGGAAGGGTTGCCACCAAGCAGGGATAGAGACCATGCCATAAACCTCCTTCCGGGATCATCTCCGGTGAGTGTAAGACCCTATCGTTATCCTTATTTACAAAAGAATGAGATTGAGAAGTTGGTGGGGGAAATGTTGGTCGCGGGGATCATTCAACCTAGCTCCAGCCCATTTTCTAGCTCGGTATTATTGGTCAAGAAGAAGGATGGGGGATGGCGTTTTTGTGTCGATTATAGGGCCTTGAACAAGGTAACGATTCCAAACAAATTTCCCATTTCGGTAATAGATGAGTTACTTGATGAGTTGCGTGGTGCTAGGGTTTTTTCCAAACTTGACTTAAAATCTGGTTACCACCAGATTCGGGTTAGGCCCGAGGATGTACCAAAGACAACATTCAGGACTCATGAAGGGCATTATGAGTTCCTAGTGATGCCTTTTGGGTTGATGAACGCTCCAGCTACTTTCCAAGCATTGATTAATGAAATTTTTAGAGATTATTTGAGACGTTTTGTGTTGGTGTTTTTCGATGATATCTTGGTGTACAACAGCAGTTTGGAGCAGCATGAACAACACCTAAGATGTGTGTTAAGGGTGTTAGCGGACAACCAACTGGTGGCCAACAACAAGAAGTGTGTGTTTGGGCAGTTGGAAATTGAGTACTTGGGCCATGTTATTTCTTATTTAGGGGTTTCAGTTGATAACAACAAGGTGCAAGCGATGATAGATTGGCCTACTCCAACAACGGTAAAGGAATTGAGGGGGTTTCTCGGGCTTACGGGGTACTACAGATGCTTTGTGAGAGACTATGGTAAGGTTGCTCGGCCTCTAACTTATAAATTAAAAAAAAACTTCTTGTGGGATGTGGCTGCTGAGGAGGCCTTCCAACAACTCAGGGCTAAAATGGTATCCTTACTCGACTTTGAGAAGCCTTTCACCATTGAAGCTGATGCCTCGGGGCATGGAATGGGGGCTGTTTTGATACAAGAACAGAGGCCGATCGCTTATTTCAGCCAGGCGTTCAGTCAATTGGAGAGTAAGAAATCCGTTTATGAAAGATAACTCATGGCCATAGTGTTTGCGATGAAAAAATGGAGGCACTACTTGTTAGGTAGAAAATTTTTGATTAAAACGGATCAAAAAAGCCTCAAGTACTTGATGGAGCAACGGGAGGTAAGTCCGGAATATTTGAAATGAATGGTGAAGTTGATGGGATACCAATTTGAAATACACTATAGGGCTGGGATGGAGAATAAGGTGGTTGATGGGCTGTCTAGAATCTGTCACGCAGCAACTTTGATGGCTTTGACAGTGCCTAGAGTGGTCCATTTGGAGCAGGTGGCAAGTGAGGTAAACACTGATGCAGGGCTACAAAAAATTATCCAAGAGTTACAAGCTGACCCCTTCTCCCATCCTAATTTTCAACTGATGGACAAGAACCTCGTCTACAAGGGACAACTTTACTTACCCAAGGGATCCGCTCTAATTTTGTTGATACTCCAGGAAGGGCATGATGGGAGCGTGGGAGGTCATTCGGGGTTTTTAAAAACTTACAAAGGGGTGGCGGCGAATGTCTATTGGCCGGGTATGAAGAAGGATGTGCATCGGTATGTAAGTGAGTGTTCGACTTGTCAACAAAACAAATATATAACCTTGTCACCTGGGGGACTGTTACAGCCACTACCAATTCCTAACTAGATTTGGGATGACATTGCCATGGACTTTATTGAAGGACTTCCAAAATCTAGCAAGGTAGACTCCATCTTGGTCGTGGTGGATCGACTTAGCAAATATGGGCACTTTATTGGCCTTAAACATCCCTTTATAGCTGGGGAGGTGGCTGGAACTTTATCAAGGAAGTGGTGAGGCTCCATGGGGTTCCTAGGTCTATTGTGTCGGATAGAGACAAAATTTTTATGAGCAGATTTTGAGAGGAGATTTTTAGGCTACAGGGCACCAAACTCAAAAGAATTACAACTTATCATCCACAAACGGATGGGCAAACAGAGGTACTCAACCGGACTTTGGAAACCTACTTGAGATGTTTTGCTTTTTCCAAACCAAAGGCCTGGTTCGCTTGGTTACCATGGGCTGAATTATGGTACAATACTTCTTATCACACAATTGCTAAATTAACTCCCTTCCAAGTGGTGTATGGGAGGCAACCGCCTCCCTTAGTGAGGTTTGAGAAGGGAACTACCCCCGTCTTGATGGTGGAGCAGCAGATGGTTGAAAGGGATGAGGTCCTAGATGAATTGAAGGCGCAACTTTTGAGGGCACAAGCAATAATGAAGAAGAGAGCAGATAGAGAAAGAAGGGATGTGAAGTTCCAGGTAGGCGACTTAGTATATTTGAAATTAAGGCTGTATCGGCAAAGGTCTTTGGCTGCCCGTGCTAATGAGAAACTAGCGGCACGCTATTATGGCCCGTTTGAGATTGAAAAGGAGGTAGGTCCTGTGGCTTACCAGCTGAAACTGCCATCGCATTGTCAAATCCACCCAACATTTCACGTGTCCCAACTAAGGGAGGCTAAGGGTGCAATGAAGGCCATGAGGGAGCTGCCCAAACAGCTTACTGAAGATCTGGAATTGGTGGTGGAACCCTCAGCGGTGCTAGGAGTGCGTTCGGGGAGTGGCAAGAGCATGCAAGGAGTAGAAGTGTTGATTCAATGGAAGGGCTTGCCACCATTGGAAGCCACATGGGAGCCCTACTCAGTGATCCAGTAGCAGTTTCCATTTTTCCACCTTGAGGACAAGGTGAAAGTTGGGGGAGGGAGTATTGATAGACCACCAATTCACTGGACATACCAAAGGCGGCCAAGGAATTAGGGATAGTGTTGGAATTAGGGAAATTAGCTATTAGAGGAGGGGTAGAACAGGATTGCATGGTTGTGTAACAACCTTGCATGTGCGGACTCTAATTCCGTTAGATAATGAGGAATAAAAGAGAGGTGGCAGAGGTGAGGGAGGTGTGAAGAATTTTCCAGAATAGTAGGAGAGGTTCAGGGCCTCTCGAATTGCCCTGTTTTCTTTCTTTTTCGGTTGTAACTGGTTGAAACTCTTGCTTATTTAATCAAGTATTCTTACCGTTCTTAGAATTCTACCATGTGTTTAAGCTAAATGTGTTGCCACGAGCTATGATCTCTGATAGGGATAAGATATTTACCAATCAATTCTGAAAATCTTTATTCCAAGGATTGAGAATTGGGTTGCATTTGTCATCAACTTACCACTCGAAAATTGATGGGCAAACTGAGCGGGTGAATCAATGCCTAGAGACATATCTAAGGTGTTTATGCTTTACAAGGCAGAGGAGTTGGAATTGGTGGATGGCTTTAGCACAGTGGTGGTACAACAACAACTATCACACAACCCATAAGATGACTCCCTTTGAAGCCCTATTTGGATATCCACCCCCTATCATTCTTGTTGTCATGCATTACACACCACTTGAGACCACAACAGATCAGTATTTGCAGGCCAAACAAGAGGCCCTACAAGTGATCAAGAGAGAGCTTGCCACAGCCCAGCAAAGGATGAAGCAGATGGCGGATAGACATCGCACAAATAGGGCTTTTGAGGTGGGTGAATAGGTTTATCTAAAAGTGAAAAGGTTCCAACATCTTTTCACTTAGGGCCCTGTATAAAAAATCAGCCCTAAGTATTACGGGCCTTTCAGGATCATTGAGAAGATAGGTCCAGTGGCTTATAAGTTGCTACCTCCAGATGGTGTGAGGCTGCATCCGATGTTCCATGTCTCCTTTTTGAATAAGGCAGTGGGCACTACTAAAAGGGTAAGGCAGGAGGTACCAAAGCTGATTGAAGATCACATAGTAGAAGTGGAGCCCAAGGCAGTGCTATCTCACACAAGTATTGGTGCAGTGAACCCATCTGCACCCCGACAACACCACTTGGGAGTACCTCCCAGACCTTCTTCAACAGTACCCCAAAGTGGCCAGCCTTCTCTGATTTCTTGGGGACAAGAAATACTTTAAGGGGGAGGGGGGTTGTCACAATCTGAGGGTATTCTTGTAATCGGGTAGATATGATTGGAAGGGGGGTTATATGATTGTAACTAGAGGCTGAGTTGTAGGGGATTAGAGCCAAGTGCACATGGCCACTTGAGCTAATATGATTTCTCTAGAAACTATAACTAACTAACTAACTCTCCTATAAATAAGAGAATACAAGCAAGGATGTGGATCATGTGAGGATTATTCCACAGTACCTTTCCCTTCAAATTCTCTCTCTCTCCTTCTCTTTCTATCTTCTTCCCTCTCTTTCTCGAATTCTCTCTTCCCACCCAGTCTCAGTTCTTCCTCAATTACGGAAGAACCTCTCTGTCAAATCCAAGATCTGACAAGTGTCTGTAGAAAGAGTTGTTATATTCATTGTGAGTGTATAGTCCTTAATGAAACTTCTTGTGATTGTTTTGTAGACTCTATTTGCTGATTTGACATCTTTTTCCTCCAATTGCCCATTGAGAAGGGAGGGAAACGATGGCTGGGAAGCTGCCTGGGAATCCTTCTCAAGATGTAACTGCGGAAGTAATCTTGCCAAATGATCTTCAGTGCTTTACACATAAATGGTACTTCAGTAGAGAAGAAATAGTGCATCATTCTCCATCAAGGAAGGATCGCATAGAAAATGAGACAGAGTCAGAGATCCGGAAGCTCTACTGCTCATTTTGCCAAGAGCTTGGGAGGAAGCTTAAAGTGTAAGCCATAGCTATGAATTGAATTATTGATGAGAGCATGTGTGATCTAGTGTTGCAATTGAGGGTTTGTAATTGTTGCCCATGCATCTGGCACATGTTCTCAGCTTGCTTGTGCAATTTCTCCTTATCAATGTGTTAGTACTTTGCTGGCAGATTTCCTGCCCATTATTAGTTGTGTTCTCTCCCCTTGTAGCAGCTCATGCCATGATTAACTGGTAATGATGTTTTTCAGGTCACAGGTCGTAGTAGGAATTGCAATTATGTTGTGCCATCGGTTTTACATGCGACAATCTCATGCAAAGAATGATTGGCAGGTACATCAAGGAATTTTCCTTGGCATTGCCCTATTATTATTTATCAACAAACATAGCCCCTTATCTTCCTGGAGTGACGGAATTCACACCATTATGGTAAAATTATTATTAGGCTTAGGATTGTATTAGAGCTGACACTGTGTAAAAATGATTTGAATGTGGACCACTACACCAACAATCACAAGCCTTAATCCCACCAGGTGAGGTTGGCTACAGGAATTCTAAATCTACATCTATCCATATCAATGGCCATATCTTGAGCCTCTACTTGCACCAATATGAGCCAAGAATGTATTGCACGTGTCCAATAGTTCTGACACTTCTGTGCATTGGTTATATTCATTAGGAATAGTTTCCAATCGCCGGTTGCCAATCTGGAAAACTGAACATCGCCATATGGCGGTGGTTTTATACGCTTAGCAGCGTCATGGGAAAATAGGCCATCTCAAACAACTTCAAAGGAAATGTATCTTCTTTGTGTTGGAGATACATATTTATACTTATTTTCCTGTAATACATTGGAATTGGATCTTTCAAATGAATCCTTATTTGTCTTGAATGGAACTGCTAATAAAGTTTTTATCAATCGACGTTCTAATATGTCTTTCCCACTGACTTTGCATTTTATTATTAGTAGCCTTGTTAGTATTACACTAGTATCTTTTAACCATGTCAATCAATCGAGTTTCTTTTTCGGTATCTGGCGGCAGGGAGTTACTTGTATCTACTACAATTGTTGGTGCACCTTTTGCAGATCATTGCAACTGTGAGCATCTTCCTTGCTTGCAAATCTGAGGATACACCACGCAAGCTGAGGGACGTTGTTGTTGTGGCTTATAAGTTAATTTATAGATGGGATCCCTCAGCTCCAAGAAGAATCAGACAGAGTGTAAGGGCATGCATTACAATTGCTTCTTTGTGTCTTCTGTCTCCTATCTATGTAAGCTTCTAACTGCACTTTTCTTTGTGTAGGATGTTTTGGCTAAGCAGGAGGAATTAATCTTAACTGGGGAGAGGGTTTTTCTGTTAACAATTGCTTTTGATCTCAATGTCCAACTTCCTTACCAGCCACTTGTTGCTGTTATGAAGAGATTGGATATCTCAAATAAGGAGCTTGCAAGAGTTGCATGGAGTTTGGTAAATGACTGGTAGATTCTTCGTTCCTTCATTATCTGTTTAGATTATAAAACTATCTGCATTTGGTGTTGCCTTCATTGTATATACTTGTCATTTCCTTGCTCAAATGTTCAATTATCCTATGGGGGACCTGTAGGTTATATACTACGCTCTGCTTGCAATACAAACCCCATTGTGTTGCAGCTGGTTCTCTGTTCCTTGCTGCCAAATTTCTGAACGTGAAGTTGCCTACGGAGAGGGGGAACGTTTGGTGGTTTCAATTTGAGGTTTCACCTAAGCAATTGGAAGGTTCGTTAACGTACATCTATGTTTTTTAATAGGTGACTACTTGCTGTATCAATGCATCACAAGTTGTGAATTAGTATTTATCTTCTCCCCCCCTATAGATATCTAATTAATGAATTAGTATTTCATGGAGTAATGTGTTCTTTTTACAAGTAAAAATAAAAATTGCTTCAAGGTTTGCAGCAATATACCAGAACTAATGTGTTTATGTGAACCCCCTCCTTCAATCTATATATTTGTTTGACTGATACTAAGAGAATTATCTTGTACATTGCCACATAAAGTCTATGGATTATAATGTCAGTCAATGTGACTAGTTGAAATTTAGGCTGAGCAATCCGGACCCATCATGCTGTGTATTGCCTCTGTTCGTGTTTGATATTCTAACTGATGTGTGGGGCTTAGAAAGAATTACAACCTAGTTTCAATTGTCCTGTTTGTCCACTTCAGCTTATCTTTTCTTTGATTAAGTGACATGTTTGAAAATAGAAATCATATTGCACGTAATGACCAAAAGTCCATGGATTATACCGTCTTAAGGATGATTATTGACTGAAATTTGGACTACACCAATCTGGAACTGTCATGGTGCATAATTCTTCCTGTTTGTCTTTGCATTTTAATCAATGTGGATTACACATGGTAGTGTCCGAGTTACAAAAAGCTTCTGTGTCTTCTTTTCTTCTTTATTGTATAGTATTTTCCAGTCCAGTTTAGAAATAAATGATGCTTTGAGGAACGTACACCAGATTAGGCACAAATTCTGTCAAAAATTGTGCAATATTATGTTTCTTCTTATTCTCCGTGTCCAATTAAGTGTCTCATTTGGTGTTACGTCTCTCCTAAATTTCATGCAGCGGTTGTCCACGATATGCTTTGTTTGTTGGAGAAGAAATGGAAACCAGCTTCACCACCTGTCCGTGGGAGGGGGGTGGAATCTAAGACCGCAATGCCGAATATCCCTCAGCCAGCCATTCGAAGTGACTCAGGTTCCATGAGCCGTGGATCTACAATTGGAGGATTTGTTAACTCTGCCAGATCCGTTAACCAAGAGTTGGGCATTACAAGTGTCTCAAGTGTTGCTGAGGGGACTGTTCCCATGGCCACGGCCAGTACCCCACAGTCATGCTTCGTAACTAGCTCAAATGCCTGTCGGTGTACTGCCCAAGGAGCTGTAGTGCGTGTTAATCATGCAATGGCCAAGTTCAGTGAGAGTGGACCTTCTAGCCACTTCAATTGTCGCAGAAAAGAAAGCTTATTCTGTCAACCGAGCACTTCTGGTAGTGCAAACAGTGCTGTTGAGGATGGTGATGGCCAGCCGAAATCCCAGGGATCGGATCAGAACCCTGGTTTCAAAATTGTTTCTGTTCGAGGTGGTTGTACCAAGCTAGATGTAAATAGGATTAGAGACTTGTTAAAGAAGAGGAAAGGGAATAGAACTGTAAATAAGAAGTTAGCAGAAGCCTCGGATGATGAGATAGAGAGGGAGCTGGAAGATGGAATCGAGCTGCAACGGCAAGCTGCCTCCAGGAACAAGAAAATGAGGTTTTGAAGATCCTGGGTTTGAGCTCAAGCATTTTGTACTGCCTTCCCACTGTCGGATTGGATGCAACCTTTGCCTGTAATCTCGGCTGTCAGTGCTAAGGATAGCATAGCTTAGGATGAATTGTGCTATTGTCTTTTGTTAGGGAAACCTACATATACGTCTTAATTTTTTCACAATTTATTCAAAGTTGATCATTCTTTTAGAAAATATTGGGAGAGTAGATCACTAGATTAGTTGTCCTTAGAGTGGACATTCCTGCATATCGATAAGGAATGTAACTGTATTTGTTAGATGTGAATACTTCTACTACGGTTGTAATATAAATTGAAGAAGAAAAATGTGTTCGATGAGTCCCATAAAAGTGGGACACTTCGACCCACCACTTTATTGACTAAAATGGTGTTGGTGTTGTATTATTAGTTTTCGTTTTGACATCAATATATGATTATAACTCAACATTTCTACTCATGAGAAAGCAATTCTATTATGTGGTGAAAGTGGAATCGATTGAATAAGAATCATACAGTAAGGAACATGATCTATTAATCCGTTGGTGTGGACAATCACTTGATAAAGGTTGGTGATGTAAAAAACAGACCACTAATATATTTAACAAGAAGATTGCTGTACTCATAGTAGATTGCTGTACTCATAGTAGGTATTCTTGCCCATAGATAAGACATCTAACTATATCTGCTAGATGTGAATATACTTTTTCTACCTAAAAAAGGGTTGAAATATAAAACTCTCACTTTTTGTACTTGTGCTTCTATTAAACAATTCTTTTTTATTGCATTAAAACCCTCCATTCATGCTAGGCGAGAGAAAACTGGCTAACTCCCCTCGTGCTGATCATTCGGCCCTTGTTTAATAAGCTAACTCGGCTCGATCTGTTCGTAGAATGAACCAAGTTTGGGCTTGACTTGTTTACCAAAACCAAGGGACTGGGTCGACTCATTAGGCTCCTAAGCTGAGTTGGGCCTGGGTTTGCAAGCCTTAACAAGCTGGACGAGACAAAAGCTTGCCTTGCCGATCTATTTTAAAATATATTTATTTAATTAATATCTAAGATAATAGAAATATTTTAAGAATGCAAATTTCACTTGTAAAAATATTTGGAATGTTTAAGTTCAAAGTTTCAGAATTGAAACTTTTAATAATTTTTAATTTTATTTTTAAAAGTAGTATTAAATTTTATAAACATTTAAAAAGTTATAAAATTTACTTCACATTTAGAATTTGAATTCTAATGATTGTGTATGAGACATATATTTAAATATTTTTTAAGATAATTATTACTTCTTGATATTTATTGATTGTTATTGCGAATTTGTGTGATTCTCTATATAATTTTTAAAGAATTAGAGTTATTAAATTAAGTATTAAATATTTAAATTTAAAATTAACTTATATATAAAATTAAAGTTCGATTGAGCCTAACAGGCTAAGCCTACAAGCCCACGGGCCTTAGGCAAGTCAAGCCCATAGAAGAGTTAGTTAGGTCAAGCTGCGGGCTCAAAAATGCTAGACTTGGCCCAATCCTATAAAATTTGACACGTTGGTTGGATTTGAGAGTATATGGTATGGATTCTATGTTGATCATGCAAGAATTAGATGTGATTGGATTATACATATGTGTTTGTGTGTGTACTATTGAATATGACTCTTTTAGTTTAGGGGTGGGCAATAGACTAGAAAACTTCTAATTTGAAGATGGGAGATCAGATCTATGATATATGAAAATTTCTCAGGGGTATTGTTTCAAAATATTTTTGTTTTTGAAACGTTAATAAATATTTTTGAACTATTTTTGTAATTTTGAAAATTTTTTGTGATTATTTTGTAATATTACAAAAATATTGAAACACATTTCTATTCATGAATAAAGATGATTTTTTTTTTTGTCACAAACTTAAATTTTTAATTTTTTTATAAAATTTATTTTTAAAATTTGTTTGAATGCATTATGTAATTTATGTTTATTTTTAGATTGAATAATTTTTTTTATAATTTTTTATAATAAAAATTATATTTACAAAAAACCCTTAAATTTTTTTATTTATGCGTTCTCCCATATTTTCGTTTTTTACTTGTTTGAAAAATGACGTTTTTTCATTTTCGTTTCGTATCGTATCCGTTTCTTGTTTTCATTTTTGTACAACTTAGGATCAAACTAGATTAGTTATTTGGTGGGTGCACTTGGTCTAGTTTAGTCTAATAATAAATTAATCTTACTCCTATTTAATATAAATTTATAAATATATATACAAAATAATTCAACTTCAATATATATATATATATAGTTGATTTTGGGTCCGAGTTAAGACTGGACTAAAAATTAGAAATCACTATTTTTAAGACCCAAGACCGAACTAGTGTTTTCGATATGATTTTCCAATCCAAACATACATATATATATATATATGTATAATCTTTGGTTTCTTTGTGGAAAAGTAGTGAGGACTGAGTCTGAGTTAGGGTTTTGATGATCAATGTAATAGAAGAATGACATCTCATGGTGCTACTGCTGGGATGACAACATGAATTAAGTTTTTGAGTTGTTTTGGGGGACAAACACAATCTTTTTATGCATATATAATGTTCATTTCACTATATATATATGTATAAGGTTATTAGATAAGATGTATTTATTATATTTTATTTTTAATATTTAAATAATTTTATTTGTTGATTAAATGGTTTAAAATATGATGCATTTATCACTAGCTAGCTAATAAAATTTGTTTGAATGTAAGAATAAGAAGCAATAAATGTATATTGTTTAAAATTAATATTATTGTTGTCAAGATATAATAATAGATTTAGATATTTGAGAGACTATAAGACAGAAAACAATTAGGGCCATAGAATGTCTCTTGCGTAAACCCTTTGATATCTAACTTAGTCACAGTCGAAAAAAAGTATTCAAATATGTCATGTAAAAGTTCTTGCATGCGTAGAGAGTGGGGGGTCACCCCTATTTATAGATACTAAACCTGACAAATGAAAAAGTATTCACATCTTTTGAAATTGTTTATTCTAATTTTTAAAGCATTAGTTTTAAAAGTTAGTTGGCATAGGCCCCATTTGTTACAGCTTAATTAGAGAAATTATAGCTTCTAACTTATCAGATTATAGCTTTTAAAACTTAGAATAAGTTGTGAATCTGTTTGTTGCAACTTCTCAGAAGTTGTAGTTAAATAGTAGGGGTGTCAAAAAATATCCAAAAATCGGTGAATCGAACCAAACTGAATCGAATCGTGTCTTTTGGATTGGTTCTATGGTTTAACGGTTAAGTTCTGGTTTTAAAAAATTAAGAACTGGTATATTTGGTTTAGATACTGATTTTTCTTTTCAAACCGTGGTTCGAACCGAACTGGAACCAATATTTTTCTTGTATATATATTATAATTTTTTGAGTATATATATACATGCACATAAATATATTATTACTTATAATTTTAATATGCTAGTTTTTATTTATTTCTTTTTTGTTATTAGTTATTGTTACTCATGAACTCTTTTATTCCTAAATTTTTATGCGCTATTGTTATACTAAATGGTCGATATAATTGTTGGGTTTCTTGGATCCAAACGCAGCGAAAAATTAAAAATTATTTGGATCAACCAAACTCTTTGGTTAATCTTGAAACCCAAAATAAACGGATCTAGTTTGCAAATATATAATCACTTCAAGAATATAAACATGTAACGAAAATCAAACCTTTTGATTGTCCGATGAAGAATGGATGAATCTTTGTGCCACGAGGTGTTACCCACCCTCTATAAGTGATCCACACCAAAGAGATGCTTCAAGCGATGTCTATGAGCATACCCCTTCAATCTCTTTGCATCAAGTATGCAAGATCTAATCTAACACTTAGAGATATGGTTGGTTTTTCTCAAAAACCAAGTTTCTCTCTCTAGGAAACCAAAGGGGTTATGAGACAAAAATGGAGAGCCATAATCAAACCCTAGTCAAACTAGGTATTTATAGTTGGTCCAACATGTTATAAACATGTTGGGCCAAGGCTCAACCCAAAACCTAGTCCAACTAGGTTTTAAAGAAAAACCAAACATGTTATAAACATGTTGGACCAAGGCCCAAACCTAATTGTGGGTTTCTTACCTTGTTTTACTTTTTGCTCATTTTGTCGACATCTCATGGACTTTTCCGCGAATGCTAGCTCGCCCCAAAAATCCACGAATTCTTATGGGCCCCAAAAATATTTTTTGATCCCACTAAAATTTTCATGAAACTCCTCTTTGTTTGTGTGTGACCTTATAAGTTCACTATGAAAATGGCAAAGGGCAATTTATAGAATCCTACTCCTAATAAAACTCTTTGATTATGATCCTTAATTTATTTCATCACATGAGTAAAATTATTATCTTGCCCTTAGACTAAGATTGACGTCTAGCAACGTATCATGGCCCCCATATCATAATGAAATGCAAATGGCATTTTTAATGAACCTTTCCGTGACAAGTGTCAGTACTATTCGATCCCTCTATCATAATGCCCCGGTATAGTCTAGAAGTATGGTAAAATGTCAAACTTCTAATAACCAACACTATGTGTACGAATGTCAAGTCCACAACTCATATAGTCGAATTAATAACTCTTATTAATTCTCAACTATCTGCGTTGGCCAACGACTCCTCGAGTTGTGACTTCATCATTCACATAGGGCATATACCTTTTAAATCTTACTAAGGTCGATAGATTCCATCTTGCGTACTCACCTACCTTCGTATGATTCGGATCATATTCAATGACCACCCTATTAGGGACCCATCTTACTGGACCCCGTACAGTGGCATCAAAACATGACACTCCTCATACAAGATAACTGTGGTACCTCAAGAAAAGAGATTACTAGCACCTGTTGTCACATAGAACTCCCAATTGACATTTAGTAAGAATAACCATTTGGGTGTTCTCAAGTTAGGTCTTTCAGTGAACTCATTCACTAATGAGCACCTACACATTTGCATTAGTATCACCACACAAGTAGTCAATGAGATCAACTACCCTCATCACGAGCATGCATAGTGTGTACTGGTCTTAACGGTACTATAGAGGCCCCACTCTATAGTCCTATGACCAGGAATAGTTAAAAAATGAAACATCAGTCATTCGATCTCATTAGTATGATCTCATCATAACTCGATTGACATTGCTACACTCTTTGGGACTCATCTAAATAGTAAAATATAAAGATGAACGTATTGCCACGTATTATAAGAGAAATACAGATATTAATCAAAACATGTCCAAGATTAATTAGAAATACAGCCAACTCACAACTCTTATGATTGGCTCCCAGGTTACAACTCTATCAATCTCCCACTTAACCTAAAGCCAATCACCCTTATACAAGATACCCATCTTCTCAAGATGCTTCTCAAAAGGTTTCTGTGAAAGAGCTTTAGTAAATGGATCTGCTATGTTATCTTCACTGGAAATCCTGTCAATTCTTACATCTCATCTTTCTATAATCTCTCTAATGATGTGGAAGCGCCTTAGAATGTGTTTGGTTCGCTGATGAGACCTTGGCTCCTTGGCTTGAGCTATTGCCCCATTGTTGTCACAATACACAAGCACTGGATCAACAATGGATGGAACCACTCCTAGTTCCATGAGGAACTTTTTCATCCAAACTGCTTCCTTGGCCACTTCCGATGCTGCAATGTACTCAGCTTCACAAGTAGAGTTTGCAGTGATTTCCTGTTTGGAACTCTTCCAACTCACTGCACCACTATTCAGCAAAAACACAAATCTAGAATTGGATTTGCTATCATCTACATCAGATTGAAAACTAGAGTCTGTGAAGCCCTCAAGTTTCAATTCACCTCCTCCATAAACAAGGAACATATCCTTAGTTATTCTCAAGTACTTAAGGATATTTTTAACTGTTTTCCAGTGTTCCTCACCTGGGTCCACCTGATATCGGCTCGTGACACTCAGAGCATGTGCTACATCAGGCCTCGTACATAACATAGCGTACATTATAGATCCTATAGCTGATGCATAAGGTATTCTACTCATACGCTCTCTCTCTTCAGAAGTATTTGGGGAATGCTTCTTAGAGAGATGAATTCCTTGGCTCATCGGTATGAGTCCTCTCTTGAAATTCTCCATGCTAAACCTCTTTAGCACATTTTCTATGTACGTTGATTGGATTAGACCTAGCATCCTATTAGATCTATCTCTATAGATCTTTATCCCCAATTTGTAGGATGCCTCACCCAAATCTTTCATGGAGAAGTGTTTAGACAACCATACCTTGATTGATTGTAACATCCCTATGTCATTACCAATCAAAAGTATGTCATCGACATATAAAATCAAAAAGACAATCTTGCTCCCACTAACCTTCTTGTATACACAAGGCTCGTCCGGATTTTTGATAAAGTCAAACGTTTTGACCGCCTCATCAAACCGGATGTTCCAACTACGAGAGGCTTGTTTTAATCCATAAATGGATTTATTAAGCTTGCACACCTGATTTGAAAATTGCTTGGATATGAAACCCTCAGGTTGTGACATATACACATCTTCAGTCAGATTTCCATTAAGGAAAGCTGTTTTCACATTCATTTGCCAAATTTCATAATCATAGTGTGCAACTATAGCCAATAAGATCCTAATGGACTTAAGCATAGCAACTGGAGAAAAGGTTTCGTCATAATCAACACCTTGTTTCTGACGATATCCTTTTGCTACCAATCTAGCTTTATAAGTCTCAACTTTTCCATCAACTCCAGTCTTTCTCTAAAGACCCATTTGCATCCAATAGGCTTTATGCCTTCTGGTGGATGCACCAAGTTCCAAACTTGGTTGGAGTACATGGAATCCATTTCAAATCTCATGGCTTCAAGCCATTTCTTAGAGTCGATACAAGCTATCGCCTCTTCATAAGTCCGAGGATCCTCATCCTCTATAACTAGAATATCTTGGCCATTCTGATTGATGTATCCTATATACCTTTTAGATGGTCTTAAAGTTCTTATAGACTTACGTAGTGGAACAGTTTCAGAAGGTTCTTGAATAGGTTCATTAGTATCCATTGGTGGTTCTTGAATTTCTTCAAGATCTATTCTACTATCCATACTTTTTCCTTCGAGTAACTCATACTCAAGAAAAATAGCATTCTTGGAGACAAACACTTTTTGTTCCTCTGGATTGTAGAAATAATATCCTCGAGATTCTCTTGGATATCCCACAAAATAGCACTTGGAGCTCCTAGCTTCAAGTTTATCAGGATTCAGTCTCTTAACATATGCAGGACATCCCCATGCCTTGATATGATTTAGAACCACTTTCTTTCCAGTCCACATCTCATGTGGAGTACTAGAGACTGATTTACTTGGAACCTTATTCAGTAAATAAGCTGTTGTTTCTAAGGCATATCCCCAAAATGATAAAGGAAGGTTTGCAAGCTCCATCAAGGATCGCACCATGTCTAACAAAGTACGATTTCTCCTTTCAGCTACTCCATTTAATTGTGGGGTACCAGGAGGTGTCCATTGAGATCTAATCCCATGTTCTTTGAGATATTCAAAAAACTCATGGTTTAAGTATTCACCTCCTCGATCTGATCGAAGGACTTTAATACTCTTACCAGTTTGTTTCTCTACCTCTGTTTTATACTCATTGAAAAACTCATAAGCTTTAGATTTGTATTTCATTAAATACACATATCCAAATCTAGAGTAATCATCAGTAAATGTGATAAAATACGAATATCCTCCTCTAGCATGTATGGACATTGGGCCACATACATCAGTATGTATTAGGTTCAACAAGTCCAATGCCTTTTCCCCTTATCCTACAAGTGGAATCTTAGTCATCTTACCTTTGATACAAGACTCACAAGTACCATAAGATTCATAATCAAATGGTCCTAAGTAGCCTTCAACGACTAACTTGTTAAGTCTCTTCTCACTTATGTGACCAAGACGGCAATGCCAAAGATATCCCATATTCGATTCATCCATTTTCCTTTTGGTGGGTTCAATGTGATATACATCATTATGCATATCAAGAATGTAAAGACCATTTTCTAGTGTGCCATGCCCAAATAACTCTTTATTTAAGAAAATAGAACAACCATTGTCCTCAAATAATAGTTTAAAACCATCATTAGTCAATCTAGAAATTGAAATGATGTTTTTTGACTATTTCAGGCACATAATAGCAATTGGTCAAAACTAAAGTCTTATTGTTCGCTAAAGAGAGTGTGGCATCACCTACTTGCAATACAACAACTCTTGCTCTATTTCTAACAAGCAGGTCCACCTCTCCATGCAACAATGAACGTCTATTTGTCACCATCCGCAAATCATTACAAATATGAGCTGCGGATCCGGTATTTAATATCCATAAAGAACTATTCTTTTGTGACAAATTTAGTTCAAACATTAACACACCTTTAGAAACATCGACATGTTTCTTCTTCTGGATCTCATCCAGATAAAACTTGCAATTCCTCTTCCGATGTCCAGCTTTATTACAATAGAAACAAAATCCTTTTATTTTATTATTGTCATATGATGTAAACATGATTATAGAATTAATCTGGAGAAATAAAATTGATTGAAGATAATTAGCATGTAAGCACCCCCGCCCGAATATCCCAACCACTCGGTCTATCCGAACGAAAGTACTTACGTAAAGGAAGAGAAACAAATGCAAGACAACAAGATACCCTGACATGCATACATAAAAAGAAATACCACAGCGAAAGTAAAATGCTATACATGCATGTCCACAGGTACCCCGCTAGAACAGCGGTCAAGGAGTGTATATAAATATATACAGACACCTGTGCCAACAGATGAAAGCTACAGGGGATAATCCGGCACAGTCAAAAATGAAAGACAAAAGCTCTATCGAGACACCAGAGATGACGGGGGGAGCTAACTGTACACCTTACCAACACGGCTGGCTGCTAGATGGCACGATCCTCGCCCTCAGCCTTCGCTTTACCCTTACCTGGAATGATGGAAAGCAAGGTGAGTCGCAAGACTCAGCAAGTTTATAAGAAATGAAAGGCTATAAATGGAGAAGAGACCATCCCAAACACAGCCTCACAAGTACACACAAGCCATGAGACGCTACAACACAACATTGCAGCATAATAAAAGCACATACCGGTCCTTGGAGCCCACACAAGACACTTGGCACCCAAGTCCCATACCAACCTGTCGCTGCCCTGAAAGGCAACAATATCCTCAACGAACCTGTGCACACTGTCCCGGGGCGGTACTCCCGTCACCCGTATCCACGTCGGTACTCCCGACAACCGAGCCATAGGCTCCCTCGGAACGGTACTCCCGTCCGAGAACTAACTACTACTAGTAGCCATGCAATGCACATAAAATGCAATGGCGTAGTGAGCATCAACGTGATACAAGGCGCCCATACATCCAGGCATCAGGCCATGCTTCGCCCATATAGTAAGCCACACGCAATGCATATGCCCGTGCTGGATGCATCCTAGTCAAGCTAAAATGCCCGTGACCAAGCATAACCAAATCATGATAATCCCAACATGCAACCCGTACCCATGTACACACCAAACCATGCCACAAGAATAAAATATAAACAGGCATACTATAATCACATAACGGCAGAGCTAGTCAGCAGTGCCTGGCACCGGTCAACAGTCAGTGACTAGGAGAGACCATCTGGCGGCCTAAGATAGACCGTACGATAGTCACACCTACACCGAAAAGCCAATCCCTGCCCTCACTGCACAACTGCTCTAGCCAATAAATAATCAAAAATCCAATAATAATACCCAACAGCTAAGAACCTAGCCCCAGTTGAGTACGGCATCATTCCCAACAGGCAGGGGGTGGCACAAACCCCCGTAAGCAACCAACGAATAAAAACCCAGGAGACCAATTTAATAAATTAAATTTTAAAATAACTATTTAAAATTTCATAGTTAATTAATAGCCGAAATAAACAAAGAGAGGTCAAATAAATTGCTAATGAAAGAACCGACGAGGTAGGTAGGAAGAACTTGCCTTGTCAGAGATATCCTTAGTTTCGTTTGGTCCAAAAGCAGTAAAAACTATACAAACTGCAATATCCCAATTAATTGTCAAAATTAACAAAATTGAACGCAAAACGAAATTCTAACCGTACAGAATATTAATCACTAGGTGCTCTACATACCTGGATAATTAAATCGCTGATTAAACCTGATTTAATCCAATTTTTTTGCACCAAAATCCCCCAACTTCGCGTCGCCAACACACTGGAATTTTCCAGAAATTTGCTCACTGATTTGAGCATTAAAGACGCCCAAAATCGGGCTTAAATGCTGCAAAAACGAGCGGAGGGAGGGGCGCCACGTGGCGGCACACGGGTGGCCGCTGGAGGCCACCGCCTCATGGGCGAAACGGCGTCGTTTTGACGCCTAGGCTGATTAAAAATCAGCTAAATTCTCCCTGCCGCGCGCGCACACCCGCGGGCTCGAACCCGCGACCGCCCCTCTGCCCGTCCCACGCGCAAACCGCCCGCGCCACACGCCTTATTTAACCTATATATAACTTATGTTATATTTAATGTGACTTTTGGCTTCTTCCGCAATTTACGCCAGCACCCCTAACTTTCCATTAATTACACTCTCACCCCCTATATTAATTACAGTTATGCCCGAAACTTCTAAAAATCGCGCAACTTGATTTATTTTAATTTTCTTCTAATTCCAGAAATTCCTAAAATGACCAAATTAATTTTTTTAATTTCTTATTTCCTTAAAATCACATAATTTAATTTTATTTAATAACATCAAGCTATATTAATTTTTCTTTTAAATTATATTAACACACCCAATTAATAGTAATTTAATTATTAATTATGGGTCACTACATAGAAAAAGGACTTTGATTAATTAATACAATAAGAAATAGACTTTATTCTTAAGGTCTCCCACTATTTTTCTAGAAGTCCAGCCCTCACGTGGACATCTAGGGAAATCCAACTATTTGGCTTCCTAGTGAGTATTACAATCCATACTATCATGTATGACATAATCTCGGGTGTGCCCTGCGACAATGCATACTTTAGTAGGTAGGTAACTCTTACCAATTGCATCTCATGCAACTTGTAATTTTATTTAGCCTTCATGCAATACATGGCCTCAGGTGTGCCTTGCAGACATGTATCCATGATTAAGGGATCCTACAATTTCATGGCATGTATGGGTTCATCACATGTACCTCAGGTGTGCCTTGCGGACACATGACTCTCCCACCATATCCCATCTCATGTTATAATGGGTTTTACTGGTTTTCCTTTCTAAGCAAACCTCGGGTGTGCCCTATAACTTGCAAAGTTAGAATTACCAATCCACCCATAAATTAGTAGGACGGCTATGTGAATCATTCCCAATGTTTCACATTTACACCTTAATTTTATGTATAGTTCTTTTGTTAGCTCAATTTTATTTTAGGTCTCTCTTTTCACATGCAACGTTTTAACATACATCAACAATGTAAATAAACATTGTGTTTCCCGTATGGGCCAGACTCACTCTGATGGGCCGGCCCGATCGCCTAGAAGCAAGAAGGCCCAAAACGACCTCACTAGAGGAGGTCGTTTCATCACAAAAACCGAACTTGTGGAGCGACACCTGGCGAACTCCGGACACGCCTTTAAGCGAGTCTGAAGCCATCCGCAAGCGAACTCTAGGAAGCATCATTCAGATCGCTGGACCACCAAGGTCGCTGACCCGAAAACGATCAGCTCGCATAAAGTGGTAAAAGCCGCTAAAAAGTCAGAGGTAGGGACCATCCACCGCCACGGCCCATGCTCCTCGAAGATGAAGATCCCACTTACGTTTTTGTACAGAGGATAAGGACGTTCTGTCCCCCGTTACACAATCTTTGTATTTATATATAATATCCAAATTGTAAAGGTCCCCTGATAAATAGGGGGCAGAAGGAACAAAAGAAAGGGAGGATAAGGAGAAGAACCGCCATTCTGAAGGAATAATCAGAGTGCGGTCGTGGAGTAGGCATCGTTCTGGCCGAACCACGAGAAAAATCGTCAAGTGTTCTTTGTTAACTTCTGTAACGGGCTCTCTTCTGACCGTGGTCCATAATTATTCAGTGCGGCCCAAAACGAATCACACTCGACTGAAATTGAACGTCGACATTTTGGCGCTAGAGGAAGGGGGGCGCTCTGATCAATACCCATGGCTAGAGGAAGAAATACTCGAAGTTCCGAGGCAGCGGTCGACCCTCCAGAAAATCACCGCGACAGACCGCGGGATTTTCCACCAAACGGAGGGCCCATTGCTCCGACAATGGACAACCCTTTACCACCACCCATCGGAGATGCTGCTGGAATACCACCGCGGATTCCTGTTCAACCCGCGAGCCAAATTGCCTGGACCGGAACGATCCGGGACTGGCAGCAACGTCAGGAGGCGTTAGAAAATACAGTGATGCAGCTCGCCGATGCGGTCAGAATTCTGGCCCAAGCCCAGGCACGAGCCATCCACGACCCGCCGGCTTCGCCTCGAAGGATCCGCCAACCACGGGAAGAACGACCTCCACCTGAAGAAGAAGATATTGGAGACAACTACCCGTTCCCAAATCACCGCTCCCTGGACCGGGAAAGAAGCAGGAGGTCGCAGGCCCAGCAATCGGTAGGCCCAGACTCGACTGTGGAGGAATTATATCAGAGAGTCCGGCAGCTGGAAGAGAGACAAGGGGTCCGCAGCCAGAGTAACGGCCGTGGGGACAGAACGCCGTTTACCAGAGAGGTCGAATTTGAACCGCTCCCCCCAAGATTCAAAGTCCCAAGCATGCCACAGTACAACGGGGACAGTGACCCCTATGATTACCTGGATGCATATAACGTACAAATGGACTTACAAACGACTAGCTCGCTGGTCAAATGCCGCGCCTTCCCAGCAGTCCTGGGTGATATCCCCCGCGCCTGGTTCAGAAATCTTCCGCCTCGCAGCATCAGCGGTTGGGAGGAATGTCAACAAAGATTTGTCAACCAATACCGGGCCCTAAGAAGGCAGCTCGCGCCACCGTGCCACCTCGCCACCGTATTCCAAAAGGCAAACGAGCCCTTGAGGGATTACATTGCTAGATTCAGGCGCGAGGTGAGCAATGTCGAGGATCCCTCTGATGAAAGCGTCCTGACGGCGATCTCCGCCGGCCTTCGAAAAGATGGCAAGCTCTACGAAAGCATCTACAGGACCCCGGTCAAGGACCTGGGGGAGTTTTACGAACGAGCCTCCAAGGAGGTCCGATGGGAAGACGCCTTCGGGTCAAAGAAGCCCATAGGACCAAGAGAAGAAGTAGGGGGCTCCAACCAAAATAAGAGAAGGAACAACGGAGACACCGGAGGGGAAGTTCGAGGAGATCGCTCCAACAGTGAAACGTTCAAACGGGCTCACAAAGCAGAGAGGGAAGCACGACCTCCTAGGCCGCAACGTTTCGATAGTTATTGCGTCCTATCTGACTCTCAAGATAGGATCTTCGCCATGGAAAGAAACAAGGAGGAGTTCGGGAAGCCCAACCCGTTGAGAACCCCCAACAAATTCCGAAACAAAGAGAAGTTCTGCGCATACCACAATGAGACAGGTCACACCACCTCTGAATGCTGGGCCCTTAGGGACGCCATTGAAGATCTGATAAGAAGAGGTCGTTTGAAAGACTACGTGGTGCGACCAACCAATCAACCGAGCCAGCAGCCGGCACAGCAGCCACCCCCCTCCGACGATGAACGCCTGCCAACCGTACGGACTATCTACACGATTCATGGTGGACCTCACCTCGCGGGATCCTCCCACAAGTCCCGAGACAAGTACGTACGTGAAGCTAACCATGTCCTGGTGGCAAGGTCAGGCGAACAATCAGTTCCTGCGAAGCGATCCAGGGGTGGCCCAACTCCGGGGAACATGGTTTTCTCAGAAGAAGACGCCAAAGACGTTCATTGGCCGCACAACGATGCACTTGTTATACGGGCCCAGATCGGTAACGCCGAAGTACGAAGGATAATGATAGATACAGGAAGCTCGGTGAACGTAATGTATAGAGCGTGCTTCGATCAGATGGGTCTACAACCAGAACAGTTGAACTCGTCCCCCGAGCCGCTCTATGGATTTACAGGGAGCGCGGTAATTCCTGCCGGGCGGATCAGCCTTCCTTTCACCATCGGGGACGCAAAACACCAGGCCACTACTTTGGCGGATTTCCTGATTATAGACTGCCCTTCAGCATACAACGTCGTGCTCGGAAGGCCAGCAATGAACGACCTCGACCTAGTTACTTCCACCAGGTCGCTCACAGTAAAATTCCCGACCTCAAGCGGAGTAGGGTGTGTACGGGGAGAGCAGCACCTCGCGAGACGTTGTTATGAAGACGCCCTGAAAATGGGAGCAAAAGGAAAGAAAGTGAACATTATCGCAAAAGATGACCCGCGACCAGCCGGCCAATGGGAGACTAGTCACGATCTGGATCCCCGCGAGGTCGACTGCGACAGACCCACCGGTCCCATGGAAGAGCTCGAATATATCCCAGTCGGTGAAGTGGATGGAGAGAGGCACCTCAAGCTAGGAAAGAATTTAGCCCCTGAGGTAAAAGAACAACTTACAAATTTCCTTAAAACTAACCTTGACGTATTTGCGTGGAACCATGAGGACATGGTGGGAATCGCCCCAGAGGTAATGTCACACAAGCTTAACATAGACCCGAGCTACAGGCCAGTTCGACAGAAGAGGAGGCCAATGACGCCGGAGCGCTATGCCGCCCTTAAGGAAGAAGTGGACAAACTTTTGGCGAACAACTTCATCAAGGAGGCCCATTACCCGGCCTGGGTGGCCAACCCGGTCCTGGTAAAAAAGAAAAACGGGAAATGGAGGACCTGCATCGACTTCACCGACCTGAACAAGGCTTGCCCTAAGGACAGCTTCCCTCTCCCTCGAATCGATCAGCTCGTGGATGCCACGGCTGGTCACCAGCTCCTTAGTTTCATGGATGCTTATTCAGGATACAACCAGATCCCCTTGAATCCCACTGACCAAGAGCACACCTCGTTCGTTACCGATCGGGGGCTTTACTGTTATAAGGTCATGCCTTTTGGATTGAAGAATGCTGGCGCGACCTACCAAAGGCTGGTCAATATGATGTTCGAAGCACTGATCGGAAGAACCATGGAGGTATATGTTGATGACATGTTGATAAAATCCGAGCAAGTAACGGACCACGTCTCCGATCTGGGAGAAATGTTTGGAATCCTCAGGAGCTATCAGATGAAGCTCAACCCACTCAAATGTGCCTTTGGGGTAGCCTCCGGAAAATTCCTTGGATTCATGGTAAACAACAGAGGCATCGAAGCCAACCCGGACAAAATAAAGGCTTTGCTCGATATGAGATCGCCCGTAAGAAAGAAGGAGGTACAAAGCCTTAATGGCAAGGTCGCAGCTTTGAGCCGCTTCATTTCAAAAGCGACCGATAAATGCGCCCCGTTCTTCGAACTGCTAAAAAAGGATAAGGACTTCAGATGGACGGAAGAATGCGAGTACGCGTTCCAGCAGCTGAAAGAATACATGGGACGACCTCCACTGCTCGCCAAACCAAAGGAAGGAGAGAAGCTGACCCTATACTTGGGAGTATCCCAACAGGCTCTCAGTGCGGCTCTCGTCCGGGGGGAGGAAGGGGTGCAGCACCCCATTTATTACGTCTCCAAAAGCCTGATCGACGCAGAAACAAGGTACGCACCAATCGAAAAATTGGCTTACTGTCTAATAGTGGCATCAAGAAAATTGCGACCTTATTTTCAAGCTCACGAAATTGAAGTCATGACCAAATACCCGCTGAAGCAAATCTTGCAAAAGCCAGATACCTCGGGTCGCTTACTGAAATGGTCTATCGAGCTCGCCCAGTTCGACATAGAATACAAACCAAGGACGGCGATAAAAGGCCAAGCACTGGCAGACTTCATCGCCGAGTTTACTGGGCCAATTGACGAGGATACAGAAAGCTTGAAAGGACCCACCTGGGAGCTATACGTCGATGGGTCATCAAGCGAACAGAGAGCAGGAGCCGGAGTTATGCTGATAAGTCCCGAGGGTCACAAAATCCTCTGTGCCCTGAGGTTCGGTTTTTCAGCCACCAATAACGAATCCGAGTATGAAGCCTTATTAGCCGGACTCCGCCTGGCAAAAGAAATACGAGCCGAATCCCTGAAGATTTTTAGTGATTCCCAACTGGTTGTCAACCAAGTACGGGGAGAATACCAGGCCAGAGATACAAAAATGCTTGCATATTTGCAAAAGGTACGCGAGCTCCTTGCCGCCTTTGAAAAATATGAAATACACCAAATCCCCCGCTCCCAGAACTCCCATGCGGACGCTCTAGCTCGCCTAGCAACTGCCCGGGATGCAGAATTCTTGGGCGACGTACCCATGGATTTTTTAGCTACCCCGAGTACAGAACAACGAGCTGAAACAATGACGATCACCGTATCCCAAAACTCGTGGATGATTCCTATCCTAGAATATCTACAAAATGGCAAACTACCTGCAGACAAGTTGGAAGGACGTCGTCTACGAGCTCAAGCAGCTCGGTATTGCATCTACGACGATAGACTATACAGAAGGGGGTTCTCAGCTCCGCTCCTGAGGTGCATTGCTGGCACCGATTGCCAGACTGTACTCGAAGAAATTCACGCAGGACACTGCGGTAATCATGCAGGGGCACTTTCGCTGGCACAAAAGACCCTCCAACAAGGGTTTTATTGGCCCACCATAAAGCAAGACGCCGTAGAAACGGTCAAGAAATGCGAAAAATGCCAAAGGTTCGCCAAAATTCCGCGAGCTCCACCAGCTTATCTACAGCAGATGAGTAGCCCGTGGCCATTCGCCATCTGGGGGATGGACTTAATCGGACCACTCCCAACAGCTCGCGGGGGGTGCAAGCACGCCATAGTAGCGGTTGACTACTTCACTAAATGGGCAGAGGCCAAAGAGCTCACACAGATCACCAGTGCGAAGGCACAAGCATTCACATGGGATAACATAATCTGCAGGTTCGGGGTGCCGCGGCAAATAATAACGGATAACGGAACCCAATTCACCAGTGAGCAGTTCATCCAATTCTGCGAATCGATGGGGATCCAAAAGAGCTTTACCGCAGTTGATCACCCCCAGGCCAATGGGCAGGTTGAAGCTGTCAACAAAATAATCAAGCAGACCTTGAAAACTAAGCTTGAAGCCAGAAAGGGGGCTTGGGTGGACGAACTGCAAACGGTGTTGTGGGCCTATCGAACAACAGCTCGGAGCAGCACTGGAGAAACCCCATTCTCAATGGCATATGGGTCGGAAGCTATGGTCCCCGCCGAGAATGAAGTGACCAGCCACCGAAGGGCCACCTTCAGCTCAGGTCGCAATAATGAACTTCTGGCAGCTAACCTTGACCTGCTCGAAGAATCAAGAGATATGGCTCGCATAAGGGTCGCCGTTTATCAGCAAAGGGTAGCACGATACTACAACCAGAAGGTCCGAATCCGGCGTTATAACGTCGGAGACTCGGTATTACGTCTGGTACTCCCAGGGGCACGAACGACTAGTGACGGCACACTAGGTCCTAACTGGGAAGGTCCATTTGTCATCAAGGAAAATCTAAGTAACGGAGCATACCATTTGGCAAACTTGGACGGCTTCTCCCTCCCACGAGCCTGGAATGCGGAGCACCTCCGTCCTTACTTCAAATAAATGTAATGGTTCCCACCTACTCTTCGTCTTCTTTATTACAAATACTTTGCGTGATTCTGTTTAAGATCCATGAACTTTCATTGGACTTTATCCTTATTGGTATTTGATTAAACATCCCTGAAACAAGGAATTGAAAAGCCATGGTTTGCGAGCTGGAGCCTAAATAACCTAACCACTACGTTACGGTTTGCGGCTCAACTGAGCATTCACCTTGGTCCTTCCTTCAGGTCTTGGTCAGAAGCCGGAACCATTCATCTTGACTTAATGTCATGGTTTGGAAATTTCCTAGCAACGACCTCCATGAGTAACCCAGAGTTGAGTTCGCTAGCCGAGGTCCTTTCATCTTAGCCTAAAGCTACGGTCTGTGACCTACCCGGGTGTTCTCTCTCGGTTCAATTAAAATTTGCAAAAGCCACGGTGTGTCAACTGAGGCCGTAACGCTTCCTACCTGGACACATATCTTGGCTCAGCAAGTCAATAAAATAACAAGCCATGGAGGCCTTGAACTGCGACCTACCTGAGTATTTATCCCCAATTTATTAAAGGCGACAAGTACTTCGATATGCCAGTCGGGGGCGAGGCACGATCCCATATTTAGGCGAATTCTTCATATTCAAACGAGTCAATTGAGATCTATCTCAACTTGAATAAATAAGATCGTTCGCAACCTATTGGACGCGCGTCCTGACCGTTTATCACGAGCTGCTCGGCTACTAGGCAATCTGCCTTTTTTATGCATCCTTATCAGAACATGCTGAAGAAGGATTTGCCTAAGTATAAGTGCTCACGTTTATTACTACAAATATTATGGACGACCTGGTTCGAGCCTATATTCGTTCTGAAATTATGATTCTGAAGTCTTCCCCGGAGGAGATTGTTTTTAAGGTACCAACTCTATTCCGAGATATATCATAAAAAATGCTCTGAGTTATTATTTCTTTAAAAGTTAAATTCATTTGAGCTAACGAAAAAAAAAAAAAAAAAAAATTTAAAACAAACATACACAAAGTACGGAAAATGATCGTCTCTATTAAATGAAGCTTGTGTTTAAAAAAAAAAAATAATATACATGAAAAAGTCCTAGCTGGGAGGGACGGTTGCTTCAGCAGGATCGATCTCGGCAGAAGGAAGAAACGGCTGAGAATCCGCAGGGGGCTTCTCGGTGACCTCACCAGGCTGAGTATCGGCAGCCCCAGATGGCTCGACCTCGACCAGGGGAGCCGCAGACGAGTCGGGAAGGTCGACTTCGATGGCATCCTCCGCGGCCTCGGCAGCGTACCGCTTCACCTCCTCGACAGCCTGCGGGCCAAAGAAAGAAAAATCCATCTCGGGATGGTTCACCCAAAGGGTGTACAGGAAGGCCGAGCAGGTGTCGGATCTGGCCTCCCGGCGCACAGCATCCATCCGCGCTTCGACCTCCCCCCTTACATCCTCTATGGCCCTCTGGGCGAGTCCTTCACATCGGGCTGCACGATCATCCGCCCGAGCCTGCTCTTCTCTCGCCGTCTTTAGCTCCGCCTCGATCGATTTAAGCCGCTCCTGCGCCCCCCGCAACTCCCCCTTCGCTTTATTCAGCTCGGCAGTAAGCCCGGAGTTGGCGGACTCCCACATGTTCTTTGACCTACGAAGCCCTTCTTCGAGGTCTTTATTCTTCTGAGCCTCCGCCTTCAGACGTATCTCGGAGCCCTCCACGACTTTCCGAGCTGCAAGAAGCTCGGCCTGGAGAGTTTCCTTTTCGTCCGAGAGCTTCTTTATTTCGATCTGCTGGGCTTTCTTCCCATCCTCAAGCTTCTCTACTTCGGCTTGAAGGGATGTGCTCACCGTGCGGAGCTGGTCATCAAAATCCTTGTACTGAGCCCGAAGCTTCATGGCGGTAAGGGAAGCCTGTGAAAGAAGAAAGGTTATTTAAAAAAAAAAAAAAAAAAGGGGGGGGTTTCTTACCACCAAGCTATGACGGGCCATAAAGTCGCAGAGAGCAATCCCCTTTAGCTTGGGGTCGTCAAGAGGCTTTGAGGTCGCGCCCAAGAGGTCGGGCGCGGAGTTCAGAAGGGAGTTAACATAGATCCCTCCTGGCAGGGCCTCCAGGGGCAGATCCTTCTCAGAGACCTTGGCCCGTTTGCCCCTGGCATCCTCCCTCGGCTGCGGATGGTCTGGCCCCCTCTTCGAGCCGGCAGCAGGGGCGTCTCGAGCAACGGCGACCTCTTTCCCACGTGCCCCGCTCGAACCATGGTCTCGGGAGGAAGGGGGCCGATGCCCTTGCCCTTGCTGTTTATTTTTTTCCCTCTGTTGTTGGGATTGACAGGGCAGAGTTTTTTGCCGCTGTTCCTGTTGCCCCCCCCGCAGTTGTTGGTGTTGCTGTTGCGGGGGGCGCAGTTGCGTCTGCTCCGACCTGCTGTCTAACGAACTTGAGCTAGGGGGCGTTGACGAGGTGGAACCCGACCTCGCCTTAGATCGCTTCGGCTGGAGGAGGTCGAGTTCAACCATGCTTCCGCCTTGATCAGCTTCTCTGGAACTACTCGCCCCTGCGGTCTGGAAAGCCAACGGGGGGATCTCGGCGCCCAAGTCCCTGATATGGTCCAACTGAACGATCTCGACGTCGAGAGGAGGGGCAAGTTTGTTTTCTCGGAGGAGTTCGTCCGAAAGTTCAAGGATCTCTGAACTCGACCCCGTAGCCAGAAGTTTGCCGAGGACGTCGGTCTCCTCAGCCGACAAAGTCGGTCTCTTACCCCCAAAGTCTGCATCAAGGGACGAACGAGTTAAAAAAGGTATTCAAAAGAAGAAAGATCTATGTGGGCTGATCTACGCTTACCAGGGGTCAGTACGAAGCTACAGTTCCTAAGAAGGGAGAGCGAAGGGCAGGACACGAAGAACCAACTGGACTTGTAATCGCCCACGTTGGACTTCCCCTTCGCTTTACCCTGAGGAAGGGCGGCCTTGAACGAAGAGGGGCGAGCTGCCAGGTAGTACAAGCCGTCCTTGGCATTTTTGAAAGAGAACAGAAATTTTATCAGTCTCGGCGAAGGGAGAGGAAGTCTATTTATAAGGAACAAAAGGGCTAAAGAAGTAAGTTGGGCATACGAGTTCGGTGTTAATTGAAAAGGGGCGACCTTGACGTCGTTTAAAAGAGCGACAAGATACGGAGCTATTGGGAACCTAAGGCCGGACTCGAGATGCTGATGACTAACAGCTACGTATTTGGATGGTGGGTAGGCTGCATGAGAGCTCGAAGTAGGTATATATACTTCGCAGACACTGGGAAGACGGAACTCCCGGACACAAGCCACCACCTCACGAGGTTTGACTCTGGAGGGGAATCTCTTGAAGACCGCACGACCAGCGCTCCCTTCAGCGATCTGATCGTGAACCTCCAGGTCGGTTTCCGAAGAGGTCAGAACGACGATTTCCCTAGACCTCGAGCTCGCACCCTCACAGTTTTGACCCTCCATGATAAGGCAATCTTCCGAGTTTGAAGTGTCGTTTTCTCCTACGGTATAGTTGCAGCGCTTTTGACCTGAGTTTCCGCAGTATTGGTCGGACATCTACAAAGAAAAAGAATGAACAGTCAGGTCGCAAATCGCGGACCAGACCTCAAGAGCCCAGAAAAACCCTAAGAACACCCCCTAAAAATCTTTCAGGTCAAAGCGCTTCAGAATGCCGCCTAAAGCGGAGGGGGCTGCA
The DNA here is from genome assembly GCA_036245055.1 of Diospyros kaki. Classification (NCBI taxonomy): domain Eukaryota; kingdom Viridiplantae; phylum Streptophyta; class Magnoliopsida; order Ericales; family Ebenaceae; genus Diospyros; species Diospyros kaki. The sequence goes on from BSEG01000005.1 coordinate 46,146,896, forward strand.
ACTATAAGCCCGGTATTCCAAGGGGTACTAATCCTAAGGTCATTGAACAGGAAAGCCCAGCAAACGCCAAACCAAGTTGAGCCGTCTCCCCATAAACAGCGGCAATATCGATCGGCAGAACCGTCGATAGTCAACCAGCGAGGAAAGGGCCCCCATCAAGAACAAAAAATAAAAGATGTCATAGCAGACTTACCAAACGACGGGCCTGACGCCTGTATGAAACGTCGGAACAAGCGAATGACGGAGATTATCGCCGTCTGGGAACGCAAAAGTGTTCGAGAAGAGAAGGAGAAAGCAGGAAGACAAAAGCTGGGGAGGATTTCGAAAATGGCGAAAAAGAGGGAAAAAGAAAAGAAAAACGCCCCTTACTATTTATACCAATGGTACGAGCGGGTCGACCGTCGGATCAAATGCGACTCACCGTGTACTCCGCATCCAGCGGCCGCACGACAGCCTATGGGTCCCATTGGGCATAATCATGCGCTGTAATGGGGGAAAGTGCGCATTAAATGCGTTACAGACAAGACGTGCTACGTGGAACGACGAGATTTAAAACGATTGGGCAGACACCGAAGAGGCGGAAGGACAACTGGCACGCGTCAGTTCCCAGCGCGAGGATCGCACCGCGAACTGGGGGGCTTATGTTATACGTGTTTCCCGTATGGGCCAGACTCACTCTGATGGGCCGGCCCGATCGCCTAGAAGCAAGAAGGCCCAAAACGACCTCACTAGAGGAGGTCGTTTCATCACAAAAATCGAACTTGTGGAGCGACACCTGGCGAACTCCGGACACGCCTTTAAGCGAGTCTGAAGCCATCCGCAAGCGAACTCTAGGAAGCATCCTTCAGATCGCTGGACCACCAAGGTCGCTGACCCGAAAACGATCAGCTCGCATAAAGTGGTAAAAGCCGCTAAAAAGTCAGAGGTAGGGACCATCCACCGCCACGGCCCATGCTCCTCGAAGATGAAGATCCCACTTACGTTTTTGTACAGAGGATAAGGACGTTCTGTCCCCCGTTACACAATCTTTGTATTTATATATAATATCCAAATTGTAAAGGTCCCCTGATAAATAGGGGGCAGAAGGAACAAAAGAAAGGGAGGATAAGGAGAAGAACCGCCATTCTGAAGGAATAATCAGAGTGCGGGCGTGGAGTAGGCATCGTTCTGGCCGAACCACGAGAAAAATCGTCAAGTGTTCTTTGTTAACTTCTGTAACGGGCTCTCTTCTGACCGTGGTCCATAATTATTCAGTGCGGCCCAAAACGAATCACACTCGACTGAAATTGAACGTCGACAGGGTTCATCACATGTACCTCAGGTGTGCCTTGCGGACACATGACTCTCCCACCATATCCCATCTCATGTTATAATGGGTTTTACTGGTTTTCCTTTCTAAGCAAACCTCGGGTGTGCCCTATAACTTGCAAAGTTAGAATTACCAATCCACCCATAAATTAGTAGGACGGCTATGTGAATCATTCCCAATGTTTCACATTTACACCTTAATTTTATGTATAGTTCTTTTGTTAGCTCAATTTTATTTTAGGTCTCTCTTTTCACATGCAACGTTTTAACATACATCAACAATGTAAATAAACATTGCATAAAATAATCGATATGGTCATGGACTCAATCATGCATTCTATGCACAATTCCAACCATTGGAATTGTGCAGTGCATTTGTGGGTGCAATAAAAAAAAGAAATGCCTATAACTATTACAAGCATAACCCTTTGACATAGGGTCTTCATTTCCTTGATTATTTTTCCATTGACGACTTCTCTCCAGATCATGCCTCGCTTGGTATGAATCCATTGCTTTTACAATTCACTATAAACTAATTTACAATGAAAATAAAAGCAATTATTATTTTACAACCGTCACAAAAAAATGGCGTTCCTCGGCACGCAGGCCGTCAAATAAAATAATCCATACATCCACATCACATACATCATCCATGTAGTGCCCTAAGTCCATGACCAAATCGAAAAACATTCATCCATAACATGCTAATAACAATTAAAAGCATATTTTTAAATATTTACATGATTATTGGACATGGTATAACAATTTATACCTAAGTGTTTTTGAAAAGATTTTTTTTATATTTATTATTTAAATAAAATAATAAAATAAAAAAATAAAAAAAATAAAAAATTGGGCAGTGGGCTGGGAACAGTGCGCGGCCCAGCCCGCGCATTGTGCCCAGCCCGCGCGGCTAGGAGAAAGCGCGGGCCCAGCCCGCGCCGCGTGCGGCCGAGTGCCGCACGCAGCAGCCGCGCGCGGCTGGCCGACAGGCGTGGGCCCAGCCCGCGCCGAGTGCGGCTGAGTGCCGCACTCAGCGGCAGTGCGCGGGCCCGGGCACTGAGCCGCGCGCGGATGCCCAGCGCCCAGCGCTCGTGCGCGCGCGCGCCCAGTGTTCTGTGCGCCCAGTTTTTTTTTTTTTGCCCAGCCATGATTTTGCCATTTTGAAACATTTTCTTGGCATTTCCAGCAAACCCAGCAGTTTCAAATTTGATTTCTAACATTGCCCAGCAGTGTCAAATCAAATCTACAACACTACTATTATTTTGCCCGATTTGGATCTCATCCAATAAATCATTTTAATTTTCGAAAACACAAATTTATGTCCAACAATCACATAAATAAATCATAAATCTTTGAAAAATTATATAGATGCAAACCAAGGCTCTGATACCACTGTTGGGTTTCTTGGATCCAAACGCAGCGGAAAATTAAAAATTATTTGGATCAACCAAACTCTTTGGTTAATCTTGAAACCCAAAATAAACGGATCTAGTTTGCAAATATATAATCACTTCAAGAATATAAACATGTAACGAAAATCAAACCTTTTGATTGTCCGATGAAGAATGGATGAATCTTTGTGCCACGAGGTGTTACCCACCCTCTATAAGTGATCCACACCAAAGAGATGCTTCAAGCGATGTCTATGAGCATACCCCTTCAATCTCTTTGCATCAAGTATGCAAGATCGAATCTAACACTTAGAGATATGGTTGGTTTTTCTCAAAAACCAAGTTTCTCTCTCTAGGAAACCAAAGGGGTTATGAGACAAAAATGGAGAGCCATAATCAAACCCTAGTCAAACTAGGTATTTATAGTTGGTCCAACATGTTATAAACATGTTGGGCCAAGGCCCAACCCAAAACCTAGTCCAACTAGGTTTTAAAGAAAAACCAAACATGTTATAAACATGTTGGACCAAGGCCCAAACCCAATTGTGGGTTTCTTACCTTGTTTTACTTTTTGCTCATTTTGTCGACATCTCATGGACTTTTCCGCGAATGCTAGCTCGCCCCAAAAATCCACGAATTCTTATGGGCTCAAAAAATATTTTTTGATCCCACTAAAATTTTCATGAAACTCCTCTTTGTTTGTGTGTGACCTTATAGGTTCACTATGAAAATGGTAAAGGGCAATTTATAGAATCCTACTCCTAATAAAACTCTTTGATTATGATCCTTAATTTATTTCATCACATGAGTAAAATTATTATCTTGCCCTTAGACCAAGATTGACGTCTAGCAACGTATCATGGCCCCCATATCATAATGAAATGCAAATGGCATTTTTAATGAACCTTTCTGTGACAAGTGTCAGTACTATTCGATCCCTCTATCATAATGCCCCGGTATAGTCTAGAAGTATGGTAAAATGTCAAACTTCTAATAACCAACACTATGTGTACGAATGTCAAGTCCACAACTCATATAGTCGAATTAATAACTCTTATTAATTCTCAACTATCTGCGTTGGCCAACGACTCCTCGAGTTGTGACTTCATCATTCACATAGGGCATATACCTTTTAAATCTTACTAAGGTCGATAGATTCCATCTTGCGTACTCACCTACCTTCGTATGATTCGGATCATATTCAATGACCACCCTATTAGGGACCCATCTTACTGGACCCCGTACAGTGGCATCAAAACATGACACTCCTCATACAAGATAACTGTGGTACCTCAAGAAAAGAGATTACTAGCACCTGTTGTCACATAAAACTCCCAATTGACATTTAGTAAGAATAACCATTTGGGTGTTCTCAAGTTAGGTCTTTCAGTGAACTCATTCACTAATGAACACCTACACACTTGCATTAGTGTCACCACACAAGTAGTCAATGAGATCAACTACCCTCATCACGAGCATGCATAGTGTGTACTGGTCTTGACGGTACTATAGAGGCCCCACTCTATAGTCCTATGACCAGGAATAGTTAAAAAATGAAACATCAGTCATTCGATCTCATTAGTATGATCTCATCATAACTCGATTGACATTGCTACACTCTTTGGGACTCATCTAAATAGTAAAATATAAAGATGAACGTATTGCCACGTATTATAAGAGAAATACATATATTAATCAAAACATGTCCAAGATTAATTAGAAATACAGCCAACTCACAACTCTTATGATTGGCTCCCAGGTTACAACTCTATCATTAATCTCATTTGATGAGGTCGTCTATGAATTATTTTGTTCTACTTTTACTTCAAAATTTGAAGCATTAATAAAATTATGGGTTTATTTTCATTAACAAATTTGTTTGTAATTTCATATTTTACGAAAATATTTAGAAGTTAAATGTTAATTGGATAGAACCGAAATCGAATCGAAACTGATCCGATACAACGGATTGGTCATGGTTTGATTTTATATATATAATGGTTCGGTTACGATTTTTATTTTTTGGAACCGTTAAAAATGGTTCAGTTACTGGATTCTTATAGAACCGGATCAATCCGAATCGTTGACACCCCTATTAAATAGTTGTGGTGTTTGATATCATAAGCTGTAAAATAGTTTATTTTTATATAATTATCCATAATACCCTTAGTAATTATAGAATGATAATTTAAAAATTAATTAGTGTATACGTATAAGTTTCAAGTGTTATAACTAATGAATTATAAGAAGAGGGACGCTTAATTGCGAGAGAGAGAGAGAGAGAGAGAGATGGCAAGAGAGAGGAAGAGATTTGAAAATGGAGATGGCGATGAAGAAAAGAGACTCTTGATTGCGTGGACAGAAGGGTAATTCTTTGTTAAAAACAAGGGTAAAATTGTCATTAAAATTTGATTGTTTAATCAGAAGTTGTAGAAAGTGGGGTACCTCAACTTTGAAAAAGCCAGCTTCTACCCCTTCTAAAAACTGGTAAAAGTTATATGTTAGAATTCTATAAGTTAAAACAAACACTATATTCTCATTTTTTTGAAACTAGAAGTTAAAAATTACAGCTTTTAAGCTGCAACAAACAAGCCCATAATTCGACCGAGACCATATTTTGGGGTCTTCAAAAGATTTATACAAGGTCTTCGAGAGACCTATACAAAGGGATTGAGCTTATTTATTTTTGGGCCTAATTTTTTTGACAAATGAATTGCGATTCAAGACAATCGATCTAATATTTTAAAGAACAACTATGAACATTACCCAATATATATGTGTGTGTAGGGGTGTGCATTCGGTTATAACCGAACCAAACCGACCAAAAAATACTAACCGAACCGAACCATATATAATAACCGAACCGAACCGACCAACTAATCCTAACTAACCGAAATCGACCTAACCGAAATTTAAACTAAATTAACCGAACTGAGAACCGAAAACTGATTGTGCAAACCTTGAAATTGATATAGAAACAAATTGATTTACAGAAACAGAGGAACAACATTTGTCTAAATGATGGAATACAAATCCAATTACAGTGAAGAAGAACAAAAAAATGCAAACCCATTTGCAATACAGAAGAACAGAAGAAATACAACGCATAAGACAGTATTTCAAAACCATAAGACAGAATATATGGCAAGTGAGAACAGTAGGAGAGAATACAAAACCCAAACCCAATTGAAAGTTTAAAAAAAATAAAAAATCTTACAAAACCCTAACCTAACTGACTAACCTGAGTAACCTCTGTCGACTATCGGTGGTCATTGGTGTGGATCGATCGTCCAAGCACAAGGATTCACCCATGGCGACGCGCCGATTGACACAAAATTGATCTATTTGTGCGATCGATTTGTCTGTTGGAGGCTCTCGCTCTCTCTCTCGCTCTCTATCGGTCGGTCTTGGTCTCCAAATCACACGATGACAATGAAGCGTGAAGGGCTGGGTGTTGGACTTGGGTGGGGAAGAAGCCGACGGTGAAGCGTGAAGGGCTTGAAGGCGTTTGGGTCTGACGACAATGGCGAGGTGAGAGTTAGCTGCCAAAGACCTAGGGCTAGGGTTGTGGGTTGATGCTTCGACGACGACGACGAGTGAGGGGGGCTGGGTGTTAGGTTGGGTGGGGGAGAAACCGACGATGAAGGCCTTCGGCTCCGACAGCAACGGCGATGTGAAGATTGACGACGGGTGGGGGGGTCTGTGACGACGGGCTATCAGGTGTGAATCACACCACGACTCACTGATGCGCAAGTGCCAAGAAGGAAGAAGAAAGGAATGGACAGAGTCGGTGGTAGCAGCATGGGTCGATTTTGTTGGGCGTGGGTTGGTTCGGTTTTGTGGGTATTTTTTTTCAAATAACCGAACCGAACCGATTATCCGAAATTTTTGCAAAAAATTAACCGAACCCGAACCTCCCACCATGAATAACCGAACTGAACCGATCGAACCGGTCGGTTCGATTCGATTTAATTGGTTAAACTGATTTTATGCTCACTCCTATCTGTATGTGTCAAAAACATTGATCAGTGAGGAAAAATGAAAAGAAAAATGTTCAAGTGGCAACAATGGAAGCACAATTTCTGGACATATCAGGCTTTTAAGATGGCTTAGTGAATGGGCTGTCCTAGTTTTATGGGACACTTTGCTATTGTAGATTGAGTCAGTGCTTTCCCTAAACTTTTCTACTTTTTCTCTCCTCCATAAGAATGATTACCCTATTGGAAAAAAGTTTGAGGTAACACACACACATAAATGAGTTTAAAAAATAAAGGATTGAATTCACGCTACAAGAATTGTCTCTTCATCTAACATTTGCAATAAACATATATAAGTGATTTTAAAGTAAAAAACGTCCCCAAATCTAATAAGAATTCATCTTGCACGAATATAAATATAGACATGTCTTATTAAATTTGGGAACATTTTTATTTTTAAATCATCAGCGTTTATCACAAATGTCATTAATGATCAATATTAAGCTACTTGATCTAATAAATAAGTAGTTATATTGAAATTCATCAATCCTAATCTCAATCGAGTTGTCTTAACTATCTATAATGACATAATCCTTGCAGATTAACTAGTTATAATATATAATTTGAAGGAATCAAGTATCACATTGAGTATATAAGCTGATTAAATTTGTTTTTTTTTTATGGGTTGAGTGGGGATGGAAAGCAAGGGTAGCATGGCCCCTAGTGTTGGATTTCTTGCCCTAGTTTATGAAAGCATATATTCTTCAGACTCCAATGCTTTGTCTTCTTCTCAGACATCTTTAAATCTTGCAACTTTAGACCCCCTTTTAAGGGCCTTGCCAAATTTATATAACTTTTAACCCTCATAATTATATCATCCTTTGAGGCTCTTCAAAAAGATATTTGTCCCATAATAATAATAATAAGCAAATTAAGTACTTCAAATTAAATAATGCAGATATCTAGTGGGATTCCCAACAAGGAGAGATTAAATTAATATAGTACACTACACACTCAAGAGTAAGAATATATATATATATATATATAACAATATAAAGGCAACAAAAAATTAAAAAAAAAAAAAGATCAAAATGCAAACATGTTTGATGGGTTAAAGTGTCACTGATCATTACAAACCTAGAGTTCCAACAAAAAAGATCCTTAGAGCTATAAGTTATAGCTCAAAAGATTTGCGTAACCTTTTTCTTTTCACAAAAGCAGCTCAACTTTGATGAAATAATGTTGACCAAGAGATTAATTTGTTAATATAAATAAGGGTGTGGATTAAGAGGCTTCTAATCACTCTTCACAAGGTATGATACTGCATTTTTCATCAAGGCAGTGAAGGATTAATATTTCAAATTAATTACATACAATTACTTCTCTGAAGATTAATGAAATAAATAATATAGTAGCTTGACAATTAGGAGTCCCATATTTATGAAGGTAGTATTGCATCATCATCTTATACGGAAGTGAATCATGGCTTGACATACATCCTTTTAATCGATAGATCTCACATGTCACGCAATTTTTTATTTTATCAAAAAAGTTGCCTACATCATCGAATACTCCTCAATTTGATTTGAAAATCTAGAACTAATCACTATTGAAGGTTTCGTCCAAGATCTATGAAAGATAACTTTGCTGAGATTTTCACTTACTATTAAATGGCTCAACTGTAGATAAATGGTATAAATCTCAGAATTGAAACGACATATATATTTTTACTCACTTTCTATTCTTGTGTTTGTTCACTCAATACCGAGTACTATCTTAGTCGTCATAATCCACTTCAAAGATCAAAAACCCCACTTTTAAAAAAATGATATATTGTGCCAAAGGTGTGGTGGGTGTTTGACCCTGAGGTTGACTGACTATGACTTGGTTAAAAAAGGTTTGCTTCTACTAAAAATGATAGTAATGGACCCCTAAAGTCATCAATGATACTTTGCTTTTGAATCTCTTTTTCTTAAGAGATCTATTAATTAGTGAAAACACTGCCATTGGGGCCTCTTTCTCTCTCTCTCTCTCATTGTCAGCTCTAGATGTGTAGCTTAGATGGGGCTTCAAAATAATTAAAAGGGCACATATACATAGTTCCACTGACCAAAGTCATACACCCTTTTTAATCAATCACCATAGGAATTTTATATTCAATTGACTGCTTTTAGAGGGAAAAGATAATCCGATTTGGAAATAAAATTCCCCAATAATTAGCCCTGTTAGGGGACCAATCCATATCTATCTATCTATATATATAGATCGATGTGCCCAACAATGTCGATCTTCTCACCTTTCAATTTTCTAGGGTTTACTTTTGACCCTCAAAGGAATGAAAATGTAGCCTCATATGTCTTTTCTCTTTGCTGGTCATAGTACTTTTGTCCCAACTATTTTGTTTTGTTGGCCCCTTTCCTAGCTTATCATCTTAGATGAATTAATTAAAAAAAAAAAAAAAAAACTTAAACTGAGGTAGGTTTGATAGCCATAATCTCATCTTTATGTCATGAATTTTTTAATTTATATTATAATTATTTGAGTCACTAAGAGATAATACTCTAGAATAATTGATTATCGATCAAGTTTCACTCCACCTCAAGTGTAAATCACACTAAATGTCACAAAATTTTGACGTCCTTTTCAATTTTGTCACTAAACTTTAATTCCTTGCAAAGTGATCACAAAACTTTAAATTGTTTTGCAATGTGGTCACTAAAGTAATTTTTTGATAATTCTTAGCCGAAATTACTAACGTGGCGATGATATGGCCATTGCCACGTTAGCAATTTTGGCGAGAAATTGTTCAAAAATTACTTTAGTGATCATATTACAAAATATTTTAAAGTTTTGTTATCACTTTATAATGAATTAAAGTTTAGTGACTAAATTAAAAAGGAGGCCAAAGTTTTGTAACCTTTAGTGTGATTTACCCCATCTCAATATGTGAAAAAAGATCATGTTCAATCTTAGCCTACATGCATTGCTTGACCTTGTTTTGCTTAGGATTTAACTCTTGCAACCAAGTAATCATGAAAATCTACTTAAATTTTAGAAGTGTGGTTTGCAAGAATAATCTTGATCATCCCAATTGATATATATATATATATATATATACGATAAAGACTCCTAGATGTTGTTCGATTAAGAGATCTAATCCTAACCTAAGAATGATCTCCACATATGGAGGATCTTTCTTCTAGAATAAGCACTCAATTCATTGGCAATCTCATACCTCAATCTTTATTGCTCCACACCTAATTTAAATATGAAGAAACTTTCCCTGTCAATATCGAGGCAATATTGTCCTTTTTTTTTATTGCCTTTCAGCATCTTAATTTGAAAGGCAAATTGAGGTTTTCGACATCTAATATGTTTCCTTTTTATTAAATATATTGGCGATCGATTTTTGCATCATCACTAAGTATTCTAATTATACATTCTTTTGTTTTAGAGCTTAATGGTTCATTTTTATTTTTTTCCCGAGCTAATGTTTAATGTGTTTGTTTCCTTTTGTAACTTTGAATAAATAGTTTTAAGAGCGAGTTTTGATAGTAAACAAAAAAGTTCCATTTTTTTGGTGATAAAATTAAGATGATTTTTGAAGAAACTTAGATATATAACAATTATATAATAATATATTAAAAAAGAAAAATCTTTGCAAAAATGCTCATCCTTAATTAATAAGCTTGTGGGATTAACATTCCTTAAGAAGTATTTCTTAGTACTATTATTTACCCCAAGCTTTTAATTAATATTACAAAAAAAAAACAAATATTCTTTTTAGGAAAATTTGATACTTAGGCAAATTAGCTACATGATATTTAAACTATGTGCGATGAAGGGTTTTATATTTATGAAGATAGTATCATATTTTATTTTTCGTGTGGAGTTAATCATGGCATGATAAGTGTCTCACCAATCACTGGGTGTCACTGTCACTTTTTTTCTTACTATACTAGAGAAACTATTCATATCTTAGATATATCTTTATCTAGTTTAAGAATTTTAGCCTGATCACCATCGAAGATCTTGTTTAACAATCATGAAAGAAAACCTCACCCGCCCATTGAGGGTTGGACTACATATCCTAAATTTTTCAATCCAATCTCTAAAACATTTCTTTTTTGTTAATAATAAAGATTTATGATTTAAAGTTTAAAATATATATTAATTCAATAACAAATGTATCATATTTTCAATGTGTATTGATTGATTAAATGATTCCAAACATGATACATTTATCATTAAAAATTATTAATATGCATTATAAAAAAATAAGGTGCATTTATTGTTGCTCCACTATTGCCCTTAAACAATAGTTAGCATTACTCTCTATCTCTCTTTCTATATATATATAAGGTAATCTTTGAGCACCAATAAATGTATTTTTTAAAATATTTAAATACATTTATTAGTTTATAATAAATATTTTGTATTTTGAACTATTTAATTAATTAATAAAATTATTTAAATACCAAAAAAATATATCATATCTTATTTAAAAATAAAATATATTTATTAATACTTAAACACACACACACACACACAAATATAATAACATAAAGGAGAGAGGGCTATACCCATATTTTTGCTCTTATACTTTTATATTTTTTTTTGGATTACTCAAATTTTTAGTTATTTTAATTACATCATTAAATTTATATTTTTTAATAAATTTAATTTTTGTATTTTGATTTTTTTCATGTGATAATTCAAATTTTTCGTTATTTTGATTACACCCTTGTACCTATATATTTAGTTAAGTTAATTTTTATATTTTGATGTGAAAAAAAAAGTGAAGTAAGATAAATCTATTTAATCATTTCTTTTTACAAATCAAAATACAGAGTTTAAATTGATCTAGATATATAAATATATAGATATAATTTGAATAATAAAAATTTGAATTGTCATATGAAAAAATATCAAAATATAATGATTAAATTGATTCTAAAATATAGATATATAAATAAACTTGAAATAATAAAAAAATTAAGTAATTACATAAAAAAAAAGTAAAAATATCGAGACACAAAAATGAATTTGGTAGAAATAGGAGAGAGGGTGTGTGGAAGGCACGCGTGGCAGGGATGAATGGAAAAAGGTGAAAAGGGGCTGAAAAGTAAAGGCGGAGCTCAAAGCTTGCCCATACCATACCCTTCTCTGTTCCTACTCACATTATTCCCCGATCTCACTTTTCGTCTGATTTGAAGTTTCGTCGGCTCTCTCCCTCTCTCTGTGTCCCCAATTATTATTAATTTTTAAATCATAGCTTCCCATGCAATGACAGCTTTGTTAATTATCCGAAATCAAATCAATAATTAACACTTAATTCCTTTTATACCTTATCTTAACCAAAAGATTAAATATGCCTCAAAAAGGGCCAATAGCAAACAACTCAAATGCTTGGGTCCGTGACTGATTTTAATATTAGAGTAATCATGGGAACTAGACCTCATTCTCTATTTCCTTTTTTTAAGAAAAGATAGTTCAAGACACGTTTAGAGGGTGTTTGGCTAAATGGTTTGACCACTTATAAGTTGCTTATACAACTTATAAGTTAAGTAATGTTTTTTTCTAAAGTGTTTGATAACACAAATTAGTTTAAAAGTTAAAGTAGTTTAAATGCTACTATAATAGTATTTGAGAAAAGATAGTACCCCAACTTTTGCAAAAGAAGCTATTGCGTTGACTGATGCTATTACTATTTTGTCTTCAAACATTTTTAATATTTACACCCCGTGTTCCTCTCTTCTCCCATCTTTCCTTAAGCTTCTGCCATTACCACTGTCGTTGTCCTCGCCCCTCTTTCAGATTCATCGTCGTCGTCGTCTAGCAGAGCTGTTGTCAAGTTGATGGGTCACACTCGTTGACCGTTGCCCTCATCGCCCACAGCCCCCATTTGCTTCAATTTCTCCTTCGTCGTCGGCCGTCCGTCACCCCATCTACCACTGCCCCTGCCCCCACCCTCATCTCTTCTTAAGCTTATTCTCCTCGCTGCGTGTATATATGTATATATATAATAGCAATAAACATATATATACATATAACAATATTATATATAACACATAATAATTAACATATATAATGCATATAACAGTATTGTATTAATATATTTTTAATATAAATGTATAATTTATCAACATTTAATGTAAAATTTTATATCATTTAATATTATTTAATATTATGTCTATTTTGATTATTCTGTCAAGTTTTAATAGTTTATCAGATCTTTCAAACTAAACATATAACTATTATAACTTAAAAATATATTTATCCAAACACATTATCATTTTAAACACTACTCAACTTTTAACTTAAAAACTAAATAACTTTAAAGCTATGAAAAAAATCGGTAAGCCAAACACCCTCTTAGTGCTGAAGATTGCTAGGATAGTTTCGAGATCACGAATAAATTGAAGAGAGCACGAATATATTGCAGACCCTCTAAACCTCATCATTTTGCATTTTATAATAAATTAATTATTATATTTTAGTTTTTGTCACTATAAACACTAAACTTTAATTTTTGTTATAATTAAATTATTTTTTATTTTTATCAAATTTTGTTATGAATAACTGTTGCGATATATAATAATATAAAGCAAAAAATCACTTACTGTTAAAATTAATATAAACCCCAGAATCGAGTGACATTTGAGGTTTCTATTAATGTGTACTATATTAGTTTATTTAATAGAGTTTGATGAAAAATTAAAAGAGGAACTGATTTATAATAAAAAAATAAAATTTAATGGGTGTGACGATAAAAATTAAAAAACAATGATCAATTTATTACAAAATATAAAAATTAGAGACTAACAATATAATGTACCCTATTCTTACATTGCAATAGTTAAAACTAATGTAATAATCTATTAAATATTTTATTTAAAAATAATTTTATTAGTTCATGATAAATACGATATGTTTTGAATCATTTAAAATATTGTGTTTTGAACATTAATCAATAAAATTGTTTAGAAATTAGAATAAAACAAAATAAACATACTTTGTTTGAAAATAAAGTATATTCATTACTACTTAACCATTGACATTATCCTTTATATGTATCAAATACATCTATTGTTTAAGATTAATTCTTAGTTCAATGGTTAAACATCAATGAATACATATTATTTTTTGATAAAATATATTTATTGCATCATGGTTAACATTCAAACAATTTTATTAGTCAGAGATATTTATATTATATCTCGTTTTTAGGCTTAAACATTTTCTATTTGTTGGTTTTGATATAAAAAATGCATTTCATTTAACATAAACTAAGAAAAAATATTTAGAACTAAGAATGAGGTGTAATAAATATTTATCTATTTAATACTTCTTAACCATTGTCCTAAAGATAATAGTCAGCATTACCCATATATTATTAACAATGGTAATGTTAACCAAACTGTAATAAGTGTTGTTTATTTTTAAATAAGGTGAGGTTATTGTGTAAGATTTTCAATTTTTAAATAATTTTATGGGATTTTACTAAGGAGTGCCCTACAATACATTTAATGTACTTAATTTTCAGTGTCCGAATATTTTTATTTGATGTGGGTATTTTAGTTTTAAAATTAATTAAATGGACATTCTTTTAGATAATTTATAATTGTTAAATAAAAAGTTAAGAGTGGTAATTTTGTAAAAACAATTACTGGAAGTGTTTAGAAGTTAATTTATAATCTCTTTCGTGTTTAACTAAATAAATAAAAAGTATATATATGCTTTTATGCTTTGTTTGGGTGAAGGCGATTGAGGGACGAGACGTGAGAGGAAGGGAGAATCGCACACATTCTTGTTTGAGAGAGATTAAGAGGACGAGATATGAGAGAAAGTGAGAATGACACCAGTAGAAAAAAAATTTACTTTTTAGAGACAAAAAAATTTGTCGCTAAATTATTTAGCAATTGATTTAGTGATGAACAGATTTTGTAGCTAAATTTTAGTGACGGATAATTTCAACGACAAAATTAGCGATGGTATTGATTCGTCGCTGACCAACGATGGGATGCTTCTATCGCTGATCAGCGATGGGATTGGTCAGTTATTGAACAGCGATGGGATGCTTTCGTAGCTAATTAAAAAAAATAAAAAAATAAAATTTTAAACGTAAATAAAATAATCATAATAAAATATATAAAAAATATAAATTAAAATCTGAATATAAATTAAAATATATATATAAATAAAGTTTTAATAATTAACAATTTATTTTAATTAAAAAAATAACTAACTCACCAACAATATTTATATCATTATATTTGTATTTCTAATTTTAAAATTATATTTACTATATTTATAACATTATATTTGTACTTTTTATTTTAAAATACAAATATTAATCTTTTTATTTAAAATTATTATAATATATTTAATAAATAACTACTTAAAAACACTTTTTACAAATAAATTGTATATTTATTTTATTTTTATATATAATTAATATTTCATTGAAAAAAATTGACATAATAATTTTTTATTTTTTAATAAACATTTCATAATGATTTATCGTTTAAATTATCAATAATATATACACAATACACAATAATATATACAGAATCTACAACTATACAAATATAAAATAAATAATAATATACATGCAATAAATATAAATAACAAAGAAATTAAGATTAATAGTTAATCATTAAAAAATAACTAACAGCTCAAAAAACTATAATGCGCGGAGAAAAAACAAAGCAGTCTATAATTAATATGGATATTTTTTTATCTAAAAAACATTCAAAGATAAATTTAAAAGTTAAAATAATAAGATACTAAAAATATAATGCACAGAAAAAAAATTACCTTATAAATTTTGGTGATACTCATATCTTCTAAATGAAGACTTTACAATAAATAAATAAAAGAAAACTTTGAAAGTGAGACTAGGAGTGCAGAGGGCGAGGAGAGGGAGAAGAGGGGAGATAGAGAATGCAAATGCGAGGGGGAAGAGAGGGGAAGGGATTTATATAGGGGGTGAGAAACTTCAAAAGGAAGGAAATTCAAAAGGGGCGTGAATATGATAGGGGGAAAGAGGAGGTTAGCGACAAAAAGATGCCTACCGCTAAACATTGTTTAGTTAGCAATGGGTAGATACTCGTCGCTATTTAGGCTATTTGATTTTTTTAAAAATTTTAAAAAATATTTTGAATATTTTTTAAAAAAAATCATAAAATCTAAATAATATGTATATAGAGAAAAATATATTTTATACTCAATAATAAACATAAAATAATATATATAAATAAAATCTCAAATTTGGAGTATCTTACTTTCACTCAATTCACAGGATTCAATAAGCAATCCATATTTCATGATTAATGATACATTGGAAGACTCTTTTAGGTCTTCCAATATCAATAAATTGATTATTTCGCTTCTGTATATTCCGAAAAGAAAAAAGATATATGAGAGTTACTAATAAATTTTGTAAGTTTATTTGTATTAATAATTTTTGTAAGTAACTATAGGTTTATTTTGTAAGTAACTCTAAATTTATTTGTACTAATAATTTTTGTACAAACAAACTACTACAAAAAAATTAATTTTTTGCGACGATTTTTTAAAAATTTTGTGGCGGTTTCATAAAACTGTCACTAAATTTAAAAAATAATTAAATAATTAAATTCAATTTCGAGGCGAATTTTGAGAAACGGTTGCTAAATTCAAAAAATTAAATAATTTAAATTAAAAATAAAATAATATTTACGACGATTTTCAAAAATATCATAAAAATCATTAAAAAATTAAATTTAACGGCGGTTTTCGAAAATCGTCGCTAAATTCAAAAAATAAATAATTTAAATTTAAAATTAAATTAACATTTGCAGTGGTTTTCAAAAACTGTAGCAAAATTCAAAGAAAAATTAAATTTAGTAGAGATTTTCGAAAATCGCTGCTAAATTCAAAACAAATAAATAATTTAAAATTAAAATTAATTAAAAATATTAAATATTAAAATTCATTATTTTCGTTAAAAGAATTAAATTTTGCTTAAGAAAATAATTAAAAATTAAATTAATAAAAATAAATATAAAATCTTAAAAATAAATTTAAAATTGGATTTAAATTAATAGCAGAATTCATTAAAAATCTAATTTAAAAAATAAAAATAAATTTAACAAAATTTTAATAATTTTTAAAAAATATATAAAATCTTCTTTTTTATTTTTAGTCAATTAATTTATTTAATTTAACTCAATTAATTTATTTTTAATTTATTCTATTGTTCTTTTAAAAAGAATCAATTAATAAATGTTTTTAATATATATTAAAAAATATAAAATATAATTTTGAAAATTAGTTATTAGATTAGTATATAATATATATATGTGCATATATGTCAAGGGATGCTTCGTAGATCAAGTGATTCGCGTGCGAGCGTGCGCACTAAGGGTCCTAGGTTCGAAACGTGGGGAGGGTAAGGTGCTGGAATTTAATTTCCAGCATCACCACGTGGTGCTCAAGGGTAGGGCGGTTGCGAGTCGAGCTGGCCCGCGCGGGGAATAAAATAATTAAATTTTTAATTTTAGCGACGGTTTCAAAATTCAAAATTTAATTTTTTTTATTAATTTTCACGACGGTTTTGAAACCGCCACTAAAATTAAAAATTTAATTTTTTTAAATTTTTTGCGGCGGTTTTAAATATTATAGAAACCGTCGCTAAATCACTTATTTAGCAGCGATTTTTTAAGCCATCGCAAAAAATATAATTAGTAGCGATTATTCCAACGATTACTGAAATCGCCCCTAAACGCTTCGCAACGGCTGACTTAGCCGCGATAACCGCCGTTAAATGCCGATTTTCTTGTAGTGAACTATGATCGAGTGCCTTCCATGATATCTAAATATGCAAATATAACGACAAATTTTTGTAAACAACTCTAAGTTTATCTTTATTTTAATTTTTTTCTAATTTAACAACAAATTTCTTCCGTAGTTGAATAATTTTAAATTAATTTTTAATTAATTTTTTTCATTTAGAGACAAAATTAAATTATTTTAAATTCAATTTTATTTTTATTTTCTTTTAGCTACGGAATAATTCCACCCCTAAAAAATTTTAATTTTAATTTTAATTTTTCTCATTTAATGACGGAATTATTTTGTGACTAAAAAAATTTAAATTAAGTTTTAATTTTAATTTCTTTTAGGGACAAAATTATTTCATTGCTAAATTATTTTCAATTAAATTTTAATTTTATTTTATTTTAACAACGGAATAATTCCCTTGCTAAATTAATAAATTTAATAAAAATTTCAAATTAAAAATTATATTTTAAAATTAAAATCATGAAAATTATTTAGCAACAGGCGTAATTGTCGCTAAATTTTTAAAATATTAAAAAACTATTTAGCGACGAGTCTTTCCATCCCTAATTCTATTGCTAAATTAAAAAAATATTTAAGAAATTTAGCGATGGAATAAACCATCACTAATTCATCGCAAAATTTAGGGACGGCTATTTCGTCGTTAATCTGTCACTAATTAGTGACGAAAAATTTCCGTCACTAAATTTCGTCGCTAAAAATTATTTTTCTTATAATACATGTTCTTTTTTTTAGAAAAATTTCATAATAGAATAAAAAAAGTGTTTATAGTTTATAATTTAAGAAAAGAGGGCGATCGAAGGGGTACATAATTATACCCTTTCATCTCGTCCTTTATTCCTATTTTTCTCACATCATGGTATAAGTTTGATAATATGTTCTCTTACATTCTCCATCTAAATAAAATAAAATTATATTATATTCATTTACATTGAATTATCTTCAAATAATAAGAGAGTAATAAATTTTACATTATTTCTTTTACCTTTTTATTCCTTTTTATGTCCCCATTTCCCTTCCAAATATAGTCTTATTAGAGTCCTTTGACCATAGAGAGAGAGAGAGAGAGAGAGAGAGAGAAACGCCCTCTCTTTTTGATTGAGTTTCTAGATTTATTATTTTTTTATCAGAAAAAATAGAAGACTAAAAATATTTTTTTATATTTTTTAATATAAATATATGATAGTCATAAATGGTTATTTATAAAGAGAATTGTACAAGTAATTGACCTGTGTAAGAGATATAACGATACAGCTAAAAAAAAAATTAAAATGGTGATAATATGCATCTCTAATAATAATGTGTATCTCTATTTTAAGAGTCTTTGATCAAACTATTTTATTATGTGTCTTTAAATTATTTAATATATATCTCTAGAAATAATAATGGTTACGAAAGGTACAATTAGAAACATAAACAAACGATGCATATATGTAGCAAAGATGACAAATACTTCTGCCTTAATTATTTCTTTGTGTTACTAATTCTACCTTTACCTTCCATGATATTAATTTATTATTATTAGAGACGTATGTTGAATGATTTAAAAATAAATAATATTATATTTAGAGCCATTCATCAAATTTTTACCTCTAATAATTATATTAAACTCTAATTATCTACCTATTAAAAACAAATTTTAATGTAGTGATGTGAATTAGTTGGGCTGGAGATTTTGATGTTCTAAGCTTCCAAATATAATATATTATTGTATTTTGCTGGGCTGGTGAAGATACTTTGAATAGTAGGCCACCTACGTAATAATGATGTCATAAAAAAAGTTAATGACGTCATAATTACAAAGCCCCAAGAGGGGTGTCATTATATGGAATGGGCTGTAGTGGGTTGTCCTCTGGCTTACTACCCACAAAGGTACATTTTACATGTCATTGGCTTTCCCCATTGGTCCCCAGCTCCCCATGCACTAATCATTATTTTTTATCTCTTCTCTTTGTGTTTTTCATGACTTCCTCTCCATTCTTCTCATCCTCACAATGTTCCTTGGATCGGTTCTCAATTGATTGGAGAATTAAATTGATTTAATGTGATTGTATTCATTTGATCTATTTTCAATTATAATCTTTTAGATCCAATTAATATCGAGTTTGATTTAGTAAGATTATTGAGTCTATATCTAATTCAACTCGATCGACTAATATAAAATTTTAACCTTTTTTAAAGTTGTATTTCTTTATTAACTTCTATTTGATTAGATTTGTTTTCTTTATCCAAGTGTTTTCCTTTTAGAATTTATATATGTTATTATAAGTTTATAAATCTAGAGGCTTTAGCATGATATAAGTTTGTAGATTTAGTGTTGCTATCATTGTGTTTTGGCCTTACATTACCTACCTTAGTCAGAGCCACAAGTTTTGGGAACATAGCTATTTTACTTTGCATTAGTAAGTATAGGGGACTTTTCAACTCTAGTTCGATTTTGGTTTGTGATGGATAAAGTTTTTGTGGTTTGAAGACGATCCATAAGGTGATTTTAGAAGAAAAGTCGTCGTTGTTTATAGTTGGCTCTTTGCTCTATTTGCCACCATATATATAGGCTCTAAGATTGGGCTTGTTTGTGTTTTGTATTTATTGACCTAAAGCCTTACTTAGGTTTCGTTGTTTTCAGTGACTCAGTCGATAGTGTTAGCCTATTTGTGCCTTTTGTTTTAATTGTTAGTTTGTATTAGTCTTAGTTCAGTATTGTATATTTCTTGTTTATTTCTCATAGTTCTCTGCTTTAGTTTAGACTAAAGGAGCTCACTATGAGTAGTCACACTAATTAAGGACCTCATATCAATACTTTGAACATATTTCCTCCCCACGAACACCCATATAAATACAACAAAGACCATCAAAAACCCAAAACAAACAAGCTAATCAAGAGCATCGACCCTTCAAAAGAAATACCCTAAAACCTTATAGTTCATATAATCTTCAGACACTTTGAACTATTTGGTTGAGAATATATCGAGTGATTTTTCTTCATCTTTTAAATATCGACATGCCATAAAAGCTATCTATATATTATTTGTATATATCAAAATTAAATTTAGTATGCATATGTGCATGAAAAATAAGCCCACATTTTGAATCAAAAGAGGACTGAAAATCAAATCCTCTTCTTCCTTCTCCTCTGTCGAGATACATATAAGATCTACAATATTCATTGTACAGGAAAAGGTTCAATAAATGTACCTAAAATCATACTGATGAAGACAGTACAAAATAATAAACTAATTAATTGACAAATTAAGTTTCATAAGTAGGAATATATCTTTTTTTAAATGCTAATTGTCAAAAATAGAAATATTTCTAAAGGTTATTGTTTTCCTTCTATATATTACATCACTAAAATGGAAAACCCTATTCACACACGTGATGAAAATGACGCATAACCCATATATCAAGGATAAGTTAAAACGGTTAGTAAATAGAGAATCATCCTAATGTACATATGAATAAGATCTTTAATATTGATTCAAGATATTATTAACGTAAGATAGGGCAAATAATATAGGCATCGGGACATAAAAGAGATAACCCAAAACATACCAAAAAATGAACTAAATCCTTCATCCCCCCTTACTCATTATTATTCGAAAACATAACCTTTTTTTCTAACTTAAAACATTAAAAAGCCTGTTAAGGTACTCCATCTCTCGACAATACCAGTAGTGACTTTCAACTTGAATCGCTCTGGACGATTATATATTCTAGGTGGGACCAAATATATTAATGGTGGTTTTATACATTAAGGTGACAACATAGGGTGTAATATTTTTTCATCATAAATGTAGTGATCACAAAATTTTGGTAAAAATTGAGAGACATGATGAAACATTGACTGGTGGACCACAAGAACTTGGGGGGAGGACGAGAATAGGCAGACCAAGATAGCCATCCCTTGACGCCTCTCTGTACTGTTTCTACAAGATACCATCCGAATAAGATATAAAGCCTCCCTAGTCACAAACATGTGGGTATGAGAGAGAGAGAGAGAGAGAGATGTTATCATTTCTGTTCTCAGAGCTTTGTTAAAAGCCTTGGGATCGAAGGCAGGGATATCAATCATGGCGTAGGGGAACTATAATCATCTCCCTGTAATTGCAGAGAGTGTGAAAAGCATAGCTCAGAGAGAGAGAGAGTTGCAGAAAATAATAAAAATATTGAAAAACAATTGAGAGAGAGAGAGAGAGATGGGGGGGGGGGGGGGGGGTCGGAGCTGAAGCGATAAATTGAATCTTATACTATGAAGGTGCAAAAAGTTTGACTGGAAAGGATTAAAAATAATAGTGATAAAGTTAGAGGGAGAAAGGGATGGATTGAGGGGGGGAGACTGAAGAAGAAGGATTGTTAAAGCACTCTTTCTTTCATTTCAAGGCTGCTTTGAGAAGAGGCTTTGAAAGAAGAGTAAAGAGCAAACTATGAAAAGTGGCTAAAAGCAAAGAAGGTATGTGGGTGTCACCTGAACTCTTTCTTTGAAGAGAGAGAGAGAGAGAGAGAGAGAGAGAGAGATTCCTCCTTCGAGCTTTGCTGCTAGTTAATTCTAATTACTCATCTTGGGATTTTCAAGCCCCCTTTTAATAAAAATATAATCAAATATCCCCTCATTATGGAATCTGCAAATCTCCATCACCTACATCATCAGCTCCAAGATCATGAGCTTGTTGGGTCTTCTCCTCTAGCTACCTCTTCTTGCTATGGAGTTGGAAGCATTCACTCTTGGACTTCTCCGAACGCCATTCTGCAGTGAGTTCTCTCTCTCTCTCTCTCTCTCTCTCTCTCTCTCTCTCTATGTGAAAAACTACTGTGCTTTTCTCCATCAACATCTGGGCTTCCTTTAGCTTTTGATTTGTCAATAACAATTAATGATGTTTTGGCTACTTGCAAGACCATTATAATTGATCTTTAGAACTTGGAAGCACTTTCCTATTTCTCTTCCATTAGATTTGATTTACATCAATCACAACCCCCACCTCGAACTATAGAATATGCCGTTTGATGTTTCGTTCCATCGCTTATTCACCTAGTACGTACTGTGGATAGATTTGAATACCCAAAACAAACCGAGAAGAAAAAAATTGGAATGTTTTAGCCTAGGGTTTTATTCTTTTTCTGATCTACCCATATCTCTAGCTAGCAAGAAGTAGTCATCATTCCTATGATTATAAATATTTATCAGCCTTTTCCACTGATTTTTTGCAGGAATACTAGTAACTTCATTCCCCATAGTAATGGAGTAATGATAAACTCAAGGGATTCAAGACAGCAAAATGACATTCTAGTCCCTTCACTCAACACTGCTTCCTTGATTCAAGACTTGGGTTTTCAGTGGGTTAGTGGTAATAATGCCCATGTTAAGGGGGCAGATTCCTATCATAGATTCACTGAGATGATCCAAAGCTCGCCACCAAGCATAGAAGGTTTCCAGTTGCAACCCACAAGTTACATAAAGAACGAGCAGCAGAGAGATTTGAATGATCTAAGGGAGAAGCTCTTGCTCAGAAGCTTCTCCTCCGGCTGCCAAATCAATGGGTTTCAAGTTGCTCCGGCAGCAGCCGCGGGGCTCTTCTCCGGCGGCGGCCAGAACAGTACTTCTAGTTTAGGGAACTTCAGCCAGATACTTCCCACCATAAATATCTCGAACTTGAATCAATCGTGTTCCGGAATTTCAAGTTCACTGGAGATGAACATGCAGGCTTTGGATCTCTTTTCTTCCGGGAGATTTTCTGGGTGTCTAAGCCAGCAGGCTTCCGGTGATAATCTTGGCCTCTACAAGGACTGCCTTTCTTTTGGTCTTGATCACACGCATCAAACAAGTCACAGGCCCTCCAATAGCCTTAGCAAAGTGGGTATCTTCTTCTTCTTCTTCTTCTTCTTCTTCTTCTTCTTCTTCTTCTTCTTGATTCTCTTCCTTCTCTTCGTCAATTTCTTGGCTTAATTGGCAAGGTTCTATGGTTTAATTAGCTGTCTAGAATTCATATCTATTTGATTCAACGAGTTTCACTAATTGATCCTGGTTGTCGACTACCTACGTACCTAACACAACCCCATTCTTCTATCTGGGCACTTGGCATAAAATACCTAAGTTCATAATAAGGATCTTTAGTTCTAAACGAATACAACTCAAGATCTTTGAGCATAAGCAGCTAGCAGAATCATGAACAGCTATTAATTAAACATTAATGCAAATGCAGTGAGCTTAATCAATTTACCAAGAAGGAGATGGAGAAAACAAGGAATGAAATTAATGTGCATACGTTTGCATTTGAATTTTCTGTATTTATAGAAACAAGGAAAAGCTACAACCCTTTTGTTTTTATTTTCACAAAAGAAGCCCCCCAAAAGAGAAAAAGCCTTCTCTTTTTTGGTAATACAAGGATTACTTTCAGCTTTATACATATTATGACCATTTTTTTTTCAGAAATTCAGCCTCTTTTCTCAGATAAGACTTCCACTATCATTTGGCTGATCATCTTTACTCTTTGAATTTCCAAGACTTCACCCTTCAGTGCTAGTGGAGCTACAGAAGCAAAGAGACCCAGCAGCTCTTTGGATCAGCCAAAGTTGCCTCAATCAGCTCAAAAGAAGCCACGCTCTTCCTGCCCTCCCTTTAAGGTCAGTGATCTCACAAATATATATATGTTCTTCAATCCCATTTTTATATATATAGATATATTTGTATTCATATATAAACATTTTTATTCATGAAAAAGTGTTGCATTAAACCAGGTTAGAAAAGAGAAACTTGGAGATAGAATTGCAGCTCTTCAGCAGCTAGTTGCTCCTTTTGGCAAGGTACCCCCTTTCCACTTCATATCTTCCAAGCATTTCAGTCACCATACCGGTAGAATAAGCATAGCCAGGAGATTTTTGAAAAACCGATGGGTCTAACAATGAACATGGGAAACTCGACTAATCACTGTCTTGAATTTTTGTTATTTTTTTATTTAATGAGAACTCATATTCATACCTTTTCATTGTACACTGAATAAGCTCTCTAACGGCCCATAATTATTAAGTTTGTGTCCCTCTTGTTATATTATCGGGCAACATCAATGGCCCCAGCTGATGAAGCTCAAGGAAAATGATGCCTTCAACTGAATTTTTCAGAAAAGTATAAATTAATGGAACCAATTTCTCAGTTGAAAGTACTTTTCAAAATTAATTTTCATGACGTGATAAAGATGAAAAATAAATTAATTTTGCATGTGGGGGTGGAGAATATTGCAGACAGACACTGCATCGGTGCTGATGGAGGCTATTGGGTACATCAAATTCCTTCAAAACCAGGTCGAGGTACTTCCATTTTCCCGAGAAACATTCTTCTTAATTAGTTTCCCTCTCTCTCTCTCTCACGTACCTTGAAGACTTACCCATAAACAACTCTTTCATCTTCTACTAGTGTCTTTGTGTCTGTGTGTGTGTATATATATATATTTTATGTACATAGCAATGCCATTTTCCTATGTAAATGTGCTTAAGTTGGATGTCAGTTTGTGGGTGCATCAGTACGCTTCCCTAGGTCTAGGGTTTCCTAGTTTCTAGGGTTCCTTTTTGTGATTGTATGTTTTGAATGTTCCTTTGGTGATTGCCCTTAAAATTTTATATAAAATAACTGTGGTTTTTTGTGACTATTTTATTTTAAAAGATCAAGCATCAATTTTTTAATTCAAAAACCTTAATATGGTCTTAATTATTCTGTTCTCATAAAGTTTTTCTTTAAAAAATTTAGAGAATGTTTACCCAAAAAGAACTCTACTTTACCCTAATTTTTTTTATTTAAAACGACAAGCTAGCTATAAGTGATGTATTACTTTAATGAATAATTTACTAACTAATTAAATTAACCATGATTGTTTAGCCAAAAGAAATAAATAAATAACTATTGCTTGCCCCCAGAATAGTTAATTTGCATCTATTGTGACAAAATCTTAATTAACTCCTAAATCTATTTCCTTTATTCATGAACATTTAATCCAGTTTTGCTTCTCGGGTAAGCAAATTTAGAGCTAATTAAGCTATAATATAACCAGCAGTTTTAATGATTAATTAACCACCCCTCATATATACCCTACTTAATTTGTCTCTTAACCTATGAAACTTCGATCAATTTTTGAATCTGTTCATGGCAGACACTGAGCGTTCCTTACATGAAGTCCTCGCGCAGCAAAGCCAGTAAACCAATCCGAGGGGTAAGCAAACTTCTTCCTAATTAAGAACACCTTGATCCTTATTAAGTTTGTTAGTTAGGCAAAGAAAGAAAACTGAAAGTACGAGAGTTTATTTGACCCGATGATCGATGGCGATATTAGGGTTCTGGAGAGGGTGGGCACGAGGAGCCAAAGCGCGACCTCAGAAGCCGGGGCCTATGCCTGGTGCCATTGTCATGTTTGTCATATGTTACCGACGGAGGGGGGGGAGTTTGGCCGCCCCCTAGCTTCAGCTCGGCCACCTGAATCCATGGTCAACTACACAGATTCTATGGAAAAACAAGCCACAACAAAAGACGGTGGTGATCATCTCTTATCAGTCTTCATGGCTAGAAACCTTAATTGGGCATTCATATCTCTATCCTTTTGCTTAATTTGGTGGAGCAAATTTGGTCATCCTGTATGAACAAGAAGATCCCAGGATGGACCAAGTGTGATCCACTGATAATTAATGTGTTCGTGGGGACCATCTTTGGCATTGTTTACATCACTGCCCCCTGCTCACAGTTAATTAATTTTCTAGACAATTTCTATTTCTCTGCATTAGTTGAGTTTTATTAATTTTTTATATGAAACTGAAATATTAATTAGTTAATTAACTATCAAACCCCAAACCTATATTTTTATTCCATGTACTTTTACGTTTTTTTTTTTTTTTTTGTGTGTATGTCCACACAAACTCTTCATTATTTAGATCATACTACTAGATCTATATTTTCGGGTCAATTTAAATTAATACAAGAATTAAATTGATTCAAAAATATAATTACAATGATATAACTGAAACAACAAAAAAAATTAGATTAGTATATAAAAAAATGTTAAAATATAAAGATTATATTAACTTGATAATGTAGGCACGTGGGTGTAATTAAAATAATAAAAGATTTGAGTAAACACAAAAAAATAAAAAATAAAAAATAAAAAATATGAGTTTGGCGGACTATCAAACCTAACTCACTTTTTACTCAGAAAAAAGAACTTTGTCAAACCTATAAAAAATTTTAATCTTACTGATAAGATGATAAAAATATTAATGAGTAATTATTTATTGACAATGTAAAGTTTGGGGATAACATTTTTTGCTTATAAAAATATATTCATGAGGATAGTTTGTCTTAGCCGAGACCCTTTCACCAATTGAATCGGATAACATTTTAACATGTAATACTATTTGTCTTCCATTCATATACCTCTTTCTTTCACCCCTTTAGCCCAAAAGCCCTATATCACTACTTACATAAAATCAGCCTCTCAAAGATAGTGCGGTGATCAACCATTAAAGTAGAATCAACTTAAAGAGTTGGTGGCGTCTTAGGCGATAAAACAATTTTCCCCCGTTCTCTCTCTCCCTCCGTCTTGCCTAATCATTTAGCCAACTATGGGACTGCGTCTACTGCTTGTAGTGATCGATGACTGTTTTTACAGATGTCATCACTCTTGGTCTCCAACGATGCCATCGCTCCTAGTTTCTAACGCTACCGTCACTCTTAGTCTCCTCTCGACTCCCATCGGCGTCTCTTGATAGTGGTCAGTCTCCTCTCTTACTTGCAACGTCTCTCTTTCTCTCTCTTTCCAGCATCTCCAATTCAGCATCTTTTCTCTTTTTCTCCAGCACCTCTTTGAGCATCTTCTCTTGCATCTCTCTTTTTCTCGAACGTCTTAGTCATTTGCCTTTCTTTTTGATGTTTTCAATTTTTTTTGATCCCCTTTTTGGAGGCCCTTGAGCCAATGCTGTCTTAAAATAATATAGAATCACTCCCTCGTGGACTTTAATTCATGTTATTTGAATTGATTTGTCTATGGTAGATGATAAGACTAGTGAAAGTAAAGAGTCAGATCATACGTATATTTTTTATTTACAGAATTGTTCTATAATACTAGATCTTTTGATAAGCATATGTCACGTTGAATTTGAACTCTCATTTTGTTGCCCTAACATCTTTGACTCTCGGCCATTAACTATCTCAATGCATGCACATTGGGCCCCTAAAATTAACAAGCTTAATCGGCCCAACTCGGGTTTCAAAGAGAGGGCAATTTTACATAAATAAAAATTTATATAAAATAAAGTGTATGACTAATTAATATTAATAACTAGAAGTGTTTTAAATAAAAATTTATTACGTGACAATTGATAATTATGGAGGCGTTTTTATATTTGTTAAAGTAAAATTTAAATTAATGTTAGAGTTAGTAAAGTAGTAAAATTAAATATTTGTAGTTGCAAGACAATGAGATTAAATTTTGATGATTAATTAAGTTTTATTTTTATTTTTTAAAATAAAAAATATAAAAGGTATTTCGGGACTTCACCTTATTAACATTATTTCATAACATCAAAATGCCATGT
Source organism: Diospyros kaki (assembly GCA_036245055.1). Classification (NCBI taxonomy): domain Eukaryota; kingdom Viridiplantae; phylum Streptophyta; class Magnoliopsida; order Ericales; family Ebenaceae; genus Diospyros; species Diospyros kaki. Next base: position 46,174,986 of record BSEG01000005.1, read on the forward strand.
CTTCTGTACAATTTTTAGATAAAAAAAAATAAATCATAATCAATTCGTCAAACACACAAACGAACATGAAAATTTTATGTAAAAAATTCAAATTGAAAAAAAATATGGGTAAGAAGAACAAAATATCACTATGATAATATTGTTACTATAATTCCAAAGTATTGCATACATATTTATAGATCTACCACTTGTATATAAAAAAATATTTATATAAATTTATATTCTAGTAAATAAATAAGTCACAAAAATAAATCTTCAATAATAAATATGTTTCAATCACAATTAAATTTAAAATTTTAATCACAATCAAAAGAACAAAAAAAATTCAAATGGAGATTTGTTAAATGGTGTTTGGTGATCTTAATTTAATTTTTACTTTTATAAAGCAAAATTTAAATAGAGTTGAGTGTTGATGTAGTGATAATATTATTCTTAAATTTATTTTAATTGAGAGGTTTTGAGTTTAAACCATGTTACCAGGGTGAATTTTTTTTTAAGCTAAATATCTTATTTTTAATATTTAAATAATTTTATTAATTAATAATAAATGAATCATATTTTAAATTCTTTAATCAATCAATATAATTATTTAGATTTTAAAATTAAGATACAATAAATACACATTATCTAAAAAATATATATATTTATTGACGTATGAATAGTAACACTCACCATCTATATATATTATAACAAAGCAGTCGTAAAATTTTTTTCCTACCCATTTTCACTTTCTATTTCGATATTTTATTATATTTTATTTATTTTTTTACTTACCCAAAATGAAATTTTTATAAGTCATTAATTAAGTCTAAATTTGTGAAAAACGTGTAATTATTGGAACCCGTAGATGATTTTTTTTCATAATTAAATAATGTTTGAAGAATATGTAAGGATGCTGGTATATGAAGAGACAAGATTTAATTCATATTATTAATTTTTAAATATTAACATAAAATTTTAATTAAAATAAATTACAAAAAATAAATTTTTTTTAAATCGAGAAAAATCTTAAAATATTAGATAATACCGCCAAATACAACTATCAAGTAAATTTTTTTAAATAAATTTAATATATATAAACTTTCGTATAAGATAAATTAGTTGTCATAAAAACAATAGCTAAACAAAAATAAATATACATTATTTTTTTGATACAATTTTGGCAATGAGTACCCTTGCATTTAATGCGCTTGTTTTAATGCATTTTAATATTACAAAAATCTTATAACATTTATATAATATGGGCAAATTGAGAGGAAGGGCGTGGATCTCATGGGAGTGGAACCCAAACACCTATTCTTCTGTAAGTCTGTATCGAGTAACATAACAAACTTGTTTAACAATATTATAACACACTTGTTAGCAAAACCTTTCTAAATTTTTTTTTTTTTTTTTTTGTAACGTAAGAAACTCGAGGGATCCCTCATCATAGATAGCTTTTGGTCCAGAGTATTCTACTTTTTTTAAAATCCATAGGCCACTTTAACTCAATCTTAATGTTCTACCCTTGTGTTTAGTTTTGATAATGAAAAACAATACTTTGTTCTATCCCCAAGTCATGAGTCAAGTTTATGGTTTTCAACCAAAATCAATTTTAAGTACCTTTGTGAAAATGAAAACCAAATGATCTACAGTTTTCTATAAATGGAGTAAATGGAGATTTGCTCAAACAAGTATTAAGATTTAAAAGCATCTCCTAAAAATATTTTCAAAATAAGTTTTGAAGTCGTTGGTCAAGATAGAGTTAAAATTGTTCTAAGACAAAAGACCAACTTGAACATAAATGTGCTTAATGAAAATCCAATCTTAACTATGAAAATCATTTATGTTAATCTCATATTTCAAAATAAGTTTTCATATTTTGAAGCATGCATGAAAGGTTTTGGCTTGAAATTTAATCGTATGAAAAATCCTTTAGTTCATGCATCATGTTTTGAAACTCGTTTTGATAACGTCTCAAAATTTTTCTAAGTCTGAGAGATTAACACCTTATAAGGAGAAGTATAAGAAAGAGTTTTCTTTTTAGAAAACAAACTCCCGGTAATTTGATATCTATCATTCATTAGAGCCAAAACAATTTTTAACGAATTTTTCAAGAAATTGAAAGCGTATATCTTGGAGGTGGTAAAATCGCAAAATCCTAAGTTTGTACTAAAACCCAAATTCTACTTTTTTATTCTTATGGATTTTGATTTTCTAAGTATTTTTATTGAATCCAAATGGGGGTACTTCGTTATTTACATTTATGTATTAAAGTAAATGGAGGTAAAATATAAATAAATTAAAATGTGGACATTTACTTAAGTTAAGGAAATGTAAATAAGTTGTGCTGTATGTATGTCCTGAAGGATGGCTTCATCTGTCAACAGATGTCTCACCATCTATCGACCGATTCTTCATTTTTAAACCATCTGTCGACCGATGCTCTTGCATCTGTCGACCGATGCCTATGCATCTGTCGACCGGCAGAATGCGTGCACAAGGAACTGTCGACCGGCTCAAATGATCTGTCGACCGGATTTTAAAAATCTGCTAATCTGTCGACCGGATTTTAAAAATCTGCTAATCTGTCGACCGATGCCTTGCATCTGTCGACCGATTGTGTCGCAGAAACCCCCAACGGCTAGTTTTTCCACTCACCCAAAGTGGCTTTCCCACTACCAACGGCAAGATTCGTCCATGGGCTTTCAAGAGACTATAAATACAAGTCAAATGGATGATTCAAGCTAACCAAGAGATTACATTACAAGCTTCCAAGTGCCAAGATCATGGTTGTGCTTCATTGGTAAATTCTTTCTCATTTCAAGGCTTTGTATTCATTTTGTTAAATTCATTATCAAGCCTTGTATTTATATTTGAGAGAGTTTGTAACTGAGAATATTGTTTCTCAGATCCTCTCCAATCTTATATCTCTTTGTATTTTTCCTAGCTTGTTTTACTAGAGAGACTACATTGCTTGTAGGAGGATTTTGATTCCTAGCTTATTGTACTAGAGGACTTGCTTGTTGAAGCAAGGGGTTGAATACCTAGCTTGTTGTGCTAGAGGACTTGCTTGTTGAAGCAAGGGGTTGTATTTCCTAGCTTGTTGCTAGAGGGCCTATCCGGAGAGATAGGAGGTTTTTAGTGGATTGATTGAAAAATCCTTAGTGAGGAGCTAAGGTAGTGGAGTAGGCTTGGTTTAAGCCGAACCACTATATATCGTTGTGTCTCTTATATGCTTGTGCTATTTGTTTCATTTATTGTTTCAAGCATTTCATTAATCCTCACTTTCACTAAAATCACATTTTTCATTAAAAGGATTTTCAAGTTCAATCAAATTTTTAAAACAACCCAATTCACCCCCCTCTTGGTGTTGGTGCCATAGCTATTCGAATCTAACAATTGGTATCAGAGCCTAACTCCTTATTTTTAGGTCTAACAACCTAAGGAGGGGTCCATGGCTCTTAAGGAAGGATATCCTATTAATGTGGCACCTTATTTTGATGGCTCATACTATGAACATTGGAGAATTAGAATTTCTGTTTTCATGACATCCATTGATTGCTACTTGTGGAATATTGTGAAAAATGGTTTTGTGTGAAAACCAAAATTAGAATGGGATGATCATGACAAAAAGAATTTTCTCTTAAACATTAGAGCCATGCATATTTTACACCATGCATTAAGTGATGATATCTATGCTAAAGTGTCTAAGTGCATTAATGCTAAAGATATATTGAATACTCTTGATTCTTTATATCTTTCTAATCAATCTTGTGAGAATGTTGATGAAAGTATACATGTTGAAAATCCATTGAATCATCAACAAATAGAGGAGAAAGAAAGTTCCCTCGTCTCTAGTGAAGATAACTCAAACGTGTGCTTAATGGTAAATGAAGAAGATGAGGTAACCTCTACTTCTACTCTTGTTCTCAATAGTGAAAGTGATCATGAATCTAGTTCTTTAAATGATATATATGATGATCACGATGCTTGCTCAAATGAAGAGTTGTTAAATGCATTTAATGAGTTATATGTCAATTTTAAAAAAATGTGTTTGAAAAACAAAACTCTTCAAAAGAAATTAGATTTTCTATCTAATGAGTTGGAAGCTTTAAAATCTAAAAATGAATATTTGCTTGCTTCCAATAATGAACTTTCAATGAAAAATTATTTAAAAGAAAATCAATTGAAATCTCCTACTGTTGCTTTAAATGAGAAACCTATTTCAAATAGGAAGATTTCAAATTCTTGTAATCATGTTAAAGGTGTTCAAAATTTTCATAATAAAAGAGCAAATGTCAAAAGCTCATCTTTTCACACCTCTCATGATATTAAATGTTTTCATTGTTGTAAATTTGGCCACATTGCATCTAGTTGTCCTTTTAAAAGAAAATCATCTAGTGGTCCAAAAATGAAATGGATTCCTAAGGGAACTAAGATATCTAGTAGTTCTCATGCTAAACCCCAAGGATCCAAGTATGTTTTGAAACCTAAAAACCATCATTTTAAGAGGAATGTGCATAAGGATAAAAGGAAAATAAATTTCAAACGAAAACCCTTTGCCTCACATTCTAATCATTGGAATCATTTTAAACATAAAGGTTTCATAACAAAACATCCACATAAGCTTAAACAAATTTGGGTTCCTAAGGAGGAGCTCTATGCTAACAATGGTGAACCCAAGGTGGTTTGGGCACCAAAAGCTTGTGGATAGTGTTTTTGTAGGTTGCTTGACATCCAAACGTACTTTAAAGAGAAATCTTTATGGATGGATCAAGCATGAAAGAAAGAGGAAGTGAAAAAGAAGATCACTCCTCACTTTACCAACCAAGTGTAAGAAAGATTTTATTAATCAAAATCTTGGTGGTACATTTCTATCCCTAAACTCCCTATGCTTGTTAGTTTTAATGATAAATGAATGATAAGCTTGCACTCTATTGTGTTTTGATATGTGCATTGAGTAAAGGAAAAATAAAGTTTATTGATATATGCTAGAAATGCTTTCTTGATAAATGCTTTTAAGCTCATCCTATCTAGCATAAGTTAAAAATGTGATAAGAGATATAAGTATGCTTTAATGCTAAATTCATGTGAAGTATCTTGTCACAAATGAAATAAGATCATAGAAAATAGGATAGAATTTGTGCATAGACTTATTCTTGTCTAGTATAAGAGAAATGCCTAGTATAATCAATATCTCAAATATTTGACTATGGCATAATGGACTAAGTCATGCAAATATAAATATGTTTTTTTTAATCTATCCAAACATGATCTTGTTGAGAAATTGCCTAAAGCTTAAATATGAAAAATATTTATGAGGCATCCATAAAAGGCTAACAAATAAGTATATCATTCAAGCCTTCAAATAATCTTAACCTCTAGGTCTCTAATCTTAATTTTTTAGATCTCCTTGGACCTATGAGAATCCAAGAGCTAGAAGAAAAACATTATATCCTTTGTCATTATAGATGACTACTCTAGCTTAACTTGGGAAATATGTCTTGTATCTAAAAGTGTCTTTTAAAGTAATTTGAAATATCTTGTGAAAGAATTTAAAAAGACAAAGATATAAGCTTTTTTAAAAAAAAAAATTAGAGGTGATCATGAAGGAAATTTGAAATGAACAATTCAAGTACTATTGTGAGGAAAATGTTTTTAACCGTAATGTTTTTAGTGCTAGAACATCTCTAACAAGATGAGGTTGTTGAAAAGAAAGATAGATCTCTATAAGAAATGGCTAGAATTATATCCGTTGGTCTAAGCCATTGACACCTCATGCTACATGTTAAATAGGGATTCCATGAAGCTTATTTTAAAGAAGACCTCTATGAGCTATATAAAGGTTGGAAACCAAATATCCATATTTTCACATTTTTAGTAATACATGTTTTATCCTTAACAATGGGAAAATTTGGTGGTAAGAGTGAGGAAGGAATTTTCTTAGGTTATTTCACTCAAAGTAAAACTTATAGGTTATTTATCAAAAGAACTCTTGTAGTAGAAGAATAAAAGTTATAGATAAGAATGTGAGCATTAGAGTTCCCATACCTAATGAAGTTTGTTATGATGAATTAGGGCAAATATTTAAAAAAACTCTCATTAGATGAAAAGAAATCAAATCCATCAAATGATCAAATGCTTAAAGGAGAAAATGTAGCTCAAGAAGGAAAAATATCATCCTCTCCAAGAGAAGAAAATATGTAGAGAATAAGGCTATTATTGAAAATCTTTTCAAAGAGATTAAGACAAAAGCATCCATTAGAAATGAGTGACAATTTGTAACCTCCTTATCTATTTTTTGAAAATTATCTATTTTGCATTTCAAATCTAGGATTATCAATTTGCAAAAAGGGATTGTCTTTATACGGTTGATACCTCATCGTGCCATTTCAAGGTCTTGAGGTCTAACAAAGCCGTTGCCTTCATCGGTGACATCCTTACATTTTTGAAAAAGTGTTTAAAAAGGGAAGATCTTTTATTTTTCCAAATTCACTCTCTCTTGTGAAAATTAGCTCCAAATCCTAAAGAGCACCCAACCATTTCAACCAAATGGGTGTTTAGGAACAAAATAGATAAAAGAGGAATAGAGCTAGAATAGTAGCTTAAGGGCATAGTTAAGAAGAAGGAATAAACCATGATGAAACCTAGGCTTCCGTAGCAAGTCTAGAAATCATAAGAATGTTGTTGGCATTAGCATGCCACAAATCCTTTAAGCTCATCAAAAGAATGTCAAGAGTGCCTCTTTAAATAGTTATAAATGAGGAAATGTTTGTAAAACAAACTCCCAATCTCAAATAATTCTCAATATGAGAATCATGTGCTCAAAACTCATCAAGGCACTATATTGTTTAAAACAAGCCCCTAAGTCATGGTATGAAAGTCCTAACAAGTTTAGTCTAAAGAAAGATTCTAAAAGAGGACAAATAGATATAATATGGTTTAACAAGCCTCATATCAAAGAGATTCTAGTAATTCAAATTTTAGTGCATAATATTATACTTGAATCTATAAATAAATCCCAATGAAATCATTTTGTCAATCTAATGCAAAAGGGAAATTTGAAATGAGCATAATTGGAAAGTTAGAAACTTTTCTAAGTTTGCAAACTAAGCAAGAAGATAAAGGGATCTATATGTCTAAGCAAAAATTAAATCTTCTTAAGAATTTAATTTTCTTGAAAGGAAATTAATAGCCTCTCAAAAGAAGTAGCTCATCAAGCCTAGACAATTATGAGAAAGGCCAAATGGTGGAAAATGAGTTATATAGAAATATGATTGGACCATTGCTACCTTATAGCTAATAGGATGAACATTGTGTTTAGTGTTTGCCTATATGCTAGATTTCAATCCAATCCTAAGGAATCCCATTTTAAGGCCATTAAAAGAATTCTTTAGATATCTAAAAGATCATCCAATCTAAAATTGATCTATCCAAAATCAAATGAATTTGATCTTGTAGCCTATACTAATGTCGACTATGATGGAAGTAAAATTGATAAAAAGAACACTAGTGATCCTTGTCAATTTATAGAAACATTTCCTAGTGTCTTTGTTTAGAAGAAAGCAAAATTCCATTCCATTATCTTTCACTAAAGGTGGATATATATATAGTTGCTCAAATCCTATGGATGGAACATCAAGTCTATGGTATAAATCCCCACAATATTCCAATCAAATACAAGTGCTATAGTTTTATCAAAATTCTGGATTTCATGACTCAACTTATTAATATTAATCTTCTATTCATAAGGGATCTTGCTCAAAAAGAAAATATCAATTGTAAAGAATTGGTATCAATTTGTATCATGTCCAAATCTATTGGAAATCAAACTCTAGATAAATCCCTATCAATCGTTGAGTTCAAATGCTTTTGTATAAAGAAGTTTCGAAACATCATAACATCCTATTTCGAAACACAATTTCCAGAAAGTGTAATTTCGAAACATGTTGTTCCAAGTTTCGAAACATGTTTTCCAGAAAATCCTATTTCGAAACACATTGTTCCAAGTTTCGAAACCTTTGATTTTAAAGAAAGATCAACCTTTCATCTTTCTCAAATCTCTTATTGGTTAAATCAAAGGACCTTGCCATTAGACTCTTAGATCTTTAAAAGTTAATAAAAGATATATTTTGATGGCATATGGTATTCATGTCTTGAATCATTTACAATGCTATTTTTCTTGTATGAAATAGCTTGCTTAGCTTTGTATGCCAAATGAATACTTAAGTGAGAAATTGCGCTTTATTTGCTAAAGGATCATTTTACTTCTTGAAGTAATCTATATGTAATGATCTTATATTATAATCCAAAGTTTGGGATATGATTCCTATAGTTTTATTTCTTGAAAAGACATTGAATATATGGATTGAATATATGCCTTGGCTAATTTAATAAACTATATTTCTTGCATGAAATATGCCATAGCTTGGCATATGGAAAATGAATGTCCCATCATTTGAGATAAGCACTCAACTTATTCCTAACCTCTTTGGCATTTGGACTCGTATGATGTTGGATTCATACATTTACCCTTTTGTTTTGATGGACATGGAAGTTAAAGAATGTTTAAATGCAAAATGGTATATTTTGCTCTTAATGTGTGGTTGCAAGTATAGCTATGATTATCAAAAGAGAAATGTATATTCTTAAGCTTCTTGCATAAAATCTTCCATAACTTGTTTGGTTTTGAATGACCACTTATCCTTTGAATATATGAAAAATAAGTACATGTGGTTCATTCTTCAAAATTATGGCCATTGATATGTTCTACTCTTGTGAAAATCATTTGAATTGAGATAATTACCATTTTTATATGAAAAATGTCTCTATGGCCAAAACCTCCCATATAAGCTTAAGGGGGAGTTTTTCAAAAGTGAGTCTTTCTATTTGCTTGAAATGATATATTTCACTCATATAGTGATCATTTAATGTATATGCCTCTTATATGATGAATGGCTATGCAATTGATCTTGCACTTTGACTATTTAAATGTGAGTGATTATATGGAAAGATATAGATCAGCTCTGATGTGATCATGAGTATGTAATATGTATGAAATTTCTTTTGGCATCTCATGAAAAAGTTTTTATATATATGGCATGTGCTCAAATTTTTTTAATAATGTCATCTTAAGTGGGAACTTGTATGCGCTTATTGACTCTTGATTCTCTAACCTTGTTGGTTCTGTTATCAAAAGGGAGAGTTTGTGAAATCTCATGTAAGTACTCCTTCAACTCATTTTTTTTTAAGTTCTTGGTTTAAGGGGGAGTATCTAAGTATGGTTGACTTGTTTTCTAGTCATACTAGCTTAAGGAGAAATGTTTGGAGCTCATATTGTTTGTTATCTAAAAATCATTCCATTGTTGGGAAATAGATATGTATTGGGGGAGTTATATGTATTGTGCTTGGGAGAGATATCTACCACTCATTTCTTTTCAAAAGATTTTGGATTAAGGGGGAGCTTATCTATTTTAAGATATACCTTTTTGATTTATGACAAAAAGGGGGAGAGATTTGTTGAAATTGATTTTAAGTTTTGTCATCTTCAAAAAGGGGGAAATTGATGTTCTACCCTTGTGTTTAGTTTTGATGATAAAAAACAATACTTTGTTCTATCCCCAAGTCATGAGTCAAGTTTATGGTTTTCAACCAAAATCAATTTCAAGTACCTTTGTGAAAATGAAAACCAAATGATCTACAGTTTTCTATAAATGGAGTAAATGGAGATTTGCTCAAACAAGTATTAAGATTTAAAAGCATCTCCTAAAAATATTTTCAAAATAAGTTTTGAAGTCGTTGGTCAAGATATAGCTAAAATTGTTCTAAGACAAAAGACCAACTTGAACATAAATGTGCTTAATGAAAATCCAATCTTAACTATGAAAATCATTTATGTTAATCTCATATTTCAAAATAAGCTTTCATATTTTGAAGCATGCATGAAAGGTTTTGGCTTGAAATTTAATCGTATGAAAAATCCTTTAGTTCATGCATCATGTTTTGAAACTCGTTTTGATAACGTCTCAAAATTTTTCTAAGTCTGAGAGATTAACACCTTATAAGGAGAAGTATATGAAAGAGTTTTCTTTTTAGAAAACAAACTCCCGGTAATTTGATATCTATCATTCATTAGAGCCAAAACGATTTTTAACGAATTTTTCAAGAAATTGAAAGCGTATATCTTGGAGGTGGTAAAATCGCAAAATCCTAAGTTTGTACTAAAACCCAAATTCTACTTTTTTATTCTTATGGATTTTGATTTTCTAAGTATTTTTATTCAATCCAAATGGGGGGTACTTCGTTATTTACATTTATGTATTAAAGTAAATGGAGGTAAAATATAAATAAATTAAAATGTGGATATTTACTTAAGTTAAGGAAATGTAAATAAGTTGTGTTGTATGTATGTCCTGAAGGATGGCTTCATCTGTCAACAGATGTCTCACCATCTGTCGACCGATTCTTCATTTTTAAACCATATGTCGACCGATGCTCTTGCATCTGTCGACCGACAGAATGTTATTTCGTGATGCTTCAAGCATCTGTCGACCGATGCCTATGCATCTGTCGACCGGCAGAATGCGTGCACAAGGAACTGTCGACCGGCTCAAATGATCTGTCGACCGGATTTTAAAAATCTGCTAATCTGTCGACCGATGCCTTGCATCTGTCGACCGATTGTGTCGCAGAAACCCCCAACGGTTAGTTTTTCCACTCACCCAAAGTGGCTTTCCCACTACCAACGGCAAGATTCGTCCATGGGCTTTCAAGAGACTATAAATACAAGTCAAATGGATGATTCAAGCTAACCAAGAGATTACATTACAAGCTTCCAAGTGCCAAGATCATGGTTGTGCTTCATTGGTAAATTCTTTCTCATTTCAAGGCTTTGTATTCATTTTGTTAAATTCATTATCAAGCCTTGTATTTATATTTGAGAGAGTTTGTAACTGAGAATATTGTTTCTCAGATCCTCTCCAATCTTATATCTCTTTGTATTTTTCCTAGCTTGTTTTACTAGAGAGACTACATTGCTTGTAGGAGGATTTTGATTCCTAGCTTATTGTACTAGAGGACTTGCTTGTTGAAGCAAGGGGTTGAATACCTAGCTTGTTGTGCTAGAGGACTTGCTTGTTGAAGCAAGGGGTTGTATTTCCTAGCTTGTTGCTAGAGGGCCTATCCGGAGAGATAGGAGGTTTTTAGTGGATTGATTGAAAAATCCTTAGTGAGGAGCTAAGGTAGTGGAGTAGGCTTGGTTTAAGCCGAACCACTATATATCGTTGTGTCTCTTATATGCTTGTGCTATTTGTTTCATTTATTGTTTCAAGCATTTCATTAATCCTCACTTTCACTAAAATCACATTTTTCATTAAAAGGATTTTCAAGTTCAATCAAATTTTTAAAACAACCCAATTCACCCCCCTCTTGGTGTTGGTGCCATAGCTATTCGAATCTAACAATTAGTATCAGAGCCTAACTCCTTATTTTTAGGTCTAACAACCTAAGGATTAGATTCTTAGGATAGACACATGCGATTGCACAATTTTATATAGAGCTAGAATTAAACCTACAATCTTGCGATATTTCAAGTTTCATAGTGTCTGCGACAGACCGTTTTTCCTACCCCTAAGGGTTAGATAATGTGTATTTATTGATCTTGCTTTAATATTCAACAATTTTTATTAATTAATTAAAAATATATCATATTTTAATTTATTTAAATAATATAAGACGTAATAAACACAAATTAATCATCTTATTGCTTGCTTAATAAATTAATTAGCTGAAAATTTATCATTACCTTGGAAGAATGGCTGCGGGACAACTGTATGTAGCCTGAAGTTGGCTTCGGATGACGTCGTAAAACTATAATTAACAATTAGCTGATGCAATTATTTTATAATTTTGTTAGGGTGTCGCATTAATCCAGCCGATTAATCAATCAATTATTAATTGATCATGCTCTCGCCAGTCGCCCCAACAACACGCCCACTGTTTTGAGCATAAACAAAGCATCATGACTCATTATTAAGTTTAGAATATGACGGCCCTTCGAATCTTAAATTAATAAGTTCTTAAGGCTCAACTCAAGAAGTACAGACCAAACTAGTCCATCTTTCCGCCTTCCCTTCGTTTTTCAACGTCATCTTTGCACTTGTCTCCTATCGATCCAAATAAAAGAATTGAGTCTTTTCTCAATTATTTCTTCCTCTTTTTTTCGATCGATGACATGTAAGTTTTGATCGGCTCATCTTTCTCTTCTTTGATTAGTGATTCGTGACTAATTCATCATTCTCTTTCCTTTTTACTTTGTGTATATATATATTTATATGTATATATATATTAGTTTTTTAGATTGAATATTTGATCGTTGTTCATGTGTTAATAGTACGTTTATTACACGTTTAATACTGACTAACAAATTAGATAATCAATAATTGTAAATTATAAATATTAAGTATTTAATATGTTATATATAAAATTAGGCAGATAGACTTTTCATTAGTGTCGTATATGAGATTTTTGAGGTTTTGAGGTGAAATATAAAAATATCTCCCAAATCGTAGCAACTAACTGCTGAAATTTGATGGCTGAAGCAGACATAAGATTTGAAGGCTTCAAGCAAATGCAGATCTAGCTGACAAGGGCAAGCGACAAAGGGCGAGAGAAAGGCAGTGCGATGAAGCCACAGAGTGAGAAAGAGGCAATGAGCAATGAAGAGCGAGTCACCACCATCGACCACAAGAGCGAGGTGAGCGAACGATCGAGCAGCTAGAAGTGAGAGAGTGAAGGGTGACCAGCGATGGAGTAGTGAAAGGAGAGAGAGGCTGCAAGCGACAGTCCGACGAAGCAACGAGAGGCGAGCCAGTGACAGCAAAGACGAGGGCGAACGCGAAGCCAAGAGTGACAGACGAAGCAAGAGAGGCAACGAAAACAAGAAAGGGAGAAGGGCAAGGCGAAGATTTACAGAGGTGGAGGGGGTGGGCGATTGGGTTTGGGCAGTGGGCCCTTACAAGAGAGAGGTTTGAGCCCCAAATAGTTAATTTTTCATGGATCTTGAGGCAATCGCCTCATGACTCTCATGAAAGGTTCGGTCTACTTTTCATGTAAAGTTTGAGGAGAAAAATATGAATTTGACAAATCCTAAATTTTAAATTTCGAATCAGATTCCAAATTTTAAATCTCACATATATTCAATAAATATACCTTTAAAAGCTTCTTTAATTAATTTATCTTTAGTGCCTTTGTGCCCATCAAGATGTTCAAAGGGTTCCCATTCCAATGTCCTGCCATGCCAACTATTTTCAACATTTTTTAATTTCCATTTCGCGGGTTGTCCGCCACCTAATTAAATAACTTATAAGTCATATCATATGCAAATAAATTATACAAAATTATTAAACAATGACATTAAAAACAAAATGTTAGTCATTAAGAGGGATAGCCTGACAAGACAAGTGTAATTAATAAAAGGGTAATTCGGTCAAATCACAAGAATTTTGTGTTACTTCTTAATATTTAAATAATTTAATTAATTATTTTAAAATATAATATATTTATCATTACTTAATTAAATTATTTGAATACTAAAAATAAGATAGTAGTGACTAAAATTTTGATTAAATTGAAATAATTGAACTGAATTAATTTAATTTATAGATTGGTTTGGTTCAATTTTTAAATTTAAAATTTTTGATTATTTCTATTTAATTCGATCTCTTTATCAAAAAAGAAAATCAAAATAATTGAATTAATTAAAATATTTTTAATAGAATAATATTATTTTTTACTTGAGTAATAAATTTTTTTAATTAAATAATATTATTTTTACTTAAATAACAAATCTCTTTAATTACGTAATATCATTTTTATTTGAGTAATAAATTTTTTTAATTGAATAATATTTCTGTACTAAAATTTGTTCATAAAAATTAATTGAGTAAAAATTATTTTTATTTGAATAATATTCAAAAAGACGAAGAAATGTACAAGGATGTCACACATAGAATTAAGGCAGGTTGGCTAAAATGGAGAAATGCATCGGGAGTGTTATGTGATGGTAAAATTCCATTAAAATTGAAAGGAAAATTTTATAGGACAGCTATAAGACCAGTTTTGTTGTACGGTCCAGAATGTTGGGCAATCAAATACCAACATGAGCAAAAGATGAGCGTAGCGGAGATGAGGATGCTAAGATGGATGTGCGGTCATACAAGAAAATATAAAATTAGAAATGAAATTATTCGTAATAAGATAGGAGTAGTGCCAATTGAGGAAAAGATGAGAGATATTAAACTAAGATGGTTTGGTCATGCGAGAAGAAGACCAAGAGACGCTCATATGAAGAGAGTTGATGAAATGGAACAATTAATCAAAAAAAGAGGTAGAGGCAGATCTAAGAAAACTTTGAGGGAGACATTAAAGTTTGATATGAAGTGTATGGACCTCAATAATGATATGACAAAAGACAGAAATACATGAAAGTCTAGAATTCATGTAGCTAACCCCACATAGTGAGATAAAGACTGGATATGTTGTTGTTGTATGTTGTATGCTTGCACGTTATTCTTTTTATTTTTTTTATTTGAATAACTATTCAGTTAGTTTGATTTAATTTTTGAAAAATGTTCAATCCAAACTAACCTAATGCTTACCCTTAAAATAAAATATAATAAATTTATTTTATCTTAAAATAAAATGTATCTATTAGGAACTATCTAATACCTATTATCAAAAGACAAATATTATACTTATAAATAAATTTAATAAGTAATTATCATAAACCAATGTAATATACACAAAGTTGCAACAATAATTTGTAATAATAAATAAATTTATTATTAATTTTAAATAAAATTATTATAAATTTACATATTATACATTAATTGTCAAAATGGCATAGAATTCACTTATATTTTTGTATTGAGATTAAGTACATAAGTGAAATATTTACGTTATTGTCGACGTGGATGAATGGGATTGGAGAACATGGGAGGAGCCGTGAGGTCGAGCACATGGTAGAGTTACCTTGGGCAGATATGCTCCTTATCCAGATCCTTCTTCTAATCGCAGCACACGTGGCGTCATCTGGGGGCACTGTTAGAGATTATCGGACGCCGGCAAATTCAGTTGTCTTGTGGCAAGGTGCTGACGTCAATCCGAAGCAACGCCTCCACCTCTATCTACGAAAAGTCCAAACTAGCCTTCACGATCTTCCATTTTCATATAACAATATACTATTTTTAGAAAATTTCTAAAATTACCATCACTCTTAAATTATTTTTAGAAATTTTCTAAAAATATGTCTAAATGATTTCTTATAATTTGTTGCTCTGGGAAAGGTCCACAGTCCTTAAGACATGCCCATATAATTCTAAAAATAACTTTTATTTAATTATGTATTTGTATAATTTTATTTTTTATATTGGATATATTTGTCTTTAAAAAAATAAAATTTGTTATGTTTACATTTACTACATCTTAATGTTAAATTTGATAACCCTACTCAATAAGTGAAAGGCATTAGTTATCCCGCTCTCTAATTTGATAATAAAGATTTGAGAAAAATATTCATTTTTAAAATTAGTGATCTTATGACCAAAAAGTAAGGCCAAAAAGAATGGGGGAAAGTCTCCGCTTTTAATTCTCTTGTAATTAGATTCTCTGGAACCATAAGACTCCTTAGTTCAAATAGAATTTCAACTTAGCACCTTTTAAGTGAGATTTTAAGAAAAATTGTTCTTTGGAGAATACAGTACGATAAAAGTTATAAGTTATGTTTGGAGAAAAGTTATTATCCATAATTGGCTTTTATGGTAGAATCAATAGGGGGATTTGAGAGGCGGTGGTTTACCCTGTAGCGGATGTCAGTGGTTCGAGCCCCACTTATCTCTAACTCGTGAATTTAGCCGACACAAAATTATATGATAGCACTTAATTTTTTAGATTTAACGGTTAGATATATATGATTTATCATTAATAGAAGTCAATAAGATTATTCTATTTATCAGCACCTTAAGATGGCATAGTCTTAAAATTAATGGCCAAGTTCAAATGAAGAAAGGTTTACAGGGATTACCTAAGCAAGAGCAATAAACTCGATTGTACCAATAATTCTAATAGAAGATATCTAATAAATAGATTAATACAACTTATATTCATTTTTTCTATAAATATGACTAAACATAACGTATCATTACTCGTATCATCGTACAATTGTTAATTAGATCATGATTGACATGATTACTATCATTTTGGGTTGTGTTACGCTTGGATAGATGCGAGCCCTTGTCATCGGATAGCCCAACTAATATAGTAATGTGAATAATTAACTTTTTACAAATATGTGAGACATTTAATTATTGTATTTTTTGAATAACAAATTTAAAAATTATATAAAAAGACTTGATGAGTTTTGAGCCTTTCGCCTATGAACCGATCCAACAAAATTTGATACGAATAAGTCAATATTGATGCAACAAATCCTCTTTGACAACTAAACTCTTAATCTAACAATCTCACATGCTAGAAGTCTCTTGTAACAAAAGAATATGCAAGCATGGAGACCCCGTTAAGATGGGCAGTTAATAATAAAATCATAAGCTCTTGTTTGAAAATGATGGAAACGAAAATAAAAAAAAAATGATACCTTAATAAAATATGAACTTCATATCTTGTCTACTAAGAAACGAGTGATTGTTTCAGGTTGAGAAAGTAGACTTCTAAATGAATTGGACTTCTAAACCCTTAATTACCAATTACATTAATTATTGGTGATGTTGAAATGATATCCAAACTTAGCAATATAACTCACAAAATATACTATAAATTATTTATTTCAAGAGAAAAGGAAAAAGTATTGCGAGGGCAAGCATGTAATTTCGGCGCAATGATAATTGATAGAACATCTTCATCATTGAATAAAAGCCCATATATGTAATATTTTCACCATTTCACTGTCTCTCTCTCTCTCTCTCTCTCTCTCTTTGAGGAACAAAAATCTCTTATCTTCTTCGTTCTTCATCATCTCACACAAATTTCTCTGCAGCTTCCTTTATCCGTTACTACCTGTCGGTAGTCATCGACTTAGCGAAGCCTCTATCTCTCCAATTGGTCCGGTTCTAGGGTTTGCACCGATCAGTAATCATCCTATCTGATAAGTGATAATAACACGGTCTAATTCCATGCCTTTTGAGTTATTCAATTTTGCGATTCTTTCTTGTTGAAGTGTGTCGACGAGGGATCTGAAAGGTTTTAATTGGTTGGATTGAGTTTCGGCACCGATCGGCGGCTGGACGCTCTTGTTTCTGTTCGTTTCAGAGCTTTCCGGAGGGTTTCAGGTGTGGTGATGTTACTACCCGTATCCAACTTGTCCTCTTTGGAATGGATGATGTTTTTTCTCGTTCAGTATGTGGCGAAAATAAGAATCAGCGTTCTAGCTGACGGGTTTTTGATACTTGAACTGCTTTTACCTGTTGCTAAATCGGACACTGTTGATTTTCCCATTTTACGCAGAAAAGGAGCTGAAGACTGTGATTCCTACTTAAATATCTATAGAGGATAATTTTTTCTTTTTATATTTTTGTCGGGCCACTAGAATTTTGTTTTCCAGAATCAATTATTTTGGTTCAGAATTTTGTAAGTAGAAGACGATCAACATCCGAAGGAAAAAATTCGTAGCTGATTTGAGCATAACAAAGAGAGGAAAAATTCTCTGCTGTTAAGAGGCTACTGGGCTAGCATCATTTTGCAGGCCTTCTGTTTAAATTTAAGCTGATCAAAGGAAAGAACTTGTCAGTCTTTGATGATGAACATTAAATACCTTCTTTTTCTTCCAAAATAGAAATTGATTTCTTCACGAGGATTACGTAGTCTTTATTTTTCTATTTGTTGTGCTTAGCTTCAAGTTTAGAACCCAAAGTACTATCGGCGTTGTTGTTTTAGATGTAGATAAACATCTGTTCCCGAGTAATTGTAGGTAAGATAAAGGTTTGTACCCAAGTAATGTAGACAAAGGAAATTTTTTCCTTTGTTAATTAATTTGTAATATTGTATATGCATGAAAAATCTTTGTGATATTGAGATTCTAGTTTCTTGTTACATATTGTTTGATGCTATTATATTTGTTTACTGATAGATCGTAAAGGAGGTGAAATGGGTTCTTTGCAAGGACCGGTTATTTGCCCTGCTGTACGAGCCAAGCAAACTGGATTTTATGTTCACCCTGTTAATGGGCCCTTGATGAAAGATAGGCTTCTTAGAAGTGGATTCTGGGGATTCAGAGGAATCAAGTGCACTGGGATTAACGTGAGTCATCAACTGCGTGTGCAGCAGTACAAGAAGGTGTTATGTAGTTTCAGTTCCTCGTCCAATGGCAACGGTAGCATGGCAGAGAACTTCAATGAGAATGATGAAGATTATGTCAACTCCAGTGTTGTTGAAGCAGGTATACTACCTTCAGTTGGGCCAATAGTTAAATTTCTTAAATCTTGCGGAACTGAATTCTCGTTGCATGTTTTGGTCTTCTGTTGGAAAATGCCTTTGTGATAATGGCTTTGTTCAAAGAAGATGGTTGAAAATTTGGTTCACCTTTTTTTTTTTTTTGGGGGGGGGGGGGGGTGGGGGGGTGAAGTCTTGGCTTCTATGGTACATGCTAAAGTTATTTTCTACAGTTAATCCATTGTGCAGTCACTGACGTTGTGAATGTTCTGTTTTCACATAGTTGAGGTGAAGAGTGGCCCAGATGGTTTCATGATTAAGATGAGAGATGGTAGGCATTTAAGATGTGTTCATAACAACCCACAAGGTGGGCATCTGCCGGATTATGCTCCACATCCTGCTATTGTGTTGAAGATGGAAGATGGGACTGGTCTTCTCCTTCCTATAATTGTTTGTATGTACACTTGGCATCTCTTATTTTCAATGATGAAGAAAGTTCCTCTTAAGGATTGTGTATTTTTGACTTTTTCTGCTCCTATATAACCTCTTTCTGCTCCTATATAACCTCTTTCTACTTTTTGCTTGTAATGGCAGTGGAGATGCCTAGTGTGTTGCTTATGGCAGCTATACGTAATGTCCAAATTGTAATCTCTATCTTCTTTAGAAACTTTTTTCATATTTGCTGGAAGAAACATTCCCCCCCCCCCCCCTTAATATCGAGTGTTGTGCCTAAAAGATGTCAAATGTTGATTGCTTTTCAGGCCAGGCCTACTATGTATCAAGTTGTGAAGGAGATGATTGACAAGATGGGCTATGCAGTATGTTTAGTTTTTCTTCTATCAGTTATTGTGATTAGAAATGCTACTATTCACAGTCTACGCCGGTGCCTCTTTGTTAAATTCTGGTTGTGTTGTCTCTTGCTGGTTATTCAGGTGAAGGTTGTTCGGGTCACCAAGAGAGTCCATGAAGCATATTTTGCTCAGTTGCATCTGACAAAGGCATAATCCTATGAAACCCCTAGTGTTTTTGTGATTGCCCTTAGTACCTAAGTATCTGCATTAAGCATTTCACTGTTATTACTTGCTTGAATGGTAATATTTTAACTCACACAAAAATTTGTTCTCAGTTGGGTAATGAAACCGAGAGTGTTAGTTTTGACCTTCGACCTTCAGATGCCATTAACATCGCAGTGAGATGCAAGGTACTCTTTGGAGTCTCTTTTTGCATTATAACTACGGTACTGGTTTCAATGTGGTTGTTTCCCCATGCAGGTGGCATTTTATAGAGTTTTAATTTAACTTTCTTTCACAAGGAACCATGAGATAAAATAGTTGGACAAACATAATACCATTTATCACTTAGGTGCTATTTTTGTCACTAGGCTGTTTGTGGTTTTACAAGATACAAAGAATTTTATGGGGCACACATGTACAAGTTTTTTTTGTTTTTTTTTTTAATCTTGGTTTGATGTGTACGATGCTTATTGAAGTGGTGTCGCACATGGTCATTAGTGGAACTTTGAGTTGGGGAAAGAAAGAGTGTTGATGATATATATATTTATATATGTATATTATCTCGAAGTTGAAAATTTTTGTTGGAGCAAGGGGACATGTTGATAAAATCAGTACTCGAATGCAAAGGTTGCATGACTGCATTTCTGACCAAACATCAGTTTTTATTTTATGACATGGCCACTCTCTCTGGAATTCAATTGACAATTAATTGCTACTGTTTGAAAGTTTTATTTCATTATGAGGCTGAACGTTGTCCAAATTCCTTGTGATTGTTAATGCAATTTCCTGTTATGTACTTCTCTCTCTTTGTTGCTTAAAATTACTGGTGAAAGTGTGACCAAGATACTTTTTAGGTTAATCATGCAACTGAAATATTCATTTGTTGTTTACCAATTAGGAACATGTACTTGTCCTAAAGTCTAGCTGTTAACTGTTGAGTGAGAAAAGGATGTGCTTCCTTTGTTGTACTTGTTGAGTATGCTGACTTTCTTATATGTGTGAAAGACAGATGTGCTATAAGTAGCATGCAAATATCATCAGAAGCTTGTCAACACAATGTCTTGTTGATAGTTTTGTTTTCAAGCAGAGGTGCCTTGCTAAATTGCTTGAGCTGTTGTAACATTTTTAGATGACTTCTTGTGATATGATCTGCCCATTATTTGGATGGATGCATGAAAGTGCTATTGAAATATTAGATAAACTGGTAATTCTGTGAAAACAATTGAAGTTGTATATTCTTTAAATCTCAAACTTAAAATTTTGTCAGGTACCTATACAAGTCAACAAATACTTGGCATATAGCGATGGAATGAGGGTCATTGAATCGGCTAAGGTCTCAATCCAGGCCTCTTCTTCAGATGGCCTACTATTTACAGAACTGGACCGGTAATTTTCAGCTCCTTTGTGATTGCACTTTGTTCTGCTTGTTTGGGGAAATTTTATGCATTGGATGCTTGAACTTTGTGATGTGCTTGGAACAAGTAACTATAATGGGCTTTAGACTTCAAAAGAACCAGTACTCGCAAGGTTACATAGGACGCCTTGGAATGGATTTCACACATTTATGCAACCAGTTCCAGAGAGTGTGAAAGTGATCGGAAAGAGTTCATTGAGACATTATAATATCTATTTCAATAGGCTTGGCCGCTTGGGTAATGACAGAATTGTCTTGTGATGGAATTCTGGAAACTTTCTTTTGTTATGAGTCATGGCTATCAATTTCTTGGAGCAGATGCAAGTTTGATTTTTAAATTAATACAATATGTTATGATGCAGGCCTACTGGTCAGCCATGCATTGAAACAAAGGAGTTTAATCTTGTGCGGAACATGCTGATTGCTGCCGTTGAGGAACGGTACAGAGATGCAGGTACTCTGTTTTGACACACATGCATGCCTTAGTGGTTACCTAGTATTTGTAGACAATGAAAGCTTTCATAGTTTCAACCCCCATCCGGCCTTCTATTTATTTTTGGGAAAAGAAGGGTGGTGGGAAAGCTCTTTTTGAGTTAAAATGGCAAAAAAATGGCCATAATTTAGTTAATTTTGCTAAGGAATTGAAAGTAAAGCATTTGAAGCTAAAGCGTGTCAAGAAAATTACTGTTAGCATGCTACATAAATGTTGTCATGGTGACCAGCAGGGTGATCTGGTATTGTTCGGCTTAAGTCCAACTGCCCCATTTTCCTTGTGCAGACTGATTGCGTTTTCTTCATCAGTTAAAGAGTTCCTTTTCTCTGATTTGTTTTTGTTTTTCTGGTTTATTACAGCCCAATGGAGGGACAAACTTACTCAACTTAGGTCCAAGAGGAATTGGGCCTAACAGGTATGAGGATGGCCAATTGGTTCTTCAATGCAAGTTAAAACAGTGTTGACTACCAAATGAGTTCGCTTCCTGCATTCCAGATATTCCAAAAATCATGGAATTTGTACATATGAACCATTGGTCAATGTTGAGGAGGTGGGCTTCCAACGTAATTAATCATTTTCTGCCTCTTTATGTGTATGTATCAGGCTTGTGCATAATCTGTATAGATTGACAAACTATACTGCTGGTATATGTGGAATTACAAAAAAAAACTTGTTCATTTATGATTCTATCCTGGTGACTGACTGTTCCTTTTGCCTGCATGCGCGCCCGTGCACACACGCATCTATCAGTTGATTATGTAGGCATGTTGACAATCCGAGATATTGCACGAGTTTACTATTATGCATGCCTCCCTAGTCCGTATTCTACCTTTGACCTAGTTCTATGAGACAACTTAGATTGCAGAGGCCATGCTTGCGCATTGTTTGCAGATGCAAGGTGCTTTTCGAGTGCCTTTAACTCTCTACCTATTAGGTTCCCATCTGAGGGGCAAAAAAGGGGATGTCCGAGGGCTCTGCATGGGTAAGCCCTATAAGGTCTCTCAATTCACAATGATAATTATAGATCTCTCAACTTGAAAATTTCTCCTTCATTCACAATGATAAATAAGGTTCCTACCCAAATCTATCTGGTACTACCTCAAGCTTCCCCTACTGTGGTGGTTTCCTTGTCCTGGAGGAACTTGATGACCATTTGGAGTGCCATCTCGGCAATGTCATTCCGCATCAGCTGCCCTGCAATCTCCGCGGGTGTGGCTTGAACCTTCATTAGCAACTCCTCTATCTCTTCAAACAGTGGGTGCTCTTTTACCTTGAGATAATTGAATGCGAGTGTCTTGAACCCGTCGAAGGTGCAGTAAGACATGTGGATGTGGAGGTCCATGCGGCCTGGCCGCAGCAGCGCCGGGTCCAGGCGGCCCTTGTGGTTGGTCGTGAACACTACTACCCGCTCGTCTCCACAGCTTGACCACAACCCGTCGATGAAGTTGAGAAGCCCCGACAGGGTAATCTGGAAACAATAATATGTCAGCCGTTTATTCTATCAATCCTATGACTTATATTATCAAGCTTTACCTTGTCGTCTTCAACTAGGCTGGTATCCGAATCTCGCC
The DNA here is from genome assembly GCA_036245055.1 of Diospyros kaki. Taxonomy (NCBI): domain Eukaryota; kingdom Viridiplantae; phylum Streptophyta; class Magnoliopsida; order Ericales; family Ebenaceae; genus Diospyros; species Diospyros kaki. Next base: position 46,197,900 of record BSEG01000005.1, read on the forward strand.
TCTGCAACCCAACGTTACAATCAATGTCCTCAATCACAAGGATGGATCGGTTGGCCGAACTAATTAGCAGCCGTCTCAAATCCGAATTGCACTGTACTTCCCTCAAATCCAGATCATACACGTCGAACTTGAGGTAGTTGGCCATGGCCGCAACCAAGCTCGACTTCCCCGTCCCAGGCGGACCATAGAATAAGTACCCCCGCTTCCAAGCCTTCCCAACCCTCCGATAATATTCTCGCCGGCCGACGAACCGATTCAAATCCTCTATGAGCTCCTCCTTTTCTGATTCCGCCATCGCCAGGGTATCAAACGTCGCCGGATGATTCAGAGCCACCGAGCTCCAGTAGTCGGTGCCGTTGTAATCCACGGTGTGTAGCCTCACCGCCTTTGTCTCTTCCTTGATCGCCTTTGCTCTCTGTAGTACATGCGGCAAATAGGATTTCAACACCATGTCTTTGTGCCTCTTGTGGAAGCTCAACTCGAAGTATTTCAGCTCCATCTTGGCGTTCGTTCGGCGGCGATCAGCTTTGTCCGCCAATTGTTTGACGAAAGTAGTCTGCGAAATCCAATTGAGCTTTACGCTGTTGAAGTAGTCGACGATCTGCTGGTCTCTGTCGACGGTGACGACGAGCTCATCGTCCTTGTCGAGCTTGTTGACTTTGATTCTGTACGTGGAAGGGGACAACTTGGTGCCCAAGTAAACGTTGGCTGCTTCGAACATCTGGTTGGAGGAAAGGCCGTCGGACTCCTCGATGACGACGGTGAGTTGAGAGGACAGTCGGCGGGAGATTTTTCTGAGAGACGACGAGAAGTAGTCGTGGACTTCGCCCGGGATGAGGTCGGCGGCGATACTCCGGAGTAGGACGGCTGTTGCAGCGAGCGAGGCCGTCGCCGACAGAACCGTGGCGGTGGAAGGCATAGTATCAGACGAAAACATGATCTTGATTGCTTCTTCGGAGGAATCGACGTCTTGGAATTGCAGAGTTAATTTTAATATTTATAGTAATATTTTATGTTAATGCATTATATTATAAATAAATATATTAAATATTAATGGAGAGGGTCGATAAAGGTGTTGAATTTAAATATTTAATATTAAATTATTATATTCCAACAGCATAATAAAGTAATATAATTGTTATATTAAATATTTTTTCCCAACTTTACTGAATAAGCAAATTAAAGCCGGAAATAGGATTTTTATAACCAGTCCAATAGTCAGAAAGGTCCAAAGACTTCCACAACATCTGTCAGCTAGGCCCAACTAAATGGGCCACAAGCAAGAGGCCCATGATCTCCAAAAATGGGCTTCCGAAGCCCAATCTCTTTCCCCCATATGTAAAGTGTTTTGGGCCCAATGGCCCATGATATCTAACAATGGGCCGCTCAACTTAGTCTCGGCCTTTATGTTATAAGCCAACTCTTCTGCCTTGTCTTGGAGCACGAAAGTTAGGTTGGGCCTATTCCCATCGTTCCACCGCCAATGGGCCCATGATTCTGCAGAATGGGCCGACCAAGCCCAGGTTAAGTTTCTTTTAATTAAATATCCAAAGCCCAGTGTATTTAGAATTTGGGAAAAATAAAATTTCAAAATGTAAGAGAATTATAAAAAGTATATCCATCTCAATTAATTTTTTTTTTTACATTAGAAATTTGAGAGATCCCTCTATCAAAGTCAATCTTCAATTTGGACCTATTTTACCCTTTATAAAATTCACGCTCCTATTCCATTAACTCCAGGTGAACAAACAAATTTATCGCGAGTCAAAACTCAAGAACCTACACAATCAATTGCGTAGTCCTACATAGAGACAGAATCAAATCCATGATCTCGCAATATCTCAAACTCCTAAACACATACAGTGGACTGTTACTCTTAAAAATAACTGTTTTAACATACATCTTAATGTACTAAAAATTGGAAGCACCTAGCAAGAAACAAGAAGAGATACATTCACATCATATTCACAGATAAAATCCACTGGAGTTTAGTGATACCTTTCATGACTTCATCCTGTCTGCAGAGTACCTTGAGGAGTATTAAAATCAGAAAGCATTTCAGACACAGGACAAGACGAAGTTGTTATGTTCACATGCTAAGAACTCTGAGCCTTGAGCCACTGTTTTCAGCTCAAACTACAAATTATGGCAACAATTGGAACTTAAAACATCAAACAGTGACACTGTTCTTATGTTCACATGCTAAGTACTCTGAGCCACTGTTTTTAGCTCAAACCACGAAGAATGGCAACAATTGGAACTTAAAACATCAACCAGTTGCTTCATATTACCAATGTATATTGCCCAAATCTTGAATCATCTTATAATCAACATCTGAAACCATTGGCAAGGATCACGTCGTTTAGTCACACACCGACATGTCCTTGGAAGGAAACAAAGAGCTCTCGCTGCTTCTTGTGGTTCCTTTTCTTTTCCCTCAAAAGCAGCTGGACTCCGTCTTTTAATTTGTTGTTTTCAATGTTTTCTGAATTTCTCACCTTAGCATAAACACATACCAGATAAGCTTCACTGGCAATGATCGCTGCACTTTAGGACGGCCGAGTATGGTTGAAATTAGTTTCATGATATTCAGTCTGCAGTAAGAGCGTAGGTCCACAGACAGTACTGTTTTCTGCAATAAAACAGAAGTCACAATCCTCTGTAAACTTCTCCAGTTTGCCCAAGATAAGGTCAGTCAACAAAAGAAGAAAATTTAGAAGAGTAAATATGTGCATGGGCATGAATGGCCAGTGAACACATAATCGTTTCAAGAAAGTAGATGGATGGCAAAGGCTGCTGCAGCAAATGTCAATGAGATTGAGATGCCAATTACAAGTTGTTGGATCTGTCTGAGTCTCAAGTATGACGTAAACTTGAACATGGGATGGCGAAGGCTGCAGCAAATGTAATTGAGACGCTATTCACAAATTCCAGTATTTGTCCCTTGCTTTATTAGTTTGCGACAATAGAAATACGTTGATATCAGTTTTGTTTCTTACCCAAATACCATGCCAGTCGCTCCCGTAACCATGGATTTAAATAGCAGAGGCATCACACCCACAGCTACATTTATAGAAAATGTGGGTTGCCTATCTGTTCTCATAATCTCTCCTCCTAGGGATTTGTCTCCCTGTATACTGTCAAGATGGCATGTGAATCTCCAACTATCTCTTTGGGGATCCAATATGTGAATCTCCAATAACTCCCTCCAAATATTAAGCATATGAATCTCTGGTCTCTCCCTCTAAGGATCAAGCCTTCTCCAAGCATCAGCTTAGTTAAAGAGTGGGAAGTTGCATCTCCATATTCTCTCTGTCGCCATACATTCTTGGCTCTGTTAAAGAAACTCTTCACTTGAGTGTCTCACCATCAGGAGGTGAGGTTTCCGCATGTGCTATCTCCAATATGGCATGCTAATGTTCTTTAGAAGTTAATCTTGTACCTTGACAACTTAGGCTGAGGCAAGACCTAGGTATCCACCCAGACTTGCAAGGGTTTCTGGATAAGAGAGAGTCCAATTGTCAACCCATAGCATATGAGGCTACAGCTATGGGTTCTGTTGAGATCCCATTCCTCTCTTGAGGAGCACGGCCTCAATCCACATAAGAGAGAGTTCAATTGTCAACCTCATCACTCCCACTATCCCAGGGACAAGACAACATCACTACCATCATAATTGCTCATTAAACCCATTAACAGAATGTCAAATCATAACCAATTGCCCATTGGGATTCTCTCTCTCTCTCTCTCTCTAACTGGATCTGCAGGTGTACATGCGACATAAATATATATAACTGGATCTGCAAGTGTGCATGCAGCATAGACATATATATATATATATATATATATATTGAGAGAGAGAGAGAGACCTTGAATAGCTTGGGACCTTTTGAATTAAGCTGCTGAAGGACAGGTTCCAAAGTTGGACGGTTCCATGTTAATTACCATGCTTATGATCACTTAGCCAAAGTACAAGAGCCCTTCCATGTTAATTGCTCTGCCAATCTTGGTAGCTAAACTGACCTATTCCATTAAAACGCACAAACAAGTAAAGAGTTTGCCCAATCCTACTGCTAACAGTTGACAATAGTATTTTTAGTACTAAAAGAGAATAACATCTACCAGTTTAGGCACAAACATTTTTGAATCATAGCCTTCAGTGGATAAATAGAAATCAACTTTTCGACCCAAGAGAAAAATAAGCATCATTGCTAATGTAACAGAACTTGCAACATTTTACATACAAACCTATAGCAGTTCATACATGATTACAGGCTACAGGTAGGAAATTAATTTGTTGGCCACCACCCTGCTTGCAAGCCATTATAGGTTGTCTGACTCTCCATTTAAGGGGCTCTTGGGAACTAAACCCTACCATTGCAAGAAGGCAATGATTTAGTATATAATACTATAACTGTTAGTACCATAACGGATAAAGTCATGGATTCGTTATTTGTACAGTACAATACCAACATCAAATGATACTAATAAATTGCGATTTGGATATATCATTATAATAAATTAATGACATATATTACAAATATATACACAACAAGAAGAAGCCTTAATCCCCACAAAGTGGGGTCAACTATATAAATTCTATATCTAACCTTCTCTCTCTCTCTATATATATATATATTTCATATACAAAACAACATTATAAAAAAATATAAAATCACCACTATTGTCAAAAAAATGTCATATACAAATAAATTTAACATCACAATATAACAATACTTTTAAATCAACTTATAGATTATTTAGAGAGGCAAATTATATATTTGATCACAAAAAAGAAACATAATATAGTTGATGATATAATATATATGAAAATAAATTTAAAAAATTTAAGTTGTATAAATTTTATTTACAAATTAAGTTTTTCATTAATGTCCAAATATATAATCATAATACTCAATTCTTTTTTTTTTTTCAGGAGTCATCTAACTTTGTTGCATAGCATAGAATGTTGGGCAGTAAAACACCATGTGCAAAATATGTGTAATAGAAAAAAGGATGTTAAGATAGATGAGTTCCCATAAAAAAAAAAAGATAAAATTAGAAATGAAATTATTTGTAACAAGGTCAGACTAGTTTCTGTTGAAGATTAGATGGATAAGAATCGATTAAGATGATTTACTTATGTGAGAAGAAGACCAATAAAGCTTCTTGTGAGAATAATGGATGGGATGGAATAAGTATTTCACAAAAGAAGTAGAGAAAGACCAAGAAAATTTTGGTAAGACACTCTTAGGTATAATATGGGTTATAAAGGTCTAACAAAATATAAGACCATAAATAGAAATGACTAGTTAGAAATTATGTAATTAACCTCACATTGTGTGATTATAAAGTTTGATATGTTATTTTCTTGACCACAAAATTATAGAAAGGGGTTACAAAGGAAGCCATGCCAAATTAAGCCCAAAGAATTCACGTGACATCCATATTACGATATATAATATATAATAGATAAATATATTTCAAAACGATAATATTATATATATATATAAGATATAATATAAGTTATAAAGGTCTTATAGAAGATAAGATTATAGATAGAAATAATTGATCAGTTAAAATTTATGTAGATGACAACACATAATACGATTAATGGTTGTTAAATTGAGATTCGAATCGAGAATCGAAATTCTTATTTTATGAATCGTGAATTGAGAATCGAATCGAATCGTAAGATTCGGTAGACATTCTCAATTTCAACTATAAATAATATATATCCATAGAAAATAAATAATGTGCCCACTATGATCAATTCTTTTAAATATAAATAGATAAATAAACTTCTAAATATATTTGTTAAGTTTAAAATTATACCAAAAGGAAAAAGTATATTCATGTTGCCTTTAAATTCAAATTGCACCAAACCAAATCACTTTCAAAATAACAAGCTAGAAAAAAAAAAAAAAAAAACCTACAACTATAAGGTTACTAAGAAACTCTATTGTCCATAATCTTATCAATCATTTTCATCTTCAAGTTCAAGAGCATCATCCTCTTCTTTGTTTTCAAAGATAGCCAAATCGAACGAATATTTGATTAAAGCGCACATACAGACAAAGTTGCACGAATTTGATGAATCGGACGAATCGTGCTATTCATGCGATTCACGGTCGATTCGTCCGATTCATAGTTGAATCTAAGGGATTTTCGATTCACCCTATAAATTCGACTCGATTTCTATATGAATCGAGTCGAATTGTATGATTCGAATCGTTAATCGTACGATTCTAAGGGATTTTAAATTCACCCTATAGATTCGACTCGATTTCTATATGAATTGAGTCGAATCGTATGATTCGAATCGTGAATCGTAAGATTTTAACAACAGTTAAGGCTTGATATATTGTTATTTTTCTTGATCACAAAATTATAGAAAAGGATTACAAAGGATGCCATGCCAAATTAAGCCCAAAGAATTCATATAATATTAATATTATATTATACAATACATAATACATAAATATATTCCAAAACCATATTACCATAATATTATATATATCAAGTTTGTATTTATATAATATATATATTTATATACTGGCATCTCCTTGAGACGTAAAGTCATTTTCATGGTTTCTACCCATTCGCATCTTATAGCAAAGAAATTTGTACTTCATGTGTGGTATGCTAGCTTCAAGACAATATACTCAAGCTATGTGTTATGTTCTTCCCATTCATTTGATTACTTGCAACTCTTTCATTGGGGACACATATCTAAGAATACAGTCATTAGCCATTGAATTTTTTATAGTTAACAGAAAAATTCAAAAACAATACTTTTACAATGTATAATGCTTTAAAACTTGACTTTACCAGCAAAAGACAAATCAATAGGTTTTCCATCCAGTATGACCAGCCACATCAACAAGATTTATTGAAAATCCAGCTCTATCAATAAATATTTGGGTTCAGAATTAAACCCATTGAAGTAGTTGAATATCACTTTCCTATTGATGATGAGGAATCCAATGTGTGTTGCCTTGTGTCTCCTATGAAGCCTCCATAGTGGCAGCATAAAGGTTAGTTAAACCTTTTAACCCAGAAATGGAAAATCATTTATGTTCATTTCTTTTGGTTTTGGCCTTGGTTTGCAGGTAAGATTGTAGGTAAACAGAATAAAATAAAAATTATTTAAATTTATGTGCAGGTCAGGAACCACCATACCCATCCATGAATTGGTTTTTTTTTTTTTTTTTTGTTCACCTGCCCTGTCAAAAAAATTTATATGTCCAAACCCACCCCATTTGAGGCAGGTTTGGTGGGTACCTTGTTGTCATACCTAATGCTGAACCTATTTGGCAGGGTCTGACTACAATAGAGGTAATACCATAAAATATAAGTTGACATATACGGGACACTTGCAAAGAAAAAAGAAATAACAAAGGGACCTAAAAGTTAGAAAAGCTAGGAACCTATTGGCATTTTCTTATTCATGCCTCAGCACAACCTCAACTGGACTTCTAAGTGTAATGTACTAATTTGCTCAACCCTGGTTCAAATAAAGAAGGAAAGGGAAGGAAATTAAGAACTTTGTGTATATATGGTAAAACAATGGATGTTGAATGCCCATATTAAAATGCTACCATTACCCAACTCAATCATCCTAGAAAGGCACAACATGATTGCCTGTATATATTCAGGGTTCGCAAATACTTCTAGGCTTTAGAAATCTGGGCTTCTGAAGGTTTACAAAATGTTAATATTTAGAAGTCCTGAATTCTGAATACTTGTCACTAGATGTTGAGCAGAATTGATGATATGAAGGTCACAGATAAATTTGATCAGCAAGCAATGCATTAAGATTTCTAGTGTACCTGCTCTGTACAACCAGAGAGAGAGAGAGAGAGAGAGATTTCTTTAGCAAACTATATGTTACCATCAGGATCTTCAGCATTAGAGCCATTCTCCATTTTGATGGATTCATCTGAATATGTAGCTTCATACATGCCAATGCTCACAGCTTTTTGTACCTGCTCTCTGTTCACCATGCAAGTGTAGCAGTTGACTATCTTCTGGTCTAATTTATAATAGCGTTCCATCTTATTCAGTGGCTTCATATCCAGGTCAATAAAAGATGCCTGGTAAATTTGAACGTCTGTTAGTTATAAATATGGCAGGAAAGAAATTAGGCATTTTATACTTCTACATTTGGGAATTTAATTGTTTGAAAACCTAGTACCACTGTGTGTATTTGCCAAAGCAGTAGTTGATGAGACCATTAGGTGATAAAATACCAAATTGTGCATGAACATGTAACAATATCAAGTGTCAATCTGATACATAAATTACTTATGCAAAAAACGAGATCATTTAATGTCAAGAAAAATTTGAAATACCTGGCCTTGTAAGGAATTTCCCAATAAGGAATTTGAAATATCTGGAGTGTAAATCTAAATTATTTCTGAGTATTAAGGAATTTCCTAAGTTTCAACAAACAATGACTCTCCTCATTTTTCTTCTAAAGAGTAACAAACCCTCTTAATTAATCATTCCATTCTATAGATGAATCTTGCACTCACACAACTCTGACTCCATTTGACACAAACCACATGCACTAAAATTTGAAATATGGACCTGGATATTCTACATACCTTATAATCAAACCTTTGGTTGGTTGATTCGAGGAATAGAGAACTATATGGAGATTCCACATCCTCATCTTTCCTGGGTCTAAAGCAAATCATAATACTCAAGTCCTTTGCCGTTGCAGCTATCAAATAGTCCCTCACAATCTTCAAGCTTTCATCCAAAGGCAATGAATGAAGATAAGTATAGATGTTTGATAGTTTATTATCACCTAAATTTTCACACACCTTACAAGGCTGAGAAACAATGTCATAATACGCATGAATAGCGCCTTCAATGTCAAACACATCAAGCTTTTGTATTTTGAGGAGCTGATTTAATAACCCTGATCCATAAAGTGCTTCAGTAACAAGGCATAGAAAATATCTTGTACGGAGGCCTTCGTCTGCCTGAATTACACACTTAAGCACATCTTCAAATGCTTCACCAATCATACAACTAGTACTATCTGCTCTACCACCCAAGCCACCAAATACGAGGGAACCATTCAAGAAAGCACGGAAATTGTTCTGAGGAGTTGCAAAGAGTGCCATGATTGCTTCATGTAATCTATCCTTGGATCCAGAGAACATATCAAGTGGATTGTATTCACTTAGTTCTGATGTCTGAGAAAATAAAGACTCTGGATGAGCTAAAAACTAGCAGGCAAAAAAAAGAAAAAAGAAAAAAGAAAAAAACAGAAAGAGCTAAAAACTAGCAAGGTAAACAATACATGTCAAAGTCCAGATAAAATCAGGGGTGATATATATGGAACAAAATGAAATCTAATTGGACCAAAATCATAAATGATTTTCAATTTAATACACTTGAATAAAGAGATTCTTATTACTAATTTACTTATCATGAATAAGATAATTGTAAAAAAAAAATTACCTCTCCTTGATGCAATTTCAGTGCTTGGTGCATTTTAAACCGAGTTGTACTCTTTTTTACGGCATTTCCTTCAGATATAAATCTTGAAATAGGAAGAAATCCACACTTTGGCTGTGTTTTAGAGAGGAGAAGAAAATGAGGAGAAGAGATATTAAATGGTAATAGAAGCAACTTAAAATAGTGTTTAACACCACTGAGAAGAGAGATGAAAGCAAGATTTTGATGGAGGAAAAGCACCTTTATCTCAACAGATATGCAGAAGTTCCCTTTTAGATTACCTGAGAAAAGAAGAATGCCATGACACTAGTAAAGGGGTAAATTTATTAAGAGAAAAGAATAACAATAAAAAAAAAAAAAAAAACTACCCATCAACATGAACTTGAAAGTTTATTTGCTGCTTTTAACAAATGAAACTGTTTTGCCAAGATGATGGTCAAGCAATAAAATAAAAAAATAAAAACCTTGAACATGAAGTTGGGAAAGTTTATTTCTTGCTTTTAGAGGCCAAAATATAGCTTAATGAATGTTAGGGAATTATTTTTTATCTTTAATGAATGTTTGCCAACAGTACTGATTTGCAGGATAAGAACGTACAAAATTTGATTAATTATGATGCTAAAAGATAGAAAGAAAAAGACACATTTCCATTGAATTGTGCCAAATATTTGGGCTTAAGGATCTCAACTTTAAACTGTTTAGTTAGGCTTTATCCTTCAATACTTCAGAAAACTCTGATTGCCTACTACAAGTTAACCATAAATGAAAGATTTTAACACTGGCATCTCCATTTTATTTATTGTATGTGCCATCAATGGCCCTACCACTAGAAATGACTTGACAAACTCTTTGATTTATATGACCAACAACTAGCAAGTCAAAATCCTATGGAAAACCCCTGTATAACACCCAACAGGGGTTGTTGTTAGGGAACAAATCAAGCAATAAAAAAAACTTAGAACAAAATCACACACACATGACCGAATTTATGTGGTTCAGCAAATAATGTCTACATTTACAGCTGCACTAGGTGTTTTTTCACTATTTGAGAATGTTACAATTATAAGAATTATAACCACGTATTTATACATGAAGACTAAGGCAAAAATAGAACTCCTAACTTGGGCCTATTTAGGTTTCCAGGGCTCCACCCCTCGAGCCCGCAACCTTTATACCGGCTCTGCATAGGTGTCATAAATCAAATCAAGCTCCACATCTCCAACACTTGTAAGCCTATATATCTTCAGGCATGCCAACCCGCAAGTCACTTAATAATTTTGAGACTATCTCCACATTGGCTTTACATTTCCACCTTTGTTTAAATGTAATTGCATCTTTATTGCAAGATGTCTTGTCATTTGGTTAAACATTAAATAAAATAGAGATTTTATCAAAAGTAACTAAAGGTGGGCAAAACATAAGACCTGGACTCAAATGCAGTACAAAGCCCCACCACATGTTGAATTTGAATTACCAAATGTCAAGCCAGAGCCCTTATCTATTACATTAACCAATTGATAGACAACATGTAACTGTCTTTCTTTGGTAGATTGACCTGATCACAAGTTGGAGGGAGCAATTGTAGAAATTAAACCATATGACCTTGCCATGGATGGTGCAAGTAAAAGATTTTATTTAACAACAGTTGAGAGATAGAAATTACCTTTTGGGAAAACTGAATGATCAGACATGAGAAGAGCAGAATTACATAGGGCATTGACGTTGGCAGCATCAACTCGCCAAGAAGGACGTTTACAAAGGACATTCTTTTCAACCACCTCCAGAAATTCCTTGGATACAATTACAAAAATCTGCCAATTATGGAGGAAATAACAATGTTAAAGGTATCTTGAATGATCATTTTGTTTCCTAAATAACAGTCAAAAGAAAAATGTTTCTATAGATTTCCTATAACAATTTGGTATAGACAACCATAAGTATATCTTTTCTCCAAGTATGAATCTATCTCAAATTTTAGGGCACAAACCAAAGAATTTAAGTCATTTCTAGTTATATAAACATAAATATACGGTTAAAGATGATGGTTCAAGAATTGAATAGAAACTACAATATAGAAAGGAAGTGATTAGCATACATATGAATGAAGTATAAAGTAGCAGCCATAATGCAAAAATAGAACTTTCCTTAACAAACTACAAGTCAAACTACCAAATTCAATTATCTTCTAATCAACAGTGAATTTGCTACCAAAGAGGTAAAAAGTTGATATGCATTGAAATTCTATCCAACCCTGTGACATTACGGCAACATACCCCAGCATCAACATGCCCACGACCTAACAGGGGACTCATCACATGTCGTACATACAGTTGTTCTGCAATTTCCCTTGTTGCTGCTGATGCAAGGCCTTCAATTTCTCTCCATAGAAGGCACTCATCCTCGGTTAGAGCTAAATCTCCATCCTCAATATCAAAGCCATATCTTGGAGATCCATTTGAAGGAGCTTTTTGTATTCGTAGTACTTTCCCGATCTATGCAACATGGAAGAAAAAAGCCAAAAGTAGTGGCAATTGGCAAATGTATATTAGCACAATCCAATTCTTTCAAATGGATGTTGTTTCACAAATCAACTTATTGAATCATTTTCACCTAATTCTTCTGATTCCTAATGAAAATCATAGAAAATTTTATCTTGCTAGATTTTAAAAGAAAAAGTTTCTTTCCCCACACATCCCCCTCCACCCCCCCCCCCCCCAAAAAAAAAAAAAGTGAGGTAGAGAAGAATATTTTTTATGCCTTCAAAGAAAACAATTGATTATGAAGATCACCTAGTTTTTAAACAGATACAAAATTTATGTCAAGATCAACTTTTTGCAAGGTGGGAAAAGTCTGATCAAGAAAGGTAACCCAACAACTACAAGTACCCTCCTCTCCCCCCCTTCATACACACGTGTGCGCAGAGATAAAAATAAAATTTAAATAAAGAAAGAACAGTAATGAGTCATCATAACTCACAAGACATTTGATTACCAAACATAACACTGAAATATGGAAGTCTACTGCAAACACCATTTGGATTGATAGTAAATCAAAAAAATGAGAATGGCGTAGATTTGTAATTAGCCCATTACAATTCCAAACGAAAGAAAATGGAATTCACATAGAAAATGAGTGCTAGTTAGGCTTAGCTAACTACCAAACACCAATAAGAAGATTCAAAAGTGATTGGCAGTATTTAATTTTAGTTTAATGCATTTCAAAATAAGTTTAGGTGTTTCTAGAGTTTATCAAGCCTTGACGTACATACGGCGGATTAATGCAATCCAGAACTATAACTTTCTGTCTCTGCAAATTCTCCCCCTTTCTCAAAAAGGCAGAGTATAACACTAAATAAAACTCAAAATCTCTTCACAGCCCCAATGAATTCCAGTTCGTAAGATAATGAAAGGCCAATGAAGAACGGACAATTTTTCGAATGAACATACAAATTCAGACGAGGATCCACCGTACGCAAGAACAAGATTGGCAGCTCCTTCTCCTCTGTAGATCCAATCGCCCGCATCTTTTTCCCCTAAAATCACCTCCATCCACCTCGAATCTAACGGCACAATAGAAAAAATGCATTTTAGATATACCGCAAAGAGCGAACACACAAATGTTAATGCGCGCGTGCCCACACATACAATCGAAATCAAAAATTGCACATGAACAGTGGAAAAAGGATACATGAACAGTCCCTCAATTTTGCAGCAATCGAAGACGAAGAAGATGCAGATTCAAGACTTTTAGAGCGGTTTTAGCCGATTCAAATCTGATTCATCCCTAGTATTTGTGGCTATATAGCGGTGGGAGGATTCTTTGGTGCTGACGAGAACTTGCAACAGATGTTAATTTTTCCGAGAAAGGTACGAAGAAAAGTGAAATCACTTTGCTTTGCCTGACACGGGGAGCTGTGCAATGTAGAATGACCAAACTGCCCTTTATCGGCGTTAAACTTCAACCCTAAACTATAAATTAAAACTCAATTTTTAAAGTAAAAATATGTTAAATTTTGATCCGATTCTTGTGGTTAACTCTTGTAGGGTTTGGAGGGACGGATTTAGAAGTGTAGCTCACAACAAAATTTAAATTTATAGGGTAAAATTTTTAATTTTTTAATAGTAGCTCACTCTCAATTTTATCTAATCCATCCCCAATTTTGTTCAATCCAACTCAACTGCCTGAATCCGATTATGAGGGTTTAGGGTTTCAAACTAAATAGTAAGATTTTAAAAAATAAATAAAAGAAATTAGACTTTGTTCGGATACGTTTTACAATTTTATAGTTAAATTCTTAATTGATATATCACAATTATCTCTTCATCCATCCATTAATCTTTTAGCTAAAAATGGCTTTTTTATCATATACGATTAGAGCTGGCAATTTTGGACACGACCCGATTACACGACACGACACGATACGGAGTTAAGCGGGTTAGGGTTGGGGTTAATCGGGTTCGGGTCATAAACGGGTCAACCTGTTTATGACACAATTATTTTCATGTCTTAAGCGGGTCAACCCGTCTAACCCGTTTAGACACGAAATGACACGTTTAATTAAACGTGTTAATGGGTTGACCCGAACACGTTAACATGATTATATACGAAATAACACATTTAATTAAAATGGTTAGTGGATTGATCTGAACACGTTAACACGATTATACACGAAATAACACGTTTAACAGGTGACACAACACGACCCACTTAAATTAAACAAGTTAAACAGGTTAATATGTGACACGACACGACATGACACGACACGTTTAGTTAAACGGGTCGTGTCGTGTTACACGTTTAATAAACGTGTCGTATTTGAGTTTAAGGAATTTGACACGATTATTAAACGGGTCGTGTTCGAGTTAGTCTGACACGTGTTATACGTGTGTCTTGACACGACATGATTACGACCCACCAACACGAATTGCCACCCCTATATACGATAGATTTTTTTGTCTTGATTTTACCCTTTAAAATTTTGAAAATGAAAAAATCAGTAATAATATTTAATTTGTAGTAATTGTCTAAAAGTGATAAATTAGTGGATCTCGCTTTTTATATATTTGTTAAGATTCGTGTTGGAATCCAACATTAGTCAATTTGAAAATATTTTTAATACACTTCAACCTGCATTTGAGGCCCATACATTGACAAAATGGGCCAACCTTAGAGCTTCGTGGTTCGATAACGATATTTAATTTTTAACAATTGCCTAAATGTAGTAAGTTAGTAGATCCCGCTTTCTCTATCTTTGCTATGGCTCATGTCTCGAGCTAAAGTGAGCCAACTTTCTATGAGTTTAACTATTAATAAAAAAGATTAATTGATTTTTACTTCTAAAAATAAAAAGAAATTTAAATTAGAAAAACATTTTTAGTAGACTTCGACCCACATTTGAGTCCAAACATTCACAAAATGGGCCAACCTTGAACTTTGTGGGCCGGCCCGAACCTTGCTGGAATACAGACGTATTTAATATTTTCAACTTATGAATTACTCAAATTTAATATTTGTAAATAATTAAAAATTATTTCCAACTTATGAATTACACAACAATGACAAAAGCAGAACAAGAGAGGTCTATAGCCCCATTTTATAGTTTTTTTTTTTTTTTGTTGGTAATGCGAGAAATTAAAGGAATCTTTTGATCACAAACAACCTTCGGTTTGAACCTATTTCACCATTTCTAAAATTTACAGTTTGTCTGCTTCATAACTTTAGGTGAACAGATAAGTTCGTCATGAATTGAAAGTTGAGAACTTAACCCATCGAATAGATACAAGCAATTGCATAATTTCGCATGATGACAAATTTAAACTCACGATCTTGCAGTATCTCAAACTCTCAAGAGCGTGCGATAAACTATTTGCATTATCTCAAGAGATTCATTTTATAGTGATTAGAGAGAATAAAAAAAAAAAACCCAAACGGGGCCAAGGTTGATGATCTTTGAGTGCATTAAAAATAAAATATAATAAATATACATTAATTAAAAATAAAATATTCGTAGTTATATTTAATCAATAATCTTTTTTTTTATCGAACGGTAAATATATATATAAAAAAATGTATAATGTACACCAGACATACCCGGGAGCCAAGGCAAAAACCAAATAATTAACAATCATTGGCAAGTGCCTCAAAATAAACTATAACCTGGGGATACATAACGAACATTACTATGCATACAAAGGTTTTAATTCTACAAACAAGGCCATCAACAGTGGACTGTGAATTATCAAAAATAAAGCTATTTCTAGCAGTCCAAATCTGATAGATCGAGCAAGCTAGAGCAATTTTCTTCACCTTGCAGATCCAAGAGGAACCTCTGGCCGATCTAAAAAGCTCTCTGATGGCACTCGGAATGGAAGACATAGCCCTAGATAAGCCAATCCACGATCTAATTTGCCCCCATACAGCTGCACTAAACAGGCATTAAAAAAAAATAGGCAGTAGACTCTTCCACCCTATTGAAGAATGGGCATGATCGATCGATATCCAAAAACAGAAGTTTGTCTCGAGTTAGGATATTAGCCCTAACACCAAGCCAAAGCATGAAGTTATGCTTAGGAACCAGACATGGATTCCAAACAACCTTCGCCCACCTCTTACGTTGACCTTTAACCCGAAAAAAATCATAGGCTTTCTGTAAGTCGGTCAAGACCCCATTAGACCAGCTATCAAGCTGGAGAACAACAGCTTCCTCTTAACCGCACATGTCAGGCAAATTATCCCTAATAAGCAGCAATCTCTTCATCAGAGATGAGTCATCCCTCCTCATCTGCCGATGCCAGATTGAATCTGAGAGAAGTAATTCTTGGTGAACCTACTTCACCCACAAGGTATCCTTCTTTTTATGAATGTCCCATAGAGTTTTTGCAAAGAGACAAGAATTCCAACACTTTAAATCCTTTAAACCCAGCCCTCCCTCCGTTTTAGGCAGGCAAATCTATTTCCAAGCCACCAAAGACGCCTTGGAGTTCCATAGGAACCTCCAACAAATTCTGTATATTTACTCAATAATAGTCACAAGAGCAGGGAGGATGCTGAGCCAAAAGCACAACACCCCTTACAACACACCTCGAATCAACTCCATTCTCCCAACATAAGAAAGGGAAACCGCCTTCCAGGCTTTAACACAGTCCGATACCTTGGAAACCAACGGATCATAATGGGCAATCCTAAGCTTGCTTGCAGCCAAGGGAATACCTAGATAATGGAAAGGCATGTCGCCTTCTGGAAAACCAGAGATATCCAAAATACATTGATGCTCCTGCCCCTCAATCCCCGCAATGAAGATGCTCGATTTAAGGGCATTAGCATGCAAACCCGACTTGCCTTCGAAATTACTAAGGCAATCCATAATGATACTGATGGATGGAGCGTCCCCTTTGGCAAAGAACATGAGATCATCCGTGAATGCCAAGTGAGAAATCCTAAAGCTTCTTACACTTGGGATGGAAATTAAACTCGGAGTCAGCAGTAGCAACATTAAGACTTCTGGATAAGTACTTTAAACACAACATGAACAAGAATGGGGACATAGGGTCATCTTACCTCAGCCTTCTCCTGCCTTTGAAGAAGCCACACATATTTCTGTTAATAATCAGCGAGTAGGCAGCCGTAGACAAGTATTCAATGACCCAATTAGAAAACAAAGAAAGGAATCCTAACCCTTCCAAAACCTGCTGGAGAAATGACCAACTGATGGAATCATAGGCCTTGCGCAAATCGACCTTAATAAGGCATCTAGGGGAGCTTCTCTTACGAGCATACTTATGCATCAACTCTTAGACGAGCTGGATGTTATCAGCTAGACACTTCCCATGAATGAAGGTAGCCTGGGCTTGGTCAATTATTGACCCCAGCAAAGGCTCCATCCGAGCAGCCAGGATCTTGGTTATCACCTTGTAAATAACATTGCAGCAAACAATCGGCCGATAATCCCCCACAGATGCAACATGACTCAATTTGGGAATTAAGACAATGGCTGAATGATTAATCTGCTTGAGGAGCTCCTATGAAGAGAAAAATTCAAGAATCGCTTGGCAAACCTGGTCACCCACTATACTCCCAGCCTTCTTGAAGAAGCAAGCAGAAAACCCATCCAGCCCTAGGGCCTTCTCATCCCCAATACTCCAAAGCGCCTCTTTAACCTCTTGAGCACTGACAGCTCTAATCAACTCTTCTGTTTGCTCTCGAGACAGTAAATGACCCGAGCTGAGAATAAATGAATCGATAAGCTCATAGACGCCACTTGAGCCCAACAGATTCTGATAGAAGCCTAAAAATTCCTCAGCAATCTGATCATGGGAAGAAGTATAAGAACCATCTTTTCTCATCACCTTCACAATAAAAGTTCCGCTTAGCATTCCTCTTTGCCATCTAATGGAAGAACTTAGTGCATTTATCGTTATTCTTGAGGTGAACAGCCTTGGCTTTTTGAAAATAGAACAATTTCTCAGCCTTTTTAAGGAACATAACGCGCTGCCTCAAATAACAATCCTACTATGGATCTTCGCACATAAGGGATTAGACTGAGTTGAAGCTTGCAGCTCCTTGAGCTCTTCCTCTCCTCTCAGAACCCTGCTAGAAATGTGGCTGAAATGCTCATTGTTGAAAGCACGAAGAGGGGAATTGAGCCTCTACAATTTCTTACACAAAATAAACTACATGGAACCTTCTATATTACCTTGCCATATCTCCTCCACTAGGCTTCTGAAATCCGCATGAAAGGCCCACATAATAAAGAATTTAAACGAAAACCATCCAAATGCCCAAACAACCCATTCGAAACTACTTGTTGGGGAGTGGTCGGACAAGCTGCCTGCTAGAAGAAACTTTGCATGCCCAAACAACCCATCTAGAAACCAACTGTTGTTGGCCATGACTCTGTCCAACTTAGACATCACCAAATTATTGGACCATGTAAATGAACAGCCCAATGATGGGAGGTCCAATAGACCCAAATCAACACAACAATCATTAAGGTCCTTTGTTTCATACTCAAAAACAGAAAGACCATTTCATTTCTTATCAGCATTCAAAACACAATTAAAATCGCCTAGCACAATCCAAGGGCCAGAGCATCGAGAGCCAAACTCCCAAAGATTAAGCCAAAGAGGTTGTCTGCTCACCACAGAATGTAAAGCATGCACAAAACTTATGTGGAAAATAAGTGATGTTACCTTGCAAGTAGCCTTACAATGAATCACCTACGGAGTCATATCAATAAGCTCAACGCGCACCTTAATCGGATCCCATAGGACTAGAATTCTGCCTGCATCGTGCAAATGGAAGTTGTCAATCTCCATTCTCCCTTTAAATTTATTCTTCATGACCGAGGCTAATTTAGATTGAGAAAGCTTCGATTCTAGAATCCCCAAAATATTCACTTGCTGGAGAAACATAAGGTTTGCCACCCCATTTTGTTTCAAGGGTTTATTTAGACCCTTGATATTCCAGTAACCAATCTTCATGATCAGTTTGGAAAGGACAAGCCCTTCAACCTCTCCTTTTTCAAAATAATCGAGCCTCCCTACCCTTCAGGGCCTTTAGCATTAGCTTCACCTGGATTAGCTAGGATCCTCTTACCCGCCCCCACCTCTAGTTGAGCAGCATGCCCATTCAATCGCGGACCCTCCAAAGACGCAATGGATTTACCATTCCTCTGCTTTTTATTTTTAACCGACATGAATGGCCCATCCGGGTCTGTTGGTGGGACTGAAGCAGCCACCCTGGTGCTCAAAGCACCCTCCTCATTCACCTTCCCATTTTCTTTAACCTGCACTATAATACCTTGAGATACCGTAAAAAAAAATCTTGATTTTAGGCCTTAGAAAAATTATTAAAATTTTAGTGAGTATGTAGTGAAATTTATTTAATAATATAAGGTATGTGACCCTAAATAAATTTTAGGAATTTTAAATGTTTATAATGTTTAAATTCATTTTTAGTTGAATGTAATTAAAATCATATAGTATATGCTTATTATATAGTATGCATATTACTGTTATATGTATATGTATGAAAGAAGTATAAATGTATAGATATATGTATGTATGTATGTATGATATAAAGGTATATATATGTATATCCGTATATATATAATAATAATAAAAAAAGAAGCAAAATATCGCCAAAAATCTGGAGCAGGCGCCCGACCATGCTCTGGCCGCGCCTACAATATGAAATCAGGGAGAGGGAGGGGTATTAAATGAGGTATGGCCGTTGGAAATGATCTCTAGGGCACGTGGGTGCCTCAATGGGACGTTCGCGGCGGAGTTTCGACTATAGATAGCCACACTTGGACAGCCCCATTCATTCGAAAGTTTTCTTCATAGATCAAGCGTTTGGGTAAGTGTTTGTGAGGTTTCAGAATAGGGTTTTACTCCTTGCTTTGTGGGCGACATTTCTGCTGAGTTTGGTGGCCAACAGAGTAGAGAAAGAGGCGGATCGAAGGTTCACCGAAAAACGCACAACTCGCTGGAGCCGCGCCTTCAATCGACAAATCAAGGTATTTTTTAAGCTTTTTTCTCGTTTTTAAGGCTGTTTTTGGAATCAGAAGGTCGAAAATAGAGGGGAGAAGAGTGTTTTTTGAAGCTCGGAGCAGCCGAGGCGTCGCTGGCGGCGAAGTGGCCGCCGGAGAAAACGCCCCCAGTCGGGCGCGTGTAGCCACGCGCCCGCGAGTAAGAAGAAGACGCGTGGCCTTCACGCGCCCGGCAGAAAATAAAAAAAATAAAAAAAGAAAAGAAAATAAATAAAGAAAAAATAAAAATAAAAGAAATAAAATTTTTCAATAAATTTTATTAAATCTAGAATTTTGTTTATGTCATATTTTGTGAAAAATATTTCTGGAAAATGTTAAATTAGCCATTTATTTAAATAGTTCTTTTATTATGGAAATAAGGAAAAATAGGAATTTAATTCAAAAAATTCCAAGAAAATTTCAGAATGTTAGAAATATTATTTAAGGTATATTAGTAAGGATAAATTAGATTTTATGAAAGTTTAGATAATTTTTATGCAATTTTTGAAAAGATAAGACTTAGAAATAAAAGAAAAATTGAAGAAATTATGAAAAATAGTAAAATGATATTCTAAAAATAAGTTTAATGTTTTAGGAGTCCTTGAGGGCGAGAAGATTAAGAAATAGCCGCTCGACACAATTTTCGAGGCTGACATGCCTTTCGAGACAACTTAGCAGTAAGTGTACCGTTTCGAACATAGTATGGTTATAAATGTTTATCCTCGAGAATGTTTTCATCATATTGACATGCTATGATATGTACCCAACACGTAGACTGCATCCATGACATGATTATGAAATGCATAAACACACGTTGATAATGTTGATCACACACATATGAGGCCGTAGGGAGTACGAACTGGCACCGCTGCCTTACCAAGGGTGCATCCATACACCCCGGCTTGTAAAAAGGTGGCCGCAAAAATGGTAGCTAGCATGAGGGGTGCAGTTGACACCTACGATGAAAGACATTACATACACACATGACATAACATTATGTACGTTACTTAGATGGTTCATCGTCTAACTTGGGTTCGCCCCTGGAATATTCAACGTTCCAGTCGGGACTTGTAGTGATGATACCGAGGTTGGAGATGTGTAGTGACGCGAGACGTCAAAGAAACGAGTAAATGTACTACGATATGTTGAAATATTAATAGTCCAAGAATTATGTACATTTGTTTTATTTTCAGAAGCTTATGTAATAACTTTGTAATAAATGTTTTGTCCAGTTATTCATGTATGAATTGCCATGAACAGGTTCGATTCAACTTTCGCTTATTTTATGATTGTGTTGTTTTGGTCAACACTAGATAGGTCTTAGAGAATTTCAAGAATAATGTAATAAAAAAAAATAAGCCCTAAATTTCCTAAAACATAACACGCCCTAAAAAAGTGAGCTGTTACATGCACTCCATCTCTAGCGTTAACATCCCCTACAGAATTGGAGACAACATTAATTGCCATAGGGGGGGTCCTTTACAATATCCTTTGTGGATCCAGTAGGATGACTGGCCTCCAAATCTTTATCCTTGGGTGTAGCCCTAATTGAACTTGGTCCAGCATTCACACGACCTTGCCTTGTGGTTCCATTCTTCTTACAAACTTCAACCGTATGCCCCAAAGCTTTGCACATGGAACAAAACTTTGGCTCATTTTCATACAAAACTCTCTGCTGCCTTATCTTACCCGAAGGTAGCTGCATTTCAATTGATCTCCTCAGATCCTTAGAAAGGTCAACCTCAACCAACACTTGAGCATAATAAATTCTTTCCTTAGTGGCAATTAACCTATCAGTTGTAATAGGTTTGCCAAGGAAAGAAACAATTTTTCCCAAGGCCCTAACATTCCAACAATTAAGAGGCAAATTAGGCAAAGAAACCCAAACCAGAATTGAAAAAAGAGGCTTCTCGTCAAAGTCAAAGTTGGGCTTCATAACTTTAAACATCAACAGACGTCCATACACAAAAAATGGCCCTTGCTACACACCTCTTCCCTTGACTCACAATCAACAAACTTAAAGACAAGCCATCCACTAGCATGGGCAAAATATTGGTATTCAACATTCCATGAATCGCATATCCTAATCAAAGCTTCCTTACTTGGGAATTTCCCAAGAATGAAACCCACAAGGTAGATGCCCCAGGCTTCTTCAATCTCATCAACATCCCATTCCTCAATCACAGCTCGGTTACCCTAAACCTCAAAGGTAGGCAGCGACAAGCCTCAGTTCTGATGTCTGTTTTCCTTAAACAACTGATAAGGGTTCAATGTTTCCTAAATCTTAATGAATTATATCCTCATTTTGGCTTTATATTTATGTTTAAAATAAATAATTATTCGCATTACATATTATTTCAGGATAAAGCAAAGAAATTAACTTTTACAATTAATTAGAGGCATAAATTGAAGACATTGGATTATCCATTATTGCTGATCAAATTCAAGGGCCAATTATGGAGTCTAAAGGATATTTCAAGTGCACTTGCGCCAACTATAAAATGGAATCCAATATAAGGAAGGCCCAAGCATTTTAATCACAAAAAAAGGCTTAAGACCAACCAAAGGCCCAATACCAATTAAAGGCCCAACAAAGTCTAACTTGTAGAAGACTTTTATTTGTTTTGTATTTTTATGAGTGTTTTACCACCTAAAGTCATTTGTATTCTTATAATTGTTCCACCACCTAAATTTTTTTGTATTTTGTGTTTTTTAGCTAATTTTTTTCCACTACTTACGCGAATGTTTTGTGAGTGCCCATTAAATATAATTATGTCTAGTTGTATAATTTTAAATTATGTGGTTTGTATTGCATCTTGTGAGCTATAAATAGCTCACATGGTTGCACTTATAGGAGACTATTATTTTTGAATGAAAACTTAGTTGTGTTCTTAGAATTTTTCTTTGAGAATTGCTCTTGTTCTTTCTTCTTTTCTTTCTTCTCCTGAATTCTCATGTTATTTATTATTATTTTATTATCCACTGTCTAAATGGCCGGTTAATTTCTGCCATTAAATTTCTGTAATTTTTAAATTCATGTCTTTTTATTATCCACCACTTAAATGGCCAATTAATTTGTGCTCTTTTAATTCCTGTCATTTAAATTACACCATTTAAATTCTTGTCAATTAATTTTCAAATGAAGATGAGTAACTAAATACAATCTTGGGTTAAGGCAAGAACAGTGTCCAACGCCAATGATTCCCAAAAAAAGTTGTGCTTTAAATGAGTGACATTAATTTAAATGTCAGTATGAGTGTGTATTAATTGTTAAGAAATTACTAGGTTTGAATTGGAGCGTAAATCTAACTTAGAGCTTTCATGCCACGTATAGGAGTTGTTAGAACTGGAAACGCTATCATATCCAAAACCGGATGATTAATTTAGTTGTTTTGTGTATTAATTGCAATCGAATTTATGGTAGTTGCTTAAACTAGAATCTCGCATATCATGTATGGGGATTTTTTAAACTAGAACTATCATTATCTCTAATTGCATTTAATAGTAGATCCTCATATTTGAAATTAAATTAATGTTGCTAATCTTTTCTGTTAAAAATTGGGGATCAACAAGTTGGCGCTGAAATTGTCTTAACTCAAGTGTTATCCAATTTTATATTCTTACATTTGGTGTTTATTTTAAGTTCTGTCTTGCTTTATTTCCTAGCATTCGTTATCTGAAAATCCACAAAAAAAATCTTATTGTCAATTCATCCAGATGCATTTGTATTCCTTTTCTTTTGTTATAAATAAATCTCCCAATGCACGACTTAAACTCATCCAAAAAATACAAATTTAAATTTGAACTACAACTACACTCGTACACTGACAAGTAAAACCTCTCACCAAAATAAAGAAAAAAATATAAAAATTTTATTGTGTTTTAATTGCAAGGTGAGAGTGCAACCAACAGCTTAACTCACGGAGCCTTGGTGTAATACCCGAGAAATTCTATAGGACTCAAGGGTAAATTATCTTGAGGGTAAAAAAGGAATTTAAGGATAAATGAAGGGTATAACGGTAATTTATTACCGCATGAATGACTGAATCGACTACCAGGAGCGACCTAGAGTCGAGATTCTAAAGGATAATAATATGACATTAACGAGCAACCTGAGATAGGATTTATGGTGCAGAAAGAAATCGGATCGGGAACAGTTTTCGGTACAACAAAAATGTAGCTGCTAATTAGGCTGCAATACCGAATTGTTATAGACGACTTCCGGGGAGTCAATAGAAGCTTGAGGGGGCTTCAGTTTTTCATAAGGAACAATCATTCAGTGGTTTCAAGAAGAAACAAAGAGGTTTAAGGCTAAAACGAATATTCGGGCCTAAGTGCAATTTTTTGAAATTACTAGAGGGAGGCCGAAACGATATTTTTTCGGAATCCTCAAGTGTTAAAATGACGTTTTAGGACTTGAGGGTCTTAAATGTAATTATGGAAAGTCAAGGGGTTAAGTGAAAAAGGGCCAAAATGAGAATACCAAAAGTTGAGGGACCAAAATGCAATTTTTTAAAGTTGGCCAATGACCAGCACATGGCTGGTCGGCCATGGCCGAAATTGGCCACAGGGATGGCATAAGGGAAGGCCAGGGACCAACTTTTGATGAAGGCGTGGCCGACAACGGCCATAGAGGTGGCCGGATTTCAAGTAAAAAGTCGGTCGAAAGTGGGTCGTTTTTATCAAACCTGCAAAAGGCCATTTTGGTTGGTGAAGGTCGCTTCCAGGTTGATCTAGAGGAGGTGGAGACTCTTAAGGGAATGGCTCAAGTGGCCAAAGGGGTTTCGAAGCTCGGTTTTTGCCTATAAATAGCACACGAAGTGGCCAAATTTTTAGGGCATTGGAGCTTCAAATTGCTCCCGTTTTTGAACGAATTGGAGGCCAAAACCATAGGGCTTTTGTTGCCCATGGCCTGAGGATTGTTTCTGGTAAATTTCAGGCATTTTGGTGGCCGTTTGAGGCTTCACTAGAGTTGGTGGCTGGCGATCTGGCCGTGGCTTTGGCCGGCTAATCGGAAGGCTTCCCGAGCTTCTTTCAGGTTGAAAATTGGCCATTATGATCGACTTGAAGAGAGGGTTCGAATGGCATCAATTTCAAGATTTTTCGGCATCCCCGTCATCGGAGAAGACGACCAGCGTGTGCCGGTCATGCGCGCGTCTCCACGCGCCACCACTTGCCCTAGACGCGTGCAGGCGCGTGCGGGTGCGTGGAACCTCCGAAAATTGGGAAAAAATCCTTAAAATTCTAGCAAAATATTTTATAGAGGTCCGTGAAAAAAGTTTTGAAGTTGGGATTCCCGATATCTCAATTTTAGATTCAAAGAACCTCGTTTTGCGTGAAAATGCAACATCTGGATAAGTTCAGTATTTTTCCTTTGAAAGTCATAGCCTATAATGAATTGTTGTGAAATTAGATTTGAGAAAATAGTCCCGAGGTATTTATAGGAATTTTTGGAAAGGAAAAATGAAATAAATGGAATATTGAGGATATTTAGTGATTAAATATTATTTTATGATTGAAGTGATCGAGATGATGTGATTGGTGCAACTTTTGAGAGTTGGCACGAGAATCAAGGTAGGGCACGCATATCGAGGCGACACACACTTTTCGAGAAAATGCAAGTTTATCTTAAAAATTGAGTTTTCCTATCCTAAGTATGATTTGGTAAGTGGTATTCTCACAATAACTTATATTTATGATATGATTGTTATATATGCATGCTATTTATGAATGCAATATTCATTTGTCATATTGCATAGAAAGTCGTGTTATTTGCATTGCACAATATTATTGTCATATTGATATTTGTGCATGGAAATGAGATGTTGCCCCCAGAGTGTAGCCGTAATTCCCCTAGAGCATTGATGGAATAACGTTAGGTTTATCCTGCAGAGGTTCGGGATTTGCCTAGGATTCCTAGCTAGGCTGGTGGGTCTGGGAAGTTACATTAAAGGGCAAAAATGTTGTTCATGTTATCGCTCATATATATGTGTTGGACCCTCACTAGAAGTTTCATCTTCTAATGGGTTATGCCCCTAGAACATTCAACGTTCCAATTGAGACTTGCAGTTAGAGCAAGGAGTAGGTTGAGATATGACGGCACGTGATGGCGTGGCCGATGGATTCAGCAAACTGACTCGGATATATTTTAGCTAATTCTTTATTGATGATTAGCCTTGTTAGAATATTATGCAATCTCCATGTATTTATGTATTTCAATATTGAGGATATGATGTTATCTATGGTACAAATTCTTATGTTATAAATAAAGTGAATTGATTATGTACCATATCAAGGTTCGATTATCGCTTCCGCATATTGTAAATGATTTGCCGGGGGTTTTGTTTAGAATTTGGTACTTAAGGTTAAGTTATGTACCGAGAAAGAAAGAAAAAAATAATTTATGTATATTTTGGGCCCCAGCATAGTGACACGCTCGGTAAGAGAAAAGCGGGGTGTTACACTTGGGCTTATTCTGGGTTGTCAAACCACCATTTTCCTCAACTACTGCCTTTGATCCGCCTACCTAGGCTTTAACAGAGCTTACCCTTTGTTGTCCAGACTGCTCAACAATCACAACCACGAAGTCACCCTGACCCTGAGCCTCTGTAGATGCTTCCTTGGCATCATCGACCACCTGGTTACCAAATGGAGCCTTTGATAATATCGCCCGATCCCCATCAGGTTGCAGAACCTTCTTCATACCCGAGCTGGAGTCGTCCTCCCCAAGAATCTGAGAGACACTCGGTGAGTATGGTTCCAACACGAACGGAGCCTCGTGTTGACCAACAAAAAAACCCCGAGCGAAAACATCCTGAGCAGACCTGTAATACCCCATATCTGTGTGAGGTCACCGTGTAAATTGAGCGAGTTTAAAATATCGAAAATGGGGTTTAATAGTAAGATAAATCATCGAATCGACTGGAGGGAGTACCTTAGGACTTAGATGTCTAAAGAAAATGGTACGTCAGTAATGAGCATCCCAAGAAAGAATTATGACATCGAAAGAAATGAGATCGAGAACAGTTTTTGGTACAGCTAAAATGCAGCTGTCAATTATCGAATTGTTATAGACGAATTCTGGGAAGTCAAAGAAAGCTTGAGGGTGATTTGGTTTTTCACAAGGAACAACCCTTCAGTAGTTTTAGGAAGAAACGAAGAGGTTTAGGGTCAAAACGAAGATTCGGGCATAAGTGTAATTTATTGATTTTGGCCAAGGGAGGTCGAAACGATGGTTTTTCTTTGTTTTTAGGGGTGGAATGAAGAGTTTAGATCTTATGGGGCTTAGTAGGATAGTTGGATAATTCAGGGGCTTAAGGATAATGGCCAAAATGCAAAAAAAAAAAAAAAAAAAATTCAAGGGGGCCAAATGCAATTTTTAGAAATCTGCTCAAACATGGTAAATCTGGCCGCGATTTTTGGCCGAAAAATTTAGAGATTTGGCAGCCTAGCTTCGTCAGGGCATGGCCAAGGATGGCCTAGGAGACATATGAGAGAAGCTAAGGCCGGAGATTAGCCACGTGGGGGTCGGTTTTGGCCTATAAATAGCAAGGGTTATTGGCCGAATTTGGAGCAGAAAATTGCTCTAGTTTGAGGGAGAATCTAGGGAAGCCAATAAGGGGCTTTTGATCCTTGAAGCAAGAGGAACATTTCTGGAAAGTTTCATGAGTTTTCGAGCTGGTTTAAAGGGGTTTCGAAGGCTGGTTGGAAAAGCGGGGCAGACTGCCGCGCCGCACTTATTACTGCCCAATCGGGGGCTTTTCCAGTGTCTTTTCGACCGGAGGTTGGTGCCATCATGATCTACTGGTTGTGAACTTCAAGGGGATACCCTCAAATCGGCCATCGAAGCTATCATTGGCGGCTGGTAATCGGAGAAAAGGGTGGCGCGTGAGCTGCACGTGCCACACTACACGCACAGCCACTCGCCTGGCACGTGGGGGCGCGTGCCATATAGGTCTTTTCTGATTTTTTTTCCAAAATTCTTGAAAAATTATTTTATATATAGTTATGTAAAAATATTTGAGAAAACAGTTGTGTAGTTAATTATTTTGGATTATTAGTGATAAAAAAAATAGGAGAAAAATGAAAAAATGTTATAAAATTAAGGAGAAAATTATATTTTGATGGTTATTGGATGATTAGGGTGCCATGCGGCTTGAGGTGAAGTGACCCATGCAAAATTCGAGGTGGGCACACAAATCGAGGCGTATCGCGCTTTTTGAGATAATTTGAGTTACATCTAAAGATGAGTGGTTCTATCCGAAAAAGACTTATAGTAGTATGTGAATGGTTTATTGTGAGTGTTCATCCCTATGACTTAGTTTATTGTCATGGTTTGTGTAGTATCTCAACATTTTGGAAATGATAAAAATATATATATATATATTAATTTATGTATTTGAGGGTTTAAGGTATTAAGATAATGAAATAATCATAATAATAATAAATAAAATTAAATTAATTAAATCAATTAATTTGTTTAAAACATGTGGCTGTGGGCTTATGCTTGGAGGCTACGCCTTACACAGTAGCCATTTCTGTCAAAATGAAGTAGAGAAGAGAATGAGAGTTCGTGAGAGAGCTGGGAGATTGGGGAGAGGGTTTGGCCGAGTGAAGAAGAAGTCGTGAGAGCGAGAGATAGGGTAAGGGAGAGAGATAGAGAGATCGAGAAATGGAGGGAGGCGTGGTGTATCTTCAGCAATGGAAGCTGCCGAGTGAAGCTCGGCCATGGCAGCTGAGCCACAAGCAGCGGCAACAGAGGTTGAGTAGCGGGGGCAGCAGGCGCGGTGGCCGGCCAGGGGCGGGCGGTTGCAGCGACGGGCGGCCGCTGGTGCGTTGGTTGCAGGAAGAAGAAGGAGCAGCGGCCGCGCGAAAGAAGAAGAAGAAAGGGAGAATAAGGAAGGGAGAAGAAGAAAGGAAGAAGAAGAAGAAAGGGAGAAGAAGAAGAATGGCGCTGGAGCAGTGGGCGCGGAGAAGAAGAAGAAGAAAAAAATGAAGAAAATAAGAAAAAAATAAAGAAATTTTTGGATTTTTTGGCATGGAAAGTGATCAGGAAATGATAATTCGCATCGAGAGTACAAGAGAAGCTGAAAGCAGCTAATTTCAGCGAACGTTTTACTTCGCAGCAGGTGTGCAAGAAAAGCAAGGAATGGCTGTGTATAGGCAAGTTCCCAACCCTCTCTTCCTGATCTTTAATTCCCGTCAAAGACCCCGTGATTTCATGTATTTTATCACCTCCCTTACTCTAATTCGGCACCTAACCTTATTTGTTAAATTATTATTCATTTGTTTTAATTTAAATTAAATCCGAGACTTCTAGAGTTTTATTTGTTGAGTGCCTACGGGGGTTTGTACCGCCCCCATTCCTTTCGAACTGATGTTGAACCCAGTTTGGGGACTAGGTTCCTAGACGTGCGGGTTTATTTACTGTTTTCTTGAGTTTATTTATGATTCAGTTAGAACTATTGAGCAGTAGGGCAGGGGTCGACTGTTTGATGACGTTGGGGTAGACTATTGTACGGCCCTGAAGTGAACTGTAAGGCGGACACTCCTAGTCACTGGGCGTTGACTGGTACTAGGCACTGCTGACTAACTCTACCGGTATGTGATTTACTGCATGAGTAGATACGTTATATTACTGTTCATGATTTGATATGCACATGGGTACGGGATGCATGTTGGGATATTCATTTATTGAGTATGGTTGGACACGGACATTCTAGCTTGGTTAGGTTGCATCCAGTGCGGACATATGCATGGCGTGTGGTTTACTATGTGAGCGGAGCATGGCCTGATGCCTGGATGTATAGGCGCTAGTGTATCACGTTGATGCTCACTACATCATTGCATTTTTATGTGCATTGCATGGCTACTAGTAGTATATAGTTCTCGGACAGGAGTACTGTTTCGATGAAGCCTATGGCTCGGTTGTTGGGAGTACTGACATAGACGGGTGACGGGAGTACCGACCCGGGATCACGCGCGCAGGTTTGTGGAGATATTTGTTGCTTTTCAGGGCAGCGGCAAGTTGGTATGGGACTTGGGTGCCATGTGTCTTGTGTGGGCCCCAAGGATCGGTATGTGTTTTATTATGTTATACTGTTGTGTTGTAGCGTCTCATGCCTTGTGTGTACCTAGGGGTTTATCTTGGGGAGAGTTTTCTGATTATGTTCAGCCTTCAACCTTTCTTTTCTTTATGCTTGCTGAGTCTCTCGACTCACTTTGCTTTCCATCATTCTAGGTAGTGTCAGCGTAGGTCAACGGTAAGGGAGTCAGCTTCTTGCAGCAGAGTCGATATGGTGTACAAGCAGTCCCGTCAATCCTTGTCAACTCTGATGGTTGAGTAGGATTTACTCTATTATTTTTACTGTGTCAGGTCTTTCCTCGAGTCTCGTGCATGTCGGCACAGGAGTCTATATTCCTTTATTTATCTTGTGACCGTTGTGCTAGCGATGTTCCCGTAGTGCATGCATGTATATAGTTTAGCTTCCGCTATTCTTAATTTTTGTGTATGCATGCCAGGATAGTTCTTGTCTCGTGTTTCATTCTTTCTTCTCCCGTAGGCGCTCCCGTTCGGGTAGTCCGGGTGGTTGGGGATATTTGGGCGGGGGTGCTTATAGTTTGTCCAAACGATTATTTACACATGCATTGAATTTTGTACGGTAAATTACATACATTGAAATATTGATTTTATGTCATGCATGTTATGATTTTCGACATTGGCATGTTATGTGTTGTCCACGAGGAACGTGAGTTGTTAACCTGTGATGTAGCCCTGAGTGACAGCACTCGGGTTGCGTACCAAGGATTAATGCTAAGAGACCCACTTAGGACGGGGCTGAGACGGACTTCACCCTACGGTACTTAAGTGGCGGGGCTGAGAGTGGACACTACCCCGGTTGTTGGCTTAAGTGGTGGGGCTGAGAATGGACACCACCCCAGGTTCCTTTGAGCAATAGCATTAATACCGAGGTGTCGTTGATTCCGAGAATAGTGCTGATGTGATACTCTTGGGGTTAAGGTTGCGTTGGGTTTTGGGAATGCTTTTGATTAGGAGCGTAACAATGACAATGGGGTGATTCCCGGGGTCATATGCCGAGATTGTCCCTCTTAAGTAGGATTGTGTTTGCCAATGGGTCAATGTGGTCGTGTTGCCTGTAGAGGGATTGCATTTTCCTCGGTTAAAGCTAAGTGCTATGAGGGATCCTCTTAGGTTGTGACATGTCAGGATTTGTCGTGTTATATATGATTTTGCATATATTCATGAAAATATTTTTGAACTCTCACTTAGATGATTCAACATCTAATTTGGACTATATCCCTAGAATATTCAAACGTTCCAAGTGAAAGCAGTGGCGCCAAGGGAAAGAATGTCATCGAGATTTAGTTGTTTTGTTTAGTTTTCGTAACGATGATCAGAGGTTATGTAATATTTTGATATTTTTATGTGAAACATCGATTTGGTTACTTAACTGTAAAAAGGGAATTTGTCGATTATATATTTTTGAGGTTTCGATCTTGTTTCTACTGATGTGATCGTTAATACTTGTTTTAGTCTGTTAATTTTAAATTTTGATATGCTAAGAAGGTATAATTGGGATTGTCGGGAAATGAGTATGATGAGGGTATGTATATCGAGAGACTTATGTTGTGTGTTTAATGTTGAAAAAAAAAATATTTCTAAAATCTCGAGTTAACGCACGTTTGGAAAAAATGAGGTGGTACAAGACCCTAGAGGCTCATTGAGAATGGGAGACAATCCTTGATTCACACCCATCGAACCCACCACCTACTTTGGATGAATAGCAAGTGGGGTTGTATTCGACTTCTTCACGCCGAACCTTTTGAACACCTCTTCGATAGTTGGTGACGCCTGCTTGGACGTTGGTTTCACCTTTTTCCTCCCCATGGCGGGGTTTGCACACAATGAAGGTCAAAGGCAAGAACCACTATAACCAGAATGGTCGGGGGCTCACCATTCATCCTCCAACAACGCTAATAGTTCTTGAATTTAGAAAATCCCTTGGGCGAGAAAATAAAAAATTCAAAAAAAATTTAGCCCTTCAAACTTTTAGACACCCCGATCTGCAACGAAAGCTCTTCATAGTCCAGGAAGGCTGAAAATCTAAAGAAAAGTCAAAGCCGAAGCTGGGAACACCAATGGAGAAGACGCGGGGTCCCTCACTCCATAGACTGCAACAATCGCCCAATTGGGGAGTCGCACCTACTCACCCCACTGAACCAACACCAAATAACCACGAAACAACACGCAGCACCTTACCAGAATGACGACCCCAGTCTGGTGAAGAACTCTACAGCCTCAAATAACACCCAAATGACCGCTAGCATAATGGAGCCGAGATCTGCTGTCTCAAAATGCTGTCCCAATGGCTGTCCCTCCAATCAGAAATTGCCACGTCACCAAATAATTAAACAAATCAAATTGGCTGCATCTTCAACATAACGGCAGCAATTAACGCCATCAATTCACGCCATCTTCCAAAATCTGCTCTGCAGATTTTCTTCATGCCGTTTACGTACCTTACCTGACCACTTTCTTGCTGTGTCTTCTTCCACCAAGCTTCACAATCACCGACGTCGACCGTCGCCTTTGCCTTCTTCCCAGAGGACGGTTGCTGCCATACCAGCACCAAAAAAAGAAGACGACCAGCACTACCATCGCCGTCGTCAACACAGATCTGGTTGGGATTCTCTACCGGAGCCCGCAACAGCGACGTCTCGACAACGTCCGAATGGTTGTTCCAAAGATTGGAACTCGTTTTCAAGGAGTTGTGGGCATAGCTCGGGCGCTTTGAGGAGGAGATGAGAGATGGGGAAGTAATGCACACCAAGTGTTTGAGGTATGAATAAGGTATGAAAATTTTTAAATAATCTTTATTTTCAATTTTAAATGGCAGCAAAAATTGTTCTCTTTTAAAAAATTTTCTTTGTGCTTATGCTTGTATTTTTGGATTTTATGCCATGCCTCAACTAATTTATGATATAGAAACTAAAATAGGACCAAATCAATAATATTTTTATTTTGTATTGGTTTTTGAAGGTTATGGAGGCCAATAATTTTATAGAACATCAATCTCGTAGGAAGTTGGATTTTGACAATGGAGAGAATGATATACTTTTTGACACCACAAGAATAGAGATAGATGAGAACGAAGACAATCAAGCTAAATTTGACGGTGATGAATATATTACTTCCATTCATTCTAAAATTCCTGCTGAAGCAATACCAAAAATTGATATGGAGTTTGAAACAGAAGAAGAAGCTTATAACTTTTATAATGCTTATGCTTACAAAGTAGGTTTTGGTATTCGGAGAAGTAAAGGACACAAGGGTAGTGATGGGAAGATGATAAATAGAACATTTTGTTGCTCTTGTGAAGGTCGTCGTGAAGTAGATAATCGACGCATTATCGTTAAACACCGTCGTACTGAAACAAGGTTTGGTTGCCTTGCAAGAATGAAGGTAAATTGTCGTCAAACTGGTAAATATCGCGTTGTTGATTTTATTGCTTCACATACGCACGTGACATCTACCCCTAGCAAGAGTCACTTACATAGGTCTCAAAGGAGATTGACGGCGGCCCAAGAAGCTGAAATTGATTTAGTGGACAACTCGGGAATTGCTCCAAAAGATGGTTGTGAATTAATGACTAGGAGAGCAGGTGGTCGTGAAAGTCTCGGATTCACTCATGATGATTATCGAAATTATTTACGGACTAAACGAACTACTAAAGTTAAGTTAGATGAAACGGGCGGCGTTCTTGAGTATCTTCAACGGATGCAATTAGAAGATCCTTCGTTCTTTTATGCTCTACAATTAGACAATGAAGGATTAATCACTAATATATTTTGGAGAGATGCACAAATGAGAGTAGCATACTCTCATTTTGGTGATGTTGTTTGCTTTGACACAACTTATCGAAAAAATCAAGAAAGTTGACCTTTTGCTATGTTTGTAGGGGTTAACCATCATAAACAAACTATTCTTTTTGGGGCTGCACTATTATATGATGAGACAGCTGAAACATTTATATGGTTATTTGACACTTTTGTTCGAGGAATGGCAGGAAAAAAGCCAATGACAATTCTTACTGATCAAGATGCAGCAATGGCAAAAGCATTAGCTTTCCAGTGGCCACAAACATCTCATCGTCTATGTATTTGGCACTTGTATCAAAATGCTGCAAAGCATCTCAGTGTTGTTTTTGAGCGATTTCGAGAATTTTCTAAAGATTTTAGTCGGTGTATATATGATTATGAAGAAGAGAAAGAATTTTTGCAAGCTTGGCATGAGATGCTTGAGAAGTATAACCTTCAAAGTAACGATTGGTTGAAGCGAATGTTTAGTTTAAAGGAAAAGTGGGCCTTGGTCTATGGTAGAGACATGTTTTGTGCAGATATGACGACAACTCAGCGTAGTGAAAGCATGAATAGTTCTATAAAGGGTTATGTTAGCTACAAACATAATTTATTGAAATTTTTTCATCATTTCCAAAGGTTGATTGAGCATCGACGTTATGAGGAGTTGAAGGCTGATTTTAGAGCAACTCAAAGTAATATTTCGCTACCACTTAATATTGCAATTTTAAAACATGCTGCAAATGTATATACCCCGCAAGTGTTCAAAGCATTTGAAATTGAATTAGGCAAGGCTTATGATTGTACCATGGTCACTTTTGTTGAGATTGGGACGGTGATAGAGTACAAACTAAGCCCTTTTGGTAAACGTTCTTGTCACACTGTTAAATATCACTCTACTAATGGGGCAGTTATGTGTAGTTGCAAAAAATTTGAGTTTGCTGGTATTTTGTGCTCACACATTCTTAAAGTTTTGTCTTCCAAAAATATTATAAAAATTCCTGAACAATATATTCTAAGAAGATGGACAAAAAATGCAAAGACAGAAACAATTGCACGAGCTCCTTGCGAGAGTAGTGCAACTAATGAGGATCCTAAGACAAGTATGGCAAGGCGTTATAAAGAGTTGTGTAGGTTGCAAACTCAAATAGCAACAAGAGGGTCAAAAACCGAAGAAGCGTATAATATTGTTATTCATGGTTTTAATAGGATCTTAGAAACTATCAATGCAAGCACATTCACCCAACAGATGCAGTTTTCTACTTCAACCACTGTGTCTAACTACAATGAGAATAATATTGTTGATGGAGTTGGTAGAATAACAGGAATTAAGCATAAGGAAAGAATTCGTGGCAGCTCTATGAGGCCAAAAAGTGCTCTGGAAAAGGGTAAGAAAAAGAAAAAAGTTGTTCAAGCTCAACAGGTACCTTTAATTAAGTTATTGTTACTCTGTTAAATCTTAAGATTATACTACATCTTTCTAAAAAATTTCTTATAGTTTTAATATATATTTTTTTGTGCTATAGGTTTCACAGAATTCCTTGGATCTCACACCAACACTTAACACTAGTCAAGTATATTTTCATTGCCCAAAAATATTGTTTTATTTTTATTCACACAAATTTATTTGTTAAAGTAGGTAATTATCTTGTTATCTACACAGATTGAATCTCATGTTGATATTGGAGATCTTACTACTTTGCCAAGTTTTCTGGAATTATTAAAACAGGTTTGCTGCTCTTTACTGTAAATGTTTAGTGTTTTTTATATACTTTGGATGTTAAAGGTTTGGATTCATATTGCTTATGCATTTTTATAGGCTGAGCCACATCATTCAACTTCATCATTTCAAAGATTTGGTGTGTAGAAATTCACAGAAGGATGAAGAAGACTTGAGGTTGCTGGTTGCAGTTGCTGTTGCTGGTTGTAGTTGCTGGTTGCAGTTGCTGTTGCTGGTTGTAGTTGCTGGTTGCAGTTGCTGTTGCTGGTTGTAGTTGCTGGTTGCTAGTTTTTAAACAAATATTTGTTATTAAGTAATATATTAAGGACTCATTTTCCATTGTTTGTTAATTGTATAAAAACATAATCATTTTTTGAGTAACTAGCAAATGATCTTGCTGGTTACATACTTACATTTGTGTAGGTTCTTTTGTCTGCTCTTAATCTATATATGCACAAGTGTGGGTTCTTTTGTCTAATCCTAATCTATATATGTAAAATGTTGTATGTAATTTCGTCTGGAGCCATTCCGAGATTAAGCATTGCATCTAAGTGCATATTAGCATTTTTTATCTGGCCTTGCTTGCATAGCTTGTTCATAAGCACATTATAGGTTGCAACATCAGGGATGTGTCCATCACTCTACATCTTCTTTAGGAACTTGAAACCCATTTTTATATCACCTTTCTTACAGAACACATCAATGGCTATGGTAAATATAGCATCATCGGGTTGCATCACTCAACTATCCATTCTTGCATAGGCCATTGAGAAGGGTTTGTACATAATTAAATCAGGTTTCACACCTTTCCTCAACATCTCATGATACATTTCCACAACAAAGCCAACTTTTCCATGCCCACAGTTCCCATCAATTAAATTAGTAAAAATAACATCATTTGGCACCAATCCTCTGTCACCTAAACCCTTCCTCCAAATTTTCCAATTTACAGTAACCATTTATCGAAGCATTGAAACTAACAGCTAGGCCTCAAACCCCACTTCCCAATTTGATAAAAAATCAACTGGGCTTCTTTCATTTTACCATCTTTGCATAAGCTGTGTATCAGAATGTTAAAGTTGCACACTTTAAAGAGGGTACCCACAATCCAAAATCTCCGAGTAGAACGCCCAAGCTGCCGCAGGCGAATTCGACTTCATCAAGAAGTCAAGAAGACAACCACAGGCCTAAAATGGGACGCCAATTTAATGCTTGCAAACCAATTGGAAGCACTGAATCACATAAGAGACAAAGCCAGAATCAACGTAAGCATTCCTGAGAGCATCGAACTCAAAATTAGATTGGTGGGTGGCTCTGGCTTGGAGAAACGACGCAAAAACGGAAGCAGTGGAGTCCTTCCCCTTTCGAGAGACTACGAATCGGATGAGATCCTGAGCCTGGGAGTGCAATTGACGGGCGGAGAAGACGGAGGCCATGGCGCAATAAGAGTGTAGGGTGTGGCGGAAAGGGGATCGAGAACAGAGTCATGAGAAAATCGGCATAGCAGATTTTGGAAGATGGCGTGAATTGATGGCGTTAATTGCTGCCGTTAAGTTGAAGATGCAGCCAATTTGATTTGTTTAATTATTTGGTGACATGGCAATTTCTGATTGGAGGGACAGCCATTGGGACAGCATTTTGAGACAGCAGATCTCGGCTCAGCATAATGATATCCCACGGACGGCTGAGAGCTTCTCTCTCTAGCTTGGGTTAGCTTTGAGATATTTAACCACTAATCTTAAAATAATAATTAACGTTATCCGTGTTTAAATAGTCTCACTCAAAAAAATACTGTGTTTATTTAAGAGATTAAGTTTTAAGTTTTTACTCACAATTCATTTGTCTTTCAGGTCAAATCAAAGACATGATAGGTTGTGAATTTTAGAAAAAAAATATGTTGACGGGACGTATGAGACTTCCATGCCAAGTCAAATAATCATTCTATTAGATCATCTCCAACTCAATCTCAAATTTGAGATAAAACCCTCTCCAACCCACCCCCAAATTCTATCTCAAATTTGGGGTTGCAGTATTCCTTGACCCCAAATGTGGGGTAATATGTTTATTCCTATTCCCCCCCTCCCCCACCAAATTTTTTAACTATAACAAAATTTAATTCCATTTGATTCCCACCTTTATATATTTTTACATTTTCATTTACTTATTATTAGTATTAATAATATTTAAATAATATTAATAAACTATAATCAATTAATGAATAATAATTAATAAATGCACTAAATAATAATTTATTATAATTATTAAATGCACTAAATTAAAAATTACTAAATAAAATTTACATGTAATAATATTTTTTAATTTTGTAGTGTTCAATGTAATGGTTTGTTAATTGAGATAGTAAATGTAATGCTTTTATTTTTTTTTAATATTATTGATAATTAAATTTTTTTAGTTTATTATGTAATTTTTAGGTAATAATTTAAGTTGATATATAATAAATAAGTAAATAATTTACATTATAAAAAATATTTAGAATCAAAAAATAAAGACAAAAATAAACTATTCCTTTACCCCTTGTCCAAAAAAAAAAAAAGTGAATCGCTCACCCCAGACGCCCCCACACCCGACTCGACAGAATGTGAGGGGGTTAATAATGGTGACTCAGCCAGATACAGTGGCTAGACCAGTGTTCACTGCGTATAAGGAGTTCTCCTCATTTTGAGATATTGCTCTCATACTACTGCTGACAAGACTTGATTCTTAATCCTTATCTCAAATTTTACCTTAAAAATACTTTGTATCTCCAACTATGATTAACTGAGCTGCGTAGAATTGGGATTTATCCCAGATTTTGGGTAAGTTGGGGTAAAGGGTCGGAGACGACCTTAAAGTAAGTGGGCCCCTAAGTTTTGAACGGAGCGGCTGGACGGCTGGACCAACCAATGCAGCAGGTGGATGTGCCATTTCAGGCGCCTCTGTCTCTCCAGACTTTGACAAATTGGCCCCAATATCACAGTTAAGTGGCTCAGAATGAATTTCAAAATCAAAGGCAACAGAGGCTTGGTGGCCTTCAGCGTCAGAACAAACCATGCGATTAAAGTCCATTCCCTATGACTTACAATGTCATACATTTTATGACTTACGTTTTATAAAATAAAGGACAGCAACGGTGGTTGAGCAACCGTCGCTTAACATTTTGAAAATTGTGTACGAATATATATAAATAATTTCACATATATATATATATATATTACTGAATATATTCATATATGTGTCCAGAACAAGCCAGAGATACTATTTTTATATCCTTTTGACTCATATTGTATGAGTTCTTCTCTTTTTAATTTAAATATTTTTGTCTTATTAAATAAAATTTTAAGTCCATACCCATTTCAAACAAATAATATTTTTTAGGTAATTTTTAGATATTTTCTTTTATAAAAAACAAACTATGTTTTCTAATTATATCTCCAGTACTCTTTCTTAAAATTGCACGTGTTAAATAATTGATCACTTCCCACCGCATAGAGAACACGTGCTCTTTATCAAAGAAAACAAAAAGAACATGTGCTAAATAATTCATGGACAAGAATCAGATGGTAGGTGGCAACAATTCTTCCACATAACTTGGACATGCCAAAGTTTTAGTTTGAAAAATTAGATAATTCTATATTAGAAGATATTATTTAAATTTAATATTTTTGATAATACCTTGTATTAATGCTTAATACTACATAGTAATAAAGTATTTAACTCTAGAGATAAATACAAGAATACCTTGAGAAGGCAAAACCTAAGTCCTATGGCACCCCAAATTTAATTTGAGAGCTCAACAAGATGGGATAGGAAAGGTTGGACCTAATTTGATTGAATCACTATGTATTATTTTTACATAAAATGATTGATTTAAGTGTTGAATGATCTATGAAAATTTGATCTGAGCGTCGCTTTCCTATAACAAGTAAAGATATATAGTTTAAACAATCAAATATCGAATATATTCAAGGGCTAAATTAACTAAAATATATAGTTTAAACATTATCGCTACGTCAACAATTTTAGTTAGGAATCATTAAAAAATTACTTTAGTAACCACATTATTTTCAATAATATCAAAACAGACACTCAAAATATAAAATTAAAAATAAATTTAAAATTAAAAATTTAAAACTGAAAAATGAAACTTAAAAAAAAACTATCCATTACTATTTTTCTTAACTCTATTCTTCCATTATTGAGTATTTATTTGACCGTCAAAGTTTATCTTAGAGCCCAGACTCATTAGAAATTAGCAAGTGCTGCATCCAACCCCAACTTTCCACCAACATCACACATCAAAAGTGATCTAATGCATAAATAATTAATTAACTAAATAGTTGTTCTTAGGGGAATTTAACGGTTAGTTTAATTATTGAATTGATCGAAATCAATAATGATTATATTGAATTGAACTGAATGATTAATCTAAAATTAAAAGTCAAAATTCAACAAAAAATTAATCAAACCAAACATATACAAGAAAAAAATCGAATCAAATCGATAAATTCGATATGTTTAATTCAATTAATTTAAATAAATTAAACTTTTACTCTCTCTAAGTATGCTAAACAAATTCTTAAATTATGATTATTAGTTACGGCAATTACATATATAAACTCCAGTCAGATCATATATATGTTTTATTATTCACTAATTAATAACAAATTCTATGGCTGTCCTGTTAATTATCGGAAGTTAATAATTTAATTGTGTGTTGTTGCAGGAATTAATTAATCCTTTAATTAATTAACTATGTAACAGCCCGTCTCCCAGAGTCCTCGCTAGCATAGAGGATTCGTAAGAGGGTCATTACTAAAATGATATCGAACAATAATATAACTACACTCTTACTAAAATCACAATCTTTTTATCATAATCATCTTTACAAAACCATTCATCACTTGGTCCCACCTAAGCTTACATAACATATATCAATTTCAAAAACGTAAACATTAACCTTAACAAAGGCACAAAGACACCCAAGATCTAGGTTCGGGAGAGCTCTGCACTTGCTATCATGACTCGACTTTAACGAGCGTACCTGCGATCTCAGGATATGCTGACCTGGAATGATGTAAAGCAAATGTGAGTCGCAAGACTCAGCAAGCTCATGAAAGAAAGACTGGAGGTTAACGATATGACTCTTCCCATAACACCCCATGCAATTTATGCCAATGCAACGTCATGTCATGCCATGCCCAATACTTGCTTTACTTCTAGATGCTTAAACATATAATAAACTTCACATAAATGGTCATTGGGGCCCACATAAAACATACACTAGCACCCAAGTCCAACATACAAACCTGTTATCAGCCTCTTATAGGCTACCATACCATTTCCTTTACATGTCCATTTCCCTGTCACTATCGTCTTATCATGTCGTTGTCGTGGGACTCTAACTCCCGGTCTTATCGTGGACCACGCCGCCATAGGACTCTAACCCCCGGTCTTATTGTTGTCGTGGCCACGTCGTGGACCACGCCGCCGTAGGACTCTAACTCCCGGTCTTACCGTGACCACATCCACCACCCATATTCAACATTTAAAACCGCACATTCTCACCATGCAGTGCAACAAATAAGAAATGCAATGGCTTTTATAGCATAAACGTGATGGCAAGGCCCCCATAAACCAAGCATCAGGCCCTGCTACGCCTCACATAAGAATACACACATGCAGCATGCTCTAAATGAATATACT
The DNA here is from genome assembly GCA_036245055.1 of Diospyros kaki. Classification (NCBI taxonomy): domain Eukaryota; kingdom Viridiplantae; phylum Streptophyta; class Magnoliopsida; order Ericales; family Ebenaceae; genus Diospyros; species Diospyros kaki. Next base: position 46,239,203 of record BSEG01000005.1, read on the forward strand.
CACCTAGGGCATCCAAATTGGCTCTTAGACCAACCGGGTCATGTAAATGCTCATACATCCCATCATACACAAAGCATGTCCCCACGTGAATGCAACCCAGCCCCTTGTAGCACACACATCATGATATGCACAAACCAAGATGGGAATCTGGAGTATCAGCTCTTCTGGCCCGTCTAGCGCTTATCGTAACAACCGATGACTGGCGCCCATACATCCAGCCATCAACTATCACGACCCACGGTCGACAGTCAGTGACTTTGTACCCTTAGACACACTTACTGACAACATCCAACTTATACACTTCCAACTTAACATTTATTAAACCATTCCCATGACATCTCATGCACTTGTAACATAATAATTAATACACCATGCCTGATCTCATTTCTTCTAATTTTCATAAAACCATCTCAACATGCAACACAAACTCTTATCATATTTCTATAATCTAAACCATATCATTTTCTAAGAACTTAACCCCAACGGGTTCGGCATCATTCCCAAGGAAAGCGGAGCGATACGAAGTTCCGTAACGATTGAAATGAAAGATATCATGACGCCATTGCTTAGCTCATTCCATTAACAATAAACTCATTAATAAAATAAAAGTCATTAAGTGGTTACCACGCGGATTAGTGTTATTGATGCGTGGAATCGAGTCAAGGTGAGGGAGGATTTTGAGTACAAGAAACCTCGAAGACTTTCACAAGAAATAAATAACGCGAGGAGAGGGTTATGAGCTTGCCTGAAAACGGCTTATTTCAGCCTTTCTTGTGCTCTCGATGCAAAGTAAAACATTTTTTTTATCAAATAATACAATCGTGACTTAAATTAATTAATTCTAACGCGTAAACTGTATAATCTAACGGTATAAAATCCATGATTTAAACATATAACACTTATATAAATTTTATCCACTTACCTGAATATTTTAAACACTAATTAATCACCAAAATCTCTTAATTTTCCTTACTTTTTCTTCCTTCCCAACTGCTGCTCGTGAGCCCTTCATCTTCTCCCTTAATTTCTCTCTTCCTCTCTCTCATTTACTCCCTGTTTATTGGCAGCAAAAGTGGCTGAAATGGCCACTGGAATGGCCTTAAATTGCCTCCAAAGCTTGCTGCCCAAGCTTTGCCTTATATATATCAATTTAAGTGGCTTTTAAGCCACAAATTGGAATGGCCAAGGATGAGCCACGCCACGCACACATACAAATATATATATATATATATATATTAACTAATTAATTTAATTTAATTTAATTTGATTAACTTTTTTATTATTATTATTTTTATTATTATTATGATTTATATTATTATTGTTATTATTTTTATTATAGTTTATTTTATTATTTTCATAAATACATCCGATTAATTTAATTAATCATCTTAATTTCCTATTTCTTTAAAATATCATAAATAAATATTTTCTCAAAAATTTTCAAATATTCTAAAATATCCTCAAACATCCAAATTAATTATTTTTATTTATCTCTAAATTTTTAGGATGCTACAAACTATATAGCAAATTATGTTGCTAAAGATGTTTACTAATTTGAAAAAAATAAAAAAAAACCCAAAGTGTTCTCACACGTGGTAAATTCTAAAGGTACCTACCTAGTCATGACCTATCCATATAGTCGTGTCATGTCATATTCTAAAGTTACCTACCAAAATAGTCGTTAAAATGAGCCAAATTTCGTACGGTCACTTAAAAGTTCTGTTGAGTACATTCTTGTATCCATCCTTATATTTTAATTTTTTTTATAATTATTTATTTTTTATTATTTTAATTACTTCTATATTTTTAAATTAATTTAACTTTTATATTTTGATATAAAAATTAATTTAATTTAATTACAGAGATATAATCAAAATAATATAAAGTTTAAATTATTACATTAAAATAATTTAAAAATTAAAATTAATTAATTTAAAAATATAAATATTAAAATATAATTAAAACAACCCCAAAAAAGAAAAATCTTTAGTAAAACAAAACACCAAAAAATAATTAGAAGGTGAATGGTCTGCTTAACTGCGTCAAATTATATGCTATTTTCGTAAAAACCTTCACTTGCACCAGTCGTCAGTCGCCAGTCGGCACAATGTGAATACGTTTCGTTTCTGGGACGCCCGCACTCGTCTTAAGTCTTAGGTTTCTGCTCTCTCTCTCTCTCTCTCTGTATATATATATATAGACAGCTCCACAAGCTACCTCCATATATCCAGCTCACAACAATCTTTAACTCAGAGAGAGAGAGAGAGAGAGAGAGAGAGAGAGAGATGGAAGTCATGCAAATACTTCACATGAACAACGGGGAAGGAGAGACAAGCTACGCAAAGAATTCAACAGTCCAGGTAATTGGGCCTTCCATCTGCATGAATTTCTTTGATTTCTTCCATTAATGAATGATTAATAAGCATTTCACTGGTTTCCTCAGAGGAAGATAATCGCAGTGGCGAAATCAATGGTGGAGGAAGCCGTACTGGCCATCTTGTCGGAAAACTTCCCGGAGAGCATGGGCATTGCCGACTTGGGCTGCTCGTCGGGCCCCAACACCCTCATCGTCGTCTCCAAGATCATCGACATTGTCTACTCCGACGCCTGCCGGACGGGCCTCTCCCCGCCGGAGCTCAGGGTCTGCCTGAACGACCTTCCGGGCAACGACTTCAACGACATATTCCAGCAGTTGCCGGATTTCTACAAGAAGCTGAGGCAAGAGAAAGGCGGCGGCTTTGAACGGCGATGCTTCATCTCCGGGACGGCTGGATCGTTCTACGGCCGGCTGTTCCCTAACAACAGCCTTCACTTCGTCCACTCCTCCTCCAGCCTCCATTGGCTTTCTCAGGTAATTAATTAATTTTAGAAAACTTTCCAAAATACCAATAATAAAACAAATAAATGTTTTCCTAATTATTATACATACATAATTTTGATCTCTTAAATAACGTGCTAAGCAATGCTAATGTAATAATTATGTGAGATTCACTTATTTAATTCTTTCAACACAACAACTTAATAGAGTAAATTTCACATTATTATATTTTAATTCTCACATTAACATTATTTAATATAAATTAAATAACATTACTTAAAAAATTAAAATTTACACATATATATGTATATTATGTGTTAGTAATTATTTTGCAACCCGTGGGCTGAAAGAGATGACACGCATTCTGCTCTTTCAAGGGAAGCTGGCGGGCAGGAAAATATGCTGAATAAGATAATTAAGGGCAAGAAAAATAGCTGAGAGAACCTGTGAAAAAGCAGTGTCATATTATGGTTTAAGTCTGAGGACCCATTGAGAGGACCACTATACCTACTGGCCGGCCATTCATTATAAATGGAACCAAACTTGGCAAAAAGTGTTTGAATCTGATAAATAGAACTATTATTTTTTAAGAATAATACTATTTATCTAAAGAGTTTAGGTGACATTTTTTATTTGTCAATGAAAAGGTGAATAAAGTGAAGATAAATCTCTAATTCAGATAAATAATATTATTTATTTTATTACATAATGAAAAGATACCACCTAAACTCCTTAGATAATACTATTTATTTAGATTGAAAATTCATGCCTAATTTATTTATTTTTTTATTGTCTAATGAAAAGATGTCAATTGAAGAAAGATGGGAGATCTAGATAAATATTATTATTCTTTCTTTAATTTATCATGGATAATGACCAGAAAAATAACTTGGCTTTTGTTAATTGTTTCGATTTTTTGCAATACTTTTTAGGTTCCAGCAGCGCTGGAGAACAACAAAGAAGAACACCTAAACAAGGGAAAGATTTATATATCGAAGAGCAGCCCAGTGAGCGTTGTGGAAGCATACGCGTCCCAGTTCAAGAAGGATTTCATGGACTTTCTCAAGTCTCGATCCGAAGAAATGGTTACTAATGGACGAATGGTTTTGTCTTTCATGGGCAGAAGATCTGCAGATCCATCAAGTAAAGAGGGCTGCCATCAATGGGAGCTCCTGGCTCAAGCTCTCATGGCCATGGCTTCCGAGGTATATCTATAAAGCTAATCTTTTTTTTATGTTTTTGGGACAGTATAAGATTAACCTTAACTTCAAAACCCAGATTGATGGATGCAGAACGATGATGTTTAGTTTAATCTCATTGCATGTATACATCATGTAGGGACTGGTTGAAGAGGAGAAGATAGACTCATTCAACGCCCCTTACTATGCGCCGAGCCCGGAAGAAGTGAGAATGTTGGCAGAAACAGAAGCTTCTTTTTTGGTGGATCGCTTGGAGGCCTTTGAAATCGAGTGGGATGGAGGAGGCGGCGGCTACAACTGTGCCGCCGGGGAAATGCCGTCGAAAGGCCACCTGGTGGCGAAGACCGTTCGAGCAGTGGTGGAGCCAATGCTGGAATCTCACTTCGGCAAGGAGATGGATCTGGACGACTTGTTCCGCCGGTACGCAGGACTGGTCGGCGATTACCTGTCGGTGAACAGAACCAACTACGTGAATTTGGTCGTCTCCTTCGTCAAAAAGCGTTGATCGATGTAGGGGTATGGTGATTTTGGGTGAAGAAGAAGAAAAAAGAAGTGATTCCAGTCCACAAGCTGGATTGCAAAGGTCAAACAACAATGGAAGACTGAAGCATGACCTCTCTCTTTCTGCCGCCACCACTTTGACGAACAGATTAATTCAATATTAAACTGTCTTTCATTTTTTAATTAATTTTTTACATATTATATTTATTTAAAAAATTAAATTTACATGCTAAAAAAGAAGACGACCACATCACCTTAATTAATCTTAAATAGTTACTCATAATTCTATTATTATAAATTAATTAAAATAAAAATATCAAACTTACACTTTAAGTGGAAAAAAAGTCACCGCCAATTGATGATTTGAGTACAAAAATAGAGAAAAAAAAAGTAAAAAAATGTAACTACGATCATTAGTTAATCCGCCTGTAAACTCGAACAAAATTCTATTTTATCTAAAAGCCAATCAATTTATAGTCTAAGCAAAATCTAATTCATTAATCATAGAAGTAAATTAATTTTTAATTTATTTTTAAATTGTAGAAGTAAAATAATTTGCGATAAGTATTCAATAAGTTCACTTGAGAAATGATTTTTATTTTTAGGATAAAATTTAGAAAAATTTGTTTTAATAAACCTAGGTTTTTTATTTATAATTTTATCTTTAACTATTTGTATGTCTATTTTAGATAGTATCGGAAAATGCATTACCAATATCATAATCGATGGAGAATATTATTGCGATCGGATCTACAAAATGGAGGTTAAAACTATCTAAGAACATTCTTAGGATTACTCACTAACACTCAAGTTGTTACAAAATATCTAAAATGAAATACAAAAGAGAAGAGAAAGAATTGGGGAGAGTAGAAGCTAAAGAAAGAAACTAATTAACTCCTCATTCTAATATCGTTGTATTTATAGACTTAACTTAGTCTCTTTTAAATAAATTAAACTTCTACTTTACCCTAAATCCTATATATCAGGTTTTGCCATCTGAACTTGGTTTGGGCTCTAACCTCTTAGATCTCAATTGTCACTACATCAATGTTTTAGGGTAAAACACTTCATGCAGATGAAGATATTTACTTATTTGGATCATTTTATAAAATTGTACAAAGGTAAAACACTTCACAATAAAATTTTTCTTAAGAAGAAATTATATGCTCTATGGATGTCAGAATCTACTTTGATGACATAACACGTTAACATTTTGAATACTTTATTTTCTCAAATCACATCTTTGGATTATAAAATATAGATAAATGAGCGTGCTGAACTTTTACTTCAAAGTCTACTAAATTTGTATGATTAACACATCATCAATCTGACAAATACTTCCATTACAAAAATCCTAGTATTTGATGATATTCTGGAAAAAGAAAATCGATGCAAAAACAAAGAAGACAAATTGACTAATTTGCAACAAAGGGAGGCACTAACGGTGGTGAGAGAGAAATCAACCGAACGTGACTCAAGTGGGAGCCAAAATCATGGTAGGTTAAACTCAAGAAATAAGAAGAACATAAAGTGCTACCACTGTGGCAAAAAGGGTCACCTAAAGAATGATTGTTGAAATTTGAATGAGAAAAATTATACTTCTCAAGGAAACGTAGCAAGTATCTCAGATGAAGGTGATGCACTTATTGTGAAGCAACGACGGGTAAATTCGGGAGTGGATCTTGACACAACTTCAACGTCATAGCAACCTCATCATTAGATGAAGAAACCTAGAATATAATGTCTTTGATTAGTACTTACGTCATACATATTAGGAACCCCCAAACTTATTTTACGAATATAGGTATTAAATTCTGAAAATTGATGAAACACCTTTTCCTCCTCAATTTTGTTCTTTTCAATCTTTGAATAAAGATCAGACTCTTGCTATTGAGAAAGACGGGCATCACACATTAGAACATGTTTTAGGACATAGTAATTCTTAACACATTGCAAACCTTAAAGATCAAATTAGGGTTAACTATCAACTTCATCACACTAAAAACTTCACTATGTTTGCAAATATTCTTAACTCGGGCCTGCATCCTAAACAAAATTTATTTCTCTTCCAAAATTAAAACTTAGCCAAGATACATTCCCTTGTTGAAACAACAAAAGAACGTTGTTTTAATGCAAAAAAATCAAGCACATGTTTGGGGGGAAAATTATACACGTTTACTAATACCTTACGCAACTCATCCTTTACCTCGACCATAGTTTTCCCAAACAATTTCACACACTCATGGTCCTATACCAAAAAGGTTGCATTGCTACTACGGTCAACAACCCTTAGTTGGAGCTTGAACCTAGCATAAAATTCAATTAAACACAAGTCACATTTGTTAGTACTCCTTCATCATGGTAAAAAACTTGAAACATGACAATTGAATGTAGATGACCTTTCATAACCCGTCTTATCGTAGTGGTCATAACGCTCACAGTAGAACTTTTTCCCAACATGGTTAAATTTCTTAGAACATGTTTTGTAAGATAAGTATCACCATTCTCGATCGGTCTCAACTGTTGGTCCCTTAGGGTTTGGCCACTCAAAAGGAGGGGTGAATTGAGTGCTTTAAAATTTTATTAGCTTTTTATATATAAAGATCTTGTTATTAAAAATTTACCAAAATTAGGTTTATATAGATATATGTGAGGTGATGAAGAGATGAATTACTAGCCACAAGATATATCAATGAAACACAAAAATATGGCACAAGACGATTTTTAAGTGGTTCGGTATATTCCACACACTTACTCCACTCTCCCAAGGTTTAATCACCATTGGGGTTCCACTATAAATCAAACACCAAGGTTTTCTCCTTGGATCACCTTGGAAACTAATACAATCCTAGATTATAAATAGTTCTAGGAGACCTAAGCAATCCATAACATTGTTTAGATAAATACAATACTTTGTCCACACTTGGACTCAAATGACTTAAGCAATAAGAAAATTATACAAGGCAATAAGTAAATAAAATGATACAATAACCTCAAGATGGAGAATTTCAACTACAACTTGAAGAGACTTTCTCCTTTCTTTGCCTTGTGGCTCTTGAGAGATTCAGCAATGAAGCTTGAGAGCCTTTGGATACTTGGTTAACTTGATGAGAGAGATTAAGAGCTTGTAGTGTTTCTTTGAAATAAAATAGGTGCTAAACTTCTCAAGCAAAACGGTCTTGAAGCTTTTATAGACGAGCCTGGAGAACCTGTGCAACATTCAAAAAATTGACCATTGGATCCCGAGGAGTCGACTTTCCTTTCACAGGAGTTGACTCTCATTTTAAGTGGGAGTCGACTCTTCGAAAAATGCCAATGCTGCTAGGTTGATTCTGCATAATCCTGCTCTCGGTTGTGTCGCCTCTCGCTTTGCAATAGTCGACTTCAGCTTAAGGAGAGTCGACTCTAGATAAATAAGAGTCGACTTCCAAAGTAAAAAATTTACAAAAAATAGATTTATACATATAATAAATGCTTGAGACTTGGCTTTAACTAAAACCATAATTTTAGAAAATATAAAATAATTTACTTGAAAAAAATATGGACTATAAATTATACATCAATTATAAAATATTATTTTTGTTAATTTTCAAAACTTACTTGAAAATTTTAATTGAGACAAGTTGGCTCAACATCAACCGCAACAACGGTGGCAAATACCCAAAAACTTCCAAGCTAGGAAATAAGAAAAAATACATTTAAAAATTTTAAGGAAGGAAAGAAGTCAGTACACAAATTAAGCTATCAAAGACAAGACAATATAAATCCAGCATAGACTATCTCCTTAGTCTCAGTTAGTTGATTATGTAACACTCTATTTTTTCAAGGCATGTCACTATGTTGGGATTCAACATATAAAAATATATTCTCTTTTCACGATACCTCTCTGAACACCTTAAGTATCGTATCCCAAAGAAAATCCCCAACATACTGTGTTTACCTTCTCAGCATATAAAGCTTAAATAGGAATAAGTTAAGACAGGTAACATTATCATAAATGCAGAAGCAAGAATCGAAATCTGATATGACACTTAACTGAACTCATTTATTCATAACATGAAAACTGTACCATAGTATAAAATCATATCTTCAAACAAAATACATGGAGAACCATCTCTCAGAAGTAACAATTGAGTACCTCGAAAATAATCAAAAGATATCGCAAAACAACATTGAACCTTAACAGTATCACGTGATCGATTTTCGAACATCATTCGTAATATGTAACACTCTTACATTTAACAACACTATTCATTAATAGAACATAAGTTTCTCAACATGACTAAAGCCTATTCGAATCTTCATGAAGAAACAAAATACAAGAACATCTTGCGAAATTCATCGGACACGTCACCTCGTGTCGTTACATCTCAACCACTTCCTTGTCTTTGTTGCAAGTCCCAATTAGAACGTCTGAATGTTTCAGGGACAAAGTCCAATTAAAATATGAACCTTTTAGTGAGAGTCTAAAAACAGTTACATGAATGCATAATACAAAGACATGAGCAAACTTACACCCTAGTGTAACTTCCCTGAAAAACCAGTCTGGCACGAAACCCTATGCAGTCCCGGTATGCACGCAAGGCAACAGAATACTTCTATACGTTGTTCTGACAACACCCTTGGGGAATTACAACAACACTATTAGGGCATCATCTCATCCCATTCACATATATCGATATGTCAACAATATCATGCTGAATGAAATACCACAACCATCGATGCAATAATACATGTACGACTATGTCAAGATACACATAAATTACATATAACTTAGCAACCTTTATGAATATCATGCTCAACATAGGAAAAATATATCATGTATAAGTTTGTGGGGAAAACCACATGCAACAAAACCATTTTAGGATAAAACCACTCACTTTGACATAGCCTTTTTGGCTTTCTCGGTATGCATGCTCTATCTCAATTTTTGTGTCAGGCTTCAATAATCATACTATTTCTCAATCTCAAGGTTCAACGTGTTGAGTTCTAACCTAGTTAAGAGAGGGGGTGAATTGACACCTTTTTAAAATTCTAAGAAAAAACTTATGCACGTATATATATGAGAAAACAAATTTAATATAAATCAAAATTGTAGTTGAGAGTACGGGAACACTTAAATACTAGATGGATAATATGATATTCGTAAACTGTGCTAGTATGTGCTTTGATCCAATATACTTTTCAAATTATAACTTGGTGAAAACAAGTGATTTGAATGCACACAATAACAAGATTTTAAATAAACCAAATGGAATATTGAATTAGTACAAAGAATAATCAATTTAAGCAAATCAGAATATAATCAAACAAGAATAAGTAAGAGTGAAGAGAAGAAGAACACAACGATTTATAGTGGTTCGACCTTTATGGCTTACATCCACTACCTAAGGATTCCATTCCTTAGGATTTTCAAACAAATCCACTATATGAAACTTTTCTTACAACCACCAAAGCCTTCACTTGGCTTCACCACCACCAAACTATTTCTGGAGTCTCACACTCACTAGTTTGGATTTTGTTCGCTCTTTACAAGATACAAGAATAGTAGAGATTGAGAAATAGGGTTCTCTCAAAAATAATACAATGAAGTGTAGAGAACTCTCTCAGTTTTCTCTCAAGAATATAGAGGAAAAGAAAGACTTGGAGAGAATGAAAATCTTGGCCAATGATGTAGAAAATAATAAGGCTTCCAAAAATTGTTCCAAAACCTTCAAGAGACCCTTTTATATAGTGCTAGAGAAGGCTTTCCTTGATCAATCTCAGCCCTCCATGTGTCAAGTCTTCAAGCCAATCTCAGCCCTTCGTTTGAATTCTTGATTTACCTTCTATAATCAGCTAACTTGATTGATCATCAAGATCTTTGACTTTTGTTGATCTCCAATCAGCCTTGAATGAGCAAATCAATTCCAATAATGCATGGTTGACTTTAAGGATTAAAATATCTTCAAAATTCTTCATAATTCTTGCAAAATCGACCATAAATAAGAACTAATCAATTCTGACTTCTAGTTGAATCTTCAATCACCTTTGATTGTGCAATTGGCCCCTTAGCTTCCATAACAAGTATAGCTAATTTGAAATTTGAATTTAAACCTCCAAATGGTGTAAAATCCATCCAGATATTCTCAAATAATGAAGCAAATTTGTCCAACAATGAAGATATCAATTATAACTTCAAAAGCCCTTAATTGATCAAGTTTTCATAGTAAAAATGTTGACAATAAGAAGAGAATCAATTTGTGTAGCTGAATATATGCAAGACATCCTTAGAATATTCTCCCATAATGAAGATATCAATTCGCCATAATGAGGATATCAATTAGTCATAATGAGTAGGATAATTGATTCTATGATTTGAGTAGAGGATCCTTTTAATGAGAGAGAATCAGCAATAAAGAAATGTAATATCAATCAAGGTTTAACTTTCAAACATTAATTTCCTCCATTAATGTTGAACAATAAGGCTGAATCTTTAACTTCTTCATTTGAATGCAATTCAAAAATTCTTCCATATTTAACTGAGTAAAGAAGCTTCTAAGAACCTTTAAATTTACTCCATGATTCTCTTACCATATTTAGACTAACGAGATGATGTAACCTTGATGAGTGTGCTCCACGTGGTTGCCATGTCATCAAGATGCCACATTAACAATGACATGTCGCCAAGTTACATATATGGAAACTCCATATAGTGGACTACTCCAATCTCCTCAAAAACTTCCATATAGATCTTTTGAACTTCCCATATATAAACAAGGATTCTATATATATAACTTCTAGACTTTCCATTCCAAGAACTTTCCATACATAGCTCAAATACTCAAATTTCTGGAAAGCTCTCTAAAAACTTGTTTCCATATATAATGAAATCTCTATATAAGAATAAGAAGTTTCCATAAATAACTTGTGTCATGAAATCACTAAAGAATAGCTTTGTAAGCCTTATGAACGCTTCATGCTTTGTTAGTACATAAAATATAAATGCACATTCACATTCACATTCACACTCACACATGCTAATCATCAATCATCAAAATCTACACTCAACACAACGATCCCTGTCCATCATATTTATTCAAAAGAATATCAAAATCTATTTTCTCATAATTTTCTCTTATTTTCTCCCTATTTTTCTCTCGATAATTCCAAAATAAATACCAACTCAAGGTTTTTCCTAAATTTTTCTCCACCATAATGCATAAAATAATTTTAGAAAAATATTAAAAAAAATTAAAATTACCCATAGGCCACGCGCCTTCACACTCTAGGCGCATGTACTGCTCGTGATGACTAGCGCGTACACCACATACGCCGGTCATTTTCTCCAGTGTCTATCACTGGCATTTGCTAGATTTTTCTCCAATGTTGATCTACACCTCAAGTCGATCCCACTGGTGCTCTCTTTGGCCTGAAACCATCACCAGAAGACCTCTATTTGGCCGTTTAAAGTCTCGGCTCTAACAACTTACCTGTTTTTCGACCAAGCTCGAAACACCCTCGAGACCACTCCATAACGCCTAAAACTTTCCAGAATCAACCCTCTTCTCTTGGGGAACAAAAGCCTCTTATCCATTCCATCAAAAACACTCCAAAACTCAAGCAATATGATGCTCTAAAATTGGTCAAAACCCTCGCATATTTATAGGCAAAATTCGGCCATTTCTTTACCAATCACTAGCCATTACATAGCCTATACGCTTCCTAGGATGATGGTGGTCATGCCTTGACAAGATATTACCGTCCTATCGCCTAATTTTAGCCCATGTACGGCTACTAGATCGTCCATACCCTTGGCAACAAGTTTCAAAAATTACATTTTGGCCCTCTTCTTCAAGTCTTTAGAGTTTGATATTTTACCACATGAACCCCTAAGTCTCATGCTTCTCTATTAGCCCAACAAATTTAAAAAAATATCATTTTCACCCCATTTTCAACTAGAATTGAAAATTACACTTAGGCCCTAAATGCATGTTTCGACTATAAACACTTTTGTTTCATCCCGAAATTACTTAAGTGTTGTTATATTCATAAAATTTGAATCTCTACAAGGTTTTGTAGATTTTTCGAAAACCTTTTACCATCATTTGATTTTTTAGGCTATAATTTAGCTGTACCAAAAATAGTCTCTGATTTGATTTCTTTCGACGCCATAAATCTCGCCTCAAGACGCTCGTCAATATCATACTTTTTTCCTTAGACATCTAAGTTCTGAGGCATTCCCTTTCGTTGATTCGATGATTTATTTTACTATCAAACCAATTTTTCGCTATTCCGAACTCGTCTAAATTACATGGCAACCTCACGAAAATATAGGGTATTACATATAATTGTTTTCATAACTCAATTCCCACTAGCAAACTCAACAGTAATAATGTAAACTAACGATGAAGATAGAAGACTAATTCTTTAGGAGCCACCATCTTTATCAACAATTAGCCTTACGTTTATTTAAAAAAAAAAATCAATTATCCACATAGCCATCATCATTTCTTATCTTTTGATATTTAAAAAAAATATTTTCCATTAGAGAAGTCTTTTATAATATAAACAAAATATACTTTTTACGAAACTCTTTGATGTTGTCAATCAGCACATTCACTACCACCTTAGTTATGTGAAAGGTATTGTAAACCCTCATAATCTCTGCAATAAAAAATGTGATTTTTTTATTGCACTTGAAAATCATAAAAATACCAAATCAACAAAAAGTAACTTATAGAGATGAAAGTATAAAGATCATTATATTTTTTCACACGACATAATTGCATAATAAGCACAACTGCCTCTCCGTTGGCAATATCCAAATGGGAACTCATCTCACATGCGTAGTCACCCCATAAGGTATAGGGTAGTCGATTCCTCCTATAAGATAAAAATAACTTAGATCAAGGAACAAAAAATATCATAAAAAAGAAAAAATTAGTGTTTTGCCAAGATATTTCCTTAGTCTTAAGATTCTCTTAGGCAACGACTTCACCAATTACATCTGGTAACAAAAGAAAAAAAGTATCATTAATAATTAAATGAATAATCACACATAAAATAGATTAAGATGATTCCCTATAGTAAAATAACCGACGAAGCCTATCAAATAACTTGATATTGTTTTTTTTCAATCATTGCAAGGATTTCCTTAAAAGGCTTGAACATGTATATCTGAATAGGAAATTTATCATCCAAAAATTTTGCAACTTGTGTATTGTTTTGGAAAAAAATTCTGTATTTGTGAGTTGTCGTCTTAAACAACATACTATTTGAGGCAACAATGAAGCTACGCACAACATATAAATTTCCTTCCTTGAGCAATGGCTTAAAAGTTCGAATCAACGCCTGCCTAACAGTGGCATGAATCCTCCCCCCTGCAAAAAAACCATAGATGAAGGAATTTTGTGGATAATAGAAATATTAAAGAAATGAAAAGGTAAACAATAACTTAAAATCTAACTAAACCATTTAAAAAATTTAAAAGAAAATCCCAACGAATATAGGAACAAAAAAACTACACTGAATATTAAATAAAAAAAAATAGCAAACAGCCTAAAGCACACATCTCGAACCCAAAAGAGTGTCCGAAAATAGGGGCTTAAAACTAACTTACAGAATCTATAGAATTAAATAAAATAATAGTAACACACATGTATTAAAAGAAACAACAGTAATCTCTAGAAACTAAATGAAGTAGAAAAAAAATACCACCGAACAACTAAAACCACATAATCAATACCCAAAGGAATGTAAGAAAATAGTAAATAAATAACACTAATCTATATGAGATAAAGACTAAACAACATAATTCATAAAAATTAAAGAAAATATTCTGTAATACATATGCATCAAAGCAAATAACAATAATGTATAGATATTTTTGAAAAAATTACAAAAAATATTCTGTAATACAAAAAACAATACTAATCCACACAAAATAAATAAAAACAAATTACAGAAACAATTAAGAACACACATACTTAACACAAAAAATATTTAAAAGGAAAAAAAACTAAAATAACATGTATTCAAATAACAAAAACACAAAAAATATAAAAATTAAAGAAAATATTTTGTAATACAAAAAACAACACTAATCCACGCAAAATAAATAAAAACAAAATATAGAAACAATTAAAAGCACACACACCGAACACAAAAAATATTTAAAAGGAAAAAAAACTAAAATAACATGAATTCAAATAACAAAAACACAAAAAATATGAAAATTCGACGATAATAGAAAATTAAAATAATTAAAGAAAGCTTAAAATAATGAAAGAAAGCAAACAACACTAATGTACACAAAACAATTTAAAAAAAACAGAACAGTTAAAAGCATATAAATCGATCCTAAAATCATGTAAAAAATAAACCTAAATTAAACATGTAATACAATAGGGAATGCGTAAAAAAATACAAAAGTTACACGATAACAGGAAAAAAAAAAAAGGAGAAACGATAACCAACCTCTTTATCCTGAAATATGTATTCAATTGTAGATGTCTCTTTTAGATTTTCACGTGTAGTGTCTCATACGTGCGTACCACACGAACCCTTAAGGCCTAATTTTTCTTACTTGCATTTACATTACTCACTTGACTGAATAGTAGTGCCATGTTATACTTGAAGATCAAATTGGGTAAAAAAACATGGTTAAAACTTGACTTAATATGTAACATCTCGAAATTTTAGAGATAGTTAATGATTATTAATTTTCAGTATTTGAAGTCCGTATTGAGTAATTGAGGATTTAAGGGAGATAAATAATGATAATCTTAATAATAATAATAATAATAATAATAATAATAATAATAATAATAAATTAAATCAAATGATATATATTTATGTATATATGCACGTGTGTGGCCTCCAAGCATTCTACAGTAGCCTTTCTTTGAAAATAAAACAGAGAGAGAGATGAGGGCTCGGGGGGAGTAGAGAGAGATCGAGAGATGAAGATGGTGGCTGGCCGGCGGCAGTTGTAGCAAGGACGATAGTGGTTGGGGAAATTGGTTGCGGTGGCAGCGGTGCTAAAGTAGGGGTAACCAGAAGTAGCCGGGGAAAGCTGAGGCATAGGTGGTCGATGGCTGCAGCAACGACTGATAGAGGCAAGTGCGCGCGGGTGGCTGGTGGCTGGTTGCAGGCTATGCGTGAGGCTGGGCCGCGGAGGCCGCTCGTGGCGTTGGTGGCAGATGGCGATGGCGCGACCATTGGTGGTGGCACTGGCAGCGAGGGTGGCTGGCAGAGGCTGGGCTAGCCAGTGGCTGGGGGCGGCTGTGCGTAGGCGGTGGTTGTGCACGGGGAAGAAAAAGAAGAAGAAAGAAAAAAATAAAAGAAAGAAAGAAAGAAAAATATGAGGAAAATGAGGGGATTCCGGGATTATCTTGGCATGAAAAGTGACCAGGAAAAATTTTATTTCGTCGCGGGACTACAAGAAACGCAAGAAACGGCCGTGTAAAGGCAAGTTCCTAATCCTCTTCTCCTGTTCTTTAATTCCCGTGAGAGATTTCATGGTTTCTCGTATTTTATCCCCTCATTTACGCTAATTTGGCGCCTAGCATTATTTATTGAGTATTATTCATTTGATATAATTTATATTAAATCCGGAACTTCTAGAATTTTATTTGTTAAGTGCATACGGGGGTTTGTACCGCTCTCATTCCTTTCAGAATGATGTCGAACCCACATTGGGAACTGAGTTCCTAGATGTGCATGTTTGATTATGAATTTCTCATATGTGGTTCGGTTAGGGCTATCGATCAGTGGGGTAGGGGTTAGCTGTTTGGTGACGTTGGAGTAGACTATTGTACAACCCTGAAGTGGATCGTCGGGTCGACACTCTTAGTCATTGACAGTTGACCGATGCCGAACACTGCTGACTAGCTTTGGCAGTATGTGATTTACTGCATATTATGATATGTTGTATTATCGTTCATGGTTTGTTATGCGCATGGGTACGGGATACATATTAGGGTATTCATTTACTAAGTATGTTTGGACACGAACATTCTAGCATGGTAGTTTACATCCAGCACGGGCATATGCATTTCATGTGATTTTCTATGTGGGCGGAGTATAGCCAGATGCCTAGATGTATGGGCACCAGTGTATCACGTTAATACTCACTATGCCATTGCATTTTTGTGTGCATTGCATAGTTACCGATAGTTCACTGATCTCGGACGGGATGACCATTCCGAGGGAGCCTACGGCTCGGTTATTCTATAGCTCGAGTGTCAGGAGAACCAACGCGGGCACACGGGTGACGGAAGCACCAACCCGGGACAACGCGCACAGGTTTGTTAGAGATATATGTTGCCTTTTAGGGTAGCGATAGGGTGGTATGGGACTTGGGTGCCGTGTGTCTTGTGTGGGCCCCAAGGACTGATACATATTTTTATTTATGCTTTTGTACTGTGTTGGGCGTCTCATCGCTTCTGTGTTCTTGGGGGTTGATGTTCTGGGGAGAGTTTTCTGGATACGTTCAGCCTACATCCTTGTCTTTCTTTATCCTTGCTGAGTCTCTCAACTCACTTTGTTTGCCATCATTCCAGGTAGCAACAACGATGGTCAAAGGCAAGGGAGATAGCATCTAGCGGCAGAGTCGGTATGGTGTACAGGTAGTCCCATCAGTCCCTGTCAAGTCTGATGGTTGTGTAGGATTTACTCTCTTATTTTTAACTGTGCCAGGTCATTCCTCGTGTCTCATGTAGGTTGGCACATGAGTCTGTATGCATTTATTTATCATGTGACTACTGTGCAAGCGGAGTACCCGTAGTGCATGCATGTGTATAGCTTAGCTTCCGTTGTTTTAATTATTGTGTATGCATGTCAGGGTAGTTTATGTCTTGTGTTTCATTCTTTCTCCTTCCGTAGGCGTTTTCATTCGGGTAGTCTGGGTGGTTAGGATATCCGAGCGGGGGTGCTTACATTGTTGGTATCAGAGCATAGTTTGATTCAGTTTTTGGAGACGAGTTCCTGTACACAAAGGTTGTAAGGTAGAGTTAGGAAGGTCTAGGTGAATCGAATAGGGTCAGGCTGCGTCAAGTTGAGTTTTGCTTATTCGTGTTAGAGACTGAGTCCTAATTTATATTCATGCAGGAGTGATAAGTGCACATTAGGATGGGACTATGAGGTGGTATGAATGGGATTTATTTAGGACTTGTGCTTGCCCTAGGTGTTTGGGTAAGAGGTTGGGTTTAGCCTTAATATATTTGTCTGATATTTGGGGTTGTATGCAGATTTTGAGTATTCCCAATGGAAGCCAGAGGCCCAGATCCCGGTGTACCCCTACCCAATCCAGATGACCTCCCAGCATTGGATTGCTTATGGTGTCGGTGGGAGCAAAAGTTCGTTTCTGGATGGGGAGGCGGGCAAGAC
This sequence comes from Diospyros kaki, assembly GCA_036245055.1. Classification (NCBI taxonomy): domain Eukaryota; kingdom Viridiplantae; phylum Streptophyta; class Magnoliopsida; order Ericales; family Ebenaceae; genus Diospyros; species Diospyros kaki. The sequence goes on from BSEG01000005.1 coordinate 46,257,092, forward strand.
GAAAAAGAATACCTAGTGAGTTATATGTACCGGCTTGACGAGTTGTTTCAAAAGACGATCCACAAGACCTTTTGGGGATTGTTAGAGATAGATGTCTTGTTCGCCCGTGAGCACATGAATCACGTGTGGAGGCGACTGACTGAAAAAATGATGAATGATGTGAGTCTTCGTTCCCGTTCTGATACTTTTGTCAAGGCGGCGAGGTAACAAGCTGCCATTTGGGAGTCCTACTAGGGGCCGATATAGGATGTGCCCAGGATATGAACACTACCAGACACCCAGTCAGTCCAAGCTACCATGAGGAAACCATCGCAACCACCAAAGGGACCTGTTGAACCCAGCCCCAGCGTAGTTAACAATGAAGACTTAGCTTACCTGGTAGATGAAGCTACCTCGGTTGCCAGGGGTGATAAGGGGAGTTCTAGTTAATATGATTATTAGGGGGGGCTGTAATGTAAATGTATGGTTGTAAATTATGAGTTTTGTAAGGATTGGAGTTATGTGAGAAACATCATATGCAATGTTTGAAGGTATTATATAATGAGATGTATTTAGTAAACTTATGAGCCTTGGGATCCTTAGGAATCAAGTAGATATTGCTATTAGCAAAGAGTATCCTAGTGACTTGATGTGATGAATAGTATGAACCTATAAAGTCACAAGCCAAACCTGTGATAGACATTTGGTTGTGGACTGTTTTCGCTAAGACCGAGTGGACCGGACACCTGATTTGTGGTGGATTTGTTGAGTCCCTAACCATTGTCTATTAGTGATACAGATTAGGGATAACACGTACCTCATCTAAGGGAAGTGATTAAGGGAACTTTTAAAGCTGCATTTAGGGCGCACGTTGTTCGTGATGAGGGCGTGTATGGCTAGATTCCTCCCCGGATTATGAATGAGTGAGGGATACTCTTGACTTTCTTGGAGATTTACCAAGGAAGTTGCCTTAGTAAGGGATTGACCCTGCAATTGAACCGGCCTTGAGGCATAAATGTCCTTCCTCCCAAGCAGATGATTTGTCGGGCTAACTCCGAGGTGTTTTCTAGCGATTGCTTGTTGTACTCGTACGGTTGCTATAAGTTCGTGGTCATGCCATTTGGGCTGACCGACGCCTTCACAGTATTTATGGATTGGTCAGAACCGGCAACAGAGATAGAAGTCTAAAGTTCCCTTGGTCTCGCCAGGCGTTGCCAATGCCCTATAAAAGGCTTGTTTCAATTTCATGAGAGATAAGGTTATGGTAGATATGAGCTGGAGGTTCATGATTGGAATTTTGTCAAGAATGGTACGGAATGGTCCCACATGGTGGGAATGTGCTATAGGAGTCCGATGGTAAATGGTAGATATGTAGGTACCGAGATGTATACATGGCATAGTGAGACCAAAATTGAAGGTTGGGTAATGTGATAGCTTGTGTGCAGTAGACAGTTAAACTTTCTATACATATTCAGAAGAAAGATACGTGATGTGATGGGATGTGGAGGCAAATTAAGGTTCTAAGGGGTTTGCATTCCTTAGAGGTTTAGGGTAGCAACCCTAAGTTTAATCGAATCTGGATGGATAAATTGGAACACTAATACGAAGTCCCAAGTTCTAAATGGAGCTTAACAGATAGAGCATTGAACCGAATATATTTATGATAAGCCTGGGGTCAAACTTATTCTAAAAGAGATCTGTGATAGGAATTCACTGAATGACTATTACGGGATTATAGACTTGGAGTTTATAGTGGTTATGCTGCTTGGAGATTTGACACCACAACCTAGATAGGGTATAAGTGTTTAGTTTTCACAGGTGGAGCGAAGTACAAGCGACGCCGCGGTTGGCGTGATGAAGGACTAAGGCTGTGAGATTTTGTAATAAATAGGGTAAAGCAAAGGTGGTAGTAGAAATTTTAGGTTGTCGTGGAACATCCGTGAGGAAGTGAATTAGAAACAAGAAAACCCCTCTAAGATTGTTGATGCGGGAGATACCCGGGTGTATAGCCAGGACCGAAGTTAATTGTATGTCTAAGTAAATGTTGGGTTCTACTGTAAGGATAGTGGTTTCTATGAGTACACTCGGTACTAATCGCGGACCACACACCCTAGGGTCGGTTATTGATCGATTGAGGGCATAAAACTCTTCAGGGTGCTGGTTAAGTGGTACATCGACGGAGGCATGAGATGGCCTGTTATGCTAGCTAGAATAATGCTTAACCCACATCTTTAAGTTACTTCTCCTCAAAAGCAGCACCTATGAGATGCCTTAGGATTAGAACAATCACTGATACGGTGAAATACTTCCAGTCGAGCAAGCTATAGAGCAGATAACACCAGTTCTAAAGATTGTGTTCCAGTTAACATATAGAGTTTTTGAGGAGGTTAGGGTTAGTATTTAGCGATCAAGAGGAGGTATGGCCAATTAGCTAATTGAAGTTAAGATCATCAGCAGGGTAAGACTGGGGGTTGGTGGTCACCGAATAAGTCATAATGGGAACCAACAATTGAGTATGTCGATTCCTTCAAGGGGGGAGATCTAGTGACATTTTAAATCTCGAAATGTATCGAGTGGAGAACATTTATTCCTTGATAGTCTTGATTAAATGACTACCCATATTTATTGACAGGATCCTGACCTTACGCAACAAATTGTGGGAGAAAGTACTGCCGAGAAAATGTTGTGTACCTAGTTAAGAATTAATTGGAAAAAGTCAGATTAAAGGATATTGTTATTGAATTCTTGATTGAGTATATAGTATCGCTTCCATGTTCCTATGCTTCATAGGTACGTGGCAAGTACCGGTCACGTTACCGAGTATTAGCCTTTCGTCATGCAAAAGGATGGATCAACTCCTGTCACTACCGGTTGTATTTGAAATTAGCTGCCTTTGCATTGAGGTTTGTGCTGCGAATCAATTTATCATTGGGATTGAATACCTCTGAATTTTGAACTTGCCTTTAGGTTGATATGTGGTTGAGATAGTCTCTAACGGAAGTGCAATGAGAACGCGAGATAACTTTGGGGAACGGTGGGATTACGATATTGTAATAATAGAACCTTGTTGTTGTATATGATATGATTGGTGATGTTCCTTAACCTGGTTAAGGTATTAGTGGTCATAACATGGTTTAATTGAGGTGGTGGATTGAGGAGATATGCTAATGTATTACGTTAAGTAAGATACATAGTAGACTCGGACTTGTGGAAATACTGGAAAATGATGATATGGAATGTTTTGAAGAAAATGTTGGATGTTATCATGGGAATTGCAAATGCATTTTGTCGGAATGAGTTAAATGCGGGCTTGGCAAATCTAATTCTTTGAAATAGGTGTGTCTCCCCGATTGGCTTGAGCTAACCAATGAGAATTTCGAGGACGAATTCAATTAAGGGGGGGGAGAACTGTAACATCTCAAAAATTTTGGAGATAGTTAATGATTGTTAATTTCTGGTATTTGAAGTCCGTATTGAGTAATTGAGGATTTAGAGGAGATAAATAATGATAATCTTAATAATAATAATAATAATAATAATAATAATAATGATAAATTAAATCAAATGATATATATACGTATGTATGCATGTGCGTATCCTCCAGCATTCTACAGTAGCCTTTTTTTGAAATTAAAACAGATAGAGATATGAGGGCTGGGGGGAGCAGAGAGAGATCGAGAGATGAAGATGGTGGCTGGTCGGGAAAGGCTTCCTGAAGCGATGGCCGACGATAGTTGTAGCGGTGACGATAGTGGTTGGGGAAGTTGGTTGTGGCGGTGGCGGTGCTAAAGCAGGGGTAATCGGAAGCAGCGGGCCAACAACGATGGTGGCCGGGGAAAGCTGAGGCGTAGGTGGCCGATGAATGCAACAACAGCTGACGGAAGAGGGTACGCGTGGTGGCTGGTGGTAGGTTGTGGGTAAGGCAGGGCCCGCGGAGGCTGCTCGCGGCGTTGGCAGCAGACGGCGATGGTGCGTCCATTGGTGGTGACGCCAGCAGCGAGGGTGACTGGCAGGGGTTGGGATGGCCAGTGGCGGGGGGCGACTGTGCGCAGGCAGTGGCTATGCGTGAGGAAGAAGAAGAAGAAGAAAGAAAAGAAAGAAAAAAGAAAAAAATATGAGGAAAATGAGAGGATTCCGGGATTATCTTGGCATGAAAAGTGAATAGGAAACGTTTTACTTCGCCGCGGGAGTGCAAGAAACACAAGAAACGACTGTGTAAATGTAAGTTCCTAACCCTCTTCTCATGTTCTTTAATTCTCATGAGAGACTCCGTGGTTTCTCATATTTTATCCCCTCCCTTACGCTAATTCGACGCCTAGCATTATTTATTGAGTATTATTCTTTTGATATAATTTATATTAAATCCGAAACTTTTAAAATTTTCTTTGTTAAGTGCTTATGGGGGTTTGTACTGCCCTCATTCCTTTTGGAATGATGCCAAACCCACCTTGGGAACTGGGTTCCTAGATGTGCGTGTTTGATTATGAATTTCTCGGATGTGATTCGATTAGGGCTATTGAGCAGTGGGGCAGGGGTCGATTGTTTGGTGATGTTGGATTAGACTATTGTATGGCCCTGAAGTAAATCGTCAGGTGGACACTCATGTCATTGACAGTTGACCGGTGCTGGACACTGCTGACTAGCTCTGCCAGTATGTGATTTATTGCATATTATGATATGTTGTATTATCGTTCATGGTTTGTTATGCGCATGGGTATGGGATGCATGTTTAGGTATTCATTTACTGAGTATGCTTGGACACGAACATTCTAGCATGGTAGTTTACATCTGGCACGGGCATATGCATCGCATGTGGTTTACTATGTGGGTGGAGCATGGCCTGATGCCTGGATGTATGGGGGCCAATGTATCACATTGATGTTCACTACGCCATTGCACTTTTATGTGCATTGCACGGTTACCGACAGTTCACCGGTCTCAGACGGGAGCACCGTTCCGAGGGATCCTACGGCTCAATTATTCTACAACTCAAGTGTCGGGAGGACCGACTCGAGCACACGGGTGACGGGAGCACTGACCCGAGACAGCGGGCACAGGTTTGTTAGAGATATATGTTGCCTTTTAAGGCAGCGGCAGGTTGATATGGGACTTGGATGCCGTGTGTCTTGTGTGGGCCCTAAAGACTGATACGTGCTTTTATTTATGCTTTTATACTGTGTTGGAGGTCTCATGGCTTCTGTGTGCTTAGGGATTGATGTTCTGGGGAGAGTTGCTGGATACATTCAGCCTAAAGCCTTTTCTTTATTTATCCTTGCTGAGTCTCTTGACTCATTTTATTTGCCATCATTCCAGGTAGGGCAGCGATGGTCAAGGGCAAAGGATATAGCATCTAGTGGCAGAGTCGGTATGATGTACAAGCAGTCCCGTTAATTCCTGTCAACTCTGATGGTTGTGTAGGATTACTCTCTTATTTTTTATTGTGCTAGGTCATTCCTCGTGTCTCATGTAGGTTGGCACAGGAGTCTGTATGCAATTATTTATCATGTGATCGTTGTGCAAGCGGAGTACTCGTAGTGCATGCATGTGTATAGCTTAGCTTCCGCTATTTTAATTCTTGTGTATGCATGCCAGGATAGTTTTTGTTTTGTATTTCATTCTTTCTCCTTCCGTAGGCGTTCCTGTTCAGGTAGTGCGGGTGGTTGGGAATCCGGGCAAGGGTGCTTACATAATAGAAGAAAGGAAAATTTGAGAAGAAGAATTGAAGAAGAAAAAGAATAGAGGAAATGGAAGATTGAATAGGAATGGAGAGGAAGAAGAGAGAGAGATATTTGCTTTCTTTTATTAATTTCTCTTACTTCAAATTCTCCTATTTATCTCAATTTATCAAATCACATGCCACCATTAAGTTTATATTTTTCCCACACTTTGCCACACAATCCGAATCTTACTTACCTAACATAATTTCTAAAACACAAATTTAATTTGCATTTAATTTCCCCAAGTCCAACATATAGCACATTTTAGGAGTAGATCAATGGGTTAATTATCTATACATGACTTCACATATTCCTCGTGCCAATCAATTACCACATTCAAGAGAGAGAGATTTGCTTTCTTTTATATCATGGCCACTTCCCCATTTTACCCTTTTTCTTTACTAATAATTCCCATCTTATCAACCTCTCAATATTTTATTAATTTCTCTTATTTCAAATTCTTCTTTATTTTATATATAGTGTAATTAATTTAAATTTATTTTTTTATAATTTTAAATGTTATAATTTTATATATAACTTAATTGATTATTATCATTTATTTAATTAGTTTAACCATATTTTTTATTTTTGATCAATTAGTTTTAACCGTGTTTTTGATTTGTCAATGTGAACAAGTTTTGTGTAACAGTTTAATTCTTTGAAAATTGTTCCACTATTAAGTTTTTCGATTAATAGTTATATTTTAACTTTTTTTTTTATTTTTAAAAATTTTGACCTATGAAGTCATGTATAGATAATCAATCCATTCGTCTACTCCTAAGATGTGCTATATATTGGACTAGGGAAAATTAAATGTAAATTAAATTTGTGTTTTGGGAATTATGTTAGGTGAGTAAGATTCGGATTTTGCGGCAAAACGTGGGAAAAATGGGAATTAGAAATAATAATAATCAATTAAGTTATATATAAAATTATAACATTTAAAATTATAAAAAATAAATTTAAATTGATTAAACTATATATAAAATAAAGATAATTTAAATAATCAATTAATTATATAAATGATAATAATTAAATTTTCAAAATTGATTTTCCATACATGACTTCACATATTCCTTCTCGCAATCAATTACCACATTCAAGACATGTCAAATTTTAAAGAAATGAACGAAAAAAATAAAATTATAACATTTAAATTATAAAAAAATAAATTTAAATTAATTAAACTATATATAAAATAAAGATAATTTAAATAATCAATTAATTATATAAATGATAATAATCAAATTTTTAAAAATTGATTATCCATACATGACTTCACATATTCCTTCTGGTAATCAATTACTAGATTCAAGACAAGTCAAATTTTTTCAAAAACAACAAAATAAATAAAGTTAAAAAATAATAATTAACTAAAAAACTTAATGATGTGATGACTTCTTGTTGCCTAGAAAAATACCTAAGAGGGGGCGAATTGAGTTTTTTAAAAATTAATAATTTTAACTATTTTGAAAAACTCTTAATATGTGATCTTAATATGTGGTGATTGCAATAGGATTGATAACAATAAAATCATACAACTACAAGAAAATAGAGAAATTTATAGAGATTCGCCTCTAAAGAGCCTAATCCTTTATCTCAAGATTTAACTTGAAACTCTCAAGACTTGAGGTTCCACTAGGGAAAATCAACACTAGCTTTTAATTGGAGGTAGAATTAACATACAATCATTTGACTAAACAAGATCCACTAGCATACTACTAGCAAATATAATCCCCTCACACAACAAGTGAGTAAAAATAACAAACTTACAACCAGAGGCAATTACAAATAAGTCACTAACGGTTGAGAATTCCACTAACCAGTATACTTCCAGCACTTCAAAGCTTTTCACTATTATTTGAATCCTCTATCAAGTTTGTTCTATATTTTGAATTTCCATACTTACAATATATATATATATATATATACATCTTCCAAATGTTGAGTTCTAACCTAGTCAAGAGGGGGTGAATTGACACATTTTTAAAATTCTAATGCGAAACTTATGCACGCATATATATGAGAAAACAAATTTAATATAAACCAAAATTGTAGTTGAGAGTACGGGAGCACTTAAATACTAGATGGATAATATGATATCCGCCAGCTGTGCTAGTATGTGCTTTGATCCAATATACTCTTCAAATTACAACTTGGTGAAAATAAGTGATTTGAATGCACTTTAAATAAACTAAATGGAATATTGAATTAGTACAAAGAATAATCAATTTAAGCAAATCAGAATATAATCTAACAAGAATAAGTAAGAGTAAAGAGAAGAAGAACATAGCGATTTATAGTGGTTCGGCCCTTATGGCTTACATCCACTACCTAAGGATTCCCTTCCTTAGGATTTTCAATCAAATCCACTATATGAAACTTTTCTTACAACCACCAAAGCCTTCACTTGGCTTCACCACCACCAAACTATTTCTGGAGTCTCACACTCACTAGTTTGGATTTTGTACGCTCTTTACAAGATACAAGAATAGTAGAGATTGCGAAATAGGGTTCTCTCAAAAATAATACAATGAAGTGTAGAGAACTCTCTTAGTTTTCTCTCAAGAATATAGAGGAAAAGAAAGACTTAGAGAGAATGAAAATCTTGGCCAATGATGTAGAAAATGATAAGGCTTCCAAAAGTTGTTCCAAAGTCTTCAAGGCATCCTTTTATATAGTGCTAGAGAAGGCTTTCCTTAATCAATCTCAGCCCTCCATGTGTCAAGTCTTCAAGTCAATCTCAGCCCTTCATTTGAATTCTTAATTTACCTTCCATAAACAGCTAACTTGATTGATCATCAAGATCTTTGACTTTTGTTGATCTCCAATCAGCCTTGAATGAGCAAATCAATTCCAATAATGCATGACTGATTTTAAGGATTAAAATATCATCAAAATCCTTCATAATTCTTGTAAAATCGTCCATAAATCAGAAATAATCAATTATGACTTCTAGTTGATCTTCAATCACCTTTGATTGAGCAAATGGCCCCTTAGCTTCCATAACAAACATAGCTAATTTGAAATTTGAATTTAAACCTCCAAATGGTGGAAAATCCATCCAAATATTCTCAAATAATAAAGTAAATTTGTCCAAACAATGAAGATATCAATCATAACTTCAAAAGCCCTTAATTGATCAAGTTTTCATACTAAAAATGTTGACAACAAAAAGAGAATCAATTTGTGTAGCTGAATATATGCAAGATATCCTTAGAATATTCTCCCATAATGAAGATATCAATTAGCCATAATGAGGATATCAATTAGTCATAATGAGTAGGATAATTGATTCCATGATTTGAGTAGAGGATCCTTTTAATAAAAGAGAATCAGCAATAAAGGAAAGTAATATCAATCAAGGTTTAACTTTCAAACCTTAATATCCTCCATTAATGTTGAACAATAAGGCTGAATCTTTAACTTCTCCATTTGAATGCAATTAAAAAATTCTTCCATATTTAACTGAGTAAAGAAGCTTCTAAGAACCTTTAAATTTACTCCATGATTCTCTTACCATATTTAAACCAACGAGATGGTGTGACCTTGATGAGTATGCTCCACGTGGCTGCCATGTCATCAAAATGCCACGTTAACAATGCCATGTCGCCAAGATACATATATGGCAACTCCATATAGTGGACTACTCCAATCTCCTCAAAAACTTCCATATAGATCTTTTGAACTTCCCATATATAAACAAGGATTCCATATATATATATATATATATATATCTTCTAGACTTTCCATTCCAAGAAGAACTTTCCATATATAAACAAGGATTCCATATATATATATCTTCTAGACTTTCTATTCCAAGAACTTTCCATATATAGCTCAAATACTCAAATTTCTAGAAAGCTCTCTAAAAACTTGTTTCCATATATAATGAAATCTCTATATAGGTTGCCAATCATCAATCATCAAAATCTACACTCAACAATCTCCCCCTTTTTGATGATTGCAAAAACGTGAAAGAAGCTATACTTAAGTGATTTAGCTCTTGCTCCCCCTTAATTTAGGCTCCCCCTTAACTTGGTCTCTCCCCCTTAATTTAGTCTTCCTCTTACCCTTTTAAAACACTATTTAGCTACATATTTTCTCTCCCCCTTTTTTGTAATCTATCAAAAAATTACATGAGAAAGAAAAAAATACAATTAGGGAATAGGAATCATCCCAAGTGAGTTTCGAAGAAAAAGAAAATTTTCATTTGAAAGAGGCTTAGTAAAAATATCAACAAGTTGATTCTTGGTATCCACATATTTAATCACAATATCACCTTGTAACACATGCTCTCTAATAAAATGATGTCTAACTTCTATGTGCTTAGCTTTGCTATGATACACTGGATTCTTAGATAAATGGATAGCACTTGTGTTATCACAATAAATGAAAATATTCTTGAACTCTAAACCAAAATCCTCTAATTGTTGTTTAATCCAAAGCAATTGTGAAGTGCAACTACTTATGGCCATATACTCAGCTTCAGTAGTGGAGAGTGCTACACTTGATTGTTTCTTAGAAAACCATGAAATGAGCTTATTTCCTAGAAATTGACAAGTGCCCGTAGTACTCTTTCTATCCAATCTACAACCAGCATAATCCGAGTCACTATAAGCATACAAATCAAATAAAGAACTCTTATCATACCAAAGACCAAGAGTAGGGGTATCTTTTAAGTATCTAAAAATCCGTTTTACCGCAATTAAGTGTGATTGTCTAGGATTAGATTGAAATCTAGCACACAAACACACAGCATGCATAATATCGGGTCTAGATGCAGTAAGATATAACAATGAGCCAATCATAGATCTATATAGCTTTTGGTCTACTTCATTACCATTTATGTCACTATCAAACTTTGTATTTGCAGCCATGGGGGTAATACAAGGTTTAGCTAAATCCATCCCAAATCTAAATAGCAAATCTTTAGTATATTTAGCTTGACTAATGTGAATGCCATTCTCACTTTGTTTTATTTGCAAACCTAAAAAGAACGTTAGTTCACCCATCATGCTCATTTGGAATTCACCACTCATACAATCAGCAAAATCTTTACACAAAGAATCATTAGTTGATCCAAAAATAATATCATCCACATAGACTTGTACAATAAGAAAATCATCATTTTTATGCTTCACAAATAAAGTACTATCAATTTTCCCACGATTAAAATCATTTTCAAGCAAAAACTTTGATAAACGATCATACCACGCTCTAGGAGCTTGTTTTAAGCCATAAAGAGATTTAAAAAGCTTGTAAACATGATTTGGGTGCTTTTGATTTTCAAAGCCAAGGGGTTGCTTCACATAGACATCTTCTTGAATAAAGCCATTTAAAAACGCACTCTTAACATCCATTTGATACAATTTAAAACCTTTAAAGCATGCAAATGCCATTAACAACCTAATAGCTTCTATTCTAGCTACCGGTGCAAATGACTCGTCATAATCTACTCCTTCTTCTTGACTATACCCTTGTGCCACTAATCTAGCCTTGTTCCTAACCACTTTTCCATTTTCATCCATTTTATTTTTGAAAACCCATTTTGTACCAATAATAGAATGGTTTTCAGGTTTAGGAACTAAACTCCACACTTTGTTTCTTTCAAACTCATTTAACTCTTCTTGCATTGTTATTACCCAATCGGGTGCTTTTAGAGCATCATTAATACATTTAGGCTCAATTTCACAAATCAAAGCAAGAGAACTAAAAGGATGCACACCATGAGATGATCTAGTTCTAACTCCATGAGAAATGTCACCTATTATTAATTCTTTAGGATGTCGGTGCTTATTTTTAATTTGATACCAATTTTGATCATTCAAAGGACCTATTAATTCATTATTTTCTTGCGATTCTAAGTGAGTCTCATTTTCCAATTTATCTACTTCTATATATGAATCCATGCTATTAGGTGTAGATTCCTTTAAACCAGACTCTACTTGTTGTTCAAAAACTACATCTTCATCTTCTTCAATATTAAAACTCTTAGCTAGTGATTCATCAAATTTTACATGAATAGACTCTTCTATCGTTTTTGTCCTAGAGTTATAAACTCTATATGCTCTACTAGTAGAAGAAAAACCAACCAAAGAGCCTACATCAGATTTAGCATCAAACTTATCCAAATTATATTTAGTGTTTAAAATGTAACATTTACACCCAAATGGTCTAAGATAATCTACTTTAGGTGTCTTACCATGCCAAAGTTCATATGGTGTCTTATTTAGCCCTTTTCTAATAGACAACCTATTTAACACATAACTTGCATGATTAATTGCTTCAGCCCAAAATGACTTAGGTAAACCACTTTCAATTAACATAGTTCTACCAATTTCTTGTAATGACCTATTTTTTCTTTCAACTACTCCATTTTGTTGCGGAGACCTAGGTGCAGAAAAATTATGAGAAATACCATATTTATCACATAACTCACCAAAACCAAAGTTATCAAACTCACCACCATGATCACTCCTAATCTTAATTACACATGCATTTTGTTGATTTTGTAGTTTTCGAATTAGACTATCAAAAACATGCAATGCCTCACTTTTATGAGAAATAAACAAGCACCAAGTAAAACGAGAAAAGTCATCCACAATCACAAATGCATATGATTTACCACCTAAACTTTTAACCCTACTAGGACCAAACAAATCTAAATGAAGTAATTCTAATGGCCTAGTTGTGGTAACATCTTGTTTTGATTTAAATGACTCTCTAACTTGTTTTCCTCTAATGCATGCATCACACATATGTAGGTCATTCAAATTCAATTTAGGCACTCCTCTAATCAGATTTTTCTTTATTAGTTTAGAAAGAGTAGATGTGCTAATGTGACCTAATCTTCTATGCCATAGATCCATAGAGTTATCATTCACCACAAGACAAGTAGCATCATTAACACATAAAGAATTCAGATTTAGCACATAAATGTTTCCTTCTCTAATGCCTTTTAAAACAATCTTATTTAAAGAATCTTTAATCAAGCACTCACTACCTTCAAATGCAACCATGTAGCCTTTGTCAATTAATTGACTTATGCTAAGCAAGTTGTAGGATAAACCACTCACAAATAAGACATCTTCAAACATGAGTTTAGAAGGATTACCCACGTTTCCAATGCCTACAATTTTCCCTTTTGAGCCATCACCAAAAGTGACATTACCTCCATGCTTTTTAGCTTTAAGAGACGAAAATAAGGTGGCATCTCCAGTCATATGCCTTGAACATCCGTTGTCCAAGAACCATTGGCTTGAAGTGCCTTTGGCCTTCAAGCACACCTATTAAGAAAATCAAGGGACCTTAGGTACCCAAACTTTGGGTCCTTGGGGGTTAGAGAACATGAAATCATAGCCATATGTATCAAAGATATATTCCTTAGCTTTTTGATCATTTAAACCCTTAGGAATCCAAAAACTCCTAGTTTTAACAACTTTATTATTTCTAGTTCTAGCTAGTTTTGAATATTTAGCTCTAGGAAGATATTTTGCCCCTTTAATGATTCTAGCATGATGCACAAGCCTAGAATGAATAAGATGAGTGGGAGAACCAGATTTTTGGATTTTCTCTTTTAGTTTACTAGGGTCAAAACCAAGACCAGCCTTTTCAAAATATGGTTTTTGAGATGCAAGCAAAGAATCCAATTTACTAGAACTCAAAGAAAATTTTAAAAACGATTTTTCTAAGTGCTCATTCTTTTCTTTTAAACATGCTATTTCATTTAGTAACTCAGAATGATCACATACAATGCATTCATGCTCCCTAAGACTATCAATAGTGTCATGCAATTCATTTATAGTATCTTTTAATGCACACACTTCATTTGGTTTATTTTCTTCCATTTTCCTAATTTTAGAGTTCAACTCATCTATTTCTTCCATGTACTCTTCCTCTTTCTTTTCTAATCTACCATTTTCTCTTTTAAGCTCCTTGATTTCTCTAATAGCCGTTTTATGTTTTTTAAACAGAAAATCAAACTCTTCTAGCAATGCATCCATTTCAGAAGTGTTTACCTCCTCATCTGTGGAAGATGAGTTATTTTCTCCTTTGGCCATCAAACAAAAGTTAGCCTTTTCTTCTTCATCATCGCTTGAAGATGATTCAGTTTCACTAGAATCATCCCAAGTTGCTTTGAATGCTTTTCTATCTTTCTTCTCTTCCTTTCTCCTTCCTTTGGATCTACCCTTCTTTGATTTGGGACATTCGGACTTGTAGTGTCCAATCTTGCCACACTTGTAGCAAGTAACCTCTACTTTCTTTTCATTTGAGGCTTCTACGGGCTTAGTCTTGCTGAAACTCATTTTTTTCTTTTTCATAAAGTTTCGGAGCCTCCTAGCCAACATGGCAATCTCCTCTTCGGAATCCTCCTCTCCACTAGATTCCTGTGCAACAGGTAAAGCAATTGATTTAGATTTTAAAGAATCTTCTTTGATTTTATACCTGTTTTTGAGAGTAAGCTCATGTGTCATTAGTGAACCCATTAGTTCATCTAGTGACAACTTCTTGGTATCCTCGGCCTCTTGAATGGCTGTCACCTTTGGATCCCATGCCTCCGGTAGAGATCTTAGAATCTTTTGCACCTTTTCAAAATCTGAAAATGATTTACCAAGAGACTCAAGAGAGTTAAGAATATCAGTCAAGCGAGTATACATTTCAGAAATAGATTCATTAGGTTTCATAGAAAATAATTCAAAATCATGTATGTACATGTTTATTTTTGTTTCTCTAACTTGACTAGTACCTTCATATTTTAACTCTAACTTCTTCCAAATTTCATAAGCAGATTTACAACATTGTACATGATTAAATTCAGATCTACTCAAAGCACAATGAAATGCACTCTTAGCCTTAGCATTTAAAGCAATTAATCTTTTATCTTCATCCGTGTACTTATCTCTACTCTTTTCTATTATCTCTTCTACATCTCCTCTCTTTACCTTTTCCTTAGGGACATATGGACCATCTCTAACTATTTCCCACAATTCAAGACTATATGCAGTTAAAAAATCTTCCATCATTGTTTTCCAATATGCATAATCAGTGCCATCAAAGAATGGTGCCCTAGACAAAGAACGACCCTCATTTTCATAGAAACGCGAACTCGATGCCATGGATACACCTAGTGATGATTAATCACTCTCTTAGGAACCTCGCTCTGATACCACTTGTTGAGTTCTAACCTAGTCAAGAGGGGGGTGAATTGACACCTTTTTAAAATTCTAATGCGAAACTTATGCACGCATATATATGAGAAAACAAATTTAATATAAACCAAAATTGTAGTTGAGAGTACGGGAGCACTTAAATACTAGATGGATAATATGATATCCGCCAGCTGTGCTAGTATGTGCTTTGATCCAATATACTCTTCAAATTACAACTTGGTGAAAATAAGTGATTTGAATGCACTTTAAATAAACTAAATGGAATATTGAATTAGTACAAAGAATAATCAATTTAAGCAAATCAGAATATAATCTAACAAGAATAAGTAAGAGTAAAGAGAAGAAGAACACAGCGATTTATAGTGGTTCGGCCCTTATGGCTTACATCCACTACCTAAGGATTCCCTTCCTTAGGATTTTCAATCAAATCCACTATATGAAACTTTTCTTACAACCACCAAAGCCTTCACTTGGCTTCACCACCACCAAACTATTTCTGGAGTCTCACACTCACTAGTTTGGATTTTGTACGCTCTTTACAAGATACAAGAATAGTAGAGATTGCGAAATAGGGTTCTCTCAAAAATAATACAATGAAGTGTAGAGAACTCTCTTAGTTTTCTCTCAAGAATATAGAGGAAAAGAAAGACTTAGAGAGAATGAAAATCTTGGCCAATGATGTAGAAAATGATAAGGCTTCCAAAAGTTGTTCCAAAGTCTTCACGGCATCCTTTTATATAGTGTTAGAGAAGGCTTTCCTTAATCAATCTCAGCCCTCCATGTGTCAAGTCTTCAAGTCAATCTCAGCCCTTCATTTGAATTCTTGATTTACCTTCCATAAACAGCTAACTTGATTGATCATCAAGATCTTTGACTTTTGTTGATCTCCAATCAGCCTTGAATGAGCAAATCAATTCCAATAATGCATGACTGATTTTAAGGATTAAAATATCATCAAAATCCTTCATAATTCTTGTAAAATCGTCCATAAATCAGAAATAATCAATTATGACTTCTAGTTGATCTTCAATCACCTTTGATTGAGCAAATGGCCCCTTAGCTTCCATAACAAACATAGCTAATTTGAAATTTGAATTTAAACCTCCAAATGGTGGAAAATCCATCCAAATATTCTCAAATAATAAAGTAAATTTGTCCAAACAATGAAGATATCAATCATAACTTCAAAAGCCCTTAATTGATCAAGTTTCCATACTAAAAATGTTGACAACAAAAAGAGAATCAATTTGTGTAGCTGAATATATGCAAGATATCCTTAGAATATTCTCCCATAATGAAGATATCAATTAGCCATAATGAGGATATCAATTAGTCATAATGAGTAGGATAATTGATTCCATGATTTGAGTAGAGGATCCTTTTAATAAAAGAGAATCAGCAATAAAGGAAAGTAATATCAATCAAGGTTTAACTTTCAAACCTTAATATCCTCCATTAATGTTGAACAATAAGGCTGAATCTTTAACTTCTCCATTTGAATGCAATTAAAAAATTCTTCCATATTTAACTGAGTAAAGAAGCTTCTAAGAACCTTTAAATTTATTCCATGATTCTCTTACCATATTTAAACCAACGAGATGATGTGACCTTGATGAGTATGCTCCACGTGGCTGCCATGTCATCAAAATGCCACGTTAACAATGCCATGTCGCCAAGATACATATATGGCAACTCCATATAGTGGACTACTCCAATCTCCTCAAAAACTTCCATATAGATCTTTTGAACTTCCCATATATAAACAAGGATTCCATATATATATATATATATCTTCTAGACTTTCCATTCCAAGAAGAACTTTCCATATATAAACAAGGATTCCATATATATATATCTTCTAGACTTTCTATTCCAAGAACTTTCCATATATAGCTCAAATACTCAAATTTCTAGAAAGCTCTCTAAAAACTTGTTTCCATATATAATGAAATCTCTATATAGGTTGCCAATCATCAATCATCAAAATCTACACTCAACACCAAACACATTAGCCATTAGCCATTAAAGAAAGGATTAGTATGAAGTTTGAAATTTAAAAAATGTTTAAAGTTTCTCAAACAATAAGAAAACATGTCTCACCTTTAATTCAAAATAAATTTACTTTTTACATAAAAATCAAAATTTGAAAATTCAAATATAAACTTTTGAGGCATAAACGATTAAAACAAGAAAACAAGTTTAAAAATAATCTTTTTTAATTCAAAATAAATTTACTTTTTGCATGAATAAGAGAAAATATGTCTAAAAACAATTATCCTTTAATTCAAAATTTAAAAATTCAAATATAAGGCCCTGTTCTCTTTGTCGTTTTCATGCCATTTTCTATTTTCAGTTTTTCAAAACACTCAAAACGTGTTCTCTTTGTTATTTTCAAAAACGCATTTTTGAAAACAAGTAAAAATTTTGTGAAGGAAATCCAAAACAACAAAAACTCGTTTTGGTTGTTTTTAGCCAAAACACGGGTAAAATTTCAAAACACGGAAAACATCTCATTTTGGCTGTTTCTTCCACGCAGTGCAGACGCGACTGCCTCCTCAATTCCCAAACTCTATCTCTCTGCCTCTTCATTTCCCTCAAGCACCACATCTGCGTGATTATCTTCCAAGCTCTAGCAACCAGATTTTCCTATCCGTCGACCGCGACCACCACGGCATCACCGCCCTCAGCCATCGTCGACCGCGCCTGCCACAACATCACCGCCCCCAGCCATTGTCGACCACCATCTCTTTCTCTCTTCCAACCATCGTCGACCCCCTTTCTTCTTTTTTGGCCGTCGTAGCGCCTTCCATCGCCATTGCTACTGCTGCACGTCGTCGCCACCAGCAACCCAGATCCGCGACGCTTTGCCTTCGCCTACACCGATAGCTTCTTCTTTCCCCTTTAGCCTTTCGCCTACACCGTTCATCAATTCATCCTACGAATCTGGTCTTCAGGTCAAAAGCTTTGTATTTTGATTTGTTCATAATTTGATTTGTATTCTGATTTAAGCGATTTCAGTAATTTTGTGATGGTTTGCTTAAATTCGGATATATGGATTTGTTCTCATGAGGAAGTAAGGTTTCAGATTTAAAAAATGTGATGTGTTCCTTGATTCTTTTAGAGATTTTTGGAATAGCTGTTGGGTTCTTTGAGTTTGTCTGGTGATTGTTTGTATGAGATTTTTGGAATGGTTGTTGGGTTGATTGAGTTTGTTTGATGATTATTGGTATGATTGATGAGATTTTTATTGACAATTTTTTTAAGTGCAATTCTGTATTTAATATATTCAAAATGTAATATATATATATATGGAGTTGCAGGCAGGGCTTTGGTTTGTTGTTGGCAGGTCACTTGGAATCTATGCCACTATATATATTTGTTTGGAATTAATGCATATTTGACTTATAAGCAATTTGGGATAACTTGTAGTTATAGTTATAAGATACGTTTGAATAGGCTTGAAGCTAGTGGCTGCAAAATTGGGCTTCATGGATTGTTAATTGAGTAAGTGAAAAGATCATATGTGAAAAGTCTTTTTAGAAGTTCTTGTTGATATATCTCTCCTTAAAACATTTTCCAACAGCATGTTTCGGTGATGCATTACTAGTGAGTATGTTTATTTCACTTAACCTTTTTCAACAGCATGTTTATTCACTCAAGTTGTCTTGAAAAACTTTTCTTCACTTATTATGGTCATGCATTAATGCATTATGTTCCATTGACCATGTCATGCATTTGCACCTCCTATATTATGGTTTTGAATTGCTTATTCTAGATTAATCTGTGTTGTTCACATGATTCTATCTTTTGACTGGCTAGCTGCTCAATGGAGTTTAATTAATTAAATAGTGTCTGTTAGCCTCTTTCGGAATTTGCCTAAATCCTTCTAGGTGACACCCTTAGAGGCTTACAATTGATATAGTTAACAATTCAGTTTGTTTCCTTGTTGAGTTTTATTAAGCCAATATATTGCTACAAAATCAATTCAAAACTATACTTAGATGAAGATTGCTGCCAGGTTACTCTTTTGCCCCACTAATTAAATTTGATTCAATTGAATAAAATATATAGACTTTTTTATTCTAACAGTGTGGGTAGAGTATGAAAATATTATTTGATGCTTACATGTGATACTTTACTTTTGTAATATTCATGCATTATCGTACCATATTTATGTAATTGAATATACTTATTTGTGAGAAGTTTTTTTTAAGACCTTAATAATTAATAATGAAATTTATAAATATTATAGGTAGAAATAGCATAATAAATGCCGGCAAATAATATTGTAACACTTAATTATAATATTTTAATTGAACAATACATAAATAAATATCATTAAAAATGTTAAATATCAGTTGGGGTTTTATTATTCTTAACTGTTGTCTGTTCATCCCTATCCCAATTTGATAAGGCATATATCTATGCGCATAAAAGATATTTGCAGTATTTTCTCTAAGTGGAGTATATAGAAAGTTAAGATTACATGTAATATAACTTGAATAAACATGTCATTGTCACGGCTCCACTACAACAATTTAAGATTATGACTTAATTTTTAGCTAAAATTGATTACTTGTAGGATTCCAAATTAAGGAAGAAGATTGTTAGGTTACTGTTAAAATTTAGCTAAAATTAGCTAAAAATTATGACTCAATTTAGCTAAAATTAGGATTCCAATTTAGCTAAAATTATGACTCAATTCAGTTGAATAAAACATATAGACCTTTTTATTCTAACATTGTTAGAAATAACATTGATTCTAATTTTGGTATTATTACTACCTATTTCTTTTTGCTATTAGTGTTGCATTTTTTTTCTTGTGTTTATTTTTGTTTTCCTTTTCTTTTCCTTGGTCCAAATGTGGGTCTATCAAATTATGATGATGAATTATTTTTAATGTCCTGTGAAGTATATTTTGGTAAGTTGGAGTATATTTTTCATGTTGTCTTTATATTTTTTATTATCTTCAATATAGAACATGGGTGGTCACAAAGGTAAGACTAAGGAACCAATGTCGTGGTCCGATAAGAATGAACATGCATTTATCGGTATTCTTTACGAGAATGTGAAATCAGGGATGTTACAATGTTCTACATTCACGAAAGACGATTGGGGCAAGATCAATCAAGCCATGGTTACTCTCACAAAAATGGATTACGACATAGGTAGATTAAAGGGGAAATAGAACCGTTTACGTAAGGTACATCGCTTGTTCTCTGAACTTTTAGGACATACAGGTGTTACATGGGATCCAAATACCAACATAATTAATGCTCCAGAGGAAGTTTGGCAACACTTTTATACGGTATATATTTTTAGTAAAAAATATTTTCACCATCATTTTTTATCATATCTATTTTACCATTTTTTGTTATACAATATGATAATGTGTCTTATTTTTATTATTGTAGATTAACAAGTCCGAGTACAAAATATTCAAGAAAGAAGGATGTAAGCACTATGAAACTCTTGGAGAGATATTTAGCAGGACTACAGCTACTGGAGGATTAGGTAATGTTTCCACTCAGCTCCCTCCAACATCAGAGGAAGAAAGGCAGTTAGAAGATGATTTTCTGAGCAGAGGAATTCATGTACGTGTGGAGAATGTTGATGAAGTTACAAATACTTGTCGACGTGAAGAAATTGGTGAATCTAGTGAACGTCGACGTAAGGAACCTAAGATCAGTAAAACTGATAAACTCGATGCTTGCATGACACAATGGTCATCTACAGTTAGTATGAGGAATGAAGAAATTGAACTTAGGACACTTTACCTAAAAGAAAAGCTTGCAAAGTTTCAAGGAAAATCATGCAATCAATTAGATAATGAAGCTACTAGTCTGGATCCTTATTCAAATGTGGTTTGCATGGACCTCCTAAACAATATGGAAGAAGTGTCTAATGAGTTTTATATGAAAGCGATAAAGGCTTTTAAGGATCCAGATTTTAGAGTCTCATTTGTGAATATGCCAGAAATTAGAAGAAGACCTATCTTGGAGCTTCTTTGACTTGGTTGGTTGATTGTGTAATTTCTAATACCGTGTTATTTTCATTGGTGATGTTGTAGCTGAAAGTACTGTGTTTTATTACATTAGCTTCAAGTACTATTTTATCTTCATGGTTTGATGTTGAATTTATTTAGAATTAAATGCTTGTTATATTTTGGGGATTTAATTATGCTTAATTACTTTGTTGTCGTCTTAGCTGATGTTAAATTATTTCTTTACGTTGATTATAATAAATGATGAATGATATGACTACTGATGGTGATTATGAATATATTTATACACAGGATATCAACTGAATCAAATGTGGTTGGTAATATGCCAATGATTCAACTGACGAAGATGCGAGTGATGATGATTTTTTATTTACGGATGATATTGTTGCAAATTTTGGGGATGTAATAATGCTTAATTGCTTTGTTGCCAGCAAAAGTAGTGTCATCGACAGGGTACCTTGTAGAATATCATTACTTACGGAAAAAATATACATATTAGAGATTTTGAATGGACATTCAGATGTGTGTTATCGTAATTTTTGTATGCAGAAACATGTGTTCATGAATTTTTGTGATACTTTGAAACAGAAGTAGCTGTTGAAAGATGGAAAAAAAGTGAGCGTTGAGGAAGGCGTAGCTATGTTTTTGATGATTGTAGAGCACACTACACGATATAGTATTATTGGTGATAGGTTTCAACATTCTAACAACACGATACACAAGTGGTTTAAACGAGTATTACGGGCTGTTTGTTCACTTGGCACAGAAATAATATGTCCAACACATCAAAATGTGCCACATGAGTGGATTTTGCGTAAATTTCCTTACTTTAAGGATTGCATAGGCGCAATAGATGGAACACATGTTGAAGCTTGGGCACCTACATCAAGACAAACATATTTCGGTGGAAGGAAAACCAACATAACACAAAATGTGATGTTGACGTGTGATTTTGATATGAAATTCACATTTGTGTATTCTGGATGGGAAGGTACTGCTAATGATTCGCGAGTATTCATTGATGCAATCACAAGAACTTTAAACAACTTTCTAATGCCACATGGAGGTATATTATAATATTTCAAATAATTTGTCAAATATTTTTATAATATTTGGGTATTTAGGTCTTGTTTTTTTTTTTTCAGATCAATTTTACTTTATTGATTCTGGTTATCCAAACATGCCTTCTTTTCTTGCCCCTTATCGAGGACGAAGATATCATCTGCGTGATTATCTTAGACGAGGAAGACCGCGTGGAAAGGAAGAATTGTTCAACTATAGACATTCCTCATGTCGTAACATTATTGAACGTTGCATTAGAGTTTTAAAGGCAAGATTTCCTATTTTAAAATTAATTACCAATTATCCACTTAGTAGGCAAAGACAAATCCCTACTGCATGTTGTGCAATACATAATTATATTCGCTAGAAGCACGCTTTAGATAGCTTGTTCGCTGAGTTTTCATCAGAGAATATGGTATTTCAAGATATGTCGGAGTCAAGTTAAGATCAAGAAGCCATACAATTTGATGCTAGTCAAACAACTCAAATGAGACAAGTTAGGGATCAAATTGCTACACAAATGTGGAATGATTTTTCAAGAAGTCGTACGTGATTATGTAGACTTATTTTAATGTTTAGTGTCTGAGTTGTTTTGATTTCTGTCATGACTATTTAAACTTGTAATTGTAATCCATTTGTTATTGAACTGTTTAATGTAATATTATTTATCATGAACAATCATTTTCATTGAGTTAATTTTTTATTTTTATTTCTCCATTTACTATTTTTACCAAAGTTGTTTTATTTCTTGATTGTATTTTTTTTTTTTGTAATGGAAAAAAATATTACAATATTTCACTAATTTCAAAATGTATTTAATAGTATACTAGCATTAAATTATTTTAATTTAACTAAAAATTATTTTATGAATAAAATATTTTTTCTCAAAATTTTAAAGTAAACGCGTTTTCAATTTTCAATTTTGAGAAACAGTTTCTCAGAATGATAAAGAGAATGCGTTTTCAAAAATCTCAAAACACAAAACTCAAAATAAATTCAAAACTCAAAACTCAAAACTAAAAAATGAAACACAAAGAGAACACCACCCAAGCTTTTGAGACATAAATGATTAAAACAAGAAAACATGTCTAAAAATAATTCTCTTTTAATTTAAAATGAATTTGTTTTTTGTGTGAATAAGAGGAAATATGTCTAAAAATAATTCTCTTTAATTTAAAATAAAATTACTTTTTGCATAATAAAGAGAATACAGTTATATCATCAAAATATTTTTATTAATAATAAAAACTTAATTAATATAAGTAAGTTGACTCAACACCTCTAAAGAATTAAGCTATTACACAAAATCTGTTCACATTAAAAAACCAGAAACACGGTTAAAAGTATTTGGTTGAAAACCAAAAACACGGTTAAACTAATTAAATAAATGATAATAATCAATTAAGTTATATATAAAATTATAACATTTAAAATTATAAAAAAATAAATTTAAATTAATTAAACTATATATAAAATAAAGATAATTTAAATAATCAATTAATTATATAAAATGATAATAATCAAATTTTCAAAATTGATTATCTATACATGTCTTCATATATTTCTGCTAATAATCAATTACCACATTTAAGACATGTCAAATTTTTAAAGGTGGGAAAAACTACAGACTTTTTTGGTCAAACTAACCAAGTTTAATATATGTATAGATATAGATTAAGATTAATATACTATTATATATATTATATATAAAGAAAATGTGAGATTTTATATAAATGAATGATTTTTTATGACTTAATTAATAGTTTAAATTGTTTATTCTTATTTCTCAGAAATAATATTTATTTATGATTGATTGAGGGATTACTTGATCATAAGATATGATAGAAAATATTTATTTTTGATTAATTAATAGCATTGAAAATTTAATGCAAATTTTACAGGCAAAGAACAGTTTGGAGAATTAAATTGTTGTAATAAATGGCTAATGTGTATATGTGGATGGCATTTTTGGAGAGAAAAGTTGTTGACCTTTTCCCTGATGACCATTATTCTTTTATACATATTAAGATTATATATTATTATATATATTATGTATAAAGAAAATATAAAATTTTATATAAATGGTCGATTTTTTATAACTTAATTAATAGTTTAAGTTATTTATTCATATTTTTTAGAAATAATATTTATTTATGATTGATTGAGGGATTACTTGATCATAAGATATGACATAAAATATTTATTTTTGATTAATTAATAGTATTAAAAATTTAACATAAATTTTATAGGCACATAACAGTTTGGCAGATTTTTGGAAATCTGACTTCTCATCAGTTGAAGTTGGAGAATTAAATTGCTGTAATAAATGTCTAATGTGTATATGTGGCTCACGTTTTTGGAGAGAAAAGTTGTTGAATTTTTCCTTCATGACTATCCTTCTTTTATATATATTAAGATAAGATAAGATTATATATTATTATGTAGAAATAAAAGATAAGATTTTATACAAATTGATGATTTTTTATGACTTCATTAATAATTTAAGTTGTGTATTCATATTTCTCAGAAATAATATTTATTTATGATTGATTGAGGGATTACTTGATCATAAGATATGACAAAAAATATTTATTTTTGATTAATTAACAGCATTCAAAATTTAACACAAATTTTATAGGCACATAACAGTTGGGCAGATTTTTGGAAATCTGACTTCTCATCAGTTGGAGTTGGGGAATTAAATTGCTGTAATAAATGTCTAATGTGTATATGTGGATCACGTTTTTGGAGAGAAAAGTTGTTGACTTTTTCCTTGATGACTATCCTTTCTTTTATATATATTAAGATAAGATAAGATTATATATTATTATATATAAATAAAAGATAAGATTTTATACAAATAGATGATTTTTTATGATTTAATTAATAATTTAAGTTGTGTATTCATATTTCTCAGAAATAATATTTATTTATGATTGATTGAGGGATTATTTGATCATAAGAAATGACAAAAAATATTTATTTTTGATTAATTAATAGCATTAAAAATTTAATGCAAATTTTAAAGGTAAATAACAGTTCGGTTGTAATATCCCAAAATTTTGAAAATGATAAAAAAATATATTAAATTATGTATTTCAGGATTTAAGGTATTAAGATAATGAGGATTTAAGGTATTAAGATAATGATAATGATGATAATAGGGATAATATTATAACCATAATGATAATAAAAGAGTAAATGAAATTAATGAATGTGTTATATTTTTGTGTGGTTGAGCGTGAGTACTTAGAGGTTAAGCAAAATGGATATTTCTTCAAAATGGAAAGCAGAGAAAAAGCAGAGGAAAGAGAGAGATCAGTGGGCCGAGAGATTGGGAGAGGGAGAAGACTCAGCCAAGTGAGGGAGGAAGGGAGATGGAGAGAAAGAGAGATAGAACGAGGGAGAGAGGGAGGTGGTAGCCATGGAAGCTGGCCAGGAGAAGCTCGGCCATGGCAGCCGAGCAAGCAGCGGCAGCGGCGACGAAGCAGGGCAGTGGCAGTAGGCGCGGTGGCACGCGGTGGCCGGTGGTGCTGGTGGAGCGAGGCGGTGGCGGCTGGTGCTGGTGCGCGCACAGGAAGAAGAAGAAGATGATGATGATGAAGGAGAAAAAGAAAAAGAAGAAAAGAAAGAAGAAGAAAAAGGAAAGGAAGGGAGAAGAAGAAGCTGGGTGCGTAGGAGCAAGGGCGGGAAAGAAGAAGGAAGGTGAAGAAAGAAAAGAAAATAAAAGAAAAAGAAGAAAATAAGAAAAAATAAAGGAATTTTGAGATTTTTCGGCAAGAAAAGTGATCAAGTACGTGGGTAAAAAAATTAGTACAAGCGTGATATATTTAAATTATAAATTTTACGCGATTAAAATTAATTAATTTAAGTCTCGGTTGTGTTATTTGCTAGGAAATGATTTAATTCGCATCAGGAGTATAAGAGAGGATGAAAACAGCTAATTTCAGGCAAGCTCCAATCCTTTTCCTCGTGTTTTTTAATTCCCATAAAAAATCCTATGATTTCTTGTATTTTATACCCTCCCTTCGTCTGTTTCGGCTCGTTTATTAATTATGAAATTTTGAATTGTTTGATTTAAATTTAATTTATGAAGCTGGCTTTGAGGATTTTATTAGCGTGATTTAATTTAAAATAACTATGAGACTTATTGGGATTTTATTGTGGTGCGCTTACGAAGGATTTTAGATGGTTAAAATTATTTATATTACACAGTAGATTTATTTAATTAAAGCTGCAATTTTATTTATTGCCAACGAACGTTTTACTTTGCAACGAGTGTGTAAGAAAAGCAAGGAACGACCGTGTAAAGGCAAGTTCCTAACCCATTCCTCCTGTTCTTCAATTCCTGTGAGAGACTTCATGGTTTCTCGTATTCTATCCTCTCCCTTACGTTAATTCGGCAGATAGCATTATTTGTTGAATTATTATTCATTGGTTTTAACTTAAATTAAATTCGGAACTTCTAGAATTTAATTGTTGAAAGCCTACAGGGATTTGTACCACCCCCATTCCTTTCGGAATGATGCTGAACCCAGTTTGGGGACTAGGTTCCTAGACGTGCGGGTTTATTTACGGTTTTCTCGAATTTATTTATAATTCGATTAGAGCTATTGAGCAATGGGGTAGGGGTCGGCTGTTTAGTGACATCGGGGTAGACTATTGTACGATCCTGATGTGGACCGTCCGGTGGACACTCCTAGTCACTGGCTGTTGACTGGTGCCGGGCATTGCTGACTAGTTCTGCCGGTATATGATTTACTGCATGATTAGATACATTGTATTACTGTTCATGATTTGATATGCACATGGGTACGAGATGCATGTTGGGAGATTCATTTATTGAGTATGCTTGGACACGGACATTCTAGCTTGATTAGGTTGCATCCAGCGCAAGCATATGCATGGCGTGCAGTTTACTATGTGGGCAGAGCATGGCCTGATGCCTGGATGTATGGGCGCCAGTGTATCACGTTGATGCTCACTACGCCATTGCATTTCTATGTGCATTGCATGGCTACTAGTAGTTATTAGTTCTCGGACGGGAGTACCGTTCCGAGGGAGCCTATGGCTCGAGTGTCGGGAGTACCGACATGGACGGGTGATGGGAGTACTGACCTGGGATCGCGTGCGCAAGTTTGCGGAGATATTTGTTACCTTTCAGGGCAGCGGCAAGTTGGTTTGGGACTTGGGTGCCATGTGTCTTGTGTGAGCCCCAAGGACCGGTATGTGTTTTATTATGCTATTCTGCTGTGTTGTAGTGTCTCATGCTTTGCGTGTACCTAGGGGTTTATTTTGGGAAGAGTTTTCTGGTTATGTTCAGCCTTCAGCCTTTCTTTTCTTTATGCTTGCTGAGTCTCTCGACTCACTTTGCTTTCCCTCATTCCAGGTAGTGCCAGCGTGGGTCCGAGCAAGGGAGTCAGCGTCTAGCGGCCGAGTCGGTATGGTGTACAGGCAGTCCCATCAATCCCTATCAACTCTGATGTCTGAGTAGGATTTACTCTATGATTTTGTACTGTGTCAGGTCTTTCCTCGATTCTTTTGTATGTCGGCACAGGAGTTTGTATTCTTTTATTTACCTTGTGACTGTTGTGCTAGCGGGGTACCCGTAGTGCATGCATGTATATATGATTTCGCTTCCGTTGTTTTAAATCTTGTGTATGCATGCTAGGGTAGTTTTCGTCTTGTGTTTCATTATTTTTTCCTTCTGTAAGTGCTCCCGTTCGAGTAGTCCGAGTGGTTGGGATATCCGGGCGGGGGGGCTTACATCAGTAAATTTTTCAAAATCTAACTTCTCATTAGTTGGAGTTGGGAAATTAAATTACCGTAATAAATGTCTAATGTGTATATGTAAATGGTATTTTTGGAGGGAAAAACCATTGACTTTTTCCTTGATGACTATCCTTCTTATATATTTTAAGATACGATAAGATTATATATTATTATATATATTATATATAAAGAAAAATAAGATTTTATATATATGGACAATTTTTTATAACTTAATTAATAGTTTAAGTTGTCTATTAATATTTTTTAGAAATAATATTTATTTATGATTGATTGAGGGATTATTTGACTAGAAGATATGACTGAAAATGGTTATTTTTGATTAATTTAGAGCATTGGAAATTTAATGCAAATTTTAGAGTTAAAGAACAGTTTGGTAGATTTTTGGAAATCTAACTTTTCATCCGTTGAAATTGGGGAATTAAATTGCCGTAATAAATGCTTAATGTGTATATGTGGATGGTATTTTTGGAAGGAAAAATTGTTGACTTTTTTCTTGATGACTATCTTTTTTTTGTATATATTAAGATTAAGATAGCACATGACTTCCCTCTCCAGGGTGCCCAAACGATTTCTGCGAGAGGTGAGAAAACCCAGAAGTCTAGGTTCGAATTCCCCCACAATCGCTTGTTCAAGTGTGCTTGAATTTACCTCTTTTTTACAAGACTAAGGCCTCGATGAAAGGGCGCCCACAAAAGAACGCATCCCAAGATTAAGATAACACATGGTACATAAATAATTAATAATCTACAACCCAACATATGCTAAGTAATAGCAAATGGTATGTAAATAATCAATAATCTACAACCCAACATATGATAAATAATTGATGCACATGAATAAGAATAAGAAGTGATGCCTCACCACTATAATGTAGCATGGTATTTTGAAATAGTTATTCCACTCACAACTGGGAATTGGATGAGGCTTGGCTTTGACGATATAAGATAATTATTTTATGAATAGTGTTCAATAAATGTGTTTTATTTTAAAAAAATATTTAAAATAATTTTATTAGCTAATAAAAAAATACATCATGTTTTGTAATATTCTAATAATTAATAAAATTATTTTAAAACTAAAAACAATGCACCTTTTTTAAGGGCTGTGACTAGCATTATTCTAATTATAATATGGATAACGTTGATTGTTGTTCTAAAGACAATGGTTAAATAAGTCACTAACGGTTGAGAATTCTACTAGCCAGCATACTTCCAGCACTTCGAATCTTTTCACTATCGTTTGAATGCTCTATCAAGTTTGTTCTATACTTTGAGTTTTCATACTTACCCTATATATATACATTTTCCAAACACATTAGCCATTAAAAAAAAGGTTAATATGAAATTTGAAATTTAAAAAATGTTTAAAATTTTTGAAATAATAAAAAAATATATCTCACCTTTAATTCAAAATAAATTTACTTTTTACATGAGAAATCAAAATTTAAAAATTCAAATATAAGCTTTTGAGACATAAACGCTTAAAACAAGAAAACAACTTTAAAAACAATCTCTTTTAATTCAAAATAAATTTACTTTTTGCATGAATAAGAGAAAACATGTCTAAAAACAATTATCATTTAATTCAAAATTTAAAAATTCAAATATAAGCTTTTGAGACATAAATGATTAAAACAAAAAAATATGTCTAAAAATAATTCTCTTTTAATTCAAAATAAATTTGTTTTTTGTGTGAATAAGAGAAAACATGTTTAAAAATAATTCTCTTTAATTTAAAATAAATTTACTTTTTACATAATAAAGAGGATACGTTTATATCATCAAAATATTTTTATTAATAATAAAAACTTAATTAATATAAGTAAGTTGGCTCAACACTTCTAAAGAATTAAGCTGTTACATAAAATCTGTTCACATTGAAAAACCAGAAACACGATTAAAAGTATTTGGTTGAAAACCAAAAACACGGTTAAACTAATTAAATAAATGATAATAATCAATTAAGTTATATATAAAATTATGACATTTAAAATTATAAAAAAATAAATTTAAATTAATTAAACTATATATAAAATAAAGATAATTCAAATAATCAATTAATTATATAAAATGATAATAATCAAATTTTCAAAATTGATTATCTATACATGTCTTCACATATTTCTGCTAATAATCAATTACCACATTTAAGACATATCAAATTTTTAAAGGTGGGAAAAACTACTGACTTTCTTGGTCAAACTAGCCAAGTTTAAGATATGTATAGATATAGATTAAGATTAATATATTATTATATATTTTATATATAAATAAAATGTGAGATTTTATACAAATGAACGATTTTTTATGACTTAATTAATAGTTTAAATTGTTTATTCTTATTTCTCAAAAATAATATTTATTTATGATTGATTGAAGGATTACTTGATCATAACATATGACAAAAAAAAATTATTTTTGATTAATTAATAGCATTGAAAATTTAATGCAAATTTTACAGGCAAAGAATAGTTTGGTAGATTTTTGGAAATCTAACTTCTCATCAGCCTGGAGTTGGAGAACTAAATTGTTGTAATAAATGGCTAATGTGTACATGTGGATGGCATTTTTGGAGAGAAAAGTTGTCACCTTTTTCCTGATGACCATTATTCTTTTATACATATTAAGATTATATATTATTATATATATTATGTATAAAGAAAATATAAGATTTTATATAAATGGTCAATTTTTTATAACTTAATTAATAGTTTAAGTTGTTTATTCATATTTTTTAGAAATAATATTTATTTATGATTGATTGAGGGATTACTTGATCATAAGATATGACATAAAATATTTATTTTTGATTAATTAATAGTATTAAAAATTTAACACAAATTTTATAGGCACATAACAGTTTGGCAGATTTTTGGAAATCTGACTTCTCATCAATTGGAGTTGGGGAATTAAATTGCTGTAATAAATGTCTAATGTGTATATGTGGATCACGTTTTTGGAGAGAAAAGTTGTTGACTTTTTCCTTGATGACTATCCTTCTTTTATATATATTAAGATAAGATAAGATTATATATTATTATATATAAATAAAAGATAAGATTTTATACAAATAGATGATTTTTTATGACTTAATTAATAATTTAAGTTATCTATTCATATTTCTCAGAAATAATATTTATTTATGATTGATTGAGGGATTATTTGATCATAAGAAATGACAGAAAATATTTTTTTTGATTTATTAATAGCATTGAAAATTTAATGCAAATTTTAAAGGTAAATAACAGTTTGGTAGATTTTTGAAAATCTAAATTCTTATTAGTTGGAGTTGGGAAATTAAATTGCCGTAATAAATGTCTAATGTGTATATGTAGATGGTATTTTTGGAGGGAAAAACCATTGACTTTTTCCTTGATGACTATCCTTCTTATATATTTTAAGATACGATAAGATTATATATTATTATATATAAAGAAAAATAAGATTTTATATCTATGGACAATTTTTTATGATTTAATTAATAGTTTAAGTTGTCTATTAATATTTTTTAGAAATAATATTTATTTATGATTGATGAGGGATTATTTGATTAGAAGGTATGGTCGAAAATATTTATTTTTAATTAATTTAAAGCATTGAAAATTTAATACAAATTTTAGAGTCAAAGAACAGTTTGGCAAATTTTTGGAAATCTAACTTTTCATTCGTTGAAATTGGAGAATTAAATTGCTGTAATAAATGTCTAATGTGTATATGTGGATGGTATTTTTAGAAGGAAAAATTGTTGACTTTTTTCTTGATGACTATCTTTTTTTTTTGTATATATTAAGATTAAGATAGCACATGACTTCCCTCTCCGGGGTGCCCAAGCGATTTCTGCTAGAGGTTCGAATCCCCCCACAATTGCTTGTTCAAGTGTGCTTGAATTTATCTCTTTTTTACAGGACTAAGGCCTCGATGGAAGGGCGCCCACAAAAGAGCGCATCCCAAGATTAAGATAACACATGGTACATAAATAATTAATAATCTACAACCCAACATATGCTAAGTAATAGCAAATGGTATGTAAATAATTAATAATCTGTAACCCAACACATGCTAAGTAATAGCAAATGGTATGTAAATAATTAATAATCTACAACCCAACATATGATAAATAATTGATGCACATCAATAAGAATAAGAAGTGATGCCTCACCACTATAATGTAGCATGGTATTTTGAAATAGTTATTCCACTCACAACTTGGAATTGGATAAGGCTTGACTTTGAAAATATAAGATAATTATTTTATGAATAATGTTCAATAAATGTGTTTTATTTTTTTAAAAAAATATTTAAAATAATTTTATTAGCTAATAAAAAAGTACATCATGTTTTGTAATATTCTAATAATTAATAAAATTATTTTAAAACTAAAAACAATGCACCTTTTTTAAGGGTCGTGACTAGCATTATTCTAATTATAATATGGATAACGTTGATTGTTGTTCTAAAGACAATGGTTAAATAACAATAAATGTATTTTTGTTCTTTGATAATATAAATTTATTATACATTATTTTCAATATTCAAATAATTTTATCCGTTGATTAACAATTCAAAACACCATTTATTTATAATGAACCAATAAAATTATTTAATTTTTGTTAAAAATAAAATATTATAAATATCTATTTTCTCTAAAAACAAAGTACATTTATTGCTACTTAGCCACTATATTAAAGACAATAATTAATATTACTTTATAATATGAAAAATGTTACACCCACAAACAAGTTTCACAAATTATTTTTAAAAGCTAATGTAACACATATAAATTTATAATAGTTTTACTTAAATTTATAATAATTTTATCTAAATTTAACAATAAATCTATTTAATACGATAAATTATTATTCGTTTTAAATAAAACTATTATAAATTTAAATAAAATCATTATTAATTTATACATATCACATCAATTTAGAATAATCATTTGTCAAACTTATTCCTTATCTCTTTCATGGGATTGGTGATGTTATTGTTAAGAGAAATGGATTGTGTTACGAAGAACCCATAAAAAGAAACAAAATTTGATTCTCACACGTGACAAACAAATATATATTGTCTTAACAATATATATATATAGACATCTCCACAAGCTACCTCCATATATGCAGCTCACAACAATCTTTAACTGAGAGACAGAGAGGGAGAAGAGAGATGGAAGTCATGCAAGTACTTCACATGAACAACGGGGAAGGAGAGACAAGCTACGCAAAGAATTCAACAGTCCAGGTAATTGGGCCTTCTATCTGCATGAATTTCTTTGATTTCTTCCATTAATGAATGATTAAGAATTTCACTGGTTTCCTCAGAGGAAGATAATCGCAGTGGCGAAATCAATGGTGGAGGAAGCCGTATTGGCCATCTTGTCGGAAAACTTCCCGGAGAGCATGGGCATTGCCGACTTGGGCTGCTCATCGGGCCCCAACACCCTCATCGTGGTGTCTGAGATCATCGACGTTGTCCACTCCGCCGCCTGCCGGACGGGCCTCTCCCCGCCGGAGCTCAGGGTCTGCCTGAACGACCTTCCGGGCAACGACTTCAACGACATATTCCAGCAGTTGCCGGATTTCTACAAGAAGCTGAGGCAAGAGAAAGGCGGCGGCTTTGAACGACGATGCTTCATCTCCGGGACGGCTGGTTCGTTCTACGGCAGGCTGTTCCCTAGCAACAGCCTTCACTTCGTCCACTCCTCCTCCAGCCTCCATTGGCTTTCTCAGGTAATTAATTATTTGTTTTTGCTTAATTCAGAACCGTAAATTTTAGAAAAAATTTTTAAGACATTTGACTTTGTTTTCAATTTCATGTGATACATGGTGATTTGGAATATTTATTTTTGAAATATTTATTATTTTTTATTAATTTGGTCATTACAAGTCCTTTGAGCTGTTAAAAGAAAAAATCAACTGACAATCGGTTTCAATTTCATAGTTCGATAAATTGACTGTCCATACCCTTTAATTAATTAGAGAATCCCTGCAATCTCTAATTCTTTATAAGATATGATTGTTTTTTAATTCAAAACTTTACGTATTTTATAGTTTTTTATATATATTTTATGAAATTGCTGTCTATTATTCTTAACCTTCAATTATTATATTTTTAGAATATGTCTCGTTAGGATTTCATAGAAGTATTCAAATCATTATTGATGATTTGGTTTGAAATTAAAACACTTTTCAAATCGATACTTATGTATGTCAACTTCATGTAAGATTTTTTTTTTTATATATATATATGTAAAGATTTTTTGAAAGTATAGGATAAAATGTAATAAATAGATCTCTAATATTTGATTTCAAACAATTTAAGAAATAATAAAATATGTAATAACTACATTTTTATTTAGAAATAATATGTATTCATCATTAAATCTTATTATGGGTATGGAAATGGAAAAATAGTATATATTTTTTAAAAAAAAGTAAGAAATAGAAACAGAGAGAAATATGTAAATAAAAAAATATAGAGGTATTTTTGTAAATATAATTTTTAATATAAAAAATTATAAAAAATAGTTATTTAATTTAAAAATAAATATAAATTTCTTAATGTATTCAAACAAATTTCAAAAATAAATTCTAAAAAAAAATTCTATCTCTAATCCCTTTGTGCACGGAAATAATTTTTCAATATTTTTCTCATAATACGTAACAAACTCGAAATATTTTTTAAATTATAAAAATATCTTAGAAACATTTTTGACATTTCATAAACGCATTACGATATTCTCAATGCATTTCCATGCATCATAGATTAAGGATAGGTGACAAAAAAATTCTTTCTAAAATTATGAAATCAAACGTTTTGTTATTTTTTAAGTTAAAGGGTTTTCTTTATGAGTGGACACTCATTATTATACATTTATTATATTTATTTTTAACATTCAGATATTTTTATTTATTATTAATAAAGGTATCATATTTTAAAATATTTTATCAATTAATAAAAATATTTAAATACTAAAAATAAAGTACATTAAATATACGTTAGGACCCGTGAACAAAAATCCTTCTTAAAATTAGAGAATTAATTCTTAGAATTAATTTGACGTAATATTCTAAGCTAACTTTATGCGAATGTTCTGCCACTACTTCTCTGTTATTATTGGTATCTCCTGTACCAGTCTGTGGAAAGAGATGAAGACCTCTTTAAACCAAATCTTGGAAAACAATATATTTAATGATAAATCAATGCAAAGTTATAATACTAAAAGAGGCGAAATTAGTATTTTTATTTTTATTTTTTGATTTTTTTATGTAATTATTCAAAAAAATTTATTACATTTATTAACTTAATTTTTAAGTTAATTTAATTCTTGTATTTTGACTCTTTTTTTTTAAATGTCAAATTTTTTATTATTTCGATTACATTACTAAATCTATATTTTTAAGTTAATTTCACTTTTGTATTTTTATATATGTATAAAAAAATAAAATAAAATGATAATATACATGTCACACTTCATTCACGTTACTACAGGAAGAGTTAAATTGACTTAAAAATATAAGTTCGTGATTATATTGGAAATAATAAAAAGTTTGTATTGACACAAAAAAAAATACATATGTTAAATTAACTTAAAAGTGCAAGAATATAATAGAAACAATAACAAGAATATAATCGAAATAATAAAAAATTATAACGACTAGGTAAAAAAAATGTGAAAGTAAGACAAAAATATAGATTTTGTCATAAGGTGATCTATTGTATTATTAATAAGATGAGAGGAGCTGAATTTATATTTTTCTAGCGGAAAGAGTGATTGAATGATTACAACAAAAATAGGTTCCAGTAGGGCTGGAGAGCAACAAAGAAGAACACTTAAACAAGGGAAAGATTTATATATCGAAGAGCAGCCCAATGAGCGTTGTGGAAGCATACGCGTCCCAGTTCAAGAAGGATTTCATGGACTTTCTCAAGTCTCGATCCGAAGAAATGGTTTGTAATGGACGAATGGTTTTGTCTTTCATGGGCAGAAGATCTGCAGATCCATCAAGTAAAGAGGGTTGCCAACAATGGGAGCTCCTGGCTCTAGCTCTCATGGCCATGGCTTCCGAGGTATATCTATAAAGCTAATCATTTTTTTTTTTTTATGTTTTTGGGACAGTATAAGATTAACCTTAACTTCAAAACCCAGATTGATGGATGCAGAACGATGATGTTTAATTTAATCTCATTGCATGTATACATCATGTAGGGACTGGTTGAAGAGGAGAAGATAGATTCATTCAACGCCCCTTACTATGCGCCGAGCCCGGAAGAAGTGAGAATGTTGGCAGAAACAGAAGCTTCTTTTTTGGTGGATCGCTTGGAGGCCTTTGAAATCGAGTGGGATGGAGGAGGCGGCGGCGGCGGAGGCTACAACTGTGCCGCCGCGGAAATGCCGTCGAAAGGCCACCTGGTGGCGAAGACCGTTCGAGCAGTGGTGGAGCCAATGCTGGAATCTCACTTCTGCAAGGAGATGGATATGGACGACTTGTTCCGCCGGCACGCCGGCCTCGTCGGCGATTACTTGTCGGTCAACAGTGCCAACTACGTGAATTTGGTTGTCTCCTTCATTAAAAAGGATTGATGACACCAATATAGAGGAATATATTAAATATTTCATTCTCACTGTAAGCGGGTAATATATTGAATCCCATATATTCAATAAGTTTCAATAAACACTCCGGGATTAAGATTATAATTAATAGTTATAATTACAATATCTGTGTCAATGATTAACCCTTAATCACACGCGAGCCATTACTTAGATTAAGATATATAAAAAGATGTTCTGAGACATGCTCGAGCCAATATTTTAAAGGGCATAACCATAACTAACCCAAACCATATCAGAGAAGGGCAGGGGAGGTTAATGCAGGGGTCCAACAATTTTGGGTCGTTATGAATGGCGTTTTGGCACTAGAGAAGTGACAGACTTGACCAGGGCCACTATGGGGGGGTGTGGATAAATCAGACCGAGCTTACTAATTCATCCATGGCGACAAACGTTGTCGGCCAAAGCAGCCGACAAAATTCTAACCCAATTCAAACTTCATCATTACACTCCCGATTGAAATTCCTTTCAGCCGGAGCTGTTGGAGCAATCAACAGCGACGATGGCCATGCTCCTGCCATCCCTTCTTCTTGTTCGTCTTCCTCCTGCTGATGCTTCTGCTACCCTTAATTTTTGTTGTTACATAGCGCTCTCTGCCGCCTTGTCATGGTTGCTTTTCAAAGTGGCGAAGATCGCATGGCCGGG
The DNA here is from genome assembly GCA_036245055.1 of Diospyros kaki. NCBI lineage: Eukaryota > Viridiplantae > Streptophyta > Magnoliopsida > Ericales > Ebenaceae > Diospyros > Diospyros kaki. Next base: position 46,294,075 of record BSEG01000005.1, read on the forward strand.
CCCGTCAGAATATCGGGCCGGCGTTCCTCCCGGAAACCGAGGGCTGCCGTTGATCGGAGAAACCTTGCAGTTCATGGCCGCCATTAACGGCAGCAAAGGCTTCTATGATTTTGTAAGGGTTCGCAGCCTCAGGTAATAGCCTTACCAAGTTGCTTTTGATGGATTATATTTTAAACTTGGATTTATAGTCCTACGTATCCGTGTTTTATAATTAATAATTGACTCACCTCCCATGAGTAGTATGAATAAATCGTGGTTTAAATCTTCTCATATCTTTGTAAATAATGGATAGAATTGGTTAAAATTGATAGTAGCATAGAGATAAAAGAACTGGAAACTGCTTTAATGGTGAAGTATATAGTATAGTCCTCCGTTTTAATGGCGAAGTGACCGTGTCTCCCTTTGTCACAGGCACGGAAACTGCTTCAAAACCAGCCTATTTGGGGAGACCCATGTGTTTGTTTCGAGCACTGAATCAGCGAAGGCAATCTTAAACAACGATTCGGGAAGGTTCACGAAGAGATACATAAGATCGATTGCAGAGATTGTGGGAGAGGAAAGCCTGCTGTGCGCTTCTCAGCAGCAGCACAGGCTGATTCGCGGCCGTCTCGCCAGCCTGTTCTCCACAAGTTCTTTGGGGCATTTCATCAAACAGTTTGATGGGCTTATAGTCAGCGCACTTGATTCCTGGGAGCACAAAGGCACTGTCATTGTCCTTAAGGAGGCACTCAGGGTAAGAAGTGCTCCAGCAATTAATACCATGAAATTAATGGGTCATTTCATGTCCTATCCATGTTTAGTATTGTTGTGAAATTTTTACGGTCCAGGTTTGAGTTTTTTTTTCTTTTTTAGTAAAATCAAACTTTCAAACCAAATGAACACAAATTTGTATACGTTTGCCAAGACTAAACTTATATTTTTGTTCATATATTTTTTTATAATTATTTAAAATTTATATTTTTTTAATTATATTCTTAAATCTATATTCTCAGACCAATTTAACTTAGTAATTTGATTTTTTTATATGATAATTTAAATTTTTTATTACTTCAATTATATCCTAATATTTGTATTCTTGAATCAATTTAATTCATGTACTTTGACGTGGATAAAGTGTGATGAATACTTTATTATTTTATTTTATTTTTATTTTTTTACACACGATAGTACATAGATTAAATTGAATCGAAAATACAAATTTATGTGTAATCGAAATAAAAAAAATTTCAAATTATTATATAAAAAAATTAAAATATATATAAGTTAAATTAATTCAATAGGTTGAAGAGTTCAATAGAAATAATAAAAAGTTTACATGATTATTAAAAAAAAAAATAAGGGTAAAGCTTGTTGAGTGTTGATTTAATTGATGTAGATAACCTTCAAGGCCATGTGCAAGATGCTGATTAGTTTGGAAGGAGAAGAGGAAGAGATGCTGGAAGAGGACGTGGGGCTTGTTTGTGGAGGAATGCTTGCCTTCCCATTGAGGCTGCCCTGGACTAGATTCCGCAAGGGCCTCCAGGTAATCGACTAAGGCCCACAACTTCCTAATGGGCTAAGCCTCATCTGTGGAATGGATTGGGCCTGTGGGCCCAAATCCCTGAATCAGATACCTAGCTGTGAAGCCATGTTTACAATAAACAATTAATACCTAAACTGGTATTTTTGCTCTTATACTCTTAAGCTTTTTTGTGTAATTATTCAAAAATTTTTTATTTTAATGATATCTCTAGACTTATATTTTTGAGTCAATTTAATCTTTATATTTTGACGTTTCTTTTATATGGCAACTCAATTTTTTCATTGTTTCGATTACGTTGTACCTGTATTTTTAACTCAATTGAACTTTATGTATTTTGATGTATAAAAAAAAATAAAGTAAAATAAATTAATTTTAATTTTTTTTTACGTCAAAGTACAAGAAGTTAAATTGATTTGATAATGCAGGTATAAGGGTGTAATTAAAATAATAAAAAATTTGAATTGCTACACGAAAAAAAAAGAGTCAAATACAAGTGTTAAATTGATTTAAAAATAGAGACATAGAGATATAACTTAAATAATAAAAAAAATTAAGTAATCATGTAAAAAACATAAAAGTACAGAAAACAAAATATGAATTTCGCCACAATTAATGTTAACTAATAGTGAAACCAGGCAAGAGCAAGAATCATGGGGAGACTGGAGAAGACGATCAATGAAAGAAGAAGAGGATTAATGGAAGCTCATTATGAAGACTTCCTGCAGCACCTTCTAATGGAGGATGGGAAAGACTATAGTGGTGGTGGTGAAGCCCCTCCAATGTCTGATGCACAGATTAAAGATAATATCTTAACCATGATCATTGCAGGTCAGACATGGCACTTTTAATTTCTTTCTGCCCTTTCAAGCCTTCTCCTGCAAGTAAAGTTTGGACCTCTTTAAAGTAGGCCCACACACAAATTTTTATGTGTTTATTTGAGATAAGTAGGATTGCGGGCTATTGTAAGTGCAGGCCAGGACACAACTGCCAGTGCAATTACATGGATGGTCAAGTACTTGGACGACAACCAAGAAGTCCTTCACACCCTTAAGGTACATTAATATATATAAAAAGGTACATTTTATGGGTAGTTTGAGTGCTAAGAATAAGATAAGATAAACATGCCTAAAGTTTCAAGTTCAAAATTTCTTAGAGACACTATATAAAAATTATATCATAATTTATCTAAGGGTATGGGTTGGGGTGAGACCCACCTTAATCGGACGAAACTCAAAATATCCCAAAGTTAATAAAACAAGGGAGACACAGTCTTTCCCTTATTTCTTTTTTTGGTGAAATGATATTTTCAAAACTTGAAAAATTCAACTGTGGCTATCAACACTCGCCTTTTTAATATATGTGTGTGTGTGTACAAAGGATAAGTACATTTAATGTGGTTGTTCTTGAACAGGCTGAGCAATTCTCCCTGGCAGAAAGATCTTCATCCAAGACAGTCCTTGCACTGGAAGATCTCAATGACATGCCCTATGCTTCAAAGGTACCCCCCAAAGAATTGAGCTGAGACATATACTTCTTTCTTTGGTTGTTCAAAATTTGTGAATTAAGAAAGAGTGTTACAAACAGGTTATCAAAGAATCATTAAGGATGGCATCTATAGTCCCATGGTTCCCAAGATTAGCACTGGAAGACACTGAGATTCATGGTTTGCCTTCCAACAGTGAATCACAAGAAAAAAATTCCTTGATTTTCCCTCAAGCTTGAACTTTCTCTCGTTGCTTCTCAATGTGATTAATTGTAGGATACAAGATCAAGAAAGGATGGAACATTAACATTGATGCTAGATCAATACACCTTGATCCCACAGTTTACAATGATCCAAACAAGTTCATTCCTTCCAGATTTGATGTGAGTCTCTCTTTGTCATATTATTATTGTTTTCATTGTCTAATCCCCATAAAAAGAGGTGATTAGCAAGCTAGATATAAGATATACAATCCTCATTTTCAATAATTAATTGGGATTTGTTACTTGTATTATTCTTGTAATTATATAGGATGAATCAAAACCCTACAGCTTCTTAGCTTTTGGACAAGGGGGAAGAACTTGCCTTGGGATGAACTTGGCTAGAGCTATGATGCTAGTGTTTCTCCACAGACTTGTCACCACTTACAAGTGAGCTTTATATACAATCTTAACCATTGACTAGTTTTCGATTCTACTGCTAAGTACTACTTAACTTGTATAATATTTAACACGGGCTCTCGTCAGGTGGCAGGTGATCGATCAAGATCTGAGCGTCGAGAAGTGGGCACTGTTCTCGAGGTTAAAAAGTGGTTGCCCTATAACCGTTAACCGGATTAAGGAGGACTAATTCCAACCCCCCATAAGCACAAATGGGAAGCTAGTTGCTGATAAAGAAATAAACTGTAAGGACATGAGACAATAATTGCAGCTTTCACCTACTGGTTATACATGAATGAGTTATATATATTATTGTCAAGGCAGGGAATTAAGGTCCTTAATTCATATATCTAATGTTATATATCTATCACCAGAACACGTTACAACCCCCAAAATATAGACAGGATATGTGTCCACCCTTATTCTCTGGGCAAAGGACAACCCCACCAAAGTTGACACTTCCAAAAGTATCTCTCTTTTGCCTTCTTGTGTGGGAAATAGCAAATTATGTCCAATCTTTTGCTGATGGTAAAATATTGGGATAGTGCAAAATCTACAGGATGACTTGGTTTTTCCTATTGTTGTGTGGATCATAGAGAGTAGGGATTGTGTTAAATTTTCGCTTGTTTTCCCAATTCTGACAGTTGATATTAAAGATAATTACCCTAACAGATCACTTGCTCTAGCATCAAACAGTGATTAACAGGTGATAATTACGGCTTAGTAAAGGGTTAAAGCCCCTCCTAAAGGTCTATCAAATTACACTGAATTTGGTAGCCAAAAAGAAAAAAGAAAAAAAGGTTAGATCGCTCAACTACTGGAGCCACTCAAAGCTAAATTAATAAAGGAGTAGTGAGCATTCCAATTGTGAGCCTTAGATATATATACGTACCCTACAATTGGGCTGTCCATTCTTTCAAGTCTGGCAGCCTCTTGTCCCTTTCCCAAATTCTCCTTAGTTATAAGGAGTAGTGAGCATTCCAATTATGAGCCCTAGATATATATGGCGTACCCTACAATTGGGCTGTCCATTCTTTCAAGTTTGGCAGCCTCTTGTCCCTTTCCCAAATTCTCCTTAGTTGTGAGGAAACCTCTTTTGCTACCAAAAAACTAATCCCACTACCCCCTCCCTTCCAACTCTCTGCTAGTTTAAGGCAGTGTTCTTCCAACTGTACCAAAATACTAGAACTGGGGTGAGAAGCCTTTGTTGATTTCTTCATGTACAATTATTGGTAGGCACATATAGAGAGGGTAGAGGGTATTGTTGGATAGGGACCCCTCATCTTATGACCCTTAATTCAAATCTAGAAAGAGGTTCTCACTCGCTTGTCCTTACTACCCGCTGCTTCACATATCCTTGTTTTTTGTTTGGCATGTGTCTGCACCAAACCCTTTTTGGAATGCATCTGGCCCCTTCTGGATGGCAGCTTTCCAAACATGTCATTATCGTTACCATAGTGCATGTTAACCATTTCCATATTAATAATCTACTAGTAAAGTGATTTTAAGATATATATTACTTGAACCTATAAATTCATAAGTTACTCTTAACCAATATTTTTACGTGATGACTCATTCTTTTTTAAAATCACTCTTATTCTACCATAACTCTAAACTCTTTCAATTATTAGTGAATAAAATTGTAAGAGCGGTTATCAAAGATCCAACTTGATTTTTCTAGGAATAATTCGTGAGGAGCTTCCTAAAGATGGTTTGCTTTTGAAAATTCAAGTGTTTGAAGTAAGGAAGAAAGCATCCGCAAGAGGAAATTGCTAACTGTTGATAAGACAACATGTTAACTTAATTTGTCAACAATTAGAATGCTTAAAACTGCTAATTAAAGAGATGGTACCATATATATCAAGTCTCGATAAAATTTGTTACATGATTTCTCCTTTTAATTAGTTAAACGTTGAACGTGTACATCATCATCGTCAAAAACTTCAATCTCACTGAAACCTACATCGTTAACTATATATAAATAAATTCTAATTCTCTAATTATCTCTACATGCTATATGTTGCACGACTGAGAATGTGGCGAAAAGGGTTAAATAATGAACGTTGAATTTAATTAACGTGTCGGAGCTTAGTCTCTAAATGATGTTGAGTAATTGGCATTATATAATGCCGTTTGAGCACTGAATTGTCTCGACATAGTGTAATTTAATCATGGTTTTGGACTGTATTTGGAGGGGTGGCAAATTAATTAAGAATCATAGGTCCTATTTATTAAGCAGGCCCCTCTTAATGTTTCCTTCATTTTCTCTGGCATTCCCGGAAAGACTAAGCTTTCAATACATCCTGAATGGTGCCGAGAAAATAGATGACAAACTGGTCCGACAAAGATCTAATTTGCTAGATCAGAAAAGATGGATCAAATAGCTACACACACACACACACACATATATATATATATAATACTTTTCTGTTTCCTATCTATCTATGGTTGATGAGACCTAACTTACCCCTGTTGCCAAGAAAAAAATGTGAAAACATTTTCTTGAGAGCCAAACATGTGAAAATGTTTCCGGTAAAGAAAATGGCAAAGAAACCAAGAAAACAAATTAAAGCTCTAAATAGTATATAGTGATTAATTAATAATTTATAATTAAAACTAAGATAATTCTAACTATTACTGTAAGAGAATGGTTAAGGGTAACTGCATATAATTTTCAAAAAAATGTGAGTTTCTTGCACTTTATTTTTATCGTTTAAATAATCTGTTAGTTAATGATAAAGGTATCATTAAAACATTTAATCAATTAATTAAATTATTTAAATATTAAAAATAAACTATTCTAAACACATATTATTTTAAAAAAAAGATACACTTAATACCCTTAATAAGGTTAGCAATACCCTAATAATTAAATATGATTTATGAACAAAGATGGGCCCTCTACCATTGTTGGGGGCACAGTTTTCCACACCAATTCTAGTGGATAAGTGCAAGCCGCTATATTTTTGCTTAAAGGCCCCATCTTTAGTTGGCAAGGACAAATCAAAAACCCTAATGCCCCATCAAAAAGAATTAATTATGGTCTGCAACCACCATTAAACAACCATTTGTTTCTTTGACTATAAAAGCTGGCCCCTCAAGCAACACCATGAAGCAAAAGGGGTCTCTTATGAAATAGAAATTTAATTAAATGGCAGTGGGGCCAATTGGATAAAGGGTGGATATATTTTGAAACAAACCCAAGTTTGATTCCAAGTACTAAGATTTTTTTTTTATATATAATTTTCATTTGAATCAATGGAAATTTAACGAGCCTAATTCATCTAGAATAGGTCGAGCTCGAGCTATTATGGTAAATCAAATTTAATTTTAAATAAGAAGATTAGTTATACTTAGATCTTAAATTTTGAGTTTTTTTTAGTAACACTTCATATAATTTAGTATGAATTAAGTAATCATGAAAGACTATGTAGCATGGAAAGTGCAGGAAAATGTGGTAATTTGGGGGACATTCGCATTTACCTAACCTAACCTAATCTATATATCCTTAAGAATTGACAAGGGATTTTATGAGTCTTTATCCAATCTTTAACTCTTAATCCAGCCGCCCCACTATTTTACAAACCCTTGGGATTGACTTTAACAAGACACTAATGGGAAAAGGCTACCCTTAATTACTCTTTTGTCTTCTCCTTTTGGCTAATGAAGAGGTAGAAAGTTAGACTCCTTGATTAAAAGATTCCAAGAAAATGCTAAACAACTGCAGTGACATTTTATATTGAAAATCAAATACTCATTAGTGATACAGCTGTAGCAAAAATTTATTAAAAGATTAAAAAAGTCTAAAAATTCAAAATAACTTTTTAACCTAAAAAATGTATAATTTTTCCGTAATCGAGGGGTTCATATAACATGGAAATTAGATAAATACAACATCTGAAAATCCTTCTGAGAGTTTTACGAAAATTATAAATATCATCCATATAGAATTTTAATCATTATAAAATCTCGAAATATTATAATAAACGTTATTCATAAAAATTATAATCTTAGTGGATCTCGAAATGTCAACATAGACATTATTCATAAGAATCATAATTATAAGATATTTAAGATTACTACATGATTTTCTATAAATAAATAAGTTTTTATTATAAAAAATATACGTTTCTAATATTAATGTTAATACGATTTTTAAATTTTTATTATTTAACTTAATTATTAGAGTATTTACGTGAAAACTTTTCTACTTTTTCTAATCATTCTTTTTCTTAAAAGTTCAAATGGTTTGAAGACAATATTTTCGGTCAATAAATTTATTGATGTATTTAAATGACAATAACAATAAATAATTACTAATTAATAAATAATTATTAATAAATATCCGACGATCAATACCCAATGATCACTACAAAATGATAAATTTAAGTATACAACATTACAGTTCTCATCATTTGGGACAGCCACAAGTTGGGATTAGTGCCACATCATGAGTAATGCCTAAAAGCCAGGTTCTGTGTGGGTCTATTCTCAATCATTTTACCATCAATGCCAATTCTAGTACATGAAACCTACAAACCCTACAAATTATTTCCCAATCATAACAATAATGAATGTGATGTAGAACACAAATAATATATTATATATAAAAAATATTTAATAGAAGTGTTTAATGTTAAGAATAAAATACATTAAATGCATAGTATTCAAAACTCGTTACCCAAACCAAAAAAAAAAAAACTTAAGAATTAATTGCAACTCTATCATTGATGTTCAAAGGATACATATATGCATTGTTTAATCAGAGGGATTTGATTACATATTACTATAAGCATTGCAATTTTGTACTCATTACACTTGTAATTTATATAGTGAAATTGATGGGGACATTATCGAATCACAAAAATATAAAGAAAAAAAAGGGTTATTTTGAGGGTTTCAACTGAATTCAAGGGTATTTATTATTCTACTAAATAAGCATTATCTTCAAATATATATTTATAATTGTAAGTTACTATACTGAATTTTTTGTTTAAAATGAATAGATTAAATGAACAACTAGGCAGGTCTAATTATGGCATTTATAGGATAATCTTCAATGCTTACCATCCCAAAGTCCAATTGTTTGGAAATGAATAAAGTAAAATAATATGGCTCCCCCAGCTTTTATGGCATTCCTAGGTCATAAAGCATGAATTAAATATAGAGTAACGTATGCAGTAGATACTGCATATATATATTATTTAAAGAATATCACTATCATGTCACTTTAAGAACATTTTTATTAAATAACTCCTTAAATCCCAAATTAGAAGAAAATTAGTTTGAAGGAAACCAGATCCAGAAAAGAATGAAAAACTTATTCTAAATAAAAAATAAACAATAAAAACCCTAATTGAAGTTGTCGTTTTTGTAAGTATAACCATTCTAATTAGTGTTACTCAAGATGATGAGTATTACAAATCGATAATTAGTGTTATTCATAACCATTCTAAGGACTTATAAAAATTTAATAACTTTTCTTGGTGCAAAACCAAATAAAAATTCTGGAATAGCCCTTCCTTTTTCACATTTACTTCAAAAATTCAGCCATTGGACCCAAAATAATTGGTCCAATTTCTCTGTGATCTCAATGCATTTATATGTAATTGTGTGACTCTATGCAAGCAATCTGCATAGCTGTTGTTCTTGAAAATTTAACCCACCCTCCAAAGCCAACCATGGTCACAATATCTTTTTTCATTTGGATACATTTTAATCGTATTCATGAATTGATGTGTTATATATTTATAATGCATGCATTAATAAGTGTCTGTCACAACTCAATCTCGTAGCCAAAAGGGGTAATAGCCTACCTAACATGCAGACTAAGAACAAAGGTGGACAAAATGGCAGTGTTTCAAAGCTGCCATGCCATTTACATCCAATAATGATTCACCATCACAGAGCATCATGAGCAGGACCAATCCTAAATCAGGTCATTTGCCACTGGACAAAGGGTAAAATTTGAAGAATTCAATTGTTACCAAACATAAATGGAACATTAATATGTCCCAATACCTGCACAAAGCTCCCAAATATGGGTACCCTTTTTCTCTAGCTTCTTCCTTTGCTTCTACTCCTCCACCAACAACAACAAGAAGAGACAATCTCAATCTCCCACAAAAATAAATCAAAACTCATACAAGAAATCCAACCCAGTAAATGGTATGATGATATCAACTATCAAATATGATTGCAAGATGAGATCATGGGGATTTGGAAGTGATCAAAAGAGATGATCCAGGGTGGGGGGGGGGTGGAAGCAGAGATTCCGGGAAATGAGATTTAATTTTCTTGGCAGAGAAATGATTCCCGAGAAAGTGACAGCTAGAGAAGTAGCCCTGTACATTCGATTCGAATCATAGGGATACGGTCGACGAGAAAACAAAACTAAAAAGGAAAATGATGGAAAATCTTCGAGAAACAGAGAGTTAAAAGCTTCTACTTAGTCTCCAGTATCATGCCATCATCATATCATATGTGAATTACTACTACTCTTAAGCGTGCGTAGTGAAGAATATGGACTTGGGGGGGCTGGTGGTGCTTTTTACTGGTTGTTTTCGGCCATTTTCTGTGCCCAAAGAAGCCTCTGGTGCTTCGCAATGAAAGCCTCTATCGTGCGCCGGAACTCCTCGCTGCTTAGCCTATCCACCGTGTCGAATGACGAATATGCCCTGACGTCGTGCCCGCACTCGGTGACGGCTCTCGGTTTTATCTCCGTCTCCGATCGCCGGAGTGCCGGATGCGGCTTGGCTCGGAGGTCGCGCTTCAGCTTCTCGGACTGAGTCCTCTCGAACCGTCGTATCTGCCTCGCCGCCTGCTGTATGGCCGTGCCGGCCGCGTCGCATTGCGTTTCGGTAACCGCATTGGGGGAGACGACCACCGCCTCCCTGACGTCGCCGGAGGAATTGTGCGCCTCCGCCGGCTCCTGATTCTCGGTGCAAATTCTCTGTTGAGCCTCGGCGTTCTGGACGATCTCGTTACCCCGGCCACCGCCGGGGCCGGAGTTGTTCCCATCGTTGTTTCTGCGGTAGAGCAGGACCAGAAGAACGATGATGGCGTTGCCGATTAGGAAATTGATGTGAGGATTGAAGATATACTCGGAGAGTTGGACAAAACACTGGCCGGCGAGTTTAACGGCCACCGGAAGCCGAGTCGACGACCAGGACAGCGCCAAAAGCGCGACCACAACTTCAAGCAGACGCCACATTTTCGCGACGTTTCGAAGCCGGCGATACCTCATCATCGCCTTGGCCTTCTCCCCTTGAATACTGTGATAATCCATTAATTTCTCCTCCTCCAACAAAACCGACCCGAAAAGCCTCAAACACGCCGGAAAACAGAGGAAAACAGAACAACCCAAACCCGCGCTCCACTTCCACATTCAAAACCCTTCACCTTCCATTGTAGCAAAATGCTTTTTTCAGAGAATGGAAACGGCGCAGACTGGGGATCACAGAAGGAAATCTTTCTCCTGAAATCTTGGGTTGAGGAAATGAGAAAGAATACCGAATTCAAAATGGAAGGAGAGACCGTGATCGTCCGTAAGTATACGGATATAAAGCGTTGAGATTAACATACAATCTGTATCTCTGTCTCTGTATCGAAGATTAAGTTTAAAATCTCTGCAGGTTCTGAATCACCGGCAAGAAGAAGACGAAGAGGAAGAAGAAGAAACCAAACTGAAAGTCTCCGGGAAGAGAGTGCCCGAATTTATAGGGCTTTGGTGAAGAACAATAAATAAATAAATAATGGTGAAGGAGAGGCTTAGAGATCTTGAATGTGTTACTACTAGTTATTACCGTACTGGGCGAACCGAACCTAACCGAACCGCACGACGACCGGGCACGCCTGGCCCGCAACGCCACTGCAGGTTCACGGTATGTTATGCTACGGCGCCGTCGATTGGTCCCGGTTCTCTGGCCCCATCTTGGTCCGTACGATTGCGGCCTGATGGCGGGCCCTGCTTGCCACGTGGCGATCCGAAATGCTGCGGGCCCATCCTCTTTCTTTTTCTTGTTTTTTTTCCTCAATAAGGGGAAAAGACATTTGTTTTTGTTAATTTATAATTATAAAAATACTATTGACAATCATAAAAATAAAAATTATTATTGGTAATAAGGATGGGTTGAAACTCATTTTTATTATCTTGACACAATTATTTTAATATTCAAATATTTAAAATTTATTCACTTATAAATCTATTCTTTATTTAATAATTAATTTTAACTTTACTCTTATAATTAAAATATGTGTTTGTCTTATATGAATTTCTTTTTAAACGTAAGAAATATGAAGGGTTTTCGATCAACCTACAATCTTTAGTTGGACTATCTCGTCCTCTTAAAAATCTACAACCCTCAAATCTCTTAACATATTAAGTTCTGAAAATAGAAATAAAAATCATCTTTTGATATTAAATATATCACTTATATTATCTCCCAATTTAAGGGGAGCTTCTAATGCTATGATAAACTAGTAAATAATAATTGGGTGTTTATGCATGTTTATGAACTTTAAATGGAATTAAAAATGAAATACACTTCTAACAAATTAATGACATTAATCTCATTTACAAATTCTTTTCTATTAATAATTTAACTATTTTGTTCTTGAAACCCTTAGAAGAACATGACTTCTATCCTTTAGCTAGGATAGTCTCAAACAATCATGTTAACACTCAAGGGATAGTTAAGATGAATACGAAAATATTTAAGTAAGTGAGAAAATATGACAATGCTACATATTAAAATCTTACTTTTTATATAGATTAAACTACTAATAATCAGGTGAGATTTGTGACATAATGAAACGAGATTCTCAATGATATTGTTTTCAAACTTATTTGATATCAAAATAAGACATTTTAAATATGAGTTACTTGTTTAAGTAATTAACGAGATCTCTAGCAATATTATTTTTAAAATTATTTAATACTAAAAATAAGATATTTCGAACGTGGATAAATTCTCAAAGTAATTAATGATATCATTTCATACGAATCACTTACTGTGGACTAACTTACTGTGGACTAAGAAAGACGTGACATTACTTTTTCTTGAGAGGGTAAGAAAAGAGGAATGAAAAAGCTCAAATGTTTTGTTGTTTGCATGGGAAAACCATGATTTCCACCTTTCTTTGTTGTCTTTTCTTTTCAAAGGAAAAGGCCAAAATTAAAAGGCAAGAGGGAAGAGCAACCCGGCCGAGCCGATCTCGTGGGCGGACGACGGCTCATCACGTGCGTTTCACGCGCACCAGGCTTGGCTCCACTCCTTTTCCCGGCTGGTCACGTGATGGCCTGGTCTAACTGTACGAAAAAGCGTAACAGGAGGGGCCGGTGAGTGTTTGACGGGGTTAGTGGTCTTTTCCCCCACTCCCAAACTCGCCGTACGCCCATTTTTACTCTTTCTTCTAAGAATGCTACAAGCTAGGGGTGAGGCTTCCGTCTATTTAGTCAGTGAAGTGAATTGATCGAATTATTTAAATTAAATAAATAAATAAATAAAACTGAACCAGCCAATAAAACAAAACAAAAAATCAGAAAACCAAAAATGTTATAAAAAATAATATCATTTTTTATATTTTAATTTTTTTAATACAAAGATCAAACCCAATTGAAATTGCTAAACTTAAAAACTAAGTTGAACCGACCTACAATTTGGACTGAACTGAATCGATCATTTTTGTCATCTCGTTCGATTATTTCAGCTTAATAGAAATGTTGCTCACTCCCCTAACTAAAAGCAAAATCCTTCTACATTAGAGGGGTCACGTGGAAAACACTTCATATCTTTGATTGTTTTTTATTTTATTTTATAGGTTTCTTAAAAATTAAACGATGAAAATAAATACTTTTTCATATCTATGAATTTATTATTAAATTAATCAAATACTATAAAGTGTGGTTCGTATTATGTACGTACGAATAAGAAAACAAAAACCTTTAAGCAAAAGTTTATTAGATATGATTGATTGTTTGAAATTTAATTTTTTTAAATAAAATTTTATAATATCAAAATCAAATATTTAATTATATAATAATATAAATATAAATGATAATTAATCTATAATATTTTTTTCCAAGATAAAAAGGAAAGCATTATTTTCCTTTCCTCATGAAGGAAAACCTATAGTTTAATAGCATGAGAATTTTGACTTTCATAATTAATGGGGTGATTGAGATTAGGTAAGGTGATGATGTTAGGTAGAGGTGATGTTTGATTATTCAAACATACAACACTAATACCTAAGTTTAACATTACTCGTGATATTTTATATTAATAATCAGATATTTATTGATAATTATTCTTTGTGTTGCGATGCACAATATTATTAATAATTATTAAAAAACATTCAATTACGGACCAATGTAATAAGTGTTAAATTTAAGTGTTTATGTAGTATTTATTGTAATTAAAAAATAAAAATAATAAATTTTATTAAATTTCGTCTGGGCCCACAAAATGAGAAGGTAATGATGGCCAACCCATCATCTAATGTAAAGGATCACTTTATGCAGACCCAACATTGGTAGACATTTAATTTGGTCTTAATCATGCCTAGCTCTTGAAATCATTTTGCTTCCCACTTTGATCTTCTTTTCACTCACACAGTGGATCATTAATACATGATTACCAGCTCTAATCCCAATGTGTATTATTGTAAATCAAATATTAATACCTTATTATATATAATCACTGTATTATGCAAGTATTACCTAAATTTTTTTTGTGTAATATACTACTTATGTTATATATGAGGATTGTAATTCTCTTCGTATCGAATTTATCCGACATGAGCATGTAGGGGTGCGGCCAATGCTCCCTATCTGATGTTATCCACATCGAACAAATGTTATGTTATTTGAGTAACATAACAATTTCATATTATATATAACATATTTGTTATTATATTTTATATTATATTTTTTGTATTGTATCCACATAAATCTTAATTTTGTAAAATTAATTTGAATAAATGTGATTAAGACTATTTGATTGATATTAAAATTAATTGATATTGGGTCAAATTTAGATTAAATGACATATTATTAAATTTAATATGACTATATACATTTTAGAATCAAAATCCAACCCAATCAACCTTAAATTTAATTGGGTCGGGTTAATTTAATTTTCCTTTGTGATTAAATAGGTTATTAGACTAAACTTTCAGACCCGATTTTAATTGATTAGGGCCCTAATTTATTTGAAACGTGTATTAACTAGACTAATGAATATCCCTAGTGCACCCTATGAATCAAATGTTTTTTTTTTAATAATAAAAACTAAAAATTTAAATTAAAGTCAAACACAAAATGCAATCAACCAATTGAAGTTGAACCCAGAAAAAAGAACAAATTAATCTAAAATAATAACCAAACTATTATTTAAATACTCAATTGTGATATTTATAATGATAGTATAATTGATGTGATTTGAAAATTCATACTAATAGAATTTGTTGAATTTGAGTTATGGGCGAACCAATCTCGATCTTTTTTATCAAAGATCACTTGAATGAACTTGTGAGCATAATATAAAATGGATTATTTGAGGCGTCTTAGAAATTGTCCTCCGACATCTAAATCAAATAAGAAAAAAGTGAAATATGTGTAATAAAAATTTTAGAGAAATAAAATATAATAAAATAAAATTATTTAGAAATGATCAAGATAAATAAAATATTTACAAAATATTCCCCATATATATGTCATTTTACAAAGTTACTCGTCCTATTTTGTTACTTGAAATATATTTTTTCAAAATAAAGTGACGAATTCATATTTTTACTTTCAAGGCTCAGATTAAATTATTAAATCATTATAAGTTGAGATTTATATGAATAGATTATGAATTTAATTTCTTATTCTGTGTAGTGAGACAATTTTTATTTATAATTTATTTTTTATATCAAAATTAATAACATGAATAAAAAAAAGAAAAAAAAGGGACAATCACAGTAACCTCAAGTGACGGATCCCTTTCTTGATGTTCATCAACAACACGTTAACGTATAAATGCCATAGAAATAATAATAAACATTTCCAAAATAGTAATCATCAAGTGAGTGCCTTTATTGACAACTGTCCCAAGTCACTGGCAAAAGGAGGGAAAGTGTGGGAAAAAGTTAGAATCTTTTAATTGCACTATGATTAACTGTCTTTAACCAAGATTGGTTGGTCCCTAAATGACACATATCTCAAATAATTTGTTCTCTGGGTATTACGTCACCTTATTGACTTAACTGTCTGTGTCTGTCTGTCCCCTGTAAACTATTATTAATTTATTCATCATTTGTTTAGATATTTGTTGTGTTTTGTAACATTTTAATTGTGGGTGATGTGATGATGGATCCATTCAGATCAACCCTTCGTTTTAATTGTGGGGGTGATGGAAGGCCATCAGTAATTAACTCTGCCACAATAGTCAAATTGATTGAGACTCCAACAAATGATACATAAATAAATAAAAAATAAATAAAGTGAAAATGATCTGTAGGGGTGGGTAAACAATAAGTTTAGTTACTGAATTGATTAAAATTTATTAATTAATTAAATTAAATTAAAGAATAAAATCAAATCAACTTGATTGATTAAACTAAAAAATTAAATAAATCGATAATCAAAAAAATTGAATCTAAATTGTATAAATTAAATCGAATAAATTAAACTACAGAAATATTAAAAAATTGAAGAAAATTAAATAATAAATAAAAAACACACAAAATTGAAAACGACATCATTTTATAAATATCAAAATATCATCGTTTTAAAATTTGATCAATTTGGTTAATTTGGTTTTTTCAACCAAAAAATCGAACCGAACTTTACTCTTTCGTATTGATGAGAAATTGTACTTATTTTATTTTATGAAAGAGAGTTTATAAAAAGAAAAAGAATTTATTAAGGTTGTGGGAGAAAAAAAAATTAATTTTTCAAACCGTTTGAATTCAATTGACCCAAAATTGGTCATGGTCTAAGGTTTAAAAAAAATTGAATATGGGGTCGGTTTTAGTTTTATATTTCAACAAATGATATGTAAAACCGATTTTCTATCTTTTAATTAAAACTCAAAAATCCTTCTGCAACTACTAACCCAACATCATATTTAACCAAAAAAAAAAAAAGAAAACATAGATAATGTTTTAGTTTGAATCTTTGAAATGAAGTGTGTTAGATGCGTGACATATTCTTTTAATTTAGAACTTTATGTGTTTTGTAATTTTTGATATTTTATAAAATTACTTTAATTTTATTAGATGTATATTAATTTTTGAACTTCAATAAATCAGTCGAAACACTAAGTCGTGGTTTGATTAGTTTGAAACACATAGCGATTTGGTTCAAAAAACATTTTCCGAATTGCCAAAGCCGTCTATTGCACACCCTTGGAACATACGTTCAAAGACATAGAAGTAATACAAAAATTAATGATATTTATTACAAAAATTTACCATTTCAGTTACCAAAACAGCAAAAGTAAAAGTAGGTCAAAGAACTTGCAATTACATGAATGTCATGGACAGATCATGAAAGAGCCCCAAAGTTCTCTTTGGGCTTGCAGATGAGCCCAATTACTGCTGTGGAAAGCAAAGGCCCATTCTTGCTAGCCTAATTTCCTAGTCTCTGGATTGAACTGGGCATTTGTATGCTGGGGAAAACAGCTAATGGGCCTGATCCCAAACATTGGGCGGGGCCCACTGAATGCTACCTCCAATGGGCCTAGGTTTTTTTATGTGTGAAATCTTTATAATAATGATTTAGTTATCCAATAACCCTTGTTTCTTTGATAATCTGGTCCCATCATACTATCTATCTTGATCTCTAATTATTAAGAATAGGCTTAATATATAGAGCGTCTTTTAACGATTAAAAAATATAACATTTAGTCTATAATATACAAAATATCAAAATTTAGTATCTTAACTATTAAAAATTATTATTTTAAAGAATTCAAACCTTACCTTGGCATCGTGTCAAGATTTTGTTAGCATCGGAGGATTCGTTTTATTAGATCAATTGCCTTTTAAGAAACCTTTTTGTGCTTACAAGTTACGATTGATAAATTTTTGTGAAACTCGCGGATGGCCCAAAGAGATGCCATTTCTAACAGGTTTTGGCAGCTGCCACTCGAACAACACCAGAACAGGCAGGAAAGGGGTGGTTCCAGGGAACTGCTGATGCTGTGCGACAGCCAAAATGCCTTTCTTCACATCTCCTATATATTAAAGCTTCTTCTGCGATGGAGGTACCCAAAGATGCCTTTCTTCACATCTCCTAGATTCTTGCCACCAACCAAAATGGAAAAATGCAGGGTATATATGTGGATAAAATTGAGCACATTTGTGGTTAATTTGTTTATGATTCGGATTTGGCATTGTATTTAATTAAACTTGTTCTTGCAGAGATCGTTGATGATGGCATTATCTCACATGGATGCTTCTTGAACAAATATAGCATCCAACACTCAATTGTGGGTGTTCGTTCATGCTAGGAGAGTGGTGTGGAGCTTCTGGTGAGTGAGTCGTATTATATATACTTGAGCTTCGAAAGCTTGCTTGTTGAGATATTCTCCAGCACCAATTACATATGTTGTTGTGAAATGTTTCATTCTTTCAGGATACTATGATGATGGGTGCAGACTACCATCAAACTGAATCTAAAATTGCATCTCTGCTAGCTGAGGGAAAGGTTCCCATCGGTGTTGGTCGGAATACCAAGATCTAGTGAGATAATGAACCAAGAAGCTATCGTAGTTTGGATCTCAACAAAATGGAAGGTCATAGGTTTGAGTTAGAAACAAACTCTTTGTAGAAGCAAGAGAATGACAACTCTCCCCAACTCTCTTACAAGGTGGGGAGCCTCATAATGGGGGGTCTTTTAACCCCAAGATACATATAAAACATTATTTATATGGACTATGAATTGATGCCATACTCGTAGCGTTCTAACTAAGGTTGTGGGCGTTGAAGATTCATTGTCTTATTTAATAAGAGTAATTATTACATTTGTTCTTAAAATTAGAAGACTCTTTTGCTAGCCGGCATTTCTTCTTGGTTTTTGATGTAGAAATTGCATAATTGACAAGAATGCCAAGATAGGAAGAGATGTGATCATTGCAAATAAAGATGCAAGTATTATATCATCATCTTCTCCAAAAGACTAATATTATTTTTCAAACTTCTTCACTCATTTAAAATTTTACTCCCAATCACCTAAATTTTGATATTTCACGATGTTGAAGAAGCAGAGAGACTGAAAGAAGGTTTCTACATTTGATTTGAGATCACATTAGTACTGAAGAATGCAACTATCAGATATGGAATGATCATATGAGACCTCATTTCGACCTCTTAGTCTAGTTTAGAGTAGAAGATAGTAATAGAGTTGTTCTTTGCACTAATAAGCGATTAATAAGTCTTCTTTTAGGTGTAAATTATATGTGAGTAAGTCTCTTTAACAGCTTCCCAAATATCACTTATAGTGTCATGTGTTAGGTTACGTGTGTGAATTGTCGTAAAATTACCCTAGTTACTTGATTATTTGTAATGAAATTTATTCCAACTTTGAAGCTGTTGAATTGCTTGTTTGGAGGTGTTGATTGTCCGTAGAATCCTTCCAGACCAACTTCTAGGAGGTGATTATTGTCTATGAATTTCAAGCAAGAAGTCTCTCTCCGATCCAACTTTGTTTAGGGGTGTTCAAAAAAATCGGTGAACCGCAAAAATCGCCCACACCAAATCGGACCACACCGAATCGCATGATTTTTTTAAAGAGGCGGTTCGGTGCGGTTTGGAAAACCTCCAAACCGCGGTTTCGCGGTTTGAAAATTGGCAGTTTGGTTTCAAACCGAACCGCCCGATTTTCCTTTAATTA
Organism: Diospyros kaki; assembly: GCA_036245055.1. Classification (NCBI taxonomy): domain Eukaryota; kingdom Viridiplantae; phylum Streptophyta; class Magnoliopsida; order Ericales; family Ebenaceae; genus Diospyros; species Diospyros kaki. Next base: position 46,313,619 of record BSEG01000005.1, read on the forward strand.
TATTAAAATATATATATAATATAAAATATAAATTATAAAATCATAAAATGAGAAACGCCGCGGGGGAGGGGGGTGTTTAATCAGAAACCCTAAATCCCCAAATCACCTCTCTCCCCCTCTTCGTCTCTCAGCGTCGGAGACTGCGACGCACCCCTCGCCGCACCAGGTCTCTCACCGACAGACCCACCCTCTTCGTCTCTCGGCGTCGGCGACTGTGCGTACCCCTCGCCGCACCAGGTCTCTCATCGACAGACCCATGCCCCTGTTGGCCGCCGCTGCCACGCACTTGGCCCTGACTCACCCACCGCACCCCAGACACCGACCGAGGCGAGAGCGACGAAGCTTGCGACGAATCAACCCATCCTCCCGCCGGCCGCCACTTCCACGAACATAGACTTGACCCACCCGCCGCACCCAGACATCGACCGAAGCGAGAGCGACGAAGCTTGTGACGAACCAACCCCTGCTGCCCGCTGCACCAGACCAACTCACGATGCCATTTCGATCAAGGTACTGCAATATCTTGACTAAAATAAGATGGGTTTGAAGCTTTTATTATTTGGAGTAAATCTTAGTCAATGAGCGAGTGGAAGTTTGGTGATAGTGAATTGAGCGTTGTTGCATTTCCAGCAAATCGCGGAAATCGAACCGCACCGCTCCGCAATCTGCGGTGCGGTTCGGTGCGGTTTCTTCTCACCAAGTTAGACTAGTTGGTTTACTTATAAGTGCAAACCGCATGTGCGGTTCGACGAATTTTCTTGGCCCAAAACCGGCCAAACCGAACCGTGTTCACCCCTAACTTTGTTTGTTTATTTTTTTTTTTCATGTGGTAACTCGAATTTTTCATTGTTTCAGTTAAATCTCTAAACCTTCATTTTCAAATCAATCTAACTCTTATACTTTGATATGAATAGAGTGTAATATGTATTTTATCATTTCATTTTACTTTTTTTTTACACATAAAAATGCAGATATTAAATTAATTTAGAAATATAGATCGAAGGGTATAATCGAAACAAAAGTTCGAGGTATCACATAAAAAAAATATCAAAATATAAAGATTAAATTGACTTAAAATTAAAATTAAAGTATAATCAAAATAATAAAAAATTCAAATAAACATACAAAATAGCTACGTTTTCTCTCCATGATAATATTAAACAGTTGCGTGTTCTCTGTCTTTTGTATTTTATTGATTAAGTCTATCTCTTCACAAAGCATCGTGTATTATAGAAGTCTCCATCTTAATGGTAACAATAAGATTGTTCTAACTAAAAGATCACAAGTTTAGGTTATAAAAGGTCTTTTATAAAAACATAAAATGTTATTATAAAACTTTGAAGAGTAAAGTCTCAATTTATTTATTTTTATAACTAAAAAGTGCCTCTTGCAAATACCATAATTGAAATTATAGTTATTAAAATCAAACAAGTTGATTGAGATATTGGTTTAGCGGCTAAACCGTTGATTCAAATGCTCATATAGTAAGATACAATAAATTAGGCTGTGTTCTTTTTACTGTTTTTAAGTTATTTTTAGTTTTCAATTTTCTAAAATAATGAAAACGTGTTTTCTTTGTTATTTTTAAAAATATATTTTTGAAAACAAAAAAAAATTATAAAGAAAACTCAAAATAAAAAAAAGTTGTTTTCAGTGTTTTCATCCAAAATAAACTCTAAATTCAAAATATATTTATTTATTCATATTTTATTATTATAATAGAGAAAAATATTACAAAATTTATTAACTTTAAAATGTATATATATTTTTAATAATATATTAACATTCAATATTTTTAATTTACTAAATAATCAAATTTATTGAATAAAATATTATTAAAAAATTATTTTTAAAATTTCAAAGAGAATGTGTTTTCTAATTTTCTGTTTTGAGAAATAGTTTTTCAAAATTACAAAGAAAATGCGTTTTCAATTTTTTAAAAAAAGACTACCAAAACAGAAAACTGAAAATGAATTCAAAACTTAAAATTGAAAATTAAAAAGTAAAGAGAACGCAACCTTAACTTTTAAAAAATCATATTTCTTTTTATATTTTTTTTATCAAAAAGACTGACTTACCCTTATATTAAAAATAAGTAAATCTTTAAAAAAATCAAAGATTTGGATAAATAAAATAAAACACTTTGATTTATTTGGTTTGATTGGTTTATGAAAAATTGACCAATTTTGATCAATTTATATGTTTGCTTGATTGTTTTCCTGAATTGAATCAATATGATAACTAGTTCACCATTTAATTAGCCATATCGATCCAACTTTAGTAGGCAAAATTTATATTTTTGTTCATATATTTTTATATTTTTTTATGTGATCACATAATTTTTTTTGTTATTTCGATTACATCCCTAGACTTATATTTTCAAGTCAATTTAACTCTTGTATTTTGATATTTTTTCAAGTGGCAATGCAAATTTTTTATTATTTCGATTATATTCTAGAATTATATTTTTTTAATCAATTTAATCCCTATATTTTGATATAAACTGAGTGTGATATTTTGTCATTTCACTTTATCTTTTTTCTTACACGAAAATACAAGAGTTAAATTAATTAAAAAATGTAGGTTCAAGAGTATAATTAAAATAACAAAAAAATTAAGTTGTCATACAAAAAAAAAATGAAAATACAAAGATTAAATTGATTCAAAAATCAGGTTCATAGATATAATCAAAATAATGAAAAATTCAAGTGATCATACGAAAAAACATCAAAATACAATAACAAAAATATGAATTTTGCCAATCAAACACCTTTTATATAAATATTCTGTAAAAATATCATTTTTGTCTAGAGTCTTTAGCTTACCTTGGCATGTTGTAGTTGAGTAGTGTTACTTTGCCCGAGAGATGTATAGAAGGGCTTATCGAAATGGATCAAAAAGATAAAAATGCCCTCGCCCACATTACAAATTTGTAAAATGTGTCACTACCTATTGCTTTCTCTTGTTCTTTTCTATGGCCACCGATGCAACTGTCCCCTCACTGTTGCTTTCACCTTGCTACCATCGCCTCGCTGCCATCACCTCATTGATCGCCACTACATCCTCAATGGAGGGAGGATGCAATGACAGTCAATGAGACGAGGCGAAAATAACGATGAGACGACAGTTGCATCAGCGACCATGGGAATGGAGAGAAGAGAGTAGCGAGCAATGACATATTTTACAAATTTGTAATATAGATAAGGGCATTATGATCTTTTTAATCCCATTCAATAAGTCTTTTTATACATCTCTCAAGCAAAGTAGATTAATTCATTGGTGTTAGTATCTTTAATCGGAGGGTTGGAAAAGAAATCATCTGAAGTGGTAGATACATCTACCAAACCACTCGAGCCAAGTGCAGCAAAGTCAGAGTCGCCTTCCTTTTCCCAAATCAGTAACTACCAATCAGATTGGCAATGAATTTAGGGTGTATTTAATTGAAATTATTTTTATAAAAAATATCAAATCAATAGAAAAATTTGAATATCTGCCTGTTTCATTGCTTAACATTTTTCATGAAAAATTTTTATAGTACAACACATTGAAATATATTTTAACCCATTTTTCATAAAAAAAAAAATTATAACTAGAAAAATGTGAGAATTATTTTCTATGGAATTGAGAAATATTTTTCATTTCCATCTTTTTTCAATAAAACACACCCTGGTTTATTTATTGGAAAGAGGAAAGCATTGAGAAACATTTGAAAGGAAGTTAAGAATCTTTTACCAATGGATTTGGGTAATCTTAAAAGGCAGGCATCACAAAAATGTTGAAGCTTTGAAGCATCAGAATTCACCCAAATATGGAGAAATTACTATCAGTTTAACAGTCACTATGATACATAATAAATGATAAATTAAGCTTAAAATTCATAAATATTTACAATTCAGAGTCCTTTCATGCTAGATGAAAGGATCTTCATCATTCAAATTTGAAATAAAAACATTCTAAATTCCATGGATGTTCTTGAGCTATAATGCATTTTCTTTTTTACCCACTTTCTTGAGCTAACTACATGGAAAATAAAAGGGAGTTTGGCAGGTAAGTCAGCCAGCCCCTTCCCCTTTTATCCCAAATACTGAAACAAGAAGAAATAAATATGTTACAGCATGAAGCCAAACAGCACCTACTTCCCGGAAAATCGTTGCCTTGTTGCCTTGTCACCTCTCTTCAGAGTTGAACTTGTTCCAAGCAGCCTGTGGGATGAAAAAACCACTGCTTTAGATGAGATTAAAATAAGTCTGAAAGGTAATGCTCAGAAACACCTTCAACCGGATTGAATGGTCTTGTAAGATTCTTTCAACCCGATGCTCTACTGTTTCATACAGTTGGATAACTGAAAAATACAATGCACTCAGAATTGGCAATGCCATCCATTATCTATCATGAAATAAAAATATGATTACAGTAACTAGTATAAGGTAGGCCTTGAGAGAATTGCTTAGCCCCAACACATGATCTGGAAATTCTGGTCTTGACCTCCGCAGAAACTCAAGGCTACTAGGGTTCAAATTAACACTACTAGGAAATTCTCATTTCGTTATGCTGTCAACAAAATGAAAAAAAATATGTTCTCTCATGACATGGACAAGCATCCACATAAGATTTGGTAGATCCAAGGATCAAGTGGGATTTTAGGTTTAATTTTGTCACTATAGGATACAGTTAATATCTGTTCTGCCAAATTCAAAAGTTTTTTGTAGAAAATCTTTGTGGCATCTCGAATTTTGAAATATTTGCTATAGAACAGGATTGTGCACGCACCTTTAGAAGATCAAAAACCTTCTCACATATGTACTTCTGTTGAATGCTTGCACCCCTTTGCTGCAACTTGTCAGGATGAACATGAAGAGTGGCCTTCCTGTAAGCTTTCTTTACAGCATTAGTTGTTACAATTTCTGTCAGGGAAATAGGTTGCCAGCCACTATCTGGTCCAAGGATCTGCAGACGAAGATACTCCAGTCAACACTACCAGAAATACTTGAGTAAACAGAGATGCTATTTACATAATACAGTGCTAAAAACTTATGTAGAATCCAAGAACAAAAGTTAATGGTGAAGTAGAAAAACTCCACAAATTGCGACCTTCGCATGTTGAAAAAGAACTTCATAGAAATTAGAGAACCATTAAGATAGTAAATTTGTCCATGCTTTTGTAAAACACAACTTGCTCTTCATCTAACTATGAATGCTCTACTCAAAGCACTTAGTTTAATGAATGCGATAACTAGATTTCTATATGATGTTGTCAATCTGTTTTTCAAGTTGCATAAGACCTTGATTTCTCATATTTCTCACAGATAACTCATCTAATTCTGGTGCTATCTTTAGTATGGTCTATGGTCTCTTTCAAAAGGTGATTTAGACATTGAGAATAATTTAAAGCAACTAATGATTCTGGCAAAGGCAATAAATATTTAAACAGAAATAGAAACCTGTACATACATATTGTAGTGTCGAGAGAAGTGCCCTCAAGTTCCCTTCCTTTCCACTTGACCATCTCTTTACTTCAGAATCCAAAGTTTCTGCCAACCTCTGCAATTGAAAATAGAACAAGGACAGTAAGTCAAATTTGTGCCTGTTACTGCTAACTTTAGTACATATACAAAACTCAGCTTAATAAATAATTACATTTCTCTCGGCTTGCTCTTTCTGAGCAAGAAGATCCCGGAAATTCTTCTCTGCAAGAGCTTTTGCCTGCAAGAAACAGGGAAAAAGAATTAAGCATTTATCTTACAGGTCAAGAACTTTTCCTAATCTAAACAGACATAAAATACATACCGCCCGTTCCATTGTCCTTTGGTGTCTCTCCAATATTGCTTTACGCCTCTGAGCTGATTCACTATTATTTGCATCCAATTTCTGTGTATCATGTGGAAATAAGTAATTGAATGGTTTCTTCTTGATGTACATAACACAAAAACTTAGCAAGGTTAATGAGACTCACAGGTGGAATGTTGTGCCTCATTCCATCATCTTTGGAAACACCAGAAAATTTCTCAGCAGCAGATCTCTCTGCCTGGTCTCTTGGTCCAGGGGTAGCCTTCTGTGATAACGCTTTCTCGAGGGCACGCTCTCGAGCCTCTGCAGTTGCTCTCTCTACTGCAGCACGTTCTGCTCTAAGTTTGGCTTCAGCAGAAGCTTTGTCAGCTGATGATTTAGTTGTTGTATATGCCTTCAACTTTTCTCGGGCCTCAGTCATTACTCTTTGCTGGACTTCAGCAGTTGCTCTCTCAACAGCAGCCCTTTCTGCCCTTTCCCGAGCTTCAGCAAAAGCCCTCTCACGAGCTTCCCTAATTGCCCTTTCAACAGCTATTCTATCTTTTTCCCGCTCTCTCTCCCTATTATTTGCTTCATTTTTCCTAAGGCATTCTTTTCCAGTCTTCATTTCTTTTTGTGCAGTTTCATTGGTTCCTTTCTCTTCAACTGCTAAGGTTTTACCAAGATTCTCCTCATTCTTCTTTGTATTTTCTGTTGTCTTGATCTCCACATCTACCCCTATTATTTTCTCTTCCATTTTGAATTCACCAGGTGGTCGAGATTTTTCCATTTTGTTCCCCATTTCAACCCACTGACTTTTCCCATGAGAGGTGTTGAAATAAATCCCAACTTCTTCTAGACAAGAGTCACTTTTGTCCTGGTTGAATTTTTCCTCATCTTCTCCTGATTCACACATGGATATCTTAATAGAACTTCTCATATTGGAGGCCAATTCATATTCCTTTTCATTTTGGTCTGTTTGCTTGTGTACAGAAATTTTGTCAGTTAAACCAATACTAGACTGATTTTCATCCAAAAGAAGGGACTCAGATGCATCTTTCATCCTGTTCTTGATCCCTGTGTATTCAGCAGCATGTCCAACCAAGCCAAATCCACCATTATTTCCTCCCAGCACATTTGCCATTTCAACTGCCTCCAGTCCATTTTCATCCTCATTCAACTCACAGGAAGATTGAGTGACATCTGATATCCTCTCATTTTCTTTAAATTGCATCTCAGCATCATCATTTCCTTCAAGTCCATGAGCCTCTTTACCGTCGCTTAGGATCTCACCTGCATCCTGCTTACATCCATCACTACTTGCATTGAGATTCATCATCTCTTCAATAACCTCCTTAGTTTCTTCTATTCTTTCAGCACCTGCTTTCTCTCTCTGAATGCTCTCAGTATCTTCATATTCACAAGCCTGTACAGGTATTTTCTCCCCTCCCTCCCAATTACTATCATCTTCATGAATTTCCTCACCTTCCTCTCCACCAGGAGCGTCATGTATTCTCTTATTACTTATGTCCAGTTCATAAATCTTGTCCAAAATCTTCTCACTGTTTTCATTCTCGTGGATATCATCACTTGGTCTCTTCTCATTGCTTTCCACTTCACAGAGATCTGCATAATCTACCCACTCAAAAGCTGCTTCAGGTCTCTCAGCAGTTTCATCTTGTTCAGAAATCTTTCTTAGACTCTCACCTTCTTCCTCCCGGTGAACATCTTCCACCACCTTATTTTGTTTTTCTTCATAAACCTCTTCTTGTTTGTTCACATTTTCCATGCACACCTGAACTTCATGAAGGAGATTCTTACTGATATTTGTGTTCCCCTCTTGCAAGGGGAACTCCTTTGCATTTTCAGTTGGCTCCAGAAATTCTTCCACTTTCTTCTTGCCACTTTCCTGTCCACAGGAACCATATTGTTTTTCCTGTGTCTGTTCATAATATACAGAAACTCCTGCATTCCCATCTTGTTCCTGCTTGTGTAAATCTAAAGTGGCATCCAGCTTACAAACATGCCGTTCCCAATCTTGTACCATTTGAACCGGATTAAGTTTCCCTTCCAAATCCTCCAGCTCATCATCCTGCACATTTAGTTTCCCTTCCAAATCCTCCAGCTCATCATCCTGCACATTTAGTTTCCCTTCCAAATCCTCTAGCTCGTTCTGTGCATTTAGTTTCCCTTCCAAATCCTGCGCATTCAGTTTCCCTTCCAAATCCTCTGGCTCATTCTGTGCATTTAGTTTCCCTTCCAAATCCACCAGCTGATCCTGTGCATTTAGCTTCCTTTCCAAGTTCTCCAGCTCATCCTGTCCATTTAGTTTCCCTTGCAAATCCTTCAGTTCCTGAGCATGTTGATCCACTTTCTTGCCAGTCCCATCCAGATGCTCCAAGATTTTTTCATCTGTTTCAATTTCTTTCCTCTCCAAATCCTCCAGTTCCTGACCTTCATTCACTTCCTTGTCATTTCTATCTAGCTGCTCCAAGATTTCCTCAGTTGTTTCCATTTCTTTCTTTCCACATCCACATCTATCTATAGATGGCATAATGTTGTTTCTGCCATCTGCAAGCTCACATACCAATGTTGCTTCACCCGCCTTTGCCTGTTCAGAAAACTGTCTAGAAGTGTCACAATCTTCAGTTGATTCTGATTTGTTCCCAGTTGCTTCTCCAACAACCTCTTCAGTCATGAAGACTTCCTTGTTCTCTTTGAAGTCAGGAGCTATTTTACAACTTCTCCGTGCTTTTTCCCTCTCTGAATTAGTAAAAACATGCAAGACAACATCAGCACTCTCATCTTTCTCCTTGGCATTCTTTTCCCTGATTCTGCCAGCCTCTATGGTGACTTTGTCCTCCCTTCTTCTCATTCTATCCAAGCCATCCTTAAATTTTGGCTTCGAAAACCTATGATGACCATCCTTCTTCCTTTCCATTAATTCTTTTGCAATTCTTATACTAGCTTGAGCCTTCTCCAGTGCCTTTTTCAAGGCAGCTACAGAGGCAGCAGCTGCTGAATTTCCATCAACCTCCTCATCAGAGAATGATGGTGAACAGTCTTTCGGACCAGCTTTAGGGGCATCACCTTTAGAAACCCTGAAGTTTGAATCCATCGACCCAAGTCTTTTGCTCTTCTTATCCCTGGCAAAGTTAGCAGGCAGATTTGAAGTTGATGACATTTCAGAGGAATGTGTTTTGAGGCTATTTTCATTTGCATTGAATGGCTTATCAATTGAATAGAATTTCTGACAACTAGACTGACTTGTAAATCTGCCTACACTGTCAGAAGCTTGTTCTTTAGGGAGCTTTGCACTGACTTTTGGCATGGGTGTTGCATCAACTTCTGAGAAGGGTACAGACTGCTTCCCTTCTGTCTTCTGGAGAGGATAATTTTTGCCATTTAAAGAAGTAAATCCAGGAGCACTGAGATGAGCTAAATGTGTTGTCCCATTTGTCCTCTCGCTGCCTTGACTGGTTTTGTTAGAACACATACTAAACTGCTTCATACCCTCAACTGACTGATTAGGTGCTTCACATTGAAAATCTTTCTCTTTGCAATTCTTTGATCTAGCTGACACATATGGAGGAGATGCTTTTTTGGAAGGGCTCCTACACGTGCATATAACAATTGCCAAATAGAAAGGTTTAATTTGTGTGTATTTTTTTTTTGGCGAGGGGGGGGGGGTGTTTGATGAAGCACAAACAGGCAAAATTAGTATTACACACATCATAACTAGGAAATGGAGGCATGTTGGAAAACATCTAAAACCTGAACCTTTAATTTTCTTGCATAACAGATGACTGTTCTGAAAGAGGTCCCGATAAAGAATATATCCAAATTCAAACAAAACAGGTTGGATTCGAAGAAATCTAAATGACCTATATGGAGACCAAGTAACTCCTAATTAGATGGAAAAGTACATTCCCTCTGTATTTTTCTCAAGCTTTGTTTGATAACCAAATATCTTTTACGTTATCTATGACCGAGGGTTAAAATTTTGCCACGACATTCAAGCATCCAATCAGATTGTTCTAGGTGATGAATGCGCCAAAACGGTTAGTTCTACTTTCTTTCTAGGTGATGAATGTGCCAAAACGGTTAGTTCTACTCTCTTTCAAGTTGGTACTGGCTAACTCTACTTTACACAATCCTGAAACATCCCCCCATAACCGCTTTGTCGGGAATCTCACCAGCAACATTAACTCCACTATCCTCTTAACTTTCTTTCGCTACACTTTTGCTCTAGCAAACAATTAGTGTAGTCCATGTCATTTGTACTGATCGCATCCTTAACTCGGTATCTATACCTGGAACTAACCATAAATTCATCTACACCTTTTTAAAGCTTCTCATTTTTAGTCTTTGTCGCCCATGCGGATAATGTTTATGGTTCCAAAGCAATCGGGTTAAGCTCAGGCCCAATTTTAGGGATTTTCATCTATTTCAACTCAAATAGGCCTATTTGTCTTGAGCATGGAAGTTATCTTCATAATTCCAGCCACATAAAGTAAAAAATTAAAATCCCAAACTTGAAATTCTTGTTCTTACAGCTTATTTTCTTACACTACTAACCTTCAATAAGATAAACACCTTGCAACAACAATAGCAACATCAGCACAGAGACAAATAGATGATTGATTATACCACAAGCACAATCCTTCACATTTCATATTAATATCAGTTACATTTTCAATCCGAATAAACAACAGAATTAGATAAAGAAGAAAATAAATAATGGAGAAAACGTGACCGGAGAACTTACCTCGCTTCGTTAGATAAACTTTTAGCTCCCTTCGGCTTTTCAAACATTTCCTCATAGGACAAAGCAATATCTTCGTCGCGAAAACCCCCGAAAATCTTCAAATAATCAGGCTTCGAGCCTCGAACATCAGCCGAAACTTTCTGTTCGTCGAGGGCAGAAAGATCAAGAGTCGGAATCGAAGAACCACGAGAGCCACCAAAAATCTCACTGTAGTCCTCGATTGGAGACGAGTAGGAGGTCGGTGCTCCGCACCTCTGCCCGCCGCTGAAAAAGACGTCGTCGTACGCGCCCTTGGCTGAGGAGAAGCTCGTCGCATTGGTGAGCTTCTTCGAGAAAGTTGCAGAAGAGGTTTTCCTGTGAAAGGGACGCGAGAGAGACTCCATTGACAAGTGCTCCGCCTCCGGGGCCTGTCTAGGGCTTACGCGTCCCTCTTCTTGTTCTTCTGGTGGTGTTTGTCTGCAGGGAAAATCTGCAGACTCAAACAACGAGGAGCGAGAAAATGATGGAAAACGCAGCCAGAAAATGAGAGAGAAAGCGAGGTGTGAAGTGCCAAGAAACGCCACACTGGTGGTAGATAGATAATCCAAAGCAAATGCGGTCTGACTGTCAAGTCTCCGCGGACTCGATTTAATCGCCGATCTTTTGACCTAAAAGATCGCCAACCACAAACCAAGTCTCCCGTACCAGCCGGTGAACGTACTCAAGTCTGAAGGGCGAAATTGGTATTTTCCCAATACCCTTTATTTTTCTCATTTTTTTTATTCCTAAATGGACATTCCTTTCTCAAATAATAGGCGATTTTAGATAAGTAAATGTAAATGTAATTAATGCAATTATATTTTGCTAATTAATGTCATTATAATGAATATCAATTATTAAATTTCCAAATTAGCTAAATTTTTAATTTAATAAATCCCTATTCATATATTTCAATGTTTTTAAAGTTGGATTCGATCGAGCCGTTCAACCTTGATTTGATAAGAAAAGTGGTTAAGATTAAATTAGCAATTAAAACGTTGATCATGATTCGATCAATATAGGTTAAATTTTGTGATTATTCAAAATAGTAGTATTTTTAATTTTTTAAAAATAGATAAAACTAATTTAACCATTCAACAAATTCTTTGAGGGTGAGACGAATTCATAATTAGTCTGGAACAAATGTAAATAATCGTTTTGAGCCACTTTTTTGAAAAAAATCGTTTTCAGTCATTCAAACAAACTAATTACACTCTATAACCACTCAATGGATTAAAACTTATAAAAAATGACAAACTTACAAAATTAATTAACAGAGTTAAAACTGAGTCAAAAGTGAAAAGTGGTTGTTTTCAGTAATTAATTTGTTTAAGTGGTTGAAAACAATTTTTTTCAGAAAAGTGGCTAAAAACAAATTTTTTTTTTTTGAGACATGGTTAGTTTTTACAATTTATCTAAATTTTCTTTTTAAATCATGTTGGCTGACAATAACATTAAAGAATAATGATTTCTAGACTTAATTTGGACACGTCTCTTCCATACAAATATCAACACCAAACATTCAAAATGCCATTCAAGTCGAAAACATCATTTCAATTTCAAACATTCAAATATATTGTATTTTTTTTTTCAATATAAGTATTCAACTTTTATTTGGAATAATTCTCATTAATGCGTGAGTCGCTCAATTTATATGAACTAGACAAAATTCTGCTACATGGTATATAGAATTTTATAGCTTGCAAATTCATATATTTTATTCTTGTACTTTTATATTGTATTTTTATGTAAATATCTAAATTTTTTATTATTTTAATTACACTCTTAGACCTAATTTATAATTCAATTTAACCTGTGTGCTTTGATATTTTTTTCGTTAGTAATCCAAATATTTCATTATTTTATTTACACTCTTAAATTTATATTTTCAAATCAAATTAAACACTATACTTTTGTGTAAAAAAATTAAAATTATATGATAAAATATACGTCACACTCTATTCACGTTAAAATATAGATGTTAAATTAACTAAAAAATATAAGTATAAAAGTGTAATCAAAATAATAAAAAATTTGAACAATCATATAAAAAAATATAAAAATATAAGTTTAGCCATTACATAATTGATGAGTAAAACATTGCACCAACCACACACGAAATGTAAGTCTATATAAATCCTCATACATCGTAACAAGTGTATCCAAAAATCCAACTAAAAAATTATTTTTGTATGTTCGCCTATAAAACTCAAATTTTTACTAGACAACCTCATGATCACAACAATGGAAACATTCAAATACACTTTTGATTGCAAGCAATAGTGTCTAAGGCAGCTATGATGGATTTAGATTGAAAATTGAAACCTAATTATAAGGTATTTACGGCCCAAAAAGGAAGGCATTTGAAAGTTCAAATGAAAAAGGGAAGGCGCCAGACGTGGTCTCAACAAAAGGAAGGTTAGGTTGCTGTTGGGATAAAGGCACAGTTGTGTGTGAGTGTGATGTTGGAGAATCCAATAATTTCAATTATTTCATAATCAAATGTTGTTTAATGATTTCAATTTCAAAGCGAGCAGCTTTCACATGGATTTTGGGCTGGACAATGTGGGGATACCCCCCCTTAGGTGACACCTTTGACCACCAAACTAAGGAGGTTGGTAGATGTCTGCATAGGGTACCCCTTTTTAAAGGAAAGAAATTTTTTTTTTTTTTTGGGGGGAGGGGGGGGGGGGGGACAACTATCAGTTTGGCCCTTAAATTTTTTAATTTTGCTTATTTTGGGCCTTGAACAGTTTTTTATTCTGATTCACTCTTGAATTTTTTAAATAATTTAATTTAAAGATAAATTTAAATTAAAAAAATAGAGTTTTCGAGACTAAATCAAAAATTAAAAACTATTGTTTTAAAGACAAAGTAAATTATTTTAAAAACCCAAGCATGAATTTGAGTCCGAAAAAAGTTTGGGGTTAATTGGACTAAAATCTAAAAGTTAAGGCCAAATTGGCTTTTTTTTTTCCTTTTTTTAATAAATAATGGTTATTATATTGAAATTGATGTTGTATTCTATCTGTTCAACATACATATTTAGTGTGCGTTTTTTGTGTATAATCAGTCTTTTTATTGATAATGTTTTTAAAGCAATGCGATTGTGATATTTTTGTTAGGTAATATTAATAATAAATATACATTATCATATTTTATTTTTAAAAAAATTAAGAAATACTACATGAAAATAAAGTCATCCAAATATTAACAAAATTAAAAATCAATCCAACAATCTCTCACTTATATAAAATGACATTTCTCAATATTGAGATGAGTTGAAACCGTTAAACTAATAAATCAGATGAGACCTCAACATCATTGTAATAATATATAGTCTCTAAAATTATTTGTCTCTTTATTTTTATGTTTTTGGACAATCAATATTAAATTTGTCAATAAATATCACTAGTTCGTAACTTCACCGGACAAGAAAATAAGTTAAGTTTTCTTGTAATATTATTAGTAGTGATGCTTTCTTTAGCTACTACTATATACAATGTGTTTTTATTTTCCTATCAAAATTCATATAAAAAGAGAAAAAATGCATTAGACCGAAGAGAGGCTCCGATTAGATCAATTCCGCTTTCACCTATTTGGTCTAATCAAATAGAGGCTCTATCTAGAGTGGACCATCTTGGCTAGGCTCTCATGCGATGATACAGACCTTCTTAAACGATGGTCGATGGCAATGGGCTGGCTCTGCTCTGGTCGCCGATAAAATACCATTTGCAGCGGGACCCGACTCATCATGTCAGGTGTCCTCTACCTCCACTCCGCGTCACTTTCTCATTTTTCATTAAACAAACTAATTAACCTTCCTCGTAAGTCGTAACCTTAATCAAGCATCCCAATTCGTGATCTTGTCTTCTCCCGCTTCGTCTCTCGTGTACATGAGCATGATGCTAAACAATGTTTAATTATTTTATCTTATTGGGTTATATCTTAACCTTTGAAACATGTTGCGATATTTTCGGGAGCATAAAGGTGTTAACCCACACCTCGAGGGTCCCTCACGAACTGCCCCACGCCACGTGAGGGGGGTAAATCAGGAACCCAGCCGCCATGGTCACGGGGAGGACCAGTGCGAGCCGCCCACAAAGACCCCTGAGGAGCAGGAAATCCCACACTGCGACTTGCCCGACTCGATCCTTGCCTCTCAGGAGCAACTCTACCCGCCCACTGCCAACTGAGCCGCCCACATGTTGCGATATTTTGTTTTTACGAATAGGGGTGAACTTAATCCGTAAATTTTTTAAATTAAATAGATTGAATCTATGTTGAAAATTAAATTGAATAAACTAAATAAATTCACAAACTGAACAAACTAAAAGTCTGAAAAATTGAAAAATAAATTTGAACCAATAAAAAAATGGAAAAAAATATGAAAAACTTAAATAACCAAATACAAAAATAATATTATTTTTTACATTTCGAGTGTTTTGATTATTTTAATTTTTTTTCAATACAAAGACCAAATCAAACTGAAACAAATGAAATTATTAAACTTAGAAATCAAACCAAACTGACGTATAATTTGAACTGAAGCGAACCAACAATTTCAATAAATCATTTCAATTTAGCCAAAATATTACTCATCCCTAGTTACCGAACTTGTAGATGTAAAATACATATATATATGTATATATATTTCTTAATTTTATAGCTTTTACTTTTTAAGTGAAGATCATGCATCTTTAATGTTGTGATAAATAAAGGTAAAATATTTATCATATAATAATTAAACTTGCTTGCTTGGAGCTGGTAGATGTGCATGCAAGACTCGCCCCCATGGGTATAACCCAGCAGTTGAGGACGAATACGAGTTACTCTCAAAAAGATCTTGGACTATAAATTATTATATAGTCAATTGAATGTCTCATGTTTAAACCTTAGTCCTGAATTTCGCGATTTAACTCCTTTGCAAAAATTTTGAGGTTGAGCTGCGGAGGTACCCAAGATGAGGGACTTCACCTTTTTACTCCCAAAGAACATGTCAACCCCAATAAATTTACATGCCTCTAAAATAATAAACTTTATAACAATAGTTTGCCAAAGATGACAAGTCGCTAGAGAATTCAACAAAGTTCGAGACAATAATGAAGTGTAACCCCATCCCTAGAAGACCAAAATCGATCCACTATGACTGTAATAGCAATATACTCATATTATAAAAGAGTATATACTTAGAAGAAACTTCTCGCCATTCTTTTATGAGTTCTCTCCCCTTTTGTTTTTATACACACTCATCTATTTTATTTTTTTATTTGTCAGTCACTTTTTGATCGACTAATTCAAGTGTCGAATAATATTCTCGAGCACAACTAATTCAAGTGTCAAATAACATTCTCGAGCACATTTTAAAGTAGTTTTTAATATTGACATACATAGCTATCAGAAATGTTATGATATCTAACGATATCGACACCTTACATTTAGGTTGTATAGAAATAAAAATGAGAGACAAATACAATACAGAATGAACACAACAAATAACATAATTCAAAAAAATAAGAAACGAAAACATGGAAAATCTTAAATGACAAAAATATATATATAGGAATTTTTTTTATAAGTATAATTTTTAATAAAAAAAAAATATTCAATCTAAAAATAAACTTAGTTAAAGGTGAAATTTTTTTATTTTTAACCTCTTTGTAGATGAAAATAAATTTTTGAAAATTTTATAATATTATAAAATAGCTTTAACATGTTTTTAAAATTATAAAAATGTAATAAAAATATTTTAAAAATGTCAAAATAACACCTGGATGACACAAAAAAATATATTGTAAAACGAAAAGAGTGATGTACACAAAATATCAATATTATTAAATAAATACATCAAACAATTAACATTGATTTGACACGACCAAGATAATTAAGAAGCGGCATGGAGCTAAGCATGAGCCCCATCCAATCCATGTCCGCGCCGAGTTTACAGTATATCAAATCTGTATTATTGAATATCCCCCATGTGAAGAAATGAACCCAATGACACATAAAGTCAACCAAGCCATGATGGAACAATCTTGAGCTAAACCTGGGAGTTGATTGGCTTGGAAAGAAGGGTAGATCTGGAGGGTGAATGTGCTTGGGGGGCTGCCTTTTGGGGGAATCTTTATGAAAAGATATCATGGCATCAATAAGTGAAGATCTAAAGCATAAAGCAGAGAATGGATGGGTAATAGCAATTCTACCTTCTTTTTGCTTTGCTTTAACGCCCTGGATTAAGTTAAGAAATTATGGAAAAATTTAAATTTCATATTTATGGTGATATTTTATAATTTATATTATATATAAATAAATATAAGACATTAATATGAAATATCATTTAAAATATTAAACTCGAATGTTTAAATAATATTTGTAATTATTATCGTTCGAACACAACAATTAATTTATTGATTAGAAATATTATCGTTAAATCGCTTAAAATTTGAAAGAAAAAAAATGATCAGAAGGTGCAGGGAAGTTTCGACGTAAATATTTTGATATTTAAATTAAATATCAAATATTTTAAGATTATATTAAAATCAATATTAGAAATTCACATTTTTAAAATGAGAGGGATTATCTATTTATAGAAGAACATTAACTTTTCAAAATCTTTTAAAATTAAAATTCTTTCATATAATATTTGTTCTAATATTATGATTTTTATGAATAACATTTATCTTGATATTTCAGAATCCATTAAAGTCAAGATATTTATGGATAATATTTTGCCTTTACATAAAATTTTCGGAAGAATTTTCAGACATTAAAGTTAGCTTGTTTGCGTTTTTTTCGAAACTCTCCCGATTAAGAAAAATTTACATTTTTTGAGACCAACAAATTATTTTAGGATTTTAGATTTATTTTATTTTTTAATAAACTTTTGCTGACAACACATTACCAATAAATTAATAAGAAAAATTAGATTTGAATTTAGAACCATTTCCTTATAACTGGGGGAATGTCTGTCTCAAGGCTCTTTGCCTATTGACCACTTTTTTCACATAAAATAAGTAAAAATGAAGAGAAATGGTGACCGACCGGCCATTGAATTGGGTCAGCTTTGGTCACAAGGGTGAGTCATCAGACACATGTTTTGAAATGTTAACTAAATTTTAAAGAATCCTTATGGCAGTGGAGTGAGTTTGAATCCAATATATTCTCTTTTCACCTTAATTTTCGTGTTTTAAGGGTATGTCCCTAATTATTTATTCATGTAGGGTATATTGGGTACCCCTTTTTGCTTTATTCGATCAATTTATATATTAGAATTTATTTTTATTAATTATTTTGCATTTTCAATTATATTCTCCTTCTAGATGAGAATTGAAATATTTTTAATAATATGTAAAAGTTAAAATAAAACATTATAAATAATACAGATTGTATGTGGCAATGAAAATCTTTTTATTTTTCAAACAAATGTCCTATATCAATATTAGGGGTGAACATTTACCGAGCTCACTGAATTGCTCAAATCGAATAAACTAAAGTGGTGTCAAAAATTGAATCAAATTAACTAAATAGATTCTTAAACCAATAATAATAAAAAAAATCTAAAAAACCCGAACCCACTTGAAAAATAAAAAAAAAAATATTGTATGAGAGTAAAATAAGAATTATTTCTCAACATGGACCCTTGGCCATACCATTCTGGCCTTTTTTGCGTGGGGGTTGGGGTTCACACTCAGCCTGTCCAAATTTGTTTAATTTGAGTTGAGGCAATTTTCTAGAATAGCCGGTGAACGTGAATTTTTTTTTTTTTTTTTTTTATGTAACTCTATATCACATCACAATATCAACATTGTATCTTATTTCAACTAACTTGTTAGTTATATAAATCTTGAAGACATAACAAGAAGCGAAGATAATCTTTTTTATTTTTAAAATTCAAATAATCAATTTTAAACTCTACTTATTTTCATGTATTCAAATTTTATATCCTCAAAAAAATTTAACTTAATTATTATATCATAATTTCTTAAATAGAGTTGCAATCTAATGAAGCAAGTCGAATCAAGCTTTGTTGAGCTCAAGCTCAACTTGGCGAGCAAGTTTCCAGATTTGAGTTCAAGAGCCTACTGGAGCTTGAGCTTGATAAGTTTCTAGCAAGCACGAGTTTGAATAAATGTCTACTGGAATATTGAGTTTGAATATGTTATAATTATTTTTTTAAAAATTAATAATTTGATATGTAAATAATCAACAAATATAATTTTAAATCAAATATGATAATCATTGAATATAACATTAACATAATAATCAACTAATAATAACTTTAAATTACAATAAACATAATTGAGCATATTTATGAATCTCGAATCAATCTTATTAGTATTATAAATTTCTAATTGAACATATTCGCGATCTTTATTAAGCTCAAACTAGGATTATTTACAAATCGAGTTTTAAAATTAGATTCAAGTTCAACTTGTATACTTTGATAAACAAACTCGAACGTGCTTTTGTCAAACTAAGCACTGAATCATTTACAAATGACTCAACTCATTTGCGACCCTATTTTTAAAACGTAAACTTAATATTATATATTCATTAATAATTCAATAACCCTTCCCGTTAATTTTGGAATTCTGCAAAGCGGGGTCCGCCATTTTAAAATGGCCCAGTGCTTATTTGGGTTGCAATTGAAGCTTCCTTTTTGTGTTTAAAGTCTTGGACTGGCCTTGAGTCCATAAAAACATTTGGGCCCAAAGTGGGCCTGGAGCCCATAAAACCATACCTATGGCAAAAAGCCCAGCAGGCCGATTAATTCAAACTTATACAAAATTTGTCACAATTTGTGGGGGGTTTCGTGTAATTAATTCAAAATTAACAAAAAGGGGCATCGGAAACCCGGTTCAACAAATTAATCTATCTCTTCTCTCTGGCGTGGAGAAAAAGAAAGGAAAATGCAGTGTTAAAAGCGTTCACAGAGAGGGAGAGAGAGAGAGAGTGTGAGCTTCTGCGATATAGTTGTAGAGAGAGAAAGTAGGCAAAGCTTAGAGGAAGAAGAAGATGTTCAGGAACCAGTACGACACGGATGTTACGACGTGGAGTCCGCAGGGGCGGCTCTTCCAGGTGGAGTACGCGATGGAGGCGGTGAAGCAAGGCTCGGCGGCGATCGGTCTCCGATCCAAGACTCACGTCGTTCTAGCAGCAGTCAACAAGGCTCAGTCCGAGCTGTCCTCCCATCAGCGGAAGATCTTCAAGGTTGATGACCACATCGGCGTCGCCATCGCCGGCCTCACCGCCGACGGCCGCGTCCTCTCCCGCTACATGCGATCCGAGTGCATCAATCACTCCTACACCTATGAGTCTCCCCTCCCCGTTGGCCGCCTCGTCGTCCGGCTAGCCGACAAGGCCCAGGTTCCCTACCTATTAAACCCTAATCTGTTTCCGCCTGTGTGTGTTTATATGTCCGCATCTCCGCGTGTATGCGCGTTAATTTTTATTGATTTGAGATTGGTGATTGTTTGATGAGTTCTCAATGTCATTAAGGTTTTTATTGTGAGGGATGAGAATGTGGCATTTTATGGAGAAGAAATAGGAAATAGATTATTCTCTTGGTTCAAAATGTAAATCAACTTACAGAAAGAATACAAAATTTCAGCATTGCTAGTGCTGGACTTAGTTGAGAAGAGGTCTATTTTTCATGGGCAAAATGAGGAAACGCCTAATATGAACTAATCCCATAGACATTTCTACTTGAGTATGTTGCGTTCTTCGTCTTCTTCTTTTTGGGATAATTTCCCTGTCATCGGATCAGATTCTGCTTGTCTCTCTTGTGCTTGTTCTCTGTTGCGGTCTCACATCAAACTGTGGTTTAGATGGCAACTGCCCTAATTTTTACTAAAAGTCATATACAGTGTTCAGAGTTGTCACCTAGTGGCTAGTTCATCTGATCCTTCTAATCAAGGTGCTTAGTCATCAGTTATTACTGTTATAGAACTTTTTGTGTATATCCACAAAGAGGAGAGGTCCATCTGCTTATTGGATAACCATATTGATGATATATGATAGAGCAATATAAGCTACGGGAATGCTGAAATATTTGAACTTAATAAAGAGTTGTTGGATTGGCCTTTTAAATCCATATTCTTGTTCATGCCAAACTGTGTTTTCTAACTGATCTATGTATGCCGTAATGTGTTATAAACAAGGTTGAGAAAATATGTTTCTTTATTTCTTAAGAGATACATTATACGTTGATTCGAATAATGTAAAAGAAAAATAACAAAAAGGAAAGAGAAATATACACAGAATATACATAGCTTCTAAAATATACAAAGAATATTCTACATTCAAAATACTTCTATTTCTACACTCCCTCTCAAGCTAGCTTGAAGATATCTTCCATGGCAAGCTTGCTCACAAGTTTCTCAAACTGAGTTTTGTGTAATCCTTTTGTAAGAATATCAGTTACTTGGTCAACTATTAGAATGTAGGGTATACAAATTATTCCATTATCAATTTTTTCCTTAATAAACTGTTTATCCACCTCTACATGCTTCATCATGTCGTGGAGAATTGGATTATGAACAATAGAGATTGTAACTTTATTATCACAATAAACTTTAGCTGGTGGGGAAGTGGAGACCCTCAAGTCTGATAGAAGTCTCTTTATTCACATGACCTCACAAACACCATGGGCAATTGCACGAAATTCGGCTTCAGCACTGTTTCTGGCCATCAAATTTTATTTCTTACTCCTCCAAGTGATAAGATTGCCTCCCACAAAGGTGCAGTACCCTGATGTAGATCTTTTATCAGTTACACTGCCTGCTCAGTTTGCATCATAATAAGCCTCTATATGACGACGTCTACATTTTCTAAAAAGTAGACCTTTTCCAGGGGTTCCTTTTAGGTATTGCAGAATTCCGTAGGTAGGTTCAAAATGTTGTGAACCAGGTGAGTGCATAAATTGACTTCCAACACTTACAACAAAGGCTATGTCTGGTTGATTATGAGATAGATAAGTCTACCCACAAGTCTTTGATATTTCTCCTTCCTACCACATTTGTGGCCTCGACAGGTTGAAGTTTTAAGTTGGATTCAATGGGAGTTTCAGCAACCTTACACCTAAACATTCATGTTTTACTGAGTAAATCTAGAATATACTTACGTTGGTTGACAAAGATCCCCTCCTTAGATCTTGCAAATTCCATCTCAAGAAAGTACTTTAGAGGACCCAAGCCCTTGATCTCGAACTCATGAGCTAATCTCCTTTTAAGCTATTCAATCTCTCCTTTGTCATCACTAGTCATTATTATATCATCCACATAGACAATTAAAATTGCTTTCTTATCGTCACTAGCGTGCTTGAAGAACAGTGTGTGATCTGGTTGGCTCTGAATGTAACCATAGCTTTTCACCGCCTTTCCAAATCTTTCAAACCATGTTCTCGGAGACTGTTTTAGACCATACAAGGATTTTTTTAAACGACATACCTTGTTTGTACTGAGACTCTTCTCAAATCTTGGTGGAAGATTCATAAACATTTCTTCTTTTAAATCACCACTTAGAAAGGCATTCTTTACATCAAATTGGTGGAGTGGCCAATCAAAATTCACTGCAAGGGAGAGGAGAACTCGAATGGAGTTTATTTTAGCTACTGGAGCAAATGTTTCTTAATAGTCGATGCTGTATGTTTGGGTGAATCCCTTAGCGACCAGCCTTGCTTTGTGTCTTTCTATGCTCCCACCTGCCTTAGATTTTATAGTAAATACCCACTTACAACCTTCCGTTGTTTTGCCTTCTGGTTTGTTCACAATCTCCCAAGTTCCATTCTTTCTAAGAGTATTCATTTACTCTTGGACGGCTAACTTCTAATCTGGGTCACCAAGGGCATCCTGGATTGTTCTTGGGACATGCAAGTTAGAAATATTTGAAAGAAAGACTTTATGATAATTAGACAATTTTTGATATGACAGGTATTTAGCAATTGGGTGTTTGGTACAAGATCTCACTCCTTTCCTAGTAGCAATAGGGACATCAAGATCGGACAAGTCGAATGAAGAATAATCTGAAGGATTGAGTTTAGAGTTACCATGAGAAGAAGTACTATGTCACAACCCAAGGCTAATTAGAGGGGCAATAATGGAATTAGTTACCTTAGTTGGTTAGAAGCTATTTTTGTTATTTTGTTATAGCACATGGGACTGTTATTCTAGATATTCTTTTAGTTGTAAAGCCTATAAATAGGCTATAGCATGTAGAGAAGGTTATCATTGAATTGAAGAATACATTTCAAAACTCTATTTCTCTTTCTTAATTTCTCTCTTGGTTTTTTTCTTCTCTTCCTTCCCCAATTTCTTCTGTTTCAGTTCTATCCTCCCTCCTTACTGTTTTTTCTCTTCCCTAAATCTCTCCTAAATTCCTATCACAACCTTAGCCAAACCCTAGGGTTGTGACAATTGGTATCAGAGCCAACAATCCTTGGTTGTGATTTGATTCGATTTGAAGAAAGCTATTCCGACGGTGCTTCTGACAACTCCTAGAGCCATTTCAGTGATCGGAATTAGCAGACGAGCAGGCCAGGCGAGGAAGTTTGAGAAGAAGGTGCAGGCCCTGTCGTTCACATCCAGTTCAACTAGCGAGTGTCACGGAACCGGTCGAGTTGCAGGGGGAGCGGTTGGGAAGCTGAGGTACAAGCGATCACGGCCTGTGATATGGAAGAG
Source organism: Diospyros kaki (assembly GCA_036245055.1). Lineage (NCBI taxonomy): Eukaryota > Viridiplantae > Streptophyta > Magnoliopsida > Ericales > Ebenaceae > Diospyros > Diospyros kaki. The sequence goes on from BSEG01000005.1 coordinate 46,336,848, forward strand.
TTGTTTGGCTTTCCTGGGAACGAGTAGAAGGTAGGCGCTCAGCCGCGACGCGCAGCAAGTTTGTTCGAATCAGAGGGGTGAAGCAACTTCAGCGGATTCGGAAGCCAAGTCGTAAGCTACTGTAACGACCGAATTCTCAATTTCCGCATAATTTCGTTGGTTGCATCATAGTCGCGTGAGGAATGCGAGCAGCCAGACGATTATAGTAGGGAGACGTCGGCGATCGGGCAGAATTCCATCGATCCAGAATTTTGTTATCAGTGCGTAAGATCCATATTGTGCAAGTGTGGATTGAGGCTAGTCCAGATTCTTGAGCGTTTGATGATCAACTACAATTGCGATCATAGGCGGACAATTGGCTGACTTGGAGTGTGGACGGGGATGGGGTGTGGAATCAGGACTCAACGGAATTGAAGACGACACAAGTCAGGAGAGGCCGACGGTGATACCGAGTTGAATTGGAAGTCAAAATCAGAGTGGCGCAGCAGGTATGGGATCAAAATCGGAGCGACTATGAAGATGGAAGCGTGAATCGCTTCAGATTAAGTTGTCGACTTGAAGGTGGAACAGTAGGGTGATTTGCTGCGGATTTTCGAATTGCTATAGTTGATCGAGAAGGCGAGGTGAGTGTAGGAGATTCTGCAACAGATGAGGCATAAGGCAGAATTGGATCCATTGCCTAGCTGTTCAGTCGCTAGAGAATTGAAGTAGCAGGTGAATTAGTGCAGCCGCTGTAGAGGAGACTCGTAGAGACTGGAGGTACAGGCCAACGATTTGGCCGTAAATTCCGACAAGCTAGGCGAACTAAAAGGCGAAGCAAGAGGTGATGCTTGGCCGTGAATTGCAGTAATTCTTGGCCGAAGTGGAAGGAATTGAATCGGATTTGGAGGCAAAGTAGATCCAAATCCCAGGGGTTTCGTGAGGCAAATCGGAAGGCTGCCGATTCAATCGAGTTTCGGAAGTAATTGCACAACAGAAACGTGAGATTTGGCTGTGAATTCCAGCACTCTTTTGCGGTAATTCCAATCAAATCTTAGGCTGCTAGTAAGTATGCTGATTGTGAAAAGCAGCTAAGAGGAGCCTCAATTGCAGCAGAAAAATTCGCCATTTCTAGTTGAAATGGGGTCTCAATTGCAGCCGCATAACGCTGCATTTTCAGCTAGAGGTAGACATCAGGGGAAATATGGCCCGGAGCCTTATGCATGGGAAAAAAAGTTGGAGAAGGGGAGCAGCCAATTGGACAAAGGAACAAGAAGTATGATACATGAATCGAGCCAAGATTTCGGCCGGATGCTATATGAACAATTGCAAGAGTTTGCAATGATACTTACTAAGAAGTATCGTTATAGTTTCCCAGCAGAATTCTTTGAGGATTATCAAGGGAATTTTAACAAGGAGGAGTTCCTTGGAGTGGAGTGGAAGAAGGATACTGGTTTTGGTGGAGTTGAGAAGGATGGGGGCTGTAAGGACAGTGCTTGCAATGCAGCCATAACAGAAAGTCCGAGGGCTTGGCTCCAAGTGTTTGGATAAAAGAAGAATTAAAGGAGTACTCTAATCCCTTTGGACAGAAGGTTGTTGATGAGGATGATCCAAATGATAATAGCGGAAGTCCAAAACAAGAGATGCTTGAGACATTCGATCAGTTGTCAGGAATGGCAGGAGACACCAAGGAATCCCTAGAATCGGGGAGTGATTTAGCTGCAGTGATTGAGAAGTTAGAAGAAGAAATAATACTCCAAGAAGCATCTACTGAAAGGCTGCAAGGAAAATTTGATGGTGTTCCAGATTAGAAGATTGTGGGAAATGGAGTAACATTGGGTCAGGAAAATTTGATTGAAGGACCAGCAGTCTATACAGATATTGGTGCTGGAATTCTTCCTCCGATTCTGGACCTACCGGAAGCTAAGAGTGGAAATACCTGCAACATTTATCCTAGGCTGGGTCAAGATTGTGGTGGACCACATGCAGTTAAAGAAAGCCCCAAGTATACTGCTCTTTTGTCTTTGGATCCAAAGAAGGCTGAATCATCCTTGGCTAGGGTTAAAATAGGTATCAGACAGCCTCCAGTGCGAGTTTTGGCAGGAAGGTTAAGGGAAATAGCTGAAGAAGTCGAAGATTTTGCCAAAGGAAACAAAACTCCTGCTGCTGTGTTGTTTTTTACTTCCACTAGCAAATCCAAGTTGCTGTCCACTGCATGGAAGGATGAATTGTTGGCTGCAATAGAAGTTGCAACAACTCCTAATGCTAATGCTCACAAACAGCATTGGTATGAGTATCCAAGGCAAATCTGCAATCTTCCATTGCTGCATCTCGAGGATGCTGTTGATATCTTTCAATGTGCAGCTGTAGTGCACCATGGAGGAGTTGGAACAACGGCTGTTGGTATTGAATTTGAATTCTATCAGATTGCTTCTATTGAAGTTCTAGGCCAAATTACAACAGGGATTGGTCTTGGAATCCTAAGAACAAAGAAGAAGAAGCCTAGAAGAAGAAAGAGGGAAAAAGAGATTGAACAGAAAATGAAGGTGGGAGTTGGATGAAGATAGAGAAGTGGCTCAATGATAATAAGTTTCTTGAGGACAAGAAACCTTTCAAGGGGAGGGGATTGTCACAACCCAAGGCTAATTAGAGGGGCAATAATGGAATTAGTTACCTTAGTTGGTTAGAAGCTATTTTTGTTATTTTGTTACAGCACATGGGACTGTTATTCTAGATATTCTTTTAGTTGTAAAGCCTATAAATAGGCTATAACATGTAGAGAAGGTTATCATTGAATTGAAGAATACATTTCAAAACTCTATTTCTCTCTCTTAATTTCTCTCTCGGTTTTTCTTCTCTTCCTTCCCCCATTTCTTCTGTTTCAGTTCTATCCTCCCTCCTTACTGTTTTTTCTCTTCCCTAAATCTCTCCTAAATTCCTATCACAACCTTAGTCAAACCCTAGGGTTGTGACATACTATTGGAAGGCCCATCATTCAAAGACGTCGATTGTTCAATTGTTAGAGGAATATTCGGATTGATAGTATTCTTTAGGGTTTGCCTTCTTGTATAAAACTGAAGCTCCGATTTTGGAATATTTTGATCCGTTTGTGGTATTTCTCCCTCTGGTTCTAAGCCCATCACGCTAGGCACCTATGAATCAGACATGCCCTGTTCCACAATGTTTGGAACATTTATATTCTTGAGTTGTTTATCAGAGTGGAGGGGAGCACCAATCATGGTAAGACGAGGATCATAGAGTTTTAAGGAATTATCCTCCTCAACATTAGAATTCAAAAAATTATCTTTTTTCTCAATATGCTCCCCCTGAAGATGATTTTTGGGAAAGTAGGGTTGAGTTTTGAGGAAAGACACATCCATACTAATATAAGTTTTTTTGGTGATAAGATTAAAGCATTTGTACCCTTTTTTATTTGGTGCATGTCCCAGAAAGACATATTTTTCAGCTGTGGGATCCAATTTAGAACGAAATATTTGAGGAAAATAAACAAAGCAAGTGCATCAAAAAACTTTTAAGGGTAACTTAGAATATATACGACATAGAAGAAAGAGTTGTTTTAAAGAGTGTAAGGGAGTTTGAAACTGTAGAACACGAGTGGGCATACGATTGATGAGATATGAAACAATTAAAATTGCATCACCCCAGAGGTATTTAGGGACATTCATAGAAAACATGATGGCCTTGGCAACCTCTAGTAGGTGTCGATTTTTTCGTTCAGCAATACCATTTTGTTGGGGAGTTTCATGGCAAGTGGATTGATTTAAAATTCCTTTTTCTTTTAAAAAAACCCCCAAAGATTCATCAAAATATTCAGTACCATTATTAGATTGAAGAATAGATTTTTGTGTTAAATTGAGCTTCAATCATATGGAAAAAATCCTTGAAAGTTCTATGCACATCTGATTTCTTTGTAAGTAAGTAAACTCAACAAACTTGAGTATGATTATCAATAAAAGTAACAAACCACTTTTTGCCAGACAAAGTGGAGACCTTAGAAGGGCCCCAAACGTCACTATGTATCAAATAGAATGGTTTTGAAGGACAATAGGGTTTTGGAAGAAATTTAGCACGATGATTTTTGGATAAATGACAACTCTTGCATTGAAACATAGAAGGATCCACTCCTTTAAACAATGTAGGAAATAAATATTTCAAGTAAGGAAAACTAGGATGGCCTAGCCTAAGATGCCATTGCATTATTTGATTAGAAACAGAAGTAGAACTAGTACCACTCAGCCCGTGAGCTTTTTTGTTACGTAAGACATCCCTATCCAAATAGTAGAGCTCGTTTATTTCTCTAGCACTGCCAATCGTCTTCCTTGAGTTCTGGGGTTGAAAAATGCAATAGGAATAAAAAAAGATAACACGACAGTTAGAGTCTTTGAAGAGTTTACTAACAGATAGAAGATTGCAGTCAAGTTTAGGAACATGGGATACTGATTGAAGATCAATATTGTCAGAGAGTTTAATGAGACCTTTACCTGCAATAGGTGAAAGATTACCATCGACTATTCTTATTTTTTCACTATCAGAACAAGGAATATACGAGTTGAATAGATGCGATAAACCAGTCATATGATTAGATACTCCTGAATCAATGATCTATGGAACAAATTGAAAAGAACTAGACAGGGTAAGGGAATTTCTACTTGAATAGGCCAATGAACAATTGGGTGTACTAGGGGACAAAGTAGGCTTTAACAGTCATAGAAATTGATTAAGTTGCTCTTTGTTGAATGGTCCTGCATCAGCTTCATGGGCAGTAGGCTGGGATCGCTTCGAGGCTTCTAATTGGCTGGCTTGCCATGAAGCACCCAACAGCTCTCCCGAGTATGGCGTGGTTTATTGCAATGATCACACCAAACATGATGCTTTTCTTCCGCCTTTTGTTAACCCGCAATATGCCATCCACCGGCATTAGCATCAGCAGTCACGAGCGCCATATTTTCAGATAGCCTACTTTCACCATTCTTCTTCTTGCCCAACATAACCAGTCTTCGGCTTTCTTCATGCCAAACTTCAGAAAAAGCTTCACTTAGAGATCGGGGTGGATTTCTACCAACGATCCTCTCTCGGACTTCATCATACTCAACATTGAGTCCAGTAAGACACTTAAATACCCAGTTAGCATTGACAATTTTCTAATAATATTTGCAATCTTCTGTGTTTTTTCACTCATATGTGTTGAAGAGATCTAAGTCCTGCCATATACGCTTTAAAGAATTAAAGTATATGGTGACAGTTTACAATGATATTTTCATCCCATAGTTCATTTGTTGTAGAGAAACACATATAGTTCGAACTTATCTCTTCTTCCATGGAGTTAACAAGCCACGTCATCACTATTGAATTCTCAGTATCCCAAATGTCATATAGTGGGTCTTTACTGTCTGGGGCTGATGTGGCGCCAGTCAAATAGTCAATCTTTCCTCGACCTTGAATATACATACGAATAGATTGCGATCAACGCAGGAAATTGGTACCATTGAGACGAATGGTCGTAATCTGTATCAGATGTGAGTCAGAGGAGCTTCGGGGAACTTGAAACTGGTCTTGAGAGGACTGAGATTGCTGGGTCGGAGTGACTGAAGATGCAGAGTCAGTCATGGTGGCTGAACAACCAGATTAGGGTATGAGTGGTGGCAGCAGAAGCTAGGCGGTGCAACACCAGGGAGTGGCCGGATCTGTACACAGTGGTCGGATCTGGACACGCCAGTAGTGACCCACAGATCTGGGCGCTTGGATCTAGGTACCCAGGTGCCCAATCTAAACAATAGAGAACTAGAACTTATCTGGGTGACAGAGGCAACGAACAACGGTGAATGACGGCCAAGGACGGCAGACAGGGGCAACTCTAATGCGTGATATAGAGGCAACACGAACGGTGACCAAGGACGGCGGACAGGGGTGGCTCTGATGCGCGATGCAGAGTCAACAAGAACAACGACAAGTGCGACGGATGGTAGCCAACCTTCGCGAGAGGTTAGGAGGCCGTGGCCATTCCAGAGGTGGGAACCCACTGGAGAACGATGAGAACAGTAGTGGCGGCTGCGGTAGGGATGGCCAAATCTCAGAGGCGGTGGTCGGTGTAAGGGCGGCAACAGCCTGAAGATGCAGCGGTGACAGGTGGCCGGTGTAAGGGCAATGACGGTTCTTGGGTATAGCAGAGGAATAGAAGAAGTTAGGGTTTCATAGTGGATGACTGTGATTTAATCCCTAATTCCCGCTCTGATACCATATAAACAAGGTTGAGAAAATATGTTTCTCTATTTCTTAAGAGATACATTATACGTTGATTCCCCTTTTCTCTTTATAGAGGAAGAGAATAATACAAAAAGAAAATAACAAAAAGAAAAGAGGAATATACATAGAATATACATAGCTTCTAAAATTTACAAAGAATATTCTATATTCAAAATACTTCTATTTCTACATGTGTGTGTATATACATTTAGATGCTGGCAAACAATTTCATTTCCTCAAAAAGCAGGGGTTCTTTACCTAATATGGTCCTAGAAGGAAAATTAAAATCTTTGTGAGTGTTTTGTGTTTTTCCTTAACTTTGTTTTTTAAGGGTCCATAAAGGATAGAGAAAATTATACTAGGCATGTTTAACAAGACTTGCCAAAATTTGTAGATATAAACAATAATAGGAATTATTTTTATATAGAGATGCTTAAAATTTTGATATAATTGGGGTACATTTACTGATATGAGCAATGATAGAAATTAATTGTTCTCATGTATCTTCCAAAATGCCTGTTGAATATCTTTTAAGAAATAGTTACTGGCTCTTTTCTGTAGAGTGAATTTAGGTTCCAACTTGTGGAGAGTCCACTTGATATCTTCTGTGCAGGTCCTCCTAAACATGAATTTGTTATTACATTAAAGCGGAGCCTTCAAATTCTATTTCATAACAGTAAGGCTTCAGGATCTTAACTGAATTCAAGTCCATTACAACTGCAATAATAACACTCTCAATCCTTATAACAAACTCTAGTCCATTGAAATTCTAAAATTTGCTCTTGTAATGGTTATGTTCTTTTCTTTAGATAAATTATGCTTTTGAAACAGACCTCAATTTAGAGTTGTCAACTGGGCTGGTTCACCCTGTGCAGGTTGTTTTGACCCCTTGGCCTGGCCCACCAAGGCTGGGGGTGGTCCTTTCCAAAAGACATCTCAATCTCAATCAGTAACCATTCTTGTACCTGCAAGCCCACTGGACCTTCGCCACTGCTGCCTCATCTCTTGTAATTGACCCAACTAACGAGCCTTTAGAGCTCCCTCTCCTTCCTAGAGCTCCTCAGTTTGATGGACTTAATTCAGTCTTATCAAACAACTATACAACCCAAAGTGCCAAAATCAGAACTTCTGTCATAATATGAATGCCCATAAACGTGCTCAACGTCTTCATTTTTATCATAAGTCAACATGAAGCCTCCTGTTCCCAATCTAAGACAAGAGTTACCATCCCTTCATCAGAAGAAACCACCCCATCTCTCACTCCCTGCCAGTCCCATCACTCACCTGGACCATCTTGTTTGCTCTTCACTTGCATCTGATGAAAAGTCCACACTCTGCTGCTCATCAAATTCTGCCCATCCTCCTCTGGTGGGCATCATCATTCCCAGCCCTCCACTTCCTATGACTGGATCTGAGATTCCTTGGAGAAACAGTCTAACCAAGAGCCAAGAAACCTTTGGCTTGACCTTAATTCTACATAGAAATTTCCCAACAGTATGCCTGGAACAAGGTTATTAGCCTTGCAATTTCCTGATAAGTTGTTACTTTTAAGGAGGGAAAAAAAGATTTGGGTTACCAAAATTATTTGGGTAAATTACATTGGGCAACCCTGAGATTTAGAGTTACTATACAAAATATCCCTTGCATATAAAAAATTACACTGACCTCCATTGGTCTTTATAACTTGTAAGAGACTTCCTCTGCATGGAAATCACTGTTTTTATTTAACATGAAATATTCTGACTTGACTAATTACCACTGGTTGCCAAAATACCAACTTAATTCTCAAGAATATCAACTTAATTGCCAAAATACCCTTTTCATAAACATAATTACCACTGATTATAATGCCAATAAAAAATCTCATTAGCTCTTTTAGTTAAGCAAATAAATAATTATTTTTGTCTTAAATACTTTTAATCAGCATTGAGTAATGACATACCGATAGAAATCTTATACATTATTTGATGACTATATAAGAAAGTAATGCTACCATTAAAATGAGTAATAATTGAAAATTGTTACTACTACATGGGTTGAGAAACAAAAGTTCTATAAAAATATTATTTCCCATAAAAGCTAAATTTTGTAAAAGCTAAACTAATGAGTTTCTCTCTCTGGTTAAAAAAGAAGGCCAAACCCTTACCTCTGTCTCTCAAGAACATCTTTTTCTAGAATCTAGATTTCCCAGAACCCAGATCTAATTTAGGTTTTTGGTGCTTCCCAGATAGCATCTGGGCTTTGAGAACCAACCTAAGTCTAGATTTTCTGGTTCTTGAGAAGAAGAGAAAAAGAAGAATAAGATAGAAGAAGAGGAGAAGATAATCTAGAGAATAAAAAGAAAGAAGAAGAGTGAGATGGTCTACAGAGCTTTGGTTGGCTGGGTTTTTGTCTAGTGTTAGTCACTGGATTTGTCTGGGGGATTGGCTTGGAGGATGTTGGGTGATTAGGTGGATAAAAAGGTTTATGACCAATATGGTTATTAAGTTTAGGGTTAATATGGACACTTGACCAAAATGGTTATTTTTAGACTTAAAAGCTGGTCATTAACATTTATGGAAAATTATAGTTTACACCCTTTGATGCTTTAGTAGGCAATCTCTGACAGGGAAGGTATGCATTGTATTTGATAAATGAGAGGTATTAAATATAATAACCCTTAACCATTGGGGTACTCTATTTGCCCAAATCATCTATAGTAGTTTTTACAGTGCCTCATGCACTGAAAACCATTTTGATAGTATAAACATGACGTTGCTGCATAATGTTGACATTCGAGGTTCTGGAACTATAGGGATCTGTTTTTTTTCCATCCATTATGGTTAGAGCTAAAGATTATTGCTACTTGAAATTGTTGCTTAACTAGGAACTTAGGATAGTTGAAGTTATTCTCCCTTAAAATTTCGGGTACCATATTTGCAATGTTCATCCTCTATGTTGTCTTTAGTCTAGAAGATTTTCTCCATCCAGTTACTGGCAGTATTGTGTCATGAACCTAGGGTTGACCTAGGGTTTTAAGTGAGAAATTAGAAGAAACTAAGGGAGAGAGAACAGAAATGGAGGGAGAAACAGAACAGAGAGAGAGAGAGAGAGAGAGAGAGAGAGAACAGAGAGAATTGAGGAAGAACAAAGGAAATCGAAAGAGATAATTGTAGAGAGAGATGACATAAATTCAGATATCATTCCACAATGACATTCTCTAACTAATCTAGCCTATTTACAGGCTGTCTAGGCTTTCAGTTATTAGAACAACTAAAAGGTACAAATAGGGAAAACAACAAAGTACAACAACTAACTAATACATGTAATATACTATGACTAATGTACCATTGGGGTTGTGACAATCCCCCTCCTTGAGAGGTTTCTTTTCTCCAAGAAATTACAACAACTGTGCCGTTGTTTCTTTATCTAATTCCTGTTTTCACTATCTGGTTCATCCTTTGCCTTTTCTTGTTCTGTTCTCTTTTCTTTGGCCTTCTTTTCTTTCTCCTTCTTGGCTTTATCTTATGGATGAAAGAGGAAACATCTCTTTGTTCGGCAAGTATTTCAAGCTCTCTTGAAGTACCTGCTTTACTTACCTCTGCTAAAACCAGGACCAAATCCTGTACATCAACGGCTGCCAAGATATCTGCAATATCCTGCTGATGCAGCAATTAAGAAGCGTAGATTTGCTTCAAGTACTCAGACAAAGCTCAACAATATCATCTCCAATTTTTTGATTCAGAAGTTCCACTGGTAGGCTGATCAAAAATTTTTTTGACATCAGAATTAGTAAGTCATCCAGCTTGTGGCTGAGGTTAGCGAGTGTTTCACCTATTTTATTGCATTCTTCTTGGATTCCTTTTCTTGTTGCGGCGCATGCTTCCTTGATTCTTTTCACTGTCGCGGCACTTTCTGCTCGATAGCTACTTGCTTCCACCTGAATCTGTCCTAAGCCTATTTCCAGATTGTCCAGCCTGGTTTCCAATTGTTTCATCCAATTTTCTCCTTCCATCTCCGCTGCTTGCTTCATTCAGACAGTCGCCTAAGATCCGAATCGGCCTCCTGAATCAATCGTTTCTGTATCAGCTAGCTCGCCAGAAATCACTTGGCTCTGCTTCAATTAACAGCTGAGAAACAGCCTATAAATATTGCCTGTATCTGCTTCAGAAGTTGCTTCTAGGAGGTGCCTATATCTGAATTACAGCTACAGTGCGCCTGAATGTTAGCCAATAATTGCTTTGCTCTGCTTTGCCTTCAAATTTGAACCTTGATCAGCTGCTAGGAACTGACGGAATCACAGTCAAGAATCGTTGGCTTTGATACCAAAATGGTAAGTCTCAGATTTGAGACTTGTGCAATTCTGGTATGTTTTGTAGCTGTGGGAGAAATTTAAATTGAGAGAGGGAATTTGAAAGGAGGGTGGATTTAGAGAGAGAGAAAAGAGGGAAATAGAATTTGGAGGGAAAGAATTATGTATTATCTCATCATAATCCCCATCCTCATACATCAGGTTCCCTTTTATGGGCAGCTCTTAGGTTGTAACTCCCTTAACTGAAATAGTACAAGTTCCAGCTATAACTGCTAGGTACAACAGCTGCTTATCTACTAGCATTAAGACTAATTACAATTACACCCCCAGCATGCCCTTAGGGCCGTGACATATTGCAAGTTCATTCCTCTTTTTTATGCAGGACTGGCTTACCCTTTTTTCTATACTTCTTGATTGCAGGTTTGTACCCAGAGATCATGGAAACGACCTTACGGGATTGGTTTACTTGTTGGTGGGTTGGATGAATCTGGGGCTCACCTCTACTACAATTGCCCAAGTGGAAACTATTTTGAATATCAAGCTTTTGCCATTGGGTCCCGCTCACAGGCTGCAAAGACATACTTAGAACGCAGATTTGAGAGCTTTGTGAGCTCATCACGGGAAGATCTGCTTAAGGATGCACTTTTTGCATTAAGAGAGACTTTACAGGGAGAAAAGCTAAAGAGCTCTGTATGCACAGTTGCAGTGGTAGGACTAGGGGAGGCATTCCACATATTGGACAATAAAACCGTACAAGCTTTGATTGATGCATTTGAAATAGTCCAAGAAGAAGCTCCTGCAGCTCCTGCTACTGAAGAAGGTGCGGCCGAAGAATCTACCAGTGGCCAAGGTCCTGCTGACCAGGGTGCGGCTCCAATGGATATTTGAAGGTTCAAAAACTCTCAGCAGCCTCCCCATCCTTGTCCTCAGATAAGGTTCTCAATATGGTTGCCGAATGAGAATTGAGAGGTAAATGGGTTGCGGATGGTGTGATGGACAACATAATTTCTGTTGGATATGTTATTTGTTTATGCAAGATATTATCTTTCCCATCATCGCTACAGACAATCTAAACCTTGCCTGTTCAACTCTGTTGACTTTTTATAGTTGGATAGAATTTTGTTTAATCTGCTTGTTTGGACCAGCCCGGTTATGGTAATACTGTTTCTTGATGTTGGTTTATCTCTAACCGTGGTATTTTACATTTTATAGTTTGATGCTACTTGTATTTTGGTAACAGGGAGAGTTCATTTAGGACTCATGGGAATGCCTTACCATGACAATGCTTCCATGGCAGCGGCATGTTGACACTTTGTGAATTATTTCGGTTGATACTTTCACCCTCTTTTAAGTTATCTGATTTTGAAATTAGGCAGTAATAAGTTTTAGAATGGTAACGATAATAGGCAGGCTGTTTGATTATTCAGGAGTATTAGGTTCTGCTTGTCGTCTAAGGTGAAGGTGTGGAGGTGGGCCTCTTGCATGCTTTACCCGTTTCACATATGTCAAATGTCACAGATACATTCGGTTGGTCCTTCCAGAATTAATTAAAATTTCACCATCAACTCATTAATAATTTCTCATAGCCAGTGCTTTGTTGGAAACATTTGGGCATGTATAAAGAAAATAGAGAGGAGATTGACGGATTATAGTCCATGATGAATGGCTAATGAGCCAGATTAGTCTAAACCAATTCAATCATGTTGGTTTAGTTTCATTTTAGAGGCTATTAACACCAATGAACAAATATTTGAACCACTTGAATCATGTTCAAATTTAAACAATTTTTCACCTATTAGTCCTAATAAGGCTTGATACTCTTGTTATGGAAAAAAATGGTTGCCATCTGGCCTGGAAAAGGCCCTAATCTTCACAAGGAACTCGTGCACATTGCATCCCAAATTTCAGTGAATCTGTCAAAATAAACTCTCAAGAGAATGAAGTTAAGCTTCTAATTCTTATGATGAGGATTAGACAGTAGTTTCGTGTACATTAACCTGAATTGATAAACAATGAAATTGAGATGTGGCACAATTGCCAGAACCCTACAAGTCTTCTTTTACAAGACACCAATTTCCATTGTTGAGTAAAGTTAGACCCTTGGCCTGCAACTGTTTATGCATCCACTGCCAGTTCTCTGGGGTGACTTCGCCCCCAAGAGCCCGAATGACAGAACCCCCACTGCACGAGCCAACCCTGCAACATTCCTCCAGAGACAGCCCCCTTACCAGTCCATACAGAAATCCACTCGCAAACAGGTCCCCTGCTCCAGTTGCGTCAATCGCCTTTGACTCCCCAATGGCAGGAACCCGAACAGTCTGAAAGGGTTGCCATTTACACATTAGTAAAGATAGAATTGATTTCTATCTGATCTTTTAGCGACAGAACTTTGAAATTTATTTAGATGAAGATTCACATACCATCGCACAACCAACTGTAGGATTCATTTCATAATATGACTGTCTTAAAGGGAAGAAAACTGTGCTTATAGACAGCCATTGATAAAATCCTCAAAGTTCCCTTTATTTGACCAAAAAGGATGGAAAAGGATACAGTAAGTACACATTATCACTCACCTCTTTTCCACATTTTGCAATGCATCCATTAGAGCCTAATGTCACTACAGCCCACTGACAGTGCTTTGCCAAAAATTCAAGAGCTGCCTCAGGATCGGCACCTTGTTCACCCCTACCAACCATAAGAAGAGAAATAAAAAATCCTAATAACCTTATTAAGATAAATCTAGCAGAGAGCCTATACTCCAGGAGATTGGAGTATATTAACACAAAGAGGCATGTTTGTTCAGTTTCAAGAAATGGGTTATTCAAGCATGCTTTGTTTAATATCATAGTGTTGACAGGATTTGTTTCCCTATTGCGTGGAGACCAGATCTTAACGACATCTTTGTTAACACAAGAAAGAAACAAAAAGAAGAATGAGAATAGCACATCACATGAACTTTTTAACTTAATTCCTCATATTTATAAGGCTATTCCTGAGGACCGCCTAATTTGTTCAGTACAACTTGATTTCTGTCATACACTTGATAATTTGTATGGCAAAGGAACAGTTGAAACTTACCTCAGCAGCTCTGTCGCTTCATCCTCATTGGCAAAGCAAAGATCTATACTCCCTGATTCTAGCAGCTTCCGGAGAGGCAATCTGAATTTCCGAACCATCTGGCGACACTAAAATGTCAGCTAATAAACCAAAAAAGGGCATCTGCACTGCAGGAGGCTTTGTGCTTTGTGAGGGTCAGGGGAGGGAGGTTTATAAACTAAAACATCTGATATTTGAAAATGAAATGAACTGATGTGAAATAGCATAATAGATAAATTAATGTGGTATTAGTAAATGAAATAGACGAACAGAATAACAAGTATAAAGCAAAAGGATCAGTTATTCTGTCCACTGTTAGTCATCGGATTGCAGGGAATAAACTATTTGTGATTTGCCTGCCCAAGAAAAGATTACATGCATTCATCCTGACGTGTCTCTCTGTTCAAAAAGACAGATTTTCGTCTTGTGCTATAGACTTCAAATAAACTTCAGAAAACAAAGTTGAGAACTCTTTTGTTCCAGGTACATTTTACAGCAGGTGAAAGAGTTGTTACCTCAAAACTGGCCAAGTCAAGGGAGATTAGAATGCCCTCCTCTTTAGCAATCTGAATAGCTGCTTCAATAATTTTGATATTGGCCATTGCATATCTGAGTACCAGCCACTATAACATAAGAAATAGACAAAAGTAAGCTGCAGAAAATCTGGCAGGTACTATCGTGCAGGATCATACCTGACGATAATGGTGTATATTTATAGAATCTGTAATGTCTACTTATTAGAGATTATATAGGGATGCAAAAATTCGGCCCAGTATTAGTTTACAAGTTGTAAAGAATGCAATGGAAACATAGAGAAAAATGTAAAAAGGAACAATTTTTCATAAGCAAACAAAAATGAACTGAAATTCAGTTTTCTTTGTTGCCTCACCTTGGAACCTCTAAAATCATCTCTTGTTAGTTCCTCTGCCTGATAAAGATAAACGAGATAAATACATAAACATAATCTCATCCCAGAATGTAATCCATTCCAGAACTAGATTAAAAAAATGCACCTGAATTTTAGCGACATTTGAGAGACAGGGGCGCATTGTACGATTCCCCAATTCATCAACCAGGCAAACACACTGTGTCATACCATTTAATAAGAACACTAAGCATCCAGAAGCTTAAAATGAACGAAAGAACCAGTCCACTTCTGGATAAACAGAATGAAGCTCACCTGACCAGTGGTTCCTTTTTTCATCCTTAATCTTGAGAGGTTCACTCCATATGAGCTCATGGTACTCACAAACAATTTTCCTTGTTCATCGTCCCCACAGGCCCCAATGATACGACATGGGATCCCAAATCCAGCAGCCAGGCCTCTAATAGTATTGGCAACACTGCCCCCGGCTATGGTCTTCATAGGAGATGGATCATTGGGGGAAGAGAGAGTGTGGATTTTCAATCCACTCAATAATTGTTCAAGCTCTTGAACTTCAACCTAGTTAAAATAAATAGAAACCAATTACACTTCAGATATCCTACCGATTGCATTTCTATCAGAGTAGGATTCTTCAGCAAATCAGAAAATGCACTTCACCTTATGGTTTCAGTTCATCATTAGTCACTATTGCAAAGCACTCAACCAAAAAAAGAAAAGGAAAAAGGAAAACACTATGACAGACCTAGTCAGTATTCACATACACATGGACGTCAGAAACCTAAATCTAGCATTAAGAATGCTCAAATCTAGGAAGAAGATTGCAAAAACAATCAGAAAACGAACCGTTCTTGCTTACTCAAGAAAACAAAGCTAAAATGTCATTATCTTTCTCCGCTATGAAGGTCCAGTAGATACATGTATATATAGGTGACAATTAAAAACCTAAATCTTGCAATACAAATGCTAAAGTTCATGAAAAGAAAATAGGAAAATAATGACCAAATAAACCTGTTAGATCCTTGCTTAACAATGTGTCATTATCTTTCCATGCCCTGAATCTCCCAATTGATCATCAGTAAACACTGAGCACCCAAATGTATAAAAGAAGATTTTGAAGTAAGTTTCACATAAAGAAACCCTTCCTTCCCACTCTTCTTGTGACAAAATCGCAATGACCACAAGGGTTTGCGTCAATTAGGGTGCATCTACTAGTCCAAAGAGTAGCTACAAATCAGAAAACCAAAAGAAATCTAAAGGTCCTCCTCCTATGCTGTACAAATAAAACCCTTTTACACAATGAACTAAAGAAAACCACTGCAGGTGCCAAAAACCAAGAAAAGAGATTGCTTGGGAACACACACAAGAATGCTAAATTCAGCCGCTTGAAGATCAAAACAGGATCTAACACACGATCATCAATGCCCACAATAAACACGAACCCAGAAAAGAATCCCAGACAACCAGTGAAACCCAGAAGAAAAAAAAAAGAGGAGATTACCGGGAAGGAGCCGCCACGCTCGCCCGGAAGTTGGGAGAGAAGCGACCAATCGACCTTGGCCACGTGGTCTACCAGCGCAGAGGGCTGGAGACCCACTATCACCGGTACAACGCCATTGTCGTTGAGATTCATGGCCCCCTGGCATTCTAATTCTACCACCATTTTCTCCGAGTCTTCTTCCCCTTCTCCTCCTTCCCCTCCTCTTCTCTAAGCTCCTGCGTGGCTGTGTGTGTGCATATATATATATATATATCGAGAGAGAGAGAGAGAGGGGGGGCCCGGGGGGGGGGGGGTGCGGGCGGGGAGATAGAGAGAGAGAGAGAGAGATTCACAGCCCTACGGCGGTAGAACCATTTCTGTTGGTAATTTTGAGATGACAGCACTAAACCCTTTCCTGAACCATCTCCATTCTCAGGAGCAAAAGGTGTTAACCCACACCCCGAGGGTCCCCCATGAACTGTCCCACGTCACGTGAGGAGGGTAAATCAGGAACCCAGCTGGCAGGTGACGGGGAGGACCAGTGCGAGCCGCCCACAAGGACCCCTGAGGAGCAGGAAATCCCACACTGCGGCTTGCCCGACTCGATCCTTGCCACTCAGGAGCAACTCTACCCGCTCCTTACCAACTGAGCTGTGCCCTGAGGGCGAACCATCTCCATTCTCGTTTGGAGGTTGGGGGTTGGTTCGGCCAGACAATTTTCTTTTATTTTTCCATAAATTTTCAACTTTTATAGCTATTAATTATTTAATTAGAGTCCATAATTTATCAATTTTTGGTTTTTTTTATTTTTTATAAAAAAAATAGCTCCACATACCTTACTTAATATCTAAATTTATTATTTTTTTATTAACTTTATTGTATCACGTGAGAAATCGAGAGGTCATTCCAATTACTTTTGATTTAAAATTTAAAGCGTCTCAACTTCTTTAAAAATCTATAACTTGCCTGCTATTCGGTCTTAATGAAGAAATAGTTTCATTATGAACTAAAATTTGGGATTTAGTTTTTACATAAATACAATTACTGCAGACTCATGAAAATAAAATCAAACTCCTAATCAAACTCTTAGGGATAGTTCAATTGATCTATATGTGATAGACCCATTGAACTACCTCAAAGGGTTCCTATTGTCAGTTTTATAATAACATTTTTCACACTTATAATGTATTTTATTAATTTTTTTCAAGCCTCTTTACTAATTTTGTGTAAGCTAATGTTAAATTAAAAATAGTCTGAATAACTTTTTATAAAACAATAATAATATATTTTAGCAATAGTAATTATTATGCTAAATTTTAAATAAGTTACTGTAATTACTTCTTTTGACAACTAAGTATTTCCAACTCTGTCATCACCTAAAATAATAAAATATTAAGTAAAGTTAATTAAAAAGTAATTATTTTGGTTAGTTTCCAAAGAATTATCCAAACTTCTTTTCAAGTTAAAAAGTCTTTTCAAAAACAGAAAGTAGTACCTAACTTGGAAAATAAAAGAGAAAAAGGAAAGATCCAATCCATATACTAAGAGACTAATAGGGGTGTGTCAAAAAAAAAAAAATCATTTAAAATCAACTGACCCAAATTATTAAATTGCGAATTTTTATCTAAGTGGTCAGAGCTGGATTGGACAGTTAGAAAAATTGATCGTGATTACGATTTTATAGTTTAGTAAACTAACATGTAATATCGATTATCAATACCTTTTAAATCAAACTTAATAAATCTATGTAATTACTATTTCTTGATGATTGTGGCAATTTAGACGCATTGATATATGGTTGTATCTTTTAATTTAGAATTTTATGTATTACGTGATTTTTCATATTTTATGAGATTGCTTTAATTTTAATAGATATGTATTAATTATTAAACTTCAATGTTTTTTTTTTTTATTAACGCACCAACATGAATGTCTCCCACAACTCGACCCTACGATTACTGTAGGAGAGATAAATTAGGATACCCAACAACCAGTTTAATCCCTAGTCTTTCCACAAACATGAGAATAACAGACGGTCTTTCAACTTTCAGTATTGTCCTAATTGTTGAGCTTTTTCTCCTAGCCAAGGTTCGAATATGGAATCTAAGAGTCCAGAGAGCAACACCCCAACATATTTTTCCTTTTCCAGTTGATCTATGCCCTGATAGCTTCAATATTTTTAACATTTTTCAAAAGTGTCCAAAGTGTAAACTATAGTTTAGATGGTTTAAAAACGTGTGACAATTTGATTATGGTTTGGAAAGGAATTAAATCGTGAGAGTATGAGTTGAATTTTATTTTTGTATGAAACTATGTAATCACTTGTATTTATTCAAAGAAGAGGTCTTGGGCATTCGGCTTGTGTTTAACCTATTTATTATCCAAATCAAGATACAAACAAACTATGAGTTTTAGAGAATGAAATAGTCTAATCTGAATGTCATCTGTATACTAAAATTTTTCGAATTTTACACATTATAAAAAAAAAATATAATGTGTGGATTATACTAAGTATATATTAGATAATATTTTGTATGAATATATAATTTGTCTAATTATTATATGACTCGTTTCAATGAACAGGTTAGATCCATTCAATCTTTTTTTTTTTTTTCCTCTTTAAAATTCTTTAAAAAGCATGATTGTGCTTAAACAAAGAGGATGAAGAACAAATCAGTAGGACGGCAGAAGAAAAAAGAGCATGTGAGTGGTGGGGGCCGAGCTTCACTCGTTCAATAGCATTACATTTCCACAGTACACTCGAAGATTATCCTGAAATGGTATTTTCTTTTTTTTTTTAACATGAAAAATTTAAAGAATTTTCAATCACGCATAGCTTTCGACTGAAAGTGTTCCACCTTTGAAACTCTGACCCCTTGAATACACAAATTATTGATATTTAAATTTGATATTTATAATAATATTATATATATATACTGATAGATAATACAAGATATGAGAGTAATAAATATTATATATATTATTATATTGTCCAAATCAGGCGTCTGGGATCTAACAAGGAGTCACTTCATTTTCAACTTTTTGTGCAGCCGAAAGCTTATGAATCAACCCACTTGATTGTTCATCTCAACTTGCTGAAATAAATAAGATTCCTATTCCATTCTTCAATCATGGGCCTGACGAGGCTAATCAATACCAAACTATCTTTCTCATTTCATGTTAAAGAAATACGGAGCAAAAGATAATTGTTAAAAGACAACAATTATATGGGAAAATACCACGAAAATGAAAGTGCATAGTGCAAACCCTTCACATTGGAGCATGCTTCCCCCCCCCCCCCCCTTTGTTCTTTTTGGGAAGACAAATAGAGTTCTTCATATTTGATAAATTATTAGAAAAAATAATTCCACAATGAACATGAATAAATCATGATTTTACATCTATCTTGCATCTACAATAAAAGCGTATAATAGATATTACATTTTCTTGCTAATCATATGACTGACCAAGCAAACCCTTATGTGAGATCACAATTTGCAAGGATAGGAAGCTTCCAAGAAAATCACAAAAAAGTTGGAGGAAGGAATCCTTGGGGCAAAAGGCAGGGCCGTTCTTGTTCTTATTCAACTAGAAATCAGCTGAAATTGCGGGTTCTTTTGACCTTTTGGCCCCTTCGGATCCCAATCAGCCAATCATCTTTTGGCTTTTGAGATTCCAATCAGCCAATAAGCAACCAAAAGAAGATGCAAATCCATGGGGTAATAAATCACAGAGATTCATCCCTACTTGTGCCTAGGCCTAGGCCTGTAATGGGGGAGGAAGCTGTTGCATCATCTTCAAGTTTAGCACTCGCCAATGATTGCTTGTGATCAATACTTCAACCTATGGCTAGAAATAAAAGGGAACCCATTAACAAAAGGCAGTCCTACAATGGCTAAAAACACTGCTAATGAAGCAAATTACCTCAGTTTTGAAAAAAAAAAAAAAAAAAAAACCTAGCCAAAACAAGGAAGAAAAGAGACTTGCAACAAGCAAGCGCGCGCGCACACACATAGAAACAGTAATATCAGCACCAATTGGTCAATATTCAGAAATGTTAAATCAAATTTATATCCAGGTGAGCTCAATGCTCAGCATATCGAGCTAGTAACAACAGCTATACAAGCTCAAGGTTGAAAGCCAAATTGGTAAAAGCTGTTATATACACGATAGTCAAAGTTTGAACCTTTTACCAAATAGTTTTTGTAAATTGGATGCATGGCTATGTAAGGACTCCACCCTATGGTTGACATCTGGTTCCAGGGATCTCAACAGATTGTAAGATGCAACAGCCGTATTCCGAAGGGGGGGAAATAACTACAAAGAAGCTCATTTAAACTGGCTTCTCTGGTTGCTTATTGCTAATGTGAATTCAAGATGAAATGAGAGCACAAATGCTCCATCATTCAATATTAGTATATTACAACATTAAATATTACAAATCCGTAAAATCATCTGCAAAACAGGCCTCGGGAACTGATAAAGCAAGAGATCATCTATATTTTGCATCATAGCATAATTTCCTCTAAACCGCAGAGAGGGTTGGGCATTAAGCTAAGGCCAGAAAGCAAAATACCATGACTCTGTTCTAAAACAAGTCCCGTATTATTTCTCAGAAGGAATTATGTCCAACAAGGGAGAACTCATTCCTCGATCTTCATCCCCAGGAGAAGTGGGAAAAAGGAGACAAAAAGCTACATTCCAAAGACCTTTAAGTGTGAGAACCCTTTGGTGCTTTATCAGGTAGAACATTATCGGGAAGAATAAGTTCAGGGGGAGTTTCACGAACCACACCCAGCATTGAATCATAGTCCTCATCCCTTCGAGCAAACTTCTTGCGGAGAACCTTCTCAAACTCTATTTCATCAAAGGGCTTGGCATTTTCAGCAGCATGGACCTGTGCAAGGTTGGAGTAGTTGGTGGCTGATTGGGTAATGAAGGCTATCTCCTCGTCAGTAAGCTTTCTAATGAACTTTGCAGGATTACCTCCCCATACCTGTTGTAAACACATTCCAGATTTATAAGCTTGCACACATTATGATTAATTAATGAGTGATAAGAAGCACTTGATGTAAGCAAGCTTAGTCAATATGGCGCAGTTGTATGCTGAACATGAAAGCCTATTTACCGGGATCAATACTTCAACCTAGGGCAGCAAAGTAACAGGTAACAAGCTATGCTTTGAGACAAACACTAGATGGTTCCCCCAATGCCTTGAGCAAATATTTTTCTCTCAACTGTTACTAATAAGAGCAACATCAAATTAGCAAAGAGTAATTGGATAGGATTAACACCACCAAGTATGCCAAATTTCTGGAAATGATAGTAGTTTGAATGATCCAAGGTTTCTTACTTCACCAAGGAAACCACATCGATAGGTTATTTGAACAATAAGGGCAGTCAGGAACAAAAGCATTAGACACATTAGCAGACTTCCCTCCAAAAATTAGCGAGGCTCTGATTTCCTAGTAACTCATCGCTTAATTTGAAAACCTTCACATTTTACTTGAGCTATTATTACTAATATGCCATTATAACAGCCACATTGGCACACTTTGCTCCAAAAAGTAGCAAGGCCCTGATTCCTTAATTACCCACCACTTAATTCAAAAACCTTCACATTTTACTTGGGCTGTTAGGTCTTTTACTAATCTGCCATTGTAACACCCCAAGTTCTCACCTAAAAGTATTCGCTTAATGAAAATTTCTTGGTTCACAAGACAAAGTAATATACCCAAGATCCCTCCAGTAAACCAACAATGTGGAATTGGGAAATGAAAAACTCCCCTCATTTAATTCCTGCTGCCCGTGCTAGGCCAAAAATCCATATCTCAATCTGACCCAACAGACTACTAATAGAAGTCCTCTTGTTAGCACTATTTTTAAATCCATTCTCTATAAGACCAATTAAAAGCATTTTAAGTGTTACCCAGGAAGCTGTTAGGTCTTCCTTGCAGGCCCACTTTTGTTCCTCATAGAAGGACAGTTAATTACATCTTTGATGCCAATTGTTGGTGCATTGGAGGAATAACATACCTCTCCACAGGGGATCCTTGTATTCTGTCTTACAAGGGCACCAGCAGCAACCATGGCATGTTTCTCCACAACTACTCCATCCAGCAGTGTGGCTCCCATACCAACAAAGGCCTCGTCCTCAACAGTGCATCCATGTAAAACAGCACTGTGACCTGCAAGTTTAAATTGCATTCCTTATTCAGACAATATCAGAATATCACTGGCAGGGCATGTCAACAGAAAATGATCTCACCTACAGTAACATTGTCACCAACCATAGTTGGTAAGACCTTTCCACTTAGGTTAGATTTTGCCACATGAACAAGGGAATTGTCCTGTATATTAGTTCCAGAGCCAACACTGATGCTGTTCACATCACCTAGGCATGGAGTAAAATGCATAATAATTAGGAAACAGAATGCAAATACCAATTCAATGAACTTTTCTAAGCCAAGAAAGCACAATCTAAAAATGTTCAGACCCCACCACTTGGTTACAATAGATATTAGGGGCTTCAAAGTAGAGTTAAATAGCATCTGGGAAGTGCTGTTTGCATCACCTAGTTTTGTTGAATGAGGAGATTCTATTTTCAGTGAGGCAGCGCCATTAAAATGTCTTAACATAGTTTTGAAAATGCAGTTAAAAGTCATTAGGGCTATTGATTCTTCAAAGATACAACAAAATATGATCCTTCCCCAATTCTCACAAGGTGGGGAACCTCATGCACTAGGGACATCACAAAAAAATAAAAGATACTTTACAACAATTAAGCAAATAACCTCCAACATTAGAGGAAAGGAACCATCTAGTTTTGGAAGAAGAACCAAGTCAATTCAGATGCATTACCACTGTGACAGAGAAAATAATCTATACAGACCACAATTAAACCACCACATAGTCAAACACCAGTTAGGATCACCTGCATTTGTAATTTCTAAATTTATGAACAGAGCATTAAGAAAAAGGTAGTTAGGCACTCATAAAGTACAAATGTTAACACCACTATTGTTGATGGAAAAGAGTCATGTAGTGAAAGATTAATCATAGCAAGAACCATGGTTATTACTTCCTGCAATAAATTGTGCAACATGGTCAATTTCAACAGTTAGTATTCATGTTGTGATTAAGAGATAGACTAAATAGGCCACTAAATCATAATGATCAACTCTTGCTAGTAGTGCAGGAAGATATATTAAAACTTAAATGCTTGAACATTAATTTTTTTCTTCAATAAAACTAAACTTTAGCATCATAAACAATTATCCATCCAAAAAGAAGAAGAACAGGAAAAAGATGAAGAACAAGGCCAATTCGAGAGGGCCTCCTCTCCCTGAATTTTCTTCAAAATCCTTTACACCCTCTCTCCTCTTTCCTCTCCCTTTTGTATGGATTCCCCCGACAGTTACAGCCACGTGAGGTTGTTATTCCTAACCGCCTTTGACAATTCTACCCTTGCATCCTTTTCCTCAATTGCCCTCTTGCCTCCTTTCTTTCCCCTACGCTGATATGTGTGTTGTATCGGTGCTCTATCATGACTCCCGCCCAAAATACTCACCTTGTCCTCAAGGTGAAACTTGGGAAACTGTTGCAATATTTGACTGTATGGTTCCCAGGTAGCTTCT
Organism: Diospyros kaki; assembly: GCA_036245055.1. NCBI lineage: Eukaryota > Viridiplantae > Streptophyta > Magnoliopsida > Ericales > Ebenaceae > Diospyros > Diospyros kaki. Next base: position 46,360,481 of record BSEG01000005.1, read on the forward strand.
AAGGGTGGCAACCCTCTCCATTGAATTAGCACATCAAGGCCCCTCAAGTTCTTCTCTCTGCCTGGCTGTATTCCCAATAGAAATTCTGGTTCCACTATCATCTCTAACTCAGCCGTCAATTGAGCTGAAATGGAGGCAGCTGTTGGTACTGTCCCCTCGACCTTACGTAGTTGAGATACATGAAATACGGGATTGATGGCGCAAGTGGGTGGAAGTTCCAGCTTTTATGCCACCTTCCCTATCTTTTTTTCCACAACGAAGGGCCCATAATACCTTGGTGACAACTTTTCATTTAGCTTGGTAGCCAAAGTCCTTTGTCTATATGGTCGAATTTTCAGGTAAACCAAATCTCCCACTTCAAATTGAATGTCCCTCCGCTTCTTATCCGCTATGGATTTCATCTTTGCTTGTGCTCGCAGCAGTTGGCCTTTAAGTTCTTCCAGCACTAAATCCCTTTCTACTAGCTGAAAGGGATTAGCTTAGAAGAGGCTTGATAGGAAGTATTACACTAATACTCGGCCCAAGGAAGCCAACTGTACCACACCTTAGGTGTAGAAGAGGCAAAACATCAGAGATAAGTCTCTAATGTCCTGTTGAGGACTTTCGTTTGGCCATCAGATTAGGGGTGGTAGGCAGTACTCCTATTCAATTGTGTGCCTTGTAGCCGAAATAGCTCCTTCCAAAAATGGCTGATGAAAACCTTGTCTCTATTTGAGACGATAGAATTAGGAATCCCGTGCAGCCGTACGATTTCCTTGACAAAAACACCTGCTACACTAGTTGCCAAAAAGGGGTGCTTCAATCCGATAAACTGCCCATACTTTAAGCCGATCCACCACCACTAAAATAGAGTCCACTCCTCCTGCTTTTGGCAGTCTTCCTATGAAGTCCATTGACACATCCTCCCAAATTTGATGTGGAATAGGGAGTGATTGAAGTAGGCCCCCCGGTGACAAAGCCATATACTTGCGTTGCTGGCATATGGGACATTGGCGGACATACTGATGGATATCCTTTTTCATTCCTACCCAATATGCATTAGCAGCCAGCCTTTAGTAAGTTCTCACCATAAACTCATAATAGCCCTCAGGAGTGCGAAAAACAGTTTTTGGAATGTCATTAGGTGTAATACATATTTAATGGTAACTCGATTTTAAATCCAACCTAGAAAAGACTGCAGCTCCATTCAACTCATCTAGGAGTTCTTCAATAACTGGAATGGGAAATTCATCGGGGATAGTTACCTTGTTTAAAGCCCGGTAGTCCACGCAAAACCTTCACCCTCCGTCCTTCTTCTTGACCAACAACACGGGATTGGAAAAGGGGTTGATGCTTGGCCTGATGATACATGCTGCCAGCATCTCTCTAACAAGTTTTTCAATCTCAATCTTCTAGAGATGGGGGTATCGGTAAGGCCTCACACTTACAGGAGAAACCTTGGCCTGCAGTGTGATGGTATGATCCCGTTTTCGTTGAGGCGGCAACCCACACGGCTCTTCAAAGACTGCCTTGAAGTCGGATAGTACCCCCTGCAAGATGGTAGGGATTTTACCCTCCACTTCTTCATCCATTAAACAACCCAACTCCAATAATACTCCTTCCCCACCCTTCTGGAATGCCTTCATCATAGACTTCATGGTCACTAAAGTCTTGCTAAGGCTAGGATCCCTATGTAAGGTAATGGTCGTGTCTCCCACCTTGAACCTCAAGATCAGGGAACCCCAATCCACTTGTGTCTCTCCCAATGTGTCCAACCATTTCATCCCAAGAATGACATCAGAGCTGCCCAACTCCAAAGGAAGGAAATCCTCCACTATCTTCACATTTTGTAACAACAGGGGGACCCTCTTACATACTCCCGGCCCCTGCATTACCATACTTGAGCCCATTATCATCCCATATCCTCGGGCGGGCATCCTTAAGAGTCCCAATTTTTGCACCAGATATTAGCTGCTATGAAATTGTGGGAAGCCCCGTTGTCGATTAAGACGATCACTTCTTGACCTTCTATTGTTCCTTTAATCTTCATCGTTTGAGGAAGAGTTAACCCTACCACGGAGTTTAGTGATAACTCCACCATCCCCCTTTCCTTGACAGTATCTTCCCATTCCCTAGGAGCCTCCATTGCCTCATCATGTTTTATCTCTTCTTCTTCATAAATAACCATCACTTGCAGCTCCTTGTTCTTACACCTATGCGTAATTGAATATTTCTCGTCACAACGAAAACATAATCCCTTCGCATGCTTGGTTTGTAGCTCATTCTCACTTAATCGTTTGAAGGGTGGTGTGGTTAGCTTCCCGTGGTCAGAGATCTTGAGGAATTAGAGGAAATGTTTGTGACTGTTCTGGGGGAGTGGGAAGGCCTGGAACCCCAGTTTCGTTGCACCATAGGGGTTGGAGCTGGTTGTGGGGTTACCTTGCTTGGGCCGTAACCAAATCGATTCCCTTGGAGCACCTGATTTCGATCATCAATCCTCTAGGCCATTTCCATGATATTCTCGAGGCCCAAGGGCCTCAATACCCTAATCTCTGCCCTGATCTCCGATTTGAGCCCATTAACAAAGTGTCCCTCCAAAACAGCTTCAGACATCTCTTCAATGGGCGATGCTAAAGTCTCAAAGCAATTCCGGTATTCTCTCACAGTTCCCCAATGTTGAAGGGCCATGAATCGCTCCTCCACGGTCCTTTCTTGTGTGGACTTGAATCGGTTCCTCAGCAACCCCTTAAGCTCCTCCCAACTCCTTACTCGTCACCTTCTTTGCTCCCACTAAAACCACGACAGAGCCCTTCCCTCAAGGCATAAAGCCGTCAACTCCAAGTTCTCCACATCTGTCAATTGGTTTACGGTGAAATAGCGCTCAGCCCTGAAGACCCAGCCATCTGGATCATCACCTTTGAAGATGGGCATTTCCAGACGTCTCCCACTGAACTCCTGCCTTCCGACACCATCAACCCAGTCGCCCCTTCTCCTTCCAGCCACCAGCATTCCCTCCATTGACAAAGAAGAACCCGTAGGTTGGTCTTCCCCATCTTGCTTCCCCCCTCTCCCCCCCCCTCTCTCTCTCTCTCTCTCCTGCTCATCCCATCGCGTCATTAATAGGTTGAATCGGTCCATCATTCCTGCCATGTTTTTTTCGATATTTTGGACCCTCATGACTTCCGCCTTCACCGATTCTAGACCCTTCTGTAATCTCACCATATGCCCCTCCAGCTCACCCACTCTTTCAGAAACAATCATCCGCATGGATCGATTGCTCTGATACCAAAATGATAGAATTCCCACTCAATTTGCAGCTTCACTCTCCAAATCAGTAGATAACAATCTGATTTACAGTGCTCAGTTATAGTAAACTAATCAAAAAGAAGAACAAAAAAAAAATGACGAACAAGGCCAATTCGAGAGGGCCTCCTCTCCTAGAATCTTCTTCAAAATCCTTCACACCCTCTCTCCTATTTCCTCTCCCTTTTGTATGGATTCCCCCGACAGTTACAGTCACGTGAGGTTGTTATTTCTAACCGCCTCTGACAATTCTACCCTTGTATCCTTTTCCTCAATTGCCCTCTTGCCTCCTTTCTTTCCTCTGCGCTGATATGTGTGTTGTATCGGTGCTCTATCATAATTAAACTGGATATCTAAATTTAAAAGCATCTAAATTTTGGAGCAAATAGATTTGGCCATTTTCAATGCGGACAAATTTGGTTAATATACACAAATGTGCATTTCATCTAGTCATTTCAACCAAAAACAACTAACACATGATAAATTTGCAAAACTCAGACAAAAATAAAATGTAAATTATTTTGTTCCTCCTTCAGGTCAAGCTAGAATTTATTTAGAAGGAGAAGTGCAGAGACTTCTAGTAAAAAATCCATAATAACACAGGTGGAACCATAAAGTCTATGATGCACGGAAATGTCTTGGGGACACCGTTTCGACGTTTCTAAAACGTTTCCATATTTGAATCACCAAAAATGTTTCTGGGCAGTTTCTACAATTTTAGAAACATTTCGGGCCGTTTGGTAATATTAGGAAAATATCGAAAATATGTTTTCAATTTGGAAACACGTTTCTGTCTACAAAGAGGTTAGAGACGGAAAAAATTTCATCTCTATGCTGCTGCATGCCTTAACCTCTGTTGTGCCTACTTGCAATGGCTTTCACACTGCCTTGTTGCGGCTGGCCCACTTGTGCCTTTGGTTTTCCTTGTTGCCTTGCGATGTCTTGGCTTCTTTCGTTCTCCTACATTGCACGAGCCTCTTCCTTTTTTAATTCTTCTCTGTATCTTCTGATTTCTTCTCTTGCATTTCTTTATCTTCATCTTCCTTTTTTTTTCTCCAATTTCTTCTCCTCTTAATATTAATTCCCTGATATTAATCTTCAATTAATTTATAATATAATTAATTTTATTAATTAATTTATAATTTCTTTTTTTAAAGCCCAGTTAATTACATTTGTGTCCTTTGTTTGATGGATTATAGAATTTATGTTTATTTTTAGATTGAATAACTATTATTTATAATTTTCTATATTAAAAATTATATTTACAAAAAAACCCCTAATTTTTTTTTTGTTTAAGTCTTTCTCCCACGTTTACATTTCCTACTTTTTTGAAAAATGTCGTTTCCCCATTTTCGTTTCGTATCATGTTTATGTTTTGTTTCTGTTTTCGTTTCCGTACAACCTATTTTTTGTTTAAGAAACAATCAGTCATTTTAAGAGGTAAAACTTGAAAATATTAGATGAAAAGTGTCAATTAGCTTCAAAGTGTTTCAACTTATTCTGATAATTACAATTAGGGGTCTCCATTGCCTCCCCCCCCCCCCCCCCCCAAGATTAGCAAAAAAACTTAGGCTTGTGAATTGTACTTTGATAATGTATTATTTATTGAGTTTCTATGTCAAAAGCAGATTAAAGAAAACATGCATGCTAACATTTAAACATAGTGACTGACTTGAAATCTTGAAATAATTGTAATTATAGATACAATTAGTACACAAGTACAAGATAATACATTATAGAGTATTTTAAGTCGCATGAATATTGTTTTGACAGATGAAAGAAAACAAAAATTGGAGACATGATGAATTGGAAAGATGGAGGGTAGATCTAAATTTAAGATGTTTCAAAATAATAACTAAACTAGATATAACAAATTTAATTTTGTGACAAACTAAGATAGGAAAGGAGTAGTTAGCATACAAGGCCAACAAGTACCTCACAGTACACAATTTTGGTAACTGGACTCTACTCCACACTGATAAAGTGAGTGATAGATGCTGATGTGAACATATAAAGCAGGACGGATTAAATTACGTTAATGATATTCTGTGTCATCAACACATACTCAAGCAGATGAAAGGAATATTTTACAAGCCAGTAACATTGCCCATGCTTATTGATTGGCAACTAAGGAGTAACTTGTTAACAAAATGAATATAGCTGAATAAGAATGCTAGTGGATGTTTGAAGAAATGGAAAAGATGAAGATGAACAGATCCATGACATGATAGGGGTAACATAAATTGAAGATAAAACAAGAGAAGGTAGGTTCAAATGGTTCGGGACTCTGGCAATGCACACTTAGAAGATCAAAAGATGCCTAGATTAGGAGAAGTGATACTGCCCATGTTGAGGGTAATGCTAGGATAAAGGGGTAAGTTGAGCAGTGATAATATAAGCAATTAACATGACATTGTGAAAACTTAAAAGATAACTTGTTGCTAGCTGTTTTTACTTGGAAAATTGAATCTGACCAAAAAGGAAAAGCAAAAACTATGCCTATGTCTTCATTTTTTTAGTTACTGTTTTCATGAGATACTATACGTCTTCCTCTAAGAGTATTATCAATTTTTAGATCATGCTACTATAAAAATGATTAACAAAAGGTTAATTTTTTAAAGTGTTATGTAATATTTCTGCATAATTTTTTTTTTGGGCTAACTTCTGCATAACTTTTTTAAGATAAGTCTTTTTTATTTCTTTTCAAGCCAGATTCTTTTCCAAACTGAGAAGCCTTAGTTGAATCAAGTTTGACTTCCAATAGATCATACTGTAACATTAACCCACCCATTATAAAGATATTATCTTCCTCCTTTCTTTTGTCCACAAATATTGAAGCCCAACATGCTATCTTTATAGATGTCCATCTGCTAAAAATAGAACTTGGTTAAATTGCACCTTTGGCAATTAAGAAAGAAAGACATGCAAGGTCTATACACACTAGAACATCAAAGCTTTAGTTTGCAACTCTTCCTGCATTGGTTATACACTTTCAGAATTGCATATCACCAAACTCACGTATTCAATCCATGGACTGAAGACAATGTGAGACATAAAATATCACGATGTACCATAGCATCAAAGTCACAAGTTTCCTTATGCAACAAACAACAAGTTCAGCTGAAAGCATTATACCTCTCAGCACACAGCCATACCAAATAGATGATCCTCCTCCCACACGAACATCCCCAATGATAGAGGCACTTGGGGCCACAAAGGCATCCTTATCTACCACTGGAGCTTTATCAAATATGTTCATTAGAGTACGGTGCCGAGAGACTGGAGAAAAAATTGACACAAAACCACGGTTAAATGGTATAAAATAAGCTAAATAAATACAATATAAGCTATGATCATATACCAAAATCAAGAACTTAGTTATAATGACACAAATTTATTTCATTGGACATTCTAACACCAAATAAAAGTTTAAACTTTAAACACTAACTTAAAATGGTATAATCTGTGAGCATAAAGCAAAAGCCAGTAACCTAAACATAATGATTATGCAATATCTAAACGATGGAAAATAAAACATTTGGTGGAATTTCTTTGTTAAATGGAAATGAGAAGAAAAAAAGAGCAATCCTCTTTCGCTTCTTTTACAGATGAGTTCATTTTGTATACAGTCATGTTAGGTTTTATCTTCTTATGCATAGGGTTCACCCCCATTAAAAGGTGTTCTTTCAATATATGACTAATTTTAAAAAAAGAAAAAAAGAAAAACAAGCAAAACAGTTTCTTCAAGACCCCTGTTAAAGTTCTAACATAAATTCAGGATCTGAAAATAAACAACACAGATAATAATTATGTTTAGGTTAGTGACACTCAAAAATTAGAAAGCAGCATTAGATTCAATAATTAATTTCATATCTTTTTAGCCTTTGATCCTAGCAACTAAAGTAATCCATCAAGAAAGTATAAACACTTTGTTAGAGTAACTCACAGCTCTCCACCTATTTTCTCAACTCAATTTGCTCACTATCAAACCCAAGAACACACTGATAGAAGAGACGCACAAAGATTTAACAGAAACAACAACATACACAGCAAGAAACACTCGACGATTTATCCTGGTTCGGTCTTGTAATCCAAGACCTACATCTAGACTGCTAGGCACCAATGTAATCCACTATCTTGAAACATCCAAGGGATGATTACAACGAGAATTGAATCCCCTCCCGCCCATGTACGCTGAAAGCTATAGGGATACTAGGGAATACAAGCTACAAACCAGCCACTCCCTACCTCTTGCACTCAATCCCGAAATCAAGATAGAAAACTGGAAGCTATACTTCACACATACAAGCGCACTAAAACCCTCTTGCTGAGACATCTTTCCCACGACCCCTATTTATAGGCAATAGGGGTGCGGATAACAAGTAAGAATAAAACAAACTAACTAACTGACCAACTACCTAACTGATTTAACTAATCTAAGAGACAGCTGCCCCCTTCTAGAAACAAACCTTCTAGAAGAGGAATTTAATCTAACGATAAAGCAGAAAAGAAAAGAAATATGCAGCAATACAAAGATACATGTTTACATTAAATCTAATCTAATACAAATGACACAACACACTTCATTCTGTCTGTGGTACTTGTGTCCAACACATGCAATAATTGGATATTTGTTGAACACCCTGAGATATGTGCCCAAAATGCCAAATGACATGTAAAATTCTAGCACATATGATGACCAGTACATCTACAAGTTGGACGTGTGACAGCCACCGAGGATACAATATGGTTCTTAATAGAGTTTCCAAAACTTTTGGAGTAAAATTTACAATAATACGTTTTTTGGCAAAGGATAAAAGGCAAAATAGAGCCTCATTAAAATTCCAACATAACAACAACAACATATCTAGCCTTTATCCCACTATATGGGGTCGGCTATATGAATTTTAGACTTCCATGTATTTCTGTTTTTAGTCATATTTTCATTTAGGCCCATACACTTCATATCAAACTTTAATGTCTCTCCCAAAGTCTTATTGGGTCTACCTCTACCTTTTTTTTTTTTACTAGTTGTTCCATTTCATCAACTCTTTTCACAGGAACGTCTCTTGGTCTCCTTCTCACATGATCAAATCATCTTAGTCTAATCTCTCTCATCTTCTCCTCGATTAGCACTACTCCTACTTTATTACGAATAACCTCATTTCTAATTTTATCTTTTCTTGTATTGTCGCACATCTATCTTAACATCCACATCTCTGCTATGTTCGTCTTTTGCTCATGCTGGTATTTGACTGTCCAACATTCTGACCCATACAACAAGACTGGTCTTATAGCTGTCCTATAGAATTTTCTTTTAGTTTTTATGGAATTTTACCATCACATAACACCCCCGATGCATTTCTCCATTTTAGCCAACCTGCCTTAATTCTATGCGTGACATCCTCGTGAATTTCTTCATCTTTTTGAATCATTGATCCCAAATATCGAAAATGGTATTTTCTTTGTAAGATTTGGTCTTTCAATTTTATTATAACATCCTCTATTCTTGCGTTTTTACTAAATTTACATTCCATATATTATGTTTTCTTTCTACTTAATTTAAAACCCTTAGATTCTAAATTGTTTCTCCATAACTCAAGTTTAGTGTTCACTCCCTCTTTTGTTTCATCCACCAACACTATGTCATTTGCAAATAGCATACACCATGGCACCTCTGTCTGAATGTGTTTAGTGAGTTTATCCATTACTAAAGCAAATAAGTATGGACTTAGTGCAGAACCTTGATGCAGTCCCATAGTAATTTTAAACGGTTCAATATCCCCTCCACATGTTCTGTCCCTTGTCTCTGCATCGTGATACATGTCCTTAAGAGCTTGTATATAGGCTATTCAGACTCCTTTCTTTTCTAAAACCCTCCATAATACTTCTTTAGGGACCCTATCATAGGTCTTTTCTAGATCTATAAACATCATATGCAGGTCCTTCTGATGATCCCGATACCTTTCCATTAGACATCTCAGTAGGTATATAGCTTCTATTGTTGACCTACCAGTCATGAAACCAAACTGATTTTTCGAGATATCTGTTTCTTTTCTGAACATCTGCTTTATTATTAATAATATTATTATTACTTTTTCTTTCTCTAGTAGCTCTCAAGTTTCTTTTGTCAATAAAGCTTAACCATCATTATTCATTTGCTATTGTTCTTATTTTTCTTCTTCTATTAGTTACTAATTTCAACGGTATACCTCAGGTTTCAATAAATTTTACTACAGTTACCCCTCAATGGTGAATGAAAAGCATCAATTTCATCATTACCACCCTTTATCATTGGTACCAAAGGTTCAACTCAACTCTTTTTGCCCGGGCAAGATTGTTTTATATTAATCCATTTAATTCACACTTCAACTCAACTCTTTTTGCCCGGGCAAGATTGTTTTGTATTAATCCATTTAATTCACACGCGCACACACGTCATGTTCAAGCTGCTTGAGTATCTTTGCTGCCTAGCATTATCTCATTTGTTGAGTTGCTCCAGTACATTTGTCTATCTCCTGTGCATTCTAAATACAATTTTCAGTATTCATCTCCAAGTCTCCTGATTTTTAGAATCAGAAAATACTCTCAGTACTTTAACCAACTAGAAAAAAAGAGGGGCAAACGATCTCCTATAACAAATAGCTTCCTGCTTTTTTCTTTCCTTTCTTTGTTTCCCCTATTTGTGCGAGAGTGTAGTACCAAGACCGGGCCAAAGATACCAGCTACATTTGCTATCTACCAGCCACAATTCTGTAGCCTTCACCTCACCTCGTTCTTCACATTTCAACCAAGAAACAATCGAAGGCACGAATAACAACAATGCAAACAAAACAACGAATCTCTTCACATTCCGACATGCTTAAATCTAACTGTAACGGCGCCGCATACTTATTCCACTGCATTTCCAGGAAAAACAAATAATAGAACAAACATAGAGGGGGAGATTTAGTTTTGCTTACGTTGTTCTTGGAAGTAGTAGTTGCCCTGGAGGCGAGAACCCAGGCGATCGATGGCTTGGCCGGTCTCTCGAATCCAGAATCCAACGGTGTATATCGCTCTTCCTAGGGTTCCCATCGATTGATTTGATCGATCAATCACCTCTGTCCACTCTTGCTTTCACCGTAACGAACATACGAATGAGAGTGTGAACCGAACTGTCGAAGCCGTCCGCCATTGTTAGGGCTGCTTTGCAAGGTCAAAATTGAGATTTCATATTCCCCTTGAAATTACTGATTAGCCCCATTCGCTGGATCCATTGTCGAAAGAGCCCTGTTCATTTGACAAGTTTCATGATTTCATTGGCTCTCAACCCAAAGGAGTGAAAACCTTTCTGAGGGTTGAATGGGTTGGGCCTGTGAATGGATCGGCTTCAAATTCTGACCCAACCCGTAAAAGCCCAAAAGAACTGGGGGCCCAAATCGTTGGGCCCATAACTAAATTGCGATTTAAAATTCAAATAGTGATAATTTTCAATTTTTTTAATTATACACATAGTTTCGTGCTTTGTACAATTAATTATACAAAATAACATAGTTTTTACAATTGTCAAGCATTATTACGATCTATGATGCACAAAAACATGATTTATGACACACAAAAACACTTCAAGGGCGTCATTTCATAAAAAATACCAAAAAAAAGTATTTTTTATCATTTTTATAATTTTAAAAATATTACAAAGTTATTTCATAATATTAATAAAATATCATAAATATGTTTCCGTTCATGAAGAGATGAAGAGATGAGATTTGATTAAAGATAGAATTTTTTTGTCTCTATTTCAAATATAATATGAAATTTATGTTTATTTTTAGCTTGAATAGTTATCTTTTATAATTTTTTATATTAAAAATTATATTTATATAAAGACCGTTATTTTTTTTTATTTAGCAATTCCTCATGTTTCTGTTTTTTTTAAAAAAAAAAATCTCATTTTTTAAATCCTATTTCGTATCGTATTTATTTTTCATTTCTATTTCCATGCAATTTCGATTATGATTTTTTTTGTTATTAGTTTTTATGAAGCATGTCATTTTATTTCAATTTTTTATTTAAAATTTTTATTTATATAAAATTAAAACTGGTCATGGAAAATTTTAATTTGCTTATTTAATTTAATTATACTCCAATATGAAATCTTTTTCACTTCCACATTGGCCATATAATAGAATTCTCACGGTAGATGAAGAGGTTATAATATATCTCTCTATTAATCAATTATTTGAAAGTGACAATCTAATGAATTTTTTTTATTGTTAGTGTTCTTTTCTCTCTCTCACAAATTCAAAAAAAATTAAGACCCGCACGCTATTTCACATCGAATAAAGAAAGTTTTGTAGCTAAAGGGTGATAAAACTCCTTTTCAATTAATAATTACGTAGAAGTAACAACACAATATATTTAAGGTTTTATGTGTTGAAATTGACAATTTTCTTATTATTGGGTGCCTGAGGAATTATCAACTGGGCTTTGGAATCTTAACCAGATGCCCAATCGGTACAACAACTCCAACCACTGAGATCACAAGGTCATTTTCAAGCGTGACTTTGCTAAAAGAAAATCAGAAAAGAAAGGACACTTTGAATTGAGTAAGGATTTGGGATATTATGACAAACATTATGAGGTGTTTCTGAGCCATGGCCAGCTAAGTAATTACTCCCGGAGGTCTTCTTCCCCTACCATCCCAAACTGCTGGATAAAGACTCTTAAGATACAGAAAGCCCTCTCTGGAAGTGAGTGAATTTGGGCTGCAAATGAGTGGCAGAGCTTTCATTCTGATAATGTTCTTCTGGGCCGTGCTAACTCTTGTCACCCCTACACTCATCCGCCTCTCTGCTTCTGCAAAACCCGCCTTGAATTTAAATGGTATGAATGCAGTCTTCTTCCAATTTTGAGAGGCGTTTCTGCTCGTCTGTTTTTTCTCATGGAAAGTTAAATCTTTTCTTGTTTTGCAGGCAAGAAAGGGGCAGCAACTGTGGCTGCAGGGTCGCGCTATTCACGTGGCTCGTTGCCTAGAAGAGCACTCGTGGCAACACCACCACCGGTGTCACCATCCCAGCCCCTTGCACCAGCACCAGAACCTACTGCCCAGCCACAGACAGGAAGAAAAAGGCTCGTAGAGCCATGAAACCAGGGTTGTTCCGTTCCTGCAAGTCCATTCTTCCAGCCTGAGATTAACACTGCACCTGCATTTGTCAAGAACACAGTGATTGGCTCAGCCATGACTGCAAATATTTCATCAATTTGTACAGAAAGAGGGTTGAATCAGCTTACAGAAAATGAATAAGAAAGATTCACGTTCTGTTGTGTTTAATTTGAAGTTGAGAAGAGTAGTCTCTGTAATGGAATTTGACACTTGTTTCAACATAGATTCCTCTGGCCTCTATATTATCCAAGTGTGCTGATTTGCATTAATCTTATTAATCATACTTCTGACATCAAGGAAATTAGAAGAACCATGATTAATAATCATTAGGGAAACAACTATTGCTATTAATTAATTACACCTGAAGAAAGATCAATCCCAAAATGTTGGCATTTAATAGAATAATTGCAATAGATTCCCATAGAAACTTACAGATCCACAATGGGAAAGAACCATACGCAGCCTTCTAACTTGACCATTCACCTCAAGTATAGCCAATGAAGATTCTATTTCAGTAACAAGAAAAGCAAATGGTATATCGATAAAGAAAAATGATTGATGTATTTGTTGACACTGGTGTATTTGACATCTGGATAGAGTTCAGAAGCTTCAACCCCAAACGAGGGATCAATCTCAAAATTGGCTTGATCTCCCTTCAGAAAAACAGAATGCTGGAGTGATAACATTACATTTCTTGGGCGCGGGGCCTCTGCAACGATAATCAGATCCAGAATGAGTCAACAAATGCCAACTGCTTGGTAAGGGATATGAAGAATCAGCACAGCTGTCCTTACTAACCTTCAATTTGCCTCAGAATTTGGTCCTCCAGAACATAGATTCTTTCAAGGGTCTTGCCAATCTTCTTCTCCCATAGGGAAACAATCTCATTAGATGAGTAGATGTTTCTGGGAGGCTTGATGCAAAGGATCTAATTCAATGTTCTTGGGCCATCCACAGGTTAATTTGATGATGTAGGTAGCAATGTCATGCTCCTCGTTGAATACGACTACAGCCACAGGGAGTCAAGGAGAAGAGGCAAGATTTACCGTGTTTATAAAGAAAATATTACAACCAACCAAAAGAATTATATAACAAGGAAATGATTTGGCATATGAACAGCCAAACTCAATACAATATGACTTTTCATCCTTGTAGATTGTCCAGAAATTCTGCAATCTAGAGAAAGCACATTTTGAACTTGTGAGGATCAAAGTGCTAAATGCTTGGAATTTTGCATTTAGCTGCATCCACATCCTAGCTTTTTTGTTGATTTATAATCCTTTATGGCAGAGAATACATACCTGTGTCAGGTTGAGTACTTAATGTCTTTTCACTAACCTGGCTCCCTAGAAGTGCTTGATTTTAGTAGCTTACATAGTTAGATTTGTGTTCAAGCAGCGTGATTGAAAGCAGATGCAAATTATTTGCATATATTTAACTATCAACTGCTCAAGTCTGCCTATAGATTCATATTTACAGGCGGTCCCAAGCCTAAATAAAGTATTAAGAGTTGTCAAGTAGCTAAAGGTAACGTAGAACTCAAAAGATTCAATAATATGAATTCTAGATAAATAAATAAAAAGAGTTAATAGAGTCTTAAAAAAATATAAGATCATAGATAAAAATGATTAACAAATTATCATGGCTAAAGTTATATTTTTGTTCTTGTACTTTTATTTTTTTTCTTGTGATAACTCAAAATTTTTGTTGTTTTAATTACATACTAGAATCTAATTTTTGAATCAATTTAATCTCTATATTTTGACCTTTTTTTGTGTGTCATAGTAAACTTTTCACCGTTTCAATTATATCCCTAGATTTACATTTTTGAGTTAATTTAATCATTGTACTTTCATATGTAAAAAAATAAAATTAAATAAATAAACTGAGATAAAAAAGTGCATGCTAGACTTTGTTTTCATCAAAGTATAAGGGTAAATTGACTCGAAAATACAGGTCTATATATATAATTGAAACAATAAAACGATATAAAAAAAATATTAAAATATAAGAGTTAAATTAATTAAAAAATATAAGTTTAGGAGTGTAATTAAAATAATAAAAAATTTAAATAACTATATGAAAAAAACATAAAATTATATGAACAAAAATATAAGTTTGACCAATAATGCAATAAGATAAAAATTTGGTATGTTGATATGGTATTGACTATTAACTGCTAACCGCTTGAAATTGGAAAATGACAACAAATTATCTGTCAACTGCGTCCACTGCACCACTACGAACTACAGTCATCTAGCTAGCTTAGAATTTTCCGGGCAATGCACTGCACCCCTACGAACTCCAGTCATCTAGCTTACTTAGTATTTTCAGTTATGACTAGCCTCCTCCCTTTAACTTCGAATTCATTAAAATGAAGTAAAATGTTTCTCCTCTTTTGAACTTGCATGAAACTCATCTAAGATTCTAGTTGTAATTTTATCTCTCACTCAGTCAAAATAATCTCTCCCTGCAAATAAGCCGAAGAAAACTTGTGTTATTTTTGTGCGATCAACGCATATCAATTAGACAGTCAACTTAGTTGGTTTGAGTTTCATGCTTATCTTATCTGAAAGAGATCGACGGATTCCCTGAACAGAGAAAGCGAATTTGAAAATTTCCATAACTGAATTAAACCGGGATCGAGGAGCTAAAGGAGATGACGCAATTGTAATTATACCTTTGGGATATCAATCGCCGGGAGAGGAAAAAGCCCTAGCTGGCCATAACTTGGACCGCAGATCTCGATGGCTCAACTGCATTAGTACGATCCACATCATTCGCAAACGCCGAAGGGAAGAACCTCTGTATAATTCGAGAAAGCATAAGAAACATCAACAACGGCTTGTCCAGACCCCAACATTGATGTTTCCAGCTTTTTTAATGGCGGAGATAATGTGAACCTGACCTGATCGGCAAACTACTTGACAGAGAGCGTAGAAATCACCACATCGAGTTGCTTGACTCCCCTCAACAAGCCATCGCGGTCGTAGAGAACTACAGGTTTCTTTAAGGTCTCGATGAGCTCCGCTTTGACAGGATCGGAGCCGGGCCCCATAGATCAGGATTTTGCTGCTCCCCACTGGCCGTTAGCTGTGATTGTTTCCCGCTAAAATGTGCGATAAAAATTGCGGGAGGGCAATTACATGTACCGAACGCGTCTGCCGAATTTGTTGCCCATAATCGTCAAATGACGTTTATAATGTAACAAATAAAAAATATAAAAATTGTGATTGCCATTAGTTGTCACTCCTTGTCGTTGTTAGGAAGGTGGAGAAAATTTTTCATTATTTCGATTATACTTCTAAACTTACATTTTTGAATCAATTTAATTCTCATACTTTAGTATGAATAGAGTGTGACGTTTACTTTATTATCATACTTTATTTTTTTTACACATAAAAATATAAAAATTAAATTGATTTAAAAATATAAATTTAAAAGTGTAATCGAAACAATGAAGAGTTTGAGTTTACCATATGAAAGAAAGGTCAAAGTACATAAAAATTAAATTGATTCAAAAATTAGATTAATCAAAACAACGAAAATTTTGAATAATCACACAAAATATGTAAAATTATAAAAGTACAAATATAAATTTGACTAAGTATTCATTGTTGGATTCTTTCTATTTCAAAACTCCTCACATTTTCTCTCAAGTTGTTATTCCTTTAATTTTTAAAAAATTCTTGTTAAAATCAAAGATATTTTTCTCTTTATCTATCAATTGTTTTTAAAAAATCCCGTTAAATTCCACATATATATATATATATATGGAATTATGTATCTGTTTGTATCTGTATAGAATCTTTAAAATGGTAAGTGATGGTCACTGATAACAACTTATTCTTTATTTTTATTTTTTTAGTTTATATGTCTACAACATGATAATTCTTTGACAAAATCCTACAAAATTTTTAAAGTGTGATTAAATTATAGTAAGATTAAAAATTTAATGATTGCTATATATATAAGATAGAAACTAAATCAGACTAGGAGTGAAACTTGCAAGGATTTCAGGCTAAAAATTAGATCAGTTGGTGTTGAGACCCAACCAAATTAGTCTATATATTTTTTTTCCTTTTTTAATATAAAATTTTAAAAAAATATCATATATACTATGCATATATAATATTACATTATTCAAATCATTTGACTTAAACTTTAGTCATTCTATTAAAAACGACAATATCACCAATTTTCTATCATTTAAACTTATAATATATAGTGTGAAACTAAAAATGAGTATTCAATCTGTTCAATATTAGTTTTTTTTTTTTTATTTGTTTAGTTTAATCATCTATTCGGTCGATTCAAGTTTTTGAAAAAATTTAGTCTATCAAAAAAATCAAAATAAAACATAAAAAAATCAAAATTTTATTCAAAAATAACATCATTTTTAATACAACAACAACAACAACATATCCAGCCTTTATCCCACTATGTGGGGTCGGCTACATGAATTCTAGACTTCCATGTATTTCTATTGTTTGTCATATCTTCATTTAGATCCATATACTTCATATCGAACTTTAATGTCTCTCCCAAAGTCTTCTTGGGTCTACCTCTACCTCTTTTTGTGACTAATTGTTCCATTTCATCAACTCTCCTCACAGGAGCGTCTCTTAGTCTCCTTCTCACATGACCAAACCATCTTAATCTAGTCTCTCTCATCTTCTCCTCGATCGGCACTACTCCTACCTTATTACGAATAACTTCATTTCTAATTTTATCCTTTCTTGTATGTCCGCACATCCATCTTAACATCCTCATCTCCGCTACACTCATCTTTTGCTCATGCTGGTATTTGACTGCCCAACATTCTGAGCCATACAGCAAAACTGGTCTTATAGCTCTCCTATAAAATTTTCCTTTCAATTTTAATGGGATTTTACCATCACATAACACTCCCGATGCATTTCTCCATTTTAGCCAACCTGCCTTAATTCTATGTGCGACATCCTCTTGAATTTCTCCATCTTTTTGAATCACTGATCCCAAATATCGAAAATGGTCTTTTCTTTGTAAGATTTGGTCTTCTAATTTTATTATAACATCATCCACTCTTGCATTTTTACTAAATTTGCATTCCATATATTCTGTTTTCTTTCTACTTAATTTAAATCCCTTAGATTCTAAATTGTTTCTCCACAACTCAAGCTTAGTGTTCACTCCTTCTTTTGTTTCATCCACCAACACTATGTCGTCTGCAAATAGCATACACCATGGCACATCTGTCTGAATATCTTTAGTGAGTTCATCCATTACTAAGGCAAATAAGTATGGACTTAGTGCAGAACCTTGATGCAGTCCTATTGTAGTTGTAAATGGTTCAGTATCCCCTCCGCATGTTCTGACCCTTGTCTCTACACCATGATACATGTCCTTAAGGGCTTGTATATAGGCTATTTTGACTCCTTTCTTCTCTAAAACCCTCCATAATACTTCTCTAGGGACCCTATCATAGGCCTTTTCTAGATCTATAAACACCATATGTAGGTCCTTCTGATGATCTCGATACCTTTCCATTAGACGCCTCAGTAAATATATAGCTTCCATTGTTGACCTGCCAGGCATGAAACCAAACTGATTTTCTGACACATTTGTTTCTTTTCTAAGTCTCTGCTCTATTACTCTCTCCCAGAGTTTCATGGTATGACTCATTAACTTAATTCCTCTATAATTTTCACAGTTTTGAACATCTCCTTTGTTCTTGTATATAGGAACCAAAGTACTCTTCCTCCACTCATCTGGCATCTTTTTTGATTTAAGGATCGCGTTAAATAGTTGCGTTAGCCAGGAGATGCCCTCTTCTCCCATGCATTTCCATGCTTCTATTGGTATATTATCTGGTCCCACTGCCTTGTGATTTTTCATCTTTTTTAAAGCTTGCCTTATTTCATTTGAAATTATGCGTCGATAGAATGTGTAGCTCACATTCCCTTCGGAGTTACTAAGATGTCCCAACCTAACTCTTGTGTCACCACTATCATTGAATAATTTTGTGAAATACTCCTTCCATCTCTCCTTAATCGCTCCCTCATTTACTAAAACATTTTGATTGTCATCTTTTATGCATTTCACTTGATTTAAATCCCGTGTTTTTCTTTCTCTTGCTTTAGCTAATTTATATATATCCCTTTCTCCATCTTTTGTATCAAGTCGTTTATATAGATTCTCATATGCTTTTGACCTTGCTTCACTAACAGCTCTTTTTGCTGCCTTTTTTGCTTCTTTATAATTTTTTTGATTTTCTTCATTGTTGCATTGATATACCGCCTTATAGCAAGTTTTCTTATTTTTAATTTTCAATTGTACATCTTCATTCCACCACCAAGACTCCTTAAGGTTAGGGGCTCTACCATTTGTCTCTCCAAGGACTACCTTTGCCGTGCTGCTCAGAGTATTAGCCATTTCTTTCCACATTTGGTTTGTTTGTCTTTCTCCATTCCATTCCCTTTTACCCCTTAATTTTTCTTTGAAGATTAGTTGTTTCTCCCCTTTTAAATTCCACCACCTGATTTTTGGATTTTGTTTTATATGGTTTTTTCTCTTCCAATTTCTTACTTGGACGTCAAGTACTAGAAGTCTATGTTGAGTAGTCAAACACTCTCCCGGTATTACCTTACAATCCCTACAACATAATCGATCCTCTTGTCTCATGAGGAAGTAATCTATTTGGGTGCTTGAGCTGATAAAGGAGGAGGGTTGTGTTAGGTAGCCGACAGCCAACGTAAAACTTAGTCGGATCCAAAACATGAACTCTAGACAAATTATGAAAAAACGTTTGGGCGTGGGCGTAACCCTTCATAGCGACGCGCTACACTGCCCCCGTGTAGTGACAAGTGAGCTAGGGCCACTGCATCGGCGCCCGGATGTAATGATAAATGAGTAAGGGTTCCCGCATTTGCTTGGACGGATGTGGGTAAAGAAGTTAGTCCAAAATCAAAATCAACATCAAAACCAAAATCAAAATCAAAATCAGAACCAAAATCAAAATCAAAAACAAAATCAAATTCAAAGTCAAGGCCAAAAACAAAATCAAATCCAAAGTCAAGGACAAAAACAAAATCATAGATTAAGGATTGGGTCATGGAACATAGGAACATTAACAGGCAAAGCTATGGAAGTGGTGGATGTGATGATTAGGAGAAAAATTAATATTATGTGCCTTCAAGAGACGAGATGGGTAGGGAAAAAAGCAAAAACTTTATCAGAAGCTGGATATAAACTATGGTACACAGGAACTGATCGAGCGAAAAATGGAGTAGGGATTATTATGGATAAAAGCTTAATAGATGAGGTAGTGGATGTAAAGAGAATAGGGGATAGGATTATTATGGTTAAGATTAGTCTTGGAAGAATAACTATGAATATCTTTAGTACATATGCACCACAAGCGGGGTTAGGTGATGAGATAAAAGCAAAATTCTGGGAGGACCTAGAGGGACTTATACAAATGATACCAAGAGGAGAGAAAGTGATTATAGGAGGTGACTTAAATGGGCACGTGGGTAGAAACGGAAATGGATATAGAGAGGTACATGGAGGGTATGGATTCGGGGAAATTAATAATGAGGGTAAATCTATCCTAGATTTTGCTATGGCATATGGGCTCATTATAACCAATACGAGGTTCAACATCATTTTTAATATTTTAATTAATTTGATTATTTTATTTTTTAATATAAAAATTAAATTAAACCAAAATAATCGAAAGACTCAAATTTAAAATTAAACCGCCTATTTTGATCAATTTTAGTTGGTTCGATTATGTTATCTCAATTTAACTACAATGTTCCTCACCTTTACGTGAGACCATCCGAACGTCACTATTCTAAATAATATTATCAATTTTTCACTACTTTAACCCATAATATATGATGGGAGGCTATCCAAACATTACCCCTTGCATGACTAAAATTCTAACCAAAACCTCGTACTCTGGTAGAACGTCTCTAACCACTAAACTACTTCAGCTTGAGGAGTGATATCAAGAGATGTTAGTGCCTAAATCATGCAACTTTTACTGTTTTAAAGAAAAATAATAACAAATGCTGCAAATTCAAATAGAAAGTTGAAGCAACACCAGGGAAGAAAGGCCTCCATTCCAACCTTCAACCAAACACAATCAGAGTTGCATCTACTTGCATTTAGCGATTGAAACCAAGCAACTCAAGAGTTTATTTTAGTGATAGTGGAGAAAACCTGTATAAGGTTTCAGTTAATTCCATGCATAATAGAATAGCTTAGTGTATTTTAGACAGCAACTCGAGAGTTTACTTTAGGCTCAGACAAACTGGTCAAGATATTCATCTACGGTGGTGTACTTGACATCTGGGTAAAGCTCAGACGCCTCGACCCCAAAAGATGGCTCGATCTCAAAATTGGTCTGGTCTCCCTTCACAAAAACCGAGTGGTTGATTGCTAGTATTATGTTGATTGGGATCGGAGACTCTGCAATATACAGCAAAAACATTTAGACACCATTAGCCTCTGTAAATTACTGGCCACCAATTCTATAATAAAATCTATTTTGATAAATATTTGTTAAGAAAATGGAGCAACCCGCTTTGGAGGAGTTGGGGTAAGGTTGTATTTGTACATAATCTTTCCTTTGTATTTTTTTTTTTTTTTTTTGGGGGGGGGGGGGAAGAAGCTGTTTAATTTATATTTATTAATAAAAAAGATGATCCATTTGCATATCACAAGAATCACATCTCTATTAAAAGATGGTATGTGTTATTCTTGTGGACTAACCTTGGATTTGCTTGAGGATTTGCTCTTCTGGAACATAGAGTCTCTCAAGGGTCTTGCCAATCTTCTTCTCCCACAAGGAAACAAGCTCGTTGAATGAGTAGATGTTGTTGGGAGGCCTGATGTATACGATCTTGTTCAATGTCCTTGGATCATCCACAGCTTTGATGGTATAGGTGCCAATGTCATGCTCCTCATTGAGTATTGCTACATAGGTTATAAGATTGACCAAAATCAGAATGCAGGGCTTATGAACATCAATAACCATTACCAGCCAAAATTGCACAAGCCGTAGAACTAAGACTACTACTACAACAAAACAGAAAGATCTCATACAACTATTAAGTGAAATGTTCAAATGATGCTGCTTGCAAATTTGCAATGTATCATCAACCTAATTAAGAACAAGAATACCAACATAGCGAGCTTTAATCTTCTGATGTAATTGATATGATCCCTTTAAATTTGAAAGATTTACAATAAATAATGTTACCTTTGAATTAAATGTAATAGGGTAAGAAATAGGTACTTTTTAAAAGAAAAATACCCAAATAAGGTTACTACAAGGCTCCATTGAGGTCACAAATCTTATTTCATCATAATGGTTTGAATTGAAATCCCATCTCTAAGGAGATTCCTGAAGAAATAAGAATGAACATATTTAACTTATAAAGGAACAATCAATGTGATTACATTTCTAAAGGAAAATATGACTGACATGGCAAGTCGAGGCACAAACTCATGATTGATAAATATTAGACATGACAAATGACAAAAAATTAACAAATAGTAATAGCTTGGTAAACTGATACTCACACCTCCAAGATGTTAGAATTGCCTGATATTTCAACATCAATGGTGATATGAACAGGTTCCCCTAAATAGATTGTCCTAATTTGAATCAAGTTCAACAAATTGATTAGCTTTAATGCCTTAAATTTTTATGATATAGAAAATTTGAAGAATTAGTGTTGTAATCAGATTTTTAATTATATTGTGTAATAAATATATTTGTTAAAATATGAAATAATTATTTGAATTTTAAGGGTTTGCATAATAAATTATAAAATTATGTTAATCAATAAAAAAATTTCATATTTAGTCATTTGTTTTGAATATATTTTATTTTTTAAAGTTAACTAACACATCAATCCAAACTAACACAACCCACTTTACTAGGGGCCAAGCCCCTTTGACTAGCTAAAGTCTATAAAAATTGAGTGGTCACCACCTATATGACCAATATTTTTAACTTGTGAGGTTGGCTTCTGCAATTTTTGGTTTCCCTAATCTAATAAATATGTAATTAATTTGGCATATTCACATTTTTGTAAACTAATAATAATAGTATTATCAAGTGCCAAATTGGCCCGATCCACTTTAAACCTTTGGAGCAAGAAGTTCATTACCGAAGCAAAGCCAGGACCAAGGAGAGTTAAAGGAAAGAGATGGCTAATTAGCCAGTACCTTTGGGATTTCCATCACCAGGGATGATCACTTTTTCTCTTGGTGGAGAAGTCAGCCCTGGTTGTGCCAATGTGGGGAGGAAATAGCCAGCAAAGAAGTTTGAAGATACATAGGTGTAGGGAATACCCTCGGCTTCAACAGCTCTCCGGATTTGGGTCTTCATCGCAAACGCGGATTTGGCCGGCTCCACCGCATTCACTCGGTCCACATCGTTTCCGAACTCCGAGGGCAAGAACCTCTGATTTAATCCAAAGAAACCTTAAGAAAAGTCACATTCCTAGTGCTTCATTCGAACTCCTATGATATGAAAATTTCTATAGAATTGATGAAATAACGCAGCTATAAGCCTACAATCGTGGAGACACTCCTTATAAACAAGTAAAAATTATGTACAAGTATATATAATTTCCACAAAGATAATCAACCAACCTTGACGTTTCCAGCTTCCTTAATGGCGGCAATGATCTTAACTTGATCTGCTAACTGCAAGGAGCCGACCGTTGATATCACCACATCCACCTGCTTTATCGCCCTAACCAAACTCTCGTGATCGTTCAAATCTCCCTGCCATAAACAAAAAAAGAACAAATCGATCTCACATTATTCTGATAAAATTCCGTGCAAAGATTCAACAGTAAGAAGGAACAGACATGGAGCACGGTGACGCCAGTATCCTCGAAGCTCTTAATGAGTTTCCCTTTAACGGGATCGGAAAGTGTACTTTCTCTGACCACAACGAAGGTAGGGTGACCGAGCTTGACGCTCGCTTCCACTACGTATTTTCCGATGTAGCCCGTTCCGCCGATGATCAGAATTTTGCTTTTCTCGGCCATTGGATTATTTTCCGGGAAAATGGAGGGAGAGAAAGTGGGAAAGGGTAGAGAAAGAAGATGCTGCGGGGTTGGGGCGTAAGAAGCGGACAGGGCCGAGAGCAATTTAACAAGCGAGACAGGATGGAATTACTGAAATAACCCTCTTATTGGGAAGATTTTGCAATTGTCTAATTGACAATTTATGTTAATTTATATAATTTATTTTGGTTAAATTGATTTTTTTTAAATTTTCAATTCTTTTCAAATTTCCATTAATTTAATTTAATTACCAAATTACTTTTTAACTAACTGAATTAATTTAATCCAAACGACTGTGGCCTGTGAAAATGTCTCCAAATTAACACAATAGTAATAATTTAATAATTACAAATCAATATAATGAGTATTTTTTTCATAGTATATATTTATTAATCAATTATATTAATTTATATAATTATTAATAATTCAATAATTCATGTACTAGATGCGCGCTTGTGAATGGTTTGGTATGTCTACTATTCAAAAGGAAGGTAGGTTATCATATTCTGACGTCAGGCTAACATCAAAGGTGGATAAATAGTCATGGGCCCATATTCTCATAGTTAAAATTGGGCCTGGACCCAGGCCCAATCCCCTACCTAATAGGTTTCCGAGGTAAAAGTGGAT
Source organism: Diospyros kaki (assembly GCA_036245055.1). NCBI lineage: Eukaryota > Viridiplantae > Streptophyta > Magnoliopsida > Ericales > Ebenaceae > Diospyros > Diospyros kaki. The sequence continues at coordinate 46,384,613 of BSEG01000005.1, forward strand.
ATGATAATAAAGTTATTTTAAAAGTAACTTATCATTTAGAGGTCTACTTATTAGCTTCAACTGGTTTTCAGTCTAGGATCAGTTGAAGATTGAAAATTGGTTGAAAATAAATTATATTATTTATTAATTAACAATAATAATAATAATAATAGAATATATTCCTATTAAGATTTTTTATGAAATTATTTGTTTATTGAAAAAAAAATTAAAACTAGTTATGACCAAATTGGATTAGATTTATCCAGTTTTCGATCCAAGTTTCTTGAGAATTTCTGTATTGATTCGGTTCAATTGTATTTAATATGAATCGAAACACTACTAAGTATATGACTCAATAACAGTTGAAATAGTATTGTGGAATATTCAAAATGTTAATTGGACACTTAATTGTGACACTCATATCATACTCAAATATTAATATGTTATATTTTACATCACATTATTATAAATATATAACATATTAACACACAAATTTCGTTAAAAATATTATGAGTGTATTGTGATAAAGTCACTATCCAAATAACATTTTTGGTGAAACATAATTAATAAAGGTGGTGGGGGTAGCATTGGGACTTCCAAATTATTTTTGGTGAAACATAATTAATAAAGGTGGTGGGGGTAGCATTGGGACTTCCAAATTAATTTGTTGGTGAAACATAATAAGTGGAGATGGTTGGCCCACTATGGGGCATTGCCATGATTGACGGTTGGTTTGAAAGCGAAAGCAATGGCACTGTCATGACCAACCTCATTCCTTCAAAACACAGCAAATCTAACACGCAAGATGGCATGTTGGTTGATATCTTTATTTAAGGTTTCAACTTCCCACTAATTAATTAGTGGTTGGGTGGGTGGGGTAGATCTAAAAATTTATGTTGAAGAAGGTTAATTTTTTTTTTAAATATAAAATTATAAATCATAGATTTTGAAGTGGGCTATATATATTTTTAAGTTATTATTAAAAATTAATTTTAATTGTGAGCTGTAGCTCACACGTGGATAATAACAATTGGTATCAAGATTCAAATAATAAAATATAAGACAAACAAAACTTCAATTTTTTATGTAATTTTAAAGTGTTGGATGAGAAGTTGATTCATGCTCAACATGATATTAAAATAGGTAAACATTTTGAGTTTAAATATCAGTGTCAATTTAATAGTTAATTATTGTAATATCCAGGAAATTATTAAGAATATAAATTATATTTAATGAAGGGTATAATAGGAATTATCAAGAGAAAGAGGTTGTAGAATACACTACCGCAGTCTTAAGTGATCGAATCGATCAGAGAGAGAACCTCAGACCTTAAATGGCCAAAGAAAATGTAATGGTATTGACGAGTAGTACGAGATATGATTTTAGGCATCAAAAAAAGTGAGATCGGGAACAATTTTTGGTACAACTAAAATACAACTGCGAATTAGGTTCAGAAACTAAATTGTTATAGGAGACTTTCGGAAAAGTCAACGAAAGTCTGAGGGGGCTCCGATTTTTAATAAGAAATAACCCTTCAATGGTTTTGAGATGAAATAATAACCTGATGAGGACATTGGGATGAAATCGTCATTATCGAGTAACTTTGAAGTTATTAATTTTGTGTTTTCGATATTATAATAAAAATTAATATGAGGTTTAAGGATGTAATTGCAATTAAAGATTTAGCCAAAGGAAATTGAGATAGAAATTGGGGTTTAATGTGTAATTTTCTTTAAATCATAATATAATATATAGTTTTATATAGATATATATATATATTTACATCTGCGTGTGTGCTGATAGAAGCTGCCGAGAAGCTTCATGATCGATTGTGCTTGGAGTGGTGGCCAAGTTTTGATGCAAGTGGGAGGTAAGAGTAATGGTCAAGGCAATTGGGGCGGTGGATTGCTATAAATAGGAGAAGAGAGTGAGGGAGAAATAAATGGAAATGGAATCCAAGAGAAGCTGGCCAAGAGTTGCAGGGGCATGGCCGAGAGCTTGGAGAAGATTGAGAGAGAGTTGAGAGCATCACATGAGATCGGAGGAAGCTGTAAGGATGATCGGAAGCGGCCGGAACAGGCCGCAATAGCAAGCGGCAGCCATGGCCACAAGCTGTTGCGGCTGGACAACAAGCCGCGAGCTAGTTGGGGCAGCTGGCAACGGCTATGTTGACGACCCAGCAGGGTGGCGGTTAGAGGTGGCAAACTGGGCCCGGCCCGGCACTGGGCTCGGGCCAGCATTTTGCTGGCCCGTTTCAGGCCGGGCCAATTTGGCCCGGCCCGTTTGGCCCGGCGGGCCAAATGGTGGCGGGCCGGGCTAGCCCGCTTGGCCCGCGGCCCTCGCTCAAAACCCCTCCCCCCCAGCCTCGCCTCTCGCCCAGTCGCCCTAGCTCTAAACACCCCTCCCCCCAGCCTCGCCTCTCGCCCAGTCGCCTCGCCCTCGCCCTCCTCTCGCCCTCGCCCTCGGCGGCGGCCCTCGCTCACGCCCTCGCTCTCGGCGGCGGCCCTCGCTCTCGCCCTCGGCCCTCGCCCGCGCCGCCCGCGGCCCTGACCCTCGCCTCGCCCTCGCCCGCCCTCGCCTCGCCCTCGGCCCTAGCCCTCGCCGCCCGCGGCCCTAGCCCTCGCCTCGCCCTCGCTCGCCCTCGCCTCGCCCTCGGCCCTCGCCCGCGCCGCCCGCGGCCCTAGCCCTCGCCTCGCACTCGCCCGCCCTCGGCCCTCGCCCTCGGCCGCAGCCCTCGCTCGCCCTCGCCTCACCCTCGGCCGCGCCTCGCCCTCGCCCGCCCTTGTTCGGCCCTGGTAAGTTAGTTATTAATTATTTATTAATTTTGGGTTAAGTTATTAATTTTGGATTCCAATGGTTCCAATGGCAAAAAATGGTATAAAAAAAAATAAAAAAAAAATCTGGGCGGGCCCGTTTGGCCTGTGGCGGGCCGGGCTAGGGCCAGCAATGTGCTGGCCCGTTTCAGGCCGGGCCAATTTGGCCCGGCCCGTTTGGCCCGCGGGCCAATTGGTGGCGGGCCGGGTCGGCCCGTTTGCCACCTCTAGTGGCGGTGGTCTAGTGGCATTGCGGAGGTTGACGAAGGGCAAGGGGGAAGACCAGTGGAAGGCCAAGCGACGGCAGCTACATGGGCGTGTGTGCTGGTTTGAAGTGCTGGAGAAACAGAGAGGAAGGAAGAAGAAAGAAAGAAATAAGAAGAAAGAAAGAAGAAGAAAATAAAAGAAAGAAAAGAAAAGAAAAGGAAAATAGAGAAAATGGAGAAAAATGAAAGAAAAATTGGGAAAAATTTTCGAAAAAAATCTAAAAAATTCTGAGGATTAATTTGAGGCTATAGGAGCATGCCAAAACTAGGAAATTACTCAGACGAGCATTTTAAGGCTTAGCATGCATTACGAGGTGAAAACTGACTTTTTGCATAAGGTAAGTGGTTTGATTCTAACTTTACCATATCTTAAAAATGTGTTGGAATGTGTGTAGTGGGTTCAGATGGGCGGTGTTATCCTCCCGAACTTAGGTTACACGCGATTGGACTAGCTTTAATGAGCAATTTTACCCTTCGAAACTTAGGTTGTTTTGCAAAGGCGTTTTACTTATGTATTTGTGGCATCATTTGCATATTGAACATATGGTATATTGCATCAAATTTTTTTACTTACAAAAAAGTCGGTGTATAGCGTGTGATTTTCATATCATCGGGGTATTGATATTCGTGTCGGTGTTGTGTCCGTGTGGGACGGGATATGGTCTTCTTGAGAATGAGACAAGATTAATCCAGGTGAACGAGTGACATGGTAGGGCACTCGAGGATTAAGTATGTCGTGGCAAAGTCAACCCTAACGGTGTGTGGAATGATGTTTTCACGGGAGGTTGAGTATGTCAGGGAGATTTCTTAAGTTATACGTGTTTGCGTGTTGTCGTTTTGTCTGTATATGCCATGCTCGTATGTCTTTCATGCATTATGTAAATTGTTTCATGTCATCACTTAGATGTTTTATCATTTAACCTGGGTTATGCCCCTGGAACGTTCAATGTTCCAGCCAGGGACTGCTGCGAGGGCAAGGACATGACCGGTTGAAGGTCAATAGTGCTTAGATTGATAATCGTTATAATCTTTTGGAGGTTTTAGTATGTATTTCAGCTTGTGTATGAATAGTTGTATGATAATGTTATTATCATTTGGTTATCTGTATTATGTATTTTATGGAAATACTATGTAAGAACCACAATGTTTTGATGTTAATGTATCCGTTGCGTTGTATTATGTCTCGTTTAGTTTAAGATTACTGATCTTATTAGTTAAATGGGCAAGACTGGGGTTCTCGGGGTTTGTATCTGCATGTGAAGGTTGTTCTTGTCACACCGTGCGTGCTGAACTTGGGAAAAAAAAAGAAATTTCGAGAATTACCTTATAATAACGCACCTATGCGAGGTTGGGTGTTACAATTATTTAAATAAATTGTATGTATTTCAACAAATTAAGAAATAAGTCCCGTAACGAGCACTATTCTCGTGTTTAGTTGTCATCATGGGGTTTGAAACCCTGAACAAATTGTCAGTGATAAGTCAGAGAAATATAAGGTAAGATATTTAATGACATCGTTAGAATTGAGATTTTATTTAAAAAGAAAGATATCAAATATCTAGAGTTTCATTTTATATATTACATGAATGATCCGATTCTCAAGGACCGTGATTGGGAATTGTTTGATCTTCTTTTTAAGAAAGAGCTAAAATAGAATCAACTTAAATTCAAGACTACTATTTAAAATCTGGATTTATTATCTCATGTCTGCTTTTCATGAAAAACTATCAATTAAAGTGGAGGGTTTTCAAACAATAAGGGGTTAGGATAAACAAGTGAACTATTTCTTTACAAAATTGTGCTCAATTTCATATGTGGTAATTCCACTAAGATCTTTTCACTAGTTGAGGGATGAATCTTCACGAATCTCAATTCTAATGAATTTCAAGATGTTAAGATAAATATTATTTATAAGAATCATAATTTTCGTAGATTTAGGAAAGTTCTATACTCTCCTATAAATAAATAAATAAACTCTTATTTCAGAAAATGTGTCTCTAATACTTATTTAAACATAATTTTCAAATTTTCATTATCTTTAATGTCTGATTTAAACATTGGAATGTTTACGTGAAAATTTTCTTACATCCTCTGATTATCTTCTTTCTTACAAACTGAGTTGGCTTGACGAAGACCTTTTTAATCAATAATTTTATTATTATATTCGAACAATAGCTATAATTATAATAAATTTACAAATTCAAGGAGGCAGCTACCTTGGGGATTTCCATCGCCAGTGATGTTAACTTTATCTCTCTCTTGTTGGAGAAGTGAGGCCTGGCGCTGGCCGCTGTGCCAAAGTGGGAAGGAAATATCCAGCAAAGAAAGTTTGAGGAAGATTAGTGGTGTTTAGGTTTACCATCCTGATTATTTGGGCACATCTCTCGATTTACCTCCTCAGTATAGCTCTAGGGGTGGGGTGGCTGAAGACGCCAGTAATAGAGTGTAATCTAAAAAAAAAAAAAGGAAGTTTGAAGATGCAAAGGTGTGGGGAATTCCTGCGGCTTCAACGACTCTCCTGATTTGGGCTTTAATCGCAAACGGAGATTTTGCCGGCCCCACCGCTTTCTTTCGGTCCACATCGTTTCCGAACGCCCGACGGCTATAACATCTGAATTTAATTTATAGAAACCATAACAAAATATTTTTTTATTAAAGGAAAAAATTATAAAATCGACTTTAATTTTATACTAAGACATATTCCAAACATTACAATGAAAGATTAAAATTTAAAAAACTAAATAAACAAATAAAGACTTTCTCTAAATAAAAAGTGCTAAAAAAATATACTTATGAATCAACTACAATTTTATTTCATTATTGTTATGTGTTAACAATAACAAAATGTTAGTAGCTCCATCACTAAATCTGCTTGTAAATGTTCGATTTTATTTTGTTAAAATGTTGTTTAGCTTAAAGTTTAACTTCGAGCTCTTTTAACTTAAAGTTAATTTCACATTTAGAGTTCTAAATGCCACACAGTTTTTTTTGGTAAAATATAGGGATATTTTTATGTTTTCACCAGAAATGTTAAAACTAAAGCATATCCCTAATCACGCGAGTACATTTCATCTTGAGATTTTATTCTTAATTATTGTTTAATGAGATATTTAATAGTTTCACTTTTTTAGAGTAGACGTGTCTAATGAGATATTTTGAAAGTTTGGGATGCACACAATTTTTTTGATAAAAGTACAAGAGTATTTTTATACCCTTAGTCAAAATATTAAGGCAGAGAGTATATCTCCAATCACCCGAATATATTTTATGTTAAACTTTTATTTTTAATTATTGTTTAATAAGGTGTTTAATAATTTCACATTTTTAGAGTAGAGATGTTTAATCAAATATTAAAAGTTTGAAATACCACGGAAGTATTTTTTAATAAAGTACGACAATAAATTTATGTCTCCAAATGTTATTTACTAAAGATGGCATTGATAAATATGTTATGATTATATACAAAATGTGATTTTTTTGGGCCTTGGTCCGGCCCAATGTTCTAGCCCATCTATCCATATTTTTCTACATCTCAACGGTCAAGTATTGTGTTAGTGCCTCTTGAGCAATATAATTTCTTTTCAACGGTCAAGTATTGTGTTAGTGCCTCTTGAGCAATATAATTTCTTTTCAACGGTCAAGTATTGTGTTAGTGCCTCTTGAGCAATAGAATTTCTTTTTGAAGAATTTATTTTGATTTTATGTGAGAAAATTACAAACATATTAATGTGAGTAAAAATTAAACCCAATCATAACTTGACGTGGGAATAATAAATATAGATCACATAAGTCTCGGTTAATATTCTAATAGTGAATGGCGATGCACATTTTCTCATGAAAATAATCTATAAGAGAATTTATATTGATTGTAATTCAATTAAGTTTGTTAGACGTGGAATAAGTATTCCCTTAATAGGCTTCCTTAGCAAGAAGATAGCCCCTTACAAACATAACTACTATCTAAAGTAGTTTTTTGTTATAGTTGCTTGTACCTCAATCATCGCCATATTGCTATTATATTGTTTCATGTTACAAACATCTTAACATTATCATACTAATGTGATATCATTTCTAAATGTAGACACCTCAATTATTGTTATACCTGTAATACCCAAAAAATTGTGTACTTGAATGAAATTTTTTGTGGACTTAAGTGTAATTTTTATTTGGGTAAAAGAGTATTTTTTTAAAGTTATAGGACTAATATATAATTTTTGAAATTTAAGGACTTGGGAGACAAGAGGCCAAAGTGAAAGAGGGAAAAAACTAAGGGGCCAAAATGCAAAATGCAGTGTGAACACTGCAAGCAAGTCGATGGTCACTAGCATCATGTCAAATCGACGTTCAAGAAGAGAGGCTAGGCCATTAAGGTCTAGAGCAAGATTACTAGCGCAAGGAAGTAATTGGATTGGCCAAAAACGACTATAAATAGGTAGGTTATGGCTGAGGGTTTTCACTAAGTTTTAACTAAGAAATTTGAACATTCAGGAAAAAATTAAGGGAAATTGATAGAGAGCTTTTGTTTTCCAAGTGAGAGAAAGAGAATTTCTAAAGAGTTTGAGGAATTTTGGTTTTGGTATGGGGGTGTTTCGAGCATCGTTGAAAAATCAAAAGAATCGTCAGAGACGCAGTGTAATTGGTCGATTTGAGGGTATTTTGACTGGATTTCTAAGCCACCAGTGAGCCCACAATGTTTGGAAGGAAGAATAGAGTAAGAAGAAAAAAGGAAACAAGAGGATTGAAGTAAAACCAGTGGCCAGCGGCGAGAAGAAAGTCGAAGAAGATGACTAATTTCGAGCGTGTGGAAACACGCACAAAGCACATGGGTGCAGACACGTGTAGGTTTGTGAAAGTAAGAAAAATAAAAAAAGAAAAAGAAAAATGAAAAAATAATGAAAAGATTCTAAAAAAATAGGAAATGTAATTTTATTATTTTTTTTCTAAAATTTGGTAAGAAAAAATATCAAGGCACGAATTTTGAGAAAGTTTAAATAGCTAGATCAAGGTGAGTGATTTTCCTTGAAAATTTATACGTGATATGTTTTGCTTAAATGAGCATGAAATTCGTGAGAGATTTGCCAAGTCTATGTGATTTATGTACATCTTGTTATATATATGAATATTCATTTTGTATTGTCTCGATAATTGTGATACTACATTGGGCATGAAATCATTGACATATTGATAATCGTGTTGTCCATGTTAATCATGGTGGAATGAGAGTCTGCCCTAGTAGCTTCACCTGCATTTCCTCAAATAAGTTTTGCTGGAATGGTCATAGAAATATCTCGTGTCGTGTGTGATTGCTGGGATGACTATCTAGGGTTCAATGTCGATGTTAGAATGCTAACGAAAGCTACTCTAGAGTGTCGATTCATTCATATCCATGCATCACACATAAATAAAAACTATTTTAAATTCTCATTTAGAAGATTCATTTTTTAATTTGGACTTTATCCTTATAATATTCAACATTTCAAGTGGGACAAACAGTTGAAAGAGAAAAGAGATTGTTGAGACATAATTTCAATTGTATTTCTGTCATACACCCATAACAGGACAAGTCGTGAGATTTCTATTAATATTAGGCATATTATTATATATTAATTTATTTGTCGAATATTATAATTTTTGTGGTTATTGAGAATAATATTATACTATTTGAATTTATTTGTGATTATTATATCTCATAAGGTTTCGATTTTGTTTCTATAAGTATTTAATTTATCATTCATCAGTTTATCATTTGAAATGTTAAATATATATATTTTAGGTGATTTTAAATATGGTATTTTAAAAATTTAGAAATAGTATTATAAAAAAAATTTAAAATAGTAACACGGCTCATTACAGCACCACTCTGAAGAATCCTTCCCAAAGGGTCAATCGCAATATGCCAAGTGCCCCACTAGTCAGATCGTGCCAAATGGTCTATTGATTTCTTTGTTCTAAAAGGTGAAATCGCTCACTCCGGATGCCCCTCACCCCCAGTTCGACAGGACGTGGGGGGGTTTAACCATGATGACGTAGCTAGATGCAGTGGTTAGACCGTTCTCACTGAACACAAAGAATTCCCTTTACTTTGGAGAGAAGTTACCCCATACTACTGCTTACGAGTTTTGATCCCTAACCCTTTATTATTTTTTAAAATGGTTTGCGCTGGAAAAATCCTACTCAGAATTTGAGAACCTCAGTTAGAGGGATTGCGCCGAGATCTCACTCAGTGGTTGTACACTAGACCTATATAAAAAGAGTAGGGCCCACTAAGGCCCAATAGGTAAACACATACTTTCGGAGATTCACTAATATTCACAAAAAATTGAACCCCACCCCCATAAAAAATCTAGACGTTCATGTACTTGATAGTCGTTCCCAGCATCATTCCTACTACAACAATCACCACTTGAGTCCACGTGAACAGTCGACACACTTTTTTGTGGAAAAGGGTGGAGATGTGGCTGTGCTCAGCCTCATCTGCTTCAAGAGATGCCCATCAAATTCACATTGAAATGGCATATTCCACATCTACAAAATCTGCCAACAACAATGGCTGATCCATAACCAAACAGAGCTCTCAATAGGAACTCCACTTTTGCAAATTTTTATAGTAGGTGTAACACTAAGATACATATGAGTGCAATGCTGGGTTCTGATTCAATTTTGCATATATGCAATAATGGGACACTAAACTTGTAGTGATGAAGACAAGGTCACCGGTTCATATACACATTTTATATTTTTATTTTGGGTATGTGTTCGGAAATTATTGCATCTCTATGTATTTGATATGTTTATCCAATACATATTTATTGTGTTCAAGAAAGTGGACCTATGTCATAAACTTAAGCCTAAAGAAAGAAGTATAATCTATCGAGAAATCTAAATGAGAGACTTGCAAGAGATTTGTGAAAGACTTCAATTCTCAAGGGACCTCACTTGCAAGAGACCCACAAGGGACTTCAATCTATGAGTGAAGTCACCTCAAGAGACTCATGAAAGATCTATGAGGGACTTCAGTCCACGAGTGACCTTACCCTGAGAGACCAAAGCTACAATCAAATGATCTCATTCTGGAGTCTTTCTCAATGCCTTCGAGAGACCTTTTTAGAAATTCGCGAGTCACTTGGAAACTGTTATTTGAGAAATCTTCTGATATCCTCGCTTACAAATTAGAAAAAAAGTCTAAAATACTCGTCAAATTATATGTTCCTTCAGTTACCCTCCTTTCTATAAATAGGAGAGTCACCCTTCTTATTTAGGTATACTCACAATTTTATTAAAATTATAATTTCACTTTAGACATGAGACTAACTTAGGTATTGGAGGGTTTACGGGTGATCTCATCGACGCCCCTAACCAGTTTCTCTATGTAGATCTCCCAAAGACTTTATGAAATACCATCTCATATAAAAAAAATTATCATTATGTCTTCACGACAACAACATTAAAATAATAATGGTTTACCAAAAAAAAATGATTTGCCCAAAGACTCCCTTTTCTGAAAAATAAGACTAGAATGCTGTATTTGGGAAGGGTGAAAAGAACAAAGAGAAAGGAAACAGAAGCACGTTGGTCTTAGCAATGGTACAATTAAAGTTAGGTTCCATGGACCCAAATACCCGGTTGTTAGGTTTTATGATGCGACATAACCACGTCAAGACAATTGACAACTGAGGAACACTGGTAATGCCAACTTAACTAAAATGGAAGAAAATAATTAGGTTAAAGTTATATAGTGATATTATCACATACCATTTGAATGGACAAATAATTGAACCTTTGGAACTTTCTTCCAACTCTAGGATGTGATGAGTCCACATGGTCCCAAACGATTCCATTGATAAGAGCTCTTGAGAGTCATCAGCCTGTTATCTCCGATGTATTTTTGATCCGTTGAGCGATAATTCTTTCACACTCGACTCTTGAATTTGTACAAATTAATAAATAAAAAGAATTAGAAGACATATAAACAGAGAAGGATGGATGATGAGCAGGGCCAGCCCAAGGGCCAGTGGGGCCCTAGGCAAAAATAGTGTGGGTGGGAAAGGACTTTTTTGGAGGCCCAAATTCTTTGTGTGTGGGTTTGGGGGGGGGGAATTTTTTTTGAGGGGCCCCAAATTCAAGAGGGGGGAAGAGATTATTCTGGGGCCCCAAATTCTGTGTGTTGGGGGAGGGGGGTAACTGTTTGGGGGAGAGGGGTGTTTTGGGCCCCAAAATTTTGAGGGGCCCTAAGACATAGTGGCCTATGCCTAGGACCGGCCCTAATGACGAGGAATAGACGAAGATGTGTAATGGCGTGTTTGGATTTGTTTATTGGGACATGGTTATCCATTTACGGGAAAACGCATCCAGCCCCAGCCTCGTATATCACTCAAGCATGCATGACTTGACATGGTGAGACGTTTGTCGTGGTGATTTTGTGGGGGCAAATTGTAGTGGTGTGCAAAAGTTCACTTAAACAATTGAATCCAATCAATCAAAATTGTTGGTTTCAACTAAAGGTTGATTTGATTGGGTTATCATCATTTTAATTATTTTGATTTAATTTATTTTTTATATTAAAAAAATCTAAATAATAAAATTAACTGAATTTATTTATTTATTTTTTCAATTTATTGGGGTTCGGTTAGTTTGTTTTTTCCCTTTTTTGAGTTTGTTTGGTTTTTTATTTTTTTGTTTGTTCCGTTTTTTGATTTTTTCTTTAATTTTCTCATTCGGTTCAATTTTTTTTGTATTTGTTAAATTTTTTCAATTTTTAATTTATTTAGATTTTGGATTTATTCAATAAATTCGACTCGATTTTTTTACACAACTTTAGTCTATTTAATTTTAACATTTCAACCAATCAAATGCTTACCTTTAATAAATAGAGATGTTGATTTAGTTTGAATCAGACTGGATTAGTTGTAGATTAAATTAGATTGGAATTAGAGTTTTTAAAATTTTCGAATCAAATATTAGACCTTAAAATCTGGGCCGGATCAAATCAGACCAACTTGGTCTGATGTGGTCCCAACTGGTTATAAATATTTTTATTTTTAATATGTAATATTTTAAAAATGCACAAATTACATGCATATCTAAATTTTTAAATATGTCAATAATATAAATTTAAATTTTTTAAATTTAATATATTATATTATATATTGTATGTATATTAATAATAAATAATAATACATATTAATTATAATTAATTTTTTATTTTAAACTAAACTCAAACTGAATCAGTTGAAAATCATTGTAACTTATAGATATGTATAAAATGTGATAATCTTATTGGTGTACTCAATTTTAATATTTATAAAATTATATTTACTTTTTTAATGAATTAATGACACATTTTCATAAATTATTAATTAATTTTTAAAAATTATAAACACTTACATGACACATAATATAATATATTAATACACAAAAATCACTCTAAATATCAAAATAAAATATTCAAGCATCATTTCATTTTCCTACCACCAAACACACCACGTGTGCGAGCGACGAGCTCATCACATTGAATGGCCTTCAAAGTACTTTCTAGGAGTTAATCCCTATCGTTGACATCTCATCTTAAACCATACTTTGAAAATTTAACCTAACATCGCGAACAAACACTTTCTTGTGTTGGTAATGATATTTGAGATCGATTGTCCTAGACCGTTAGATATGAGTACTTATAAAAAAAAAAAAAAAAAGGAGATTGGTTTTATTGATATTGTTTGTCGCTCAATTTAATAAAATAAATAATTAATAAATATATAAATAATAATTAGTTTTTGTTTAGCTGCAAAGACTTTGAGATGTTTGCTCTTGTGCGGCTTTCATTGCTCGTATCCTAAATTCTAATAGAGAAGGTAAATCATAAATGTGAAACTTTATTTCACTGCGTGAGACGAGAATTGAACTCTGACCCATCGATGTGAACCCAACATATTGTTTATTCGACCGTTCGATCTATGCTTTGAGGGCTAGCTGCAAAGACCTTGGAATGATCGCCCTTGCGTGACTCCCAATGCTCATGCTCTCGATTACATCAGAAGAGGTAAATCATAAGTTAGATATTTGGTCCTTGCATAGGGTGATGATTGAATTCGCAATCTACTGGATTGATATTGGTATATTACTTATCCGACTGTTTAACCTATATCATAACACACTAACTACAAAGACCTTAGTCTTTATATAGGTGGAGTGAAAATACTAGGAACTTATGAAGCACAGAAACGACTCGGACGAGCCGTTTCGCCGTTTTCGAACCGTTTCGCGTTTCGAAAATGCGAAGATGGCCCGAAATCGTGTTTGGGTCGTTTCTGCAAATTGCGAAACGTTCTGGGGGGGAGTTTCGCAATTTACAAAAACATGTTGGAAACGCGTCTCTCGTAGGAAACACGTTTCCAGCTACCAGTCACCTGCAACGAGGAAGGTCATCGAGAGGCAATGCGAGATATGGAGTGTGTGGCGACGGTCGACGGTGAGGCAAGAGATGGAGTGTAAAACGGCGGACAGTGGATGGCGATGAGGGTCAGAAGTGAGCAACGGTGGTTGAGACATGTCGACTGTGAGAGAGGCGAGATTGAAGGCGAGGGTGAGGGTAAGAGAGTCGTCGATGGCGAGAGAGGCGAGCGATGGTGGTAGAGACGTGTCGACTGTGAGAGAGGCGAGATTGAAGGTGAGGGTGACGGCAAGAAACTCGTCGATGGCGAGAAAGACAACGACAATGGCAGAGACGCGTTGACTGTGAGAGGCGAGATCGACGGCGAGGGCAAGGGCGAGTGCAAGAGACGTGTCGAAGGCAAGAGAGGCGGCGACTATGGCAGAGACGGTTGAAGCGGCGGTAATCGGCCATTGAGAGCAAGAGGCGAGATAGGACGGCGGTGGCGGTCCGCCATTAACAGCAACACTGCACTGATGCAATTTAGGGTTTACATTATTTATAGTATATAAATTATAAATTTAATATTATTATAGTATATAAATTATAATTTAATTTCACATACACCCTTATATTTTTAAAAATTACAATTTATCTCACATTTCTGTTTCTTAACTTTTTTAAAAAATACCGTTTTTGCGTTTTTTATTTCCATTTTCATGCAACATAGCTAGGAACTATGTTTGAGTCTCAATCTCTTTTATTTTGGATTAACGAAGAATTTGTCCAACTAAATAGGGATATCATTGATTAGATTCAACTGATAAGAGTTGGAATAGATAAAGATATTTCTAATTAAATCTCCAAGATTTCCAAGCTCAAGTATCTTGGGTTGACGATGTTAGTCAGGATTCTCAAACTTATTTTCAATGCATCTTGGATTAGATATTTCTATTTTTTTTTAAGTAAGTGGATTAGATATTTCAAGCCGTGTTGATAAGGGTCAGATTCTCTACAATTAGAATTCGAAAATTAGATTTTTTGAGCATTCTTTAAATCTGAAAGGGATAAAATAACATTATAACATAAGCTTTTTTCTTGTTATTTGTCAATAAAAATAGATGACAAGGTGAAATTAGTTGTCTTCGAAAAAAACATATGTAAAAACATAATTTAACTTATTCTAATTAAAATTGTTCTACAAAAAATTTAGAGAGATTGAAATATAATTTTTTTTATATTTTTTTTCTTTTCTTATATTGAGCGCATGGCAATGGCGGGAAAGAAAAAAGAAAAAACAAATAGTAACACCACTGTGGTGACGTGGTAACTGAGAGCATGCACCCGCATCTACCAACCGCCATGGAGCACACGTGTCCATAGAGGTCACGCCAAATGGTAATGGTGTGACCCAAAGACCCTCCCGTTAATTTCGAAGGACGAAATTAAAAAGGCGGTTTCCTTCCATATATAAGTTTCGAGGAGATGAGACGCAGAGACGCTTCGGGATCCGGGAAGAGCTTGTGGTTGTGGCCTCCGCTCTGCGACAGGAGGTCGCGGTGACGCTGCGACAACCACGACGTTGGCAGCGGCGGCGACGGGGGTTTCCCGGCAGCAGTGCCGCCGCCACCACCTGGAAGACCTAGTGTTGCGGGACACGGTCGGCTTTTCTCTGATCTGAAGAGCCTTTTGTCTCCGCCGAGACATTGGAAGGATTGAGGAAGGAAACGGAGCGATATTTTATACCGACTCGGATTTGAATTCTTCGGCCGCATCGCTCGGTTTTTGAATTCTCGAGCCTTTTGGTCTGAGATCGCTTTGTTGTGTTCTGATCCTCGGAGACATTGCAACGTCGCCGTCTAGCGTTGGATACGAAATCCTTGGGACATTTTTTGGAATTTTCTTCCGATCTGCAGTGCGTTAACTAAACAACCGGTACGTGAATGCCCGTGTGTTTTGATTACTCTTCGCTTTTGTTTTCCACATTTTGAATTGCGGTTTGGTTATCCGAGTAATCTAAGGGGTACAAGGATTTTGAATTTTTGTGTTCCGCTGCTTGCGAGAAGTGGAAGCCAATCACTGCCTCAGCTAATTTTCACAACTTGTTTTAAGAGACAGCTTGTGCGTTCTGCCAATGAATTTGTACAAAACAAACCTTAAACAGGAAACATAATATGCCAAGTTAGGGAAGAACATAGTCCTACATTAATGAGAATAAACTTTGAAATGCCTAATTGAGTAGATCCACTTAGGCATATATGATAAAATATTGTAGGATAGCTAAGGATTCTAAAACATTTGATGGAAGATACGAGTGTACATGAGTAAGATTAACTAGCAAGATACGAGTGTGGGAACGTGAAGAAGACTAGAACAACTGTACAAGAAGCAGAGAAGAAATTTTGAAGAAAAAAGCTAGTGTGTTATGCGATTCATGTAGTCCAGTACAAATGATAAAAAAATCTTAGATCCAACCACCAATAAATGATAGAAATCCAATTAAGCATGTATTGTATGTAATCCTACAACATCTATGAACAGAACATTATAAAATATCTGGCGGGGATTCTAGTGGATCTGGCTGGGATATCCTAACAGGTTTTACTTGCTCTTTCATATTCTCTGCCACCAAACAGATGCCTGTACGTTGTTTTCTGGATGCTGCACGGAATGATAAAGGAGAATAATTAACCTCACTGTTTGGATAACTCAAACTCATTTAGGTTTGTGATAATATTGATTGTTTATCAAGCATTTCTATTGGCATATGATTCATTGTCGCACTTTTCATAAAAGGTTCTTTTATGTGCATTTTGTTATTATTTCCATTGTTTTTCCTAAATGGCCACGAGTTGTCTGTCAACATGTTCGAAATTTGAGTCTGCTTCGAGATTTCTTAGTAATAACTGAACAAGACAATACCAGTCGAGTTTTCCTTGTTATTGCTTCTCTCTAGGACGTCATCAAATTTCTTAGAGATAACCACTTTCTGTCAGGTAATAGAGACAAGAACTATCATTACCATTGTTACTTCGACAAATGAATAAAATTGATATGTTCAGATTTCTCCAAAATTAGATCTGTCAAATCTACAGGCAGCATCTTGCTAATGTTCCAATTTGTGTTATGAAATAGATCGAGTGGAAGAACGTTTGTTCTGTGATAATGCTATTTCAAGGCATTCTTCGGCAGCTCAGAGAAATGTGGGACAGTAAGTCAAGGAGTAGAGCCAATAGGACGTGTGTGCTTGGACGTGGAAGGTCGCATATAGCCCCCGAAAATTCTCCATCTCCATCTGCCTTGGTTCAACAGGGCCCTTGGGCTAATATGCCCCCTGAGTTGCTTCTTGAAATAATACATCGACTAGAAGCTAACCAGACCCTGTGGCCTGCCCGGAAGGATGTTGTTGCTTGTGCTGCAGTTTGCAGATCATGGAGGGAAACAACAAAAGAAGTTGTGAGAACTCCTGAGCAATGTGGGCTACTCACATTCCCCATCTCAATGAAGCAGGTTAGTCCTCAAAACCCTTCCTCGCCAAACGTTATCCTTTCTTGGTTATTCTTGTGTCTGCTCTCTGCTTGCTGAATTTGTGCTATTTGATTCTTTGTACTTCAATGTTTTGAAACCTATCAGCCAGGACCAAGAGATTATCCTATCCAGTGCTACATAAGAAGGAACAGGGCAACATCAGCTTATCGCTTGTATCTTGGCTTGAGTCCTGGTAAATAATTAATGCCTTATTGCGTTTCCTATCCTTTTAATCGATCTTTCTCTCTCTCTTTCTACTGCTAGAGGAGCTTGGTTGCATTTTTATGTACTATAAACTTGTAGACTTACTGCATAATGTTCAAATTACCGCAGGACATCAAATTTTTGGGTACTTTTACTCTTTGGGGGAACATATTTGTTTCATTTATGTGATTTTCGCTATCAAAGTTTTTGGATATTCAGAGGTACCATGCAGGTGCCTCCAGCTAATGGGATACATAAGATCATGTTTCTTACTTAATTACAGCACTTTCAGGAGATGCAAGTAAACTGCTATTGGCTGCAAGAAAGATTAGAAGGGCAACAAGCACAGAATTTCTCGTATCCTTGGCAGCAGATGATTTCTCTCGAACCAGCTGTATGCACGTTGGGAGGTTGAGGTGCTTCTAAAATCCTTTTTCTTCATCTTTGCATCATTGGATTCATTTTTCTTGAAATGAATTGGAAACGTTTTAACAGGTCAAATTTCCTTCGCACTAAGTTCATCATTTACGATCGCCATCCTTCCTCTGACCATGCAACCCAGTTCACTGGCAAGTCACGCCAAAAAACCGTCTCAAAGCAGCATTCTAGGGTACCAGCTGGTTATTACAACATTGCTACCATAGCATATGAGCTCAATGTTCTTCGTACGAGAGGTCCAAGGAGAATGCTGTGTACCATGCGGTCAATCCCCACATCTGCAATTGAGGAAGGGGGCACTGCTCCAACTCCAACAACACTTGGGAATTGCACTGATGAGCAATGCTCTCCTTTATCAGAACGGAAAAATCTTGTTAAATTTGAATCCAGTAATCCTATTGAGCCACTCGAAACTGTTCGCAGCACAAGAGATCCATTGATTTTGAGAAATAAAACTCCTAGATGGCATGAACAATTGCAGTGTTGGTGCCTTAATTTCAGAGGGCGTGTCACGGTGGCATCTGTCAAGAACTTTCAGCTGGTAGCATCTGTTGACCCATCCGAAAATGCACCAGCCACAGAACAAGAGAGAGTAATATTACAGTTCGGAAAGATAGGGAAAGACATTTTTACAATGGATTATTGCTATCCCCTCTCTGCCTTCCAAGCCTTTGCAATCTGTTTAAGCAGTTTTGATACCAAACCAGCGTGTGAATAACCATACTCAACTCCTATGGAAGGCCTTTATCAGGCCTTGCTTTCCTGATGGATTGTTGTATATATTTTCTACGCAGGAAGATCCTTCGCGTGCGCCCTTTGATATTCGTATGTGTTGGCATCATTTTTTGTAATCTGTAGAATGAAAAATCTGTGATAGTTCTCTGAGTGTAACTGCAATAGTCCTGGTGTTCTTCCGTATTCAGTTTTGCAGTAGCTCAGATTGTCTTTTAGCCATAACAAAGCACTTGCACCACTTGTACATTTGAATCCTTGTGCATTCAAATTCTGATGTTCCTCTGCAAATTCCATTAGGGTATGGGGTGCATTTGATTGGGGTGAAAAATAAAGATAAAAATTATTTTTTATCCAAATTTTAGAAAGTTTCATCAAATAATTTTTTTTTCTTCATGAAATTTGAATTCCATCTTAGTTGAAAAGGTAGAGATTTTTTGAAATCAAAGAATTGAAATTCTTAGGGAGTGGGTGAGAATTGGAATTTTACTCCACTTTTCATCCCCTAATCAAAAACACCCTTATACAACTTGCCTTCTTTAGGGAATGTTTGTTAATCAAGATAAGAGGAAAAAAAAGGTCACATGTGAGAAGTATTCCGGATATTTGGTATTTCTAACGTGTTTGTTAAATTTATCTAATAACTTTCAGAAAAGCTCATATGTGACTTCTTATCTCTCCCTTTCAAGATAAATTTATCCGACCTCCCTCCTTGGATAAATTTATCTAACTCTTTCAAGATAAGATTCAATTACTTATATACTCCTTATAGGATAGTTAATGCTATTTAATACATTTTAAAGATTTAAATTTATTAAAAAAACTTATTTATTTAAGTCTTATAATTAATATTATTTAATACATTTTTAAATTGTTATATATTTTGACAATTTTTAAATTTTAAATGACATTATTCATTTAATTGATTTTTAAAATTTAAATCTCTCTCTCTATATAACAACCTTTCATCAATTTTTAAATTATTTTATATTTTATCACCTATTATGAAAATATGTTTTGACCATTTTTAATTATCTAGGTAAAATTATTGTAATTCTAACAATAATTATTTATACTTTTCAACTCTTTTTAAATTTATTTTTAACATAAATTTAGAAAATAAAATATTATTTTTAATTTTAATTTTTTTGATAATTCATATTAATCATAAAATACTATTTTAATCATAAATTTAGTAATAGAAATATTTTGATTAAAAAACTCTTATCTTGATGCTTATAATATGCATTGACAAACACATAAAAAAAAATACAATTATCTTTGAATTTTAAAAAATTTAACAAACACTTTGATAGAAATTTTAGAATGCTTTTCAGTCTTATCTTGATCATTCCATATCTTAATTCAGAATGCATTCTAAACTTATCTTAATACCTCTTATCTTGCTCATTTTAACAAATCCCCCCTAACAAATATCAAACAATTTGCAATGGCAGGATACCTTGAAATGATAAATTTTGTGTACTCTAAAATGTCCTTATTAAATTTACAGTTAGCATTATTCTGTTTTGTACACGAATGCTTAAATCTCTGCAGATTGAAAGCTGACCAGTTTAGTTAGAAAATATCTATCTGGTTTTCTTCGTTCTTCTCCTTGCAGTAGCGGCAACCATGACGCCGGGGCTTTTCGGGGTTATCTGAGTCCGAGTCACTTGGCTCCATGAAAAGCCCTCGCAAACATCTTCTTCTAACTCTGGGCTCGTAGGTAAGCTTCTGTGCTGGGGTAACATTAAATTCGGCCCTGTGGGTACCGGTGGACTCTGTGTTTTTTGCAGGGTTTAAAGGTTCCATGTGGTTGCAAGAACGGACGATCTGTACACCAGGACTCCCTTCGGTAATGAAACTGTCCAACACAATAGAGTTGTTGATACTCTGTACATTATTGTTTATATATTCTTCTGGCATCTGGTCTTCTTCATTTTTTGAATAATTTGACTCTCCTCTCGAAGTTTACCTCTCTATCAGTGGTGGCTTCAGTGCTCACGTCTTGGTTGATCTTATAGCCCCTGTGGATGTAGACCGTCCCATCTCTGTCTGCCGATTTTGAGCCCAGTTGCATGGATGCTCCTCTGTTTTCACCAGCTAAGGTCATGACAACTAATTTGTCAGCCATTGGATCCTTTGGCTGTTCAGTAACCATCTTATGAACGAACTTAGAAATATCATCCCTGACCTCTTTATTCTGGGGAGGCCTTTCTCTGTCCTTCAGATTTGGAATCACAGTTTTGGTTTGTTTCCCGTTAGAGCTGAAGTTGGTTAATGGCCCCGTTCTGGTATGAATCACTTCTTTCTCTAGTTGCTTTTGCTCTGCATCAAATGCAGCATTTTGATGCATTTTGTTTGGTACGTTTGAGCCTGATGCTGCAGTCCTCTGCCTGAACTCCCGAGTGACATCATCGATCTGCTCCTTGTTCCCGAGTTCGTGTACGATTTCGTTCTTTTCAACAGTTTCCTCAAGATTTCTATCTGAACTTTGAGGTGCCTTTGGTTCAACAACCGTAGAGGCTTGTCCCGCCTTTGTCTGCAACTCTTGTGACGCTGGCTCTAAACTCTCGAGTTTTGGCTCTTCTTGGGAGACAGGCAAGGGGGGTTTGGTGGAACCCGGGGGAGACTCGTGCACCTCTTGAGTTTTAGATGGGGATTGAGCCTCTGAAGCTTCATGTGATTCTGGCTGAGTCTTAGAAGCTAATGGAGACATGGGCAATGGCTGAGGGGCAGCCTGGAGTTTAGGGATGACCTGAGACGAGGAGGGAGGAGGTTCAGTGGCAGCTTTGGATTGTTTAGCTGCGCGTGATGGTGAAGGTGCTTGAGAGGCAGCTCGGGATTGCCTTGTTGCCTCTCGGGATTGCCTTGTTGGACGGGATGGTGGCGATGGTGGAAAAGTAACTCGGGATTGAGAGTTTTCATTTGATGGTTGAGACTCGGTTCTTGTTGACGCTTGAGACTGGGAAGGAGGAGAGGCCACCCAAGCAGGCCTAAAAGGTGATCTCTGGGCAGGGGGAGCCCTTGTGGTGGGCTGGGTAGGGGTTTCGCGGCTGCTTTCAACGGCAGCAGGGACTTGTGGTGTCCGGCGAGGAGTTCGTGCTCGTGATCGCCAAGGGAGCCTAAGAGGAAGCCCTGCCTCTGTTCCGCCATTGACAATATAGAATGTAGACTAATGAAAGACGCTGACGATCTGGGTCGGATGCTGCTAATGGGTCAAGCTTCCAGCTATTGACAAGAGGTGCAGTATAAAATGTGTCTGTTTGATGGCCTTAGGTTATGCTCCTACAATCTTATTTTACTGATGATTGCCTTCGGTACGTACGAAACCTTTTACTCAAGGTATAAACTTTGCCAAAAGCATTGGGTGACCATTTCCACCCGTGCTGCCAAAGTCTACCCATTTAATCTATCTATTACTGTTTGCCCGTAAAGGTATTCCACGCATATATACTTTTTCTTGCAACCTCCTACTTGCAATGGTTGACAAAGAATTCAGAAATAGTTCAAAATACGATTGCACAAAATGAAGGACCGGAGATGGAGGAAAGATAAATGGTTACCCAGTTATTCAAGAAAAGAACACCACAAAAGTACATGTCAACAAGCATGCTTAAGGCCAATCTACCAGGTAAGAAGAAAGTAAAAGATAAGAGGCAAGCTTTTCTTCTTCTAATTTCATTGAATTACACCAATGGAAATCACATACCTTCAGCCTCAGGAAATCAGTGTTATTCCCGCAGCCATGACAGTGTTCTAAGGTGCATTTTCCAATGGATGAAAGTGCTTCCTCATTGTTAAATTAACCTTATAAAAAAAAAGAGGCGGGGGCGGGGGCGGGGGGGAGGGGGAGAAGAAAAGAAAGTACACTACCTCATTGGTTGTCTCTTGCGGCCTATGACTTGGGATGCCATCAAGGCTACTTTAAGCGGCTCTGAAGCTGCAAAACCCCGCGTCTCCATTACTTCATGTATCCTTCGAGCATCCTGGACAAATCCACCAACTATAAGCCCATTTATAACCCTTTCAAACTCCTCTTGGCACAACTGTTCCTTCTTTGCCTCAACAACCCCCAGGGCTTTAAGAGCCTTTTTCTTATCTCCCGCCCTTGAGTACATATCACAAAGGCTTATGTGAACATTAAATGGAGGAGATTCCCCTTGCTCGGAAATCCTGCCCAACAGGAACTCGGCTTCATCAATCAGCTGCAGTTTTCCCATCCAATCCACCAGAACACTATAAGTAGCTACCCCCAGCTCATGTCCGTCCTTCTCAAGCTCCAGCAGAAGATTTAATGCCTTGTCCAACAAGTTCTTCTTCTCATAAGCTGCAATCATACTAGCAATGCACCTATCGTCAGGCTTGTGACCAAGTTTTATCATGTAGTCAAAGTTGCTTCTTGCCTGATCGGGGTCACCTGCTTGCCCAAATGCTTCGACAAGCAATGTACATGACTCCATACTAGGCTGGAACCCCCCAAACTGCATTGTGGTTGCAATTCGTTGGGCACCACCAACATCACCATGCTTGGAAAATGAACGAAGCAATGCCATATAAATCTCCCTTGTAGGTTTCATGTTCCTTGCCTCCATCTCTCTCATCAATGACTCACCCAGTTTGGGTTGCCCAGCATTGACATATGCCATTATCATATGGTTGTAAACCCTCATGTCAGCTCGAAATCCTTGGCTCCTCAAGTTTTCAAATGCCTCTTTTGCTCGTTCAAGATTACCTGCCTTGCTATACATGTGAACCAATACAGTGAATGTGATGGCGTCAGGCAGGATGCCTTTGTCATTCATCTTCTTGAGAATCCTTTCAGCATCTTCTAAATGGTTCTCGTTAGCATGAGCCTCAATGAGCTTTGAGTAGTCACGGATGTTAGTTTGAAAAGATTCTTCTCCAAGAACAAGCTCTGCAACCTGGAGATTAATCATTTTAACACATCAAGTTAAGATAGAGACTGAAATGGTCAATTTACAGGAGGTCTCAATAAAGCCATAACATACCCACAATTGCACATCACACCAGAGGGTAAAATGAGACCGTGCAATAAAGTCACCAAGTAGTATTATACAGAAATTAAGTTTTGATGATATTATAACTAAATGGACCATAAAATTTGAAGCTACTTGTTATAACAAAAAAGGTCAAACAAAAGCAGAACGCTTGAAACTTGAATGATTTTTAATTTAGTAAGCAGCTATAAAACTGTCAGTGTTTTCTATTTAATTAGACAAATGTATTGGACAGTATAATCAGGTCACACCAAGTTTAGTTGCATCTATATCATACTTTATTAAAAACAACTATAAGATGAGATATTTAGATAAACTTGTTTCGCAGAAGGGGTATAAATATTTATATCTCAAGATTATCTGTGACTTGGATCAAGAGAACCAGTTCAAAAGCTATCAGATAAAAGGATTCACGTAACAAACTCAGATTAACTGAACTGGGTAAATGGGGACTCAGACAAACTCAACGGTGCCACAGCAATAGCTACTCTTTTGGTACTATAGGCAAAAGTAATTACCAAATATTTTTGAAACATGTTATAAGGTCTTTATGCGATGACTACACAAAGGTTTAGCATTTAAACATTTTTGGGAAAAGAATCACCCCAAGGATTCAGTTTACTTCCTTAATTTAACGAGTTCCCAGGAGTAATAGTTCA
Organism: Diospyros kaki; assembly: GCA_036245055.1. Taxonomy (NCBI): domain Eukaryota; kingdom Viridiplantae; phylum Streptophyta; class Magnoliopsida; order Ericales; family Ebenaceae; genus Diospyros; species Diospyros kaki. The sequence goes on from BSEG01000005.1 coordinate 46,408,619, forward strand.
CAGTAATGCCATCTGAAGGACAAATCATAATAAAGACTGACCAAGCAAGACTTCAATAACTTCTTTTTGCAGAAATTCAGTTCACATTTTACTCCTCCAGCCTTCTTAGTTCTGTTGTTGTTGTGTGTGTGTGTGTGCGCGCGCGCGCGTGCACGTGCCATGTGTGAGAGAGAGAGAGCAATATAAAGTAAATGCAGACCGTCTAGAACATCTACTTAGACAATTGTCAGGGTCTCAAACCTGACAAGGGAATTCTTCTTGGTGAGGAGAATTAGGGTTTGATTCTAAGGGAGAAAGAGAGAACGAGAGAGAGATTAGAGGGAATTTCATCTAATCTTGGTGAGGGAGGGATGTTTTGGAATTTCATCAACAAATTCATCGAGAATTCTCATTGAGAGGAAAGCCCCTGATATAGGCCCATCCTCGTAATTCACTGTTACAACTATCGCCTAACGCCCTTTGCTCCCACTGTTATTTCTGTTACAATCTTCTAACTGTCTAACCATATCAGCTTTGCTAACAGCCTCTTGTTATACTACCCCTTATTTGTTACAACTCACTCCATACATCTCTAACTACCGTAAGGGTCCTGACAATAATTAAAACAACTCACGCTTGCAAATGGAGAATATTTTGATGCTGCACTATTGTGTTCAACCCAAAGGGAATCAGACACCAGCATCAACATAGATAACTGATGCTGATGTTTCTAGCACATAATCAAATAGAAATTCAGTTGTCATTGCAGACACACCAGTAAAGACTAACCAGTGACCAGAATAGCTGGTCTTTGTCGTAAATGGAGAATTTATTGGTGATATGTACTTCTTCATTTCATTCTTCTTGAACTCTTTAATTAAAAGTTTCTAACATTATTAGAAAAAAGGGTAATAAAAAGGGTAACAATAATGAATGCTGCAAACATGCACACACACAAATATGCTTAAAGAAATGCAAACCTATACATGTTTGCTTTAACATTTACCTTGGACAGTTAGGGTCAAACCTTAATCCCACTATATGGAGTCGGCTACATGAAGTCAATCTTTCCATTCATTGCCTATCCATTGCCAAATCCAAGATGAATAGAAATTACAATAAATTTGCAGAAATAAGGGGTTCATGAGGGGAGGGGTGTGGAAAGGTTGAGTTTAAATGCATATAAAGAAAAATGCCAAGCAGTAAATGAAAGCGGACATCATTTAGTCACCAGTTATTATTATTATAAAATGTCGCTCCTTAATGATTAGGGGGAAGTGACAAACCTTTAAGTGTAGCCGGACATTCTTTTCTTTCAATCTATCAAGCAAACCAATCCAGTCAGTCCTGTTAGGCTGGAGATGCTCTACCCATTCAGCCAACAGTGGAGCAGGGTCATCCGCCTCCTTTAATGAAAGAATTCTTTCAGTAACCAGTTTGCATTTCCCAGAAATTGGTTTAGGCTCCTGAGGCCAGATAATCTCCCCAGTCTCATGTATTTTATCAGCCACCTCAGCCCACTTTGCATCAGAGAGATCAAGACCATAAATCTTGTATTTTATCTTCCCATGTCTCCTTGGTAAAGAAACAACCTTAGATTTCTCTTGATCCACAACAAAATCATTCCCAATCGCCACTTCATCCATGGTTTCAGTTTTCTTCTGAATTGTTTCACCTTCTTCTTTTTGGTCCTGGGCTTCTTCCTTGCGAAGATACTCCAAACTCTGGTAGAATTCACTCTCCTCCATTTTCTCACGAGCCCACTTGAAGCGCAGCTCTCTCAGCATCTCCCCACGAATACCCACTTCACCTGCAAATCTACACATTTCCTTTACTTCTTCAGATTGAAGAAATCCTTTCATTTTTTCCTTCTTCATTGCCATCTGCATGTCATTTAAGACATCATTGCTAACCTCCCAGACTGCCCTCCAGAGATCCTCACTGAAGTCCTGAGATGGGGTAGCCACTGCTGTACCAAGCATTTGCTCGAGGCCACCCTTCTCCATTTCTGATAGAACCTTTCCAACAATGATTAACAGCATGCCATCAATTGTCTTCTTATCACAGTCATGGTAGACTTCACTGAGCTTTCCACGCATTATCCACACAAATCGAGACAAGAACTCATTCGTGGTTCCATCCTCCTCTGCTTCTTCAGACTCAAGATTCGGGTCACTGCCCAAGTTATTCAGTTTTGTAGTTGGATCAGAATGGACATATTTGATGAAAGATAGATGGGGTTTTGGAAATTTAGGACTTGGCAACAGAGTAGCATCCCAAATATTTGGTGAATGAATGGAGGGTGAAATGGTAGTACTAATGGTGGACACATTTCTGTAAATATAAGAGCATGGAGATGGAATTCTTCCACTAAGTCTTGAAATATTGTTGATTGCCACTCTAGAAAAGAAGTGCTTCAGAATCATGTCTCTAGCAACCTGATGATTTTTAGCACTAGAGATGAAACTACCTGGAAAAAGAAAATAGCAATAATTTAACTATTGCAGCTTTGAAAAGGATTATCAAAAAGAAAGCCACAATACATTTTAGGTACATCGGTAACTAATGCCATTGCATAAGGTTCAAACAAACTCACAATCCATTCAATGTTCCAAGAGCAGACCAAGAAGGAAGCCAGAAAGCAAAGTCATACAAGTTTCATTCACTATTTTTCTGAAATAACTTGGATAAAAGTGGAAATACGTTTGAGACAAAAACAACTTCAACTTTAAAGAATAATTAGTGTTTCCCGGCTGATATACACAATGGTGACGAAGAAATTGAGAGAGGGAATCCGCCCTTAAATATTAGTAGCATGAAAACAATCACGATCGCAAATGAATGTAAAAATAGAAATGCAAATGCTATAGGCTTTGTGCTTTAACTCCAGTCACATAAACTCATACCCACCCAATAACGCTATCCATCTTTCCCAAACAACTTCAAATGGAAATTTGTCAAACACCATTCCGTCATAAACCCAACTTCATAACCAATTCAGAAAACAACATCCTTCCATGGAATGAACAAATTGAAAGATCAAAAAAGTACCCTAAAAAATAAAAGTGAGAAGCAACTCTGATAAACATGTTAGCAGCAAAAGACAAGCGTATTGCTCGACATTCTTTTTTTTTTTGGGTAAGTATGATGTTCTCTTTTGTAAAGCGGGTAGGTATAATGTTCGACATTCAAGATTCAAGTAAAACTCAATCCGGTTTTTGCTTCAACTCTGAAAAATATATTAAGAAGTCACCTGTAAGACAGCTCCAACTTCAATTCTCAGTTGATTTCTCCACCCTCGTGCAGTTCCCTTCTCCCACCTCAGCTTCTCATCACCCTCTCTTTCTCTCTCTCTTCTTCAAAAGGGCAGCACAATGGCCGGTTTCCTGAGCTGATTCAGCTGGTGCCCTAATGGGTCCTGGTGTTAGCCCATTTAAAGCCCATTTGGGCCTGAAGTAGTTTGGGCTTGCATCTTATTTATCTTTTAGAGTTCACAATTATTGAATCGTAGAGTTAGATGTACAGAAATTCGAATAAATTATATTATTGGTTTTTGATTTTATATTTTAAAATAAATAATTTTATATTTTTATTTTTATCACTATAACTACCAAAATTTTGATTCTAATAAATTTTAATTTCTCTTTTAATTTTTTATCAAATTTTATTAATGAATGCTGATTTAAGATCCTTATTTGAAGAAAACTTAGAAATATATATATGTATATATATGTAAAGTTTCCTACCTTGAACCCAATGATTATTTTGTATTTTTTTTATCATACAACACTTCACATAATATCATCATCATGAAGCTACTTTTATTATTGTTCTTGCAGACATTTCTATCAAATGTAAAAATTATCTCATCTCAGAATGTGGTTCGGATTCCAAAGGGATGAAACATATCTGATCTGTTCGAATATAAAACCACGAATCAGCCACTAATTATAAGCAGTCATAGCCATTGCCCATTGTTAATTAGTAAATTGACGTCCAACCTCTACAAAGAAGAGCGAGCATATATCTGCTTCACCAACGGGCGAGCGTTCACAACATTGGGTAATTCCAATTGGTTGCTAGATGAATCTCATGCGTCAATATGCTTATCTTTTGGAACATCCGATCAGCAGAAAAAAGATCCTTTTGCTGGTAGATTCTACAATAAATTTCTTTTTCATATCTATTTTTTCCCTCTTATTCAAGGATTCCTTCCTGCCTGGTGTGGGCCTCAAGATTTTGCTAGGTCAAGTGAGTGGCCAATCCATGTCTCCATTTCCCAAATATTGGGTAATACAGAATCTATTTTACCAAAAGAAGAAGCTGGAAAATATTCTTCAAATAGGGTGCGACACGTTTCGGAGACATCGTTTCGATGTTTTTGTACAGTTTTTCAATTCAAAAAAGAGAAAAATGGCCCAAAATGTTTTTTGGGCAGTTTATATAATTTTTGAAAAATTTCAAATCGTTTTGAAATTTAAAAAATTTGGTCGAAAACTCGTTTCTAGCCGAAAATGTGTTTCCAGCAAGTGCTATCCAACTAGGTTGCACGGATCCCTACAAAAAACTTCCTCCTTCCTTTCTCCCTCATTTCTTCTTCTTCTTCTTCTTCTTCTTCTAGCGATTTCTTCTCGTTTGATCGCCTTCGTTGCTAGTCCTTCTCTGCCCTCTGTCGTCTACTCCAGTGCTCCGTCGTCCTTCTCAGTCCTTCGATTTTTTCTCGTTGTCGATCATTCCTTCTCAACCCTCTCACTGCCGATGCAGGTCATGATTTCCCTTTTGTAAGTAAACCCCCCCTCTCTCGATATATATATATATATAATGCAAAGATATAAATATGCGAAGTATATTTATCATTATATATATTTATATTTAAATATTTTTTATATTAAAAGTTATATTTATAAAAAAAATTATATTTTTTAAATTTACAGTTTACTCCGTGTTTCTGTTTTCTACTTCTTTATTTTTGTGCAACCTAGCTCAAAACCCACCAAGACTCAAGAATTTATGTGAAGCTAATAGCTAAGACCTAAATAGAAAATCAAAAGCAAATGATTGAAGGCCTTTTATATATATCTACATTTTGTTATTAAAGAGAACTAGCAATCGGTACTCTTCAAGTGTGAATTAAATAAACTCTCTAAAAATATGCAATGATCTAAAATCATGCGTATAGGTAAACACACACAAATTTATCATGTCCCAAAAGTATTTAAACGATGGTAACAAAGAAGACCCCCATTGGCTTTTTACCGCTAAGCCAATTCCTGAATTAACGCTGTAGTCCTACGCCATCTACTAAGGAACACGCTTTGGAAGGGAAAAGATGACCAGAAAAAAAAACCATAGACATCAACTTTCCCTAAGATGGACCAAAAATGATAAGGATTCTAAATATCAAAGGAAAGGTACATTTTATACATATTCCGAGCGCATTTACTGATATCAACCATGAGCAGGGCCCTCCACCAGAGTATCTGAAGGTTAGTGATCCAAGCAAGTTGACTAGATGGGGCAAATGGTATGCCTTCGTCTCAAATGTTGCAGAAGTAACTACTTCTGGTTAATTATTTAAAGTTGGTCTGTGAACTTCCAAAACTTGCGTTAAACAAGGCAGAAGAATCTATCAACCCGACATTTCCAATATGCAATGCAAACTCACCTCTGGCAAGCTTCACAAGCATTATAGAACTATAAACTACGGCTGAAACCAATTTCTAGTATACGAAATTTAGTAGCATTAAACCATGCCATCACTGCCAAGCACAAAAGATCACAAGTAAGAAGAAACCAGCTTTTACTGATAACTTGTCACAAAGTTCATGTTCTGAAGTAAAGAACTCGGTGCTACTCTTAAAATGGAGTCTGTGATGAATGAAAACACTGCCTACTAGTACTATCAGTCAAAGAAATTTTCTAAAGAAAGTGTTCTCAGATGTCAATTATTTGGATAAGGTAAGTCTCAACTCACTCCAAATTGAAGCCTATTTCATATGCGTGTATGCTCAGATTGGAATACTAGATGTGACAGTTTTAACCTGAATCCCATGTGGGAGAGATATAATTAAATTCTCCAAAAGTAATTTGATTATGCTTTGTCCTTTAAATGTTTCTAAGGTAAGAGCTCCACATCACAAAGAAACATCATGGGTAAAGCTAGCTGCCAAAGAAATTCCATAAATAATAAATAATAAATTGGCTGATAATTCTCCTCACAAGAACCAAATATCAACTCTCCCGGTGTTGGGGAAACTACCCAAATGGTCACTCCATACATCATAACCATCACATCTGGATTGGAAAGAGGTAACCTCTGAATTCCTCGGATTAAATTTTAGTTAGCTTAAGTCACTCAGTAAGAGCTTTTATTATACTTATCTCTAGGACCACACAGGAGTAAAGATCTAGAAATGTAACTTTCCCCACGAGCATAATGGGATCTTTGTGCCCTGGATTGACTTCTACTTAACATTGAGGTCATTGTGTTCCCTTTTACTTGATGAGGGAATAGTCAGAGCAATTTGGCCTGTGCCATGTAAACAGAATGAACTGAAGATTTGGCATGAGCAACACATCAGGTTCCACTATGAGGAAATAGCTGTCTAAGAACAAAGAATTCATCAATCTGATCAGCAATGTTAAACAACTGCAATAAGGTGGAATTCACAGGATTGAACTTTCTCTCTTTGCTTAAATTTGCTCATGAATTGTCCAGTTAAACCAGGGATGTGGAGTCCCATCTTATAAATCGACATCAAGTGTTGACAGGTTACGATTTCCCATGGGGAAGTTAGTAAAATGAAACTTGCAATATAGAAATAAAGACCTGCCATTTTCTGCTGTAATTTTTTCCCTTTTCTAATTTGGCGAGAGAAACGTCAAGAGTTTAGACGTGGCAAACTCTGAAGATAAACCGACAATTAATTAACAGATTTCCAGAGGAGGCTGTCAGTTACGGCAAACTCTTTTACTTGACATACCAAAAGCTTCATACTCATACAATCTACTGAAAGCTCCAATGGTTGTCTACCCCGCTGAGTCAGCAACAATTGGACAACCGTCTGCCCTTTTTTATGCCATGGGCAAAAAGAAGAAGAAATGGATTAGCTCTTGCTGTGGAAACAAATAGACAAGTATTTTTGTCCTGACAGCTAACCGCAAGTGGCCTGAAGACACCGAACGTACCTCTACTTCCATTTCCCAAGAATAATCATTGTAATCCACAATCAATCTAGATTATTATTATGCCAACGTTCTGAATTAAGTGAGACTAAAAAAAATCATCCAAAGAAGACAGGGAATATCTTGGTGATCTTTTATTGCAGGGATAGGAATTCATTTTCTTCTTGGCGTCTATATCAACAGGAAGGCTACGAATTCGGGGATCTAATCCCCACAAGTTGGTGAATTCTCCAGGAAATCCACTTGCTGATGATAATGTAAAAGGACAAGAAAATGACTTTTCAAAAATGAAAAAAAGAGCTTGTCATTTCACACACTTTGCTGATTCTCTTACCCCTCTTATCCAAGTGAAACTTGCTTCATGTGGTGGTGGCTTTGTTGAGCCAACTTGTATTATTATATTTATTTTAAGATTTTGATAATTAATAAAAGGTTATTTTTTAATTATATAATAACTCTTAATTTTATTTTTTAATAATTTTCTTTATGGCATTAATTCAAATAAAATATGATAATTTATTTAGATCATTTTGTAAATTTTTTTTTATGGAAAAACATATTTTCAACTTTTTTAACTCATTAGTCGGCCGAGGGCATCTCTACATAAATGTTTTACTCCATCCAGCATTAGTCGACTGGGTCAAGTAGTGATTTTTTATTAGTTGACTAAAGGCTCAGTAATAGTTGACTAAAGGCTTTGATTAATCAATTATCAAAATGTAACGGGCAGAAAAGTTTAAAAGAAAAACAGGTCGCTCTAAGGAGTATAAAATCCCCTCAAACTAGTTTTTGAAGCCTCTCTTAATCACGTTCAAGCCTCCAAGAAGTTCAAAAAGCCATTAATCTTTCATTCAAGATTCAAGAAATTTGTGTGCTCAACTATTCAATCAACATTAAGGCCAAGGTAATTGAGAGTTGAAGCATTGGAAAGAGATTGATTTTTACTCCTTCAACCGAGGGTGTAACTAGTGTATTCTCTTATTGTCTTTTAATATTTTTATGTGATTTATTTGTGTCTTTGTGAGGACGATCCTTGTAATCATTAAACTCTTGCATAGACTGTTTTGGTTTCCTAGATCCGCTAAAAATCTAAGTGTTTTTGTGTAGTTCCCAAGATAAGCTTAAGTAAAATTTTGGCGTTAATTGGATTAGTGGAACTCTAAGAGTAGTTGACATCTTAGAAGAGTGGAGTAAGTGTTTGAGATATACCGAACCAGTATACATCATCTTATCTATTATTTGTTTTTTATCATTTTCATATCTGTATCATTATTTGATGTAAAATAGATATAATTTGAAATAAGATGAATAATTATTTAATATTAAAACAATCAGAAAAAGAAATTTATATAACCACTCAATTCATTCTTTCCCCCTTGAGTGGCCTTACCCAAGGAACCAACAGCCTTTAAGAAAACGATGGATGACCGCTTGTCTTATCTCCCTCCTAAAAGCTGAAAAAGAAAATATTCGCCAACTTGGAACCCCCTTCCCCAACCTTTCCCTCCAGTTTATAAGGAGCTGGCATGGCAATGCCTCGCCCATTCTATCCCTTGACTTCATTCTTCTCCATTGACTGAGGCAGCTCTTTGCTTTCCAAGTTCCTTTCCTTTTGTCGACGCTTTTCACTTTCAAGTACTGACCTTAGTTCCAAACTGCATCAACATTCTATTTCCTACAAGCATCTACCTTTAGCCCATATACGCAAAACCCTTCTGATTCTAAACCATCACTCACTAGTTGAAATGGCATCCAGTTCTATTACTTCTTCGCGTAGTTCTGGCTCATCTTGGACACCAAAGCAGAACAAGCAATTTGAAGAGGCTTTAGCCTTTTTCGACAAGGACACCCCTGATCGTTGGCAAAATATAACCAGGGCCGTGGGTGGGAAATCAGTGGAGGAAGTGAAGAGGCATTATGAGATCCTTGTGAATGACATAATCCGAATAGAATCTGACCAGGTACCTCTGCCTAATTACAGGACCACAGAGAGGAACGGTAGAGGCTTCAACAATGAACGACAGTAGTTTGGTTTGGTGGTAATATAATTCTCTTTACCATAACATACTATATTGCAAATTTTATCTGTTATTGCACTCTATAGTTCCTTCTTTGTCAGTCATTTTACCTAGCTCTATTTGTAACCAGCTAAAATACCTAATATCCCCGGTATTTTCCTTGTACTGAGATTCAGGGAATAGTTCACCGTGGTCCACTTATCTATCTAGCATGACAAGAAATCTCCAAATGTCTTAAGTTGACAAATAATAGTAATCCATTGGTTAGATCAGGTAATTTCCAAAAAATCCCGCAATGTTTAGCATTTATTAGAAGTGGTGTCTTTTTCTTCTAGACATATCTGGTGAATCCCTATAAACTGAATTTGGAAAACGTCTTCATATTTGTTCAGAACAAGTCACAACATTAACAGAATTAAATAACCAAAACTTGGATGAAAAACATATTTGTTAAATATGGCTGATTATCAGTCTCACTCAGTACAAATACGTCCCCTTTACTCATACCAGGATTTAATAGTACTATCAAATGTTCTAATATCTATAACATCTTTAGGTGATGTGTTATTCCAATTTGCGGTTATGGACAGGAGTCCTTGCAAATGATAAAAAAAAATTATATAGCTATAGCAATAATTTTACGGAAGTGCACACATCCATAACTCGGGAAGAAACTACATGAATCCTAATAATATCTATAACGCATGCTCTTGTTCCCTTCTTTCATACTCCAAGCACCCCATATGTCAGTGCTTAAGACCAATACTTACAGATCTAGCATAGCAAAGCACCCAGCAGCACTTTCATTTGGATTATTGTCTTATAGCATGTGCCTTCTCCAAAAGAACATAAATAAAAAAAAGGCATCTAAACCAGCTTAAGGCCAGCACTAGATTCATCTTTGCTTAATACGTAAGAAAACACTAGCTTTCTGAATCATTAGACTCATAGCCCATCTTTTTAAAACAGGATAGAAGTTTCCTTCCTCACCATGAAGCTAAATTCTAAAGATTCATCCTCTCCCTATATCTATTTGTTGGTTAGATGTAGATGACTAAAGTGAGATTCCCGGTATACTCAGCAATACTGTGGACCTGTAGATAAGTACACTTCATGACTGGGATAGCTTCCAAAGAAATGCTACAGATTAATTTATGCAATTTGGGAGTAAATAACATTGCAGAAAATAGGGTCACAAGATAGAGATGATTAGAATCTGTGTAACCGACCCATCCACTAAGACTAAGGCTTAGTGTGTTTTTATTGTTGGAAGTTAAGTACCATATTTCCCATGAGAATCTCTCATGCATGTATCAGCTTTCATTAAGAACTAATTCTTAAATTTTCCTATCTATTTTCGTTTGTTATCAGCAGGCTTATGAATAACCAAAGCTCCAATGAAGTGAAAGTTCCGGCAATGATATTATGGATGCATGTTATAAATTACTATGCAGATGCATAAATATCTAAGATAGATGGCTTGAAATTGGCTACTATATATTCTCTTCGCTATTCTGTCTTCCTTGTGGCATTGAAGCAATCCATGTAACTGTTTATCCCCTTTAGTGTGCCTTATTGTAATGGATTCTCCAATTCAGTACGTATCAAATAGTTTGTGTATTTTCCATCGAAGTATTCACTTATTTGCTCACATAAAAGCTTAAACTCCTTTCTCATCGTCTTAGCAACAAAATTCCTAGTAAAAACAGAAACCGAGACAAGCTCCGTCCACCATGAGGCATATACATGTTCAAATAAACAAAACCATCGACACTAACACAATTTATACAGGAGATTAATAAATAAACGAACAATAATCTCCGATTTGATCGCTGGCATCAGCATATCTCTCTCATCATTAATAAGCGAACAATAATCTGAAGTGATCATTCGCAACATCTTTTGTTGAAGCAGTAACAGTAATTTGCATATAAATTGAAATTGATTACACGAGCTCGGAAAACAAGATGAGGCCGGAGAAAAGAAAGGAAAATAAAAATAAAAATAAAATAATTATTATTTAAATTTCCATAAATATATATATATATATTGTCATATAACTTGTCCAACTGATCGAACAGACTACGGTGCACGAGGGCCTAGAAACTTGTCCACTCGCAAAATTTGGATGCCCCACAAGACACGACGATCAACTCCAACAAATGATAATCACAAACCGTCGGATTTGGCAGAACTCTCAAAGGCACTTGTTCTCTGTGGCGGACAGAACTCTAGGGAGAAACCAAACACAAGAAGAAACACTCAAGTGGGTGATGTGAACAACAAAACTCAACTAGTTTTAAATAGTTGAGAGGCTGTTTGGCTTAGCGGTTTGACTGCGTATAAGCTATTTTGCAGCTGATAAGCTATATAACTTTTAAAGGTTAAGTGTTTAACAAAAATAATAAGCGTAAAAGTTGTCTCACTTAAAAAGCTATTATACCAGCATTTTCCAAAAGCTGGTATCCCTTAGCTTTGCTGAGAAACGCTGTTAGGTTGACCAATTAAAATACCAAAAAATGCCCTCATATATTTTTCATATTTACAAGCGTAACCTTCATAACCGTTGCATTTTCTCCCAAATCTCTTTCTTCCATCATCTTCTCCCAAGCCTTGCTCTACCATAATCGTCGCCGCAGCCGTCACATCTCCTCCATACCACCGTCGACGTAGCCATAGTCTAACTAGGCCGCTGCAAGCAGCCAAAGTGTTGGTCGTGCCATCGCTGCATAACCAGGTCACGCCATCATTCCAGATCTACATAACTAGGTTCCAGATCTGCTGTTACAAGTCACCGAGCACCATCGATCCTCTTCCATTACCGTCGTCAGCATCACGTGTCGCCTCCAGCCTCGATCGCGACCTTCTCCTCCATCGCCAGTGATGTCCCCTGTAAGCCAGAATATATGCAATATATATATATATATATATATTACACCTGTAAGTGTATATATATTGTATATATATTATAAGTAGTAATATTTTTAAGAAAAAAAATAAAAGATGTATATATATTATATTAATATATTTTTTAATAAGTATGTATAATTTATCTAATATTTATAAATTAATTTATAATTTTTTTATAAAAATTAGTATTTTTATAAATTTTATTTGTATTATTTAATATCATGTCTATTTTAGTCTTTTTGTCAATTTTGACAACTTATCAATTTTTATAAACCAAACACATAATTATTAACTGACAGCTTAAAAGTACATTTAACCAAACACGTTATCAACTTAAACACTACACAACTTTTATGCTAGCACCTAATTAACTTAAAAACTACAATTAAAAACAGTAAGCCAAACAGCCTCTGAGTCGAGGGCATTGAAAAGCCACTATATTCAATCCAACATTGTACGTCGGCATAAATTTCCGACGCTTGAGGCAACCAAAGCGACAGAAAACAATAACTCAGAGTCACGAGCTCGGAAAACAAAATGACGCTGGAGGAAAGAAAATAAAAATAAAATAATTATTATTTAAATTTTCATAAAAATATATATATGTTGTCATCCAACCCCTGCCTAACTAACCGAACGGACTACAGTGTGCGATGGCCTAGAGGTTTGCCTACTCTCAAAGGCACTTGCTCTCTGTGCCCGACAGAACTTTGGGGAGAAACCAAACACAAGAAGAAACACTCAAGTGGGTGATGCGAACAACTAAGCTTCACTAGCCTTCTATAGCTAAGTCGAGGGCACCGAACAACCATTATATTGAAGTCGGCATTGTACGTCGACATAAATTTTCAATGCTTAAGGTAACCAAAGCGACATAAAACAATAACTGAGAGTCTGCAGCGTGCGATGGCCTAGAGGTTCGCCTACTCGTAAAATCTAAATATCTCTTAGGATCCAACCTCAAGTGAGAGAAAGAAGTATAAATACTCATTCCCTTCTCTTTGCACAACTAATATGGGATACTGGAGCACACACGCTTACACTGACTCACAACATTTCTTCCCTTTAATCAATAAGAAGAGAATAACATCTTAATTAATCATTCGGATCACCATGTTTAGTATACCTGATACCTGTACAGGCAAATCGAGATAGGATACGCGTTGAAAGACTCTTATTCTGCCGGAAAGCAAGATCAAAGCAGGATCACGACATTTATTGTGAATCCAAGGCCAGAAAAAACACAGAAATAGATCGGAGCTGACCTAAGAAATTAGGTTGGCCATTCTAAAACATCACCTTCTAGCCAACCAAATCCAATTTATAGCAAAAGTTTAATACTAATCAGAAATCGAAGCAGCATCAAGCAAAATAGAGAAACTCTTATCTTACTTACACAAAGTGATTGTAAGAAACCGCAGATAGAAGAAGCGTGGAAAAAGATCGAAAGACAGCAATAAACTGCAGAGAGAAGAAGCGTGTGGTGGGAAAATTGAAAAGCCGCGACATGGTACAAATACTTGGAGATGCAAGGTATCGATCCCTGTACCTCTCGCATGCTAAGCGAGCGCTCTACCATCTGAGCTACATCCCCGATTGATCAAGAGATTAGGAATAGCTAAAATATTGAAATGCATGGATAAAAATTTTGTGGATCAGACCACTGGGAGAATGCAACATGTGACGTGGCAGAAGGCTGTAAAAATTTAAAAAAAAATTAAATTTTCCCCTCTTCTCTCTCTCTAAGAAGTCTACTTAGAATTCCCTATCGGATAATGATATATGTTACTATAAAGATGGGTCGATTCCTTCCGCCAATTAAGGGAGTTTCTTGTTTTGCCCTTAATGCATGTTAAGCAAACTAGTCAATCAAGGTCTCATCAGGAATTTGATTATTATGTGTTTCTTTCCTAATTTAGCAAGTGAACTAAAATTTGTCACTTAATTAGGATAAAAATGTACTTAATTTCTAGAAATTTTCTATGTACACAAAATAGAACTTTAAGAAAAACTTTAGCACAACATTTAGAAAAAAGGAAAAAAACTTTTTCTACTCTTAAGGTCTAAGTTGTATGAAAATGGTAATAAAAAAAAAACATATACATTATGAAACAAAAATGAGAAAATGATATTTTTTAAAAAGTAAAATATGAGGAAATATGTGAATAAAAAAATATGGGAGTTTTTATAAATATAATTTTTAATATAAAAAATAAATATAAATTTCATAATATATTCAAATAAATTTTGTAAAAAATTACGAAAGTGCAACGTAGTGTTAAATTGAAAATATATTTTTAATATTACAAAATAATCTCAATATATTTTTAAAATTATAAAAAGGGACCAAAAACATCTTCATCAATTTTAAAATTAATAATGTTTCGAAAATGTCGAAATCACGCTACGAGACATTTTCATGCATAATAGCTTACAGTTATAAGGGAGCGCGATTTTGTGCACCCTATTTAACTGAGATAATTTTACCCACCATCAACTTAAAATACCCACCGTTAACTTAAAAGAAGAGCACGACATTTAGGAGCGTTATTGGACAATTGGGAAGGAAATACATTTAATTGATTTTACGCGTCCCAATGTAGCGGCCCATCCTCCCAGACACTTCTTCTCTAACACGACACACACATATACTCTCTCTCTCTCTCTCTCTCGCAGCTGTCTTCCACCACCGAGGTCATTTTTCTCTCTAGCATGTCATCTGCCTACAACGACCCTCCACACACACTCTCTCTCTCTAGCAACGACCCTCCACTTTTGTCGTCCTCTCCAGTAGCGGTCATAGCGTCTCCTCCACCTCTGACGTCCTCTCTTTCTCTCTGACATGTCATCCGCTCCACCTTCGATGTCGTTGGTCCCCACCAACAACAGCCATGGCGTTCCCTCTACCTCCGGTGTCCTTTCTCTCTCCGATGTGTCGTTCGTCTATAGTAGCCCTCCACACACACACACACACACACAATATCTTTCTCTCTAACTCTCTCTCCAACAATGATCCTCCACTTCCAGCGTCCCCTTCAGCAACGGTCGCAGAGTCCCTTCCACCTCTAGCGTCTTATCTCGGCCTCTGGTGTCCTTTCTAGTAGGGAGTGTGGTCCTACGATGTCCCCTTCAGCAGTGACATCTCTCTATCTCCGACATGTCATCAGCCTCTACCTATTGCATGTCTTCCTTGAATGATCGAAGAATCAGGTAAGACACAAAATCACTTTTCATAAAAAAATTAAAAATATTGAAATATTTTTCTATGGATGAATGTTTTTTTATTTATACCTTTCTACAGGCTAATATGGATAATAGTAAAACTCTAAATATGAATGCAAATATCAGTAGTTTTGGTGAAGAACTGAGTAATAAAGACTTGGATTTTAGTGATAATTAGAAATCTCTTGTAGTTGATGAAAGGTGTGGGGGTTCAAACAATCAGTTTAAAGTAGATATAGATCGCAAGGTAGATCCAAAAATTGGAATGACGTTTGACACAACAAAAGAAGAATATAATTTCTATAATATAAATATGCAAGACAGGTTGGCTTTAGTGTAAGGATACGAAGAACAAACAAGAACAAAAATCAAATCCAATGGCAATCACTAGTTTGTTCATGT
This sequence comes from Diospyros kaki, assembly GCA_036245055.1. Classification (NCBI taxonomy): domain Eukaryota; kingdom Viridiplantae; phylum Streptophyta; class Magnoliopsida; order Ericales; family Ebenaceae; genus Diospyros; species Diospyros kaki. The sequence goes on from BSEG01000005.1 coordinate 46,424,335, forward strand.
GAAGGCACTTTCGGAAAAATCAAGACACCCGAAAGAAAAAGTGATAGTCGGCAGTTTAACTGTAAGGAAAAATTTGTGATTAAATAGGTTCCCGACGATAAGTATAAACTAATTGAGTTCTAGTCAGAACATACTCATGATCTTGTCCCACCTAAGCATTTCCATTATTTGACGTTCCATAGGAAAATCAAATTTTCACAAGTTGAACTTATGAATAAAATGTGTTCATCTGAAATAAGGTAAAGACAAATTTTCTCTTACATGTGTGAAAAAGTTAGTGGAGCCTAAAACCTTAATTTCACAAGATTTGTTTGCAAAAATTTATTACAAAGAATAGGGGCTAAATTTTTCAAGAAGGGTGATGCCAAATGTCTCCTTGAATACTTCAAATAAAAGAAAGGGTAAAGCAAACATTTTTTTTTACTCTTTTTGAACTTGGGAAGATGGTGAGATACGCGGTTTTTTTTTTTTTTTTTGTGATGTAAAATTGAAACGGGATTATGGGTTATTTAGTGATGCGATATTTTTCGATACAACATTTTGGACAAACAATTATGATATGTTATGTGCACCAATTGTCGGCATCAACCATCATGTGCAAACATCACTTTTTTTATGTGGTCTACTAGATGGTTAAACAACTGATGCAGTAATGTGGTTGTTTACTACTTTCTTTGAGGCTATGGGATGGAAAAAATCGAAAAGCATATTTACAAATCAATATGCAGCTATATCAAGTGTTATTGATGCAGTATTGCTTTAAGCCAACCATGGATTGTGTTTCTGCCATTTATGTCAAAATGTTGCAAAGAACTTGAGCAAAAATGAATATTAATCATTTGCACCATAATTCAAAACTTGCATTACAATCTAGAAACAGTTGAAGAATTTGAACAAAGTTAGGACAAATTGCTTGAAGATAATGGGCTAAGAGGTAATGAGTGGTTGGAAAAAACACATGAGTTGAGAAAGAAATTGGCTCTAATGTACAGTCATGCTCACTTTTGTGCTGGCATGACCACTTCACAGAGAAGTGAGAGCATCAATAAGTTTTTTAAGTATTATTTTAATCATAATAGAATTGCACACTACAACAAATTTTGGATTAAGAGGCATTTAAAAATGTCTTAATAGATAGTTTATTAAGGCATTTTAATTATTAGGGCACTAATAATAATGCTGCGTGTAATGGTGCCCCAAAAACGTATTGAGGCACTTACAAATGCGTAAAAAATAACTATAAAATTAAGTTTGTTGCGACACTTAAAAATACCTCAAAAATCACTATAAATTTATTTTTCATATCCCCCACAAGATCTTCTCTTAACTCTAGCTTACTTCTCCCTCAGCTTGAATCCTGATCCTTTCCTTTTTCTTGCACATGCGTGACTACCTAATCTACACATCATCTTATTAATATATGTGTATGTTTATTTTATAGTATATCTAAGTTTTATTAGAATTATTCTATTGGGGCACTTAAGATTTGTCTATTAAGCCACTTCATCAGAGTGTCTTGTTAGAATTATTTTAATGGGGCATTTCAAAAATTCTGCCCTATTAGATTTATCTATTAAGATACTTATATTTGTCTATTAGAACATTTCATTGTCATGCCTCATTAGAATTATTTTATTGGGGTACTTCTTTAAATTGTGTCTTAAAATGGTATTTTATAGGGCACTTAATTGTTGTGCCTCATTAAAGTTATTGTATTGGGACACTTTTTTAGATTGTGCTTTAAAATGGTATTTTAGATGATACTTTCTAAAAAATGCCCTAAAGAAGATGCCTCAACAAATCTTTTTTGTTGTAGTGTTGTTTTTCAAGAGTTTGTAAGTTTGTACTCTAAGGCCATAGATAATCACCGTGAAAAAGAAAATGAGACTGAACACTTAACACAACAAACAACACTAAATTTGGTTTATAATTGGTCTATAGAATGTGAAGTAGCGAAAAAGTACCCAAAAAAATATTTTATTAGTTTCAAGAAGATATTAAGCAAACTATTGATTTGTCATTGGAATTGGAGAATAATAATAGAACTATTCGTACCTATAAAGCTAAAGAGATCGAAGGTTGACAAAGGATTCGCACACTTACATATAATCACTTGAAACAAATAATGTCATGTACATGTAGAAACTTTGAGTTTAATGGAATCATTTGTTCGCATGCATTGAAGTTGTTCCGCCACTTAAGAATTCAAAATCTTACCTCAATACTATTTGAAAATATAGACACGAGCAGCAACACATGAAAGTATTTGTGACCCCATGAGAGAGATAATTCCAAATGACAATGACCCAATACTAACAAGTCATTATAACGAGTTATCATAAATTTAACAAGTCATTATAATGAGTTATCATAAATTTTACAAAGAATTGTTGTCAAAGGTTCAAGGTGTCTTGATTTTTTTTCATTAAGCAAGTCACTATTGTTGAAGTGGAAGAAAAGATTGAAGCCTTAGCTACAGCCACCAATGAAGATGTGAACAAGAGCATTTTGATCGACACACATCGTAATTCAGAATCAAACATGCAACAAGAGCTACAATTGAGAGACCCAACAAAAAGATACTCGAAATGCCAATGTAGCAAAAGAATTAAACGTCTAATGGAAACCAAATTACAAAAAAGAAATCACCAAAAGTAATGGATCAATTGTTAATCAAATTTACTTGTATTCTTTCATTAATATATATTCATTTACACTCATCTATGTGACAAAGAAAAATAACATGGAATCTTTTTGAGATGGCAAGACAAATAATAGGGATGCAACCCACATCATGAATCTTAGAGCCTTGAACTCTAATTGATTGTAAAGGCAATAAATAGCGATCTTATTTTTTTAAAGCAAAAGTTTGTTGTTAATTCTTTTCTTAAATTTATTATATTTATGTGAATAATCAATATTTTTCTTTTATATTTATGTAGGGGGTATTTGGAATGACCCAACAAACATATTATAACAAATTTGTAGAATATTTATGTGAATAATCAATATTTTTCTTTTATATTTATGTAGGGGGTATTTGAAATAATCAATATTTTTCTTAACTTAATGATTTTTTCATCCAGATTTTGGACTTTAATTAGGCTTCTTCAACCCAAATGTTTGCACTTCCAAAAATAACTAGAAGTTAACAATTTTAAAATTCGTCAACATCAAACTTCATGAATTAACCGATATTATAGAAAACAGTGGTTCACTAAGTGTAAGTTACTAACTAATTTATTAATTAATTATTTAGTTTATTTTATTCTTTTATCCATTACTTTTATTCGTCTCAGACATGTTATATATTTTCAGATTATCAACGAGGAGATTCTTTTAACTGGGCAATATATTTTGAAGTTTAAAAAATTGTGAAGTAAACAATGCAATATTAACATCTTTATTATTTTATGTAGAACAATATGTGTGTGGGGAAACAATTATTTTTCATATTTATTATTACTTTTGTTGAGACATAACGAGCATTTGGAGCTATTACTTTTGTTGAGACACACAACGAGCATTTAGACTCAGGGGCAGAGCTACATAGAGCCAAGGGTAGGCAATTGCTGACCCTTCAATTTGAAAAATTCTCACTATACATGTATAATTTATTATTTTTTTTAATTTTTTTTAAGCACCAAGCCACCAGCCACTCTATAATTGCCCACCCTTCAATTTTTAATTCCTGTTTTTGTAGGTTATGGGTTTACCTTTCTCTTTTGAGTCCAGTGTACAATTTATTGATGAGCTCTCTTTGAAAATTTTCTTTATTAATAAAAAAGTTGGCAAATGATGTTTAGTGATATAGAAGATATAGTGATTCAGTGAAGTCTGGAACATGAGATAGTTAAAGTGATAGAAATGCTTATAACTTTATTTGGAAAATGTTGAGGGGATTGTAATTTGACATTGTTTTGGAGTAATAGAAATGCTTATAACTTTATTTGGAAAATGTTGAGGGGATTGCAATTTGGCATTGTTCTGGAGAGAATGTTTGTTGTGGAACTTGAAGTTGTAGAAAAGTCTTGCCGCATGATCAATTTTAAAGTTAATAGAAGGTTATGCTTGACTTTAATACTAGATTGGAAGTTTTATTGGTTGAGATGATAAGTTCAACCATTGTGGGACTCTGTTATGAATTTCCTATTGTTGCAATTGAATGTATCAGAAAAAAAATAAAAATATTGATTTTTCCTTATATTCTGATAGCATTTCTTAAAAACAATATATCTAAATCTAAGTTAAACAGTAAAACGGTTAGAAAAGTAAGCCTAAACAATTACGTTACAGTTTTTGTCTTTACTGAATCTACTATTGTGTTATGGACTATCAAAGTTATTTGAGAAGAATAGGGACAGTTTTCTCTGGAACAAATTAGCAATATCCAACATCTTGTACTAGGCATGTTTTAATGATTTTCTCTTTCTTTCAACAAACCAACATCTTGTACAAGATTTATCAATTGCATATTTGAAATTATGTTGATTTTTTTATTTAAATTTAATTTCCAATATATTTTTTATTATTATATTATTTAATTTTTTTATATTTTTTTTTTTTGTCCACCCTGCCTAAAATTCCTGACTCCGCCCCTCTTTGGAATTACTATTGATCATATTTGTCAAGTAGTGGCATATTAGATACTTAATAGAGTACTTTGTTTGAACTAAATTATGAACTTTTTCTTATGTATTTGAACCTATCTTTATTAGGTTATTGATCTACATTTATTGATTACTTAGTGTTGCCACTTGTTTTCGAAATTTGTAATTATTTTTAACATCAAATTATATCACAGGAAAATTTGCAGGTCATGATTCAATAACATCATTTTGGATTTTAGTGCTTCTAGCTGAAGATTCCAAAAATCATGCAATAGGCTAAAAACATTCCACCAGAACTTGCAAACTGTGGAAGAGTGTTCCAAATGCAAAGATACATAAATAAATATGCAACAAAGCAAGTGAGAACAAGCAATTTAAAATATGAATTTGTAGCAGTAGTAACAAAATTGCCATATTGTATACAATTATTTGGATATCATGCAGGAGATTCAAATGGGAAAGATTTCATCGGATTATGACCAAATTAAGTAAATCAGAGGTCAAGATCAAAATCCAATAAAAACAAGGGCAATAGAAAATGAGAGACCACTCGAAGTTCTTTGCTAACACAATCAGAACTTCAACAGATGGAGAGAATCTAAGGATACAAATCAGAATTTCTAGTTATAAACATTGATAGACCCAAAATCAAAATAACCAATTTCATGCCCATAATGACTATAGAAAAATCAGGTATTGCTTGTTCTTAAATCACTTATTCATTAAAATATTTCTCAATTCAATTTGATCCCCTGCATCCAAATATAATTACTTGATGATGTGGTAGCCGATTACCTTCATCTGCCTCAACCTAAGCACCTGCAATGGAGTCGGGGACTTGCTCCCCCAGTATCACTTCGACGTTTAAATCAGGTTACCAAAATATTTTTAACACAAAACAGTGCAATTTTTATAGTAGAGAGAGAAAAGATCTGATCCCTTACCCATTGCTCGTCCTCTCCCTTATATCCTCCTGCTAAGTTAAGGATCCTCTTTCAAATTATCGAGATCCTTATCTTGCTCTTCGCAGAGCTGGAATCCTACCGATATGGATTTCATAATTGCTTCCGAAGAGTTCGAGATAACTTCCATCTTTATGATCCTCGGTGGGACAGTCGATCCCGAAGAATCCAGAGAATCCTCGTCAAGTAACAAGCTAGCTAGTGTGGTAATACGCATCTGCCACGTGCCTCCTCTGGACTCAGGCAGGATGACGTCAACAAAGTATCTCCTCAGTGAGCATGTGGCACTACATCCAATGGCCATATCTCTAGGGTATTAGAGTAATTATAGACCCCAGGATATTTTCCCTTATCACTACTGCATGTTCTTGAATATCAAATTCACATCATATATCTGAATGTAACAATTGACAAAGTGCTGATGGGTTATCAAATTTATTGAAAGTTTAAACATACATTCAGACCAAATTGTATAAGACCAATCCAAGAGCAATCCAACTAAACAATAACAGTGTCATTATCTGTCTCTTGATTCTCTTCTCATTCTCAAGCTCCCTCAACAGATGATTTCTATTACTCATTAAACCATGTAGTACTTGGGAAGATCGATCATTGACAAGTTTATCAAATTACTCAAAATACTCGCAGCCACGTCCTGCAAGGCCATAATTGTCACATCCAAATAATCTTTTTCCTGCATTTTTGGGGGGTCATTGTTGTAATCAACAGAGCAATTTGACCACAATAACATACTTTCATCTCTGGTGATGCACTTCCATTGTTTGAAGTGATGCCCATTCATTGAGACATTCAACTGTGGTATGTCTATGAAATGACCATTTGTTTGTGTAGTAAGAATGAGGTCATATTAACATATTCATTACGAATATAGAACACCTCACAAATGTTTGGTGTTGATGTTGTGTTATGGTTATTGTATTATGCTATGGAAGTAGGCAAATCATCTTTGAAGCTACACAAATTTTAATCTAAGTTTAATTTTATATTTTTGTGGCTCGGTAAAAAATTAGTGTTAGTGTTAATTTTATACTTGTCCTACATGAACCATTAATTAATTTGATTAATGATAACTAACAACTAATCAAAGGTAAGTAGTAAGTTAGGAAATTCCAAAATTTAAGAAATGAAAAAGAAAACTAAGAAATTAACAATATATCAGCCCAATTTTTTTTTACTACTATTTACAAAAAAAGAAAAATTCCATAATATTATAATCAACAACATATAAAACATCCAATTCTTTATTTTCTTTGATTAGCAAACAATTGATTAAAAATGATACGAACAAATTCACTTCTCTTACATTTATATTCCTGTGCCATTAACCCCAAGTTCGTCTATCATATGTTCAAGAAACATCTGTGTGCAAAATCAGGAGCCGTACTTGAGAACCTAGATGTTTCAACTGGCCTTAGAGGGATTTAACAATTCAGCAATACTCAGAATACAAATACAACAAATATAAAAAAAAATTATTTTGGCAGCCATTTTTTCTTATTTCCTACTTCATAAAACCTAGAGTTTCGGGTTTTATAACTTATCAATGAAATATTGATCAAGAGGTGAAACAAGTTCAAGACAAAGAAAAATCGATCAAAACAAAAATCAAGGTGTCAGAAACACAAACTTAGAAGAGAATCTGAGGCTAGAAAGTTCTAGAACAGATTGAGACAGGGAGAGAACAGTCGCTGCTGAAGGAGACATCAGAGGACCGCGACCACTGTTGGTGGGAATTGACGCCGAATGTGGAGGCGAACGACACACAGAAAAGAGTGGAGAGTTGTTATAGGCAGACAACATGCCAGAGAGATGAAGGACATCAGAGGTGGAGGGGACATCGCGGTTGCTATTGACAGGGACTAACAACATCGAATGTGGAGGCGGACGACACGCTGAAGAGAGAGAAGATGCCAGAAGTGGAGGAAATGTCGCGATTGCTGCTGGAGAGAGAATGAAAGAGAGAGTTGCATAAGAAAGTGAGAGAAAAAGTGTTTGGGTAGGTGGACTGCAACATTGGGCTACACAAAATCGATTAAATAGATTTCCTTCCCAATTGTCGAAAAACTCTCTTCATTGTTGTACTCTCATTTTAAGTTAACGGTGTGTATTTTAAGTTGACGATGGATAAAGTTATCCAAGTTAAATGGAGTGCACAAATTGCACTCGTTACAAGGATTACGATTTTGTTCACCCTGTGATGACTTTACCCTAAGGGTAAAAACATCATTTTGGTCTCCCTCCCAACCTATCACTTCGTTTCTCTCTCCTCTCTCCTTCCTCCCGTTACCTCGCTGCCTCGCTCTCTTTTTTTCTCTCTCTTTGCTTTCACCACCGATTTGCTACATCGCTATCATTGCCTCGCCAACTTGCCACATCACCTAGCTGCTACCTCGCCCTCTCTACCCACCCCTTATGTCTATCTCATCTCTTTCTTTTCTCCCATTGCCTCGCCCACCCATTATGGCCTCACCTCACCGTTGGCAGTTGACGAATCTACAACAAAGGAAAAGAAAGAGAAATATGGTAGTCGGTAAGAAAGGAGAAAAATGATATCTTCACAGAGGGTGAACAAAATTTACAAGGGTAAAACAAATTGGTCAAAAGTCCTCATCGTTCCCATTAAATCAAGTTGAAGGGGGACAACCAAGTACATGCTAATCCTCTCTACTGTTATAGGACTGACAATATTCTTAAGAAATCTTAATTTCTTAAAGAAACTTTGACCCTTAAACCATAAACCCTCTTAACTTCACTCAAATATGTGCCCCCGTTGCATTGGGCTATGTGCCAAAATCGTGCTTGGCAAGCTGCAAGTGGCAAGGCTGTTGAGTTGGCTCACATTTTTGGGTCAAAACAGCTGTCTGATTTCTCCATTTCCAGCAGGAAATGAAGCAGCTTTGCAGCGATGGAGGAGACCAGAAGTTTGAGAAGTGTAACCCTGAAAACACCCCAGAAAATGAAGCAGAAGAGCTGAAGATCTTCGTGCATCTTCTCCCCTGATGCAGTAGTTATGAAGAAATGGTGAAGATCATGGAGAAGATTCCCGTGAAAATCAAATCAAATCAAATCAGAACTCAAAAAACATGATCAGATCAACCCAAGACGAAGCATGCATATATATAAATAGATAGATATAGATATAAACAGCAAGAAGATAATTCATTGAAATCCATGTCTTTCTGAATCTCTATACAGAACTCATCATCAATATCCTAGGGATTTGGAATATGATTTTGCTTGATGAAGATCATTCTTGCGGCTGGCTTTGTTGCTTCTTGGAAGACGAGGTCTTGTTGTTGTGCATCCAAACCTTGAAAACCTGTCGCTTGACGCCAACTTCGGCGCAGAATCGCTGCACCTCGGCATCCTCTTCCCTCGGAATTCGCCATCCCACCTTCTCGGCGAACTCCAGCATTCTGTCCTTCTGCTCCTGCGTGAACTTCGACCGGAAACGCTTCTTCGACAGCACGAACGGCGGGGGCGGGGGCGGCGGAGCGTTGAAGTTCAGATCCTCGCTCGAGGAGTCGCCGCCGCCGCCGCAGAAGGCTACTTTGACGGGCGGGACCATGGAGGTGAAGTAATTGGCGTTCATAGGCGGCGAGATTTTTAGCTGCGGCGACGGCAATGGCGGCGGGAGGTGGAGCGGGTGCAGCAAGGCGGCGCCGGAGGCGGAGTACTTGCGGTGGAAGCTGCGGTGGCAGCTGCAGGCGGCGCACCTGAGAGCCTCCGCCGTGCCGTCGTCGCCGCCGGGCATGAACTCGCCGCAGCCGTCCAGCACCTTGCCGCCAACGCTCGCCGCGTGGTTCTTCATGCACTCTTTGTATCTAGCGCCGCCGCTAGCCGCGGGGACTGCGACTTTGAGGCTGGACCCACTTGGCTTGGGCTCAATTCTTTCGCCTCCGCCGCCGGTCAGCCGATCTGGGTTCGAAGTTCTGTTTCGAACTTCGCCTTCCAAGGACTCTCGAAACGCGGGACTGTAATCCAGAAACCCTTCCTGGCCTTTCATTTCCATTATCCTATTAATTTGACCTAAAATCCAGACACCAAATCAAGAAAGGAAATTAATTGAACAAGTGTGGATCTTGAACTGGAATAAGTTCATGAAATGGGGCCCCAACTCTACCTTAGAAGCAACAGCTCCACCGCCACCGCCGGAGCCACCGGCTTTAAGAGGGGCTGACTGAGTTAACGCTGCTTCAATGCTTCCAACAAGCCAGCCGAGCGTGGAATCCAACAAGCGACAGCTTGGTTGCCTGTGGTGAAACTTGAGGGGATCTGGGCTGATAAAAAAAGTGGGAATGGATAGTGATATCCAGTCATATATTCCAGTTTTTAGGTCTACCTGTGAAATATTTTTCCCAGAAAATAAAGAATTTTCCGGGAAAATAAGGTTTTGAAAAATGGGGGTACGGGGTGAGGCCCAAACAACCGACAAGGTCATGTTGCATCCATTGCCACACTCTGACAACTCCATAGGCCCCATCACTGGCGGCCCCCTTCCATTATTGGCTGCTTGCCCCCCATTCAATGTCCCGTTGTTTTGCTGCCTCCACTCTAATTGCCCACCAAATCTCTGGTTTAAGAACAATTAGGGCCAGTTTAGAATTAGAACAAAGAAAATTGAAAAAAATATGAATTTGAGTCCAATTAAAACATTTAAAAAAAATTAGAGGTAGATTTGAGCTAAGAAAATTCCAATCTAACATCTTAGAAACAAAATAAATTATTTTAAAAAATTTAAAAACTAAATTGATCAAATATTGATAATAGTATTTTAAACGATAACACAATCGAAAAAAAAGACAACAACTACTAAGGACTTGTCTTTAGAGCTTCTCGAAGCCATCCTCCCGTTGATATCCTAGACAAGATTCAAGTGGCGTCCAACATCGAGTCATCCCAACTTCACCATCGGCCTCGTTATCGAATTAAAACATTATCTATAATTTTTTTGTTAAATATAGTGTTCTATTAGGGCCCAAAGAGGAATTTTTTGCATAATAAATTTTACATATTAATTTATTGAATTATAAAATTAAAATTAAAACCTCTCAACACTGATTAAAAGTGTGAGCTCTTAGCTAAAATCACATCGCTTTCAATCTCTCAAACACTAAATTTATTAGAATAGATAGCTTGATTCAACCACACTGGGCAAAAGATTTTTACAAACAAAATTGCTCTTTTTCACTCACATGATATTGTTGGATTAGTCTTATTAAATTATAAAATTAAAATTAACCATTCACACTATATATATTTTTAAATCTAAAACCCTCACAGGCTAAATTATGATTTAGGTCATTTCTATTTAAATAATTTAATTTAATTTAATTTAATTTTTTTCGATATTCAGTCCAAATTAGGGATATACAATCAATTATAAATAAATCAAACCGAATTGAGATATATAATCAAATCAAACCGATTTATAATCTAAATTAACCAAAATAATCGAAATCAAATTAACTAAATTTTGAGCCATTGTAACCAAATTGAAAATCAAATTGAAATTCTTATAAAAAAAAATCAAACCAAATCTAATAAAAGAGAGTTAGGTTATAAGTTTGATTCAATTTTTTGATTAATAATATTAAAAAAAATAAATTGAATAACTGAAATTCTTTTAAAAAATAATCGAATTGAATCAAAATTAATAATCAAATTAAATGAAATAACCAAATTTTTTTAAAAAAATAATCTAACCTAAACAAATCACTACTGATAACAAATTAAATCAAATTAACCGAATTGATCACTTCGGTTCAACTAATTGGATTTACGCGAATTCTTGAAGAGTACACTTCTTACGTGGTATAAAGTTTGTAGAACTGTGGGTGAGGGGTTGTCTTGTTGCGCCGAGGGGGATAACGTGCGCCTTCTCTGCCCCACTGACCCTTTTCCCCAAGCAACGTATGTCTGTGTTGCAATCGATTCGATGCCCCTCTCTCTCTCTCTCTGTCTCTCTCTCTCTCTGATGAGTCACCGAGCTTCGGTACTTGGAGGGCGGCGTTCTGTATCGGTTGAAAGCGGAGCTGCATCCTACTTCACCAACTCTATATATCAGCTTGCCTCACTCCACTCCTATTATACAATATTATTATGTTTTTATAACTATTTTTTTATTGTTATAAATTCATACAAAGTAACACTCGTGCGATTTTGTTCACTCTCTTTACTGGGTGGCCATCACTTTCACTATTTTTGTGAGAGTGAAGAATAATAGAACGATAATTAAATATTACTCTCATGTTGTTTCGTTATTTTTCATCCTCACAAAAATAATGAGGGTGATGGCCACCCCTATTAAAGGGGGTGAACAAAATTGCACTCTCCTAACTTGATGTTAGTAAGCAAGAGTTGGTCTTTTTTTCATGTGTCTCAACAAAAGTTTATTAAAAAAATTTAAAATAATTTTTTAGACTAAAAATAGTTTCTAAAATTATTTTGGAGGAGATTATTGACTAAACACGTATCCAATAGACATGATAAAAGAATTAGGAAAATATGATAACCTTTCAAAACCTGTAACAAGTTATGGGAGACTATAATGTCCCAGAGCTTATTATATAATTTTTTTTCTCTCTTGAAGGGTACCAAATAAAGCACAAATAATATAATTTTGATATTTAAAAATATCTTATAGAGTTTCGTAAAAGTAATTACTTTATTCATGAGAATGTTAATTCTGATGAATCTTGAAATATCAAGATATAAAATATTCATAAAAGTTCTAATTATAGTGAATCTCATAACACTAGAGATAATTATCACAAAATTTTATGCTCATTTATAAATATATCAGCCCTCATAAAGAAAAGTTCAATCTAAAATAACTTTTTGAATTAAAAATGGTAACTAGAATTATGTAACAAGCTCAGAGGGAGACTGTAATTTCCTTAGCTTATCATATAAATTGCCCTCTTTTGAGGGAGATCCCAAATAAAATAATTTTGACATGTAAAAATCTCTCATAGAGTTTTGTGAAAAGAATGAATATTATTCATAAAAATTATAATTTTAATAGATCATGAAATACCAAAATAAATATTATTCATAAAACTTTTAATTATAATGAATATTGGAACACCGATATACTTATTACAAAGTCTCATGGGCATTTATAAATAGATAAACCCTTATTTCAAAAAAAAATATGCATTTTATACTAATTTTAATATTGCATTTAAGTTTTTAGTGAACTTAAATGTTTAACTTAAGTATCAAATTATTTATGCAAGATTGCCTTACCCCCCTTGATCATTCTTTCTTTTACAAAATTTAAGTGGGTTGACAATAACATTTCTAATAAATAAATTTATTATTATGTTAGAGCAAAAATAATTATAAATAGCAAAGCGTCGCCACTAATAAATTAATTCTCACGGATGGTAATATAAAAGTTCTCTCTTGGTGGATAATATTCAATTTGAGTTATAATTGTTGTTGGAAAGATGAATTTGTCAATCTAATTAAAAAGAAAATGCTACTTAATTACTCAATTTTAATATTTGAGATAACACTTATGTATTAATGTATCATATTATGTATTATATTAATGTAAATGTATAATATATTAATACAAAATATCACATCAAGTGTTAAATTAAGTATCTAATCCACACGCATGGGGAAAAAAATATAAACATAATAATTAACAAAAATTCTAAGTTGTAATAAATGATTAAAGTTGGGCATGTTTCATAAACAAAAGCTGCTAGAGAATTGTGGTACAAAAGGGTGAAAGAAACTGAGACAGACAGCGCCATCTCAATGGCAATAATGAAAAGCAAGAACACACCAAAGTGGCATAAACGCCAAGCCAGGCTCAGCTCAAACTCCACCACCCTGTCTATCTGTACGCCTTGCCATAGATTGCGACGGCTAAGGCTGGGCGCTTCCAACACCTATTCATCAATCCATCGAGACGATCTTAGTTTATTATTTGTTTATGGGTCAAATCAATGTTTCCCCTATTGTACTTTCACATTTTTCCATGCAATTTTTACTTTTTGTATCATTTTAATTATATGTATTTATTTATAATTTTTAGTTAATTTAATTTTTATATTTTAATACTTTTTTATAATTTAAAATTTTTATTATTTCAATTATAACCTTGTATATATATTTTTAACTCAATTTAATTTAATTACTTTAATATATAAAAAAGATAAAATGAGATAAGTTAATACTTTATACACATCAAAATATATATAGATTAAATTGATTGAAAAATATAAATATAAAAATATAATCAAAATAACTAAAAATTTTAAATAATCACACACAAAAATAAAAATATAAATTTAAACGTAATCAATAGTGAAGTAGTAGCATAAGAAAATGGTACAAATAGAATGTTTAAATGGGTATGAGTAAGAAAAGTGTTCAATTGGTTCAGAGTGACTCTTAATTAGACCCAATTAAAATTAGAATTGACAAAAAATTTGAATTAAAGACTAGATTGGATAAAGGTAGGACTGGACCGAACCAGCCCAATTATGTAGTGTATGTATGCAGTGCATAACTATTGTGTTTATTTATTTAAACTTTGGTTTAAAATTAGGGTTAGATTGAACTTATTCAATTTTATACTAGACTCAATTTTTCAATCCATTTTTTCGATCTAGATCGAAATTTAAACACCTCTAATAACTACATTTTTCATGTATTCAAATATGAGGAACGTTATTTCACTTTAAAAATTAATTATCACGATTTGAGAAAAAATATTTGTAAAGGTGAAAGAATTTGACACGTAGTTGCTTGATTTAGTTAACGTTATTAGGTTAGTTGATTTTTAACAGTTGTTTTTAAAGGTAATCAAATTTTGGTCTGAATCGAAAATTTGAACTAAATCGAGGGAGCTTGGTTTGGTCTTTTGATCCTAATATTAATCATAACTAATTTTTAATTCAAAATCTCTACGAATTTTGGTTAAACACTCCCTTAGTTCTTTGGTAAATCAAAATCAGATTTTAATAATTTAGTGTAAATTTTGGTTAAGCGCGGGTTAACGTCGCCAATCCCTGCTTAAACCCGAACAAATTTCACATTTTGTAAATTTCAGGAGAGGCTCGGCCAATTGGGCTAAGTGGATTGATTTTTGGGCTCAGATATGGGCTTTGGAATGGGTCAAAAAAAAAGGGCTGAATCCAAACACCGGCCTATCATTTATTCAGGTAGATTAAAACCTATTAATTGCTCATTTTCTAATTTTGGTTAAAAAATTCAAAATACAAACCCTAAGAAATCTATATTTTTGTCAATGTACTTTTAAATATTTTTCCTATGACTATTCAAATTTTTTATTATTTTGATTAATTTTTACACTTATATTTTTAAATTAATTTAATTTTTATATTTTGATATTTTTTTTGTATAGCAATCTAAATTTTTTATTGTTTTAATTATATATCTGAATCTACATTTTCAAATCAATTTAACCTCTATATTTTGATATAAACAAAGTGTGACATGTATTTTATCATTTTATTTTATTTTTTTTTACATAAAAGTATAAGAATTAAATAGAGTCAGAAATATAAGTTTAATGGTGTAATAGAAACAAAAAAAAAAATCAAGTTATTAAACGGAAGAAATGACAAAATATAAAGATTAAATTAATTTTAAAATTAAATTTCAAAATATAATTAAAATAATAAAAAATTTAAATAATCACACAAAAAAATTGTAAAACTACTAAGTAAAAATATCGATATTCTTAGAACATAAAATATTATTTTTAACTTAATTTTTTTAAAAAAATAAAAAATTACGATTTTTTTTATTACAAATTAATAAGAATGTTTAAAAATTAAAAATAATATATAATTTTTATATTTTATTTAAAAATAAAATATATTAAATAGTTAAGGACACTCTTAACAAATAAAATATAATTTTTAAATTTGATTATATACCGCTTAATTTAAAATTTGAGATGGAAATAATTTTAGTTTTATATTAGAGACATCCCGACGGTAGTGGCGGCGGAGCAAAACCAGCAGTGTCGTCCCGACGGTAGTGTTTTCAATGGTCACACGGCCGGAGAAGGAGACGACAGCCGCCGAGGACTCGTCTTCGGAGCTCCCCGAAGCCATCCTCCAATTGATGTGCCGGACAAGATTCAAGTGGTGCTCGACGTGGATTCGCCCCAACCTCGCCGCCGGCCTCGTCATCTTTCTGAAAAGCGCCGGCGGCCACCCCAACTTCCACCGGTCTACTTTCATCAAACTCCAACAGCAAGATTTCTCTCTCCACAGCTCCGCCAAACACGGCCTCCCATGGCTGATCGATTCCTGCAATGGCCTCCTTCTCTACGCCAAGAACGACGGCAAGATCGCAAATAACTGGAATTACTTCATCTCCAGCCCTCTTCTCGACCAATTCCTAGATCTCCCTCGCCGTTTCAGGCCATCAATCTTGGTACACGAAACCCTAGTTTTCGATGGCATTCACGTCGATCAGTTCAAGGTTGTTTCCTGCTTCTGCCAAGAAGTTGATATCGATAAAGGAACCATTGCCTGCCAGATTTTCTCGTCAATAAAATGGGAATGGAAAGAACGCCAAGCGCCATTGTTGAACTCGCATCTCCTGCAACAAGACGGCTTCCATTTTGGCCATTGTTTCGGCAAAAGCGTCCATGGAAGGAGCAGAATTTACTCGATATGGAGCCTTTGCGTGCTAATTTACGCCGACGAAGGGGAATTCTTTGAGCTCGTTGAACTTCCGACGAGCAAAGGCAATTGGACAAGAAAAACACGAGATTTTCTATCTCAATTTCTATGGGAATCAGAGGGGAATTTACATTACTGCGAACCAACAGATGAAGGGTTTTCTGTGTGGATATACTGTGATGATGAACATTGGCGGTTGAAGTGGAGAATTGGGCTACATGAACTGAGATCAAGAAGTGAAAAAAAGGGTGATTCAGAGGTTGAGAAGATGAAACTGAGAGTGGGTTCGATCAGGCCATGCGCGTTTAATGAAGAGTTGCAGGTTTTGTACTGTTTGCAGGTGGCGGCTGGATCCATTGTTACTTACAGTATTGAGAGTGGAGAAATGGCCAAAGTTTGGAGCTTTGGTAAGCCAGGAGAGGATTATTCCATGTGCTATATCTTTGATTTTCTGTTCAATTCTGTCAATTTGTTTCAAGGGAAAAAGGATGAAATATAATGCATAAATAGCTTAGAACAACGTTAAATTTTAGCTTAACGAAAAGTGATCATATGGGTTTACATCCAAGATTGTAATTGAGTGAGCTGTAGACTTGAATTGGAAGATTACACATTGGCTATTTTTGCTTTCTTTTTCTTTTTTGTTTTTTTGGGTTCATTTGCTTAGTAATGAAAGTTTTTTGGTCTATCACTACCCAACTCATGATATAGTTATGTTTTCTTTGAATTTTTTTTATTTGACGGTTGTTCAAGTGATCTTCGAACTTGTCTAAACTAGCTCTTTCTTCAAAAAAGGAGAATAAGATCTAATCCTCTCATGGATTTTCTTAAACTCAACCCAATCATTATACCCAAGAATAATGCATTAGTTATATAATAAATACGTAATAAATGTTATATATAAATCTATGACATACATTTATACAGACAAACTAAAGAATTAGTATGAGATAAGATAAGAGCACATGAATAGTCGAATATAATCCTTTTGATGAATCGAGCGAACCATCCAAGGGCATAGGCTTGGGCCTAGCCTGTTTAGGTGCTTGTTAGAGTTGTCTTGGGTCAGATTTTTGGGTATATCCAATTCTTCAAAATCCCACTCTCTTGCACCTCAATCTTAGATTTAGGTTGTTATGGGTTTTTTTCTTCAAGAATTGGAGCGCCCATCATCACTTACAATTTTCTCATTTTTGTTATTACTAATAAAAATTTACAAAATATAATCATCATTTTCATATTATAACAATTTTTGGGACTAATGAAAATGCTTTTTTGGTGTTTTTTCCCCTTAAAATTGAACTATTCATGACAAGTTATTTTTCATAATTTTTGAAAATTGAGTCCTTTTGTCTGACCACCCCATAATTAAAAAAAAAATAAGTCTGAGCAATGGTAGCAGATCTCAGCTTGATGTTGCATGGTTTCATTGTTAGCTAGATAGGAAATCTTTTTGGTCTTGTGAGCATTAAAATAATATGGGTGATTTTAATAATATTTTTAATCAGCATATAAAATCGCAATGCTAAATATGCAATGAATTGAAGAAGCACAAATCACACACACTCACACACATATTTATAGTTGTACTAATTCTATGTAAAATGCAACCTAAAAGAGACAAAAATAAAAGATCATAAATAAATAGGCAAAAAGCCTTCTTATAGAGATGAAAGAAGGGAGGGATGAGCAGCAGCCTTTGAAGAAGACAAAAATACCCTTCCCTTTTGTTCATCTTCCACCTTTCTTCTCCCTTCAAATGAATCAACTGTCATCCCTCCATTAGCATGATCATCATCAAAATGCATTTCCATAATAACATCCATTTTCCCCTCTAAAAGCTTATCCTTAGCCAACCATCTCTGTATCTTCCCAGATGTGGTCTTTGGAACACTTGCACACTTCACAAGCACAACCGATCCAACATCAACCTTTACAATCTCTTCCTTCTTCACAGCTTCCTTTATTCGAACACAGATCCTCCTCAAAACCTCAGTTTCTCCCACCCTTCTCTGCAACTCAGCAACAAGAGCAACTTTCCCTGAAGGATTAACCATGAATGCGGCAAGGCAACCGGGCCTCAGAAACTGTGGACAGCTTCCATAAGCTGCAGTCTCTATGTAATGGGGATGTGCTTCTTTTCCATTCTGGAGAGGAATTGTATCCGACGATCGGCCGGTGACGAAGAGATATCTCTCTTCTCCCTTGACAATACCCCTGTCTCCAGTTCTGATAAAGCACTGGCTCAGCCTGTTTCTCAGTCTTGCTTGAAAAACTTCTTGGGTTAATGAAGGGTGGCCAAGGTAGCCTGAGGCATTGCTTGGAGATGAAATCCATATCTCCCCCTCACTCCCATCTTCAACTGGCTCATGTGTCTCTTCATTCACAACCAGGATCTTGATTTCTTCTTCATCGTTTCCATTATGATCAGAACCAAGCCTGGCACTGGGCAACAGCTTGTTGTGACTTGGGAAGCTGCCATTGTTGCGGCTGCCTCTCCAAGCAGTGGAAACAAAAGTGCAGCTCTCTGCTAAGCCGTAAGATGGAGAGATGGAAGATGGGTTCAGCCCAAAAGTCCTAAAAACCTCCACAAATTCATCAACTGCTGCCTTGTAAATAGGCTCGTTGATAAGGATCAAATTGTTCAGGCTCCAAAGATTCACAGCCACATCGCCCTCACTTACCCCACCTCTCTTCACCACAAGTGGCAACGTGAAAGATGGAACTGGGGTGCAACTTGCCTTGTATTTCGTTATCAGCTCCAGCCACAGCCTCGGCCGGGTTATGAACGCTGCGGCGGACGTCAGAATGCAGGTCGCTCCGGCAACAATTGTCAGCAGCAGGAACATCAGCCCACAGTCATGATACTGAGGAAGCCAAGAGACAATCACACTGTTTGGATGAAGATCATACGCCTTCCTGGCTGCTCTAACATTGTGGGCTGCAGATCCTGCAGAAACAAGAACCGGCTTCGGTATCCCAGTTGCACCAGAAGTGTACTGAATTAGATAAATCTCATCTGGTCTGCAGCCGTTATAAGACACAAAATTTGATTCCATTTCCACTTTCCTGTCCATAATATCCTCAGTAGCCAGCCATTTGGGCTTCTGTAACATCTCAAACAGCTGCCCTGACCTAGAAGAACAAACATAGTTCTGAACATGTTTGATGTAACTAGAGCTGGCTATGGCGGCTCTGGGCTTTGCCTGAGAGAGAATTCTCAGAAAATGGTGGTGACTGTTGCCCGAGAAAGCCAGGTCAGGAGGCATAGTGGGTATGGCCAAAAGGCCAGCTCTTTGGCAACCAAAGATGAGCTCCACAAGCTCCAACCCTGGTGAGCAGAGAATCACAACAGTGTCACCCCTCTGCAGTGGAATCATAAGCTTCTCAGAAATGGATTGTGCCGAGTAATTGAGCTTCCAATAGGTAAGATTTGAACCTTTTTCCACACCATCTTCAGCCCAAATGAAGGCTGGCTTGTTCTTGAAAGCCGGAAGATTAGCCCATATGGGGAGATACTGATCAACCACTGGTTGATCAGGGAAGTAAGGATCGTAGTTCTCGAAGCTCATCATTGCTTGCAGCAACACGACTCCCTTCAAGTGCATTATATAGAAGGATTTTGAGCTGCAGAAGAGGTGTTCGACGCTGGTCCTTGCAGAAGATTTTCAAAATGGTGAAAGCGAATTACGCGGAGATATTCCATGGGAATATCCCAGATGGATTAGTAATTAACGTCGCGTTGTTGATGTCTAAAACTGTTTCTTCGTTAACTCCAATGGCGGATTGGGAACTTTTACAAGCATATGCTTAAAGCTTCAGATTGAGAAGCTGTTTTCCGTGAATTTCTTAACTTATAAAAGCTCTTGTCGTAGCCATGCACTTGTATTTTATGCAACGGCGATCCATGATATGCCTTCCTCGTGACATTGATAACCATTTCAATGGGAGTGACATATACCATAATATAAACAATGGCTCTAAGACGATAGACCAGCTGACATACTATCGTTGTTTGTTGTTGAAGGTTGTGTGTGTCCGATTCTTTTTGTGGATGTTCTCCCTTAATGTTTTGTGGCTTAGTAGTTTCTAACCTAACCTACTAGCCAATCTCAAGACACCATATGAACTAATCTAAATGAGTTTAGACACATGAACCAGTAAAGAATTGACATGTGCCACAATCCTAATCAGTTCACCTGAAGGCCACTTGTCAAGCATCCAAACCAGCCATGAGACGGAATCTTGTGCCTCTGTCGTTACGAGGTATGGTTTCACCTGACCTAACATCATATACTATAACAAATTTTGGATTAATAGATATTTAAAAATATTTTAATAGATAATTTATTAGGATATTTTAATTATTAAGATATTAATAATATATTAAGATACTTATAAATACTTTAAAAATAAATATAAATTTAAGTTTGTTACAATACTTAAAAATTTCTCAAAAATTATTATGAATTTATTCTTCACATCCCCCGACAAGACCTTCTCTTAACTCCCAACTTACCCCTCTCCCCTCAACCCGAATCTTGAACATTTCCTTCTTCTTACATGTGTGTGACCACCTAATTTACACATCATTTTATAAATATATGTGCTTATATTAATTTTATAGTATATCTATATTAATTTTAAGGTATATCTAAGTTTCATTAGAATTATTCTATTGGAGCACTTGAGATTTGTTTATTAGAACACTTCATCAAAATGTCTCGTATGAATTATTTTAATGGGGTATTTCAAAAATTCTACCATATTAGATTTGTCTATTAGGACATTTTATCATCATGCCTCATTAAAATTATTTTATTAGGACATTTCTTTAAATTGTGTCTTAAAATGATATTTTATAGAACACTTAGATTTATTTATTAAAGCACTTAATTGTTGTGCATCATTATAATTATTGTATTGTGATACTTCTTTATATTATGTTTTAAAATGATATTGTTGTTTTTGTTTCCCAATTAGGCCTAAGGCTATGACGAATTTTTTTCGGATTTATCTTCATAGGATTCGGTTTAGGATTGAAGTACCGTCCATAGTTCGTACCACTCATTGGCAGTCCATTAAAGAAGTCAGGCCATAAGCCCTTTATTAAACCTTTGGAGAAGAAATAGGCTGAGCCCATTTGCTCAAAGCTTAAGGAAGCCCAAGCCCACTTAGCCCTCTGACTTGCCCTAGCATCGTCATATAAAAGGCCTCTTACTGTTTTCTGTTGCCCTTTATTGACAATCGATTCTCTCTCTTTCTCTCTTTGCTCACCCGATAGCTTCCTTGTATGACCGATCCGATGTGTTCCCCTTTCCTTCTCGGTCTGATCTGTCTTTCCTTGTGGATTGCATGGACAATTCGTGGGCGTCCTCTATTTATCCATTCCGATGGTCTCACTTAAAGGTAAGATTTCTTTGGTCACTGCTCTTTGTCCCATATCTTTGTGATTGCTCTTGTTCGTAGGTGGATCTTGCTGTAAGCGCAACCTATGTGATTTGGACAAGAGATTTTGTGTTCTGGCCGAGAGGGTTTGAGGTCCGATTTGGGGGGTTTCATGGCTTGGCTCTTGTGTGCTTTCATGAGACTGGTGCCCTTATTCCGTTGGAGTTACTTGAGTGATATAAGCTGGATAGATCTAGATCTGAGTCTTGAAAAGTCTTTTACAGGGAGTTTTATTTTTACTCTTGTGTTTTTAATTGTTTCGATATTTCTTTGATTTTGTTTAAAATTTGTTCTAACTCTCTGTTTTAGTAAGTGTTCTTCCACAACAGATATTTTAGAGGGTATTTTTTAAAAAATACCTAAAAAAAAAAGCCTCAACAAATTATAAGAGCCATGACTCTTTCGACGACAAATAAATATTTACTAGTCTTTTTCTCGTTACTCTGCAATAATTGGAATTATCCTCAGAAATTAAAATCCTGAACTTACAGGAAATTAACAGGTGTTGCTGCGGGTCCCAATCTCCCTACAACATCACAGATTTAACGAGATAGGGGACTTGTGATGTTGCTTCAGAGCTCCCTGACACGAAGATTTTTCTTTTCTTTCCAAAATAACAAATGGCCAATTACCCGTACTCTAAAAATTCTTCCCTTTAAATATGCTAAAGAAAAAATCATAAAAAATGATATGTTAAACGTTAAAAGTAATGAAAAGCCAATCTTCATAATGACAGTAAGATTATTTTTTTTATATTATTTGTGATTAAGAATTCACTTGTGACAAAAAGAAAAACACAAGAATTGAGAAGTGACAAAAATGTACTCGTGTTTATGAAAACAAAAGGCGAACATATAAGCTGGACCAATAAAAATTTTAAAATATTAATAAAAATATACCACATAATAATGCCATATAACACAACAGATCATGAGTAAGCAACAATCCAATAATTTCTTTGGTTGGAGGTTAGGAAGCAACAGCTCATCATGTTTTTTAGGATCTCTGAAGGGCAGTGCATTTTAAAAATTAAAAAAATTATTTAAATACTTAATTTTGACACTTTAAAAATAATTTGTTATAAATTTTATATTATTAAATTATACTAAAACAATAATTAAGGTATAATAAATATATTTTATTTTTAACCCTAAATTAGGCGTCCAACAACGGGTTAGATCTGACCCAAATCGAACTGGACCAAATTCATGGGAAACAGAACCATCAGATCCAATTCTTTAATGGTTAAACCCAATGGATTTGGATCTAATACAGCCCAGATCCGAACTAGTGACGGACCCACTTTAAATGTCTCAACTTATCATCAGGTTGACAAGAATTGGTTCCATTTTATGCATAAGCTGATTAAAAGAAAAAATATGTATAGAAGCGGTGACATGCAATTACAAAACGACAAGGGAAACCAGACAGCTAAACAGAAGCTTCCAGACAGTTCCAGAAAGAAACTTCACATTTTGGAAGTGGTATTTCTGAGACACAAACTAAGGGGGGTCACAAATGTTACCATCTTTTCAGTCCAAGAAAATTCAAATAAAGATGGGAACCAGACAGGACTACCATGCAGAAGCATGAAAACATCATCAGCCTCCAAACAGTTCCACAAAGAACATGCACATTTTGGAACTTGTATTTCTGAGAGACAAACAAAGAGCCATAGACGTTACTATTTGTTTTTTTTTTTTTTAAATGGTTATCTTCTCCAGTACCTCAATATGATCCCACATTTTTTCACCAAGCATCTGGCGGGTATCTCCGGTGCCTTGACTCAAAGCTTTCACCTCAATGTGACTAGCAGATGAACATTTCATCAGCAAGATTTCTGATCTCTCTGATCCCATTCATTGTCCCCATCCACAGGCCCTAAACCACATAGCAAGGGAAAACAATATTTACCCAGCAAAAAAGAAAACAATGATTTTGGTATACAACCTTGATGTGCATACGCTAAACAGAAGGTAAACAGGCTGAGATACATATGCTCTTTTCTTTTTCTCAATAAAAAAAGTTACTAAAACCATGTATCAACATTAGACTATAGTCTTGTAGCAATATAATTACTCCTGCACATGATACATTGGGTTAATCAAAAGCCTCGCATTCAAAAGCAAATTAGGCACAATCCAGAAGCAAGTACCTCTCAAGCAGCAACACAATTGTAGGGTTCAGGAAGCAATATCTCTGATTTTAATCAGAAATAATGTTCAACAAGCGTAAACGCTCAATTTAGATTAGTAAAATAAGCTTGCACAACGAGGGGCCTCATAAAAATTATTTATCAACTTATTACATGGACAAGGTAACAAAATACCATATCCCCAATTCAATGTCTAGTCAACACTACATTATTATTCCATCATATCCAGTCAGTTAAATATTTTCACAATAATTTGAGGTTGGTTATATGGATTCTATTTATCCTCCAATGCACCAGTGGGCATAGTTTCCCCAGAAGCATAAAGTCGCATGTCTTTTTCTTTATCATCTCAAACCAAGGTAATTTTTGGCCTTCATTCCTAATGTCACCTTCAATGGCTTACTGTTTTCCTATCCAGGGAGACCAAAACATTCCAGCTGATTCCTTTTGATTTCATCTTCAGTTATTGCATGGTTAAGTACCAACCATTATTCAAGGACTTGGATGGCAAAGGTTGAGGCTAAACATCTAAGAGAATCACACTAGCAGATTTAAAATCCATCAAAAATGGCCATAACATCATTTTTTTTGTTTTTCTGGACAAATGAAGTTGAGCTTGAAAAGCATGCTCAACAGGAGTATGTCTGACAAGTGTTACAAAAGAGAAATGGGAAATTTGCTTTATTGAGGAAGAAAGAGTACAATGATACATAGAATCAACATGACAGCATGCCTAAATTGGAGTGGATGTAATGGTCATAGAGATGAAGCACAGAAAAATTTCCCTGTGAGACATGTCAAATTAAGCAGTTCCAAAGGGCATCTATGTCTAACAGAGGAAGAAAGAGTAAAATGACAGGTACACTCAACATAAAAAGCACACCTAGAGAGAAGTGAATGTGATGGTTGTAGAGAGGAGGCAGGGAGACTTCCAGTGAGACGTTAATTTAGCAGTGTCAATAGCTGTCAACCTCTTATGGAGAAAGACAAAGAAGGGGAAGGAATGGAGATCATTCACCTAGAACCCAGAGGGCTCATTCTCAGTTTTAAATCCACCCCCAAATTGCAATCTATTTACAAACACTATGGTGATATAATTGGGACAAGTACATGCTAGAGGAAATGGGGAGATCAGCCAGTGGGCTTGGCCAAGGGTTACTGTAGAATGGTCCCATGTAACCCCACCAACAAATAACAATAAAGGTAAGTAAGATATAGGCAAAATGAAAGAAACTGACCTTCCGATGGAATAGTTGTGGCTTCCTGCAAAGTTTTCTCATCAAGGGGAATTGAGATGAGAGAATGGATATAAATTTCTGGAATTATTCCCCAAATAAGTGAACATCAATGTCAGCTTTTAGTTCTTCAACCTAGAACTATTTTGTGGCAGGCATTTTATCTTTAAAGGAGTAATGCAACTTTTTGGCCAAGGACAATAATGTATTAATAATAGAATAGTAACCTTAAAAACTATTAGTATATGGCATAGGTTTGAAAAGGCATTCTACCCTTAACAAAAAAAAAAAAAAGGCATTCTACCAAATTATCTTACCAAAAAGAGAGAAAATAAAAAGAAAAATAAAAATATATGTGTAAAAATTTCCTGTTGACGTAGACTCCTTTCTACTGTAAAGTAACAACTACCAACTCAATCATTCGATTCGTGTATTGTCATTTTGCGTGAGAGAGGGGGGGGTGGGGGGGGGGGCACTATGGAAATTGAATCCACATTTCTTATGGATTTACAGCAGTTATTACCACAGAGGTAGGGCCTATTCACACAAGAGGAATGGTCAGGCGCACTCACACATTAGGGAGGGCTGTTTCCATAATACACCAGCTCATGAACTTTGCAAGTCAAAGAAAACAAAGTGTTCCCTGGGAATAATGGGCTTGGAGGAGTAAAGAATAATGATCTTCAAAGGAATATGCATTAGTAATCAAATCCCTTGAAAGGCAGGCACATCGCCACGTGACACCACTAGATTGTGCCAATTATGAGTAAAAATAAGGGAAACACAAAGAGTAATATACATAGAGATAGAGTCTAGGAACAAGAAAATTAATTATCAAAAAGAAGAAAAACAAAACCATGAATGACAGAAAAGTTGGTTCCTCTTAAGATCTTATCAACCTCAAAGAATGACTGCCTGAATAAGCAGTGAATATTCTTACATAGCATAAAATATTTAAATAATAAAAAGCAGTTACTCATACATGGTACAGCTGGCTAAAAACTAAATATGATTAACTTGCTTCAATATCTGCCATAATGGTAGTGCTAGGACCCAGGGCATAATTGTAATAAAAGTGGGTAGTTAAATAACTAACAGGCAGGGGAATGTAATGGGAGGGAAGCCTTGTGGGAGCTAGCGCCTGCTAAAGAGGCTGTTGTAGAGGAAGAATGAGTTTTGATGAAATAACAAACTCTCTCTCTCTCTCTCTCTCTTTCTTTCTTTTCTTGTATTGCTGTTTTAGAAGGAAATTCCTTTCGGAATTTCTGCCATTGTCAAACCCTAAGTCAAGGGCTTGACAATTTGGTATCAAAACAGTGGGTCTTTGGCAGCTCTCCGATGAGAAAATCTTGGGTGGAAGACAGACGCACGGCATGGCAGAAGGTACTCGTCTCAAACAGATGGAGGCACGTATGGAGTCCTTAGAGGCGAGCGTGACACGCGTACAAGATGACGCGGCGTCCAACAGGGAAGATGTCGCGGCCATCCGTGACAGCATCAAAGAGCTGGAACGAGGCCAAGAACGAGCGGATTTTTATGGCGAAAAGATCGACAGTATGTTTACTATGCTGTCGGTGTTGCCACAGTTTAAAGTGGCTAGAGAATTGCATCCAAGATCGGGGACCAAGCCAATCTTGGAGAGGGATGGAATCTTGCCTAGGCCGGAGGGAATCAGGATATTAGACGAGCGAGTAGTTTATGAACGGGAGTCACAAGGTAGAAATACAGGCCATAGTCACTCGCTCATACCAAGATTGGAGATTCTGATCTTCGAAGGGGAGAAGCTGAGGTGGTTGGTTTGCTGTTGTGAGCGGTTCTTTGAATTGTATCGCGTCGGGGAAGATCAGAAGGTAGTGATGGCAACGGCACATCTCAACGATATTGCCGATGCATGGTATCAGAGTTGGAAGCAGGTAGAAGGGCCATGGGTATCGTGGAGAACCTTTGCGGAGGAGTTGTGTGGCCGGCTCGAAGAAAAAAATATGACCGACACGGTAGAAGAATTTAACAAGCTGCGGCAACAAGGGTCGGTAGAGGATTACTTAAGGAGGTTCGAGGAGTTGAGAGCAGTGATCGGAATAGCCCATCCCAGCTTATCAGAGACCTATTTCGTCTCAAGTTTAATCAGCGGTTTAAAGGATGATCTGCGATCAGTGGTGAAAATGTTGGCGTCAGTGACACTTAAACAAGCAACAGAGAAGGCCCGCTTGCAAGAATTGACTTGGGAAGCAGTATTCAAGAAGGACAGGACGTGGAATCACGTTGGAGCATAGCAAGGAAGGGGTATAAGTTTTCCTTCGGGAGAATATTCTAAGTCGACAATGGGAGTGAGTGGCCAAGGAGGACCCAGGACTAGTAATAACTCGGGAAGTAATAAGAATTCAACAATGGAACAAAAGCGGCAGCTGGGTTTATGCTTCAAATGCAGCGAAAAATATGGGCTCGGACATCAGTGCAGAAGATTGATGCTGAAGATGGAGGGGTCGGGCGAGGACGATGAGGCAGAGGAGGAGCTATTGGAAGAAGTCATAGAAGGGAAAGGTAGAGAACAAGAAGATTACGACGATGAAGGAGGCCAGATCTCCTTCCATGCCTTAAAAGGTGTTTCAACTGGAAGGATTATTCAGGTGAAAGGCCAGGTGGGAAAGAAGAGACTAGCAGTGTTAATTGATAGTGGCAGCACTCATAGCTTTCTAAATAAAGCTACTGCCGTAGACCTCAACTGCAAGATGACAGAGACAGTTCCCCTATCGGTGACCGTAGCCAATGGTAATAAAATGTATAGTCACCACAAGTACTATAATTTCACTTGGGTCATGCAAGGAGTGGAGTTTATGGCAGACTTTAGAGTGCTGGAGTTAGGGGGATGTGACATAGTCTTGGGGGTCGATTGGATGAAGACGGTCAGCCCGTTAACATTTGACTTTAATAAGCTGGAGGTGACAGTGGAAGTTGAGGGAAGGAAGCTGACTTTAGTGGGAAATTTGGAACAAGGAGAATGCAAGCTGATTTCAGGAAAGAGATTGCAGAAATTGATACAGAAAAACAGTGGACAAATCACCCATCTATACTCTCTAAGAGGTGTGGAGGAGGAGGATCAAGCAACCAATGTGGAAGCTGAGTTGAAATTACTGGTGAATGAGGTAACCCCTTGTGACAACTTGCACTTATTATTGACTGAATTTAAGGACTTATTCCTAGAACCCACATCCCTGCCACCCCAAAGACCTTTTGACCATTCCATATACATTAAAACCAATGTTGAACGTGTAAATGTCCGATCCTATCGTTATGCACCAATACAAAAGACTGAAATTGAGAAACAAGTCAAAGATATGTTGGCCCATTCTCTAATCCAACCAAGCCACAGTCCCTATGCCTCACTAGTGCTACTTGTTAAGTAAAATGATGGAATTTGGCGTTTCTGTGTAGACTATAGACAGCTGAATTCCATCACCATTAAAAACAAATTTCCTATTCCAATCATTGAGGATTTGCTTGATGAACTCAATGGTGCAGCCATTTTTTCGAAATTAGATCTTCGAGCTGATTATCATCAAATTAGGATGCAACCAGTCGACATACCTAAGACAGCATTCCGCACACATCAAGGCCTTTATGAATTCACGG
Organism: Diospyros kaki; assembly: GCA_036245055.1. Classification (NCBI taxonomy): domain Eukaryota; kingdom Viridiplantae; phylum Streptophyta; class Magnoliopsida; order Ericales; family Ebenaceae; genus Diospyros; species Diospyros kaki. The sequence continues at coordinate 46,453,078 of BSEG01000005.1, forward strand.
TTATGCCTTTCAGCCTCACTAATGCCCCAACCACATTTCAATTCTTAATGAACCACATATTCAACCCTTATTTGAGGAACTTTATACTTATTTTTTTTTACGACATACTTGTCTACGGCCAGAATTTAGACCAGCACCTAGCCCACCTTCGAATAGCCTTTGAAGTCCTTAGGTTTAATCAATTATATGTCAAGTTGTCTAAGTGTACATTTGCCAAGAAGGAGGTGGAATACCTAGGCCACATTATTTCGGAAGGGGGAGTCAGCACTGACCCAAGGAAGATAGAAACAATGGTAAGTTGGCCAAGACCTGCCACTGTTAAAGAATTGAGAGGGTTTTTGGGACTGACGGGATATTACAGAAAATTTGTTCAAAATTATGGGATAATCAGTCGGCCTTTAACAGAATTGTTACGTAAAGATGATCTCCATTGGAATCCTAGAGTGGAGGCAGCTTTTGGAGCCCTTAAAAAGGCCATGACTCAATCTCCAGTATTGGCATTACCAGATTTTTCGAACACCTTTGTGGTGGAAACTGATGCATGTGACAGTGGGGTGGGGGCAGTGCTGATGCAAGAATTGGCTTACATCAATCAAGGGTTGGCTCCTAGACATTTGGGGCTAAGTGTATATGACAAGGAGTTAATTGCAGTGTTGGTGGTAGTGGACAAATGGCGGCATTACTTGGAAAACAACCCTTTTATAATTCGCATTGACCATGAGAGTCTACAGTTCTTAAGCCAACAAAGACTGCACATCCAATTGCAAAGAAAAGGGGTATCGAAGCTCCTAGGATTGGACTACACAATTCAATACCGAAAAGGAAAGGAGAATTTGGTAGCAGATGCACTGTCAAGAAGAGACGAAAAAGGATCTTGTACAGTTGTCACAGCTGTAACTCCGGAGTGGATTAAAGAGGTCGTGAGTAGCTACGTCAATACATCCTGGTTGCAGGAGTTGCTGCCCCAATTGACTGTCCATCCCCATAATCAGAAAGGTTATACACTAGCCAATGGAGTAATTCGCTATAAGGGCAGAATTGTGATTGGAAATGCTAAACAGTTAAAAGCAAGAATAATGCAAGCCATGCATGATTCAGCAGTAGGTGGACACTCGGGTGAGGGCAACGTATCATCGGATTAGAGGTTTTTTCTATTGGCCAGGGCTAAAAAGGGAGGTGGTAAGGTATGTAGCGCAGTGTGAAATCTACCAGTGTTGTAAACATGAAACAGTGGTCGTGCCAGGATTGTTACAGCCACTTCCCATACCGGAGCAAGCGTGGGAAGATATTTCGATGGATTTCATTGAAGGGTTGCCTAAATCTGAAGGTAAAGATACAATTCTGATCATTGTCGATAGGTTGACTAAATTTGCCCACTTCATCAGTCTCACACACCCTTTTTCAGCTTCAGAAGTGGCCAGACTATTCTTGGATTCAACAGGGAAGTTCCATGGAATTCCTAAGAGGGTGGTGTCAGATGGGGATAAAATATTTACAAGTTCCTTTTGGCAGGAACTGTTAAAGAATATGGGAGTTGGGCTACACCTTTCCATTGCCTATCACCCGGAAATGGATGGGCAAACAGAAAGAGTGAATCAATGTTTGGAAGGGTATCTTCAATGCATGTGTTTTGCAAGGCCTAGGAGCTGGCATAAGTGGTTGTCTTTAGCCCAGTGGTGGTATAATTCAACCTATCACACAGCAATTAAACGCTCACCTTTTGAAGCTTTATTTGGATATTGTCCACCCCTACTACGAACTATTACAAGGACATCAGCTACTTTGGCTAATGTGGAGCAATACTTTCAAGAACGGAGGGAGGTTTTGGCAGAATTAAGGAGGAAGCTCGGGACAGCTCGGAATCGGATGGAACAAACTGCTAACAAAAGGAGAAGTGCACGAACTTTTGCAATAGGAGATCAAGTGTTCATTAAGGTGAAGCATTTTTTACAGCCTGCTATCACCAAGGGTTCTGTGTCTAAGTTTAGCCCAAAGTATTTCAGACCCTATACTATGTTGGCTAAGGCCAGTGAGGTAGCATATAGGCTGCAATTACCAATGGGAACTAATATTCACCAGGTATTCCATGTGTCGTTACTGAAGAAAGCAATCACTCCTCAGGTACCAGTTAGCGACTCATTACCTAATTTGGAGGGCGGACCTAAAGTGGAAGTCAGTCCAATGTTACCAACTATTGAAAAGAATGAAGTGGTAGTGGAACCCAGGCTGTTGTGGATAAAAGGGTGATATATCATGGCACAACCCCAATTACTCAAGTGTTGATTCGGTGGTCTCACTTACCTCAAGACCAGCCTACTTGGGAGTACTTACCAAATGTATTGAAGCAGTTTCCCCGCGTTATCAGTCTTCTATGACATTCTTGGGGACAAGAATTAATTCATGGGGAGGGAAATTTGTTAGGACCCAGGGCATAATTGTAATAAAAGTGGGTAGTTAAATAACTAACAGGCAGGGGAATGTAATGGGAGGGAAGCCTTGTGGGAGCTAACGCCTGCTAAAGAGGCTATTGTAGAGGAAGATGAGTTTTGATGAAATAACAAACTCACTCTCTCTCTCTCTCTCTCTCTCTCTCTCTCTCTCTCTCTCTCTCTTTCTTTCTTTTCTTGTACTACTGTTTTAGAAGGAAATTCCTTTCGGAATTTCTGCCATTGTCAAACCCTAAGTCAAGGGCTTGACAGATAGTAATATAAACAACGAATTTAATGGAGGGTAATTAACTTGACATACCTTTTAGGAAACAATAATAGAGTTGGCTACGAGACTATAATAAAGTGCCCCACTCTCTATCTTGAAGCAGTACAAAGAAGGCCCTAACAACAGAGTTCTGATTTTTTTTTTTTTTTTTATGAACCACATAAGACTAGGAAATTTAACATGGCATGCACATAAATTGAACAATAATTTCTACCTGTGTCAGACAAGTCGACACTTCAAACAGAAAAAAAAAAAAAAAACAAACAAACCAATAAATAGTGTCTGCATAAGACAACTATGTATATATACATCCTCATTTAATGTGCATGGGTGAATTGCTCTTGTAGTCTTTAAAACCGCCACACACTCACAGCAAACTACCCCTCAAAAACTCATTGTTATGCCCCTAACAATATACACACAATCACTCGATAGGAAGAGCAAGAATAGGAATAGAAAACAGCAACAAGATACACCAGATTTTATCCTGGTTCAGTTTCATAAATGAGACCTACATCCAGACTGCTTTAGGCCCATGAAATCTCCACTATCTTGACAACTTTACAGCAATTATATGAACTAGAAAAACCCTCTCTTCCTCTTTAGTCTAAAACCCTAGACTACCAAGAGAAGAAAACCCCAAGAGAAGTACAGAATCTCTCAGCCTAACTCACCCGCTCAACCCTTACAAGATATTCCTGAGATCTCACACCCACAACCGAGTTCTCCCAGCCCCTATTTATAAAGCATAGAGGCGGGCAAGGCAGTTACAACCAACTGCCCTAACTGACCAAAAAACTAACTAACTTCTGGACAGCTATAAAACAATAGGGAAATCCATTACATCAAGTAAAACTATGCTAACAGATTTATACAAGCAAAAAACCTAAGTACATAAACTAATCTAAAACAAATGTCTTCACAGCTCTCAATGCAGTGAAAAAACCCATTTAAAAAAAGTACCATTTTGGCAAATACAATAACTACTCTTTTCACACTACTCAAGATAAACACGCTACACCTTTTAGTTATTATGGTTCAAATAGATAAATGAATTTATCACTAAAAGTGGGGCTTGCCGACTCTGGCACAGTGTGTATTTGCACTGATGAAGTGAATTCTGATGAACATTACTAGAGTAGTTGGCAATCAAAAGAACTTAACATGCAGGACTACTGTAACTGATAAACAGAAGACACTCCAGACCTGGAAAAATGAAGGTAATGAAAGCTGGAATCACAAGAAACTACAGTAAGTTGAATTTGTTGCAAAAATCGATTGCAATCTAAAAAATTAGAAAAAGAGCAAGCATGAGAGCAGAAGGGATACGCTTAGAAGAAAGATAATAATAATAAAAAGGAAAAATAATAGCAAAAGAAGAGTAAAGTCTGCCATAGGGTGAGAACAATTTCAGAAATATATATTTGCACAATAATTTGAAAGAGATGCCTGTAGCTTAACCTCTTCAACTATTGACTAAAACATCATTTACGCTTCTGTGATATGAATTGCCAACAATTGCAATGCAGTAAACCCTTTTTTGTTGATTCAAACTTTTAAGTTCTATGATGCAACAAGCGCAGGCAGGGGGTATAGTCAAACAAAATGAATATAAGAGTTGGCCTTGAAATTACTCGCGATTCTAAGAGACAACGGAAATAACAAGCTTTTAACATCACCCGAAAGTTGCAAGCATTTGAACACAGAAGCTATAAAAATAAAATGAAAGGAAAATTACCCTAGGTTGAGAATGCCATTGATAGGATCCAGAAACTGCTGCTGCTGCTGTTGCTGTTGTTGGATCTGGTGGTGGTGCTGCTCATGATATTGTAACTGCAAACTCGTTCCGGCAGCAGCCACCGCCCCGGTACTGCAAGGCGCCCCCTTTGTTTCAGCAAGTCTCCACATGTACCATGAAGCAACCGACCGGTACGGCCTCCACTTCTCACACAGATGCTCCATCTGCGATGGCCGAGGCAACTCTTCAAGGCCGTGAAGAAACTGAACTCCTTTCCGAATACCAAGGTCGTTTATCGGAAGAACGTCCGGTCTGTGAAGCGAAAAAATCATAAACATGTGAACTGACCAAGAACCAATGCCATTAACCATAGTCAGCATTGTGAAAAGCGACTTATCGTCCATTTCCACAATTGAAGAATCAGACAGTATCCCACTCTGGTACTTCCTTGCAAGATCGTGAAGGTAACTAGCTTTCCGAGCCGAAACGCCAATTTGCCGCAGTTGCTGAGGGGTTAGGGCAAGAACAACGTCGGGGATAACGCCAGGCTCCCCGCCGCATAGCGAGATGAAGCGAGTGTAGATCGAAGTCCCCGCCTTATACGCAAGTTGCTGGTAGAGAATGCTCTTGGTTAGGGCAAGGAACGGGGGCAGGAAAGAGTCGAATGTCGGACGGTGATAGATTTCGATCAACGGAATGAGCAGTGGATCGGCGTTCCGAAGGTGTCGGATCGCGATATTGAGTTCGCCTTCGCAGGATAGCGATCTCGCGAGGATTCTCATCGCCGGTTTAGGCTGATGAGGCACAATCTTGTTCTTCGCGGATTTGGCTGTGGCACTTGATTTAGAGACTTCTGCGGCACCGTCGGTTTGAGGCGATTTGCCATCGGAGTCATCGTTTGAAAGCTTCCGGAGCTTCCGAGGACGGGAAGGTATTTTAGCGGCGGGAGGAGTAGGATTTGGAGAAGGAGCATTGGTTAGGTCGCCGGTGGCGCTGGTGATAGTAACTCCGGCAGCGGCATGGTCGGCCTCCGTTGGGGTTTGAGTTTGGATTGGGGTTTCTTGGGCCATTCGTCGAATTAGCGGCTAAGTAGGCGGCGGCGGTTGACGAGGATCACGGCGCCGATTGGATGGAATCCATCGCCAAATCACAATAACTTCGAATTTGGATTTTGTATAGTATCCAACTTCACTCCTTCCCTGGGAGAGTTGGATTTTGACACTTAAATAAAATAGAAAAAAAATTCTCAGATTTTCTATCCGCTTTCCACCCCCCGAGAAAAGAGGCTGTCTCTGTGCTACGGAGGCTCCATCTCTTCCCAGAGCCAGAGGAAATTTAAATATGGAGCCCACGGTGGGCCAACTCTCAATCAGAAAGGGGCTTCTTCCGGCCCAATTTGAGTGGGCCAAAGCCCAATTCTCAATCAGCAAATAATTCGAATTTGTAAGTATTTGACTTCTTGTGTCTTAATCATGGCAACGTCATAGACTATTCGATCACAATCAAGTTTAAGGAATTTTCATTTGATTTTTAATTGGGTCGAAATGGGGATAGTATTTAGCATCCTAGTTTCAATATTTTATATATAAATATATTATTTGTTTTTATATATAATAAAATATATATTATTATATATGTTATTAATTTAGCCAAAAAAAAAGTTATTTTGATGGTGTGAAACATTGTGATAAATTTCAAAATATTCTTTTTTATTTTACTTTAAAAAATAAAAATTTATGGAAATACTATTTGAAGTGTATTTTTTATTTGCAACAAACTTTTAGTCTATCGGGATCAAGTTTGGGGCACCCTGCCCCACACCTTACTAGAGCAATGAATAAGGTAAAAATTTTTGCTCTATTGGAATATGAAACTCAATATTAAGATTTAGGGTTGGAAGTTCCCAGGGCGTAGATTAATGGTAAAGGAAAAATTTGTTAGGGTGTTGCTCTTTAGGCTTTTAGGTTCATGTTCGAGTTCTGGGTAGAAGATAGTTTAGTAGGTAAGAAGCGATTCTAAAAATAAAAAATATTTGTTACCTTCACGTTAGTAATTGTGTTAGGGGTCAAAATCTGTCTGATAGATCCCTTAATTTATCTCTCTTGCTAAAATCATGAGATCGAATAATAGGGACGCGAGTGATAGCACGTAATTTAAAAAAAAAATTAAGATCGAAAAGTAGATAAGTTTACTCATCTCAATCCCATTAATAACATTAATTTTTCATTAAAATTTAGTACTAATGTCGTAAATCTTTTTACTTTTTATATATTACTAATTGTGAGAAAAGACAACCGGAGAGGCTAATGATGGAGCTAGATTAGATTAAAATTTTAAAAAATAATATATTAAAATGTGGATTGGATGTATCCCGATGACAGCTACTATTATTAGCTTTTCCATTTGCCTTAAGAAAGTCGTGGATTTATAAACCAATGATTACTTGTAGCAGCCTACATAACTGAAAACAACCAGCCCAAAACATTATTAAAATGGCAATATAGTTGTCTTTGTTTACAATCGCATTGACTAATGTCACTAACTCCAAACACAACAATATTAGGGCAACAACATTGAATGTCATCTGGGTATGGAGATCACGTATATCGCTCATAAAATAGTATTGTTATTTTACGAGTGTAAGAGAATATTATCATATTTTACATCAATTAAAGATGAAAAGTAACATGAATCACATATATATTAATTGACACCAAGATAAAAAATATGTTATTTCATATATCGATTGATGATGATCATATATGTTAGATTGTCGAGAATATTATCACGTCTCTTTTTGATTAAAGAAAGAAAATTAGGTGAATATGACAAATATATATTATCAAGTGATGAAAAATATTATCACGTCTCTTATCGATTAAAAATGAAAGTTATAGAAGTGTGACGATCATATATACTCAACAACGAAAAATACAGTCATGTCTCTCATTATTTAAAGGCGAAAAATCATATGAATACAACGATCAGATAATGCTTGGTTTTAAAAATGATACACTTGTATAACATAAAGAACAGAAAGAAGAAAACAACAAAAGCATAATTGTCTCTGCCAGTGTGAATAGAGACCACATGGTCCAAATCTTGATCTCAAAGTGACATCCATGGGACCTTGTGGCAAGGGAAGGACAAAAAATGTTTGGCTCTGTCCATGTCTTTCTGCTATTTCCACAATCAAAATTCATAATTTCTATAGATGTTTATTCCATCTGTGAACAACTGTGGGTACATTAATCATTCACATAGTGAAGCCAGCTCACCATTTTTTATTTTTTTTAATATTTGGCGGTCATAATTGGTGTAGACTATGCGTATCTAGGAGTGCATAATTGATTTGAATTGAAAAGATTAAAAAGGTTTTAGTTTGATGATTGAAGACCAGAGTGATTATTTAGCAAATTCAATTGACATGATTTAATTCCGTCTGATTTAATTTAAATCGATTTAAAAGGTTGTCAAATCTTGTCTCTTTTTTTATAGGTGAGCTGGTTTTAAATAAGTTCATATTTAAAAATAATTACTAAATATACTTGACTTTAAATAATTGTGATGGTGTGAATCACATATTCGTTAAATATTCATAATATTATTTGAAGAAAAAAAAAAAAAAATTAAGGAGTCGCTCTCTTTACTACTTTTAAATTGTTTTTAATTTTTTAAAATAGTAAAAATACGTTTATTTTGTTATTTTTAAAAATAAAAAATATAAAAAAACTCAAAATAACAAAAAAATATTTTGATTGTTCTTAGGCAAAATAACAAAAATACAAAAAAAGAAAAGAAGGGAGAATTTATTTATTTATTCGTATTTTATTCTTATAATAAAAAAAAATATTATAAGAGTTACTAATTTTAAAATATATATATTTTTTAAAAATATATTAATATTAAATAATTCTAATTTATTAAAAAAATAAATTTATTAAATAAAATATTATTAAAAAATTATTCTCAAAATTTTAAATAGAACACGTTTTTTAATTTTTTATTTTGAGTAATAATTTTTTAAAATGGCATATTTTTTAATTTTTTAAAAAAAATTATTGAAATAAAAATAAAATTAAAATTGAACTCAACCTAAATTAGAGTGGTTAAGGAGTTGGGGAAGAAGCAGACCTGTAATTAGAAGAAAAAGACTAAAGCCAAGGGCTTAAGCAATGTGCATGAGTCACACAGATATCGATCATTGCTTCATCTCTGTCATACTCATATCCATCTTCTTCTTCTTCTTCTTCTTCTTGAAGATTCTCTCACATACAGTTGCTTTCCCTTTCTTTGTCTCTGTCTCTTCTTCTCATTCAGCAATTCAACACTGAAATCTACTTCCGCAGCCTATTGTGAGACCGCAAGAGCAGCTTCAAAAGATGAGTTTCAGAGAGGAGAGTGACGATGGAAGTGGAAGTGGAAGGGATCTGAGGAAACCGTTTCTTAACACGGGGAGCTGGTACCGAATGGGCTCGAGGCAGTCCAGTTTGATGACCTCGTCTCAGGCGATACGCGACACCTCCGTCTCCGTCCTCGCCTGTGTTCTCATCGTCGCTCTCGGACCTATCCAGTTCGGGTTCACTGTAAGGCCTACTTTCTATTCGATTTGTTTTTTTTTTTTTTGTCTTCCCGCAGTTTTACCGGTTTCTTGAATTTACGTTATGGTTTGTCAATTACGTGCTGATCGAGCGATTTTGCTGCTTCTTCTTCAGTGTGGTTACTCTTCACCTACACAAACTGCTATCACCGAGGATCTCAGTTTAACAGTGTCTGAGGTGTGGTTGAGTCCTTGCTGGTTTGCTTTCAATCAAGGGTTTGTTTCTATAACGTTGCTAAACCTAATTATTGGATCAGTTCTCTTTGTTTGGTTCTTTGTCAAATGTTGGTGCAATGGTCGGGGCAATAGCTAGCGGTCAGATTGCTGAGTATATCGGGCGAAAAGGGGTATGATTGTTCCAATGGTTTTCTGGGTGCCCTATTAAGAGTCTTGTTGTTGGCTCGATTTGAATTATCTAAGTAGTTCCTACTTTTGAAAATTGCAGTCTTTGATGATAGCAGCCATCCCAAACATTCTCGGTTGGCTTGCCATTTCATTTGCTAAAGTGAGTCACCCTGATTATCTATCAATTCGATAGAACTTCTGCAGTTGCACAGAAAATGTGATCTTGGACCTGTATTTATTGTCATACTTGTTGCTTTGCTTAGGATTCATCATTTCTCTATTTAGGAAGGTTGTTGGAAGGATTTGGTGTAGGAATAATCTCTTACACAGTAAGTATTCAGCTTTTATGAGGTTGTCCGAGAGCAGAAATGCGTGATACAATACCTTAATTAAAAGCATCTCGTCTTTGCTTAACCGTAGGTTCCTGTATATATAGCTGAGATAGCACCTCAAAACATGAGAGGGGGATTGGGTTCACTTAACCAGGTTTGCTTCTTTATAAGCTTATTATTCTTACATAGTCAATATTGTCATAATAACAATTGCACTTTCGAAATCCATTAATTTAAATATCTTTTGTGGTTTTTAGCTCTCTGTCACTATTGGAATCATGTTGGCTTATTTGCTGGGGATCTTTGTTAATTGGAGAGTGCTTGCAGTTCTGGGTAATCCTTTAAAGCACTTACCTTATCACCTACTACTGATTCGCTCGTGCTACATTCTCATTTTGATTTACTCAAGTGAGTGTTGATAAGTGATGATTCAATTGGAGATGCTCAGTTCACAGGAATCTCTCTTATCCCAAATTAGACCCATTTTCAGCGTGAGAACAACTTAAAACAGAGTGGTTTGTTGAAAGAAATTTGAAGATTATCTCAATCTAAGGTTACCAGTTTGGTGCATCATAACATGGTTTTTCCTAGAAGAAGCAGAGAAATGAAGTTTTTACTTGTTTCAGAAAGTGAAGACAGGTTTCCGGATTTGATTTCTGTGTGGACCAATTATTGCAGCTGAAATTTGTTCAACCTCAAATAGTAAACCTGATTAAAAGTGACACTTGGCAAGTCAAAAAGGTCAAGCCAATGATCTGATGCACTTCATTGTATCCCTCTTTCCTTTCGGGTTTAGAATTAGGGAGAGGGTGATGCAGTAACATTCCTAATCCTGAAGAAACTAGGAATCTCAATTAAAATATGAAAGGAAAAAATAACATTCCTGAACAATTAAAACTCTAAAATAACTAGAACTTTTGATCTTCGTCATTACTGCTTAAATTTACTCAAGCTGAAATAGTTATCTGGCAAGTTATGAAGGTAAAGTCGGTGATTAGTTGCAATTTATTTTGTCTTTGTTTTGGGGTTTAGGAAGAGGGGCATGCTGAATATACACAAAAGTAAAGGAATATATAAACATCAAGAACGCATATCATGAAAAAGGAGTATACTACATGGATGGAGATGATTGGGGAGCTAGAATCCATGTTAATCGCATGTAAAACTAAAGCATGGTGTGACTGTTGTTCTAGGAGTATCCTACATGGAGAGACTACAAAGATCCAAACAGCTGACTTGAGGGTCAGCTCGTGACCTGAAAAAAGTCACCACCTGCCATTCTTGGAATATTTTTATTTTCACAAAAAATAAAAAATAAAAAATATAATGTTCCATGTAATTGAGTTAAGCTGGATTGTTCTAGATCCTTTTAACAACCAAAAATAGAACACAAACAATAAGGGTGCGTTTGATAGGGGTGGAAATGGGGGTGGAATTCATTTTCTATCCAAATTCTAAGAAATTCCATCAAACAGTTTTTTTTTTTTCCATGGAATTCGAATTCCATCTTAGTTCAAAAAGTGAAGATTTTCCTTGAAATCAAGGAATTGGAATTCCTAGGGGGTGGGGTGAGAATTGGAATTTCATGAAATTAGAATTCCTCCCCACTTTCCATCCCCCAATCAAACACACCCTAATAGTTTGTGCAATGCATTATTGGTTAAATTCCAACGTAGGTTTTCTGGTATTAACATGATTTCCATTTTTCAGGGATATTGCCTTGTCTAGTATTGATACCTGGCTTATTTTTCATTCCAGAATCGCCTCGGTGGCTGGTTAGCTTAATTAAGTAATTTATTTTTGTGTCTGCAGTTAATTATGTTGTCTGGTAACTGGAGCAAAATTTCTTTGTTGAATCCAGGCTAAAATGGGATTCACAGAAGATTTTGAAACATCTTTGCAAGTGCTTCGAGGATTTGACACTGACATTACTTTTGAAGTAAATGAAATCAAGGTAAAGACGCGGAATTTATCACAGCTTTGGGCTTGAGTCATATCTCTTGTCCCCTAACAGGAAAGATGTTCTGGCTCAGTGTTCAATATAGTGAACATGTGCAACTTTTTCCCTGTATTATACAGTACCGCTCAAACTAGTTCCACTACCATTTTTTTTAACCCAGGAAAAGTTGTTTTTCTTTTCCTTTCAAGGGGGAAGGGGTTTGGGGTATGTTATGGCAACTATCATGTACAATTCCTCATTAAAAGCTTATGAGGGAATGTTTTGCTGTTTACCTTCACAAATCGGCATTTTTGCAGTTAATTTATTTGTAATTTGTGCTCCTGTACTCTTATTTGAATGTGTTTGGCTGCTGCAGAGATCACTAGCGCCAAGCAGCAGAAGAACTGCAATTCGTTTTGCGGACCTCAAACAAAGAAGATATTGGTATCCCCTCATGGTAATACACGTTCTCTTAAAGTTTTAGTTTTCTTTTGATTTCGTTCTTCTGTACTCTAGCGTGAGAAACCATCAAGACTAATTATTATGTTCTACCTGGTATCCTGCAGGTAGGAATTGGATTACTAGTCCTGCAACAGTTGACTGGAACTAATGGTGTTCTCTTCTATTCCAATACCATTTTTGAAGCTGCTGGTAAGTTAAGTTATTTGTTATCCTTTCCATGTATTTCTGCAGGTGATGGTCAAAAGCACCTTTAGTATTGTTTTTTCCATTTTATTTATTTATTTGGCTTCATTTTAATTTTTCATCAACTCCAAATTGTCAGGTTTGTAATTGTTCCTGCCAGGGAAGCTTCTGGAACTGCCTTTTTTTCGAAGTTTGTGGTTGCTCCATGGCAGTTTGACTCAAACTTGAAGGCAGTTCTGGTTGCTCCAAGCTTCGACATTTTTATTGTAAATGATTCTTTTATTACAGTGGAATTGATGTCTGCTGTTGAGCAAAATTCTTATTCTCCTCAATTTGTCTGCATCCTGCTGAAAGTTTTGTTCTATACTTTATCTTCATATGTATGCATGTTATTTTATCTAAATAACTTAGAAATTTGTGACTTTATGAATAATTTGATTATTTTTTTTCTAATATAGAATTAATTGGCAGCAAGGGAAAAATTTTACTATAATTCAAGTTACATGGATTTTAATGGTTTTTGTTAGGGGTTACCCCTTGTTGGGATGAGATTGCATCTATCACATACAGAAATCATGAGAAAATAACACAATATAATGTGGTTCAAACTCAATGCATAAACTTACAATGCCTTTGCAATGAGTTAATCAGTTAGTCTGTAGTTTTGTATGGAGAAACTACAAAACCCTCCCATGATGATTTTTGCATGGACAAAATTGGAAACCCTCACTGTCCTCTCTAATCAAAGTACCCGCTGCAGACTCTGATTATCTGGCTGTGGGACTCTTTGGACACACAACTACAGTAACTTGGCTACATCATTTCACAGATTACTAGTATGACCTGTCAACAACTGAACTAGGGGTGTCTATTTATAGACAACAATTCTAACTAGATTAGGTCTAGTTTACCTATCATCATCCTCTACCTACAATCAGGTTGAGTTTTATTTGACAGACTCGATCTCCATCAGATATGAATTTGAGGAGTTATCTGATAGCTGTTTTGATTTTGAACAGGGATTTCATCAAGTAGTATAGCTACATTTGGACTTGGTGCTGTTCAGGTATGGTTTGATAGATAATTTACTAAATTGTTTTTTTCTAGTCCTACTTAAATTCAGTCTTGTTTTTGATTCCCCTCAAGCAATTAACTAAAATTTATAACAATATTTATAGGTTATTGCCACTGGAGTTTCTACATGGTTGGTCGACAAATCAGGCCGTAGGCTTCTACTTATTGTGAGTTTGAGCAACATAATATTTTTTTAAGATATCAAGGTGACTATACTACTTTGTATATTTGAAATTGAATGGTTAACCTTTGATCCCTCGTTGTAGATCTCTTCATCTGGAATGACTGCTAGCCTGCTCCTTGTTGCAGTTTCATTCTTCATAAAGGTTGTAATGTGGTGGATTTTATATTATGAACAGTCTTTTAAGTTTTTATTTCTTCTCATGTTATAACATCATTAATGTTTTCTTTTTATCCTGTTTTAATGAGTATCAGGATTTTGTATCTCATGACTCAAGACTTTATAGCATATTGGGCATCATATCTGTAGTTGGAGTTGTGGTATGTCTTTTTTCAATAGTTGCACAAGCATATATGTTACTGGTTTAACTTTTGGAAGTTTTCTTGGTTTATCTGATGAACTTTACTTGTTCCAGTGTATGATAATCGCATTTTCTCTTGGAATGGGACCAATTCCATGGATCATAATGTCTGAGGTACCCATTTTCAGTTCACTATGAACTCTTTATTTTGCTAGAGACTAGTTTCTCCCTTTGCAGCTTTCTAGAGTGAATCAGGCCTTGTTTGGCCTTGAGGTGAGGTAAGTTAAAATGGTAAAATGACTAACAAGATATGAAGAATGATAAGCATTATATTATTTTTTAATTATTTCACAAAGGGTAGAATTCTAATTTAATAAAAATTACACGCCGTTCAGGGCATCAAAACATTGCAGCCCTCAATGCACCCCAACTGGGGTGCGTGAGGCAGCCTGGGGTATTTCCAAACACCCCAGCTGCGCGGGGCAAAAAGCGGGCTCAAATGGCCCCTTAGTGAACTAGCAGTTCTTAAGCATTCTCAAGGTATTCTTAAATCGTGCTGTTGTGCACCATATGCAACTGTTATGGCAGTACCAAATATAAAACTTTGCCCTGTGGTTTACTGCAATTATGCACTCATTCCCGTCCTTTCCTCCATATCTGGCATTGCAGATCCTTCCGATCAATATTAAGGGCCTTGCTGGAAGCATAGCAACACTTGCCAACTGGTTCTTTTCCTGGGTCGTTACAATGACTGCAAACTTGCTATTGGATTGGAGCAGTGGAGGTTTGGCTTTTTCTCTCTCATATTGAATGTTTTGCCTGTATTCACTGTGCAAACACGTGAATATGAACTTTGCCATCATTTTCATTTACAACAACCATGATCACAAGCCTTATTCGCATTAGATGGAGTCAGCTGAATGAATTTTAATCCTTTAGCCATCTCCATCCATGGTTATACCGTCTATAAGACCATTATCTTCTTTGTAAACCTCATGCGCTACCACAATAATATAAGTGTAATACGACTAGTTGTCATCCCAAAGCACTAGCTAGAGGTGACTTATGATAGTTTTATATGACCATGTACCCAATGCTTCCCAGTGAACTACAAATGTGAAATTGCGCCAGGACAATATCAAGTCTTAATCCTATGAGTTCTAACTCACCAATCATTTCTATTTATAGTTATATATCTTATGTAAAACTTTATAACTCATATCGTACCTAAGAGTTGTCATCATCTTCATTTAAACGTATTGATTAGCATAAGGCAATCTCTGCAAAACATTATTAGAACTAGCATAGAAGAAATGGATTTGGGCAGTCTTTTTCAACATCTTATTTTGATATTAGCATTAATTTTAGGCTTGAATTCTAACTGCAATTCCTCCGTCGTGACAGGAACTTTCACCATTTATATGCTTATGAGCGCTTTCACTGTGGCATTTGCCACCATCTGGGTGCCTGAGACAAAGGGAAGGACCCTGGAAGAAATCCAGTGGTCCTTGAGATAATTTCTCTTCTTCTCTTTTTTCGAAGTTTTGTTTGTCTATTTGTTGTATCTTATTTACTATTTTACAGAGTCGAGCGCATACCCACAAACATTTGTTCATTTGAGTTTAATTTTGAAAATGAAAACCTTTTCTTTTTTTTTTTCTTTTTATAGTGGTGACTTTAATTTGTTATTATAAGTTCATAAATGCTGGCAAATGAACCGTGTTATTAGCGAGGCTGACAGCGAATTGGGTAGCTTCTCTTGTTTCATTGCTTCGTAGCAAATTGTTAGTCTTTGGAGATGTGATAAAGCACACGAGTTTCTTGTAGAAAGGCTGGTCATGACTCGTGACACGATGGTACACATGAATTGGAAATTGTAGTTGAAATTCATATGAAATACAAACATCATGTAATCCCAAGTTTCTTAATTTTTATTTTATCCAAATTATTAAGATCAGCCCAATTGGTAACACAAAAAGTATTGGTTAGTTTTAGGAAATAAATTTACTCAATCAACAGTGATGTAACTTTTGATAAAAACAGATGATACTTGAGAAAATACTCACATAATTAGAAGTATTTATTCAAGTAATTAACAACCTTTATTTATAAATTATTTAATTCCTTTTTAAAATCAATAAGCAGTTTTGTTATGTGTAAAAAGTGATTATAATTTTTAAATAATAATTAATTAAATATAAATAAATATTATTAATTCATTAAAAAAATACTTATAGTTCTGAGTGTCAAAATTGAGAGTACATAAAATAGCGTTATTTATGTCGCGAATAAATTTACTTAATGATGAAGCAACTAGTAAACTGAGAAAACCAAACACACTATTGTAATGAGACTTGGCAACAAAAAATAACGTTATTCACTTGTAATTAAAACACCCCTGAATTTAAATTATAAAAACATTTATTTAAAAAATAAATATAAAACTATGTAAAAAACAACATTGAAGCCCAACACTTTTCACAAATACTACAAGGTTCACAGAATTACGTTAAATAGTGATGTATCTTATGATTTTGGCATCCGATTTTAGAAGTCGAAATAGCAAAATGACCCTATTACTCATGATACTTAAACCCATGTCATTTGTAAAAAGACATCTTGTAGTTGAAAAATATTTTTATAACTCTTTATGATATTTTTTTTTTGCTCAAATATCTCATGCGGAGACATTTTTAAATTCTTGTGAACTAAAAATAAGAGATATTTGTCAAAAGAACTTAAACCACAAGAGGACTAAATGCAATTTAAATCAAATTATTATCCAACCACATTAGAAAGTAGACACCTGAGGAGGGAGAAATGGTCACCAAATAAGCTAAAGAGACAAATATTCCTTAGGTGACATTTTACAAGTGTTTATAACACCATATAAGTTATAGCCATTTGATAACTATGAGGACCCAAATAATCAAATTGTGAAAGTCAAGTCACGAGCTCTGCAAGTTGTGAAAAGTAGATAGGAAAATCAACTAGCAGCGTCAGCAGTTGCCGGCGAAATCTACGAGACTCTTGCACGTTCAAAAAGTTAGTCGTCAACAAGATTAAATGTCAAAGATTGGGGCCATTAAACGTAGGGCGGCGGCCGCGACTTATCTTTTGAAATTTGGTTCAAAGAAGAAATCTTCCTCTGGCAGGTTCTATCACTGTAAATGTATGCCCAATAGCAATGCTAAATGGTTTCTCTTGTGTCAATTTCATGACGCCACTAAATGGTAACCACTCCATACCAAATAAGAGATTGTTTGAACCTGCCCTTGAGTCACCCTCTTAAATTCGGATCATCAGTAAATGTTTAGTTTCTATCTTCACTTTTATCCCGACCTCTTTACCACCCTAAAAATGCTTTTTGTACAAAGAATTTGTGCACTCAAATTTAATGCATTATACATTTTAGTGTTATAAACTCTTATGTACAAATAGCATTTCTGACTACCAAACAATAGAAAACCCCAATCAAACGTTGCTAAGTTGCTGCCAATATTTGGGAGGGCATACTAAAATGGGGCCGAAGTTTCCTATGTTTTCCCATGTAATACTACTACAAGTACATCAATAAGAGTAAAACTCCAGCTGTAAGATGCACAAAAGAACACAACGAAAAAGAAGCTTGTTGTTCATCAGATTTCAAATTTATATCCATATATCAAAGGGCCAGCTAATAGTAACCATAGCAGTCTCCATCAAAGGCTGCTTCACAAAGAAAATTCTGTTTCACTCTGCAAGCGAAGGTTGAGAACAAATTCATTGAGTGTGTCTCAAGATCAAGCACTTTCTCAAAGATTAAAGACATGCAATTTATTGGAAAAACACACGTGCTAGTCACTTCCCCATGCCATCAATAGAACATCCAAAACATTTTTAATGGGGCTGGCAAGATTTGCCCATCAGAATAATTGGTGCAATTGGAAACAGCATTAGAACATTAGTAACACTCACATTACCCTGGCTAAACCATGTCTTTGTATGTCTCATCCGAGCTGAAGTTTTTTAGTAACTTCACGCCTTTACCTGTATCTGCCACATTGACAACATCCAGAACTTCAACTGGGAAGTATGGAAAACGAGGAAGAGAAAAAGAAAAGAAGGAAGTAGGACCTTGAAGGAGCTGCGTTCCTCAGCTAACTGATCATGGAACATTCACTTCAATGATCTTCATATGGGCATGTCATTTTACCAATAGATGCTTTCTCTAAAGAGATGGCACATATCATGTAGATGCCTCGCCCAGTAATGTTGTATGTGTACAAGGATAGGTATCTTCAGCATGTTGCATTATGTATTTCACTCTTAAATAAGATTTTGTCAGATTCAAATGAGTTCTGAGGCAAGATTACTACACAGGAAACACACAAATGACACAGAGGTAAACTTTCAGCACTTAACATTTCTATCAAAGCTTTGGGAAAAGCTTCACAAGTCCTTGTTCTGATATTCCTTGTATCAGGATGATTAAGAAGCGCAACAACTTAAATCACACGTTTATTTCTTTCGTAATAATTAGCTAACTCATACTAATAAAATACAAACATCAATCATTTCCGCCTGATTTTAATCTTTTTGTGGTACATTACCTCAAAACAGTTACATGCCAAACCAGTTCAGTGCTGAACAATATAAAATGAGTCACACTTTCATGTGCACATAATAGCACGGCAGTTTGAACAGTACCATAAATCATGCCTGATCTTAATCCATAAATGGCATCATCTAATAGCAATGTGGCTAATGGTGAACAGTGCAAAATAAAAAGTCACACTTTGATGTACAATTCTACAAAGCAACAGTAACAGAGAATAAGGAATCATACTTTAATGAATGCATTCACAACATTATCATGATTGCATATTCGTGCAGCATGATATATCCTTATATAGTGTACATTACAAGATCAACAAATAAATAGATTAGTACTCTAAACAAGAGTAAAATTAAACAGGAAAACACAATTAACGATCAAATGGAGAAACTCAAAGAAATAAAATAGCAAGACCTTGAGAAGACAATTTTTATTTTTTATTTTTTTATTTTTGACAGCTACTTTCAGTCTTGTAGAACACAACACAAGCTACTGATGAGCAATATCTTGAATGAAGCCTAACCAACCTCATGGTGACTACAAGAGTAGCTTCACAGGGTATTTGTCAATGGAATCCTCCCAGGGGCCCTTATGAGAAGGCTTGACATTTTGAAGTGCCTGCCAGACTGCACTATTACATTTGAAGCCACTCCCAAATGCAATCTGCCAGACCCGGTGCCCCTTCCGCATCCTTCCTTTGGCCTCAATATATGCCAATTCATACCAGATGGAGCTTGATGAAGTGTTCCCAAATCGGTGGAGAGTCATCCGAGAGGCTTCCACATGTAATGGCAGTAGCTGTAAATTCTTCTCCAGCTCATCAATCACTGCCCTTCCACCAGCATGTATGCAGAAATGATCAAAAGCCAGCTTGAAATCCGGAATATAGGGCTTGACCTTTCTATTAAATAACTTCTTAACAACCAGAGTAGCAAAGAACAGAAGCTGCTCACTAATTGGGAGCACCAAAGGACCCAATGTAGTTATGTTTGTTTTAAGAGCTCCACCAGCAATTGCCATGAGTTCTTTAGACAAGGACACGCCAGTTTTCCCTATATCATCTTGCTCTTGATAAACACACCGAAAGGCCTTATCATCCGCACCCTTGTGTGTCCTCACTACATGAACAAGCTTATACTTGGCCCGTCTCCTATCAGCAGACTTATTTGACAACAAAACTGCGGCGCCACCAACTCTAAATAAACAATTAGGTATCAACATGGACTTCTTATTCCCAAAATACCAATTCTGAGTGATGTTCTCAGTACTAACCACAACAGCATAAGTATTCCGATGAATTTGCAGCATATCTTTTGCGAGATCAACTGCAATCACCCCAGCGCTACAACCCATACCCCCCAAATTGAAACTTCTAATATTACCCCTCAATTTATACTTATTCACAATCATGGCCGAAAGAGAAGGCGTGGGGTTAAACAAGCTACAATTCACAACCAGAACTCCAATATCCTTGGGTTTAACAGAGGTATTAGCAAAAAGATTGTCTAAAGCGCCATACATAACCTGCTCGGCCTCATCTCTCGCTGCCGCCATGGACGGGCGCGGCGGAATGTAATGCATCGCATCGGGGACATACGTGTCCTCGCCGAGCCCCGAGCGCTCCAAAATCTTGCGCTGGAACTCCAACGACGACTCGTCGAAGTCCCCGGTCAGCCACGAATGTTTCATGAACCGCTCGTGCGGCGCTTTCAAGTGATCGGGGGCCCGATAACACGAGTAATCGACGAGGTAAACCGGTCTAGGCCGAGTCATAATATAGACCGTTGATCCGAAGACCAGAACGGCCGAACAGATAATCACACTCACCAGATTGTACTGCAGGTGAAGCCACAAGTGGCGAATATCGGCTGGATTCATTTGCGAAGCCTCGATTAAGATCATGGCCATTACAGGCACCAGACACAGAGTCAACAGGTTCGAAATCAAGTAATGGTAACCTAGCTTTACATACTTGAGATTCACGCTCTGGAGGAAGTCCGGCAGTCTCCGGCTCTGCCCGTGCTGGATCTGCACTCCAACCGTGGCCGCCGTAGCAGCACCGCCGCCGTTGACCTGCGCGTCGCCTCCTCCGTCCATGCCGGTGAACGATCCCTACTGCAAGGAGAGAGATGATGACCTAGATGCCAAATGTATACATACAGTCGCGCTTGCATATCTCTCTCAATCTATCTATATATATATAAAAACACAATTATACAACGTCTGAAATCGGATGGTATATTAAAATATATGTGGAGTTGAAGAAATCGAAGAAGAAAGGTCAAACTGAGATTTCTACTTTCGTAGCAGTAAAAACAACCGTGAATTTCACCTGTGACAGCGACTGGCCAATTGCAATCGTCCTGTTGCTCTCCTGCTCTGTTACTGTTATCCTCTTCTTCTTCTTCTTCTTCTTCTTCTGCTTCTTCTTCTCCTCCTCCTCCTCCTCCACAACTCATCCTTATCACCTCCATTTATTTCAAAATCTTCCCATCCATCATCTGTTCTATAAAATTTTAAATTTTTAAAACCCTATTATCTTGTTCCACAATCATCTCCACAACATTATCCATCCTTTACTTTTGTAAACAAAAATTAAAAAATATATATATTTTAAAATAATAATTAAAAATACCTTTTTTGAATAATTTTTGTAAAAATATTTTGTGAATTTTGACCAAACATAATAAATAATAATTATATTCAGATAAAAAAAATACTTTTCTTATGTGCCATGAAATCAGCCCATCATTAGAGTCTAGACCAGACCAAATTGGTCCGGCTCAGTTTAATCCGACCTTTTCCAACTTTTGGTCTTTGATCGACCAAATTGGCCCGGTTCATTAAGTCGGACAGAATGTCGATGTCTTTGTTCTTTTTAATTGAATTGTGTTTTAATTTTGAATTTAACGGGCTAATTTTCTTGAAAATGAAATATCTAATTAGCTTGTTTAAATCTTTCTAAATTGGAGTCGGTATGTTTAACTTGAGCACTTAGTATTCTATCTAAAATAAACTTTTTTTTTTCAACCAATCCCGTTTGTACAAAGAAATATTATTTTGAAATCCATATATTTAATTAGTTAGTAAGTTTAAAATCTTTACTTAATATGACATGGATACATTGAATTCGTTCACTTCATATCTCTATCTAAAATAACTTTTTTTTAATCAATCCCTAGTATGACTGTAATGTGGAAGTCAAATTGCTCGCCAAATAAAAAATTTCACCTCCAATGCTACTTGTCATTACCAAAATTTTTTGGTAAAACTTAAACCCCTTGCCAAATTTGGTGAGTGAAATCGACTAACCCATCCTCGCTATCTCTTCTCCCACAACGGGCATCGACAATGGAAGAGGCCCACCAAAGGCGATGAAAGATGAAATTAGTCAAAAAAAACATAGCTTGCAAATGCGCCAATCAATAAATCTAGAGAAGAGAAGTTGCAGACGAGGTGGAAAAGGAAATCGAGGATCCGACAACAATCGCATGTAGTGGAAGCATCAACGTCGATGAGTAAAATCAAGGGTGGCAAGACAACCAGCGATGTGTTGTTCATCGTCTTGTACAGATTCGGGTTTGTGCATTTGAATTTTTTATTTATGTGTATTGGATGAGTGATAGTGTATTTACTTATTAATTTGTATATTTGATTATTAATATTGTGTATGTGCGTATTTGATTATTGTTATAGGCATTTTTTGACCTAGCTTGGGCTATTTTCTAGATTGCTTTGGTCTGGAAATAGTCCAATAATTGAGCCCAACCTCTTGAATCCCAATGGACCTAAGGCCAAAGACATCTCAGTAAGGTCGCATAATTGCTAAAGTACGAGCTCCAACTGCAAGAGTAAGTGAGTTCCTAGCAATGCTTGTAGCTCCCTGGCTGACTTGATCAGCTCACAAAACGAACCAAAGAGCAAAATAACTGGAGATAATGTCCACTTGTCTTATCCGTGGTAGACTGGGTCCCAGATGATGCGTAACTTTTTCTCTCGATTTTATGGAGAAGACAATAACACATTGTCCCTCACAATGTGGCCCTACTGCCTTGAACTTTATGTAAATTATAAATATCTCACGCTATAAATAAGAGGTCAAAAACTATTGTACAGACATGAAAAAATGCAAACTGTTACTCTGTCAAAATTATCAAATGATAGTCGTGGACTAGACATTATTCTGGTTGAATCACGTAAAAACTCTCGCGTATTATTTGTTGATTGTGCTATTATTTTCTTTCCCTCGTGTTCATAACCATTTTATCAGTACGGGCTGATGAATCACAATCGACCAATTTTAAACGTCGATAATTATTTTATGTATTTTATTATTGATTTTATATATTTAATTATTAATTTTATATATGTGTATTTGATTATTTTGTATATTTGATTATTAATTTTAAAATTTATTAATAAATAAATAAAATAGGAAGTTAAATAGAGAAGAGAGTAAGAAATGTAGTTGGAATAAGTATAATTTTTTTAGATAAAATTAAAATATGGAATAAATTATTTATAATAATATAATAATAATAAAAAACGGAGAGTTGTGTTGGGGGTGGGAATTTATATGTTTGTACATTCTTTTAAGTTAAGTCTCTTCCTAATAATCGGACGGACGTAGTAAAGGCGGGGGGGTGTTGTCCGGCATTTGAGTCTGTGTAATGTGAACTGTGATGTGAAAGCGACCAAACATTTCAATGAATTGGAAAGCAGCAGAGTTCTGATATTTCTAGAACCTTTAGTCAGGTCCCAAATTAGCGGCTTTCTTTAATTCGGCCCAAATGGGGCTACGACACCTGGGATGTATAAATGTCGGATCGACAAATCGGATTCTATCCAAAAATTAATTCAGTTTAAGTTAGCCAAATACATTTTTTTACTTTTATACTTTTATGTTTTTTTGATGTATTAATTTAAATTTTTTATTATTTTAATTATATTTTCTAAGAATGTGCACGTTGTGATTTGACTAATTTTTAATATTTTTAATACGTCAAATTACATGTATAATTTTTCTATCAAATCAAATCACGCGGATTGATTTAGTGCACAAAAATTGTACCATATTTTAAGATACAATTTTTGTAATTTGTTCAAAACATTCAAAGTATTAATCTACCTATTTTTGTGTGTATAATTTCTATGATTTTATAAATTATTTCATTTAACTATTTAATCCATGAATGTAAAGTTATCTAATTTTATACATTTTTAATTTATTTATAGGAATACATAAATTAAGGATAAATCACACTAAAGATCACAAAACTTTGACGTCCTTTTCAATTTGGTCACTAAACTTCAATTCCTTACAAAGTGATAACAAAACTTTAAAATGTTTTGTAATATGGTTACTAAAGTGATTTTTTGACAATTTCTCACCAAAATTGCTAACTTGGTAATGGCCACATCATCGCCATGTTAACAATTTTGACTAAGAATTATCAAAAAATTATTTTAGTGATCACATTGTAAAAAATTTTAAAATTTTGTTATCACTTTACAAGAAATTAAAGTTTAGTGATCAAATTAAAAAAAACATTAAAGTTTTATGATGTGAATTACTCCATAAACTAACGTAAAGTTACCTAACCTCATACATTTTTAATTTATTTATAGTAACCACAGAAAGTCACCTTGGCACACAGCAAATCCAAAGCATGAATCAGCAAATTAAAAAAAAATAATGCCACTATGAGCGAAAAATTGTTTCCAATCACTCCACACGCCACCACCAACCCCTTTCTCTAATGATTCTTCCATCTACAATTCAATCCATCCCGCTGCCACCATTATATCTCACTACTCACATTCTGTCCCTAGCAACGAGACATTTATTGTCACAATCCATGCTTAGTTAAAAAATGACTTCTCTTATATGTTTTTAACGAAGCTCAAATGCATCGACAACACGAATCCTTTACTATACTGGTGAGATGTGCAATTGATTAAAAAATATATAATTTAAAAGTGCAATGGAAATAAGAAAAAATAATATATATTATCTAAAAATAGAATGCATTTATTAAAACTTAACCATTGCCTTAATAGCAAGCTGCAACAAATCACAAGATTTTAAAATATCTTATAATTTTAACTTTATTATAAGATAAACATGTGACATAGGATGCTAGTTATCACTTAGACCCATCTTTAAGAACATTAGAAAGATAATTTTATTGACATAAAAGTACACATTTTATTATTGCTGATAAAACATTAAAAGTGCTAAAAAAAACCATAAATCTTTATTTGCTAAAAGAAGAAGACTTTCCTACCAACCCAGATGCCACAAATCTTTGTTCCATCACAATATTAATTAACCCAAAAAAATGACCGTGATGAGTGAAGCTACAATGTATGAAGGTTAAATTAGAGGGCATGAAACATTCATTAAAGAATTAATAATGGGTAAAGGTTCCAAATTCAGATTGGACTAGAGGAGAGCCTCCTTTATCAGTTTTTCTGTGAGAGCTTTGGGGAGTCCCATGACACTATCAGTGGATCCAACCTGCACAAACAGCAGCAATATGGTACTTGTATCACAATATATTTTCAGCATCATAATGGGTGTTCCAAAAGTACTTACTAGGTATAGCATTGAAGTAGTTGATCATGAGACAACATATTTGATGGTACAAGAATGCGAGTGTCATCTTTATATAACCAGAAAAGAAACCTCCCATTCCATCTGCAACTAAGTTTGAAAGTACATTATTTTCGGGCAAATTCATATTTTTGTTCTTGTACTTTTATTTTCATATTTTATTTTTTTTGATGTGGCTATTTAAACCTTTTATTTTTTTATTATACAACTAAACCTAATTTTTTATTTAATTTAACCCATATACTTTGACTTTTTTTCCATGTGACAATTCAAACTTTTTGCTATTTCCGTTACACTCCTAGACCTACATTTTCAAATTAATTTAACCCTGTACTTTCATGTGTAAAAAAAAAAAGGTAAAGTGATATGACAAAATACACGTCACACTATTCATGTCAAAGTATAGGAATTAAATTAACTCAAAAATGTAAGTTTAGGGGCATAATCAAAACAATGAAAGGTTCGAGTTGCCACGCGAAAAAAAGTTCAAAGTACAAAGGTTAAATTGACTCGAAAATGCAAGTCTAATGGTGTAATCGAAATAACGAAAAATTCGAGTAGTTACATAAAAAAAATATAAAAGTATAAGGACAAAAATATAGGTTTGGCCTCATTTTCACATTCGGTATTGTGTTTGTTTACAGAATTAGAATCCAAAGGAGTCAATAAAAACACAGTTTGACATGCTTTATCCATTTTTTTTTGGGTTGTGGAGGATGAAGAAAGTAGAGATGGACTGAGCTCAAAAGATCTGGTTTGAGGAGAGGCCAAAATCGATGACCATAATGTCATGACTAATCTTTTGGATCAAACCGCACTCTGGTCGTTGCTTGTCCATGTGTTGTTGATATTCTTGCTTGTCCATATATATATACGTCCTATGGCTAATATTTGCAAACAATGCTAGAAATTAGGTGAACTGGGAAAGGTCACGAGACATACCACTTGTTTAACATAGGGTAGTACCAAAGGATGTTCTATTATCAATGCTCCAGCAACATAGAGAACCTTCCCCTCCTCAATCTGGACTCAGAAATAGGAAGAAACTGCATGTTAACTTATTATATAGGTTTTGAAATAATGAAAGAACAAGCAATTACAACAAAAACTATGTACCAGGTCATCAATGACTTGATCTGGTATGTCATGAAAATAGATCTGCAAAGTGATCCACACAAGAATTGTTTCACTTAGTTTGCATGACCATTCATTAGGAAGTTAAATATATATATATTTATATTTATATTTACCATGCAAGAGGAACACCAATTAGAAAACAGATTACACATGAACTTCCTCATGCAGATTGAAGGATGCATATGCCAAGCATAAAAATCATAAGAAACATTTTCTTTCACATAAGATCATTGCATTTCATTTTATGCTCATGTAGTGAAACCAGTCATAGTTTCAACATTTTCTACCATGCCAAACAGAGGAGCTCAGGTATCTAATTATAGAAATTCTCAGTACTTCATAACATTGAACCAAAGAGTTTGTATCCAGGAAAAAGAAGAAGAGATCATTGACTCTTTCCACATAAGACCATTGCACACTGTGTTCATGTAGTCAAAACCAGCCATGATTTTAGCATTTTCAACCATACCAAACAATCAGAGGAGCTCACGCATCTGATCATAAAATTTTGCACGGCATAAAGAAGCTCTGAACATATATAGCAAATGAAAGAGAGGGTTATTAAACGTTATAGTTGAGTTTCTTCTCAAAATTTCAGCCAGCACTTATCAAGCTTCAGACAGCATCCTTATAATTTGTGTGAGAATTTCACATACATGATATTTAAAGTACCTTTACCAGGCTAACAAGTCTATCTAATTCTGAGATTCAAGAATTCTAAACCCAACCTGTATGTTTGCCCTACCAGAAAAAATTGTCAATGATGACTGATATAGCAATAAAGCTGTTTTAACATCTGTGTAAAATGATTTCTTCAGCTTTAGAATGTCTAGGAATGAAGCACTCATTATTAGTTAATTTATTCGCTCGCACCAACATATGACCCTCCTATAAGATAATAATAACTATAAGACATGAGAGAACATATTGTTTGTGTCACATAATCATTCCTTCTGTTCTAATTTTTTAGCTCAAAGCAGGCATCCGTTGCATAAATTTCACCAATTTGGTTGGTTTAAAAGACTGTATAACAAAAACAGTTTCCCTATACCTCAAAACAACAATTACAAAAACTTTTGTAAGGATTTCAAAATGATTCGTGAAGCTGAAAATAGAATAAAATCATACCTCCACTTTATCCCACTCTCCTTTTCTGAATCCATTCTTGAGATTTGTAACAAGAACAGAGCTTACTGTCGCTGCATGCCCACCAGAATAACCTAAAGCAGATTTGTTAAGATTACGGGAATCACAAACTAATATAATAGGAAGTTGTGGTGCAAGTGAAGCAAACCTTGGATGAATTGCCGTGCTTCTTCCTTGTTCAATGGCTTTTCCCTGACAGTACCTTTATAGACAACAACCTCCAAATGATTGCAAGTTAGCAATGAGATAATGCAAAGTCTTAATCCATCACTCAACAAATCAGTAAAGGGAGCCAACAATGTTTACCAGAAGCGCATTTTTTATGTTTGAGGATACACAGTACAGATGCAGCAAACATGTCTGCTCATAAAAGGCAACTGTAGCAGATCTTTGTTCCTTTAGGTAATGAATAAACACTACATCTAGCATCCACATAAACACATATAGGGTTTATGTGGATGTATAGATACGTGATTCTCTCATAGTGCATGCAAGCTATGTATGTTAAATAGGACGAACTTTGCTCCACAGTTCCACCAAAATGGAGTAGGGTATCTCATCTACTAGAATAAGCTCCAATTCAAATTCCTTGCCCAAAATTATCCCATCCTTACACTTCTCCTCGTATCTAAACATTTTGAATCTTTATCAGCTACCAGTGGTCCTTTGATAGCCAATACAGATTAAGACAATACAAAATTCTTATCAACTTTCAGTGATAGATGTGCCGCCAGTTCTAGCATATACTCAGTATCCCCTTGAGGAACTTAACAAGCTGAATTCACTGATCACACCTTCTGATAGAACAAAAACAACATATCAAGCCTTTATCCTACCATGTGGGGTCTGTACCACACATTTCAATGTAAAATAGTTTTTCAAGTGAAAAATAGAAGACAACTCAAGGTTTTGGGCTAAACAAACAGAATCAACATTGAGCGAAATAGACCTGAGAAAGCAAATGTGAGTCAAACAGTGGAATGAACCTAATGTATTCACATCATATTTTAGTACAAATGCAAGCACAGATACAATACTCTTCTTTTATAAACATCTCTCCTATAATTAAACTCCTTCCTTTTCTGCAGCACTTTCATTCCAACTCTCACCATACAATTATCCTAAAAGTGTGGTTAGCTACATGAATTCTAGATGTCAGCCTTGAACTACTAAATAATATTTTTTTCTCTTTCCTGTTTCCCAGAAACAACTGAAAAGTTCCTGTTACTAACCCTCTGATCTCCAGTACTCTACCTTGTTCAGGGGGCAAAGTGCTCACAGCTAATATCTAATATCACCAACATGCCAAATCAAGAAACTTTAACCTCCAGGAAATAGGTATTCTTTATATAACCAGGCAGTTGAATAATAACCTAAATCATAAGCATGTTGTTGGCTACTTGCAGAAAGATTTCACTCACCAAAACATATACAATTAATTAAGACAGGTGGCTCAGCATCCTTCTCCTAATTACTAATTAGACATAAGTTTATGCATATACCAGAGGCATGTTATCACATTATCAAGATCAGCTGTCGGTATCCTCTCCCTTCATAAAAGCATGATAGGTTCAAATTTCTGATAAAATCTTGACCATGGGTAGAGACTACCCAACCAAACAACTTGGACAACAACATATCAAGCCTTAATCCTGCTAGGTCAAGTTGGCTATATGAATTTTAGCTCCTCAATCATTTCTATCTACAACAATATCTTCTAACCAAATATATGCCAATAAAATTATTACAAAGCATTTACATTCTCAAGTAATTGAATGTAAAGCACAATTGCCATAGGAAGTGGATTTATCCCAAAAGAAATCATCACGTTGCCACATTTGAGCAGCCTAGAACCCAGTTCAAGAAGGTACATAGTGTGCTTATAATGCATCCGTACATCACATTTGATGTAACTGGTCATTTAAAGCACCAAAGGTGAAATCTTATTTTTTTTAAACTTTAGATGCCAAATATCCTCCATGCATAGATGATGCTGGATGATATGCAACTTGATCCAAAACACTAATTAAATAGGCTGTAGCAAGAGAAAATAAACAGCACATACTGTGTCAGCTGCAATTAAAAGTGTTGGTTCAGCATCCATCCCATGGTTTTCGGATTTTTGGAGCTTTGATAAGATGGCATCAGCCTGAGATTCAACGCAATTTACAGAATCAATGAACAACACTGTAACAAAACCATTCCATCTTAGCTATGATGCTTTGCAGATCAAGACAGCAAAACACACACACAAAACTCTATTGAGTTGTATAGCTTTGGAAAGCAAATATGATTTTAGAGGTTAACCAGATTCTTATCTTCATATATTATTAGATAAGTTAAAACCTGTTATGTAATCTCAGCAGGATGTAACGGAAAACAATTGTATCCTTGAGGACAAGATATAATAGGGCATCCCTGATGCATGAGACTCCCACTTTGCAGGGGTCAGGAGAGAAGGTTGTTTTTGTACACAATCTTACTGTTGCTTTGCAAAGAGGCTGTTTCCACAACTCAAAACGATGACCTTCCAATTACAAAGAAGCAACCTTTCCATTGCTATCAAGGCAATTATGTAATATTTGGAATTCATGTGTAGAGATGCACGAAGGTCTAAAATTCATGTACCCGACCACACCTAATGAAATTAAGGCTTTGGATTATTGTTGTTTATGTAATATTTGGAATCCCATTGTTATTATTCTGAAGGATTTTACATACCTTTGCCTCTGCAAGGGCCATTACCAACTCCTCTGGTTTTTCTTTCCGAATACCCTTCTCATCTATATCTGCAGTCTAAAACCATAAAAGAGTTTAACTTCTTGACAACCATCATATATACAGCAGATTTAACCAGAATATACCATAATTGTGAAGTCATATCCCATCTCAACGAGTATTTTGCGACGGGCTACCGAAGATGATCCCAATATTACCTGTACAATAACAAAACGCCTGCATAAACAAGATTTGAAACATATTTTCACAGTTATGGTGTGAAAAATCCACCAGCATTATGCATACCAAGTGTTTGAAGTTAAACACATAATGTTTGCATTATACTCCATGGACAAGAAGAGTTGTTCTTTCTTATTCAAATCCAACCGTAAAGATACAAACATCTTCTAACTTCAGCTTTGCTCTCTTTTGGAACAAAAACAAAACAAAATTCCTTCTTCGTTTGAGAAACCCAACATACAAGTTAAACCTCATCCCTTTCCTAGGAAAGCAACACAAGATGTGTTTTGGAACAAAAACATAATTTCTTTCTCGGAAGAGCGTGTGATAAATGGAAGCAAAGTGATCAAAAGAAATATTGCTGAAATTTGATCATAATTTTCCATTGCTTTCCCTCGGTTTCTCGGGAAACAAAAGGACATTTCTTCTCTCCCCAATTCAAGTTGTTCGAGTTGAGATCGGAGAGAAGTAGGAATATCCAAACCTTGAACAGTGAAGAACTGGGCTCCATATTCCTGGGAGAGCTACCGAGTAGTTGCTCGAGTCCCAGCAGATCTTGCTTCAGAAGCGATTGAAACGGCACGACAACAAGCCACGTTCCCCAATTTTAAGGTTACAAATTGACTATAATCAATAGTTAGCTGATGAAGTGAAATAGGATTGTTTGGAACGAACGAATCTTAAAATTTGCTAATATAAAAAAAATAAATGTTACAAAAGAAGAAAAAAAATACATACACAAAATTTTATATTTGCAATGTGTGTGTATATATATTAAATTTCAAAATTAATTTTAAAATTAAGTAAAAATAAAATAAAGAAATAGAATAAAATTATACCCAAAAGAATTTAACATGCAATTTTCAATAGTAACATTAGAGTGATGAAACTCGACATTAGTGATAATAGGGGACACAAAAATTAGTGACGAGAAAAGATGAGTATTTTTGTCAACAAATAGTGAAATTTAGTGTATCTTGATAAAGTCTTATGTTTATTCATTTTAACAAATATTACCTTAGAGAATAGTTAGAATTAATCTTAAATTTGCACTCTGAAGGCTCAAAGTGACAATTTTGGCAATCGTTTTTGCCCTCTTTGCCTACTTTTCTTTTTTTGTTCCTCTTATTCGCTTTACTTCCTCTTTTTCGAGACCCTTTCTAATGCCAACCATATATCATTGTTTCTTCTCTTCCTCTTCGATGTGTCACCATCCTAGTTTCAACCATCCCTCATTTTCTCTTTTTTTCTCTTCCTCATCTTCAAAACCCTTTCAAGCATGTCGTTTTTCGTTTCAAATCCCTTCTCGCGCCTGCCATTCCAATTGGAATGACTGATCGAAAGGAAAAGAAGAAGATGAAAAGAAGAGAAAAATGAGATACAGTTGACCTAAAAAAGGATTTCAAAGAGAAATAAAAGAAAAAAAAATAGAAAAGTAGGCGAAAGAGGCAAAAACCATGCCATTTTGGCCCTTTGAACTATATTTTCAATTGCAGTCTGGATTAATTTTAGCTATTCTCATATGTTTATTTATATTTATATTTTTTATAACAAAAGAGAGAAGAATAGATGAAAGAGTTTAAAATACAAGTAAAATGTATTTATTGATATATATACGTACACATACATATATATATACTTATTTTTTCACTCTCTTCGTCTTGTTCCTTCTCCTCTATTCTCAATACACAAGTGTTGAAAAGAACACAAATA
Source organism: Diospyros kaki (assembly GCA_036245055.1). Taxonomy (NCBI): domain Eukaryota; kingdom Viridiplantae; phylum Streptophyta; class Magnoliopsida; order Ericales; family Ebenaceae; genus Diospyros; species Diospyros kaki. The sequence goes on from BSEG01000005.1 coordinate 46,485,115, forward strand.
AAAGGTAATGGAAAGAACTTAACAGTGTCTTCTAACTTCTCCTTCTTCGTCTAATATTCCATGCTGAGACTTCACTCCAACTTCATATGCTTCAGCCTACAAAGAGAGTAAAAGCATTAATATTGAGAATAACATTCTTAAATTCTTATGGAGACTTGTGTGGTTTAAATTTTTTGATGTTTAAAGTTGTAGTTCATTTTTTTTTATAAACATTGCATCTATTAGTATGATAGGCAACCAAAGGATCCAACAAATAGAAAAAGTTAAAACCATAAATAAATCAATCACCAAAAATGAGGCTTATAGAAACCTAACAAGCATTAGTTTTTTACCCTAATCAACAAACTCGACAGTTGAGCACCGAGATGTATGAATTATAGTCTATATGACCTAATCAGCAAACTCGTCAATTGGGCACCGAGAAATATGGATCCTAGTCCATACGAGGGGGTTAGTTGGAATATGTTTAATGTCCCAAAAACATGATCATGAACAACATTCAATTTTTAGATTGTACGAAAATAAAAACGAAAAACAGATACCACACAAAATAAAAATAGAGAAATGTTATTTTTAAAAAATGTAAGAAATAGAAATGCTTAAATAAAAAATTATGGATTTTTTTTATAAATATAGTTTTTAATATAAAAAATTATAAAAATATTTATTTAATCTAGAAATAAATATAAATTGACAAAACGTATATTTTAACTCATGTAATTGTACATTTTTTTTATTTAGACACTCGAAATTTTTTGTTATTTTAGAGACACCTTAAACTTGTAATTTTGAGTCAATTACATTCTTGAATTATGTAATATTGAGTCAATTGTACACCTTAATAAATTTGTTGAGAGCAATAAATTTAGTGGTGTAATTGAAATAACAAAAAATTTAGAGGTACAATTGAGTCGAAATTATATAGTTCAGGGGTGTTCTTAAAATAACAAAAAAAAATTATCTAAATGAAAAAAAATGTACATGAGCTAAAATATGTAATTGGACAACATAAATTTTATAATGGATTCAAATAAATTTTAAAAAAAATAAAAATTTTAAGTTAGAGATGAAAAAATCTCTTTGTAGATGGAAATGAGAAACGTGTTTTTGATATTTTTATAATATTATAAATGAACCCAAAATGTTTATGAAATTGTAGAAAGTGCTCAAAAATATTTTTTTTACTTTTTTGGTGTTTTAGAAACAAAGATGTTCCAAAAACATTGAAACGACGATCCCAATACGTTTCCAAGCATCATAACTGGAGGCCAATGCACTCTATGAGAAGCCATGGTTACGAAAACAACTATGTGACTAGAAACCCTTGGGTTGGATAGAAGGAACCAAGGTGGAAGAGAGAATTTATATCTACTAACCAGATTCATATGCTCGCACAAGATTTCTGGACTTGTAACACGCTACCAGATGTGTAGATCTTTGGAACATTGAGTCAAGCACCTGTTCCAGGGTCTCATGAACCAATCACAGTACCCTTTCTAGGAGGATGAGCAAGATTTCTGGACTTATAACACACTACCAGATGTCTAATCTTTGGAACATTGGGTCGATCGAGCACTTGTTCCAGGGTCTCATGAACCAATCACAGTACCCTTTCTAGGAGGAAGAGTTAAGTGTCGATCAATTTGAAGCCCATTAATCCACTCAGCAAGCCCTTAAAGACCCATTTAGAACATCGACAAGTCTTCTTATCTAATTAGTTTCGGAGATCTCCGTACGTAGAAACAAAGGCCATTGAATGAATACCCAAAAACTTCTTAGTCAGTCATATATATGATCCTTATCAATTACCTCTCTTGTTCATCGATGAAATCGAAGGCCTTCTCTCCCGCCGGTTTGTATCGGGGCAACGGAACGTGGCCGGATTCGATTTGCTCCAAATCTTCCACCAGCATCTCGTAGTGCCTCTTCACTTCCTCCGCCGTAGTCTTGCCGCCCACCGCCCTGGCCACACGCCACCACCGCTCCGGCGATACCCCGCCGCCGAACACGGCCAGCGCATCCTCGAACAGCTTGTTCTGCTTGGCCGTCCACGTTGAGTTTGAATCCATATTTCTAGAATATTATCTCTACTGCTGCAACCCAACTACTTCTAGGGTTTCTTACAGCTCCCCAATGCGGTGCTGTGGACAGAAGCGTGAGGCATTAATTTGCTCTGTGTATACATGTATATATATAGCGGAAGCCGGAAGGTGGTAGAAGCTAAACTTGGATCCATGCTTTGATGGATCACGACGACTGTGCAGTTGCTATATTTCCTGCTCAAATTCAAATCAAGTTTGACGTTGAATATATAGCGATAAAAAGCAAGATAGATAAGAATAGACTCAACAATCCCACAAAGGGAATGGTCATATGGTGCACATTAATGGAATTGTGCATGGTTTCGGTGTTATTGTTTAGAGGTAGGATCTATGTGATATTGGTGAGCTCGGGGTCTTAAACTCGAGTCTCGTGAATCTGTACTTGTTCTTTATGGATCTTTAAGTGATTTAATTTTAGTTATAAAAATATATATATGAGTAAAGATAAATTATATTTTAATTTTAAATTTGTATATATACCACCAATTATCATGAATTTATCTCATTATTGTGAGATTAATTATAAATGAAAATTTTTTAAAATTGAACCATGATAAATTTCTGCATATTTTATCTTTAATTATAAATTTTTAAATTTTTAAATAGAAGAAATTGAGATGTGGCATATATATAAATATATATTTTAAATTACAAATTTTAAAATGACAGGTTTTTGAAATTCATCACATGCCTTATTGCAACCTGAAAGATATAACTTTTTATGAATAAAAAAAATATGAAAAAAATTGTAATAGCCACCCCTGCATTTAGTTTAATTGTAAGAACCATCCTCATGTTTCAAAAATAACAATAACATTCCCTACTGATAGAAAAAAAAAAGGATAAAATGATGATTTGTTGATAATAATATTGCTTCCATGGTGTCAAGATAAACCAAAAAGTGTAAATCACATTAAGTATATATATATATGCTCAAATACATGAGTCCAGGTTGGTTGACATAATCCTCCATGTTATGAATGTTGTGTCATTGGTAAAATTTCAAAAATGTCTAAAGGTCTAAAATAAATTTATGAGTTAAAAAAGTGTAATTTTTCCCTAATCAAATGAGGGGTTCGCATAATATGCAAACTGAAATAGATAACTCTAAAATCTAAAAATCTCTCCGAAAGTTCTATGAAAAGAATAGATATCATCCATAAAAATTCTATTTCTAAAAAAATCTTGAAATATCAAGATAAATATTTTTCATGAATTTTAATTCTAGTAGGTTTTAGAATGTCAATATAGACATTATTTGAAAGGATCATAATTCTAAAAGATTTAAGAAAGTTTCATATTTTTTTATAAATAAATAAGCCCTAATTTTAATATATATATATATATTTTATACTGATTTCAATATCTAACTTAAATATCAGAGTATTTATGCTATACTTCCTTACTTCTTCTAATTAATTTATTTCTTACAGATTCTAAATAGTTTACAACAATATTTTCACCATAAATTTATTGTTTTGTTCAAGCAACCAAAATTATATTGACCTTTGATATTATATAGAAGAATACTACATTATTGAATATATCCAAGTATTATGCTTTGCTGGTAATAAGATATATCTTCTTAAATCTTACTAGTCAAGATAAAGATGAAGAATGATGCATGCTTTTATTTTATTGTTATTAGTGGTCTCTCTTATATATGATAAAATATTATAAAAAAATAGAAAATATTTATCAAAATATGTCATATGTCACAAACTCGATTCATGTCGGGGTATATAAACACTAATCTCTCAATAAAGTTGCCAAATTCAAATATTAACCCTTTTATTATTTTGTTCAACTACTCGTTTCTTAAATATTGCATGATAATTTAATCATAAAAATACATTTCAGAGCCCCTCAGGGCACAACTGAGTGGCAAAAAAGGGGATTATTTGTCATGTTGAAGACCATTAACATGGGTTCGATTTTTAGGGAAGATATTTACTTTTTTTTTAAGAAAGATCTTTATGGTGATATTAGTGAATCTAATTTCAAAGTGTGGTCAATCAAAGACATTTCTTGATTTACCTAGTAGCAACACTAAAGGGTCAGAATTGCTATCCCCTAGTAGTCAGTGTAAGTCTGGAATTGAGTCAATAAGAAAAAAAAAAAAAAAACATGTGAGAGGACAATAGTTCCGTAATTATAAAAATCTAACACTATGACTCGAATCCCAATGCCCGACAACATCAATCACTAATTAAGTTATAATAATACATGTAAAGTAGGTGTGTTTGTGGACTTGCTTATGTTTAGATGCTCGTTGCATCACATGACATAAAAGGCAAGGCTGGGTCCATTTGGATTTGGGAATCTATGCCATTTACTTAGATTTTGGAATTTAGCATTTTAAAATCCAAATCCTTTTATCAGAAGTATTTTGATTTGAGTCTAAATCTAACATTAATTTTGAACCTAAAGATTGAAATAGCATGCATAAGGGGTGTTATTTGAAATGAGTTATATAATGTGAAATTTAAAATAGTAAAAGTAAAATCAATATTAAAAAAATTGTTAATTCATGCATTAAAAATTGATGTGTCATACTAAAAATATCAAAAAAGACCCAAAAAAAATTAAAGATTAAGAAATATATAAAAAAGCCTGAACAAACCCAGAGAACCAAAAAACCTTCATGGTTTTCTAGAGACCACCCTCTGAGAGACCATACGATCTACTAGAGATAAGTTGTGATCTCCCGAAGACCGATCTCAACCGAGTGATTGCATGCTCTCCTGACATCTGATCACCACTAGGAGACCATGTGGTTTCCCAAAGATTGGTCAGATAGTTGGGAGAACCATGGTCTCTTGAAGATTGCCTAACGATAAAATATTGAGAGACCATTTCTATCCCTCAAATGCAATAAATCGCTAGGATAATTTCTTCTTAATTAATTTGGGATAGGAGTTCTACATAACGCATAAATTGAATAACTCCAACATTTGAAAATCTCTCTTAGAGTCCTACAAAAAAGGATAGACATTATCCATAAAGAATTCTAATCCTAATAAGGTCTCAGAATGTTAAAATAAAGATTATCCATATAAATCCCAATTCTGGTAGATTATAGGATATCAGGATAAACATTATTCATAAGAATCATAATCCTGTAGATTTAAGTTCCATGCTCCTTTATAAATAAATTAAGACTTATTTTAAAAAATGTACGTCTTTAATATTGGTTTTAATACAGTCTTCAAGGATTCATTGTTTTTAGTGTCTGACTTATAAGTATCGGAGTATTTGGGCAGGGACTTGCCAACACCCTCTAATCATTCTTTTTCTTGCAAACACCATATTATTTTATGACGACATTTCTACTTTATAAATTAATTATTGTGTCTGAGTGACAACAAAAATAATATTTAAAATTATATATAAATACACAGAATTTTGCTCGTATATATATTAATATTATATATAAATTGTGTATATATATTAAAAATTGATATATTAGTATTAAATAATTATAAGTATTATCTATATGTTTTAATATAAGAATCCAGTATTGAGAAATAATTATATACATTTTCAGGATTCAAACTCTATAAAGCATCAAAAAACAACCTTAGAGAAAATGAAAATCAAGAAAATTCTCAATAGAATTTTTTTTAAATGGGTTATCACTAATTAAAATTTTGAATTATAAAAATAAAAGTTGATTAGACTAGTAAAACTCACTTAAAGTGATCCAATTAAATTTATAGACCCGAGTACATCTCAACATTTATGTGCGATATGACTTGATGAGGGGGCTCATTAAAGAAACTCTTAAGACTAAGTCTCTTTCTTCCATTCCCGCTATAATTGTTTATGTAAGTAGAAAATTATTGTGAGTTGCTCCATTGAGAACTATCATATAGTTATTGAAGAATGAGAGCGATTATCTAGCTATAATACATGACTTTTCTTGTGTTATTCCGATCAATTAATATTGCCATAAATGATTTTAAGCAACTCTTATTCTTAAAATGATGTTTTGAGATAGAAATGCTTATTGTCCTCATCTTTTAGACTTTTAGTTGGTGGAAACTCATCTTTGTGGATGCCTTTCTTTTGAACTCTCATAAGCTTTAAGACCATTGTCCTTTGCCTTTGGATCTTGGCCTCTAAGGTGATGAAATTTAAGTCCAATTCACATAGGGACCGCAGCCTAGTCTCTATCGATTTTTGGTCCAGTACCAAAAATCAATTATGTTTATTAAAAATTAATAATAATATATTTTAATTATGATTTACAATAAATAATAATAATAATATTGATAATAATTAAAGCAGAAAATAATACATAATATATTATGTATACATAGTACATATGATTTTTTTTTAAATTGTATTGAAAATAAAAAAAAAATAGTATGGACCAATTTGGATTGGTTCGGTCCAAGCAAATCCTAACCCCAATTGGTCCAATTTTCGATCTAAAATCTTTGTGAATTCTAATATGAACACTCCTCTTTACTAATTTTGAGGGTCCAATTTGCATAATTTGTATTTATAAACAAATGTGTACCTAATTAAGGAGGTTTGACCTCTCTATCTACATAAGAGATAGAGTTTAAAAGTTAGGATTTAGATTAATTGTTGTCTCAAGATTTGAAATATGATAAGAGAGAGGTAAAAAGTTAAGCTTTAGATTAATTGTGTTGTCTCTCTCAAGGTTTAAAATATGATCATTTGCCAGCTAATAACTAAAGCAAAAATGTTCGATTATAGTAAATATTTTACTATTATTGAGCCATTTTGTATATAAATACGAAGGATATAAAAACTAAATAGTTGTCATGTAATCAAAATTGTTGGGCGGGAGATTAGGTTGGGCCGAGCCCAACTCTTGCCGTGGTGGAAAGCAAGTTGGGCAAAGTTATAGTTGAATCGTGATGAGATGGGTTGTTACCGTTGAAAGTAAATTATATTTTTAGAAAAAAAATAAAGAATTAAACATTGCAATAGACAACAAAAAATAAAAACAATAAGTAAATAAAGGAAAAAAAGTTTAAAAAATCTATGGATTGAAACAAGTTAAATCGTTACCCTTCGAGAATAAACACCCTTACTACACTAAAAATATTGATTCATATTTTCTCCAAAGATACAATAATCTATTGGACTGCAGTTAAGAGAATCCCCAAACCAAATAATCTCCCAAGAACACTCACAATAAAAAATTAGATAAGAATGATTTTGAATGTCAAAGAAATAAAAAGAAATTTTTGTAGAGAAATGCAGAAGGGTAGAAGTGATCGGTAGTAATTTTTTTTTTCAAAAGAAAAACTTTCATATTTAAAGTCTTCTTTCCCAAAGCTAAAAAATAGGAATATAAATTATTATAATACCCCTTTAGAGAAACTAATGGGATTTTATTCCTAAAGAAGAAGTCATCTTTTACCTATTCTAATAAAAATATAAATTTTAAATCATAAAAATCAACCACTACATTTTAAAAAAATAAAATTACACCTCTACTAAAAGCTTAAGTTTTTAGTCCGATGATAAAGCTCATAACCTTATAAATATAGAAAAATACAAAAAAAAAAAATCATTCAAAGACCAAGTCACAAGCCTAAAGAATAAAAAGAAAACTTTTCCATTTTAATCTAGTCATTCAATGACCAAGTCATAAGCCTAAAGTATATGCGTACGGGACATGCACGTTTTACAAGTCTTCATATACGAGGGACACACATGTCCCTTTCCATAAAATTAATATTTTTTTATTTTAAGTTTTTTTTTGTGATTATTTAATTTTTTTATTATTTTAATTATCTTATTAAATATATATTTTTGAGTCAGTTTAACTCCTGTATTTTGATCTTTTTTTCGTTTGACAACTCAAATTTTTTATTATTTTAATTATATTTATTACTTATATTTTTTAATCAATTTAAGATATACATTTTAATATGTAAAAAAATAAAAGTGAGATGAGTCAATTTAATCCTTTCTTTTTTTACACGTCAAAATAGAGAAATTAAATTGAGTTAAAAATGTAGATATCAGGTATAATCGAAATAACTAAAAATTTGAATTGTCATAAAAAAATCAAAATATATAAGTTAAATTAATTAAAAATTCAGATAAAAATATATAATTGAAATAATTAAAAATTTGACTGATTATATAAAAAAATATAAAAATATAAAAACAAAAATACGTAGTTGGCTTATCTACAACTAATGGAAAGTAGTGATATCTACGGGAAAAATATTCAATTATTTTGACAAATACTGCTCTGTTTGGGTTAGTTTTCGGCAGGCCCACCTCCCCCGTTAAGCCGCCGTCGTCCTTTATAATCCGACGATAACCGGTGTTGGAAGGCACTCAAGTTATGATTGTAACATTGTGATGGCTCGTTGACTCTTTGTGCCGACTTAATTTATTGGAAAATTTTGATGTTATTTGATTTTATAAATTCATAAATCATATTTAGTTAGTATTTTTATATAACGGCTCCCGACATTACAAATATTTCAGAACTACGGCCGAATTTATATTTTTGTAATTGTACTTTTATAAAAAAAAAATTTGTATGATTAGTTAAACTTTTTATTATTTTAATTACACATATATATCTTTATTTTTGAATTAATTTAATTTTTATATTTTAACTTATAAAAAAAGATTAAATAGATTTATCTTACTTTAATTTTTTTTTATAAGTCAAAATACAAAACTTAAATTGACTCGAAAATACAAGTACAATGATAGTATCGAAGAAAATACATGAGTTAAATTGATTTAAAAATACAAGTTGTAATTGAGACAACAAAAAATTTAAGTGATCACACAAAAAAAATGTGAAAGTACATGAGTTAAATTGATTCGAAAATACATGTTTAAGAGTATAATTGAAGTAACGAAATGTTTAAGTGGTTACACGAAAAAAACGTAAAAGTATAAGAGTAAAAATACGAGTTTTATTATCCTAAAACCACTACCATATGGGTGAGTCAAGAAAGTGTTTTAAATCCAAATTACTTTACAATATTAAATATATTACTTTATCTCATTAGACTATAAATCACCTACAGCTAACATTTAGAAAAGTCTAAATTATATCACACACACACGCTAGTTCTTCATAGAACTAGTCTTAACAATGAGTCCCAGTTTGGTGAGCCTCCTTGTCATTGGTTAGAGACTGTTTGTTAGCTTCAATCCATCATGAAGGTGGTGACAATGAATCCCGGATTTGACTACAAGAGGCCAAAAATTATCATTTTCTCCCTGCTTTCTTTCTGGGATGGAAAAGTCTGTGGCCTCGATTATTTTCCATCAACAGTTAACATCCTGTGATGGCTTGTCATGGGGAGTGGAAAGCTTTCTTCCAGACACCCAACAAACCCTAAGGTGAAGAGGAAGAAGAGAGAATTGATTGGTGATAGTGAAGAGTAACCCTAATAATTAAGTTTAGAAGTAGGTTATTAAACGGAAGAGAGACCTTTCCTTTATGTTGTGAATAAATTATTTTTACGATTTTTTTTATCATTGATTTTGATTTTTTTTTTGTAAATAAAAATTTTATTAAATAAAAAAATCGCTAAAACAGCTACAGTTATATGTTAGGGAGCCATGCCCCGAGCAACATAACAAAATACTAAAATATAAAGAAACTAAATAAACGAACAAAGACTTCCTCCAAACAAAAAAATAAGAAAAAGAAAGTTATACAATTATGTAGGGCTTTGCTATGTTGCCCGCTGCCGGGCAACATAGCATTTGCCCGACAGTGAGGGGACGTGAGGCATGGTGAACAACATAACATTGCCCCAACTATGTATAGGTGTTAGAAGAAGTTTTTAAAAGTCTACATCGAAAAAATTAACTCTCGATTATGATGTTTCATGTCTTTATAATTTGAGTTTTTTTTTTTTATGTAGTTTCTCGTTTAGATCAAGAGCATCCAATAGCTTTCTTATGATTTTATTTTCAGTATTTTAAACTCTTATGATCGATTCTTAATTTTCATAGATTTAAATCTAATATAAAAATTAATCTATTCAGACTCTTTTAATAAAAAAGAAAAAAACATAAATCATAGAAATCTGAAATATCAAAAGTAAACCATAAAAAGTTTATGAAAATGATCAAATCACGAACAATAGTACAATTTACTCTTTTCTTTTCTTTGTTAATTTGAAAATTTAGAAAATGTAATTTTTTTAAAAAAAATTATAAATTAATCATCTTTATCTTATTGTAACACAATTACATAAAAAAAAATTATTATTCCAATTTCGTTTTATATCATATCTATTTTTTATTTTCATTTCATGCAACCTAGTCTTTGAGTTCCTCAAACACTATCTAGAATCCATCTCCGATCCAATGTTTAAATCTTGCCTACTCCTCCCCATCTTATTGAATTTAGATACATTATTTGAATAATTATTTATAATATTTTAAAAAATATTTATATATATTACATAAAAATCACAATTACGTATACAAATACATTTAGGTTTTGGATTCTAAAGCTGTGTGTGGACACAGTTTTGAATTGGAATAATCAAAAGTTTGGTTTCACAATAGACTTTGGATGATTATCCTTCAATTATTAGGCCTGGAGATAGAGACATCGTGATCCTGCATGAGTACGTCCGTTTGGTCGACGACTCGGTCAATGAGCCCTTTGTGCTTTGGCTGCACTTAAAAAGTTAAAAAGGGCCAACAAAGCGTGTGTGCCCCACCGTGGAGCCCAGCTGGGCCTAAGAGGTGATTTGATTTGACAATTTAAATTTATAATTAATAATGAATTCTCAAGCGAATAAAACATATACATATAATAATTTTATTTAGAATATTTGAGATACTGTTCCTATTATTGGTATTTTTTTCTTATAAGAAGCGATCCCACAGGTAAGTCCGAACCATTTATAATTGAAAAATGCTATTAATACTCCATGAGTTATACTATTACCTATATAATGTAATTAAAATATTTAAAATACTTCTCACCTAAAGTGATGAAATGAGATGGTGAGATGACCTGAAGTGGTAAAATACATGACTAAAATACTCTTCACCTAAAACAGTAAGACGGCACAAGACGCTGAAATATAGTGAGACAAGACGATAAAATGCGAGAGATATTTTTGTTATTTATGATGCATTATGTAACTTATGGTATAGCTCATAAGATATCTATAGCATTGTCCTTCATAGTTTATCGTGTGTTTTGTTATGTGATGGTTCAAGACAAAGATAATTAACTTTGTTATTATGATTAATAATTGACAAATAGGGCCTTAATAATCCATTGTTGATCACATTTGTGTCATTATTAAGCATAAAAAACATTAATCATTACTAGAAGTACAACAAATTCTATCACACATAAGATATAATAAATATATGTTTTTGTTTTTGTTTTCACTTCCAAAACTTAAGTATTAAAGATGCCCTCGATAAAAGATTTTTATAATGATTATAAGCATCTCAACTAATATCAAATATTTTAAAATACTGATGTTTCTACCAACTTGGCTTAATTAACTCATCACAAATTTTGATATGTTTTGAAAAATCTTCACAATCTACCTAATAATATCTTTTTATAGTGATTGTGCATCTCAATTAATATCAAATATCCTAAAATATTGATGTTTTTATCAATTTGGTTCAATTAGCTCGTTGCAAATTTCAGTGTGTTTTGAAGAGTTTTCACGATTCACCTAATAATGGGTTTTTATAGTGATTGTAGGTATATCAATTAATATCAAACATTTTAAAATGCTATTATTTCTACCAACTTGGTTCAATCAACTCGTTGCAAATTTTGATGTATTTTGAAAAGTCTTCACGATTCACCTGATAATAGCTTTTTATAGTGATCGTAAACATCTCAACTAATATCAAATATCTTAAAATATTGATGTTTTTACCAACTTGGTTCAATCAACTCGTTGCAAATTTTGGTGTGTTTTGAAGAGTCTTCAAGATTCATCCAATAATGAGTTTTTATAGTGACTGTAAGTATAACCAATATTAAACATTCTAAAATATTGATGTTTCTATCAACTTAGTTCAATCAACTCATTGTAAATTTTGATGTGTTTTAAAAAGTCTTCACAATCCACTTGATAATAGTTTTTATAGTGATTGTAAACATCACAACCAATATCAAACTTTGTAAAATGCTAATGTTTCTATTTTTTATCAACTTAGTTCAATTAGAACATGCATTATAAATTTTAAAATATTTTAAAGAGTCTTTACACGTATACTCAATAATCACTTTTTATAATAATTGTAAACTTCTCAATCAATATCAAATATCCTAAAATGCTAATATTTTTACCAACTTAGTTCAATCAGCACGATGCAAATTATGATCGTATCTAAACACACCAAAAAAAAAAAAAAATGTCCCTAAAAACAATGGGATTGAAAAGTAAACGATTTGAAAAGTAAACAAAGTAGACGCGTTTCCAGCCCAGTCCTTTCAATTTAATCAATTCCATGTGCGACCCCACACTTTGTACAAATTCGTTCGTCCATTTATGATTGGCCACATTGAACCTGAGAGTGATTGAGGATGAAAGATGGATTCCCTCATCTGCTTTGACTGAAAATTTTCTTTTCCACACTACTTAATTTCCAGCCACCTTCGCCATTGATGTACGAGTTAAATTTTATAAAATAATATTTAAATTTTGATTTTTAAATAATATTTACGTTCCCACTTTACTCGTTTAAGCTAAATATACAGATTTGAACAATAAATTATCGAGTTCATTTATGAATAAAAATATGATCATTTATAGATGAGGTATTTTTTTTAATGAGTACTGATTTATATGATTATATTATTTAATAAAATCATAGATTTGGAAGTAAAATAAAGTTAAAAGTATTTTAGAGATTTATATATTCTTGTTAAATGAATAAACAAACGGGTTTTAATGAATTTTAAATTATTATATCGGATCCCATCCGACTTTAAAAATATTATTATTTTATGTAATTTTTTCAATGTAACGATGCTCTTTTATAATTATCAAAATTAGCCATACATATGAAAATGTTTATTGGATGGGACTTTCAACTTTTGTCTTTTCTTTAGCCTTTTTTTATGACCCCGTCATCTCTGGCCAGTCAACATTTCGTCATAGCATTTATTTGCCTTATAATAGAAAAAATATATAATTAATTATATAAGGAAGACTTGTTTGTTAAATTATTTTCAAAAGTCATTTTTATTTTATTTTTAAATGGTAATATTGTTTTGAGGGAATTCATATATAATTTTTATATATTTATTTAGCATACTTAAGTTATCATCAGCTATATAACGTCTCCTCGTTAAAAGAGATATATTTTCTTTATCTACTACTTCTTTCAATGAGAATGTGACCCGTGACTGATGACATTCGTAATTTCTACCATTACTCTAACTAATAACCGAGACTATTTATTATATGCTTGCTTATAGGTTAAGTTTTAATAAATGCACTTATTTTTAAATAAATTATATTATTTTTAGTTGTAATATAGTTTTATTAGTTACTAAAATATTGAAAAACACAATCCATTTATCATCTACCAAAAAAATTATTTTGGAATTGAAAATAGGAAAATGCTATGGCTGCAAACAAATTTGACAAAGAACCCTCACAAAATGACGTGACATATACAAATTTATAATATTTTTGTCTAAAATTAATAATTATTCATAGCAGTGAGTAAATTTATTATTAAATTTAGATAAGACTATTATGAATTTATTATTTGTCAAACTTGTATATAAGTATAACATTTCCCTTAAAAATAATACACCCCATTTAAATGCGAGATGTATTTATTGAAAAATAACTATAATATTCAAGTTATACAATGGTTTAATTCATGAGTATATTGTTGATACTCTAAGCAGGTGTTTTCATCACGAATGTTGTCATTGACGCAAATGTACCTTATAATGTTTAGGAATATTTATGCATTGACGATTTCCGTGTTTGTTCATGTCTTCCCAAGTATTTTGTAGGTGAGTAATTCAATGTTGGCATCACAAAATATTAGCATTTACATCAAAAATTATAAAGTGCTTGGGAGGCTTGACCTGTCTTTTGAAGACATACTTTAGCATCTATATACTGTTATAATCAAATTAATGTTCTTTATTTATTTGTTTTTATATTTATTTTTTTTTATTTTTTCGTTATGAGCTTCGGGATATGCCTTATTTTTAAATTATAGTTGCTTTGTGTTTTTGTGTCAATGAAATCTTTATTTACACAAAAAAAACTATAATATTTAAAATAGTTATTAGCATTATCCTTTGAAAAAAATATGCCAACTGGCTACTATAGTTGAGTAACATTTTTCAAACCTTTCGGCTGCCTAACTGCGAACGACAAATAGAAAGGAAAGGAAAAATAAGATAATTTTCCATTTCGAACGAGAAAAGGAGGAAAAATCAAACCCATAAAATTGCAATTTCATCTGAATTCTTACCTTTTCATAAATCATAAGTTTTCAACCAAAAGAGAGACATACAAATTGTCTTTGTGGAATGAAAATATTATTTAAACATTAAGTTATGATATTTTTAATGTGTAGTGGTAAAAAAAAAAAATGAGCTCAAATAATAATAAAAAAAAGCACAAAAGCCTATCAAAAAAAAAATCAATGGAAATAAGTTATAGCTACAAAAAGTTGTTGGATGATCGAGAGACATCAATTGAGTAATCAAAACCGAATGACTTAGACTAAAAGACAATCGAGTAACTTCACCCGAGAGTCTCTCACTATTCCAAGAGTTCATACGTTACTCGACCATTACTATTTGGAAGACTTTTGTGGATCTCTAATATCCTCACCTACAAATTCGAAAGAGAGCTCAAAAGATCTATTAAGGATTGTGATTTTCTCTCCACTTATCAATTTTTTCCCCTATAAATAAGATATTCTTCTAGTAAATGTATATTCAGAATTCTACTTTTACTACAATT
Organism: Diospyros kaki; assembly: GCA_036245055.1. Taxonomy (NCBI): domain Eukaryota; kingdom Viridiplantae; phylum Streptophyta; class Magnoliopsida; order Ericales; family Ebenaceae; genus Diospyros; species Diospyros kaki. Next base: position 46,500,182 of record BSEG01000005.1, read on the forward strand.
CTACTTTATTTGCATTCAAAGATTAAATTAATCATCTAAAAACCCACATAAAAGGTTATTCGCCTCTTAACTGATATCTTTTTTATAAGTCACTCGCAAGTTTTGAAGTTGCTTGTAGACTATCTTAATTCAAATTTTTTCTCACACAACTAAAAATAAAATAAAGTTATTATATCTTAACAATAATATAATAATATGTTATATTTTACTTCACATAAATATATAAATATTATTAAATCGATAATACCATCATCAATACTTTGAACATTATTCATTTAAGAAACATTTCTCTGTCCTAAATTAATTTTCACACTTTTAACTCACTGATTCATTAATGGCTTAGGTGACCGTACAAGTCCCCATTATTGCACCATTTTCTTGCCATTTCTGTCGCTTCATAATTATAAGATGATCGGAGTACTAATAAATCAATTTTTCCTTTAATTTTAAATAATAAAATATTACAAAAATTAAAATATAATAAATTATTTTTTTTGCCCTTTTCTTCTTTCTCCTCGTTGGCTAATGGGTTGAGTTTAAATTTGGATTTAGATGTAAAAATAAAAAAATAAATAAATTATTTTGACTATAAGTCCACTTATCTAAATTTGGATGTCCCGACAAAGTTAGGTTTGGTCAAATTAGAGTATGAAAAGAAAAGAGAGAAAGGTTTTTTTTTTTTTTAATAACTATTTCATAAAATAAAAACTTAAAATATTTATAAATTTATATTAGGATATATCTTGAGTGTGAAAATAAAAATAAAAAAATAATTTTAATTTATCGATATATACACATTATTTTTAACATAAAACAAAAATATACATAAATATTAAAAAATCTTTCTTCATTTTAAAATTGAATTACATATCGTTATATGTTTTATCTTCTCAACCATCATAATGTTTTTAATCTGAATATTAACATTAACATGGGTGATTGTAACACTTAATTATTTATTAAATTAAACTTTGAGAGAATCACGACTCTCTTCTCATATCACCTATCTTGAAACATTTATAGGCTTTTGATGTGATGTTGATATTTACGAGTAAGCTTATGAATTTTGCTAAAAAAATTATGATTTATGTGTAGTACGCACATAAAATATCGACATTATATATTTATAGAGAGAAGCATTAATTTTGCAGACACCCACTTTCAAAGAATAGGCCCGTATTAGACCAAGAACAATCAAAATCTGTTCTTGAATTGAAAGAGCGCAGCCTCAAGTGGGGGGAATGAAAGAAGGGTAATGGCATGGACGGTGGTATGATCAACAAAAGCAGTCATGGCAATGAGCCAAGAACAAGAAGCAACTGCTTAATAAACCGCCGTTCTTCATTTTCTTCATGTTCAGGCTACGTTTGCTGATCATGAAGGCCAACCCAGTTCTTGTCAAGGTAGCGACGATGGTACTCTTGCTTCTCAACTCGGTCTCGACTCAGGACGATGCACCACTGAGTTCCGAGGCCGAGCAGTCGGCGTTGCTGGACCTCCGGTCGTCTCTGGGCCTGAGGGCAAAGGACTGGCCGAGAAAAGCCGACCCGTGCTCCAGCTGGACCGGGGTTGAGTGCCGTTCCGGTCGTGTGGTCGGGATAAATGTGTCCGGTTTGAAGCGGACTCGCGCCGGCCGGGAAAACCCCCGGTTCGCCGTCGATGCTTTGGCCAACTTTAGTCGTCTAGCTAAGTTCAATGCGTCCGGGTTTTCGTTGCCGGGGCCGATGACGGCGTGGTTTGGGCAGAGACTTAGTGCGCTCCAGGTGCTCGACCTTATGTCTTGCTCGTTAACTGGTTCAATTCCACTGTCGCTGGGAAATTTGAGTGAATTGGAGGCCCTATATTTGTCTGATAACTTGCTTACTGGTGCAATACCTTCTGCGTTGGGAAATTTATCGTCTCTGAAGGTTCTTAACCTCTCGCGAAATTTGTTGACAGGAGCAGTTCCATCAGCCCTTTCAGCTCTTCAAAATCTTACCTTGCTTGATCTTTCTTCGAATTTCTTATCTGGGCCAATCCCATCTGGTCTTGGTTCACTTTCTGGTCTCCAGTTCTTGAATCTGCGCAACAATAGCATGGCTGCTTCTGTTCCTGCTGAAATGGGTAAACTGTCTCAACTTATTGAACTTGATCTCGGGGACAATCATTTGGGAGGTTCATTGCCATATGTTTTGCTTCAGAATCTCACTCAGCTGAAGTACATAGATTTGAGTCGGAACGCTTTTGATGGCAATCTATCTTCTGTTCTGTGGTCAATGACTCAGTTGCATTTTCTTGATCTCTCGGCCAATAATTTCACAGGTGTTTTGCCAAACATTACTGTGCCGTTTAATGCCACTGGTGCCCGTCTCAACCTTTCAAACAATCTGTTTTTTGGAACTCTGACTGATCTTGTGCTGAAGTTTCGTTCTATAGATCTGTCTGATAACTATTTTCAAGGCCCAGCTCCCAGTAGCGTGGGTAACAATGTTGTTATTACTGGAAACTGTTTAAGGAATTTGTCGAATCAGAAGAGTTTCCAGGATTGTTATTTGTTTTATGCTAAGAGAGGCCTAAGTTTTGATGATAATGTAGCCCCAGCACCTTCACCTAAATCTTCCTCAAGCAGCAATAAACGAGTGACATATATAGTGGTGGGACTGTTCGGTGGAATCGGTTTCATTATGCTTTTAGTATTAGTGCTGCTCGTGCTTCTGAAAACAAGGGGCAAGGGAAGTGCAGATCAGAGGGCTGCTAGTGTGGGGCCCATTCCAGGTGGTGGCTCACCACCTTCCAAAGCTTCTATTAATTTGTCAGGTTTGGGTGAATCATTTACATCTGAGCAGATGCTCGAAGCCACAGGTGATTTTAGTGATACAAATCTTATGAAACACGGCCACTCTGGGGACCTTTTCCATGGAATATTGGAAGGCGGCTTCCCTGTGGTTATCAAGAGGGTTGATCTGCATTCCCTGAAGAAAGAATCTTACATGTTGGAGTTGGAATTTTTTAGCAAGGCTTCACATCCAAGGCTGGTCCCACTCTTAGGGCATTGCTTGGAGAATGAGAATGAGAAGTTCTTGGTTTACAAATATATGACACATGGAGATTTGTCTAATTCATTGTACAAGCTTCCAAATTTGGAAGATGGTGGGCTACAGTCGTTGGACTGGATTACAAGATGGAAAATTGCAATAGGAGCTGCAGAAGCTTTATGTTATCTACACCACGAGTGTGACCCACCCATTGTTCATAGGTACTTCACCACTTGGCCTTTTCTCTGTTTTAATTATCGTGTTTCTGATGAAATGCATTTACTTTACTATGAGTGATAGTTTGTCTCATGGCTGTTGGATTTTCCGTCACGCACACTACATTTAACTATCACTTTATAGTGCTGATTTTGTGCTTAATTAATTGGCAACTGTTTTTGCTATTTGCTGCTCTGACCACTTAATTAACAAGCAGATAATGAAGGTTAGGGGTGCACAACATCTATGAAATGTCTAATATGAGTTCAACTTTTCACTTGATTTCTGAATTGATGACTGGTTCTTCATTCTTATTAAACAGACAGCATGCTTGTGTGTGTCTGTGTGATGTAGCCATGTTTTAAGTTCACAATGGTGGGAGTGGTTACTGTGTCGTCTTGACTGCCAAATGCCAATGTTAACTGGACACTAACAAACTCTAGAATCAGTAGTTTTACTTGAAGTATGCAGATGGAACATTTTATTGAAAATTGTTTCATTTAGTTGCAAAAAGCAAATAATGATGGACGCTAATGTTGATGGGGAAAAAACATACAGATTCCTGGTGGGTAACATACTTAAAGCTCAAATACTTTATAATAAAGTCTTAATTCAATAAAAGAAAATGGAATCAGGGATTGAACAAGCTGTGGCACCATGGAATGCGCCGTGGTGCAGCCTTAAGGTGTCTTGGGAAACTCATTGTTTGGTTTTGGAATAGTATAATCTTGGGAAACTGTGGCACCATGGAATGGGTCATGCTCCTTGATACTGTCATTTGGAGAAGGTTTAATTATCTTTATGCACTGCCATCTCATGAAACTTTTCCACAGAAAGATGGTATTGAAACTTTATTTCATCATTCCCTCCAGGGGCAGACTTATGTTAGGGTGCCCCTCTAGATTTTTGAAAATCCCTTTTAGTATATACTAAAAACAAAAAATTTAGGAATTTTACTAATATTGCCCCCCTCGCCCCCCAATTTTTGAAACCCCTTTTGTATATAATAAAAACAAAATATATAATTATCCTAGGCATATTAAGGGACTATCTAAGGCATAATTATCCTAGTGTTGAAATTTTGCCCCCCCTAACCTTCCATCCTATGTCTGCCATTGATTCCCTCTCTAGAGGGATGCGTTACGAAGGCCATCTGGTATAAATTTGTCTACATTATTCTTTTGTATGGATTTGTATTGTTATTGTGACATTTAGAAGTTAATTGATATTATGAATGTCATGCCACTGACCCTAACTTGGTTAGGATAAGGTGCAATTCATGATGGAGGAGTTCGAGTTGTTGAAACATCCTCTTTGCAAAGCAAGGGTAAGGCTGCATGCAGAAACAACCTTCTCTTAACTCTTGCAAAGTGGGGAGCCTTGTGCATTGGCTGGGGATGCACTTTTGTAATAACTGGTTTTTCGTACGTCAAGTGCAGTGATGGCTTTATTTTGATTGAACCTTCAGTTTTGTTGTACATGAAAGTAACTTGCAGAGGTATATCTGTGAAGTGATAGTTCTGAAACTTATTGCTTTTTACCTAATAACGGTGTATGGTCTCAGAGTCCAAGTTTTATGCTTTCCATTTTATCAGGGTATATGCCCTCCTTGTCAATAGTTTATAGAGTTCTCTTCATGCTATAAAATTTTGTGTCTACTGGCAAATAATTACTGTTATTTTTTTTACTTTTTGAAGAGATATCCAAGCAAGCAGTATCCTTCTTGATGATAAATATGAAGTGCGGCTTGGAAGCTTGAGTGAGGTGTGTGCTCAAGGAGGGGATACTGGCCAGAATGCGATCACAAGGTTTCTGTGGATGCCACAGTAAGTATTTATCAGTTCATAACCTTCTGGGGCATTTTGAAGCAATGCCTTTTCTTTTTCTAGGTATTTCTAATTTTGCATTCGATTTGAACTACAGGAGCTGTTATCAGTTTACTATAATATGTTAAACTATTAGCTTTAGCATCGATGTCTCTCATACAGGACCAACTTTAACCTTTGCTTGCTTGCTCAAGTGCCATTACCACTCCTCTTTAGTCTTCTGCTTAAAGAAGAAAATATTACTTCTTTCTTTTCCCCTATACGCTGAAAGCTTAATGAGCATGTGAAGCTGGCCATAAGTACCTCTCTATAAATTATCCATCTTTAACTAAGGGGGTGATGCCAACTAGTTCAATTTAAACAATTCATGCAAGCAGAGGTGCATATTTGTCAGGGGACCAACAGGGGATGGGTTAACAAGCAAAAGAGGGATCTAAACTGTCAAAAGAAGTAAAAACAACATATGTAAGTCATTGTAACTGATAAACTATCAAGAGACATTACAACATGAGGTTTGGGGATTAATGGTGTCAAAGGAACCCCAACAAAAAAATTTCTACCCTGTATTTCTTGTAAATAAGGCAGACCAGGTCCTCACAATTCAGGAAATCACTTTATACTTGAGTAGCAAGCCAGCGGAACCTGTCATACCTAGATATCATGTATGATGATATTTATGGTGAGAAATTTTTTGGCCCTTCAATGTACACATTTTTGAAAGAAAATATGTTTTGGCACATAGAATTAAGGGGTGTTGAATGTGGAAGTTGGAAAAATTTATCTGTAACTTTGCTCAAGGGTTTACGATATCAGGGTACTTTGTATTACAAAACTATGTTAGAGTAGCAGAAGAATGATTAAAATCTATACAAAACATGTAAAATACCATATATGGAAAGTATCGAAATGGACCAAATAACCTCATTAGTATAATACAACTAGGAAACAGCATACCCAAATTTGATAATACGTATCCACCCATTATAGTTTTTCTTTTTCTGCCCCCCCCCCCTCCTTGTGGTTACAGTGAGGCAGAAACTAATACTCTTTCATTATCCATCACCACCACTGCACATGCATGTGCTGCCCCTGTTTTAGGAGCTTATATTTATGTGGAAATAGATTATGACATTTGGCCCTGTATGACCAAAGAAAAGATGGTACATTTAGATTGTGGTTTTACTGAGACTGCTTATAGTATTATTGCTTTCAATGAAATTGTTGTTCCCTCTGCATTTTTCAAATATTGTTCAGCATTTTAACTCACTTTGCTTTTAATGATCTGCAGGACCTCGGAACAAGGCCCTTCTGGTAAGTGCAGTTCTGAACTTTTGTATGGTGTTTATGTTCCTAGGAAGTAAAAAAAATAGGTCTAATGTGTGACGTCTTTTAGGTCTTACCACTAACACCAATCCATTGTTTTGCTTACAAATTAATTGTCTTGGAAATTGACAGGCTCATCTTCAGCTACATATGCTTATGATGTCTACTGTTTCGGAAAAGTCTTGCTTCAGCTTGTAACTGGTAAACTCGGGATCAGCAAGTCAGACGATGTCAGTACGAAGGAATGGTTGGACAAAAATCTACCATACATCAGTATAAATGAGAAGGAAATGGTGGCCAAGATTGTTGACGTATCCCTGATTGTGGATGAGGATTTACTTGAAGAAGTATGGGCCATGGCAATAGTGGCCAAACACTGCCTTCATCCCAAGCCTTCAAGACGTCCTCTAATGAGGCATATCCTCAGAGCACTCGAAAACCCCTTGAGAGTGGTAAGAGAAGAAAGCTACAACTCTGCAATAAGAACAACTTCATCAAGGAGGTCCTGGAGCGCTGCTTTCTTTGGCAGTTGGAACCACAGCTCATCGGATAGTGGCAATGGTCATGCTGGCCAGGCAAACCGGGAGGGTCTAAGCCTAAGCGGCTTAAAACAGCCCGGCAGAGCAGGAGCAGGTTCACATTCACAGGGCAGCGGAATCTATGAACTCTCCTCTTCACATAAAAGATCATCGAGTGAGATTTTCCCTGAACCAGCTGATATGCAAGATCTAGAAAGGCAGGTTCAGAACCAGGCGGGCAGAGGGTCGAATAACGTTGTGTTCTGATTTGTGATCCATTCATTCGATGAAGTGTTGCATTGGTTGCAAATGACCCTTTCAAATGGAAGGATGTGGGTAGGCCTGGATTTGAAGAAAAATAAGCTTCTACGTGAGGGTGAGGGCAAGAGAGCCCTCAAGGAGGATTCTTTTATTAGTTTTAGCCATATATTTTCTCCGCACGGTCATTGTTGTTGCAATCATAGTGTTCCACGAGAACTGTAAATTGTAAAAGAATTGGCTCTCTGATCTAATCACATTTATAATTTATTAAAAAGTTGGGAACAATTTGATCTTAGAACTTTTAGTTTTAAAACCCAACACTCCACAAATGCCAGGGCTTCATTTGGCTACTAGATGCAAGACCAATTTACTGAGAAAAGAGTTGTTTTTAATGGACTTGAACCAGACATACTGCATCAGTTGGCAGCCATTCTAAATCCTCCTATGTTTTATATTTGAATCAAACATGGCCCAAGAGGGAAGAATTCACAGCTAAGCTATCCACATTTGAAACAAATGTTGCAGGAAACATTTACAATACCACGTCACTTCACAACACTTAAAAATCCATCTACGACAACAAGACTAAGCAAGCAAGAACACAGATGAACAAGGCAAAATGAGAAACTTGATTGAAAGCTCCGGTTCCATGCTTTCCAAGAAGCCAAGCAATTAATGATGTTTCCTCAAGTTGCATGACTCATCTTGTTGGATTGAAGATCTTGCCACATGTCAAGGATGTCAAACTCATGGGGCATGAAGTCCTCGCTTGGTCTATAGTACTTGTCCGGGGAATAGAGGCCGAGGTTGCTCACCTGGCTAGTATAGAGGCAGGCAAATCTTTCCACCTATGTAATTTGCAGAAAAAAAGTTACCCACCATATATGGATAGGCCATCTAATACCGAATCACCATAAAGCAAGACATCTAAATTGACCTGATGTGCAAAGCGGGAATTCTGATAGCCAGTCTTCATGAGTTGTCCCCAAACATCATGAAACTGAAACAATTACAAGAAACATGTCAGCTGTTCATTAAATAGGTGAAAATCTCTTAAGAAATGAACTAAAAACATCATCAAACATGGTCGGTATAAAAATTTAAGGACTGACTTCCAGCTGAAAATAATTAGTTTCCAGTTTGAGAACCCTTGTCAAATGCATACCTTTTGGTGAAATTGCCGCAGAGCTTGTTGATGACTAAGACGAACCTCCTCTCTTTTAGACTACCAAAAAAAAGAACCATCAAGAAAAGCGTAGTCACTGATATCTGCATGCTTTACTCAATGTAAAACACTCACTACAGTTATAAGCTGATCACAAAATTTGGTGCGCATTGAACTGAACGCTTACCAAAAACAAACAAATAAAGCAGCAGGTTCAAATAAGGTACTGCTAACTAGCTAGAGTTGATAAAGATTTGGGTACGCCAAATTTGATGAGGGATGCTATTCTGAAAATATGCCAAGCTGAAAAAGATGCATCCTCTGACAGTATTCACAGAACTGGGACATCCCATAAAAAACATATACTCTTCCATGAATGCGGGACATGCAAGAAGATAATAAGTATTAAGCAATTACTGTTGTTAAATCTGTTCAATTTGACCTTGCTTTATTTGTGATTTATAAACACCTTTAGTGGTAGTGGTTATGACATTAGGTAGGCTTAATTATAAAGAAACTTATATGCCTTCAGGGTTTTTGTCTTAGGGGTTCCATAGAGGATACAAATACATCATACATAGCAATCCTTAATCTAAATAGGTGGGGTTGTCTACATGAATTCCAGCTTGTTAATCATTTTTATCTATGGTCATTGGTCATATCTTTGATCAGGCCTTCATATAATTCAAATCATACCTAAGAATTCCCCAAAAAACATTCTTGGTCTTTCCCTACCTCTTCCACTAAAAACATCTTCCATTTCATCTATACAACCATCTATTGATCTTTCTCTCACATAACCAAACCATCTTGATCATTTATTACACATCTTATTGTTAATAAGAGCCACTCCAACCTTATTATAAATAACCTCATTTTTCGTTCCATCTTGTTTTGTATTGTTGCACATTGATAGCAACATCTCCATAACATGTCGGTGCTTTAGTAGCCAATATCTACATCATACATACAACAGAGTTGGTCTTATAGCCCATCCTGTAAAATTTCTTTCTAGCTTAAGAAAATTTTACTATCACATAAAAACAACATATCCACTTTTTCTATTTTAATCATCTTGCCTTAATTCTATAAGTAACATCCTTATTAATCTCTCCATATCTTTAGGTGATTGATCCAATATATTTGAACTGATCTTTTCTTGGGAAGTTTTAATCATCAAGTCTCATCATAACATCATCCATATTTATATTTTTCCTACATTCCATATATTTAATTTTCAATTTGATTAACTTCAAATCATTAGATTCCAAAGTGTTCCTCTATATCTCGAGTTTAATACTGACATCTTCTTTGTCTCATCTACCAAGACAATGTCATCTACAAATAGATAAAGGGCTTAATGCAACTCCCTGACGTAATCCAATTATAATTGGAAAATCCCTAATATCTTATCTACATGTTTCTACTCCATGACACAAACATTTAATGTCATGTATATAAACAATTCAAGCCCCTCCGTTCTCTAAGACCATCCATAAAACTTTTCTTGGATTTTTGTCACAAGCTTTTCCTATATCTATAAACAACATATGCATGTCCTTTGGTTTATCTCCAAATATTTCCATTAGACGCCTTAACAAGTATATAACTTCTATTGCTCACCTACTATGCATGATACCAAATTGATTTTCAAACAAATTAGTTTCCTTTCTTAACCTTTGATAAAAGCATACAAATTGGCCAGATTATGGAAGGTGAAATAAGCTTTCTAAAGATAAAATAAAATTGAATATTTGAAGAAATTTATGATCATCTATTTATCTTCTCTACTATCTTGTTCTTTTTAACTATATGTCTCTTTCTCTAAACCATGCCTCTCTCATCATTATCCACCTCCCTTTGCATGCTTCGGTCACTCTAGTCTTCTATCTCAATTTTCTATCCTTACTCCTATCATCTCTTTCCTCAACAATAAAATTGTTACCCATCACATATTAGACAACAGTAACCAAATGATCATGCTAAATTGAGCATGTTTCCATCTAATTCATTCCAAAATAGAAAAGTATGTAATAAGAAGAAGTTTCCACCATCGGTTTTGGGTGTCAAAACAACATGATTCCATCTATACCAAATAATAAGCAACAAAAGAAACACAGACCAACCTCCAACTGCGCAAGCTCAAATGATAGCCCTTGCTTCTCCCCACCATCAAGTCCTTCAAACCTAAACCAAGAAGTGGAACCTTTAATTACAATAATAAATGGACTATATTGAGATAACAACATTTAAAAAACACCACAAGCCACACAGAAATAGATAACATTCCTTGAAAACAATAACCAATATATCAGAAATTGTTGGAATATCAAATCAAAAAGTTTGAATATGGATAAGACCAAGAGATAAGGTTGGTTGGAGATAAATTTGAATACAGATGAGACCAAGAGAAAAGGTTGGTTGGAGATAAATTTGAATACAGATGAGACCAAGAGAAAAGGTTGGTTGGAGATAAGGGAAGATTCAAATAATTAAACTGATAAAGAGGTAAGTTCTTAAGAAATAGGAGGCATTTGATTTCAAGTGATAAGTCCAGCTTTAGTGATAAACATTATCCTCTAAATATATTCAATTTTTCTGTTTTTTAGGAGATGTTGTAGAGGAATTCTTGCATATATACGCCATTCGTATACTCAATAAAATTATTGAAGCAATTTTTCATTTCATTAAGATTTTTTTCTTCCTCTCTAATCGAGCATTCTTCCAACATTGCTTCAATCAGATGTTTTTTCACTTTTGTTCATGGTATCAGAGCCAGCAATTCTTCTGGCTGACTCCTTCCCTTCCAATTATCTCATCTAAACTTACCCATCCCTGTGCTCATGGCAGATAATACATCTTTTCATTGATAGTCCTTCTACCACCTCTTTGATTTGCGATGCTCCATCTCAATCTATGCCTTCCATCCCTTCAAACCTTGATTTCCATTCCCTTCAAAATACCCAACACAGATTGAATGGGACAAATTTCCGAGAATGGTTCCACTCAGTCTTGTTGGTAAAGAAGGGTAATGGAAAAGTAGGTTAACTTGATGGATCTCTTCCCATGCCACCTAAAACAGCACCAAACTCCTCAACCTAGGAGGCTGGGAATTCTATTGTAATGGCTTGACTCATAAATTCCATGGAACCAAAAATAGGAAGGACTTACCTATTCTACAAAACTGCAAAGGACATTTGGACAGCAATGCAAGAAATCTATGCAAACCTCGAAAACACCTCACAATACTTTGAGATTCAATCAGCCATCAAGACTACTCAACAAGGTAATATGCCAGTGACTGAATATTACAATGTTCTAACAGCATTATGGCAAGAAATGGATCTATTCTATGACATAAACTGGCACTGTTCTGAAGACAGTGCCAAATATATCAAAATGCTTGAGAAGGAAAGAGTGTTTGATTTTTTACATGAACACAAGAAGGACTTGGATGGAGTTCGTGGCCGACTCCTAGGTTCTAAACCTTTTCCCTCCATTCATGAGGCCTTTGCTGAAATTAGAACAGAGGAAAGTCGCAAGAAGGTGATGCTTAACAACTCATCTCCTCTGGATATAGGTATTCAAAACTCTGCTTTGGTAGTTCATTAGAATAGTCCATTCCATCAGAAAAATCAGAAGAATAAAGACAAGAATCTATGGTGTGATTACTGCAACAAATCTAATCACACCAAGGAGACTTGTTGGAAACTACACAGAAAACCTACAAATTGGAAATCAAAGAATCAAAAGGACCAACCTAAGGTGACCCATATGACTAAATCAGTTCCAGCAGAGGAGAAACCTGTCAATACTCCATTTACTGCAGAACAGATGAAAATTTTAAGAAATCTATTATCTCAATCCAAGGTATCTAAAGAACCTAAACATATAGTCCCTAATACTGTAGTTGATCAATGAGGTAAGTTTCACTTCTCCTTGTTATCTCATTGAAAATCTAAAAATTCAAGGAAGATGATTGACATTGTTGAAGGAAAAAATGGTCTCTATTTTCTGTCTAGTCCCATTCCTTACAGATCTTTAAATTTAGTTTATGTGCATATTATGTTATGGCACAAGCGATTAGGTCATCCTAGTTTTGTTTACCTAAAACGCTTGTACCCTAGATTATTTGATAATAAAGACATTGTTTCTTTCAATTGTGAACAATGTGTTCTTGCCAAACAATCTCGTAATTTTCATCCTCCTTGCACTCATAAACCTTCCATACCCTTTCATCTCATTCATACTGATATTTGGAGACCAACGTGAGTTCCAACCTTAACTGGTACTCACTGGTTTATTACTTTTATTGATGATCATTCAAGAGAGTGTTGGGTTTATCTAATGAAAGAGAAATCTGAAGCCAGTGCAATTTTTATTCGATTTCATAGACATGTACAAAATCTATTTTAATCCTCTATTCATATACTTAAATCGGATAATGGGAGGGAATACTTTGGCCCAAATTTCACAAAATACCTTTCTGATTATGGTATTTTTCATCAAAGCACTTGCCCTTACATCCTACAACAAAATGTGATAGCTAAAAGAAAAAACAGGCACCTCCTTGAAGTTGCTAGATCCATTATGTTCTCTTGCAATGTTCCTAACTCCTTTTAGGGGGAAGCTATGTTAACTGTTGCATACCTAATTAACATGCTTCCTTCTAAAACCCTTAAATTCAAAACTCCTTTGAGTTGTTTGCTGAAAACCTTTCCTAACATCCATATTCTTAACTCTCTTACCCCAGGGGTCTTTGGCTGCACTACTTTTGTTTGTATTCCATCTATACATCGGAGTAAACTAGATAACAAAAGTCTGAAATTTATTTTTGTTGGCTATTCTCTGACACAACAAGGGTACAAGTGTTATTCTCCTACAGCCAAACCATTCTATGTGTCATGTGATGTTTTCTTCCTTGAACACCAACCCTACTTCTCTTTAGGGGGAGATATCCACAGAAGAGAAGCAGTGGGACTCATCTCTATCTCTTCCTATTGTTCTGCCTCTCATTGTTTCTACAAATCCTTCTCCATTGAAAAAGACGAATGTCCCTGAACATATTCCAGAATTATGTGCAAAGGGAGTAGAAAACTCTATTGACATGCCTCAACCCACTGATCAGCCCCTTAAAGTCTATTCAAGGAGACCTAAAACTTCTTCTCAAATCCAATCATCTGAGTTAAATGCAAGTTCTAACCTAGAAGAAAAGAGAATTGAGGATAATCTAGATGTACCTATTGCTATAAGAAAGGGAGTGAGGTCTTGCACCTAACATCCTATCTCAAACTATCATACTTATGCTAAGATATCTCCGAAGTATAGGGCATTCACTGCTTCAGTTGATGAGGTAAAAGTTCCTACAAATATACAATAGGCTTTGAAAAATCCTAAGTGGAAAGAGGTTGTATTAGAGGAAATGAAGGCCTTGGTTGACAATCAAACTTGGGACATTGTTGAGCCACCCAAAGACAAGAAAATAGTGGACTGCAAGTGGATATTTATAATAAAATATAATGTTGATGGAAAAATTGATAGGTATAAGGCACAGTTGGTTGCACAAGACTTTACTCAAACATATGGAATAGATTATGAAGAGACTTTTACTCCTGTAGCTAAATTGAATTCCATTAGAGTATTACTATCTATGGCTGCAAATGTAGATTGAGAACTTCACCAATTAGACACAAAGAATGGCTTCTTGAAAGGAAGTTTGGAAGAAGAAGTTTTCACGCAAATACCTCCTAGTTTTGAATCATTTGAAAATCAAAGTAAGGTATGCAAACCAAAGAAGGCCCTTTATGGTGTAAAGCAATCACTCAGGGCATGGTTTACAAAATTTAGTGCAACTATGAAGAAGCTTGGCTATCAACAGGGGCAAGCTAATCACACTGTGCTTATGAAGCAAACTAAAAATGGAAAATATATTCTAATTGTGTATGTGGATGACATGATTCTTACAAGTGATGATGTTGTAGGGATTCAACAACTAAAAGAGTGTCTACAAGCTGAGTTTCAAGTGAACGACCTTGGAACACTTAAATACTTCCTTGGCATGGAAGTGCAAGGAGTAAAAAAGGTATTTTCATTACTTAGAGGAAATATACTCTAGATCTTCTCACTAAAATAGGAAAAATAGGTTGCAGACCTGCAAGCACTCATTTGGAACAGAATTGGAAATCAAGGAGCACAGAGGCTTGAATATCCTATGGATAAGGCAAAATACCAAAGACTGTAGGAAAATTGATCTATCTATCTCTAACAAGACCAGATATTGCATTTAGTGTAAGTGTTGTAAGACAATTTATGCATGCTCCTGTATAAAGACATCTACATGCAGTAAACCATATTCTCAAATACCTCAAGGGTACACCAAGAAAGGGCCTATTGTTCAAAAAATGTGATAACAGTGAAATAGAATGCTATACTGATACATATTAGGCAGGAGTTGTTGAAGACAGTAAATCTACTTCAGGATACTGCACTAAATTATTGATATGGTCACCGATCAAGACCCAACCCAAGGCCGACCCGACGACACCAGATCAATATTTTAATACTTCTTAAGTTTTAGAATTCTACTTGATTTAGGATTCTACTTCATGTTTCTACTTGATTTAGGATTCTACTTCATATTTGATTAGAGTTTTAGGATTCTAGTTGAATTTTACTTAGGATTTATTTCTATTAAGATTCTAGTTGACTTTTACTTAGGATTTATTTTTATGAGGATTCTAGTTGAATTTTAGTTACAAATATTAGATGGATTTGGATTAGCCAAACACTATAAATATACCTAGAAGTTAGGGGTTGTAATCAAGTTTTCTCAATACAAATTTAAGTAACATATTTAGATTTTCTTAGCAAAATAATCTTGTTTTTTACGTCTTCTTGAAAGACAAGCTTCAGCCATTGAAGTTTGTTCTTTGAAGGGTTTATTTTGGTGTGTTTTTTTTACACACGCATGGCATGCTGCGTCAATTATAGGGAAATCTAGTTACTTGGAAGAGTAAAAAGCAATCAATGGTAGCTAAACACAGTGCAAAAGCAGAGTATAGAGTAATTGCCAAAGGAATATGTGAATTAATCTGGTTGAAAAGATTGTTACACAACTTAAAGGTATCATGGGATGCGCCTATGAAGTTGTACAGTGATAGCAAATCAGCCATTAACATAGTTCACAATCCAATTCAGGATGATAGGATAAAGCATGTAAGGATTGATCGACACTTCATCAAGATTGAAATAGAAAACAGGAACAATTATCCTCTCGTACATTCCAACTCAATATCAAGAGGCTGATATTCTAACTAAAGTTATGTCCAAGCCAAGTTTTGAAGTGTTAATTAGCAAGCTGGGAATGATTGATATCTATTCACCAGCTTAAGGGGGGAGTGTTGGAATATCAAATCAAAAAGTTTGAATACGGATAAGACCCAAAGATAAGGTTGGTTGGAGACAAATTTGAATACAGATGAGACCAAGAGATAAGGTTGGCTGGAGATAAGAGAAGATTCAAATAATTAAACTGATAAAGAGGTAAGTTCCTAAGAAAAAGGAGGCATTTGATTTCAAATGATAAGTCTAGCTTTAGTGATAAACTTTATCCTTTAAAGATATTCAATTTTCCTGTTTTTTAGGAGATGTTGTAGAGATATTCTTGTATATATACCCCATTCGTATACTCAATAAAATTACTGAAGCAGTTTTCCATTTCATTGAGATTTTTTTCTTCCTCTCTAATCGAGTATTCTTCCAACATTGCTTCAATCAGCTATTTTTTCAGTTTTGTTCAGAAATTAATTCCCCAATGCTACAGTTAATATTTTGATGGCTCCAAATAGAACAACGGTTGAATCATGTTGTATGGTGCATATACTATAGTAGGATAATAATAGCTTGGACTTATAAAGTTGTCCAGCAGATCAGGATTTCGGACAACACCCATCCAGCATGGAATTGCCAGATTTTCACCCCCAAGTCACCCTCATAGCAGCTGCCCCAAGTGGGAAGGTGGACTCTTCCTATGTGCCTAGTACTTGCCAAACTTTGCAATGTAGCATAATGCGGCAAAATATGAAAAAACAACTTACTTCAGAGACCATTTCAGACGTTGTATTTTGCCTTCAACAAGGTCACGCTCTTTCCTCAACAGTCGAAGTTCCTGCAAATAATGGTCTCATTAGTTATGAAGAATGAATTACATTAGCAAGTCAACTGGTTTCCTTTGAACCCATCAGAGTAATAGATAATTAACTGAGAATTCAGCAGACAAACAATAACTCTGTCATCAGCAGGAATGGTCTTAGTTCTAATCACAAATAAAATTTAGAGACCAACAAGTCAATACTTATGCCCAAAGGATTGCATCAGAGAGAGAGAGAGATAGTTTATCTCCTTGTCAAATGGATTTCCGCAGTCTAACCCCATCCCCGGACAGGGTTTACTGGATTAAGGCAGTTTTTACTCTTTCTATAAATCTTTACTTAACACAAAAGGAAATAAATACACATACAATGAATCAGTGCCGAATTGGTTTGACACCCTGAAAGAGCCAAAATCCACATGGAGGACTAACATATGAACCTATAGTACATCAGATGGAAACAGGAAGATACAATAATTCTCCTCTTGGATATTGAATTTTTAATAGATTTGTTTTATAGGTAAACCGCCTAAAACTTTGAGTCTATTATGTCAATGCAGCCAAAGGAAAAGAAAAACTATAAGCTGGAAAGAAAAGGGGAAGAGCAATGGTATTTCAATATCTGTTGTACAAATTTTTTGAAGCGCATTGAAGTACTAAGCAAGAAAAATGGACAAGGATACAGGAGACAATTAGACAGTTAAAAGAAAATGTGTTTCATTTACAAAGTCAGAAAATGATAAGCTTGGAACGGGATGGTGAAAAAAATATGTCCTTACATGTATACATTAGAAAAATCAAGAAGAATAGAAACAGACATGGGACTATGGGAGACAATATGAGACATTAAAAAATATTTTCATTTTCGAGCAAGTCAAAAAATGGTAAGGTAGGCAGAGAACAATGAATGAGTATATGTATTTACATTTATACATTAGAAAATAATGATTTCTTCATATTCAAAAATATACTTATTGTTGTTTAGCAAAATATATATACTTAATGTTTAATGATACCATTAATAATCAGTTTTCACATTCAACTTATCAAGAAAAAGTGTTTATAAGAAATCCTAGTACCTATTTATTTTGACTGGCCATGATCACAACTTTAAAAAACTCAATTTGTAAAAAATTTGAAATGTCCACTTTATAATTCCTGAAATCAAAAAGCCCAAAGAAAAAGAGGCTGACAGGTATTAATCTACATTTTATGTTAAATGGATTCTAAATTATTTCCTTCAAACTCGCAGTATGTTTATTGTTTGATATTTTCCTATGTGATGAACATGTGTGCCACCAAATGTCCTAATCATGTCCAAGTTGGGAGAAAAAAGAAGAGTGGGTAGGACAGACTTTGCTCATGTGAGACAGAATCCAGAAAAATGGAGTTTTTGACAAACAAGTGAATTACACGGACATGGCAATGCTTCAGAAATAGTTAAACTTCTAAGTTGTTCATTGACTACAGAATGAACATCAAATAGTAAGTTAACTTTTTCACCAAATAGAGAACATCAAACTGTTGAATAACTCAAATATTAAAGACACTTAAAGATACTAGTCTCTTTTTTGGAGCCATCACAGCTAGAACTCAGAACCATTAACTGAACGAAAAAGGACAAGAAAAACCCAGGTGTATCAATACCTCATGGGTATCCCTCAGATCCCAAAGGAGTTCCACCTCCTTCTCAAGCTCAGGAACAACTAGCATTGTTCTCCACCCTGTTGAAAAGAGCATCAAACCAAAATCTATTTACTCAGGAAATGGAAGAACAAATATCATACCCAGGGCAACAAAAATAAAATCCCATTTTTCTTTCAAATGAGGTGGGGATCTAATTAATATTATTACATATATCCTTCATCTTTGGCCATCACTGCAGCATACACAATGCTTCCCAGGCATAAGGGCAAATTTTTCAATTGGATTTTTTTCTTAATTATTTTATTTATTTATTTTTTGTTATTAATATTATTATTTATCTATAATGCTTGAGAAACAGTTGTCTTTTTCATTCAAAAATGCAAAATGAAAATTAAAAAATGCAGTATGTATTACTAAAAGTAGGCAAACCAAGAGTTACAAGATACATTCATTAACATTTATGCTTCATGCAATTGGAAATTATAGGATCTTTAGCAAGCTTGCATGAGAATAATTTCTAAAATAGAAACAAGATCAAAAACTGTTCCTCATAGGATCTATATGGAATTAAAATTGGGACCTTTCTAACCAATTAAGACTGCTATTACTTTCAGATGCCTTCAACAGTACAAACATGATTAGCATTGTGGATTTTACCTGATACTACTTTCAAATGCTTTCAATGCAAGTATGATTGGAAAATAGTAATCTGAAATGTTGTGCCCAAAAGATATTAAATAACTTTCAAGGCCCCTTGTCAAGATAGAAGAATACAATGGAATAGTTAACTGTAAGATTATAAGTACTGTCATGTTCAGGAGACATCTATTTTATAATTCAAATTGACTTTAGTGTCTCAAGAAAGGTTCGCCAAATATTTTTAAGTCAAACCAAAATGGACTTGCAGCACTCTTCAATACCCAGAAAAGACAAACATTATACATCTGTTCTAAAATTTCTCAACATATTTTGAAATCAGAAGTCAAATGAAGCTATTATAGATCCCAATACAGATTTCCTAAACCTTTTTTATAACTCTCATCAAATTCCAGTCAACAAAAGAAAATTCATATTCTACTGCAACTAGTAAAAAGAGATGCAGAAAGATACCTAGAACCTTTTTGCTGCGTAAAATGTCTCCATATATATGATCCCCAACATAAAGAACCTGAAAATCGTATACATACTAGAGCTTAGCAAGTATAAGAGCTCAATGGAGAAAACATGATCATGATGTTAATAGACATAATTTCCTTGAGCATTTCTGAAAATGTAAATACACTAAACATGGAATAAAAAGAAAATTAAAGTGACTTCCAAAAGACCTTGTTTACTTATCAACAAAAATAAGCAATTAAAGATGAATAATCAACTAATAAGTTCCTAACTGAATTGCAACGTAACTGGCTGATTAAAATGAACTTCACAAACTTGCGATACAATTTACTGCTAAACACATATCCATACTTTGCTTCATACTTCCACCCTATACCAAAAAAAAAAAAAAAAAAAACCAGAAGAAAAATACACCTAAAAGGAAAATAACTTAATTAAACAGACACAACAGCTAAGACAGTCACTTATGGACAATGTTGAGGAATGATTTTAAAAAGGTGTGTAATCATTGTACAAACCTGCGAACTTGACTCAATACCAAGTAGTTTATGGAGATGACCGACATTACCACCCTGCACACATCCAAACACACAAGTAGCATAAGTAATTTACTAAATGAAGTTTAAAATCGTAGAAAACTGGCCTAGAACCAAAAGTGGACCATACAACCACATTAAACAACAATAACAACAAAAATCACAAGCCTAAATCCAACTAGGTGGAATCAACTACTTGAATTCTAAACCTCCAATCATCTCTATCCATTGTTCAACCAAGTTCTCCTGGGCCTTCCTCTCCCCCTTTTGCTAAAAATTTTCTCCATTTCATCCACCTGCCTTACAGGTGTATTTATCGGTCTTCTACTCACACAATAGTTTATTTTTTCTTTTTTTTCAGAATAGTACCATGGTTTTTCTTCCTAGATAAGTATATACAGCTTTAAGTGTTACCTGGAATACTCGACAATCCTTATTCATGATTTTTAGTGGATGGTGTAAAGCGGCTCCCACCTAGGTAGATGAAGATGTATGCATAAGAACACAATAAAAGAGCTGACAAGCATGGAGAACTTGTACAGGTGGAAATGTGATTCAACCTGAGGTACAGGAGTGCCATTATCAGTGTTCAGTAGCACTCCAGAGTCAGGTACAACCTCAAAGAGGTTGGCACGTTTCTCATCATGGAAGAAACTTGGTTTTGCACTGTTGAAGAAAATAAATTGCTTTTTCAGAATATTAACAGAAGGAATTGCATAAACTGAAAAAAAACCAAAAAGTTGCTGTTTGTAATTGTTTAATAAGATAAAATAATCAGTTTCACAACTTTGATGCACTCTCCTATACCAATATGGCTTCAGATCTCAAAAAAGGAAGAGACTTGTGGACGAGTTTTAGATAACACATCAAAGTCCTAAGAACAGAGGAGTCCATCATAGTCCTAAGAACAGAGGAGTCCATCATAAGCTGCCACCTATTTGGTCTCCCCCCAACCCTTCCTAAAGCCCACCCACAATCAAAAAAAGAAAAAAAAGACCAAACAAGTTTACAAACACACTCAAATGGGGGGAGAAATGGGATCCAGCACAGGAGAAATGCCACACTTAAATAACAGTAGTAAACTCAGATGAAACCACCACTTCCCCTTAGTAACTCATCTTTGTCCCCAAAACAAGATTACAGGAAACTGTAGCATACTTCATTAGTTAACCCAAACATTTTGCAATTAGATTGGATCATTTCAATGCAACAAGCAGTTACCTGGTCCTGTAAACTAAACTAATAAAGATGGTACTTTTCCCAATCAGATGTGGAAAAAAAAAACAAATATTTAAGAACTATTACAGAAGAAAAAAAATACACCATGAATGCAAGTGCCAAATAAGATTCATAGTGCTAGACAGATTTAATCACAAGTGAACTGTAGGTGAATGGGATAAAGGAATGAAAACAACTGCAGCAGCCTTTGCCAATTGTGCATGATAGGTTAAAATGAGAAAAAGAACAGAACCTTCCAGTAATGACCACATCAAATAATCGGAGCCACTCAAATTTTGAAGTGGAACTACCATCCGCTGTATGAGGCCCACAGAGAAAAGTCATTACTATGTTTGTGTAGTCCCATAGACTGCAAAAGACAGAAGTGCAAGCCGCAATAATATTAGTTCTTGTGATAAATATAACAAACTTCAGAAAGCTACAAAACAGTATTCATATAAAAACCCAAGAAGTACTTATAGTATAGAATGCCATAATGAGAATGGGACCAAAATAAAAATCTTTCAGATAAAAAAATATGCAAAGGACAAAATTACTGGCCTCCTTTCATGTTCATTGCAGAATTTTAGAGGAGAGTCGACAGGCTCATGAATCTTCTCTGAAGTATATGTCAAAGGCAAAATGGCAATTACACTATCTACAGAATGTATATACCATCCATCCAAAACTTCACTTCTAGTAACATTTTTCAATGAAAAGAACTTGGTGCAGAAATAAACTAACCTATTTGTCACCAGAAATGTTGCACGGCCAGAGTCTCTGAGCATTTTCAGCATGGGAACAATTGATGCATCCTCATTGATATACCTAACACAAAAGACACAATTATCACGTAGGAAATAAAAAGACTTGGTTGGCCAATTTTGCAGTCATGACAAAGATCAAATAAAACAATATAACTCCAAGTCCAATAAAACATGTTGCCAAAAAATAGGTATGTCTTTGCTATTGAACTCATGCTGTTTGATCCAAGTTTCCTATGATTTCTCTCCAGTTCATTGAACCAAAGCATCCTCAGATACAAACTATAGCAAGTAATTCTTTTTTAAAAAATATTTCAGCTCTTCTTCTGTCCTCCTCTATTTTTTCCCCAAATGGAAGAGGGGAGATGGAACAAAGTCTTTAAGAAAAGAGGTACAGGAAGATGAAAAACAAAAAAAAAAAACTTGGCGGGAGAGTCTTAGTAAGATAGAAATGATAGAGGAAGTAGAATTTATATAGCCAACCCCACATATTGGGGCTAAGGCTTGATATGTTATATTTATTGTTTATGGAAAGGGGGGAAGGGGGAGTTTCCAACTTCTCTCAACTCAAATAGCAATTCAGAGATAACTGAAATAGCAATTACACTAAATTGAACAGTAACATAACAGGATTTTTCCATACAAAAAAATGACGTTAATAAGAAAGTAAATCATACACAAAATAAGCTGATGTTCAAGATGAAGCCTAAACATTTTTATATCTAAGAGAATGCTGGATAAAGAAAGTTCTAACCATAAATGTTAGAAATACAAAGACTTGGGACTGGCAGGGGATTGTGTCACTAAATTATTAGATCGCTAATTTCTCAAAAGTTTAAATTGTTATGAAATTGGCTAAACTAAGTAAATCAAGCTATCCAACACTCCCCCTCACATTTGACTCATCATTCATACGGACAAAAGAGGCAAAGAAATGAATTAAACAAGGTGCACAGGAATATTGTCAAAAAAAAACATAAATGGAAAATGCATTTTTAGGACAACTGAATCCAAGACCTCTTAAAATTACAGGTCAGATTCCATGTTAGATCACCAAAGATCCCCAAAAGTTTTAAACTGCTTGGAAACTGGGACAATATATCAAGCTATCCAACAAAATCAAACTTCATCCGAGCAAATTTAGCCCCTACTATATTAAGAAGAAATAATCTAAGGATAATAACTATTATATATATAGTTCCCCCTCAAACAAGCCCAGCAAGGTAGGCTGAATTCTCTTCCTAAAAGGACTCAAATTCAAGTCTCTGTGAGTTACCAACCAAAAAATTATAAACTTGTCCCGTCATACAAGTTATCAGGACACTAATTCATTCTTGGCTTACCATAAATGATGATGAAGCATATAAAAGTACCAACTACTATTTCAGATTAGGACTGGGAGGAAAGTTCATACAATCTTAACTCAAATTAGGAATGAGTAGAAAGGAAGCAAGAAAAGCATAAATGGACTTCAACAAATATCTAACAATTTTGAAACTCTTAAAAACAAGCAATACGCGTAAACTAGAGAATGATCTTGTCACAAGCAGGGAAACAGAACCACCTCCAGAGAGATAAACATCCTGAATTTTTAGGCATAAAGCCTTAAAAGAGGAGGAAGCCAATTTGCCTTCTTTTATTAACTTTGTAAAT
Source organism: Diospyros kaki (assembly GCA_036245055.1). Taxonomy (NCBI): domain Eukaryota; kingdom Viridiplantae; phylum Streptophyta; class Magnoliopsida; order Ericales; family Ebenaceae; genus Diospyros; species Diospyros kaki. The sequence continues at coordinate 46,523,588 of BSEG01000005.1, forward strand.
CTCTTATTCATGACACTGAAAAATAAAAGTTGGGACATACATTTCGGGATTTTTCGCGACCATTTGCTTCAAGGTCCCATCCCGATGGCACAAGTCCACAGCAGCTCGAACATCTCTGTACATACGAGAATAGCTGCAAATAGTTTTTCGTATTAGTTACATTTGAGAAGAAGAAACATGTGACTGGTCAAAAAAACAAAATAAGACAACATATATTGAGTAATGTGCCATACATTAATAATAAAGACAAACAAGCCCCAAGGATAAAATGGAAAAGGGCAAGGGGACAGATTTTGAAGGACTGTAGCACCTTAAGAAACCCTGGACTCTGGAGAAGATTCTTCAGTGGGAAGTAAATTTGCTAACAGCATATACTTATTTGACAATTTTTAATCCCATCACTTGCTGCATTTTTTGAGGATTCTCTTTCCTACTTACCAGTGACATCATTATGTCCACGCTTTCCTTTCCTTCTCAGTAATTTGCCATATGGTTTACATGCTCCCTCTCAAGTTTATCAAAGATATATTATCATTATATATGCATTTAACAATCAGTTGACAACCTTCTTTCCAGTGGGAAAGCAATTGGAAGGGGGGGGGGGGGGGGGGGTTGAACCTATTAAGTCTGAATGTAGTATTCCTTACTCTGTGCCATCTGGAACTTTTCCAGGATTATTGTCCTTGAAGTCAACAAGTTGAGCAAACAAGTATGCTTCAGCCAGAGAAAAAAGGGTATCAATAAGGGCATAATCAGGTTCATCAAATGAATCTCGAGTCAGAGTGCTTCCGTATGCGGCAACTTTATCTTCTTTTGATAACTCTTTAAATCCATGATAAGCTACTTTTACATACTTATGTCTGTCCATCTGCATATCAATAATCAAAGTAGTAAACAAAAAACATGTTCCAAATTAAGGAAAATTGTATGGAAATAATAGAATCAGCTAGTAGCTTCTGATAAGACTGTTGGGCGTGTGTCTCTTTGGGTGGGGTGGGTTAGGGTGGGGTGGGGTGGAGAAAAAAGTACATGAGAAGGTAAGCCACCTTCAATATATTGCCCCTCTTTTTATCGAGAACCAAACCTCTGACCATGTATTTCCAGTCAAAAGTCCACTCCAACAACTGCATAAAACATCCCATCTGTCAAAAAAGCTGCTGAAACTTGTTTCAAATGCTAGAATAAAAAAATATATGCTACTAACTGAGAAATATGATGATGGTTACATATAATGGCATATGGCCCCTTAAAATAACAATATGAAAAAGAAAAAAATAGTTAACAAATTTTAAAGCAATAAGAAACGAGTAGTGCAATCTATAAAAAGTAAAAGTAGCCAATAAATAAAGGATGTCCCTAGTGCATGAGACTTCCCACTTTGCAAGGGTTGTTCTCTGTACGTTGCCTTGCCATTTGTTTTTTGCAAAGAGAGTGTTTCTAGTCCACAACCATAGTTCTAAAAGGCGCAAGATGCAAAGGGTCCTGGAGCCTGAGGCGCGAAGCGCACGAGGCAAGGCGCGCCTTTGCGAAACGAGGCGCACCTTTTAGAAAAAAACTCAAAATCTTGTAAAATCATAAAAAACTATCAAATTATCAATAATAACACATGCATATCATTAATGATTCATTATCTTCAAATTCTAAACTAACATCATCAAACTTGATTCATTAATCATGCAAATTCTAAACTAGAAACATCATCAAAGTTCAAACTTAAAGTCTCAAACTCAAAAAAGTACCAATCATCATGCAAAGTTCTAAATAAACATATAAACACTACAAGTCCACAATCAAGAAAATGTTTTCATTTTAAAAAATGTTATTTTTCTAAGTCCAGAAGATTAGCGCATTATAAAGAGACATATAAGAAAATGTTTTCATTTTGAAAAACTATCTCCCGGTATTTTGATAGCTAATATTCATTGTTGTTAAAATGATTTTTAATGAATTTTTCAATAAATAGTAGGTATGTATTTTGGAGGTGGTAAAATCACTAAATCCCGAATTTGTATTAAAACCAACATTTTATTTTCTTATTGTAAAGGATTTTGATTTTTTAGATATTTTTATTGAATACAAATGAGAGGTACTTTCTTATTTACATTTATGTATTAAAGTAAATGGAAAGTAAAATATAAATAAAAGAAAATGTGGACATTTATGTAAATATGTTGTTGTAATGTATACATGCTAGAACCAAGAGAGAGGAGGAATTGGGTTGCCCAAGTTTTAATTAAAAGTAGTTTCATGAGGTGCACCTCTCACCTCGGCGCCTCACTGTGCAAGGCGAGTGCCTCATTGAAATCGCCTTGCCTCGGCCCAGGCGAGGCGCAGAACTGGCGCCTTGCGCCTAGGCGCGCCTTTAACAACTATGTCTACAACTCGAACGAGATTCCAGTAAAAAAAAAAAAAGCAACCTTACCATAGCTACCACAGCTCTAAAGTAATAAATAAGTATTTCCTCAAAATACTGCAAAGACTGAAAGCATGTCCAATTATTATTATGAATTGCTTGGATATAAATCTGAATTGACAGACTTCAAGTGAAAACACTAAGAGGGATGTGCATAAGATGATATGTGTACAACTTTCTGATGGATAATAATGATTAGTATTTTTTTTAAAGAGTCTAGATGTTTGTAGCAAGTTAGTCTTCCGACCTAGCCTTTAATTGAGTCCATGGAGGGTTTTGGGGAAAATAAATAAGTTAAGGAGTCTTGGAAAGTTATTTTTCGCATTTGAGGGTCTAAGTAATTAAGAGTAGGCCAAAAGTCAGCCAAATGTCATTTATCTAGTCTGTTAGGAGTCCAATATGTCCTAGAACCTGGAGGGGTCTATAAATAGGGGTTTCCCTCCATATTTTGAGGCAGCTTTGAAGAATATTTCAATCTAATATCTTTTGATATTAACTCCTATTTTCTCGGATCAGTTATCTGAATTCTTCAGGTTTCTGTCCAAGGAGGTGGACTCCTCCCACACATCCAACCTTTTACTATTTTTCCTCTGGGCTGCATCACTTCCAATGCAATAACATGGAAAAACAATAACTTAAGCTGTGCAGGTTGAGTAAAAATGAAAACTAACCTCTGAAGCATACCCCAAATCATACACCAGCTTTTTAACAGTGCCATTGTATGCAAGAGACTCAAACGTTTCCGATTTGTATTGTGCGAGGGTATAATCCATGTCAAAACCCACCGCAACAATATTTTTCATATTTAAAGATCGATTACAAAATATATGTTTCCCTATTCGAATTTCGCTGCCGCCGCCACCAGGAGATGACCAAATACACGGGCCCTGACCACCTTCAGCAGTCATACTCTGTGATTGCGATACTTTGTCATCAACACTAATCCCTTCCATTGTACAACTGGAATCCAACTGATTAGCTCCTGAAATCATTTATCAAACAAAAAAAGAAAAACCAAAATAATTAGCGCCTGTTAGCGACTAAGAATGGAAACAAGCTCACATTTTAACTGCACAATGGATAAAATCAACATAAATTAACTATTGAAGTAAATATGAATAACAATGCATGAAAAGCTGAAACGAACCAGGTATTTGACCAGTCTTATAGTATCAGCAACTGAACTGCCAATATACAAGTTACCAAAATGCCTAGACCACTTTAATATGCACTACAGTATGCATGCATGCTTCCATGTGTTTTTTTCCTGTAAAGTCGGAACTTGATTCTGGTACATGCGCTGGCATCCAAGTGACCTTTACAATAAAGCAACCACTACCTCCAAGCTATCTTTCAGAATAAAATAATAAAAATATTAACCTAAAATTGGGATGTAACGAATTCATTTGAGCATGTGCGCATTCCATTAATTACATCAAACACAAACTTCGTTAAAGACCATGAACAAATATTAAAGCGTCAGAGATATCCTTAGATGGAAATAAGAAGAAATGCATCAAAAATAATCAAAGAAAGTGGTATATGGCAGTAAAGCAATCCAATCACAAAAAGAATAACTTCTACATGCATTCTTTTTTGCACCAGTTGGACTGATTTGGTACTACATCCAGATGCACATTAAATCACTAAACATTCAACCAGCTAACCAGAGAAGCAAAACACCTCCTGCATGAGCATACAAATTCTAGTGAAGCAGGCTGGAATTGCACATTGAGCAATAAGAAGTTTGTGCTTCACATGAAAGAATATTGAACAGAAAATATTCAAGTGCTTTGGATCACATTTAGTGACAAATCACTCACAAAGCCGTTACAAAGACAAAAACAGTTTCCATTATGATTAGGCCGTATTATTTTTAGGATTCGTGTCATTCAATTGTCTCAATTCAGTACTTCCTTCGTTATTTTTGTCTCCTTCTCTTGACTATGCCTTCATTATGATAACAAACTCACTCTTGAAGATAAATTCCCAGAGAACTGAGTAACTGTTATGTACAGAGCCCATACAGTCAATATGATAGCTTTAGTCTATGTTACTCCAACTACGTGCAAAGACATAGTGATTATTCCAAACCTTTCATTCGGGAAAACTTACAGAGTTCATCAGACAATCCAGACATTCTAAAACTTTTCAAGTAACTCCCCCACAACTGGCAATATGTGTTACTTTATACATATTATTATATGAAGATTGAAAAGCGAAAACCAAACCTCATATCAAAGACCAAAAAAATTATTTTGAATGCAATTTTATTCTATATTAATCCATATTACTAACCATGAACTAATACTACCCATCAGTGATATCAAGTATTTGAAATAATTGGTACTCCGATCTCAGTTCATAATGTGGATCCTCCCATTCAACAAAACTTAGACTTTGTCAAACGACCCCACCATTTTTTTAAAAGAACCTCATCTCAACAGTCACTGCATTATACATCTATTATATTGTGTGTAAAAATTGAAAACCAAACTTGGTGTTAAAGACTAAAAAGGAGTTTGGAAAAAGAAAGGGATATGAAGCGCAAGTCAAAGTTCAAGAACAGGAAACAAGACTTCTGCAGTTCGTACAAACAAAACGTTAACGGCTTACCTTCAAAGACCCTCGAAAGAACACGTCGTTGTGTTTCCAACTCTCAAGTATATAGCCCAAGTTTTGCTCCAAGAACCCACCTAACAAGTCCAATTCCTCACATAAACAACAGTACTTCTCTGCCAATCACTCTACAAAACTAACCGCCTACGCCAATTAAACCCCTCCCCAAAAATCAACAACCAAAAGAAGAGCATGGAAGGAAACACATAACAATCCACAACAATTCAATTGAAAACCCTAAAGTCATCAAATAAAAGAAAGAAAAAACACACACCTACGGTGGGATTCGCGCTTGTTTTGCAGGAAGGACGACGGAAAGCTCTCGAAGAAAGGGAGCGAATGGAATGGAATTCGGAAGGGGAAGTAAAGAAGAGAGAAGAGAGGGAAAATGAAACGGTAGGTTTCTTGGGAATTCGCATTTTGGGCTTAAATACGCATTTTTGAAAGTGGGCAAGCGAGGAATCGGAATGGGGAATAAGCTTCGCCTTGGCGGGATTACTATTTGGCGCTGCACTTGCCGAAGGCATTTAAAATTCATGCGAATTGTTGGAATTGTTATACAGCTTTCATTGCCGGTTTTGGATTGGAGGGATTATTCGCGGTTCGGATGAGATTATCCATTTCGGGATGGAAACGGAATCCAATTCCTCCAAATGCGCTTCGGTTTTTGTTTTTCGGCGAAGCTGACGTTGGACTGGATTGCCACGTATGCTGAGTGGCGACCAATGCGGCGGCGCCGGCGTGCGGCGGGGTTCTAGGCTTTTTCCGGCGGTGTTAACTGAGAAGCAACCTGGCCGCGGAAGCGCATTTTAGCCGGGAAGAGTAACCGGGACAGTCGTGGACATTGCGCTTTCTCGTTGTGTTTGTGGATGCCATGCCACTAAATAAATCTCCATTTTCTTTTTTATTTTCAGGAAAAACGTTGTCCACTGCAGATTCTGTTTTTTTTTTTTTTTTCCTAATTTAAAAATAATAAATGGACAAGACCAGTTGGGCGAGAGTGTGCGCGATTGAGGTGAAATGTTTAATTTGCCCTTACAAAATATTTAAATTGAATAACTCAGGACAAAGAGGGGATGGATTGGGTATTTCACCTAATTAACCTTCAGGTAATAAGAATGTAAGCTTTCATTTACCCAGTTGACTAAACCAGTGTGTTGTTTTAATTGATATATATATAAAAAAAAAATTTAATTCTTCATTATTCTTAAAAAGATAAACCCTTCACACTAGCTCATTATCATTACCGTAATATAAACAAGTCAAATTTATTAAATAAAAAAGGTGAAACACAACAAATAACAAGGGATTAGATTATACGCGAAAAGACAAGCAGCCAACTATTTGTTTGATAAAAAGTTCAATTCATTATATAAGATAATGGGACTCTTAATTTAAATGAAAAATTAATAATATTAAATCTCTCAAATAATAAGAAGCTATCAAATTTGAACAACATGCTTCAAAATTGAAGTGATAATTGCACAGGAGAAGTTATGTTGTTTGGGAGAGTCATTCCACGATGAGAGTGGAGCTATAATGCTTAAGTTAAATATATTTTTTATAATACTTTACATAAGTAAGTGAAAAAAATATGAACAAGCAAGTAAATGTTATGAAAAATGGATTTAACTTGTTCGAAATAGGTATACAGTATTCCTTCAAAAATATAAACAGGTGCTCAATGTATGGAAAGATGAATAGTATGAACAATTTCAAAAGTCCCACAAAATGTAGGGTTGAGGGCAATTATACCCCTTTGAGGCCGATGAAACGGACATATGGCATGTATGTATTGGAGGTGCAAGTGATTGTCTCAGGTTAAGTATGGAACGAGTCTGGTGAGAAACCCATAGAAAGGAGTAGTCCTCCGAGAGAATAAATGCCTTAGAAGTTGATTGTCATTGTGTTGGATAATGATGAGGCATGATTGTCCGAGAGAATAAGAGATTGTTTTTTGAGAACGACTTAATCAGATTTATGTAGTGTGAAGTTTTATTCAGTTAAGACAAATTATTTGAAAAAACCTCTTATCATTTTCTAAGCGAGTACGTTTCTTTCTCCGAGACAACTACCTTACCCCCAAAGATTAGGCTACAACACTGATCATAATACACAAGATTCTAATTTATAACCACCACTCATTTAGCGTCACTAACATAACTCATCCTATAAATGAGATTACGTCATCCCATAAACTAAAAAAAAAAAAAAAAACATAAAGTAACTCCCAAAACGTTCGACTATCACTCGATAGGTGGAATATTCCTTTCCCACTTACGAGAATAAAGGAGGCAACAACTAAAATGTGACATCTTTAACAGCCATGACTTGGTTTCACTTTGTTGGTATGAATCAGATTCCTTAGAGCAAACATGCAATAATTAGAAGGGGCTTCTTGTGCACCTCAGCCACGAATAACGCTTGAAGCACATCCCATCGCTTTCTACTTCATTCGGTTGACGAATCCACTTCCATCTTTTGAAAATGGATAAAGCATGCACGTGTATCACGTTTTTAAGGGGTAATCACGTTAGTTTCACTTTCTTTGCAAATTTTTTAATATTATTTATTTTTTAAAATTTTAATAATTAAATTCAAATTCACTCAATTGAATTCAATTTTACCCAATATATAAAATCGATATAAATATATTAAGTGTCGTATATTATTATTATTATTATTATTATTATTATTATTATGGGAGACATGTATACATAAGTACACAAAATATAATATGTAAAAAGAAAAAAATAAAAAGATTATGTGTGATGAGTTTTATTTTTATTTTTTATTTTTTTACTTATATATATATATAGGTCCCACAAATATTAATATTATGTAACACTTAAAATACTAAGTTAATATGAACACACTTGATTTTATATGTTAAATAAAATTGCATAAAATGAAGTCAATTTAATCAAATTTATAATTAATTGTCAAAATTGCAAATGATTGAATAAAATTGCAAATTCATAAAAATGATTTGAGTATTTTCATGATTATTCCCTTTTATTAATGGAAGTGTTATTTTGTCACTTAAATTTGATATTTGTGATGATATTTTATATTAATTTTTGTACAATATACCATACAATAAATACAAATGTATAACATATTAATGTAAAATGTCATCGTAAATGCTAAAATTAATTATTTAAATAGTATTTCTATTCTATTAGTAAAAATACCAAAATATGCTTGATATTGGATCTGATTCTCATCAAAATTGTTTACTTTTTTGTTTGGTTTTTTTGTAATTGGATCTGATTCTCTTCCAACTTGCACACTTTACTCTTTTGTACAGATATGGGACAAATTTTATGAAATTTGATAAAATTATGTTATGAACTTTACTCTTTTTAAAAATATCATATAATTTTATTATAGGTAGATAATTAAATAAATTGACTATCTCATTCCTAATTTTAAAACTCATATTTGTTTTCATATTACAAAATATTTTCACCTACGTTGTCTCATTCTTTTGCATTATTGATGCATCACTCATCATCTTTTCACCTTTCTCTAGGTCATCAATGGTCTCATCTCTCAATTTTTTAGCTCTATTTATCGTGTGTCTTTATCAATAACCAATAAAACTCACATAAATTAATAGTAATTTCAACAATAAGTCTATTGTGTGTGTCTTTATCAATAACTAATAAAACTCGCAGAGATCAATGGTAATTTCAGCAATAAGTTTTTCTTTATGACAATCTCTCAACTAATGATATTTTATCATAAATCTCATCAATTTTGTTAGTTTCATAAATTTAAAATCTTATCGTAAAGAAAATAGACCTTATTTTAATTATCGAACAATCTCTCTTTCTCATACACACACTATCTCTCTAGATGACTATCTTTTAGTTAAATTTTTAATGACGTTTCACCAAAAATACCAATTGTGACAAAACTAGTTCGAACTCAAAATTCTAAATTCTTTATTTTCGTTATTTGGGTATATTGAACCCATATTCGCATGTGTCTAGCAACGGTTATAGATGGCAAACGGGTCAGGCTGGCCCACTTAAAAATGGGCTAGCAGATTGCTGGCCCTAGCCCGACCTTACACGAGCCAACCGGGCTAGCCCAGCCCGCCCATATTTTTTTTTTTTCTGTTTGATACTATTTTTGGCCATTTAGCCCACTTTGACTACGTGACCCACTTCCGTTTACCTACTTATTTATTTAGTTGCAGGCCAATTCCCTTACACCTGCCATTCTCAAAGTTGTAATGTATCATACCATGTGAAATAATCATCTGAGCAATAAGTTCATGATTTACTTTAGGGCTAAATTTTTTTCTCTTCAACTTCCCTTCATAATCAATAAGCATATCTCCCGCATCATTATACTTAGAAATCATCATACATTTAGGAATATGATGACTTAAATGAGAGGTTCCTGATTTAGATGGACATGAATATTCTTTACCACACCCCTTGCATTTACACCTTGGTTTTCCATCACTACCAACACCAATTTTCACAAAATAGTTTCACACATTAGAGGTTAAAGTCTTAGGCTTTTTTGATTGTGATTGTGATATGGATTCCTCATTAACATTACTAGGGATTCCTCTTGAAATTTGATCATCACCATCTATTATAACAAAAGAATCCACATTGTAAACAATTAAAACAATTCATTTTAAATTATAATCAAATTTAAAAGAATCCACACTACAAATAATTAACACAATTCATTTAAAAGAATCACACTTGGCAGGGGAATAAAACTTGAACTTACCTTTAGCTAGGCAACAGCAGGTAGGCGGCATGAGAGCAAGGGTGAGCAGCAGCAGGCAATGAGCGAGAGAGGGCGAGGGGCGCAGGCGATAGAGGGCGAGCGAGGATGAGCCAGGGTGACTGAGGGGCGAGGGCGGCGAGCGAGGGCAAGGTGAGAGCGAGACAAAGGGCGAGCAAGGGTGAGAGCGAGGGGAGCAGGCGAGGGCGAGACAGAGGGCGAGAGTGAGACGAGGGCGAGGGCGAGACAGAGGGTGAGGGCAAAGGCGAGGGTGAGAGGCGAGGCTGAAAGTGAGGGGCGCAGGCTATTTGGGAGCGGACTGTTTTGTGGTTGGGGGGATTGTGTGGCCGATTAGTGGGCCAAGCGGGCCAGCCCGGCCCGCCACCATTTGGCTCGCCGGGCCAAGTAGGCTGGGCCAAATCGGCCCGGCCTTAAATGGGCCAGCAAAATGCTGGCCCTAGCCCGGTGTCGGGCCAAACCCATTTTGCCATTTATAGTAACGGTATCATTGGACATTTATAATTTACTTGTATTTTTTATAATGATAATGAAAGTATGTACAATTTGAAAATTTTAAAAAGTTAACAAATATTAGTTAACAACACAAGAATTGACAATTAAGAAAGGGTAAACTGTGAAAACAAAATACCGAACTTCTAGATTTGTAATATTTTTAGAATTTTTTTTTTAATTTCTATTATTCACTAATTAAATCTGTTAGTTTGTTGCGACTAAAGAGCACAAATAGAAACCATTAATCTTTGCCATTAAATGATTATTTAGTGAATAAGTTGAACAGAAATAAAGATAAAACAGTTAAATTATATGTTTTTAATTGATTAACTTTGAGAAAAATTAATAAATATTATGAAATATTACTGAGTAATGAACACAAAACTCACATTATTAATAACAATTAATGATTTCTAACAATATTATATAATTATAATAAACAGATAAGATAAATTATAACAAACTTTTGTCAATATTTTTTTTTGTAATTTATCATCTTCTAAATATTAATCCAAATTTTTAATAATATTTTATGATTGTAACAGATTTACAAATTTAGCAAATAAATTGCAAATTTTTTTTTTCATAAAATTGTAATTCAATTAAAGTTCATATAAAATTATGACAAATTTAAAATTTCAAGATTTATTGGGTAATTTATTCAATAAAAAATGATTATTTTTAATTTTATGTAATTTTATTACGATCGATCGATTCAGCCAGGGTATGTAGCTCAAATGGTAGAGCGCTCGCTTTGCATGCGAGAGGCACGGGGTTCGATCCCCCGCATCTCCATTTTCTTTCGTTAAAGTTTAATTTCTTTTTAAATTTCGAGCCGACCCCAAAAACGCCACCAAACGCCGCCATGTCTCCGCCGAGGGCTTGCCTTATCCTCTCCGGTTCTACCCCGTTCCCGCCAAAGCCCCCCATTATTTCACCTCCGCCAAAACAACCATACGGCCATCATCAGGGGCTTCATCGTTTTCGCATCAACAGCTCGCGCAGAGAAGCCATTGCTCTTTCATTGCTAGCAGCCATCGTTCCCTGCCTCCAGCATCCCGCGGCCTCAACTGCTCTGTCCATCGGGATCTGTACGGAATTCTATTCGCTTTCACTCCTTGCTTTCACTTTGAACCCTAATTTCTTGATTCACATGCACCAACTCTTCGTTTTCTCAACGTGTTCTCAGCAGGACCGAAGGAGTGGCTCAGGGAGCAGAAGAAGAAGTCGTCGAAGTTTCTCTTGGCTCCCATCGACGCCTCTCGCAATAGCCTTAGCGCTGCTTATCTCTTACTAAGTCCGCTTTATCTCTCTATCTTTCTATGTTTTTGTGTTTTTGTTAATTGTTAGGCATTTTTGTTGCTTGATTCGGTTGAGTTTGGACGGCGATTCGCAGCGAAAGGTGGTTTGGATTTGGGTGATAGCGACTTGGAGGAAGTTCAGAAGCTGCTGAGATCTGCTGCTAGGGATTGCGTTCCTGAGGACAGGAATTCTTTTGTCACCTTTCAAGCTAAAACGGGAGTCGAGGTTTCATGTCCTCTATCTAATTAATCTCCTTTGATATACAATCTTAGATGCATGTTACATGCTTATTTAAAATTTTATTGAAGGAAAACACTATTAAGATAGGAAACCGGCTTCCAACAAAAGCTGTTTGTCAAGCTTGCAACATGATTCACTTGTGTGGTACTTGAGGCATTTTCTATTATTTGTGGTCTTTGCTAATGCCGGGTGTACGATAGAAGAGAATTTCGTTCAGTGGGATTTGAGGACTGTAAAGAGAGGAAACTTCTTACTTAGCACAAAAAAGATAACAAGAACTGTTCCAGTGCAAAAAAGAACACTTCAAATGTCACGGGCATTTAGGATTAGCAAAATAGAAAAAAGAGGTTGATAATGCCAGTCATACACATTCCAAATTTGGGAATACCATAGTCCATAGTGTCACATACATTACTAACTGAGGAACGAGGAGAGGAAATGCAAATCTTATTTTCCCAATTGAAGCGTGGGCTTAAGTTATGGAATTGGCAGGTTTGCACGTTCAGGTTGATTCTGAAGAATGCGTCTTCATTGCTTGAGGATAAAGATCCCCTAAAGTTGGAAGCTGAAGTTAATCTTACTGACCTTTTAAGGTACGTGAATGTTTTTTTTTTTTTTCCCTTGCCAAGATAAGCTCAGGTTGTCAAAAAGTCATTCTAACTTGGCTTCAATGCTTTCTAGCATGTTGGTGTCCTTTATGCTTCCTGCCAAGTTATAGTAAATGCATATTTAACTTACTCATTAGTGGGATAATGACTACTTTCAGATCATGTTGACTTGCTTGTTGCTTAAACCAAACATTTATGAACTTAGCCTTTAGTTTGGTATTTTCCTGGATCTTCTGCAGACATCAGCATTTAATACTGTATTCATTATCATTCTTGTTACTGATTATAGCAACAGTGAACGAATTGGTTGGAGAATGAATAACTCTTCCACCGGAAAAATTCTATTGATTAAGAAGATATATATACAGCAAACTACCTAAATATTCTCCTGAAAAATCTCCTATTTTCTCTCCTATTTTACAGGGATAAGAACATAACTTTATACTAATCTAATTTACTGATTTGAATTAGTATATATCTTGGATTTCTTTAGCTGATTCCAAGATTGCTTTTATCTTCTACTCTCCTTTATCGATTAGGATTAGAATACTTTAGCTGTGATCTCTTTGATCACTCTTGATCCTTATCCATCTAGCTCTTCTCTCTCGTCTCTTTCTTCTTCCAACACTCACCCTCAAGTTGGAGAATAGATATCCATCATTCCCTACTTACCTCTAAGAGCTTCAAATCCTTGTTTTTGCATAGCCTTTGTTAAAATATCTACTTCTTGGTCTTTAGTAGGGACATAAGTAAGCCTTATGTCTTCTTTCTCTATCTCTTCCTTTACAAAATGTCTATCAATCCTTACATACTTCATTTAGTCATATTGTACCGGATTGTTTACTTTGTTTATAGCTGATTTGTTGTCACTATAAAGCAATTTAGGAGAATCCACAGGCATAGAGAGGTCTTTCATTAACCTTTCTATCCAAATCAATTCACAAATACACTGTGTAATGGCCTTGTATTCTGCTTTTGCATTGTTGCGAGCAACCACTTGCTGCCTCTTGCTTCTCCGTGCGACCAAGTTCCCCCATAACTTGGTGCATTATCCTGATGTGGACGTGTTGTCCTCAACAGATCAGGCCCAATCTGCATTAGCATAACACTTTAGTCCTCTTTATTTTCTTTTCTTGAACATAAGTCCTTTCCCAGGTGTCCTTTTTAGATACCTTAGGATATGGTATGCAGCTTCAACAGGCCTTTTTGTTGGAGAATGCATGAACTGACTGATTATACTCACAACATAGGCAATATCTGGCCTTGTGCGAGATAGGTAAATTAACTTACCTACCAAACACTGAAATCTCCCTCTGTCAACTTTACTGTCTTCATTTCCTTCTTCTTTATTCTTCCAATTAGGCTCTAGAGGAGTGCTTGCAGGCTTACACCCGAACTTGCCTATTTCTCTTAACAAGTCACGGGTGTACTTCCTTTGTGATATGAAGATACACTCTTTGGTTCTAGCAACTTCCAAATCTAGGAAATATTTGTTAAGACCCGGGGCATAATTGTAATAAAAGTGGGAAGTTAAATAACTAACAGGCAGGGGAATGTAATGGGAGGGAAGCATTGTGGGAGCTAACGCCTACTAAAGAGGCTGTTGTAGAGGAAGAATCAGTTTTGATGAAATAACAAACTCTCCCGCCCTCTTCGTTTCTCTCTCTCTCTCTATCTCTCTTTCTTTGTTTTCTTGTATTGCTATTTTAGAGGGAAATTCCTTTCGAAATTTCTGCCATTGTCAAACCCTAAGTTAAGGGCTTGACAATATCTCAGGTCTCCCAGTTCTTTAACTTCAAATGCCTCCCTTAGTTGATTCTTCAGATTTTCAATCTCTTGTATGTTATCACCAGTGATGATTATGTCATCCACATAGGTTATTAGAATATTCCTTTTCCCATCAGCTTCCATCTTTGTAAAAAAAGTGTGATCAGCTTGACCTTATTTGTATCCAAACTGCTTTAAAGTATCACTAAATCTCTTAAACCATGCTCTAGGAGATTGTTTTAGGCCATATAAAGATTTTTTCAGCCTGCATACTAGTTATTTAAAAATGTGCCTTGGTGGCCGCTTAGGCGCTAGCTGGCCCCTAGCCGTCGCAATTTTCGCCTAATCGGCCCCCGTAGGCGCCGGCTTGGCTAATCGGTGCTGAGCAATGCTTAATCGGCCACGGCAGCCGCCTAGCCCCATGAATCGCCTCGGCCACACATTAAGTTTAGTATAAGTTGATTTAGGGTTTTTTCCCCCTTACCTATTCTTTCTCTCGTCTTGCTGTCGCCGCTTGCTCTCTCTATTGCTGTCGTTGTCGCCGGCCGTCTCTTGTCACTTTCTCTTTCTGTCTCAACCTCTCTCATCGCACGCTGTCGGCACCTCTTGTGGACAATGAACTCGTCGCCGTCGCCGCTTACTCTCTCTAGTTGCAGCCGCGGTTGACGTTGCCATCGCTACTTGCAAGAAGATTTCCTCTCTTTGGTTGCTCTCTCTCTCTCTGAGTCTCAACCTTTGTTATTTAATATTTATTATTTAACTTGGTTTAATATGTGTTAATGCGCTGTTGCCTTTGTTATATATTCACAATATATATAATATAATAATTCTATAATATATAGGTATATAATATATGTGATCTGTTTATAACTTTATATATATATATATAAATAGAGATAGATTTATATATATAGCCTCTATATATATGATTTGTTTTTATATATATATATATGAATGTATATATATGTATGCATATTTGGGATGATATAAATTTTATTTAAATAATTTTTTTATGCACTACCTAGGCCCTAGGCCCCAGTTGGCACCCAACTAGACGCTAGAACACTGTGTTAGATCTCTGGATCTAATCGGGAGTCTCTTCCGAAGTTTGGGAAGAGATTTGGTGGGAAGAAGGGAAATCAGAGAGAGAGAGAAAAATAAGAGAGAATAGAGATTGAATTAGGAGGGAAAGGACTTGTGGATTAATCTTCACCTCCCCATCCTCGTGAGCAGTTTCTTATTTATAGGGGTTGGTTATACTAGAGACTTCTTCTAACTATTTCTCTAGAATCTCCAAGTGGCCATGTGCCAAGTAGGCTGCCATGTGCCAAGTGGCTCATTACAGTTACACCAATCTCCCTTTATACCTTGCTACACAACTCTAATTACAAACCAGTCCTTGGGTTGTAACACTCCCCACCCCTTGAAATATTTCTTATCCCCAAGAAATTAGAGAAAATTGGCCACCCTGGGATAACACTGAAGGAGCTCCAGAAGGTATTCCCAGGTGTTGTTATCTAGATGCATGTGCGTCCATTGGACTAGAACTTGAGTGATGGGCAGGGAATCCTTGTAAATGACATGTTGATTAACCACTGCCTTATGCTCGATTTCCAGTACCGTATCATCTTGTAGGTCGGGAATTTCCTAGCTGGTATCAGTCATGATTCCTCTCGCTGGCTTGAGAAGAGACACATGAAAGATCAGATGTAAACCCACGCCATCAGGCAGTTGTAGCTTGTATGCCATGGTTCCTATCTTGGCCAGTATCTTGAAGGGACTATAGTATTTGGGGCTAATTTTAGAGATAGGTCCCTTGTGAAATAAGTGTTGTTGGAACCGTTTTACCTTCAAATAGACTTCGTCACCCACCTCAAAGGTTTTGTCCGTGCGATGGCTGTCTGCCCTCTGTTTCATCTTCTGTTGGGCCATGTTAAGTTCCCTTTTTATTACCTGTAAAGTGTCCTGTCTTGCTTGCAGGTACTGGTCAACTGATATTTTTGCGAGAGTGTAATGTATCACTGCTGGAATTATAGGTGGAGGGTAGCCAAATAAAGTCTCAAATGGGATCCTTTTGTGAGCTGTATGGAAGTTGATGTTGTACCACCATTTAGTTAGTGGTAACCAACGACTCCAACTTCTGGGTTTTGTAAAACAGAGGCATTGGAGGTATGTCTCCAAGCACTGGTTGATGCACTCCTTCTGTCCATCGATTTTCGGATGGTAGGCGGATGATATTTGCAGCCCTATTCCCAACCCTTGACACAGGGTCTTCCAAAATTGGCTTGTAAAAATTTTATCACGATCTAAAACCATAGCCTTTAGTACTCCATGTATTTTAAAGACTCCGTCCATAAGCTTCCTAACCACTTCAGTAGCTGTAAAAGGGTGGGCAAGGAGAAGGAAGTGACTGTACTTGGTTAGTCTATCTACTACTACCAGGATGTGTCAAACCCCTTAGACTTAGTTAGGGCCTCAATGAAGTCCATAGAGATTTGTTCCCAAGCTTGGGAGGGAATCTCTAGTGGCTGTAATAGGCCTGGGTAGGGTACTTGCTCGTGTTTGCATCGTTGGCAGGTGGTTCATTGCAGCACATATTTAGTGGTATTCTTCTTTAGGCCTGGCCAATAGAATAGTTGTCTTACTCGATGATATGTTACATTCAACCCCGAGTACCCCCCTATGGGCGAATCATGTAGCGCTTGCAAGATCCTGTTTCGCAGTTGATCATCTTCCCCTATAACCACTCGGCCTTGGTATTTTAGCAAGCCTCCTTGGAAGGAATATCCTGCCTCCCCTTGACGGTGTACTGTCAGCCTAGTTATTTTCTCCTTAATCCATGCCGTGTGCTCGTAATTGTTAGTGATCTCCTGCACCCAATTTGGTACCAAGGTTGAGATGGCGTGGCAACTAATTGGTTCCACCTTCCTTAATAGTGCATCTGCCACTAGGTTTTCTTTGCTCTTCCGATATTGGATGATATAGTCATACCCCATCAACTTAGTGATCCCTTTACGTTGCAATTGGTTGTGTGCCCTTTGTTGAGATAAGAACTTCAAACTTTCATGATCTGTTCTTATAATGAATTTCCTTCCTTCTAGATAATACCTCCACTTGTCCACTGCCACCAACACAACCAACAATTCTTTATCATATATGCTGAGGCTTAAGTGCTAAGGTGCGAGGGTTTGGCTCAAATAGGTTATGGGTCTGCCCTCTTGGCTTAGCACAACCCCTACTACCACATCACAAGCGTCCATTTCTAGCACAAATTCTTTCGAAAAGTCTGGGAGGGCCAACACTGGAGCTTGTGTCATTGCTTCCTTTAATTCCGCGAAAGCCTTATCTGCTTCACTACCCCAATGGAAGTTATCCTTTTTTAGTAGAGTTGTCAAGAGCTTACTCAATATCCCATAGCCTCTGATGAACCGTTGGTAGTAACCAGTGAGGCCCAGGAATCCTCTCAACTCTTTCAGTGTTTTTGGTTTATCCCAATTCTTCATAGCTTCCACCTTCTAAGGGTCTGTACTTACTCCTTGACTAGTGATTACATAGCCTAGGTATTCTACTCTTGGCTCGGCAAAGGTGCACTTAGACTTCTTCACAAATAGTTGATGGCTTTTGAGGATTTCAAATACCTTTCGGAGGTGGGTTACATGCTGGTTTAGGCTGGGGCTGTAGATTAATATGTCATCAAAAAAGACTAGCACGAATTTCCTAAGATAGGGAGCAAAAATATGGTTCATGAGAGCTTGAAAGGTGGCAGGAGCGTTAGTAAGGCCAAAGGGCATTACCAAGAACTTATAGTGTCCTTGGTGGGTTCTGAAAGTTGTTTTATGACAGTCATTTGGGTTCATTCTGATCTGGTGGTATTCAGAGGTAAGGTCTAGCTTTGAGAAGATGGATGCTCCTGTTAGTTTGTCTAGGAGATCCTCAATGATTGGAATGGAGAATTTGTTTTTGATGGTTAAGGTGTTTAATTGCCGATAATCTACACAAAACCTTCATGATCCATCTTTTTTTTTTTTTACTAGGAGGACTGGAGAGGCAAAGGGACTTTGGCTGGGTTGGATGAGAGATTTGGTCATCATGTCCTTGATCAGTTTTTCAATTTCTGCCTTTTGGACAGGTGAATACCAGTAGGCTCTTAGGTTAACTGGTTCAATATTTGGTTTGAGGTGAATGGAGTGGTTAAGAAATCGGTGTGGGGGTAGTCTAGTAGGAGTGACAAACAAATCCTCAAACTCCATCAACAATAGGCGAATAGGGTCTAGAGAGTGTACCTGAGTGTGGTTGAGCTCGGGAGAGTGGACTGTATGTTGGTCCTCTTCTCTTAGCTTGACAAAGGCATTGCCCATCCCTTGGTAGTTGGCCCTCTCCAGGGCATATAAGGAATGCAATTGCCCTACCGATGTTCCCCCTTAATCCAATAGCTTATGCTGTATTTTGCCTGTCACTGCCTTGCAGTCCCCTGTCTATTGACACCCCTTCAGAGTAATTTTCTGGCCTCCCTTATCAAAAGTGAGTTCTAGGGCGTTGAAGTCAAACATGAGAGGGCTTACCGTCCTCATTTAGTCCACGCCCAACACAATGTGTGGCATCCCCCAAGCCTGAGGATCCTTAGGTCCACTGCAAAATCATGACCTCCCATCTTCCATTTAAATTCACTGCACTTGTAGTGGCTTACCATCTTGCTTCCATTTGTAATCATTACCGACAAGGGTCATGAACGAATCGGTTGGAGAATGAATTAACTCTTCCACGGGAAAAATTCTATTGATTAAGAAGATATATATACAGCAAACTACCTAAATATTCTTCTGAAAAATCTCCTATTTTCTCTCCTATTTTACAGGGATAAGAACATAACTTTAGACTAATCTAATTTACAAATTTGGATTAGTATATAATATATCTTGTATTTCTTTAGCTGATTCCAAGATTGCTTTTATCTTCTACTCTCCTTTATCGATTAGGATTAGAATACTTTAGCTGTGATCTCTTTGATCACTCTTGATCCTTATCCATCTAGCTCCTCTCTCTCATCTCTTTCTTCTTCCAACAAACAGTTATACATCAACCTAGTTCATTGTTTTAACTATGTAGATTCTGATTCTTTTTGACACAAAATTATATAAAATGCGTTTGAGTGATGAAATACGTTTTAAATATATGTGTTTATATTGATTTAAAGTTTGAATCTCCTAATTGATTGTTTTCATATATGAATAGAATTCTTTTCCTCCACAATTGCAGGTCCTTTGCCTCTCTCAATTCCATGGCAAATGAAACTGATATTCAATTGCCTTCCAGTAGGTGCGTCTATTCTGTTTAAATTGGGAACTTGATGGTGGTTTGTATTCCTGAAATAATTTCATACGAGTGTACCTCAGAAATTCTCTTCATTGCTCTTCAATTATTACTAATTCTTTTGTTTGTTATCGTAGAATATGCCAATTTGCCAAAATCTGGACCCGTAACTAGAACTTTGGAATGTCTCGGAAAATATTACATGTATTGGTTCTAAATTACACTGATAACCTTAGACCACTGAGATGTCTCTGAAGTTGTAAAACCCCTTAGCATCAGTGCCTGTTCGGAACTTTCTGAGTGCTATTGTTGCCTTTTCATTTGCATGTGTGTTTGTACCACTAATTATTAGGGTCTGTCTACCCGTATTGAGATCTGCATATCAGAAAGTTATTACTATTTTTAACAGTGATTTTGTTGTACGGGAGACTTCTAAGATCTGCATTTTCAAGTTGAATTCTGTAAAAGTCGATCTTTTTTGGGCAGAAGCTTAATTCTAATAATAACTTTCTCTAGTGTTCTGTGTACTATTTCCGAATATCTAGTTTGTTTCTTTTGTTTGCTGCAGGCAGAAGGTGGCAGATGCACTAATGGCCACAATAACTTTCCTGAACAAATTCGAGCAGGGCATCAAGGATTGCCTGGAAATTTGATTCTCTCAATCCTGCAGACTTTATGTACTGCTTTTCATCTCTTCTTGAAGTTTTTCAAAAGCTGCTTCTTGCTATGGGGATGAAGACATTGACTGTTAAAGGTATACTGCCCAGCCCCTCCCCTTTCAGATTATGTGGTTTCTAACTTATTTTGTTTGATGGATCTTCTTTCTTTTGTTAGTGAAGTCAATTCTGTGCAAAGGTATAGCATCTGCATTATCTTGATTATATTTTAATGAAAGCAGTCTTTCATCTTCACTTGCTGTCTCTCATGGTTACCTCTAAGTGACGTCCAAAAATTTGCTTGGGTCTGCTCATTTTATCCCATTTCTGGAATATTTGCTCTGTGCTAGACAGTAGCATAAGTACAAGCCCCTGTCCTACTCTGTGCCTCTATATTACATTTCTGGTAGAATATGAATCCTGCTAGATTTTCATTTTATTGTTCCTCTTATAAGAAATGAGTTTTCTGTAGGGTGATTGCTTCATGATATGCTATTGGGAAATGAGTTTTACCGAGAAATATTTCCATTCACATGGATATATATTTGTGCATTAAATAAATGGAAGATGAAGCTCTGTCTTAAGTTGATTTGTTAATGCATGGGGTTATATATGTATATGTATATATATTTGTGGAACTCATTGTGATTTTCTATATAACTTGTTGGATAGGTTTTGCAGAAAAAGAAAATTTGGTTTATTGGATTACTTAATTTGAAGCTATTTCCAATTGTTTGCATCCTTGCTTATAAACTATGGTTTTTATAGTTTGTCTGTATTATTTGTTCTACAATCTAATATTTTATAAAGTTTAGTGATTGCTTGAATTTAAACTCTGCCTTGTGGATTGAGTAATCCCCTTGGAACTTAAATGAGATTAAGGCTTGTGATTATTGTTTATGATTTCTTTGAATTTGATTATTATTTTGGCTTCTACTACCGCTCTCCATGTGAAGATGGTGTTCAAACTTCATTTCATCATTACTCCGCCAGGGGATATTATCCACTGTCGGTCCCAAGCCCGGATAAAGGAGGAGGGTTGCGTTAGGTAGCCGACAGCCAGTGTAAAACCTATTCGGATCCAAATATGAATTCTAGACAAACTATCTGTTGGGATGTAACCCACATAGAAGTCTAGAATTCATATAGCCAACCCCACATAGTGGGATAACGGCTGGATATGTTGTGTTTGTGTTGTTTTCTACTACCGCTCTCCCCTGGTGAGGGGTAATTCAAAGCTGATCCAAACATTAATACTTGGATTCCAGCAATTTCTGTGCTTCTGCTGTTATGCTTCAATTCTTTGAATGATAATATTATAATCTCTTAACATTTTCTCGTTTTTCCTGTTTGGAGAGAAGTGGTTTAGAAAATTGTTGGTTACATAAGTTAATAGATGATATATGAGGAAAATTTTGCCTGCAGCAGCTGTAATGTGTTTATATTAAAAGCCCATCTGTCGCCTTCTTTAGAAGTTCTGCAAAGCTATTGTAGTTTATCTGACATGTTGTAGAGTAAACTAGCAGGTTTTACTATTTTATGGTAGCAATTGGTATTTGTACAGGTGACAGATGTGTACAACTCTATTGTCTGCAGAGCAACCTTACAATATGATAGCAAGTTACATTAGGCAATGCTGAAGTTTGGTGGCAATTCTCCAGGTGGAGGATGTGTACAATTACTCTTGTCTGCAGAGGAACTTACACATCTTTGAATTGTTTAGCAATATAGAGGTAAAGCCAAGTCATGCTAGATTATTCCTGAATATTTTTCTTATTAAACCCCCTTTTAAGGTTACTCTGTATTCTTTCAACCGAGCTTTGTGGCCGTGATGTGTTACAAATTTGATTCTGATCATTTTGATATAATCAACTGTGTTATTTATTTTAGATCCCTTTCTATTTAGTGGCCCCTTGGTCTGACATTCCCTCATCTGTTCCAAGGCATATCAACTGTGTTATTTATTTTAGATCCCTTTCTCTTTAGTGGCCCCTTGGTCTGACATTCCCTCATCTGTTCCAAGATACCAGTGCCTGTACAAGGATTGGCAGGTTTTTGAAGTCTAATTTATACACCTGTTTATTCTGCTTGTACAAAAAGTTATTTTAGTTAGAGATGGAGTGAAAATCCTTGCGTGTTGAGTGGGTCTGTCACAAGCTATCCTGTGTTCTGACCTCTAGCTGTGTCATCATCAACTGCCCCTTATCCTGACCAAGTTAGGATTGGTGGCATGACATCCATAGAGTTTTAAAAGTCGTATTGATAATACAAATTCATGCAAAAGAACAATGTGACAAAATTTTGTGCCAGATGCCCTTCCTAACTCAGCCCTTTATTGAGGGAATGACTGACCTCTAGTTATGTATTGGAAGAAATCTCCCATCACATTTTGAAAATGTAGCCGTAAACTAACCAAGTTGTTCACTAATATGTTCTCATTTCAGCTTCTTAACAAGCTCATTTCAGACTTTTCAGTTCATTATGTAAACCACTGACCTTGAACTCTATTTTTGAGCATCTCTGCTGAACAAGCTAGCTTTGTTGAGCCCTACTGCCATGTTTGTGAACATACATCATCTCAAGCTTTAATCCCACTAGGTGGGGTAAGCAACTAGAACTCTAGCTCCCCAGTTATCTCTCTCCATGGCCATATTTTTGAAAATATATAATTATATGTATACTGCAGATCTATGATACCTCTCACATAGAAGCACAATACAAATTAAGCTGCATAATGTGAGAACTATGTGTTGGGCTTTTCCCATCTTCGTGAAAGCCCTCCATGATATAGATTCTTGCACCAGAGCTTGAGATCACTCAAGGCCATACAAGTTAAAGCTACCCTATAGTTCTTGTTACCTTCAATTTGATTCTATACAATTGCAAATGAAACGAGCTATTAAAGAACAGTCTGGACTTGGCTCACCAATTAAGAGGCTAGCTTGTGTTTGCCCGATTAACAAATGAACTGAGCACAAACTTAACTTTTGGGCTTTAAAACCACTTAGGTCTTGGTTCAGCTCAGTTCATTTGCTTTCCAAATTCCAATATAGCCACTTTTTTTTCTACTTTTTTTTTTAATATGCCAGGGGGTGGGGGGAAGCATGTTTTTCTCATCTCTTCAAGAAAAAACAGAAAGTTTTTGTTCGTGACATGCTTTACCAGATTACAGTTTATAATTGGAATAAACAATAATGGAAAAGTATCCTCACCCACGAACGATTTTTTAGTAATGCTGCCAGACAGTGTCTACTAAATTCAAAATATCTTGTAGTTTATATTTCTGACTTTCTTGGAGAATCATGTAATACTGATTTAGTATTTTGTTCAATTTAATTTGTATTCCGGAGGCAACGCCATCAAAGAATGATGCCTACATCCAAACTATAATTCTTAACACCAATATTTTTTGGTTTTATTGACCCAGTGCAATCTGTATTACTGAGGCAACACTAACAAAGAATGATGCCTACATCTAATCTATAATTGAGTTAGACGTATAATATATAGACTTGTGGAGAGTTGGCTCTTTATGGAATTGTTTGACTGGGTGAACCAGAAGCCTGCACCAAATACAAGCGACAACATGGTGTTCCATCATCAGGATGGGTCTGAAGTGATCTGGGCAAGTTGCGAAGCTTGTTGAACAGGTTTAGTGGATCATGCAAAAGCCCAAAATGAGCATCTGGATCCCCAATTTGTGAAAGCTTAACATCAGAGAATCCTAGGGATGGCAGGAGATGATCTGGCCAATCACTATAGAAATGGAAAATGGAGCTGGAGAGCGTGGTTGATGGCTTGTTCATGAAGTCTGCTAAGAGGACTGTGCCAGTAAGAGTGCAATTATCAGCTATGATCTTCAGTACTTCCATGGCTTGTGAGTGGGAGAGGTAATAAAGGATGCCTTCGAGAACCCAGACTGTATTCTTCTCTGGGACAAATCCTGATATCTGAAGCTTTTCAAGCCAGTCATTTTCACGGATATCGGCTGCCACCTGTTTTAGAGATTTTGCTGTCATCATCACATGTTGACGATTGTCTGTTGATTCTGTTGCTGCCTGCAGAATAGTTGTCTTCATTTGTAAGACTTCAGGAAAGTCGACCTCAAAAACTTCGCTGTCTTTCAAGCAACTTAACCGGTATGCCCTTGTGTCCATTCCTGCAAAATAAGTAACTACATTCTGCTCAAAATTTGGTTGTTCCACTTTCAATTTTATTCTGGAAATAAGAAGTGAATGTGATAAGTCCTGCTTAGTGCAAAACCATGAATCTTCTGAGGCTGGGGACTTGTTTAAGAAGTAAACTCCGATGATCAAACATCCTTTATTGGCACCAACCTGAAGTTTTAAATTGATTGAGCTGCCCATGGATGTAGTTGTGGACACGCATGAATTAATTGTTCTTATGATAACTTTCATGCGTTGAATATCTATGTTAGGTGCCAACAGGTTTCTAAAAGAGACGTGGATATTTTGGCAAAAGTAAGGATTCTTTTTCTATATTGGACATTTGTCTGTTGGATACTCATTTCAACAGAAACAGGGAACTCCGGGAGGAATATCTCCTTCTGAGTTCTGGTAATTGCCCGTGAACCTTTAATTCATGCATTTTTTTTTTTGGCAATAGTTGAAAGTTATTGAAATACTTGATTATCCATGAATGACCAAACATGAGCATCAAAGTTGCTACATTTTTACAAACTTTTGCTGCAGGTATTCATGCCATGAGAGAATGAGGGAAGAGAATCACCAACCTGCACCAAGAAGAACAATCTGTGCTGCTCCACCCTCGAATGAATCTAGAGCAGATTCGATTTTGGAGTCGAACCACAGGGTTCGAACAGCAAGGATTACTCCAGACACCTCTCTAGCATTGTTATGACAATCCTTCTTTATCTTCTCATAAAAGCTTTTCAGGTACGTTTCTCCGGCAAGCAACTCTGCAAGCGGGTCATGGATCACGTGCTTCCACAACGCCCGCCCGGCCGCAGTCTGACAGGCAGACCGCCGAAGAGGATCCCATTCATTCTCAATAGCTGCATGGAGTTCCCGGACCGGGTCTGCAAACAAAAGGTCAGGCAGATTAAGCTCCGGCCATGTCCATTGTTGTTGGGGCTTGCCATTTTGCTCTGTTGACATGATTCTTGGTTTTGACAGAGGTGTTGAGTTGAGGGAGTAATAGAAGAGAAGCATAGAGATAATGCAGGCGTTATAAAGGAAGGGGGGATTCATTATTGGTGAAGATGTAGGGTGAAGATAAGGAAAGAGAGCCACACATAATCAGCGCCTGGCAGAACAAGCTCAATCGTATCCAGCTTCTTTGCCTTAATGAAAGGAAGGTAATGAGGAGTCCACGACTACCACCAATTTAATTTTATATACATGCATTTCATCTATCTCAAATATTCAACGCTACCGTGATATCACATCATTATATTGATAAAGCATAAATACATTACAATAAATAAAATAAACTCTATTTTTTATTTTTAAATTTATCAAAAACTATCCATTATCATTTATTTAAAATCTATATGCATGACAAAATATAAGTGAATTATAAATTTAATGATGACGTATTACAGTTGTATTAACGATTTTCTCTTCCTCTTCTCTACTAAACTTGTCATTTTTTCCAAGTGGAAAAAGTAAGCCAAAGGATGGACGATGGATCCCACAGAAAAGATGGCTTTTTATTTTAAATTATCAGGACTGAGTGGCTCTAGCCTGCTCATAAAAAATTCCGAGTGTTGTTGTTATATTGTCTAAAAGTACAGTACTAATCTGTTTTCTTTTTCTCATCTACCCCGCGCTGTCCAGTCTAGCGGTTTGGGGGTAGGGGTTTCAGCTACCAGTAACCACCACCAGGCACAAGGTCTGGGTTTGGGTGGGGTAGCCTCAAGACTCGCTGGTTTGAATATTCGATCTTAAACCATTCCATATGCCTGCTATGGGCGGCTCCAGCATGTTGATGCCAAACTTGGAAATGACAACTTTGCCCAATCTTATGGGTTCATTTGGACTTTGGAGTGGGTATGGGCACAATATTTTGCCCAATGGGTGGGTATGAAGAGAAAAGAATGCTTGCACGTGTAAGCACAGGATGGGCAATGCCCCCCCGGCCCCCATCTATATGCATTAGTTAATATATATATTTTTTTATTTTCTTAAACATGGTCCTACTGTTTTACATACAAGGCTAGGAGAGTGTTTTACCTTAAACTAGTTGTTGGTTATTGCTAATATGTTAAGACTCACATTTGTTCTTTTTGGACAACTTTTATTTTAGATAAAATTGTTATATTGTCTGCATTGAGTAACGTAATGTAACGTTTGCTTGACGTGGATAAAATTAGAAGAGGGGAGTGGGCCCTCTTCCCTCACACCATCCCTCTTGTATACCTATTTCAGTTTTGTCTGATGCAAACAGAAGAATATTTCTCTTATTTTAAATATAACTTTGCTAATAAAAAAATAACATTATGTCAAATCCCTAACTTAAAAGTGCAATAGTTTTAAATTTTAATTGATAATTTGAGATAATAAATTAATAAATGAGCTTTTTTTTTTTTTTTTTTTATCAAATTTCAATTAGATGAATACATGCGATATGGCGAGGGACTAAATATATTACGTGATGTGCATAAATATTAAGAGAATGTGGGTATAGATATAGAGAAAGGTATAATTAATTTGTATTTAATCTATTATTATTCTTAATTATATTTAAGTCACCCTTTAGAAAATAAGGAGAAAAGGGAGGTCAAATTAAATGAGGATAGAATATCTATATGGTCAATAGCCTTATGGGCCATGTCTTAGCTTGGGCCGGTCACCATCTCATAGCCCACTGTCGCCCGTCAACATTCTTTCTCTCCACTCTTCTGGATGAGAAAAATATTAAATACAATCATGATGTTAATGATTGTATTTATTTGGCTGGAACGATGTTTATGTTAATGAACATATCGTGCTAAGTAACTCATGAGTTGTTGTAGATCCAGATTTTGAATTATGGCATTGGGTGGTAAACCCTTTTCTTTGAAATTTTTTAATATAAAAATTATATATTTTTATATATTCAAATTAACAGATTAACAATTCATAAACAGCTTGTGACATTGTCCCGACTGTTATAACTATTTTCTCCCGTTAAAAAGATGTTGATTTTCACTTATCTCTACCATGATTCCACTCTATCCCGTAGACGGCTATGGAGTCGGAGGTGCACTGTCGACCCACCTGTGTAGGAAATGTAATCTCAACTCGTCCGAACGTAAAGAAAATGAAAATTACGAGGAATGATTTGTTAGCAATTTCGAGGAAGACAAAAATTTTCACAGCACTAAACTCTGGCTTCCTCTATACGCAAAAAAGGTTTGGGATTTCTGCAACATCATGGATCAGTTGAATATAATAATGACTTTTCCAGGGAAAAGTTGAATTAGGTAGATGACGGTCCTAATTACCAGACAGACCTCGAGCTTGCTCCCTTCTTCTGGAGTGGGTATTTGCAGTTCTTCGTTTCTTGATGGTAATTTAGCTATTGCAAATGCCTTCACTTACTGTACATTTCGATAATCCGATGTTTAGCTTCACGTGAAGGCTTCTTCAGAAGTGTGCTCTTCCCTTGTTTTTGATTAATTTGAAGCTGCTGTTATATGGATCTTCGGATCCCTTTACTCTTGATGTGTACTTGGCACTGCTAGTTCTCTCTTGTTTTTCATTGTGAATAGTTCTGATTTGTACTACTTGATTGTTCTCTACGCATAGATTTGGTATTTTGCATTCGAATTATTGCTGGGTTTGGAGAGAGATGGCCATAG
Source organism: Diospyros kaki (assembly GCA_036245055.1). NCBI lineage: Eukaryota > Viridiplantae > Streptophyta > Magnoliopsida > Ericales > Ebenaceae > Diospyros > Diospyros kaki. The sequence continues at coordinate 46,551,596 of BSEG01000005.1, forward strand.
CCCGGTTCGGTCGCCAAGCAAAGCGCTCGTATGGGCTTTGCGTCAAGATGACGGCAGTGACTGTGTTGGGATTGTGTTTTGTATTCATTTGGTCTATGTTTTCGTCTTCTTCTTCCGTGGTTTCTCAGAGGAGTACGTTTGGTGATATCACCGAATCGGTTTCTGCCAATGGGAAGCTTACTGGCTCTGCGATTGTGTCCGAGAAGAAAGAACCAAGAAAGGATCTTGGAAATAAAGATGACAAAAAAGCGAATTTTGAATCTGATTTGGAAGAGAAAGGTGGGAATAAGGTTAATGGGTCTTTGTCTTATATGCCTGCTGATGCACACAAGAGAGGGAAAGGAGGTTCTGTGAAGAAAGAGGGAACTAAGGTTAAGTCACCCAAGAAGGATGAGAAAAAGAAACCTGGGTTGGTGAGATCTGAAGGTGAAGAGTTGCAGAAAGATCAGGAGGGAGAACAAGAAGAGGAAGTGGAAGAAAATGAGACGGAAGAAAAAGCAGCAGATGGAGAAGAAGGTAAAGGAAATGAGGACCTGGAAGAGGATGCTGAATCGCTTGCCGCCGATGATGTGGATCTGGAACCTGTGGAGAAGGTGGATGATGAGGGGGGCGGGTTGACAGGTACTGGGAAGAAGAGAAAGATAAAAGGGCCTTTATTCGATCCAAAAACTCATTATACTTGGAAATTATGCAGCACAAGAAGCAAGCATAATTACATTCCTTGTATCGACATTGAAAGTGCCAGTGGAAGGCTGCAGAGTTATCGGCATCATGAGAGAAGTTGTCCTAGGACATCTCCAATGTGCCTTGTTCCCCTTCCTCCTGAGGGGTATGCGACTCCATTTAGCTGGCCGGAAAGCAAATCAAAGGTATATGAACAGTTTAATGCAATTTATATCATTGAACTTGGATGTGATGATTGGTCAAGTTACTTTTTTCCATGTTTATTATGATTTTACAGATATTTTACAAGAATGTGGCGCATCCAAAACTAGCAGCCTTTATCAAGATGCACAATTGGGTAGTCAAGTCTGGAGAGTATCTCACTTTCCCTCAAAACCAATCTGAATTCAAGGGTGGAACCCTGCATTATCTTGAATCCATTGAAGAGGTATATTATTGGAGCTTTCTTGTATCATCTTTCTTACATTTTGACTGCTCAAAAGGCTTTTTAATCTATAGCACTACCAAAACTCAAATAGAGTAGTTTAAAAAAGAATAAAGAGTAAATTAACATTTCCCTAGAGATAGATTTAGTTTTACATTGATGGTCCATTAACTGTGAGGTTGCTTCCCTAGCCTTGAATGGGAAAATGAACCAAATTAAGTTTTTACAGCAGATTTTGTGATCATATTATTTCTATACAAGGCGGCATGACTATTATTGAGTCCAATCTTGAGTAGTTTAGTTAAATTTAGGAATCTGGCCGTCCAAATGACTTGGATGTATTCAGGGCTATTTGATAGATCTTTCAGTTTTTTTTTTTAATTTTGTGTTCAGTTTTCATTTTCATTTGAAAAAATGAAAACTTATATCGTGTTTGATTGTGCACTGGGAGCTTGGAAATCCAAAAATGTGTTTTTTATTTTTAAGAAAAGTGCTTTATGATTTTTTTTCTTTTGTATTTTTGGGTCAAAATTAGAAAGCTCTTCTGTTGGCATCAAAAACTCTTTTCTCTGTTTGTTATTTCAGAAGCAAATGTAGACCCCACCTAATGGGGTTAAAGTTTGTGATTATTGTTGTTGTTGAAGCAAAAGCAGAAATTTTGGAGCTTCTACTGTGGCACAAAAATATAAGTAGAAAATAAAATTATTTTTAGTCAAAATTACTTTCAATCAACATTTAAAATTAGAAACATTACACTTATTGTTAGATAACTCCTTAAATTCAAAACTTGATAGAGATTGAGACTCTTATATAAAATTTCAATTTGACTGTGAATATGGAATATTGATGGGTCTAGAAGATGTAATCCCATTAGAGTTATTGTTTTTTTATTGATCACATCTCAATAATTTGTGAGATAATATGGTTGGGTTATGAGGTTGTGTGTCCAGAGTGTACTGCAACTTGACAACTAGAGTTTTTGGACTGAGTGACCAGTTATTCGGAGTTTTTGAGGATTAGAATGGTTTTAGTTTTGTCGATGCAAAATTATGTCGTCAAAGGGTTTTGTAGTTTTTTTCATGCAAAACTACACATCAAGTGGATTTTATCTTATTGTTGTGGGATTAAGGACATTTTTTGTTGAGATTGAACCACGTTAATTTTTTTAAATCTTGTTTTCTCTTTATTTCTATGTGTAATGTGCACGATTTGATTGTAACAGTTATCAATCACATCTTTTTTTTTTTTTCATCTTTTCACAAACCAGTCAAGACGTAATCCATCTCCTTAGCAATTATAACATAAAATCACTTGTTGTGCTCCTGGCATCTGCAACATCCAGATATTCTCTGGGAGTTGTCAAGTTTGGGAGTTGCCAACAAGTGGTCACCAGCAACACCTCTGGAAATATTTCCAGTGGCCGATGGTGAGGGATGTCAGAGGGGGGAAGGAAACGAAAATTAAATGAAAATACCTTTTTCTGGAGAATGTTGTGCTTTCATATGCAGGCTATAGTCTCTGCAAGTTAATGCCTATTTTGGATACTGCTGAAAAGTATCCACAGTAGGAGTAAAATTTCTGGCTTATAATTGCTATCCTTGTCATTTCTAATGCTATTGAATTAGATTTGCTTTTTGTAGATGGTACCAGATATTGAATGGGGAAAAAACATTCGCATTGTTTTGGAAATTGGATGCACAGACTCAAGCTTTGCTGCTGCTTTACTTGATAAGGATGTTTTGACACTTACTCTAGGTTTGAAGGATGACCTAGTGGACCTGGCACAGGTTGCCCTTGAGCGTGGTTTTCCTGCAGTAGTCAGCCCTTTTAGAAGTAGGAGGATTCCTTTTCCCAGTGGTGTTTTTGATGCTATTCATTGTGGTGAATGTCAAACACAATGGCATTCTAATGGTTCGCACGTTCTTATCCTTCATCCTTTCTCCTTTGTCAATCTTATTGTCTGTCAGATTATTTTCGTGTAAAATCCAAGATTTAAAGCAGTTTACACTTCCACCACTTTCAGGAGGCAAGCTTCTTTTGGAGATGAATCGGATTTTGAGGCCTGGTGGATATTTTATTTTGTCGAATAAACATGATAGTATTGAAATTGAAGAAGGTTGGGCCACCATATCTGTTTAAATTCCAACTATTGCTGCTTGAATACTTAATAGCTGTCATTTAAGTAGTGGAATACTCAATTCCTCAAGAAATTGCAGTCATTTTCATTTCAGTTGTGATAGACGTCATTACATTATATTTAAGTAATATTTCCTCTCAGGGCATCATGATTTTTTGTGACATTTTTTTCATCTTGAATTCTTATACCAGCCTGATCTGGGATGATTGACAGTGTTAAATGGAGTGGTTGAACTAAAGAGACCAGCCTTTGTAAATGGCTTATCTTTCAAGGACTCTTATGATTCTTCCTTACCATTCTGACATAAAACAACAAAATTTGAGTTTTGCATTCTCGATATCAAAATGTTATTTTGATGATGCATTCCAGTCACATGAATGCTTCTACAGGATGTTGTTGCTCACCCTTTCTATCCATATAGCTGTTTAAATAGGAGTATGCTACATGTGAGAATTAAATGTTCCTTATTTTATTTGATGGAACCTGCAAAAACCGATGGTGATTATTGAATAGGATTTATTTAAGCTAGCTATCTTGAACTCATTCCACTCCATCCCAAAAAAAGTGCGTGCGCAACTATCTGTTTATATTAGTGTGTTTACAAAGCCTATAAGTGGCAGTCCATTATGGAAAATTTGTTTTTCTGCTTCATGACATTACTTCCTTTTTTCAGCTATGTCCACACTGACAGCATCTATCTGTTGGAATATCTTGGCTCATAAAACTGATGAAATCAGCGAAGCAGGTGTCAAAATTTATCAAAAGCCAGAATCAAATGATATATATAAATTAAGAAGGAAGAAAGATCCTCCTTTATGCAAGGAAAATGAGAACCCAGATGCTTCCTGGTAAGCTGAGAGCAATCCTCCCCCCACAACCAAAATTCCAATTTATTGTTTTTGGTTCTTCACTTGCCAGTTGCAATTTGTTGTACCATAAATGATGCTTCAGTTTGGCAGCAGCAAGATCAACCCCCTTGAAATTTAGTATGAAATTTCGTTGTTTAGAATTGCCTGATGTGAAGTGTTGTAAAGCAACAGATTTAGCTTAGATTAATTAAGAAGTTTACCTCTGAAAAGTGAAAGAGAAAACAAAGGGTCTTGTTTTTCATTCCCATAACAACTTGCTGTCCAATACCACTCATATTTGCTTCTTCCTTCACTTCATCAATTTCATCTAGCTGCCATATTTTAGCAGTTGATTACTATATGCATTGTTGGATTTAGATTTTTCTGGTTAACAACCATCCAACTACACCATGTTTATTTATGAAATTGGGCTCCATCTTGCTGACAAGAGGATGGCAATACTAGTTATGGCCTTATGGGTACAATTCTTGTTATTAGCATAATATTGGACTTTACAGTCAAGACATGCTGAAAAAGCAGCAGGTATGTTCCGATAAAATGTGGCAGCTAGGAGTACTGATACAATTCTTGTCACTAGGAGTACTGCATGTCTGGTCCCATCTCATATATTTTTCTTTTATTCCGTCACCTTTTTGATATTTTAGCATTTGGCTTGCCACAGGTATGTTCCGATAAAAAATTGCTTGCACAACATTCCTGAATCTATTGAACAACGTGGAAGCGAGTGGCCTGAGGAATGGCCGAAAAGGTTGGAAACTTTTCCGGACTGGATGAACAACAAGGAGAAACTCATAGCCGACACTCAGCACTGGAAAGCTATTATTGAAAAGTCGTACCTTACTGGAATGGGTATTGAATGGTCAAATATCCGGAATATAATGGACATGAAAGCAATACATGGAGGGTATGCATTACAACTCATGTGCAATTTTGTATCCCTTCTTTTATTCTAGACTTTGGTTATGTTTTTTGTTTTCTCACCTAATTTGGTATTCCAAAAATTAATTGTACTCTTCATTTCACATGATTTAGATTTTTGCCTCCCCTTTTCCCATTTCTAAAAACCACAGATTTGCTGCTGCCCTCTCGCAACAAAAGGTTTGGGTTATGAATGTGGTCCCTGTGCATGCACCAGATACACTTCCTATTATATTTGAACGTGGTCTGCTTGGTATTTACCATGACTGGTGTGAATCTTTTGGTACCTATCCAAGATCGTACGACCTTTTGCATGCTGATCATCTCTTCTCAAGGCTTAAGAACAGGTAAAACCAAGTGTTTTTCCTTTCTAGCTTTCGTGATCTCCTGTTATAGTTAGTCTATTCTAGCTGGGAAGGCAAACAATTCTTTTGCCTTGGATGAAAGATTACAATGGGCTGGACACTATGATAGAGCTTTTTAACTAGGAAAATCTATGCATCATGCAAAGCAGCATATGGTATTTAACAGAACTACTCTGGAATGAACAAATAGATTGTTCAGAAACAGTCCAGGTTCTGTTTTTTTCCCCCCTAATTTCAGCTTTTGTTTCTGCTTCCATATCTACTTCTGCATTATATTAATTTGTGGTGCAACTAATTCATGGCTACCCACATTAGCAATCACTAACAGCTTGGTCCCTTTTTATCCAATTTGCCTATGGCCAAACTGTTGAAATTACTTTTGGGTTGGTTAATTTTCATATTTTGGTGCGACATGACTGTGTTGCAGGTGTAAGCAGCCCGTGGCAATTGTTGTTGAGATGAATCGGTTGTTAAGGCCCGGTGGTTGGGCAATTTTGCGAGATAAGGTAGAGATACTTGATCCATTGGAAGGAATTTTCAGAAGTTTTCACTGGGAAATACGGATGACTTTTTATCAGGACAAGGAAGGTATCATGTGTGTCCAGAAAACCTTGGGGAGACCTTGATTTTCTGCTGTGCTGCCTGCATTTTAGAGCCCTGCTTTCCTCTTTTTGGGTCGTCGACGCCGACCCTTTAGGTAAAAAGTCCTAGTTTCTTTACTGTCCTATATTTCACGATCTCCCACAACATCCGATTGACAAAGCTGGTGCCCTGTATTAGGATTAAGGAAAGTGATTCTTGTAGTCAGTTTTGTTCGAGATTTAAGACAGATTTAGAGTAGTTTTAGGACACAACTCTGTATTTTTGTTGCGATTGTACTCGTTTGTTTTATGACAAGCGAACAGAAATGCGATTACTTGTACTCCAGCCTCATCTGTAATTGCCCTGTTGTTTTCTTTTGACAAATTGGACGAGTTTCTTCTTTGTTTATGTACATAAACCATAAACAAAATGCAGAGTCATGTTTCAAGGCATTTGCAGTTCCCTGTTTGGTTCATAGAAAGAAATGTAAAGAGAGAAACAGAAACAAAAGGGCTGGTGCAGCCCTTAATTGTACACAAATATGTATATATATATATAAATGATATGTGGGTGAAACCATACCTTAGGTTTGGTTTTTTATAAGAATAATACTATTTTGACCAATTAAGACTCGACAATAAGAGGCGGAACGTGAGGTTTATGGGAGTGATAGCTATTAGATTATATTTCTTTTAAATTACCGGAGATGTTGGCATAAACAAGTAAAAGCACGTGCTATTTGGGACAATTTGCCCAGTCGGTTGGGCCGGAGGCAGAGCGTTCGCGGAAGCGAGCACCAGAAGTACGAGCGCTCCCAAGAGAAAAAGGCGGAAGAATCGGTGGATGAAATGACTTGGAACACTCCCTCGCCGGCCGTCGCCGCCCGGTTCACTCTCCTCGCCGTCCTGTCCGCCGGCACCGTCTATTGCTTCTACAAGTCCCGCCGCCTCAGGAAGCTCGCCTTCCAAAACCCTAACCCTAAGCTGTCTCCTGCCAGAGGCAAACTCTTCTTCGTCTCCCAAACTGGCACTTCCAAAGCCCTAGCTCAAAGGCTGTTCGATTTCCTCACTGCCAAAGGTCTCGCATTTGACCTCGTCAATCCGCAAGATTACGAGCCGGAGGATCTGCATAGAGAAACCCTAGTCGTGATCGTCGCTTCCACTTGGGAGGACGGAAAGCCGCCTCCGAACGGCAGGTTCTTGGCCGATTGGTTGTCGGAGAGCGCCGACGATTTCAGAGTCGGATCTTTGCTGCTGAGTAAGTGCAAGTTCGCCGTGTTCGGCGTCGGGAGCCGGGCGTACGGCGAGACATTCAACGCCGTTGCCAAGGAGTTCTCGAGGCGTCTGCAGGCGCTCGGGGCGGCCGAGATTTTGCCTGTCCGGGAGGGGAATGTTGATGAGGGTGATCTGGATGAGGTGTTCGATGGTTGGAGTGCGAAGTTAATTAGAGCTCTGAAAGGCGGGGCCTTAGAAAATGGGGGCTATGTTGGATGTAAGGATGATAATGAGAGCGAGTTTGAGGCAATTAGCGAGTCAGATGATGATGATGCAGAAGACAATGGGGAGGAATCAGGGATTGTTGATCTTGAGGACATAGCCGGCAAAATTCCTCCTAGAAAATCAACCACAGTGGTTCAATCGAATGGAAAATTGAATGGTGAAAAAGAGATGGTGACCCCTGTGATCAGAGCAAACTTGGAGAAGCAGGTACAACTTGATTAGTTGAAAACTTGCAGAAATGTGGCAATTTCTGAACACTTATTATTTTTCTTGTCTATAGTCAGAAAGCTATAAATAAATGGATAAATTTTCAATTATAGTCACTAGTTTAAATTAAACGCAACATGATTTGTTTTGTTGGCCGGCTGGTTTAAGAATAAATTGACAAGGTTGGATACTTATTTTTCCTCTTGTAATGCTGACCCCTATTGTCATTTCGCCTATTTTATCTTTGCACTTCTTTAATATTTATATTATGTTGTAAACTTGCAACTTGTTTATTTCCGTTTTATTTATTAAGATTTTTGTTTATAATAATTATTATGAGTTTACTGACATCTATTGGTAAAATGGATATCACTCCTTTTTGGAATTGAAGCTTAAACCTCACTTGTACTTGTGCCACTTGGAAAAGTTATCCATCTTGATCTTAGAAAAAAATCTTCTTATTTGGTGAAACTCATAATATTATTAGCATAAGCATAATGAAATATCTTTGTTAAAGATGGAATAGCCATCATCTAAATGACATAATCTTGATATTTATGATATCTCTGAGTATGTCCTAGCTCCATTTTCATATTGTTAGTCCCATTTTTTTAACCCTCTCTTTCCAAATGACATCATCTTTGCAGGGATATAAAATCATTGGTTCACATAGTGGTGTTAAACTCTGCAGATGGACCAAGTCACAACTTAGAGGGCGTGGAGGTTGCTACAAGCACTCATTTTATGGCATTGAAAGTCATAGGTGACTTCTTTTGACTTTTTTTGTGTGGTTGTATATATCATTAATAAAATATTGCTTAAAGTCATAGATGTTAGGGTCCATGGTGTGTTGGTTTATCTTTTGAGATCTTAGTTACAGCATAGCAGTTTGAGTCTAAAAAGACGTAGTGGGCTGCAAATAGTTTTAAGTATTGTAAGTATTAAATTTTGATGAACTCAACAAGGCCTTATAAGTTCAGAGTCTGATTGTATGATAACTCATGTAAAAGTTGATATCACAATAAAACGATGTTGTTTCTTGTAAGTTTCAACATATAGGGGTTACCTTATATATTAAAGGGTAAAAGCATGGCCTCTAGATGGTTTCTTACAACCATTAGTTAGCCTTGTCATACAAATATAATTTATCATAACTTGTACATCCTTTAATAGTTTTTAGCCTTGTCATACAAGTGAACTGCAGTATTTTTCATAGAAAGATAATAAATATACATCTGATTGACATAGGCTCTTACATTGGCAGATTGCTGCCTCACCTTCATGTCATGGCCTGAGCCTGACAATGCCTTTCCTTCCAATCCGATATGACTTAGAAGGACCAAACACCGAAACAGAGAGAAAAAGAGGGAAGAATGAGGAAGAACAGAGAGAAGAACAAGAGAGAGAACAGAGTGAGATCTTGCAGAATTCTGATATTTTCGTTAGTTTCCTTCATTCCCCGAATAGGAGAATATACACGAGCGTTTGGGAGGAGAGATTCTCCTGCCAAGGTGGGCCCTACAGCCCAACAAACTTGATATTCCTCTAACTTCCCTGCGCATGGCAATAACTACCTCTACACTAGGAATTACAGCAGTAAAAGTAATTAAACTAACTTCCACATTAGGAATTACAGTAGTAAAAGTAACAAAAATTTAAATGAGCCATGGTAAGGGCCCTTCTTGTGATGCTTCACTTTATATATGACGCTTTGATCTTGTGCTTACTTTTTTTCAATTACCTTCTCTTTCAAGAAAGCTTATAGTCATTAAAAATTGACAAACTGATTCTGTCTTTCTCTTCTTTCTCCCCCCCTCCCCTTTCTTGATGAATTAGGTGCATGGAGGCTACTCCAAGCTTGGCATGTGCCAACAAATGTGTTTTTTGTTGGAGACATCACACAAATCCTGTAGGGAAGAGCTGGCAGTGGAAAATGGATAATCCTTTAGACATTGTAAACTCTGCAATAGATCTGCATACAAAAATGATAAAGCAAATGAGAGGAGTTCCAGGTATTTCTTATATTTTTGGTTTACCCAGGTGATCTTTAAAGTGTGTCAATCTTTGCCATATTACATTGTAATTTTTTTCATGTCACCAGTAACTGATTACCTCACTGGAAGGGTGGACTAATTTGCCTACAGGTGTTAAACAGGAGCGCTTATCAGAAGGCCTTTCTCCAAGACATTGTGCATTATCACTTGTTGGTGAACCTATTATGTACCCAGAGATTAATTCACTTGTAGATGAGCTTCATCGGAGGCGTATTTCTACTTTCCTTGTAACAAATGCACAGTTCCCAGAAAAGATTAAGATGCTGAGACCTGTCACCCAGGTTTGAGGCCTTCTTTTTCTCTTTTTAACTCTGATTTTTTAATGCTTTGGTGTTGATTTTTTATGCAAACCCGTTTTGGACTTTTTTGGGTGATGCAGTTATATGTTAGTGTTGATGCTGGAACAAAAGAGAGCTTGAAGGCAATTGATAGGCCACTGTTTAGTGATTTCTGGGAGCGATTTGTTGTAAGTACTCCCCACCCTTACTCGAGCGGTTGAGAACAAGAAAGAGAAATTAAATAGTAGATATAAGGAAGGCATTTTACCAAATTATGAGGCATAAATAGAAAGATTTGACTGTGAGAAAAAACCAAGAATAATGATCCAAAACTCAAAAATGGTGCATGAAGGGTAATTGAGTACACAAGGCTTATGGTATTCTGGGGTTTGGGAAGGATCAGTTGTGTTTGGTTACATTCTTATTTAGAGAGTCTTATCCATAGTTTTGACCATAAAAAACCACACAACTTGAACCACGGGACTCGGGTCATCCTTTTAGAAAAGCTGCATGGATGGCATAAAAACATTCTGATGCCAGTACCTTTTCATGTTTTGATGTCTTAGCCATGATATAATAAGCATATAGAGAAAGGATAATGAAGTGACAGCAATTGAAATTCACAGCTGGTACTTGTAAATCAATAAATAGTCTTGTGCAAACAATTTACATTTGTGACTAAGATGGGTTGGACATGGGAAGAGGGGACCAATAAACACATAAGTGAGGCTAGTGGATGAAATGGAGGAAGTTTGTTGCAAAGAGGGAGAGGAAGACTAAAGAAAACTTAGTAGGGAACCTTTAAACATGACATAAGATAAATGACTTTACAGAGAATATGCCTATGGACAACAATGGTTGGAGGTCTATAATATACGTAGCCCATCTCCACCTAGTGGCATTAAGGCTTGTGATCGTTGTTGTTGTGCAAACAACTCACGTTGATATATCAGTGATCTTACTATGATTGTGCTGACCTTAATCCCATTGAAAGAGCATTAGACAATAAATGTAAAATCCTGATTCCCCACAGCTTGCTACTTTCTTGTAGATAACAGAACAGCAAACGTCTATTGCTGAGTCTTGGCTAAGTGTAAGCTCAGCCAGAATAATAGTTGTGAAGGCTTACTAGCAGGACTGGGAATTTCATCAAATGTGCAGCTGTCCTTTCTGGATAAAACAGTGTGTCCTTTGTTCTTGAGACAAACATCAGTTCTGTATTCAACCTGTGACAATGTCCCTTTTCCTTTACCGTTTTGCCACTTAACTGTTACTGCCTATGCTTCTGCATTGTTCTCATCTATTTACCTCAAATGTAACTATGATTGATTGAAATAAGATTTTATGATTGTGGTCATCCTGTGTGCTCTATTTTGGCTGCCAAAGCTTTTATGCCAATTCAATTTTTGGTCCAACTGCTCAAATTTTCATGAGGGAGGTAGCAGAACTGGTTTGGTGACAAGAATTTGTTTTTATGATCTCCCGGCATAATTTTCTCCCATCCCTTCTCTTCTAATGCCCTACTTATTTAAAGTACTGCAAAAATTAATGGCAGGATTCTTTGAAGGCTCTCATGGAGAAGCAGCAGCGAACTGTTTACCGTTTGACACTGGTTAAAGGGTGGAATACAGAGGATGTAGACGCCTATTCTAGTCTCTTTGCTATTGGGAATCCTGATTTTGTGGAAATTAAAGGAGTTACCTATTGTGGATCGTAAGTTTTTCTTCTCTGGCTAGGCTTGTGTTTTCATTATTACTTTTGTTAATCACTGAACTTAAACTAACACAGGTAAGAGGAACTTTTGACAGGTCTGCTACATCAAAGTTGACAATGGAGAACGTTCCCTGGCATTCTGACGTGAAAGCTTTTTCAGAGGCTTTAGCTCAGAAGAGCGGAGGGACTTACGAGGTTGCTTGTGAGCATGTCCACTCATGTTGTGTTCTCTTGGCAAAAGTGGATAAGTTCAAGATTAATGGCCAATGGTTCACGTGGATAGACTACGAAAAGTTTCACGATCTGGTTTGTAGCTCCACCTCATCTAATACTGAATGTTCTAAAAGGCATCATGGATAAATGCATCTGTTCGTGAATTATGTACTCATTAATTCAATATCCAGGTTGCTAGTGGAAGACCTTACGACAGCAAGGACTATATGGCTGCCACACCATCTTGGGCGGTCTATGGAGCTGATGAGGGTGGGTTTGATCCAGAGCAATCTCGATACAGAAAGGAACGGCATCACAAATCAAGTCGCTAACTGTGAGCTTGGGCTGTCTATGGGAGCCAAAGAAGGTAGCTTTGATCGTTCACTCTCAGCACATATAAGAATGACAACATAAATCAACTACTGGGCATTCTGAAATTTTCACCATCGATACAAAAGGGTCGAGTGCAGGAATACTGCAGTCAAGCACGGTGCGTATTCGTGTTGCCCCTGCTTTCTCAGCCGGCATTAGGTTTTACCATATTTAGTTTCCTTATGGAGGAGTAGTTAATCAAGGAAGAAGAGGGGCTAAAAGCCCGCAGCCAGATGTTTTGAGCATTAGATGAAGGTGGAGGATGGCAAAGTGTCTTGTGCGTCGCATATCCCAAAAAGTTGACGTTGGGAGTTTGGTCATTTTCACACGCAGTATAGTTTTAGTTTTAGTTTTATAAAGAAGTTGTTTTCACGACTCAAAATCGTGATTTTTCGATCATCGTCTTTTTGTGGTACATTTTATATATGAAAGGGGGGAATTTGAATTCAGGTAAGCTTGTCAGTCTCAGATGTTGGCTTTGATTTTGGGAGCGTTATATGTTGTTTTATGTAATTTATGAGCAGTGAAAGTTGGACTTCAGCGCAATAGCAGTAAGAGTTTAGATTGGCTTGGATTTGGATGAGTTGATGGGTGGAACATTGGCCGCCGTCACCCTCCCTTTGTTGACTTAATTGCATGCAATGCAAATGCAACTACTAAAAGTTGATGTTGATGAATTGTAATGAATGACTTTGTTCATTTTTTGACTTCCAGCTCGGCTGCCCCGTTCTTACTATAACAAAGTTTGAATCTCTATGTATTAATATTAATTAATTTACATAATGATAGCAATATTAACAGAACCATATTCTAGAATAATTAATCTGTTCTTAAAAGAGGTCTCCAAACGTTTTTTAAATTCAGAAATAGTTTAGAAATGTTTTTTTTTTTTGTATTTTTTTATATTTAAAAAGAAATATTTTGAACCGAAACGACACTTCCGATACACGTTTATGTGCATTACAGATCGAACCAAGCCTCTTGTTTTTTTTGTTTTTTTTTTCTAGTTTATATTTATTGAAACTTATTTAACATCGCCACGAGCGAGTAGCAGCTCGCTCGCTACCTACCCACTCTTAGATTAAGAAATTGAGAATGAAAGCACGCTCGAAGGAGTGCGAGTGGAGAAAAGAATTTTGGAGCTCCCAGAAAATTACAAGAATGTTCTCTGCCATTGCCATAGTGGCGTAGAGGTTGAGCTGGCTGGGCAGGGGAACGACGTCGTCCTCGTCTGACTCTTCTTCTTCTTCTTCCTCCGGCTGCTACTTCTTCTTTTCTTCTTCTTCCTAAAGAAGAACCAGTACCAGAACCAGTTCTCACCTCCCATTCATTGGAATTCACAAAACCAAGTACAACAGAATCAAATTATAATAAACACAATTCCATTCTCAAACCAGTAATCATAATATTACCCACTTTTCCCAATTCAAAATATTTAACCCAAAAAGAAAAGAAAAAGAAAAGACTCCATTTTCCAACAGCTGCCTCCATTAACGACAGTTTCTGAGCAACACAAAGGAAATAAAGGGTTTTCCAGAATTCAGATTTGGACAATTGATTTGAGTTTCGGCTTTCAGCTGCTCTTACGGGGCTTGCTTTTGCGCCGAGCTCGGCTTCTCGGCAACGGCGGCTGCTGCTGCTGCTCTTCCTTCTCTCTCTCTTTGCCGCCCACAGAAGACGAACCCCCCGCCGCCGCGCCTTGCATCTTCGGCTCCTCCTCCTCTTCTTCTTCTTTTTGGCTCGTCTTTGCTTTCTTCGATTCCGTCTCTGCCGCAACTTCAGCTTCTTCTCTCTGTTCTTCCTTGTTAATCATCTCTCCACTCTCAATTTTCTCGACGACTTTTCTCGGTCTGCCCCTTTTCCTAGGAGTCTGTTGCTGCGGCTGCTCGGTGCCTATCGACGATGATTCTGCTATTGCTACCGATAGTTCCTTCGTCTTCTTTGGCATCTTCTTCTTCCCCATCGATCTTTCCCAAGCTACCAACTGATCAATCCAACAATACCCAGATTGTCAGATAGGAGAATCGACGCCTGTTTTTCCACCAAAATCAAATCGTTTAATCTGATCAGGTTTCTTCCTCGAATCTTCACAGTTACAAATACAACAAACCTGAACCGGTAAACAACAAATTTCTGGTAACATCCAAGCCCAGAAAGCCCCTCTTCTTCTTCTTCTTCTTCTTCTTCGCCTTCCACTCCACCAGATTAAAACCCCACCCAATATCAGCAACCTCTGATAGCAGTAGTACTGATCAATTCAACGATACCCAGATTGCCAGAAATCCAATGAACCCCTTCAGTTTTCCCTGCCGAAATCATAATTTTTTCTAGGTTTCTAACTTGGAGATGAACAACTCTTCGCTAATACTCCCTCTGAGCGAGATGAAAAGCCCGAAGCGCCATCGAAGTCTTTCTTGCCCTTTTCATCACTCTGGGCTTCAATCCAACATCGACCAGAAAGCTTGACAAAGAGTTCGAAAAGCCATCATCAGTAAGCACATCTTTCCTTTTCCATCTCAGGCTAAAAGGCATAGACACACACACACACATATAGATATATTTATTTATCTCTATCTGTCCATTCTTTTGCTGTAGACTGTAGTTGCTCTCTCTCTCTCTCTGCAGAATAAAAGACAAAAGGATGAGGAAATAGGGCTGAAAGCCAGTGCTCTCTCTCTCTCTCTCTCTCTCTAAGCTGTTGTGTAATAAAGGGCTGATCCTTGGAATGAAGAACAAAAATAAACTCGAAATTTTGGCATTTTCTTTTGTGATTTTAGGGAAAACAAAAGAAAGCAATTGTGTCAGTTATTTTAACAAATCAAGAAAAAAAAAAAAGGTCAACAAATAAATAATAAACAAAAAGAAGATAGCCCTTTTCCTGTTTAATATACTTTGTCCAACATTTATTTATAATATTTTTATATTAATGTAACGTAAAATATAATATATTATAAAAAAAATACGAATAAGTATCCAAATAAGATTTGAATTCTTACTTTTTGTGTTTAGAATGAAGTGAAAGAAAGTGAATTGAGTATTAGTTTTTAACTAAATTTAGTGAGATTGTTGGCACTTTAAGAGATTGTTGGCTTCATTTGTTTGTGCATATTGCTCTCAATCCTAATTGTTGGTTTCTTAGTACTACTTCATTGTCTATTTATGTCATTTGATTCTCTTATTGTTTAAATATTTCTCTCCTTTTTAAATTATAAGAAACAGTTCTTAAATTGTAAGATATAGGTACGATACGAAAATAAAGAAATAATATTTTTAAAAAATAAAATTATTAAAAATATGTGTAAATAAAAAGAATAAATTTTAATATAAAAAATAGTTATTTAATTTAAAAATAAATATCAATTTTACAATACATATAAAGAGATTCTAAAAAAATTAAAAATTTAGAGTTACAGATAAAAAAAAAAAATTCTAACCTCACGGAAATGCATTTTTAATTTTTAATACTTTTCTATTATTTATCAAAAATATTTTTTAACGTTTTAAAAATATTAAAACGACACTCTTAAAATATTTCGTGCATCATATATTTCATCAAAGATAATATTGAACCATTGTGCAACAAATGCTACATCTAAACAATTTGATTATATTATTGTATAAATCGTTAGTTAAAAAATAAATCATTTTAAATATTATTGATGAAAATAAATATATGTGTTAGATTAGGATATATTAAGCCAAAAATAAAAAAAAATTAAAGTTTAATAGTTGAATGTGTTTTTATAAAATAAAATAAATATATTAACAAAAATTATGATATAAATGCATTTTGACAAGACATTGAATCATAAACCCTTTTTTTTTTCAATTTGATATATTTTGATCTAACACCGATATTTATTTCATCAACAAAATTTGAAATAAAATAAATCACTTTTATTGATATTTTTAAAATAAATTTCTTCAAAAATTAGCTCCCCAAATTGTTCATAAATTAGATTTATCAAATATCTGGTTTTAAGGGACAGGGGTAAAATGGTAAAAGAGCAAGCAGCAGCCAGGGAGTGGGGCCCGCGACTCAGCCTGACCACTTGTGTCCCTTCTCCCGGGTTTCGAGCCGCTCTGCTGTGCTGTCCTCCACTTACGGCGACGTGGGCCGCCTACGCTCAGCCGTCCGATGCGTCCGTTCCAAAACCATCGTACGGTCAACAGTACGTCTATCCTCCGGACAGCTGGTGCTGACGTGGACCGTCGGATATTTAATCACAACAATCCTGGCCACAGGATTGGAATTTTGACTTTGACCACACCCTCCATTCTTTACATTACTTCCATTAATTAATTCTATGCTCACGTTCCTAATACTAAAATATATATATATATATATTTTCTCTCCCATCGTTATATGGAATTTTGATATAAAATTATATTTTAATTTTTTTAATTCATAAAAAATTGAAAACAAGTCTCCACATGGGATAAAAAGGTTTAAACTTGTAAGATAGCATATACAATTTATCGCACACATTTAAGAGATTAAATTATCATAAATTCATGAGTTTGATTTTATCTCTACGTAAGTATCGATGATTTATATTTATTTGGGGAGTCAAATTTCAAGCTTTGCCTTGCCTATTTATCTGTTCATCCACTCAGATTGAGAGCTTGACAAGCTACCGAATTTAAGAAGATTATGATAGTTCTAATCAAAAATTATGTATTTTATCAAATTTCTCACATTACAAAAAATGAAATTAAACTTATGTCGGCATAATTATAATAAGAGATGGGTCACACTAGAATCATCTTTAAAAATATTGTTTTAATTTTAAAAAGAATTATTTAAATATTTAATTATGATATCTTTTTATAATATTCATGCATTAATATATATCACATTTTGTATTATATAAATATTATTAAAAATACGAGAATATGAAAGGCTTTAATTTAGAATCACCGCTTTTCATGAGATAATCTTTCATATCAAAAGGGTCACCTCATCTATTAAGATAAGAGATATAACCCTTATAAAACTATCAACTCTTAAAACATTAAAACATGTTTGTACTTATTTTCTACTATCTTGTTGACGGAGAGATTAAATCTATCAAAAGTTAAGATGATATCGGCCTAGTCTTAAAAATAACCTGTTCCTTTTAATAAATTATCACGTGTCATCATTTCTCTCTCTCTTGGGATTATTGCTTTTATGCGATCCTTTGCTGCTCGTGTTTCCAATTTTGGCAAAAAAAATAAATCATAAGTGGAGGTTTTGCCTTACTGTGTAGGGTAAGGAATCAAATTTACGATCTACTAGTGCGAATCTTAACTTATTATAGTCCAACTACTTGACATGTTCTTTAGGAGCATCATTTATCTCTTTCTAGTTGATATGAAACGTGTGGTTCTAGAAGCATGGGTTATGTATCGTTTTCAAGGCTATACTTAATTTGGGTCATATTACAAGCAAAGATTTAGCAAAAATTATGTTCGAGCTATTTTGGATCAAATTACCTTTCTAATAAATGGCCATATGTGGGCTCTAGAGTGATCGGAGAAATATGGATCACACACCAACTAGGACCATATTCATATGAAATGGTTTAGCAGAAATCACGCTCGAGCCATCCTAATTTGGGCTATATAAGTCCTGAATTCAAGACCTAAGGCCTTGACCAATTTATTATCTTTCTCTTTCTATTACTCTCTAATATTAAAAATTATGTCAAAAATTAAAATCCTTGTGCTTACAAAAATTAGGGAATTGGGGCCAAATTCTAGTTGAAGTAGCACCATTACGCAAAAATTACTTTTATCAGAGAAAGGGTCAAATAATAATGATCGTAGGGTTACCCTAAGATTTTAAAGGCCCTAAATAAGCCCATAAACTAAAATCTTATTAGGAGCTTAGATTTTCAAGATTTTAAATCGAATATGATATTAACGGTTTACGATTTTAAAGTTTAAAAAATTTAACTGAAAACTTTTAAACGTTTAATGACTAAAGTATTAATTTTTCTTACAAAATTTGGATATAAGAATGATATTTATTGTTTAAAAAATATTAAAATGTAGAAAAATTAACTAAGGCATTAATTTTTCTTATAAAATTTGTGGAATTGGTATTTATTATTTAGAAAATATTAAATTTTTAAAAAAATCACTAAAACATTAATTTTTCTTATAAAATTTGTGGGATTGGTATTTATTGTTTAAAAATATTAAAATATAAAAAAAGTTCAAACTTGTTGGTGGAGTGACTTGAACCAATGATCTAAAAAACTTTGATTTACAACTCACTAGGAAACTAACTAAGCTTAAATAAAATTGATGTAAATTATATATTTTAATACGTATTTATTATATATTTAAATTTCAAACTTAATTTTCAAGGGGACCTTCTATGTCTAGGGCCTTAGGCAATCGCCTTGATCGCCTATCTCTAGGGCCAGCCCTAGATGATTGTGTATATATGGGACTTTATGTGCTTTGAAACATAAAGTATTTAGAAATGCATAAGTATGCTTGTATAAGCGAAAAAAATAAAATAAAATAAAGAAATGAAATGGAGAAAATCATCAAATTGTTTCTACATTTGTGGTATTTTTCATATAATAATATAAATTTTAAAATAAAATTGAAATATTCCTTCGACATCCAGTCTTATTGACGATTTTTCAGAGCCTATTGATACCTGTTGTTACGAGATTACAACAATGAATTTATAAAATGGGAAACCACCGATGTATGACCCTCGTATGGCGTATCTGAGCGATGAGTAAGTCTCCCGGGGCAATGCGACAGCGATGGGTGAGTCTCGTGAGGCGTTTCCGAGCGATGGATGAGTCTCCAGAGGCGTTTCCGAGCGATGGATGAGTCTCCAGAGGCGTTTCCGAGCGATGGATGAGTCTCCGGAGGCGTTTCCGAGCGATGGATGACCTACTAGAGAAAGAATCGGTTAGGAGCGCGGGCGGAAGTCCCCGCGCGGACCCTCCGATGCTTAAGTTAGATCACCGTAGAAATTAAGTATTCGAAAGTAAGAGAGTAAATGCGAGAGCCAGAGATTGCATACCGAATGAGGGAAAGTGACCTCCTATTTATAGCAGCGAGAGGGGCATCCATGTGTCGCGTGTTCCGAGTTTTGTGGCAAGAATCTCGGAGAAGCTTTGACCAAGTCTCGCGGGAATAACCTCAGGGCGATTTTCTTGGAGGCGGTGGCGTAAGAATAGGAGGCCCGCGAAGGCGAATGTGGATCCCTGGGTGACCCTCACTCGGGGGTATCTGTGGCCATGGGGAAGAGGAGCACGAGGGGCCATGCGCATGAGTGCATGGGGCCGGGTGCGAAGCGGTTACGTATGCGAGAGGTCGCGCACGAGGGCGTGTATGGGCGGCCGCATGCTGGCAGTCCCGCGCGCGGTCGTGACCGCGCGCGAGCAGCCGCATGCGCGCGGCCTTGCGCGCATGGCCGCCCGCGCGGGCAGCCGCATGCACGCGGCTGCCTTCCTTCCCCCGAGTGAGGTCACTCGGGGGTGTTTTTTCCCCCGAGTGACCGCCACTCGGGGGAGGGGGACGCCCCCCATTTGCCAGGGCGCGGCCCCCACCAGGCAGCACGCGTGGCTGCCTACGGGGGCCGCGCCCGCCACCCCCGAGTGACCTCACTCGGGGGTGGCGTCCCCTGGGTGGCCTCCTTAGGTCACCCAGGGGCTGCCACGTGGCGCTGATTTGGTTGATTTTATTTTTAATTCTAATTATTATTATTTTTTTTGTACACATATATATAACAATTGCTCCTTACTCTTTCTGTCGGGAGTACCGGGAGGAAGAGTATTTTGCTTATGATGTAATCCCATTTTCTTGGAGACGTTTACATCTTGGAAAGGATTTTTTTCTGTATCCATTTCCTCCATCTTCAGGTCTTCCGTGCTTTATCCTTTCCACAGTGTCTCCTAGGACCACTATAAAAGGGAGACTTGACCTTCCATTTCTTCATTGCTCAACCACTCTTCCGTGGAAATTCTCTCAGCATTCCAGATTTCTATACGGTATATCCCCCTCACCCATGGTCTTGATTTCCCTTGAGAGAGCCTCACCCATGGGGACTTTTAGGCATATTTTCCCCCGAGTGACCCTCATCCATGGGTCCAATTGTTGTCAGTTGCTACCTTGCCTGACCCTCACCCATGGGACTGGTCATTAGTCTCATCCTTGCGTGAGCCCATTTGGTGGGTCTCAATCCTTTCTTGTTGTAACCTCATCCATGGGTCTTATCTTGGCGTTTGTGTGACCCTCATCCATGGGTCTCCTTTTGGCTTTTGTGTGACCCTCATCCATGGGTCTCCTTGTGTGACCCTCATCCATGGGTCTCCTTTTGGCTTTTGTGTGACCCTCATCCATGGGTCTCCTTTTGGCTTTTGTGTGACCCCCATCCATAGGAATCCTAGTTTGTCTGGAAGGCACGTGCTTGGTCTGTTTAGGGTTTTAGTGCTCAGCATGGGCCGCTTTAAGAATGCTTTACCACCTCCTCCTCCTGCTCCCAATGTATATATATCTTTGGGACGTCGTTCTTCAGTGAAGGGGAGAGAATTGGTCGGGATCCAGTCTCGTTTTCACATTCCCATCGACTATCGTATTAGGCTTCCTACATCTGAGGAGACAAGTACAGCCATGGTAGGACGTGGTTTCGGAGTATATTTAGCCTCTTTGAGATTAGGTCTTCGTTTTCCTTTGTCTAACTTTGGCATGGAGTGGCTTGATTATCATTGCATTGGCCAGGGCAGCTTCATCCTAATGGCTGGGCTCAGTTAGTTGGTTTCACCATTCTATGTCATATGATCCAAGTACCTCCCTCTGTAGAGTTGTTCGGTTGCTTCTATAGGTTGAGAAGGGTCGAACGGAGGGGTGTCTTTTTCACGCTTCAAAGGATTGTAGGTCTGTCCCCCCTTTTTCAAAAGCTTCAAAATAAGGTAGACTTCGAGTCCCGATGGATTGTGGTCGAGCCTCCTTCCAGCTGGAAAGCGCCGATTCGTTGGTGTTGGGATAACGAGCGAGACTTCTGGTTGGAGAAGCTCGATGACATTGGGATTTCCCGGGCTGTCTATCGCCGAGTGATTGAGAGATTATGTGCCCTTGGCACTTGTAATCTATCTGACCTTCTTACCTCAGAAAATATTGCTGCTGCGGGGTGGGGCATTCGGCTAGAAGACATGCCCGGGCCCTCCAACCTTGCTTTTGTGCCTTCATCGGCCATGCCCGAGGACACCTTACAAGTTGAGGAGGAAGAGGGCAGCGAGGAAGAGGACGAGGGTCCCGAGGAAGAAGAAGGGGGGGATTCCCTAGGGAGTATGGTCTTTCCTGGTTGTTCTTCCCCTGAGGGTAGACCCCCAGAATTTGTAGAGATTGCCTTTTAAATACTAATTTATGTGGCTAACTCTTATTTCAATCCCTTGTTTTGCAGGCGATATGAATCTATTCAAGGAACAGACGCTTAGACGTCGTGGTAGGAATTTACGACAGTCTGGTGAGCAAGATCCACAGCCTCCTCCTCAAGCGTCTCAAGGCTTGCTGCAGGGACTTTCATCTGACGCACCAGATCCCAGCCATCTTCCTCCTCCAGTTCCTAACTCGTCTCGACGGTGCTTAAAAATGAAAAGATCTGAAGCAGGTACCTCATCCAATCTTTCTTGCCCCGAGACCTTGCCCCCCACGTCGGACGTATCTATGTTAGACCCACCGTCCCTTGAAGGCGCCCTTGTGGAACCAAATCCCATTGACGTGTCTGGCTCGCGAAGAAAGGGGTTTGGCAGCTCTCGCTCTTCTTTTAGTGGCGAGCTTGACCGAATCAGGGAGGAAAGTCGACAACCCTTTGTCCCCTTTCGCAGGGACCGGCGGAAGTTGAAAGCCGAGCTCCCAGACTTTCGACCAATCCTTCCTCCCATTGTTGAGCCTAGGCGAAATCCCGTGCCAATTCTCAACGGCACCCGGGTGAGGGGTGACCATTTCACTGTGCAGCCAGGGTTAATCGATTCAGATTCTATAAGAGACCCAGGGGTCGGTGCCAGGATGATATACGCTACTGTGCTTCCTCAAGATGAGCAAAATTTTTTCGGCATTTGGCCTAGTGTTGCCAATTCTCCTGAGCAGAAGATTATTGAGGTAAGTTATCTTTGTTGTGCCTGCACGTTGTGCTTGTTGTGTGACCTGGTCGTTAGTCTTCTAATGCACCTGTTTGCGTCTAGGGGGTCCAAGGGTTGGTGATATCCAACGCCATCGGGAGAGCCTATCATCATCAGGCTGAACAAGAGAAAGCGGAAGCGAGAGAGAATATGGTAAAGTGGCGGGATCATGAACGCTCGCTACACGCCGAAATCAGAAAGTTGACTCGAGAGGGAGAGGACACGCGGTCCAAGCTGGTGGAGGCTCGTGGTGAGTCTTCAGGCATGAAGGGGGAGTTAGAGGGGCTCCGGAAGGATAAAGAATCGTTGACGAGGGAACTCTTAGAGTCTCGGAAGGCTCATGAGAATTTGCTGCAAGAGCATTCCTTGAGGGTAGATGATCTTGCTCGTCAAAGGAAACAAAATAGGTCGCTCCGGGATCGAAGAAATGAAGAGATTTCCGCGGCACGCAAGGAGGCTGTGAAAGAATATCGCCTATCGTCGGACTGCCAAGAAAGGAAGATCCGTTATGGGGGTTGCTTCACCAAGTATGGATTCTACCTTGCACGCACACATCTGGAATCCAAACGCCCGGGAGAACAGTTTCCTGAGCTGGTTTATACGGATGAGGTAGAGGAGTCTGACGTCCCCGACTGGCGACAATATAATGATCCTGACCCCACGAGCCCTAAGACTTATTTGAATGCCAACTTGGCTGATGATCTAGAGAACTTGTCGGGCCCATGGGAGCCGTACACCTTTGCCTCGGCAGAAGTGGAGATGACTGACGCCCTCCCTTCGACTGGTGATACAGTTGTCCCAGCTGATATGGTTATCCCTTCTTCGGGCTTGGAGGAGGGTGAACCCCCATCTGCCCCGAGTAGCAGTGCTTCGAGCTCTGGCAGGAGGAAGCGGACTTGAAGGAGATTTTTCCCCCTTTAGTGCAGTAGATTTTTTTTTTTTTTTGGTAGTAGTAGTAGTTTTCATTTCTTGAATAAGATTTGTCTCTTTTCTTAAACAGTGGCTACAACTTGCTGATTTCTTATTGTTTTCGAGCGAAAATCTGGTTCCGACCTTAAGGTTTTGGACTCTGCATGCCACAAGGTGGACTATGGGCGTTTCAGCCCGTAGTGGTCCTTTGGCAATTCCTTGCAACTCATTGTCCCTGTCATCAGGCCAGGCCAATTAAGTAGGCTAGCGGGATAACCTTTTGATTTCAATGTTGATGGGTTGTGGTGAACATATTTGTCATTTCACTAGACCGGGCCACTTGGCTTTGAGGCAGGACGGCTATCACAGTCGTCGGGCCTATTGAGCCGTGCTTTTCTCATAGCGTATTATGTGGCAGGGCCTTTTGTATTATTATCGGGCTCAGTAGAGTATTCCACTAGCGGGACATTAATTTGCTTGCTAATGCCATTTGACTTTTTCACTTCCGGACAAGACTTGCCATACTATTCTGCGGGGAAGCAAAAAGGCTTTATTATTATCTTTCTCCTCTTCTCTTTTTTTTTTTTTGCGAGAAGGGACCCATAGCGAGTCGTTCTCTTTCATTTGCCTTGAATAATGAAGAAAGGAAAGACACAAGCATTTTACGTGGTTCGGCAAAATGTGCCTACGTCCACGGTCCCTCTTCGGGTTCATATTATTATTGCGTTACATGTCCGGAGGAGAGTACAATTTCAGGTGGTTTGTGCTCCACGTCTTACCCATGGTTTCACCCTGGAGCGTTTGGAGGATACAAGTACTAGGGCCTATCATTTCCTGGATGCGGTACGGCCCTTCCCAATTTGCTCGAAATTTTCCATCCTCTCGGAGTGCATTGGTGATGGCTGATTTTCTGAGGATCAAATCTCCTTCCTTGAGAGGTCGGCTCCTTACCCGAGAGTTGTAATAGTTGGCAACCCTTTTGTGATAAGCAGCGATACGTACCGCCGCCCTGTCTCTCTGTTCCTCGATGAGATCAAGACTCTCTTTTAATGAATCAGAGTTTTCCGAACCGTCAGATTTATCAAAAGCATCCAATCGGGGTGACCTGCACGAGATTTCCACTGGAATCAAAGCTTCTGTTCCGTACACCAGGTTAAAGGGTGTTTCACCCGTTGAGACCCGACTGGTTGTTCGGTAGGCCCACAAGACGGTAGGTAATTCATCCACCCATGCTCCATTTGCACCTTCTAGCCGAGTTTTCAAACCATGTAATATTGTTCTATTGCTGACTTCTGCTTGTCCGTTAGCTTGGGGATATGCTACTGAAGAAATCCTTAGCTGAATGTCCAAGCCTTTGCAAAAATTTCGAAAAGAATCACAGTCAAACTGCTTTCCATGATCGGTGTTAATGATTCGTGGGATTCCAAATCGACATACAATGTCTTTCCATACCATGGCCTCTACTTTCCTCGCGCTGATGGTGGCTAGGGCTTCAGCTTCAATCCACTTGGTAAAATAATCCGTTGCCACCAAAAGGAATTTCCTTTGCCCTGTAGCTTGCGGAAATGGGCCGAGAATATCCAAGCCCCATTGAGCGAAGGGAATGGGCTGAAATGTGGGTTGTAGTTGTGATATCGGAGCAGAATAAATCGGGGCGTGCCTCTGACATTTATCACACTCTTTGACCTTTACTTGTGCATCGTGTTGTAATGTGGGCCAGAAAAAGCCAGCCCTTAGGATCTTGGCCGCGAGGGCCCTTCCTCCTAGATGCTCACCGCATACCCCACTGTGGACCTCAGTCAAAGCATAATTGGTTTCTCGAGGACCTAAGCATTTGAGGAGTGGCATAGTGTGCGCTCGCTTATATAGCATCCCATCTATTATTGTGAAACGAGCTCCTCTGAATTTAATTTTCTTAGCCTCTTTTGGGTCTACCGGTAATTCTCCTGTGGTCAAATATTTGTAGAAAGGGATTCTCCAGTCGTTACTATCCTCAATACATGCTACTTCAGGTTCTTCTATACTTGGTCGTTGAAGGACTTCCACATACACTGTTCTCCCAGTAGTTTCTTTAGTGGATGCTAATTTGGATAAAGCATCTGCATGGCCATTAAGGGATCTGTTGATTTGTATTAGCTGGAAAGTTTCGAACGATTGTACAAGTGCCCTGACTTTCTGGAGATACTGTCCCATGGTCGGCTCTCTAGTCTCATACTGCCCGTAGTATTGCTGAACGATTAGTTGAGAATCACTGTGGGCTATTAATCGTGTTACCTCAAGTTTTCGGGCTAACCTTAGACCTGCGATTAGTGCCTCATACTCGGCCACATTATTCGAGCTTGGAAAAGCGAATCTTAGAGAGTATTCCAGAGATTCTCCTTCTGGTGGGATAAGCACTATTCCCGCTCCACTCCCTTGGGAACTAGCAGCCCCGTCAACGAACAGTAACCACTCTGTTATGTTCTTTTCCTTGGCTTCCCTAGAGGGTGTACATTCGACAATAAAGTCCGCCAATGCTTGCCCTTTTATAGCTTGCCTAGGATGGTATTGTATGTCATACTCACTCAACTCGATGGACCATTTGGTGAGACGACCAGAACACTCAGGCTTTTGCAAAATGCTCCGCAATGGTTGGTCTGTCAGTACGCTAATGGAGTGGGCTTGGAAATATGGCCTCAACTTTCTGGAGGCGCTCAATAGGGCCAGTGCCACCTTTTCCGTGAAGGGATAACGTGTTTCCGGCCCTTGTAGAACCTTACTGACGTAGTATACTGGTCGATCCACCTGTCCTTCCTTTTTAATCAGCACTGCACTTACTGCTTTGTTACTTACGCCCAAGTACAGATACAACACTTCCCCAATCTCAGGCCGAGTCAATAGAGGGACTTCTTTTAAGTACTCTTTTAATGCCTCAAACGACTTCTGGCATTGCTCCGTCCACTCAAACTTTTTCCCTGCCCTTAACGTCTGAAGAAATGGGAGTTCTCTTTCAGCCGATTTGGAGAGGAAACGCCCAAGAGCCGCCATTCGACCTGTTAGCTGCTGCACCTCCTTAATTGACGTTGGGGGTTCCATATCTAGTATTGCTTGAATCTTTTCGGGGTTTGCCTCGATCCCCCTTTGTGTGATCATATACCCTAAGAATTTTCCAGACTGAACTCCAAATGCACATTTTGCTGGGTTTAGGCGCATTTTGTATTGCCTAAAGACTTCGAGTACTCATGCCAACTTTTTAACATGCGATTCCTTTTCCCGACTTTTCACGATCATATCATCGACATATGCTTCCATCGTATCACCCAATAATTCCTTGAAGACCTTATTCACCATGCGTTGATAAGTGGCCCCTGCGTTCTTGAGCCCGAATGGCATAACTTGGTAACAATATGTCCCTTTTTCTGTAATGAATGATGTTTTCTCCTGATCTGGAGGATACATCATTATCTGATGATACCCTGAGAAGGCATCTAAGAAGCTCAATAAATGATACCCAGATGTTTCATCCACCAGTCGATCAATCCGAGGTAATGGGTAGGAATCTTTAGGACACGCCTTGTTGAGGCCAGTGAAGTCTATACACACGCGCCACTTTCCGTTGGATTTTTTAACCATGACAACATTGGCCAACCACTCTGGATATAACACCTCTCGAATGAAACCTGCCTTTAGTAGCTTATCAATTTCCTCTTCTAACGCTAGTAGTCTGTCAGGGGCGATATTCCTTTTTTTCTGTCGAACAGGCTTGAATTGAGGATCCACGTTCAGATGGTGACATATCACGTCTGGACTAATCCCTGGCATATCCCTTGGTGTCCAAGCAAAGACATCCAAATTTTCTCTAAGGCACCCCATGATTTCTTCTTTTACTGTTTTCGGAAGCTTCGTGCCCACATACGCCAACTTCTCTGGATCTGTGTCACTTAAGCGCACTGCTTCTAACTCTTCCATTGGTTGGGGCTTGCGAGCAGTCTCTTCTGCCAGGGATTTGTGTATGGCTTTTTCGGCGATAGATAAAGTCTCTTCTGCTCTTTTTCCTTTTGTGGACGATACATAACAGGACCTTGCCTTCCTCTGATCTCCACGAACTTGCCCTACTCCTGAGAGCGTGGGGAATTTCATTAATAAGTAGCAAGAGGACACTACGGCCCTCATATCATTGAGGAGCGGTCGGCCTAAAATCATATTGTATGCTGCAGAAGGGGCTTTGACCACCATGAAATTCGCCTGTCGAGTCACACTTTTAGGGTCGGCACCCAATGTGACAGGTAGTTGAACAGATCCTGCCACCGAGACAGCTTCTCCAGTGAAGCTGTACAGGGGAGAGGACACTTTTCTCAACCGGTCTTGGGATATGTGCATTTGTTCGAAACAGTTCCAATATATTAGGTTAACAGAGCTGCCGCTATCCACCAAAATTCTACTGATGGGGTGTTTGGCGATAACAGCAGAAATTACCATTGGATCGTCATGTGGGAGTATTATATCACCTCTATCAGCAGGGGTGAACGTGATTGGCTCCTCGTCCTCTTTCACCTCCATCACGGAATTAACTTGGTAGGCCTGACGGGCATAGGCCTTTCGAGAAGAAGAAGTATTCCCAGCTAAAGTCTCGCCCCCGGAGATAACATGAATGGCTTGATGAGTTGGCTCATTGTCAGGGGGGGCCACCATTCTGTCATCTCTTATCCCTTCGTTTTGTCGTAAATTTCTTCTATCTTGACCTTCGGGTCTTTCTTCCCTTCTTTGACGGTCTCTGTCGTTTCTTCCTTCAGTCCTTACATATCTTTGCAAGTGTCCTTCACGAATGAGTGCTTCGATCTGATTTTTTAGCTCCCTACACTGATCAGTAGAGTGCCCCCGAGTTCGGTGATATCTGCAGTACTCTTCTTGATTTCTCCCCATGGGGCGATCTACCTTTTTCGGAAGCTGGAGGAGACCAGATCCCTCTACTGCCGCCAATATAGTTGATCGGGGTTGATTGAGCCTAGTGTAATGATGGAATTGTGGCCCTACTGTATCCGACCTCCTGACCCGTTCTTTCCGCTGGTTTGACCCTTCTTCTATATCTCGCTCTTTCCTCTTTCTCTCTCCGTCTTCACTTCCTCCTACCGTTCTCATCATCTCCGTATGGAGTATGTACCTGTTAGCCCTAACGAACAGGTCTGCCAGGGATTTCGGAGGGTCCAGGGACAATGATTCTTGCAAAGGGGTTAGTCGTGTCCCTTGGAACATGGCAGACACTGCCATTTCAATCGGTAAATTACAGATCTCAAGTGTGGCATTTCGAAATCTGTCCACGTAGTGTCGTAGGGTCTCTTTATTCCCTTGTCGGATGCTAAGCAGATACGTCGCATCTTTCTTCCTCTGACTATTAATAATGAATGCATTGATAAATTCTGTTTTTAACTGCCCGAATGAAGAGATGGATGCCTCAGGTATGCCGTTAAACCAGGCTCGAGCATGCCCAGTTAGGGTTAAAGGAAATGCCCTGCACATTATCTCGTCGTCCCATCCATGAAGCATCATTAGAGATTCATAGTTTTGCACGTGATCGTAAGGGTCGTCCCTTCCTGAATAGGGATTTATTTGAGGCATCTTGAACTTCCTCGGCAAAGGTTTCTCCATTACTTCGGTCGCAAATGGTAGCTTTCCTCTAGATTGTTCCTCCGAAGCAGGTAATAACTTATTTTGTTGTAGGACCCGCTCAATCATCTTTTTCATATCGGCGGCCTCTCGTGCACTAAATGTAGTAGGGTTATCCTCAGGCCCATCATTTTGCTTGGTTATGGGCTTGGCATCCCGGCCTCTTTCCATCGGAGTGCTGGCTACTGTTTCCGAATATCTTCCTCGTTGCGGGCTTCGTCTTTCTGTCTTTCGACGGTCAGTTCTTTCATGATTTCCTCGAGGGGGAGATGTTTGGCTGTGATCTTCCCTTAAATGAGACCTTGGTTGATTGTTTTTAGTTGGGACATGTTGAGCGTGGGTTTCAGGACTTGCGTCTCGATAGGAGTCGTTCCCTGGTGTCTCCTGACGAGCCCTGTGAGATGTAACTATTTCTGGGATGAACTTTCTCAATGCAGCTGGGATTGTCCCGTGGGGGACCAAACTTTGCAAAATTCCAGCCATTTCCTTCAGAGCTTGTACTCCTTCAGCGTGTTGCTGCCGTAGGGCCTCGTACTCAGCCCAAGGAACGACGGATGGGACCTGCATACCTGAGTAGGGTCCCGAGAAAATATGTGGGGCAGTAGGAGGAGGCACCTGAAGTTGGGCCCCCAGTGGGTGAGGCGGCTACTGGAGTGTGAGGGATGGGTGACCCTCACGAGGGGATTGATGGGTGAAGGACGGTTGGCCCCCATGGGTGAGGGGAGGTTGTCCCTCATGGGTGAGGGGCGGATGCCCCCCATGGATGAGGGGTAACGGGCTCTCGCGAGCAGACTGATGTTGATCTTCCACTCGAGGGAGGGTTTCTCGTCTAGGTGATTAGGCCCCACGGGAGAGGGTCTGGCGATTGCTTCGAGTTTGTGCCATGAAGAGGAAAGAGTGTTGCAGCTTTTTGTTTGCGTTTCCCACAGACGGCGCCAATTGTTGTTACGAGATTACAACAATGAATTTATAAAATGGGAAACCACCGATGTATGACCCTCGTATGGCGTATCTGAGCGATGAGTAAGTCTCCCGGGGCAATGCGACAGCGATGGGTGAGTCTCGTGAGGCGTTTCCGAGCGATGGATGAGTCTCCGGAGGCGTTTCTGAGCGATGGATGACCTACTAGAGAAAGAATCGGTTAGGAGCGCGGGCGGAAGTCCCCGCGCGGACCCTCCGATGCTTAAGTTAGATCACCGTAGAAATTAAGTATTCGAAAGTAAGAGAGTAAATGCGAGAGCCAGAGATTGCATACCGAATGAGGGAAAGTGACCTCCTATTTATAGCAGCGAGAGGGGCATCCATGTGTCGCGTGTTCCGAGTTTTGTGGCAAGAATCTCGGAGAAGCTTTGACCAAGTCTCGCGGGAATAACCTCAGGGCGATTTTCTTGGAGGCGGTGGCGTAAGAATAGGAGGCCCGCGAAGGCGAATGTGGATCCCTGGGTGACCCTCACTCGGGGGTATCTGTGGCCATGGGGAAGAGGAGCACGAGGGGCCATGCGCATGAGTGCATGGGGCCGGGTGCGAAGCGGTTACGTATGCGAGAGGTCGCGCACGAGGGCGTGTATGGGCGGCCGCATGCTGGCAGTCCCGCGCGCGGTCGTGACCGCGCGCGAGCAGCCGCATGCGCGCGGCCTTGCGCGCATGGCCGCGCGCGCGGGCAGCCGCATGCGCGCGGCTGCCTTCCTTCCCCCGAGTGAGGTCACTCGGGGGTGTTTTTTCCCCCGAGTGACCGCCACTCGGGGGAGGGGGACGCCCCCCATTTGCCAGGGCGCGGCCCCCACCAGGCAGCACGCGTGCTGCCTGGCAGCACGCGTGGCTGCCTACGGGGGCCGCGCCCGCCACCCCCGAGTGACCTCACTCGGGGGTGGCGTCCCCTGGGTGGCCTCCTTAGGTCACCCAGGGGCTGCCACGTGGCACTCCCTCGGGGTGCCACGTGGCGCTGATTTGGTTGATTTTATTTTTAATTCTAATTATTATTATTTTTTTTGTACACATATATATAACAATACCAAATCCCTATTAAGAGTTGTGCTTTTGGCTCTAGTTTTTTCTTGATGTCAAGATGTTGCCGGTGCCGCGGTATTCAATCTCAAGCTTGCAAAAGGACAAAGCTCTACCCTCAAAAATATTGTATGTCCTTTGACGATTAAGTCCATTACAAATGATTCGAAGTAGACTGACGTGCATTTCTAATTATTGGGATTTAAAATTTACATTTAATTATGATTAAAATACATTTATAATTAAAAATACTCATTTAACAGTAGAAACGAAGGGGCAATAGCGAGTTGGGTCAAGTGGGATCAAACTTGAAGACCCAATTGGACACGAAGGTGGTTGACCGGTCTCGGTGGGTCCCACGACCGCAAAAGTAAAAAGGAAATAGTCGTCGACGGTCGGATCGATGTGGGCCCCAACTCCGTGGTGTCCATTCAATCCGAATCGTGCCCCAAGATCTTCCTTCTTTCTTCTTATCTTGCAGGGGCTCCATTTTCGTCCACGTCACTCGCCACTTGGCGCGTCCAGTCAAACTCCATGCCATGAAAAAAGGTTTTTGATGCTGATGTGGGTCGTGCAACGTGAAATAATAATAATTTATTTTTAATTTTTAATAAATTTTCAAATAAAATAAAGTAAATTATTTTAATTATTAATTATTATTAAGATATTATAGGTATCTAATAGTATAGATATTAATTAATATTTTTCCCATTTTAATGAAAACAATAGTATTTTATTTATTTAATACATATTGTCCATCCTTTATTATCTTTTAAATCACTTAATATTTTATATCTTTATGTTTTTACGCATTGGAAAACGAAAACACAAACTATTAACCAAGCAAACTCGAAATAAGTTGAGTCGCTTCAAACTGATCTAAATTCCTAAAAGGCAAGAACCATAGAAAATAAAGTTTCAAGATGATATGCCCAATGATAAGCCCAAGCTTAAGGAGAGAATTGGATCACAGCTTGCAAGAGACTTGATCAAGGGAGTTACAAGAGGCTTTCACGAGACTTGGTTAAGGGACTTGCGAGAGACTCACGATAAGTCAAGCGGGAGACATTTTTGAGAGATTACAAACTTTCAGAGATTTGATCTCCAAACACTATTCATACAAAACTTTAAAAGAACATGATTAATCTCATCTCTAATATTATTGCCTACAAATTCGAAAGAGGGCTCAAAATGCCTATCAAGGGTTATGGTTCTCCCTTTACCTATCAGTCTCCTCCTCTTTATAAATGGTACACTTTTTTTCTAGTAAAGATATGCTCATAACTATACTCAAATTATAACTTTACTTATTTTTTATATTCTATACACTCATATGTAGATTGATCTAAGTATCAAAAAGTTTTGTGTTGGAGGTCACTTACGTCCTTAACCAATTTCTTCCTCCCAAGTCATCTACTTCTCACATGTCATTTGCTTATCTTGCTCGAGAAATTTTGCACATAAAAAAAAATTATTATTATATTTAAACAATAACACCAGACATAATCATTGTCCAAATAAGCTAGTCCATACCATTTTACACCTTTGATAAATTAAGCCTTAAAATTTTTCTTTAGCTTATATCATCTATATGTAAGCAAAAAAACAACTTTTCTCTAAAATGTCTTTATAAATTAAATTTTGAGCTTTAAGATTTAGTATAAATATAAGGAGTCAATCCTATTTTTTAAATCGCACTACTTACACAATCTATTCAAAAATTATATCAAATCATTTATCAAAAGATTATCTTATTATCTATATGGTTAGATTAAAATTATATGAATAAACAAATCACATTAATTTCTTAATGATTATTTGATTGACAAGAAATTAGTGTAAGTTTTTAAAGGTCACTAATTATTGCCTTAAATACACGTTGTTTTTAGACAAGTTATATTTATTATATCTTGTTTTTAATATTTAAATAATTTTATTGATTGATTAATTGATTTAATATATGATATATTTATTATAAATTAATAAAATTCTTCAAATATTAAAAAAAATCCAATAAATGTATCTTATGCAAAAATAAGGTGTATTTATATTTTTTTAAGATTTTGCTAATCAATGCTACATTTAATATATTTTGCTTTTATTATTCAAATATTTCTAACCAATAAAAATATTCAAATATTAAATACAAAATATATTAAATACGACACTCATTAAGTATAATTTATTTTTTAAATATAAAAGTAAACCATCTTTGGGTAGCACAGACGATTTACTCACGCATTTGAAAGTTTAGGATATTGTAAGATAATGAGTTTGATTTTGTCTTTATTTGAGAGGCTAGGTTTGAGTTTCGACTCTCAATGAATCTGACTGTACACCTAAAATCCAAAATTCTAGAAATAGTGAAATAAGTTGGGGGTAAAAGTTATTTGTGTATTAAATTTTTTTCAAGTTGCTTGCGTTATACAAAAATTAAGAGTAGTGTACTATTAATTATTTTGAAAAGAAAAATAATGATTGTGGTCAATGAAATATTAACTCACAATCGAATCAATTCGTTAAAAGGGGAAAGTGAAGTACAAAGGCGGCCGCCCATTGTCTTGTGAAACTTTCGTCTGTCGGGCAATGTCACGAGAAAAGCCACTTGTCAATCAAATTTAACATTAATTTTTGGTAAACTATACCGTTTAACAACCCCGTCCAGACATATAGTACGAAATATGTTTTATTTATTATAAAAAGTATGTTATATAATATATCACTTAAATATAATAATAAATTTATTAATTAAAAATACTATCGATAAATTGTTTGAACTTTGTAAAAAAAAGAACGATTAGAAGATGTAGGACAATCTTCGTGTAAATATTCTAATGTTTAAATCAAATATTAAAAGTTTTAATGATATATTGAAATTAGTATTAAAAGTATATATTTTTTTAAAATGAATACTTATCTATTTATAAAGAAGTATAGAATATTTTTGAGATTTATTGAAATTAGAATTCTCATTAATAATGTTTATACTTTTAGCATAACAGTTGAAGAGATTTTTGAATGTTAGATTTATCTAATTTGTACTTTGTTCTGGACTTCCCCAATTAACGAAAAATGTTTTAGGCTGGAGCTTAGTTATGATTTTCGAAAGAGTATAAGGATCTTCTATTGTAACGATTTTCAAGAGACTATAATGGACTGTTGAAAAATGTTCTAGGCTGGAGCTTTTGGGTATAACACATCAATAGCACTTAAAGAATTGTTACAAAATGGTGATCTTGTAGTTGTTTATTCATACAAAGTGAAAATGAACTGCCTCCCATGCTTTAAGAACAAACTCTTCAATGCTTTAATTTAACAGTTCTTGAAGTCTCAAAATTGAATTGTTTGAACTACAATAATATAATAATCTAAACCCGAATTTAAGTAGGAATCATTGGTACGTGAGAGGGAGTTACAAACCCGTCCTGGAGCAATGACGGCCGTGTGTTGGTAGCCGTTGGATGTTTCTCTAGTCGATCCTCCACTCCATCGCCGTCCATGGCCATCCTTTTCAAGACGACCGAACGCTGGGACTATGAGTTTTCGATGGATAAGGAAGTGGTCCGGCCATATGATCCGAACATGGTCCAATCGCATAGAGCTTTACCCACCCATCACGTTTCTGCGTTTTCATTAAACTATTTGAAGACCCATCACGGAATTTAAGGATTTGTACGAGGCGGAGCAAGCAAAGCAAAGCAAAGCCAAGCATACGTTTCGGAGAAACAGAGTTACAGAACCCAACCCAACTTTTAGTTGCACTTCCACCACCACCACTTGGTTTTTTGGGATAAAAGTGATTTGAAGAGTTGGGTTTTTTGTGCTTAAACTGACTGTTCTATTACGATTTGAGCCGCAAAAATTGAATAGCAGAAGATCAATATCGCTCAGCTGGGAGCTTGAGAGTGACTCTAGAGATCGCCATTCTGAGTTGTTTTGAGGTTTCTGAATTCTGATCCATATATTATGATCGAAAAGGATGGATTGAGCTAGCTCGTGGATGGTAGATTTTCTTGGTGAATATTTAATTTATGATATTTTTCTTGACGTGTATTTCTCCATTCTTGTGGCTCTGGATATATCTTTCAGATGGCATATACATACATACATATATATATATATATAGAGAGAGAGAGAGAGATTTGTCTGGATCCATGACGTGTGTTTACTACTAATTGCCGGCAATTCTCTGTCTAATTTTGAATCCATGGCGTGTGTTTATTACTAATTGCTAGCAATTCTCTGTCTAATTTTCTCGTTGGATCCATGACGTGTGTTTATTATTAATTGCCGGCAATTCTCTGTCTAATTTTCTCGCTCCCTAGTTCCTCTCTCTCTCTCTCTCTCTCTATCTGTGTGGAGAGTCGAGAGTTGCAAGGTGTTAATTTATCTGAGATCGAAACTGGAGAAGAACTCTGTTTAGCTTTGGATCCAGATAAAACTGGTGGGTTCACTTCTCTTATATAGTTCATAAATCAAAGTTTCGGGATTATGTTTCTTTGTGTTTATTTCTTGTTTTTCACGACATTTGTCTTCATAATCTGGCAGAAATCTCTTTTTGTTGTCATTTGGGTAGAGGTATTCACTATGGGTCTGACTTATTTTGAGCAAATTTGATAATTTCCTATGAATCCAGTTGCTTCCAGTCCCGGAAATTTTATTCATTTTCTGCTCTATTTTGTGGGTTCCTGTTCTCCTGAAGTTCATCTCATTCTGCTAGGTGCCACAGGTGCTGAGTAGTCTTACTCTTAGGCTTTAGTCGGGTCTGAAATGGTAGACCGAGACTGCTCGCAGGTCAAGCTGAAGACGTCCCAGTCATGTTCACCCATCTTCTTTGCCACTAAGATACCACCCTGGTGGCGTTAGGTGTGTCATGTTTGGCAATTAGATTTAAATCCTCTTTCAGTTGTGATTGTGATTGTGTCTTCTCTTTCAGTTGTGATTGTTTCCTCGTATTAAGGATTTCTGTTCCTAAACTTGGTGTCACTTCACTAACGGTCAACCCTTCAATTGCTGGGTTTTCTTGAGTTTCATATAGCATCAACTGGGTTTCTTGGTTTTCCTATTTAATGGCTTCCATCTTCTCATTCTCTGATATACCGAGAGAAAACTCCAAGAATATACTATTTGTAGCTCAGATTTCACTCCTAATAGAGAATAATCTGTTTGATTTGATCGGAACAGGGTTTCTCAGCCGTTCCAGGAATATCTGCCAATGCTGGTATCAACCAAGGGTTGAGCTCAGATCCTGAACAATGAAGAAAATTGGGAGCAAATTGGCGTTGCAGTGGTTTGATCTGAGAGTTTTCTATGTCAGAATCAGCAATTTCTCGGTTGACGATGATCAAGCCCCTGAATTTCTAACCCTGAACCACATCCCTCTAAGCCCTGACACCCTGCTCGAAGTAAATGGCTCGAGATGTACAATCAACTCGGAAGGAGTCTCATCGATTCTTCGACGAGACAGAGTCGACAAGAAATCCGAGGAAGCCACGTACGTGAGCACGGACGGAATAAGGTTTACGGGGAGTGTGAAATTTGAGGTTTTCGACGACGACGAGCTGCCTCTGCTCTTCGGGTTTCTGGAAAATGATTTCAATGGAGAATCGGAGTGGAGCATGGACTGTGAATTGGCAATGGCGGCTGCTGGTGGGTTCATGAAGGGAAAACAGAATCCTGGTTCGGAAACAACGATGTTGTTGTCGCCTAGAATTGAGGTATACGTTGCCGGTTGTTTCTTGGGAAAGCCGGCCATTCTAACCAGGAGCTTGCAGATTGGTTCCCGGAAGAAGCAGAATTATTGGAAGGGCATGCTGCATTCCATCCCGGAGTACGACACCGTTGATTCCCGGAAAAAGGTTGCTCTGCAGGTAAGAAAATTTGTGAATCCCAGGACAATGTTGGCCCGTTTGGTAACGGTTGCCGTTTTGGCCTCCGGTGTCCCTTCACTCACCGGCAATTGTGAGTCGCTAGAAGGTGGCCGGTGGAGTAGTTACCTACTCCGGGTGTCTCCTCCGGTCATCGACAAGTTCTAGAAGAATAATGAAAGATTGATGAAAATGAACACAAAGACCGAAAAGTCTGTTAAACGGCCTATGTGTGTTGGTTTCCTGTTGTTTCTGCAATGCAAATACAACCTTTTGTAGATAGCAATTTCAACATGGTGTTTGCTTTGGCAGGTAGTCGACTACAGAAGCTACAGACCAGAGAGTGAAGAAGATTACAGCATGTATGGGGGAGAACACAGTTGATGGAAGGTGAGGAAGATGGTGAGCTCTCCTGGTTCAACGCCGGCGTCAGGGTAGGCGTCGGCATTGGCCTCGGGGTTGGGATCGGAGTCGGCCTGCTTGTCAGAACCTACCAGGCCACAGCTCGAAGCTTCAGAAGGCGACTTCCATGATTTATCTATTTCTTCTTCTTCTACTTCTGCAAATTTTCATCGGTTCAGTTATTTCATCTGCTTTGTGCTTTTTTCATCATCTTCTTCGATATGCAACCATGCCATTTGTGTAGCAGAAGGTAACTTGTATTAGGGCCTTGGGTTTCCGCCAATCTTACAGACTTGAAGTTGCATTCATTCTCCTGTAAATAATTTCGGTCTCCATCCATGGCTAGTTTGGCTAAAATTTTTTTTAGCAGCGTTTAAGCTGAATAGTGTTTATAGTCGATAGCATTTAAATTTGATAGCGTTTAAACTAATAATATGTTTGAGTAGATATACTTTTAAGTTGTTAGTAAATAATATTTATGTGTTTGATTTGTAAAACTATAGAACTGATAAGTTACCTACGTCGGGTAACCTTATATTGCCCAACGCGAGCCCCACACCCCCACCAAGTCCCCCCCGGGGCGAGCAGCAGGCAGCCCTTATTAATTATTTAATTAGAATTATAGTTATAATTATAATTATTTTAATAATTATAATCATAATTAATAATTTATTTATTTGTTTAATCATAATAACATTTATACTTATTTTATATTTTTTAATTATATCTATCAATATATGTATAATTGAATCGATCAAATATCTAAATAATTTGATTAATTTAGTTATATGTTTATTTAACAGACACAATTAACGATTCAATGTCTGGATTACTCAGTTATTAAACCGTTTATGTTATCCGACACTAATGTAACCCAGACAATAATCATAATAAAATTTATATTACGTCAGTGTCTGAGCTACATAAGTTAATTGAGGGGGTGAAATGGAGAATTTAATTGAAGAAAAATTTTAAATTTATTATTATCTGAGCTACATCAGTGTCGAATAATAAATAATTTAATATCTGAATAATCTAGACATTGAATCGTTAATTGTGTCTGTTAAATAAACAGATAACTGAATCAATCAAATTACTTAGATATATGATCGATTCAATTATACATATATTAATAGATATAATTAAAAAATATAAAATAAGTATAAATTTTATTATGATTAAACAAATAAATAAATTATTAATTATGATTATAATTATTAAAATAATTATAATTATAACTATAATTCTAATTAAAGAATTAATAATATATTTAAATAATAATTTATAGTAATATTTTAAAAAAATTATTGTGGTGGGGGGTGTTTGGGAGCTAGGGTGGAGGTGGGGGGTTGCCTGCTGCTGCACGGGAGGGTGGGGTGTGGGGCCCGCGTCGGGCAACATAAGGTTACCCGACGCGGGCAACATATCAGTTCTGTGTAAAACTAATAAGTTATTAGAATTTGACAAAAAAATTAAAATGGACATGTTACTCAATAATAGGAATAAAATTAAAAAAATATTAAATTTTAATACAAAAAATTAAATATATGAATATAACATACATTAATATTTATAATATATATGTTAACATGTATACATATATATTTAACTATATATATATATACACATATAGTGAACCAACAATGGAGGTAACGAGATTGGTAGATGGAGACAACGGAATTGGCAGATAGAGGCGACGATGACGGCGATCGCGAGAAGAGGTAGCGATGGAGGCCACGGAGGCGACGGACGACAAGCCCAGACAACAGACGACGGATGACGAGCTAGGGTGACGATGACAATGACGACTATGGTGCTGGACAACGAGCGACGAGGACAGTTGGGGTGACTGCAAGGGCAATTGTAGTGGACGATGTGACTGTGGCTGTAGGAGAAGGTATGGCGGCAAGGGAATGGCGTTGTAGAGGATGAAAAAGATGGGGGTATGAGTTAGAAATAGGAAGAATATATGAGGGTAACCGTAAATGAATTGGTCAACTTAGCTTTTAAAGTATAGAGCTTTTGCAAAAGCTGGCCCTATGTGGCTTTCTTGAAACGCTGTTAGAGTAGTGTTTAAGCCACCAAGTGTAAACGCTGTTAAATGCATCCAAACACTCTAACAACTTTTCTTAATAGCTTATAAGTTATTAATATAGCTTAAAAGCTAGTTTAGCAAAGCTGTTTGACTACTTTTAAGCTGTATTAATAGCTTATAAGCTATTAAGAAAAGCTATTAGAGTGTTTGGATGCATTTAACAGCTTTTACGCTGGGTAGCTTAAACGCTACTCCAATAGTGTTTCAAGAAAACCACATAGGGCCGGCTTTTACAAAAGCTCTATAGTTTAAAAACTGAGTTGACTGATTCATTTAAGAATTTATCCTCATATATTCTTCCTATTTCCAACCCATACCCCTATCTTCTTCATCCTTTGCAACGTCATTCCCTCACCGTCACCCTAGTTATCCTTGTCGCTCGTCGTCCATCGTCCAATACCTTAGTCATCAACGTCACCCCAGCTCGTCGTCCGTTATCCATCGCTCAGGCCTGTCGTCAGTTGCCTCCGTGGCCTCCATCGCAACCTTTTCTTGCAGTCGCTATCACCCCCATCTGCTAATCCCATTGCCTCCATCTACCAATCCCGTTGCCTCCATTGTTAGTTCATTGTATATATATATATATAACATATATATATATTATAAATATTAATGTATGTTATATTAATATATTTAATTTTTTGTATTAAAACTAATAAATTTTTTAATTTTATTCATATTATTGATTAATATGTTTATTTTAGTTTTTTTATCAAATTCTGATAGTTTATTAGTTTTTATAAACTAAACACATAAATATTCACTAACAACTTAAAAGTATATATACTCAAATATATTATCAGTTTAAACACTATCCAATTTAAACGCTATCAATTATAAACACTACCCAGCTTAAATACTACTAAAAAAAATTTAGCCAAACTAGCCCAAAGCAATAGCCAAACCTCAGACGACGATCTGCTGCTTGTATGGCCATATTCCAGTCTTTTCTTACACTAAAGCAGTGAGCTTTCCTTGGGATTAGATCGTGCCCATGAAACCCCGACCCCCCCATCCTCACAACTTCGGTAACTGGCTAAATATTCTACTAAACAACGTAAATAATTACTAAGCTTTAATTTATAACTAAAATATTGCTCAACTTTAATTTAACATATAATTTAGTAATTATAGTCAATTACCATTAAGAGAGGCTAACGAAATATTAACATTACTAATAACGTGAACAAATAAATAACATAAATGATCACTGAATTTTACACTAAATTACAAAAAAATACTAAACTTTAGATTAAAATACAAAAACATCAATATTTTGTTAGTCTTTTTAAACTACAATTGACGATAATTATAGAATTATGTACTAAATTAAAATTCAGTAACCTTCTAGTTATAAATTGAAATTCAATGAACTTTTTATGCTTTAGTAGTTCAATGAATTTTTTGCATTTTAGTACAAATTCAGTAACAATTTATACTATTTAGCCAGTAATTGATCAACAAGCTTCTTTTAAAAGTGACAATTCTAAGAGTAAATTACATAAATGATCATTAAATTTTGTACTAAAGTACAAAAAGGTCATTAAATTTCAATTTATAATAAAAAATATTAAATTTTAATTTAATATATAATTCTATAAGTATCTCAATTACCGTTAAAAAAGACTAACAAAATGTTAATATTTTTATATTTTAATACAAAATTTAATAATTTTTTTGT
Source organism: Diospyros kaki (assembly GCA_036245055.1). NCBI lineage: Eukaryota > Viridiplantae > Streptophyta > Magnoliopsida > Ericales > Ebenaceae > Diospyros > Diospyros kaki. Next base: position 46,592,648 of record BSEG01000005.1, read on the forward strand.
ACAAAATTCAGTGGCCTTTTTATATTTCTGTACAAGATTTACGTATTTTTATACAAAGTTCAATAATCATTTATATTGTTTAGTCATCCACGTTATTAGCCATGTCGACATCTTGTTAATTTTTTTTTAGTGACAATTGTTAATAATTATAAAATTATATACTAAATTAAAATTTAGTAATTTTTTTTTATCTAAGTATAAAGTTGGCTAACCATTTATACAATTTAGCCCAACTCTAATCCCTTATGGTTAAATTGGAATCTATCGACAGATTCTATAACTCTCATTTGAATTTGAAGAGTTATCCAACATGAATGATGAATGTTTTAAAGCTAAAAAACAGGCATAATAACCACAAATGACAATAAGATAGGAGGACAAACAAATTATTTAGCTTACTTAAATTCTCTGTTTTCTTGGCGAACAGCATCACGTGCTGCTACTTGTTAGTGTTCCTCAACACAACCAATCTCGTCAAGAGCTCCTTGTAACTCACTAAAACTTCAATTCTCATCAAGAGCTTTTTTAATGGAGTTAAGAGGGCAACCGGTTAGCTGGCTGGTGGTGTAAGGGGTGCCGGTTCTGGAGCCACCTCTGCTCCAGAGTAGCCATTGTTGGTTAGCTTGGGCTTGTCACTGAAACCCCAGAAACTTGCAGTTCGTTCATCGTCTTCTGTCATCAACCTTGAGAACTCCTCGTGATTGTACGTCAATGTTGCCTTTCCACCAAACTCGGTTGGCAGATTGTCGACATCAAAGTAGGACCTCATGAGCTCGACACTATCTTTATTCATTGGGTATACGAATTTCACCTTCTGGAATGTTTTGGAATCCAAGAAATATTTAACGATCTGCAAAGACAACAAACACGAATTAATCCAGGGGAAGGGCACAGGCATACAAGATCGATACGAGAACATGCGCAGCTGGGTAGACGAGCAAACCTTCCAGAATGCTTCAAATATTTTTGGCGGGCTGTAGAGAAAGGCTACGGCTAGCCTTTCAGGGTAGTGGTTCTGCAGAATGTTGACAGTCTCCCGAGCAGACTTGATGGGTACACTGGTGTTTAGAGACCATCCACTGAAGTCTATTAACCATGCCATTTGCTCTTGACCTTCTGGAAGGTTGAGGATGGCATTCTCCAAAAGATACACTAGGTGTCTGATCTGATTGTCTATTGAATTTGTATTCTGCGAGACGACAAAGCAGCGGGAGCATTGAAGATGAACCGAAACTTATTAATGACTCTGCATATCTACAAATGGTGATTGGATGCCATTACCTGCAATGCTGGCCTCAGTATCAGAACAGTCCTCCCGTGACGGTCACGAAAATTTGCCCTGAATACTTTTCCAGTCTCACCTTCTACTGCAATTTCATGCTGGCCAAATAGCAGAAAGACAGGAAAGAAAAAGGGAAAAAAGATCAATACGATCAACCAACATACGTCTACAAATCAATCTCAAGGAACCAAGCCTACAGATAATTATGATCATATGATAAGCGAATCCAAGTATATGCTAGGAAGGCATATGTCTGCACAGGAAAAACTAGGAGACCCATTCGAAACTGGTGAGCAATAACGGGACATCTGCTCAGTGTCGTAGTTAAATACTCATGTCTCAACTTTGATGGAAACCGGTTTGTGCATATTATGCTGAAAGTTAGCTCGATATCCAGAAAGAGCCTCTAAGCACCTACGCTAGGAATGGCTATAACAGATGAACGATCAATATCACAAATATCATCAACTGATTCCAGTACCAACAATCTTTCGATAAATAACACAATGAATTCTCCTTTTCTCTTGTTATTTTATTTTATATTATTGTTTTGGCTAAATCAGAAAAGCAAAAGTAAGGCTACGTATTAAAATGACCCTCTCCTAACTCTCACAAAGTGGGAAGTTATTTTTTCCTAGCAGGTTCAGATACACTTGAAAATTGAAACTGTAGTATTTTTTGTTTTCTAATGGTACCCTTTACAATTTTAACTTTTGCAAAGAACCAGCACATGGAAGCTTTGGCCTATCTTACCCAACGAATTTCCTCAGGTTTATAGGTTGTTCTCCACTTAACTGTCGCTTCCAACATTTTCCTTGATTTATCCACATTGAAGTTCCGAGCAGCCAAATATCTCCTCAAGCAAGCATCATTGCAGTACTGTAAGCTACGTCCAGATAGGGGTCCAAGAGCAGCTCTAAGCTCATTCACCTGCATTCAGCCAAAAATTCCAAAGAATCAGTATAAATCCAATCTGAACTGGAGGCTGTAATAGCATAACTTAGGCAGTACTTTCAGAAGCAGTCATGTGTCCTTCGTGTAAGACTATCATGGAAGCTAAAAGTTCGTTTTTGGAAGAAGAAGAAGAAGAAGAGGAACATGAAGATTGTGTAACTCATCCACGTAACTGACAGACGCGGCATTATCAAGTACAAATCAAACAAACACTTGGGTAAAAATTCAACAGAGACAAATTGAAGCTGTTCTACAGAATTAACTATGGAATATGAGAATTAATAGAAAAGGCATGAGCACAAGCATGCAATGATTCAACTTCAAAAAATGATGGTAACACTTTAATCTGAGAAGCGCCTCAATCGACACATATTTAGGGAAGTCAATTTATCAGCTTGTGTGCCCAAAACTTCCATATAATCCAACATTGCATTACCTTTGACTCAGAGTGCAGCTCATCATTCTCCTGATTGTGATGAGAATTACTCCGACGGCGAAACATGATTCGAGCTTCTACAATCTGACAGCTGAGTCCAACCTATGTCATGTAAGATTTTCGTTATTTCATTGAGAAGTAGAATAACTACAGACTTTGTATGTTCAATTCAATTTATATGATGCACATTATATTATAATAATTGGGGAACAAATAAACATGCCAAATTCACTGGAAAGTAGAAATAAAGTTTGCATTCCTCAATAGACAGGCAAGAAACTCCACTGCAGTGGAAGAAGATACTGACATCAGAGCAGACTTCTGATCAGTTACTATGACATGGAAAGAATCTAAATGAATGCAGATGAAGTCTTTAAGAAAGGGGGGGGGGGGTGCATATCGAAAGGATTGGCTGGTGGCTGAATAGCCAGTACTGGCCAATCGGTATCATGAGCATGAGCATGAACACACCGTTCCCGTGAGGAAGAAGAAACAGATGATAATGATAAGGAATCAAATCATTGGCAAACAATTTTCAAAGAAGATGGAACAGAAGAAACAGCACCTAAGTTAGGAAAAAAATCAAAATTAGTGAGTCAGAAATTTTAGCAATTGAAACATCGAAGAACACTGCACGAACTTCCAAGAATCCAATCAGTAGTATGAGGTTGAGCAATTTGTAGAAGAAGGTAAAGTTTACCTATCAGTAGATCAAATAAAAGATTCACAACAAAATATATTGGATTTCCATTAAAAGGACCATAGTTATATAAGCATTCAGATCTTGGAGAATGGTATTGATTTTTGCAGATTAATGAAACAAACTTAAACAAAAGCCAAAATGCAGAGAGAAGAATCCAGTTGGCTCTAATGAAGTAACAACTTCCCAAACAATGTTACCCTCAAACCTAACTTCCTGTTTTTAAAAAATCATATCACAAATAATTTTCCACCACAAAACAAAAGCAGTTACATAGAAATTGATGTATGTATTTCCTCATCTGCTGGAAACGCCAAGAATGGAGAAAAAGAATTCATACCCAGAGTGAGTAAAGAAATTTCATAAATTTTGAACAGAAAAGAAAACAAATGTCAAACTGGAAGACGCACTGTTTGGTTGATCAGAAAGAGGACGATAAAATCTTGAAGTCAATTTTGTGGGATTGTTTCTGAAAATTTGGCACATGCAGAAAGTCAAGGAACAGATTTGTTCCTCGGCCCCAATCTGACGAATCCATTCAATGTAGGAGAACGCTCTAATTTCCATTCGATCCCCACCCCAAACAAACAGAAAATTAGAAATGACCCCCGGAATTCAGTATCACGCTGAGATCCAAATACCCAGAAAATCTAACGGATCTGAGAAAACAGACATCTGCCCAGATATCTAAACAGTTCAAATTGCCGTCTAATTGCAGCAGAGACAATAACTAACAAAAGTTCAGGACTGTCAAACCAGAGAAAAAAAAAAGAAAAGAAAATAGTTTCTTTACATACCGAGACAATCCACCCCAGCGAGCGAGCGAGCAAGAGGGAGCTGGGTCTGTGGAAAGAAATTCTTTTACAGTCCCAAAGCCATAAACACAGAGAGAGGGAGAGAGAGAGAGGGCTTGAGTTACATTGAATGAAGGAAATATGAACAGGAGGATATTTTTGTGGCAACCGCGGCAGTCGTTTCAGAGTACGGCTTTGACTACACGTGATGCCGAACGCTAAAGTCACAGCCGGTTTGCCCCCACACAGAGACGGTTCCATTTTTTTCCCGCGCCTCTCTGACCAAAAAGTCAACCAGATTGGTTCCTGTACTACCAGCCATATGTAAATGTAGATCCATCTAACGGGTAAATCACATCAATGATTATTAAATATTAGTATATTTTTTATTTTAATTATTAAATTTTAATTTTTTAATATAATTATAAAAATTTAAAAAAATTTATAATGTGACCACATATAAAATTTTTCAGTCAGAATGAATAACGTGATATTAATGTGACAAATAATCGAAATATTATATAATAATATTTTAATATAATATTATTATATATTGACACGTGACACAATCTGATTGATTATAATCATACAATAATTTTTATTATTTATCATATCAGTTGAAAAATCTTATATGTGACCATATTACAAAATTTTTAAATTTTTGTAATCACACTACAAAAAATTAAAATTTAATGATTAAAATAAAAAATACAACAAAATTTAGTGATCTTTAGTATGATTTATCCTCTATCAAACATTTGAACCCCAATCAATCTGATTTAATTCGTTGGGTTTGGTTTGGTTTTATTTTATTTTATTTTTTCATAATTTTATTTGATTTTTAGATTCAATCGACATTAAGTTGAATTTGAGTTAATCTATCGGTTCATTACGTTAAGAAGTTTGATTAGTTTAAATTAAATCATAATTAACTCAATTTAAATTAATATTATAAATCTTAAATCAACTCGGTTGGTCTTGATTAGAAGTAGAGGGTCTTAGCATTTCTCCATCCACCGCGTCATCGGACCCGGAGACGTTAGAAAGTCGAGATTAAGCCGCCACGTTTCGTGTTTTCATTGGGTGATTGTCTGTCTTCTAAGATAATGTGGGATAGGGCCCACCACATGTTCCCCCCCACTTCGCCTCTCAGGCTCAGCAAAGATAATTACAAATATAATATATATATTTTTAAAAAATATATATATAAACGGTGGATACGATGATCAAGATGAATCGTACGGTCGATCTGGAAGCAGCTGCACAGTGTACTTATTTAATCACAAGCTAATCATTCATTTGTTTTGGCATTAATTATTATTATTATGGAATAAAAGAAAAGATTAATTTTTACCCTTAATTGAATTTTCGTCATTTGTCTGGAAGGTATTGATTAACTCTTAATAAATTCATCTTTTATAGGTGTAGATAAAGTATATTAATTTTAAATTTAAAATAAGTTACTAATTAATAATATATTATAAAAATATGATGTACGTCAATAATCTTATTTATTGACCTACATTAAAAATAATACATGTTATTTAAAATATAAAATATATTTATTGAGACACGTTATTCAGTTATTATTAAAATAATGCTAATAATAAAGACAATGGTCAAAGTCGTTATTATTGACGATGTCATAGGAATGTGAATTAATGGTATCCATTCCCTGTGAAAGGTGAAGTCTCAAATTGTCGTTTGGAAGAAGCAATCGAATAGAAGAGGTGGCTGCACGATGAGCTGTATGCCACTGCTTGAACTTTGAAGCAGGCAGGCGTTACACTTTTGCCATTGGACATATGTGCGGAAGGAATGGACCGATGTTTTTGGAAAAAAAAAAATAGAAAAAGGAGAGAAGCAATTGTGGGCATGATGATGATGAAGAAGCATAGCCATCAAGGAGGAACCTACACGGAGGTCCCATTATTCAAGACCTCACCAACTCCCACCAAAAGACAAATGATTTTACACTAAAATCTTCCTAAATTTTAAATCCATGTATCTTAAATTTTAAAATTTTCATATTATTTAACTTTCTATAAATAATTCTATATAGATGTCTTCACTTGTCCCGAGAAGGCAAAGGATCGTGCCACAATTCTATCATTGTAAGATTTGTACTCGTGGTTGTCTTATTGTCAATCTTTTCAGTCACCTCGTTACTATTTTGTTACTGTCAAATTTAAAAAATTCATTGTTGTCACGCCATAATCCTTATCGTTAGATCTATAGATTGCTTGGGTCACCTTGTTACCAAAGTCCTATGTGTCATGTTACCAATGAACATCAATCGCCCACCCTAAAGAATGGAGGATGAGTGTAATTTTGTTTACCCCCTTTTAACTTAAAAGGGTGAATGTGACTCTCGATTAGTATTGTGAGTCTCTTGTCAATTTTGAATGCTTCTTTCTCATTCTTTCTCATCTGTCTCTCTTTCCTTCTTCTTTTCTAGCAAGCCTCTCATCACCATCTTGTCGATCGCAGCTGCATCCTCCCTTGGCACGAAGAGACAGCGAGATATCAAGCAATGACAATGAGAAGTGATTGTTAGAAAAAAAAAAGGAGAGAGAGAGAGAGAGAGAGAGAAATAGGGTGGGTTTGAAAAAGACCTATCCCTACAAATAACTTTTTTACCCCTATACTAATTGAGGGTCATGTTCACCCCGATTAAAGAGAGTGAACAAAATTGACGTAAAAAAAAAAAAAAAGACAGACTCCACAAAATTGATGGGGGTGAGGTACACCCCATTAAAGAAAGTGCACAAAATGGCACTTGAGGAGAAGTAGTCTACAAGCACGAACTACTACTAATTGCATATGAAAATGATGTCGTTTTGATTTGGTCTGGAGTTAGTTTAGGAATTCTTTTTAATAAGTAAACCTTGTTTTGACAATAATATATATACACACACATACATACACGAGGAACAACTTTACAATCACAAATTTCGTGAAGAGAATAAGAATCAAAATCAAGACTAGTAATTTCAATTTAAAATGAAGTGTGACTTGGAATAAAGTGAACAATGGGAGCAGAGTCAAAAGAGAAAAGGGGAGGAGGCGCACTAGGAGTAAAAAAAAGTTGGAAAGAGTTGGTAAGATGGGATTGGAATGGAAGCAGGGCAACTCACAAAAAAGTCTCAAAGCAATTGGACAAAAAGAGTACGTGGAGAAGGCATCAGATTCCCATATTTGGTAGAGTGAAACCAACCAACCAACAAACAAACAAATGGAACCACCACCCACCCCATTTGGGTCTTCTTGTGATCGATCGACTAGAAGATGTATGAATCCAGTGATGCCCAAACTTGTTCATCGTCCCTCTCTCTCTCTCTCTCTCTCTCTCGAATAATTGAAAGTGATTTTTCACTAACAAAATTCATTGGATACAACAACAGAGTCCGCCTAATTCTTGATGGGATCTAGTCACCATTCCAGGGATAACTTGACTAGTGGATAACAACAAAATGCTTCAACTCTAGTCTAGTCTAGTGACATAGTGAAGGAGGAGAGAATTAGTCGTCGGGTGCTTATGATTCCAATCCCAATTATCTTTCTTTGCTTCCAACATATATAGTAACCCACAATTTCTTCTCCAGAGCAGCATACTGAAGAGTCTCTCTTTAGCTGTAGGTTCCCCTAAGCTAGCCCAAAATATTTTTATGGATTTTTTTGCACGTTATCGATTATTGTATAAACTTTGACACAAACAAGTTCATAAAATCAAGGCATCAGCCCTGACATTAAACGTCCATTATCCAGAAACAACAGTCTACTTTAACAACGAGAATCACGGTAACAGTCAACACCTACCAAATTGTTGAAATCTTCATGTTTTGACCAGTTTCAAACATATGAAGGGCCAATTTGGCTACGCGGTTTGACCGCTTATAACTTGGCATGTAACTTTTAAGTTACCCAACTCTTATAGTAGCATTTTGCAAAAGTTGATTGTAGATAACTTTTGCAAAAAGCTAAAATAAACTGATCAAATTTTATCATATTATCCTCATATATTTTGCTAATTTCAAGCCATGCTCTTCTTTTTCATCTTCTTCAATCTCTGCCTCTGTGTCTCCAGCCACCAATCGCCCAAGCCTTTTCGATCACCACCGTCAGCCATTGCCGTCATCCCCACTATCCAGCCATCTTCTCCCCATCGCCGTCCCCACCAGCATCGGCCGCCATCGGCCTATCCCGTCACTAGTCGCGGCTCCCATTGCATCGCTGGCTGTCCGTTGCCCTTATCTCCTCCGAATTTGCTTCTCCTCCCTATTGTCATGGCCGATCGAACTGTATATATATATATATATATATTGTTATTATATAATATATATAATATATATAATAATTTGTATTAATATATTTTTAATAATTATATAAAATTTATCAACATTTAATGAAAAAATTTTATATTATTCAATAATATATATTTCATCTTTTTATCAAGTTATAATAACTTTTAAACTCTTTCAAACTAAACACATAACTATTAACTAATAGTTTAAAAATATATTTATCCAAATACATTATCAGTTTAAACATAATTCAACTTAAACGCTATAAACAATTTAAACACTACCTAACTTAAAAAAAAAAAACATAACCAAACTAAGCAAAAGGAATAACAAAATCAACAAAAAGAAAACCAAGCAGAGAGCAAGGCTTATTTTATATTGCTGGCATTTTTTTATGCTAAACTCGTTTTTTATTTTTAGTTGTAATTTAAAATTTTAAAAACACTTTTTAAATTTACCACTTCTCAAAATTTAAAAATAAAAATTAAATTGGATATTTGTAAAAGGAGCGTTGCTCCTTTTCGAAATAATTTTTATTAAAATCTTAAGCAGTATGTTGAAAATAAGATCAAAAATAGCAGGATATCATATCAAATGCAAAAGTAATAAACGATAGAAAATGAACTTGTTTGGTAGCATTTGTTAGCAACTAGCATTCTATACTTTTCCTGTATGGGTTAATAATTCTATCTACCTTTTATTTAATCAACGGCGACAATAGGATTCAAGCGGATTCGAACCGCTAACCTCCCAAACACGATTCTCAGGTGTCCAGGCGCTCTTACCAATTAGAGGTTATGAATCCACCACATTTTCAATGTTTTATTACTGGTAAATTAAATATACCCAATTTCGCCAAGGTGACTTTAATACCCAAAATCCACATCAAATTCACCTGCCTAACCATTTTGCCCACAATTAGAATTTGTAATTCACACACCAAAATCATACCTCCCGAAATAAAACGTGGTAGCTAAACAAAATCATAAAAATATCAACATACTACGTACAGCTAATCCGTGCCTAAAAGGTAAACTAAACGTGTTATCCCTCATTTACACCAAAAATTCAACCCTTCAAAAGGTGGCGTTTCTCGTGTAGAATGCGGGATTTAATTTTGAAATTAACAAGCCAAGCCTTTTAAGAGCCTCCAATCCTTTCAGTATTAGTTTACGCAACTAAAAATTTGGATCAAGTCGATCCAAAAATGATATAAAAATAAACAAATTAAATACCACGCAAACCGTTCTCTCAAATTAATCAACCTACAATAAATTCTTAACAAATCGATCCACGCCACTAATTAGCGTCAAACGTTACTTTTACAACCCACTAAACAGGAAACCCCATGGAGAATAAACAATATTTATGGTATAGTTTAGAACCCCCCCCCCCCCCCCAAAAAAAAAAGACGCTTCACATTAGACGATGAAATAAGTTCAAGACAATTTTTTTTAATTACAACACCTACACTTCACTAAAATTTAATGTAAATAGAAAAAACCACCTCAACTAATACGAATTGAAATGACCACACCTGCAATTCAAAATTAACCAAAAATCTATATTGCTCATATAGTAACATTAAGGGTTGAAGTTCTCAGTAACTTGTAAAAATAAAATTCAAGCAGGAACGCGGAGATATACACTAATTAAATCTCAAGTGATGCACGTATACTTTTCCCTAATGCCTTTTATAACTTCATACTGAACTAGTGAAGGAACTGATAAAGTCGAGACCGTTTTCCTGCAGAATAAGACCAATACGTTACAACCTTTTTTTCAAAAATCTGTGTTCCTGAAACAATAAGTTACGAATAATGCAAGTCTTTAACAGACTATTTGCGGGCAAATAAATGACTAGTAAACAAAAGATCAAGCAATACCATCCCCTAGCGCTAAATCTAACACCAGACATTTGTTAACCACACCCCGCCTCAATAAATAGAAAGCATTCTTGACCACAACCACTAACCAAACGTTACAATCAACATTCAAAGCAAAGAAAAGAAAACTATAATCAAAAGCCTTAACATGTATAGAATAAAAACACAACTGATGCCTGATAAAAGTATACAAATCAAGCAGAATACAGTAATTCCAACCGTTTAAACATCACAAAATTTTGCCCAACTATTAAGGAAAGCATAAAACAGATCATCTAATACATAAACCACCTCCTTTATACCAAACTGCTTTCTTGAAGGAACGCTTAACATATCTACGAGATAGAACCATACCACAAAACCTAGAAAAAAAAAATATACCCAAAACTGATCAGACCATCCAATGGTAATGCAAGATGAACCGGCAACAAATCAGTATTACCAAGAACTAAAACGAGACAATTAACTAAAGGCAGGCGAGATTCAAACTCCAGCAACATAAAACCAATGAAAAGTAACCCCTTTACAAACAATAAGCGGTAACACCTTTCAACAAAAATAGTACCTCTTCATGTGCCTTCCGGAAAACATGGTTCACCATCAAAAGCAGCAGCATCCCGATATTCAATAACCATTCTACCAATATCAGAGCCAGCAGAAACCCTAGGATCTTCCAGCAGCAACCCCAAGATTTTCATGATAACTTGCAGCACCGATTAGCAGCTTTACGGTAGCCATCACTCTGCCGCATTGCGTGCTCTTTACAACTCAGGTTAGCATCATTAACTTCTCAGCCTATAGCATATTACAAGAATACTTGAAGCTAGTAGACAAACGACGTAGAACGACTGCCATCCCGTTAGCTACAAAAAAGTTCCGAAGTACTGACGTAACAAAACAGCATAATCAAACATCTTTTGCAGTGACAACATAACTATGTAAACATTATAGGGAACTTAAATTGTTACCCATTTGAATCATAGCCATTTGGTTAAAAAAATAATAAACAAATAATTTAACTTTGATTGCTTCCAACCTGTTGCAAATCATTAATTAATTTCCATAACTTAAGGCCATACAATCTAAATACTTTGGAACATGCAAATCAAATTTGGATTAAAAGCCTGGACTTTCATAATATGTTTTGGTAAGATGATAGCTCGCTCTTCATTATCATTATTATTATTTTGTAATACTGCCGACATATTATAAATCGATAAAGGAAATTACAAAATTACTGTAAAAGCATTGATTCTTGTACCTCTTGCAATATATAGCCTTGGTGCTTAATCCGATATCCTCGCTATTGCTGGCTCAATAAAATGGACAGTTGCATGGACGTCCTAGTTGCCTTGATTATCATGAAAGATAAATCATACACAATCAGGACGCCCAACGAACTGTTTGATGCAGATAAAACGAAGCAGCAAAGAACGAGAGAGAGAGAGAGAGAGAGAGAGAGAGAGAGAGAGAGAGGACACCCGCAGAGAGGAGAGCCGGGCAAAACCCCGTACCATCTCCCCTCCAAAAACAAAATAAGAATTTTATTATTTTTGGACCGGCCATTCAAGCGCACCTGAGATGGCAACGGTCGAGTAACAACAGATTAAATATTCAATATCTAAAATATCTTCCAGCCTGCCACATGCACAAGCCAAACATATATACCTTTCGCATTTGAACCCATACCAAGAATATCTGAGAAATTATCTATCGCGTCGTTATACACTTGAGCTACAATCGAAGGCGCCAAATAAACAACTTCAAGGAACTTCATTGCGTAATCGGCTCACAACCACCTCTCCTCCTCCAAATACGAGATCGATTAAAGAACCTGTGCATCTGCCGGATTCGAGCAGCCTTGACGCGACAGAAAAAGATCCAAACATATAATCCTGGTTAAGAAACAACAGAACGGAGTTAACCGCGAGTAGATCTGATCATTGATAACAGAAGCAACAGAAGCAAAACAATAATACAAAAAAGTCGCAAAATCTAGCGCTCGAATTCGCAAAAGGTACCGGTTGAAGCATCGTAATATTTGAGAAGAAAACACAGGAAACAAAAGATAAAACATTTTTCATAAACGGATCGATACCACAAGATCCAACATAAAAGGAACATAATCGTTCAAACACAGAGCTGGTAAATATCACTACAGATCTACCGCCAAAGAACTTACCAAGAAGTCCAGGCATCGCTCAAGAACGGATCAGCAACGCAGGTCAACGGATCTTCCCCATCCGCGCCAAGGTCCTCAGGATCTGAAGGCAACGCCGAGCAGAAAACGATTCTTGAAACACAAGCCCTCAGATCCGCAGCGGAAGGCAAACCGCTGAATCAAAACGCAATAACACATGATCAAATCGTAGATCGTTGAACGATCTATACCGATCTGAAAAAATATATTAACGAGGAGTCGCAGAATCCATTAGATCTGCGGGAGAAGCATACAGAGACCGAGGACGGACGAACGAATGGAGGTAAGAGAGCTAAGGGGTTGAGCGGTATTTATTGGCAGGCAGGCACAATCCAACGGCTGAGATTAACTAGGTTGCGTAATTATCGGTGGCTGAAAGTTCGCGGGCGAAGAAGATAAGATGAGAGCATCTCCAATGGGGAGTGGCATATGGGGTGCCATTTCCATAACCGCCAAAATGGCACCCCATATTCAAAATTAACCACTCCAATGGGGGTGCCATATGCGGTTGTAAAATGGCAACAACCCCTTTGGGGTGCCATTTTTGCAATCTCTGGAGAGAGAAAAAGGAAGGGATGCAAACTCCAACCGCCACTTCTAATTGGTCTATTTTAACTTTTGTTATAAAATATTGATTATTTGAATTTTAAATATTAATGATACCTCTATTTTGGCACTTACCATTGGAGCAGATTTATGTTTTAGGAGTGCTATAACACTATTTAAAGTTGTAAATAGGCAATTTAGCACTCCAAAATGGCTCTCCCCCTTGGAGATGCTCTGAGGCGGTGAATTGACTAATAATAATATTAGGTTTTAATTGGGTTGGGAAAACGTGGGCCGGCGGCTTTGTAAGACCTTTTAGGGAGAAGATTCTGGATTTTCGTTTTGGGTTTATTTTAAGTCATTTTTTAAATTTAATTTTTGACTATTCTAATTGCATTTTATTACTTAAGAATTCAGTCAAAAAAATAGTTTTTTAAATGTTTTTATATATTTTATTCCAAATAATTGAAAAACTAAGAGTTAGAGCAAATTGGTTTTTCATTTGAAATTGTGATTAATTTGATGATAATTTAGTTTACAATTTAATAAGTATCTAACAAATTTAGTTTATTTAGGAAGAGTATAAATCTAAAATTTTGTTTTGACGATATATAAATGAATTTTAGCTATGTATATATACATATATATATATAATTAGCATAATAATAATGATAGCGGATTCAAACTGAACTTAATCAAAATTTTTATACTCAACAACAACATTAGCTTTAATTATATTATCCATACCTTTCTAATATGTAATCAAGCATTTGGTAATTTTGAAGTCATTATTTTGTAGAGCTTGGAGATTTATTCGGTTGCAAATTCTTAAAAAATTTAATGGATGCTTTAACTATCAATGTGACTCATGATAGCATGAGTTAGAGTTGGAAATGGGCCGGCCGGCCGATGAATCTCCTTGTTGCAAACCCTCAAATGCCCTACTTGTAAGTTAATAATCCGATCCAGCTTGGTCCATCTTCAGCAGTTTATTAAAAGTCATAGGGCCCTGCCAAGCCCACATTTTCCACAGCCAACCCCGGCCATCTCCCTCGCGAGTTAAATTTGACCCAACTTACAAAACAGGTGAATCAAGTGAGAAACGGGCCGGGCCACCCACCCATTTTCCAACTCTAACATGAGTTGATATGAAATTTCCATCTGTCCTCAACAGCCACATCTCCGAGATATAAATTTTCATATTTGACTTAAAAACTTAAATATATTATAATAATTTTTTCAAATAAGTAATTTTCATGCCAACAGAAACGATTATGTGATTTGTGCAATAAAATGGAAAAGAAGATATTGCCCAATTTTGAAGAAGCATGTTTAGGAATCAACATATATTCGTTTTAAGCATCAACTACGATATTCTTATGGTTTCCATTTTAATTATTTTTTTATTTTTATCTAACAAATTGTTCCATCAAATGTAAGGGAAATTTAAAAAAGAGAGAGTAAAGATGTGTCTGAATCAAATGTTGATGAAAGTAAAATTAGAAGATGAAATGAAGATCCAGACTATTTAACATAATTGAGGAAAGAAAAAGAACAGAACATTTAGCATAAAAAACTATGCCAATCATGCACCATTTGAAATGAAATTTAAAATTTATTTGTATTTTATTTTATTGTTTATAATGTCACAATTTAAAATATAAAATTTAATTAAATTTTATAGATTTATATTTAATTAATCTATTTTCCTTAATAAAAAAATATTCTTCGAATATTATTATTATTAAAATAAAAACTATTATAAAAAATATATATATACCTAAATATATGATTATATTCTGCAATGCATATACCTAATATGTTAAATTTTAAAATTAATTAAACAAATTTTCAATATTTTAAATGAAACAACAAATTAAGTTAAATTAAATTAAAATGCAAAAGCAATTAAAACTAACCTTGAGAGCGATTTGTTACCAAGATACACATTCCTAAAAGTTGGAATTTCGATTAATTATGGCCCTCCAAATAAACAAGACAGATTTGTTTTAACTACAAGGCTCACAGAAGGATTCAAGCGGATTCGAACCGCTAACCTCCCAAACACACTTTCAGGTGCCCAGGCGCTCTTCCCAATTAGAGCTTATGAATCCACAAAGACGGGCAGAAAACCTCCTCTTATATTCCAGAAAACATCAATCAATAACCAAAACAAACCACGTATTGCCAAATCTCTACAATGTCACAAAAACCCTAAAATCAGCGAGTGCAATTTTGTTCACCCCCTTTGACGGGGGTGAACAAAATACAGTTTTTGTGAGAAAAAAAAACAGGCTTGAAAATATTGATAGTCTTTCCATTATTTTTTCACCCTCACAATTTTGGTGAGGGTGATATTCAACAAAATGGCACTCCAAAACAGCTAACAATATCATGACCAGATTAAATATAAAATAATTACAACAAAATTTATTGAATTTTCCTAAAACTTGCATTTAACATATTACTCCACCCCCCCCCAACATTTCAAATAAATTTAGGAGAAATTGTATTTTAAGTGCGGTGAGGATCTTTTCTACATTGGAACAAGTGACAATTACTGCCCTTACAATTGTTCAAATAATTTTTATTTATTAATAAAATATATTACCACACGTTACACTTCCTATAAAACAAAGTAAATATACCTTCACGAGGAACAAGGCGCGCAGTTACCGAGGGTTACACTACATTAATTTCACTTCAAAATACAATATTGGACCTACAAAAATGTTAAAAGTGGACTGAATTCACTTTACTGACCAAAAACACAGGTCATTATAAGTTCTAACAAATAAACGACGCCATTTTAACAAGATTATATTGGCATCACAAGTACACTAGTTGCACAACGATAATCACAAATAATTATTACAATTAATTATTTATATAGGATTTATTAAAATAAAGAATAAAAATATTAAAATATAATTAAAATACTTCCCAAAGTAAAATACAAAAAACAAAATAATTCCTAATAAACCTTCAAAATAATTTTAAAATTTTGTGAAGTTATTCTATTAAATTTTTTAAAATACATTAAAACAAATGTGAAAAAGTTAAGATATACCTATCTTATCAAAAAATAAATACATTTTAAAAAATTAAATAAAAAATCAGATGACTATTTACCAATTAAATTTAATAAATACATTAAAAAAAACCAAACATTAATGCTAAATACATTAAAAAAAACCAAACATTAATGCTAAATACTTCCAATATCTGCCATTTTCTTACACTAGTAAGATACAATGTCTTCTTGCACAGATTAATTTGTTTGGTAAAAATGCCAAAGAAAACGCGCCAAACTCTTTACTACTGGTTACACGAAAGTAACTCACACAACCAGCCAGTTTGGGTTTGCGGTACCAGCCCTTACAAAAACTTAAAAGAACATGCGGTTATAAATAATTTAATTTTAATCAGCAGCAAATATATACTAAAGACAACAGGAGCTTGTTAACCCCAAGAAACCCGTGAAACAATCATCCGGACGGCCCTGCTGAAACAGCACACGAAAATCAGTTCTTTGGAACATGATAAATAAAAAATAGATCTCAACAGGCAATTTCCTAGAGTATAACTAATCCCCCACTACCGTCTAAAAATAAATGTAAAGGAAAATACCAATTACAACTACAAAAGCATTCAATAAGCCTTCCCCCAGAGCATACAAAATATAAAAGCACATTAAAAAGACAGGCATACGTCCCCAAAAATACCAAGTAACTGGTTAATACTTAGATTAACAAGCTTAAGACGGCTAAGACACAGACTTCACAAGCCAACCCAAAGTATAATGCACTACTTTCGTTAAAACCTCTTAAAACAGGCGAAGAACCACCAATTACACAACAGCATGTACTTGATAGAGACGCAAGAATGCGACCCGGGGTGCTGAATTTGACACATTAACGCACACTTCAAGAACATTAACAAGAAACGATACCTCCCAACTTCAGCAAAGGATGCTATAATAGCTTGTTAGTTCGACACCAATACTTTGGTTGACGAGGAAATATTCCACTGTTCCCCGACTTTTTAGCAATTTCTTCGGTTTGCCAAGTAACGCCAACTATGGGAATAAATTCTTTTGACGGACGTAGCAGCGACTCTCCAGCAGCTTCAACACGGCCATCAGTCCGCAGGATCTTGAAACCTTCACAACAACGCCAGTAACAAACTCGAACCCAAACAGCCTAATCAGATTATACCAGATGATCCTTGAAGCTAGTCACATACATCAAATTACAACATCATCATAAATGGACATAGTACACAAACTGCACTATCATCTCTCATCTCTCGATGTAGAAGTTACAAGATTACCGGGTAGAAATTGACAGGAAATTCAACCATGTAATACCCACATTCAAAATCGTGCACTATCATCTCTCATCTCTCGATGTAGAAGTTACAAGATTACCGGGTAGAAATTGACAGGAAATTCAACCATGTAATACCCACATTCAAAATCGTGTCATATGCAAACTGAATCAATTTCACAGTCCGACAATGTATTGCATGCTCTAAAAATTAACTGAACAAATTAATCATTACGTAATCAGAACGGCGATTGAAGATATCTCGTAGAATAATTTCCAGAATTGCAACTATGCCTACTTAGTATGGAGTATCAGATAAAGAGACAACAAAATCTTCAATGTGGAATAACTGACTTAGAAGCAAATTAATATCACGATATTGGAAGGTCAACTGACTTCTTGCAAGTATATACCGAAATTAACAGTACTTTAAGATCAATATTTAGCGTATAGAATACTTCCAGTTGACATAATAGCTATCAACGAAATTATGAGAACAATTGCCGGATTTGGAACAATCATGTGCTCTATTGTATGAAATTGTTAATAAGAAGAGAAGAGGATACAGGGTCAACTTTTAAACTTGATGTCTAAGGTTTAAGGCATAGATTAGTGTACCTCTTGCAACGATATCATCCTTGGAGTTAATCCCATCCTTCCTTTTGCTGGCGATCAAAGGCGTAAGCCCATAGACGTCCTATTTGCCTTTCGTAATGTTTAGGAGTAACCATTTAGGCAACTAGGACGTCTAATGGACCGATATAAATAAGATGATGAAGCAAAAAGAACCAAAAATAAAAGAGATCCAAGACACGACGAAGGGAGAGCCGGGCAAAACCCCGTGCCATCTCCCCTCGAAACACAAAAAAGAAACATTTTATTACTTTTGACCTGCCATGCAAGCGCACCTGACATGGCAAAGGTCGGTTGACAACAAAGAAAACAGTGCATCTCAAATTTACTCAGTCTGCCACATACACAAGCCAGACACTATACCTTCCTCGCATGTGGTTGCATACCAAGAACATCGCAGAAACTGAGTCACGTACTCATATACTCTCCTAACAAAAAACATATCCAACAAACCATTTCTACAGCCTTCAGAGAAGAACGAGCGTCATCAGCATCTTCACAAACCACGAGAAAGAACCATCTTCAATCAGCCGGCCCAATATAGATGCCGTTTATGACGGAGATCAACAACCGCAGAGCAGGATAAATAGACACCGTCCTAGATCTGCATCGGATGGTTAAGGAGTACAGTCCATACACAAATCAAACACGCAAGAGATTAACAAAGAAAATATACTCCATACTCCAGATGATTCCTGGACAAAGACACCCCGTGCTACCTCGATCGATTAGATCAAGTATCGCAATCGCTGAACCAAAAGGGTTCATTCATGTCAGATTTCTCAAAATGAAAAGGCCATAAGAACAAACAGGAAATTTGTTCAAAAACAGATCTAACCAGGAACAAGAACATACGAATAGAAGCACCTATCGTTAAACATCCGATCAGCAACATACCTCAACAGATCTGTCGAATCAGCGACAGGCTCTTCCAGATCTGAAGGCAGGGCCGAACAGAAAACGCTTCTTGAAGCACATACCTTCAAATCGGAAACAAAAATAGAATCGCCTACCGAACGCGCTAGTATCCATGATCAAATTGTAGATCGTCGAAGGATGCATGCCGATATGAAGACGGAAATCCAAGCCAAGTCGCAGAACCTCGTAGATCTAAGAAAATCAGGGAGAGGGAGAGAGAGAGGGGCATGGTTAACGATAAGGAATGAAAGAAACACAGAAGACCTCAGAGGGTGAGGGTTATTTATTAGCAGTGAGATATGATCCAACGGCTGAGATTAGGTTGCGTAAATATCACGGGCGTATATATCACGGGCGGAGCGTTCGCGGCCACAGATGAGATGAGGCGGTGACGTGTTCTGTTTTTTCTCTTTTTATCAGAATATGAGTCGGTGAATTGAGTAGTATTATTAGGTTAGGTAAGGAATCCTTAATCGGACGGCTCCGAGGACAAGGAGATTTTAAGGGCGAAGCTTCTGGATTTCGGTTAGGGTTCAATAAATAAATGATAAAATTAGCCTTATTTAGTTACACAGGCATATCCTGTACTACGCGTCTAATTACTTAAATATCCAGCCTCAAATTATATTTTACAAAATTGTAACTCTTTCAAAACTGTATGAGAATTGAAATTTTAAAATTATAATTTTAATCAAAATTGATCAGAACTATTGAATAAAAAATTAAAATTAATTTGTTCTTTTGTTAAAATGAGCACATGGCTTCTTTTTAGTGAAACTAATTCAAATCCCTAATGAGTTAATTAAACATCGTAAAAAATAAATACAAGATTTACTAGAGAAAGCGCTTGTTAGAAAATTAAAATCCTCTAAGTCTTAGTCAGCTTTTTAAATATACAAAAATATTAAAATAATATTTGAGAATATATAATTTTACAATCGCATCAGATTTATTTAGATGTTAAATTAAGAGAGAAGATCGGTCCTCTTCAGAACTAAATAGACAAAAAATCCAAACACTTGAATTATAAAAAAATATATATATACATATATATATTGAAATAGAAAAAGGAACACCCAATTAGTTAAAAATTTCAAACCACTTAATAAGACATTAAAATGGATAAGGTATCCCCGTCCCTAACAAATCAGAGTTATTAAAAATATTATATAAAGCAAAAATCTTTTCAATTTTTGATTTGAAATCTAGATTTTTGCAAATTAAGATTGCAAAAGACAAGTATAAAATGTCTCTTCTGGACAATATGAATGGAATGTTGTGCCTTTTAATTTAAAAAATGCACTATCAGAATTTTAAAATATTATAAATGATATTTTCAAACTTTACAATTTATATTAATAATGTTTTAATATTTTGTAATATAATCATATTATTTATATATCAAGAATTATACCTTTAGTTACATACACGCGTGTAAATAACTAAAATACTTCTCACGCCTTATCGTTTTAGATGAAAAGTATTTTAGTCATGTGTCACACGCTACCTCATCGTCTCACTTCATCACTTTAGGTGATTAATTTTTTTATTATTTTAACTATATTATATAATTTAAGATGTAGATAAAGAGTACAAATAGTATTTTCCTTTCTAATAAAATAAAACAATATTATAAACATTTAAAAATATTTATTAACTGTGAGACATGATCGAACTGCTGAGATTAAGTAGGTTGCACGGTCGTAGATGAGATGAGGCAGTGAATTGAGTAGTATTATTAAGGTAGACAAGTAATTCTTAATAAAACAATAGTAGTTTTATTTTATTTTATTTTATTCAAGCTTTTATTTTTAATAGTTACTTGTTATAGTTTTTACATCATCTCTTTGTCAATCTGAATCCCTTGAACACTTTCATCAAAAGTTATGATCTTAATCATATTTGGTTATTATTTTCGTTATTTTTACCTAAATTTAATCACAATTTAAAAATTGACAGTTTAAAAACTAGAATTGAACCGTCTATAGATGATTTTAATTTCGATTTCTTAATGGTTTAATTTGTAACCATTTTGGTTCCAGTTCGAATTGATTTAATAAAAAATAATAATAATTTAAACTTTATTTATTTAAATCAAGTTGCCTTAAAAAATCAAAACCCATATAATTAATTTACTATTTGAATTTGTAACTCCTTTATCTTGGTTAGAATTATTTTTTAAAATACTAATTTTTATATATTCAATTGTAATCGCATATAAATCTTCACTATTATCACAATCTAATTCAAATTTAATTTTTGAATTAGATTACAAACTAATTGCAAATGTCATTGCCGATTGCAACAATAATCAAATTTAAATTTTTATCATTGTTAAGTTATATTATATATATAATTTATTTTTTAATAATTCGAAGTTGTTCTGGCTTTGATTCCAATTATTTTTAAAAACCAAAACTAAAAAGACAATTTCAATTCAATTTTTAGAAGAATAATTTCTTTTCGAATTACAATTCAAAATAAAATATGGTCAATTCTACTTTTACCATCCTTATCTAATACAACTTGTATTCTCTTTTACTCGACTTATAATACTTTTGTTAATAAAATATTTTCTTAAAATTCTATATTAACAAGATTTGAATTTTTGACATTTAAAAAATAACTAATTTATAAACGATTTTAAAAATTAATTTATCTAAGAAAAATAAAAACTAAACTCAACTTTTCAAGTGTCACCAGATGAATTGCCATTAATTTTTTTTTATTTTTTATTTATAAGTGCCATGCACAGATTAACCCCTAAGATTGTATACCATCACATATATAAATATGAAACGTTTATATTTCTAGAATATATAATTTTAAAACATTATAAGTTTGTACCATCATTTTCAAGAAGTGGTGATACTATTTGCAATTAAACTAAATTCAAGATGATTACAGCAATTTATTAACAAATGTTGGTGCAAGAGCCAAGTGAAAAATGAAAATGAAGAGGTCAAATCTATATTTTAATTTTTGTATTTATACATTTTTTTATTTAGATACTTAAATTTTTTGTTGTTTAAATTTCATTCTTAAACTATATAATTTAAGTCAATTACACATATTAAAAATTTTATTAAGAACAATGAATTAAGTATGGTGTAGAGATGTAATTAAAATAATAAAAAATTTAATAATATAATTAATTTAAAATTGTATAGTTTAAGAGTGTAATTAAAATAATAAAAAAATTCATTGTTTAAATAAAAAAAATATAAATATAGAGAATAAAATATATATTTTTTACTAAATGATAAAAAAAGGTACAAATATAAAAGTTAAAACATATATTTCGCCAAATGAAGATGAAATGAGACTTGAAGATGATGGAAAGCATATTTGGGCTCACATGACATGAAAAGGCAAAGAAGAAAAAGGGTAATGAAGATGAAATGAAACTTGAAGGTGATGTAAAGCACATTTGGGTACACATAACATGAAAAGGAAAAGAAGATGGAGTGGTTGGAGTGACTTGGAATTTTGATCTGCGGAGTGGGCATAGGAATCATCATTTGAGCTGTGGACTCACCTTCCTCTGACACTACCTCTCACCACCTAAAGTTTAAAGAATCCAAGCAACTCCTCTTTTATAAGTTGCTATCCAAATTACTACCAAATCTATAGCTTTCATTCTCCACAAATTATGTACAAACCATCATTTTGTAATACATTATGCAATGCAATCATCTACCAATTGATCAGCCATCAACCTATGCTTGGAGTAAATGCCCAAATGATTTAAAGGTAGATGCTAAAGTACAGAGAAATTACAAGAGAGCATGTACACGAGACTTCTCTTGCCGTCAGAGTTGGGATTCAGACGTAATATTTGTCTTAATTTTTTATTAAAAAAAATCCTTTTGATTGTAAAAGAGCAACTTTACTATTGTCACCAAGTTACTAATACTCGCCCGAGGAAAAAACCACAAGAGATGGAGTAAAATAAAGGAGGCTTGGATGAGAAGATCTTTGAGGCCTCTGTCATTGCTTGGATTAGAATGAAAGTCAGGGCAAAAACTCAAATGCTACAAAGACCCTCCCATCCCAAACACACAGAGGATGAGAGAACTAACTTTCACGTCAATCCTTCAATCCTCAAATTTTCAAAATCATTGGATTGCTTCTGACTGAACTTTCCACCTTCCCAAACCCTGAAAGACCCTTCCCAACTGCATGAGAACTGTGCCATTCCTTTCTTATATTGTTTCCAAAAGAACAAACCAACAACAGAGACTAGAATACCTCGTCTTTGGTAGCCGATCTCACATTCTTCTTCTTCTTTTTCTTCTTCTTCTTCTTCTTCAAGTTTGGCGTTGAGCATGGCAACGAGGTCGGACTTTGCGCAGAAGCTGCTGAACGATCTCCGGGCTCGGAAAGAACGGATGGCTGCAGCTCAAAGCTCTGGCTACTCATCCCGGGGGTCTGGAGGTAAGTATAAACTTATTATCTATGGAGCCTCTGCAATCTGCATTCATGTCGAAATTGGACTAGAAATGTTAGATCTCAAACTGCAAAAATCTGGGAAAAATGATCACTTGACCAGGGTTGTGGAGATGAATGGTAACTAGTTATTCAAGTTAGGAATGCTGAATTATTCTTGTTCAATCTGTCCAAGCAATTTCAAAAAGCTTCTTACCCACCTATTCAAAGCAATTTGAAACTGAAACTGAGAGTAGAGAAGAACTTCAAGTGTCAAATCTCTTTAGCTATTACCACTTCTATGAGATTATGACAAGAGATATGAAACAGATACTAATACCATTGAGAAGTTTTGGTCAACAGTAGGAAAACCCATCCACGAGATTTAAGACATGAAATGAGAGACTGCGTCCATATAGATGTTGAAATGGATTTTAGTTGAGAGTTTTAGACTTGGTTGATGAAAATGGTAGGAATCCATCCAAGTGTTGATGTTTTAATGTTCCTTATGTGTCTGGACCAGCAGCAGGTGTATATGGAAAGCCCTCACAAAATTACAAAGGATCTCGGCAAGTAAAAACACTAGAATATGTAAGTTATTCTTCATACCTGCAAACAACTTGATATTGAACAGTTCATGGAAAAACACAAACAATAAACATGCTTCTTTGATCCGGAGGTAGGCTGGTTCAAGACCAGCAAACCCGAAGAGAAGGTCAAGTTCTGGTACCAGATCACTCAACCTTGAAGAATCTTCACAACAGCTCGTTCTTTATGGAGGAGGCCGAAACTCAGGACAGACAAGAGATCTAACCATGGCTATGGCTATTGCCCTTGGAAATAAAGGAAAGCTCACTAAATTGGACTCTATGGGCAATAGTCCAATACTGAGTTTCCTGCATCATATTGGTAGCAGATCAATGGGCGCAGGGAAGATGGAAAGAAGCAGAAGATTTGATATGAACCTACCTTCAAGCCAATTTCTGAATCTCTCCAATCTCCACATAAAGGAAATATCAAAAGGAGCACAGAAATTGAATCAAATCCTAACGGCCTGCTCCAATGGCCTCAACTTCGATAGGTATTCAATAGAAATTGGGAGAGAACTGCTCAAAGGGGCTATGGACTTGGAAGAGTCCCTGAGAATGCTTGTGAACCTGCAGGAAGCTTCGGAATACATAGTCAGCCCTCAGAGAAAGAACCGCATAAGATTGCTCGAGGAGGCTGAAGATGATGAAGACAGCACTGTCGTAATGGCTGAACAGAAGCAAGTTGACCGGCCAAAATTCTCCTTTGATAAGCCCTCAAGGAATTATCGTAGCATCAAAGAGGTTAAAAAGACTGATCACAAGCAGAGTCTAATGGCCCTAACGACTGAAGCTCCCACTTATCCCAGAAAGGAAGCTCTAAATAATTTGAACTTGGTGCCTCACAGGAGGTCAGCCAGCTGTGGCCCTGATTTCAGACCACTTGCTGGACTCTCAGAAACAAAGAAACAAACAAGTTTGTCACAATCCCAGCCTGAGAAGGGGAGAATCTCAAATGTAATTGCTAAACTAATGGGACTGGAAGAACTACCACAAAAAGTCGATTCAAAGAGTATGCTGAAAGACTCAACTTCAAAGAAAAAAGAAGGCACTGTTTCAAAGAAGACAGCACATGCAAGTACCAAGAATGTGGAAACAAAGATGAGAGATACTATGGCTTCTATAGCAATTGATAAACAAGTGAAACAAACCTACAATTTACCCCTACGGAATATCCCAGTGACTCGAACTTCCAACTCTGAGTTAAAGGGTCCTGATGGAAAGTTGCCCTCGAAGGGCTTTGAGAGATCAGATATAACAAATCTGGTATCAGGTTCAAGAATGACAAGCATTCCAATGGATAAAAAACCAAGCAACATCAGCCAGTTGCATCAATATACTCAAAGTCCAAATAATTTGCTTGAAAAGGAGAACAGACAAGAAAATGCAAAGCACAAAGAAGAAGTAGGCATAGATAGAGAAGAAAGCAAGAAGAGAGTGCTAAAGGATGACGTGCAGAAATACAGAAATCATGAAGCTGCAAGCATGTCAGATGAGAAATTTGGGGGCAATGAGGGTACACCTCAAAAAGAAATAGGAAATGCAAATAGGGTTCCCGGGAGCAATCCAAAAAAGCTCCAGCATGCTCATGGAATTAATCAGGAGCAGGTCCACCAAAAATCTGAGCCTCAAGAAGAAAGGCGTCAAGCAGAAAAGAGAGAGCAGCAACATGAAAAACAAAAGTTGGTTAGAAAGCAAAAGGAAACCGAAGCAGAACTCAAGAATCAATCAAAACAGATGCATGATGCTATGAGTTCACAAAAGAAGCAGAAACACATGAACCAAGCTGTGCCCAATAGAAAAGGTTCTAAAGAACTTACTGCTGAAAGGCCATTGAAAGGACTGCCAAGTAGCAAGAGCCAAGAAAATGCTGTTAGAAATAGAAGTTCTACAGACTCAAATGCCAATACAAGAAATTCAATTATTGAAACCTCAGATCAAAGTGCATCCCTAAGAGAAAGAGGATCTGAAACCAACAACAAACAAAGAAGAATTCCAGTAGTTAAAGAAGAAAAGCATGTCCACATCCCAGCCACAAGAAGAAAGGTAGATCTAACAAAAGTCAATACAAGTGAGACCACTCGTAAAATAAATGAAGTTGCGACAAAAAGAAATGGAACTAGCCATAACTCAGCAAGGCCACTGAAGTCTCAGGTTTCAGTATTGCAAGAAATCAAAAAGAGAAACCTTGCAAAGACCAGCAGCTCAGAAGGATCAGAACAAATGGATGGCAGCGGGACCAATGAAGCAGAAGTACAGAACACCATGCTGAAATTATCAGAAACAAGCAATACCAAGGTGGATGGAGCACCATCATTGCAAAAAGAAGCTGAAAAGGCACTAACTTTGATTGGTTCCGCAGAAGATGAGCTGCAAAGCCCAGCCATTACACAAATTCCTACTCCAGATGAAAGTGTAAGCTTATCTTTTTCTAATCAAATTACAGCAAACAAAGTGTCAATTATAGATAAAAACATAATACTAAATTATTTGCATAAAAACTGCTTACTTCTTAAATTGGTAGCAACCCTCACTGTGTTTACTGGAAGCCATGCAGAGCCCTGAAATAGCTGTGGAGCTTTCTACAGTCCACATTGGTGGCCAAGAGCTAGAACTTGTTTCAAGCAACAGGCATGAACAGGAGAATCAGAACCCAATATCAAGTCCACTTAATGGTAAGTATAAATGTATAACCTTGCTTCTTAGTTATATTGTGTGCTAGATTAGTCAAAGACTCAGTTATTAATGATAGATTAACACTTCTGCATCATGGTCATAATTATAGCTCATACTTTCCATGTGCAGGGGCTGGTGGAGGAAACAATAAAATCTCTTTCCTTTCACAACATGAGCAAAAGGAAATTTCAACACCAAGCATGGAAGAACAATTGACAGATAATGAAACACACCTCAAGCAGATTCTGATCAAGAGCCAGATATTCCTTAACACAGCAGATGCGCTATTCAAACTCAACATACCCATCAGCATTCTTCATATTACCAATTACATCAGTCAGGAAGAGGACAGCAAGCTTGTATTAGACTGTGCCTATGAAATAATGAAAAGAAAAGGAAGAAAACAGGAGCTTAATCTTCATCCCTGCCGGAACATATCTATCATCTCTATAAAGGTAATAATGTCTCTGAATGACTTGGTGAAGGAATTGAACAGAGACATTGAAAAGTTGAAATTCTATGGTTGGAATGGGAGCAATGAACAAGATGCTGCAGATTTCCTGCATAAAATGCTTGACAGAGATGTCCACAATAGAGATCCTGATGTGAACAGTATGTGGGAATTGGGTTGGAATGAGATGATGTTTTGGATTATTGAAAAGGGCGAACTCATAAGGGAGGTGGAGAAGCATTTACTCAATGGACTGATAGATGAGGTGACAAATGATCTACTTCACTTGAGTGTTTTTGTTGATTGACAAACAAATGAAACATCAATTTGAGTGAAACTGGTTTAGTTACTATTGTGTGTTGTAAAGCAACATTCACCTATCATGTGTTGCAAAGCAAATTTCACACTGTTGGATGCAGTTTTGAAAAGATTGAATTAAAAAGGTGACATGCTTTCTGCAGATGTAAGTACAAATTTCTATTCTTATCACATATACAACCATGCAAGTGACCAATTTTGTGCTTACCTAGCTCAGACTAGAACTCAAAATTTTGTTGAATCCCAGGTTTGTTTAGGCTTTTGTTATATTAATCCTTCCTGTTTTCCTCCTCCAGTTCACAAGGTGGATGAAAGGAAAAAATGGGAAAGTACTTTCTAATGTTCTGTTTTACTCAAATTAGGGGAAGTCAATATTATTCTAATTTTGTTTTTCTTTTCTTTGCTCTCTCACATTCCCCTCGTTTGTCTTAAAAACAAAGAAAAACAAACAGAAACATCATTTTGTAAGATTAAGTCTGATGAATACACATGAATACTAGAACAAAAATATTCAGAAGTATTTTCAAATATCTGAACCAATCATGTCATTGGCGATTAGTAGTGGAATAATTGGCAAAATAATTATTAGAAAACTGATCTTCCCCTCCTCCTCTCACCCACAAGGCCAAAATATAAAAACATCAATGAGACTAGCCAATAATACATTCACAATGTGAGAGCTAGGTTGCACAGAAATGAAAATGGGAAATGGATACAATACAAAACGAAAACATGGAAATGGCATTTTTCAAAAAAGTAAGAAACAAAAATGCGTAAATAAAAAATATAGGAGCTTTTTTGTAAATATAATTTTTAATATAGAAAATTATAAAAAATAGTTATTCAATCTAAAAATAAACATAAATTTCATAATGCATTCAAACAAACATAAACATATGTTCTATCATCCATGAACCATAACTTACTAAATAAAAATAAACAACAAATTTTTAACAAAATAATCAAACATAATATAATTTATGAAAGTTCCTCCACTTCATCATTATCTTTCTCTATGGTCTCATTGGCATTTTCATCAAAGAGTATGGTCTCCAACTCTGATTCATCCAAGGAGAAATTAGCAAACTCAAGAACACCCATATTTTCCATACTTAAATTCATCTCCACCTAAATCCCATATCTTTGTCTTCTCATCATAATATTGGGAGGTGTTCCTTGATAAAAGACGAAGATTGTTATGAATAAAGACTAAATCCTCTGCACGTTTTGGAGTTAATTTATTCCTTCTAAATGAATGAACAAAGGAATAAGTACTCCAGTTCTTTTCGCAACAAGAGGAGGAAATAGGTTGTCTAAGCACCTTAAAAGTTAACCTTTAAAACAAAGGTGCATTTGAACCATAACATGCCCACCACTTCCTAGGTTCCACGTCATACCTGCTTATAATAGAATCTGGATCTCCAAATGGCCCATTTTTGAGACAAAAATCAGCGAACTCATCATTAGCATTAGCACGATCATCTTGACTAAGAAAAAATCTCCTAAATCACTTAATTCTTTCCTTTGAAACTTCTCCATCTATATGTGAAGGCATTCTACCTTCTCTCTCTTGAAGCCATTTATCACTATAAAACCTTCAAAAGACAAAATGGACAAAATTTCAAGAATAAAAAATAAGTAATAAATAGAGTATTGAATTAGAAAAAAGTGGAGATTGAATTTGAAAATTACCTTGGGTTCAATGAGTGAGCTAGGCAATGTAATGAAGTACTATTTTTTGCCCAATGAGCAAAAAGAATACGATGAATGACATGATAAAACAATGAAAAATCACTTAGTAGTTTTCCTTTATGTTCATAAATAACCTTTTTCACCTTGATAATCATAGAATCCCACATCTCATAAACCAAATGAAGGCATGGCTTGTTTGTATCACAAACTCTAATCATGTCATAAATAGGTGCAGTGAAAGCAAGAATGTAATCAACTTTATCCCACCAATCCTCATTCACCACCAATTTATGAACAAATCTAGTTTTCCCTTGATCATCATCTCGATATTGTGTCAATTGATCACTAATAACCATAGCTTCAAGTGCACACCTAATAAACTTAAACCTTTTAAGCATAACAATAATAGAAGCAAATCGTGTATGGAGGAATAAAAAAGATCATATTTTCTGCTATATCCCTTATTTCCCTGGGATTTGGGATTGTAGCTCAATTGGTTAGAGCACTGCTCTGTCAAGGCGGAAGCTGTGGTGCTGAACATCCCCCCTGTAATTGTGCATGCTCTCATAGCAATAACATATTTTGGTTCGGGCATTTGCTCATATAATCTCACTAAAGAAGGAAGGAGCCATTTTCATTATTACTGTTCCGGTTGTTAAAATGAGGTTTGCTTGTCTAGGACTCGATCTTGGTACTAGTCCACAACAATCAAAGTCGAATCGTGAGCCTATTAGTGAAGCAAATTTAATGAAGCAACAACAATTGCAAACAACTTCAAAGAAGTAAATCGATTGAACATGTCCAGTCTCATTGAATGATTCATTATGAAATGTTTGATGACCAAAACATCTCTATGCACTTCAGTGATCCAATGACACCCATCATATGCCTCCTGATTATTTTTCACATGCCTACCTGCACATATGTTCTTCAAAGCAAGATTGAGTGTATAGACAACACAAGGAGTCCAATAAATATGTGGAAACATACCTTTGATGATTTTGCCAACTCCTTTACAATTAGCAGCATTATTTAATGATTTGTACAACTTTTTGATGACCAACTTCGTCTATTACTTCTTTCATCAAATTAACAATAAAATTTTTATCTTTTACTTCACCTGAACAATTTGCAGCTTTAACAAACATAGGACTATTTTCATAAACAACCATAAAATTAATCAAAGGCCCTCTTTGTAGGTCACTCTAACCATTAGTAACAATGCTAACACCATTTTCCAACCAAGTGTCTTTAATAAGTTCCAACAATCTTTCAACATGTGTCTTTTTTTGCTGAAGTAATGTGGTCCTCAACTTATTATAATCCGTAGGCACATAACCACCCAATGGATGAGCAGCAATAAATGAATAAGAACTCAAATAATATGGATTTCTTTCAAGATTAAAAGGTAAACCCTAGTATAGAACATTCTTGCAATCTCAACATCTAATTGTGCTCTAGTTTGCATGTCAAAAGCTTTAGCAATAGGTGAATCACTGGGTTTTCTCTTCTTTAAATGTTCTAAAGCACTTGGTTCATGTAAATTCAAAGAAGCACTACTAGTTGATAAAGGCACCTGCTTAGGTTGTAAATTTGAAATTTTGCTTGCAACTTCTCCTTCAGCTTTTTCATTTCAGAAATAGATTCAGGACTTACTTTTTTACAAATAGCAATCCCTTTCTCACTGATCTTTAATAGGTGAGCCTTAACTCTTGTGTATGTCCCAAATTTTAGTAAACCACAAAAGTTGCATGTCCACTTCCAACTATCCCCTCTTCCCCCCATTTTCTCGATTCTAATCACATATTTCCACAAGGGACTATTTTCTTCATCCCTAGCTTTTGATGAAATACTGTTGTTAGATCCTGAACTTTAAGTTGAATGAGCCATGACAGCAAATGACCTATATAATGGGAAAAAATAATGAGCAACACCCACGGTACCCTTAGCTTTTAATCCAAAAAAGAAAAAAACAAAATTATTTCATCAAAAATCAACCGAGTCCAAGCTCATTTAATCAAGAGTCAACTAGCAAGACATCAACAAAAGTCCAATATCATTTAATTAACACACCAACCAAGTCCACATTTCAATTCATTCCCATACTAAAGCCTAGCAACTCAAGGATCTATTAACTCTTTTGTTTTTTTTTTTTAATAATATCAAGCACAACAGACCTTTGATGATACACACAAATCGATCAAAAACCTATCACGCCAAAACCAAACAAATTATTTAAATCCCAGAACACAACAACAGGAATTATTCACAAACATACATACATAAATACATAAACGACAACCCGAGGCATTTTCATGCATCATAGTGTGAGAGTGGATAACAGGCCTAGCTGTGCTTTTATAGTACTCTACTAGGGTCACTTCTAATGGGCCTTGGCCAACACTATTTGTCCAACTAAATCTCAAACAAATGGTCATAGGGTTCCAAAAGTTGATTCAATATCTAATAGTGTAGTCTCCATGTCTTACTGTAACTATATTTGTAATTTTCTATCATAATCTTTCAAACTTAGAAAAAATAATGGGTAGCCTAACTATGCAACAAATGAATTTTCCAAACATATTTTCCTTTCCCTTTTTCTTAGAGATAAAACTAAGGCAAGTCATTTTCCCTCCTCTCTTTTTTTTTTTTTTTTTGGCAAAATCAAAATTTGTTGAAGTATGTCTTCATTTCCAAATTTGACTCCGTTATCAAAACTTGATCCGATCTATAAATTTGAGAAAAAAAAACCAAATGTGAATTTTTTTGAGGAGCTATGTGGTAGCAGAGGGATTGGGTTGTGGTGATAGCGAAGTCCCTGTGATATGGAGAAACCTTAAATAGGCAAGTATGTAATGTCCCTATTAGACAGTTTCCTTCAAGATGTGAGAGTGGGTAATTCGGTATATTGAGATTTCTGGATTTGTGAGATCTTACAAATTGTATTGTTTCAATTTCTTTGTAATGAAACTGTTTGACTATCCCCATACACTTTGATTGACTCACGTAAATCTTATTAATTGTTTTTTTTGCTCAATTTTGCATCATTGCCTTTTCACAACAAAAAAGGTGCAAGGTAACTACTTTTTTTTTTAATCCGGCTCGCTAATTAGTAATCCAAAATGCTATTTGGACGCTCTAATAACATTTTTTTTTTTTGTCACTCATGTATTATGTATTAACATATTGTACTCTATGTTGCATCAATACAAACGTATAATACATCTATTACCAAAAATGTCGCAACTGAGTGTTCAAATAGCATTTCTAAATTAATAATGTTACTTTCTTTACTCTTTCCCTTCCACAAGTCCCAGAAATCATCACAACCTCGTCTACAATAATATCTGAGATTCAGAATATGCGAAGCGATACAACACATCAGTCGATCAAGACAAGACAAAGAATTGCATCGCAGTAAGCTCCCTCTACTCTCAGCTGTCCCGAGAACCAAACGGAGCAGAAATAGAAACAGACACAGCATATGCATTCACATCTACGTGTAAATAGAGATGCATTTGGATGAAGGGGTAAGGCGTACCAGCTCGCGATGATTGTGTATGCAATGCGGTAGAGGTCGTCACTTTGGATTTCCCTCTTTGTTCTTGGAATAAAAAACAAAAACAAAAACAAAAACAATGAAGAAACATCAAATATGAATCAATTGCAGGTCTGATAAACCAAACAAGTTCGCTAATGAATTAATGTTACACCGTCCGCTTTAACATCAACGCCGTCTTAGCTCAGCCGGTAGAGCGCGTGGCTTTTAACCACGTGGTCGTGGGTTCGATTCCCACAGACGGCGTTTGCATTGTTTTTACTTTGTTTTCATTCATTTTCGTCTTTTCTCAAATAATTACCTTATTTTTAAATTAAAACTTTATTGATCTCTCCTAGCCTGTTGAATGACAACAAAATTTTTACATATGAAACACATAAAATATCTATATGCTAAAGAGTATATTTATATTTAAAATAGGATTGAGCATCATCTTCCAACTCTTTTAAGTATATAAAACTAAGAATATTTAAAGGCGAAAATCATGTTATTGCCTGGATTTTTATGTTATTTTTTAAATCTTAATTTTTTTAAGATTTTAAAAATTATATTAAATTATATAAAATTATTCATTTAAACATTTGACCAATAAATAATATATAAATGTACTGACGCAATAATTTTTTTGACTTCTCAAATTCATTTATCTATTTGACGTCTCCTTAACTCTTTTTCTCTTTCTAGATATATTTTTTTTAGTTATTTATCCTTTCTATATGATATCTCTTACATCACCTCTAGTTGTGTATCGTCTCTTTCTCTATCATTTCATTTTTCTCTCTTTGACATCTACTTAGTTCCCTCTCAAGTTTTACAACTACATCACGTTAAATTTGACAACGTCTTCAATTTGAGGTAACATAGTTAGAGAAAAAGAAAGTTAAAGAGATATTCTAAAAAAGAAAATAAGGAGTTGATCGGATATCGAAGAAAAAAAAAAATGAGAGAGAGATAATAAAGGTGATATAAAAAAACTATAATGTTAATGCACATACATAGTACTTGTTGAATAGATAATTAAATGAATAATTTTACATAATTCATTGAATACATTTAAAATCATGAAAAAATTGAGATTTTATAAGGGGAATAGGTAAAAGTCGAAATGCATAAACATACTTTTGGTCTTCATCGATCTAGATCAAAATTAAATTTGACAAATAGACAAGACACAGTAATATATATATATATATATACTTACATTTATTCCAGCATCAATTCAAAATAAAAACCGGATGTATCCACAAATTAAATCACACTTATTCAAGTTTGGGTGGGAATGAATTTTTCAACCCAATTTAAATTTGTCAGAAATATATAATTACAAGTTGGGCCCATTCCCAGTTGGCAGAGAAGTACAATGATTGTCTTTGTTTATTGACGATGTTGCCCTCACGTACCAATCCCTGGGCGCTGTTACAGTTACTGCAACAACGTGGAACATGACACACGTCATGAAAATCTTCTAGCCTCCACAATGTCCAAATTGCCCCCAAAAAATTAGGTTCGGAGACTCAACCAGACCGAACCAATTCAATTCAGTTTATGTATTAATGTATTTATTATTATAATAATTATTATAAATTTGATAACTTTATGTAGAAAATTATAAATTAATATATTAATATATTTTTAAAAGAGATTATTCACAAATTATTCATAAATTTTTAATTAAGTATATTTATGAATTTTTAATCAAATATATTAATATTCACAAATCTTTAATCGAATATATCCATGAAATTTTATAAATCGCGCTCTTTTAAGCTCTATTTTTGCTTATTTTATAAATTGAGTTTCAAATCTAAATTCAACATCAGTTTATTAACTTTATTGAATGAATTCGAATAAATTTTTGCCTAACTAAACACCGAACTATTTGCAAACAGCTCAATTCATTTATAATTTTACTCAAGCCTAGATCCAACTAAATACTTACTTTCTAAATTTTCTATACCAAATATTGAGCTAAAATTTAAACACTCAAGCCCAAAAACTGTATTGGTATTATGTATAACATGAATATTAATTCGTATAATATAAAAGTGTATTGTTCAATATGAACAATATATTAGATAACATGATTGATTCTTATACAATGCATTATCATAGTATATATTAGTTATCCGTGTTATATATTACACCTTTAATATTGCACACAATATTTTAGGTATTATAAAAAGTTTTTTACAATATCATAAATTTTTTCCAAGTTATCATGTATATGTTGTGCTTAAATCATTAAAAATTATTTTAAATCCTTTTATAATATTGGTAAATTTTAATGTAACTATGATAAAACAATGCTTGGTCAACTTCTAAGTTAAACAGAAACAAAAACAGAAGATGAATATAATACTAAATAAATATAAAGAAATGGTATTTTTTTTTTAAATAGGAAACAAAAATAGGGTGAACGAGTAAATAAAAACAAATATATAGATTTTTTGATAAATATAATTATATAAAATAAAAATA
This sequence comes from Diospyros kaki, assembly GCA_036245055.1. NCBI lineage: Eukaryota > Viridiplantae > Streptophyta > Magnoliopsida > Ericales > Ebenaceae > Diospyros > Diospyros kaki. The sequence continues at coordinate 46,627,818 of BSEG01000005.1, forward strand.
AATTTCATAATATATTCAAAAAAATTTAAAAATTTTAAGTTAGAGATGAGTTTTTCAATTTCTAATGTTTTCGTGTATGAAAACACGTTTTTGATAATTTTTTAATATTATAAAAAATAATATTAAGAATCATAATTAATGATGATGTTATCAGTCTCTTTTAATAAGGATACCTCCTAGTATTACTTGTTATGAAATCGTCTTAAAATATTTTTTAAATTATAAAAATAAATATTTTTTGACATTTAAAAAATAAAAACGTTTAAAAAACAACAGGAAAACCACTGAGATATTTCTGTCCACTGTAGGTCAACTTTAATAATCAATTCAATTTTAATTACTGTGTGCTCATCTAACAACTCCAACACGTTAGAAATGAACTTGACATGAAATTAAAGTGTGAACTTGACTTATGAAGACACTAAAGTAGATGTGGTTCCAAGTCTGAAGTAATGTCCATGACAGAGCATTCCCATCTGTAGATTCTACATATTATTTAACTTATTAGACCACTGTTGGAGAGTAGCATGCTGATTGCTGTGAGCATTATGGCCCCACTAAATAAATATTTATTTACTACTTGGAAGCTTCTTGCTTTTGAACGTTGCTTGTGCCCCAATTATGCATTTATGCCCCCCTCTCCTTCTGGGTTTGTTCCAAAAGCAACCAAATACTCTGCTCCAAACTCTGGGAAAAGAATACACGGAAATGGCACTCTCTTTGCATCTCTCAAATTGGCCTCTTCATTAATTAATTTTGCACAATAAAGGTTATGTTTAGCCATTCGCTTCGATAGTTAAAAATAATTTAATTAATAAATAATAAATATATCGTGTTTTAAAATATTTAATCAATCAATCATAAAAGAAACATTTATTGTCCCAATCTCTAAAACTTAGTTAATAAGTTTTAGAGATTATTGCTAATTCATGTGCCGTCACACTAAAGATCACCAAATTAAGCTCAATATCATAGTTGCATTTTTTGATTTCGTGTATTGTGTATCAATATTGATGTGTTATAAACAAATGTTCATTAAAAGATATAAAAAAATTTAAAAGAATAAAATAATTATTCGAGTTAAAAATATAAATTTTTCGTTAATTGAGGATCCTATGTAAAGAGTAAACATGAAAACTTTAATATCTGAAAATCTCTTCAATAATTATGTAAAAAGAATTGACATCATTTATAAAAATCACAATTTTAGTGTACCTCAAAATATTAAAATAAATATTATTTAAAAAATTATAATATTAGAGAATTTAAAATATCTTCATACTTCTCTATAAATAATTAAGCACTCATTTCAAATAAGAAAATATTTTTAATATTATTTGAGTGAGAATTTTTTTGTGCCTCTCATCATTATTTGCCTTGCAAAATTTAAACGATTTGGTGATAACTTTTTTAATTAATAAATTTATTATTATATTTAAGTGATAATAAATATAAATATATAAAATATTAATAAAAATATCAAAATTAAGTGAAAAAACTTTGGATCTTCAAAAGTCATTTCTTAACAGAGAAGAAAAATGGGATCTATGGGCATGCCATAAAAGCTGTCTTTTGTACTGCCATTGGGAACAACAAAAGCAAATTCTTACCAAAATTTCAACATCGTGTCAATAGCAAATCATAATTTATATAGAAATATTATTTGAAAATTCAGTTATAATATCTTTAATATTAATTTATTAATATGTTATTCAAGATAAATAGTTTAATAATATGATTAATTTTATTAAAAATAAAATATTTAAAAGTAACTTCAAACTAATAAGAGTTTTTTCTGTTGTTCCTATTACAATTATAAACTTGATTTTTGAATCAATTGAATTTATATATTTGATATTTTTTAATGTGACAATTTAAATATTTTGATTATATTTTTAGATTTATATTTTTTAATTAATTTAATTTTAATATTTTATGTGTAAAAAAATAAAATAAAATTACAAAACATATCTCATAGTTTATTTACGTTAAAATATAATATTTAAATTAATTTAAAAATATAATTAAAATAATAAAAAAAATTAAATTATTGTATAAAAATGTGAAAAATATATATATTAAATTGATTAAAATATACAGATCAAGTAATATGACCGAAACAAGAAAAAAATTGAATGAACACAAAAAAAAAAAGTATAAAGATAAAATTATAAATTTGCTAAATGTGTGCTCATGAAATTAACCTAAATTACTTAAATTTAGTTATAATTTGCCTTAAGAATAATTTTTGAAGAAAATCTCAGATAATGCAGCCACTGCTCTGGCAAGAGCCGTGTTGGTGCTGGCAATAGCAGTACCCTTAGATCGAAATATTCGAAACCCTGTCCAGCTCGCCCGGTGCCACGTGCAGCATTCATGAAGAGCCACTACTGCGCTAGTGGCGAAGCCTGGACTGTCATAACGGCTACAATCGAGGACACTTTCGTCACTTTACGTCGACAATGCTTTGATTTATTCATTAATTTTTAGTATCGGCGGAAATACATCCTTTTTAGTTTTTACCATTCCAAAATTTATATTATATATATATATATATTTATTTTTTTATTATTTTAATTACACATTTATAATTATATTTTTAATTAATTTAATTCTTATATTTTGATATTTTTTTTTTATAATAACTCAAAATTTTTATTATTTCATTACATGTCTACAATTAAAAGTCAATTTAATTTATATTTTAATTTTTTATAATAATTTAAATTTTTTATTATTTTAATTATATCAATAAATTTATATTTTAAAATTAATTTAACTTATATATTTAGAGTTAAACAAAGTATGAGATGTATTTTTTATTTTTTTATATTTTCTTATTCATAAAAATATATATGTTAAATTAATTAAAAAAAATAAATTTAAAGGTGTAATCAAAATAAAAAATAATTAAGATTGTGATAATAAAAAGTTTTAAAATATAAGAGTTAAATTGATTAAAAAATATAAATTTAAAAATATAATTAAAATAATAAAAAATTAAATAATCATAAAAAATATAAAAACATATAGATTTAAACCTTTCAATATTAGTAAAGTGGGCTCCAAAGTTGTTGAGTTTCCAATTTTGCCATTGCCAGTAGATTTGTTACGGAAGGCCCTCCCACATGCATTGAATTACGCAGTAACGTACCGTAATGTTTCGCCGACCGAAAGTAACTAACTTTCCAGTTCTACCCTCGCCCTTCCCATTCCTTTCTATTTATCTCCCTGACTTGCCTTCTTCCCGAAGAGAAAAGTAAGTCTTCCTAAAGGTCTTCGACAATGGCGACCCTTCCTTCCTCTTCAGCCTTGTTCATATTTTTCCTCTTTCACGTACTTCATTTGACCAGTAAGTCCTCCAAATTATTCTAAATTTCTTGTTATATCTTCTTTTGATTGATCATTTATGTATCTTTTACTGAAAAGGGACAAAGACAGTTCAATTTTGGTTAGTGATTTCATTTTGGAAATTTGCAGAAAGGATAACTGAATTTACTTTTGTCTGCAGATTGTGAGCCGTTTATCGGGGTGAACTATGGCCAGGTTGCCGACAACCTGCCGCCGCCGGAGGCGACGGCGAAGCTGTTGCAGAGCACGGCAATCGAGAAGGTCAGGCTGTTCGGAGCCGACCCGGCAATCATCAAGGCGCTGGCGAACACCGGCGTGGGGATCGTGATCGGCGCGGGCAACGGCGACGTCCCGGCCATGGCCTCCGACCCGAGCTTCGCCAAGAACTGGATCAACTCCAACGTGCTCCCCTTTTATCCTGCGAGCAACATCATCCTCATCACCGTCGGCAACGAGGTCCTGTTCTCCGGTGACCAGAATCTGATGAACCAACTCCTGCCGGCGATGCAGAACCTCAACAACGCCCTAAACGAAGCTTCCTTGGGCGGGAAGATTAAGGTCTCAACGGTTCACGCCATGACCTTGTTGAAGCAGTCCGATCCACCATCTTCCGGAATCTTCGACCCGAACATTGCCGATCTGATGAAGGGACTGTTGGCGTTCAATAATGCAACCGGTTCGCCTTTTCCGATCAATCCGTACCCATTCTTTGCTTACCAGAGCGATCCAAGGCCGGAGACCCTGGCGTTTTGCCTGTTCCAGCCTAACTCGGGGCGAGTCGACTCGGGCACGAAGATCAAGTACACTAACATGTTTGACGCTCAGGTCAGTGGATTGTGTTGCTTCCAGAACTCAAAAGTTCTTTTTACCATTTAATTCAATTTAATCAGTACATAATGACGAATTAATTGATGGCTTGTAATTGAAAAGAAAATAAAGATTACAGGGATTTTTGTGATGAATTTTGCAGTTGGATGCGGTGCGATCAGCGTTGAACGCTATGGGCTTCAGCGGAGTGGAGATTGTGGTGGCGGAGACGGGGTGGCCGTACAAGGGAGACGCCAACGAGGTGGGTCCGAGCATGGAGAACGCCAAGGCTTACGTCGGCAATTTGGTGACGCACCTGAGGTCGAAGGTGGGAACGCCGTTGATGCCCGGGAAGTCAGTGGACACCTATCTCTTTGCACTCTACGACGAGGACTTGAAGCCTGGACCTGCCTCCGAGCGCTCCTTTGGGCTATTCAAGCCTGACTTGTCCATGACCTTTGATGCTGGCCTTTCCAAGGCTAGCCAGGTAATTCCCAACTTTAATTTCTCTTAATATCACACAATTTTGAACTTGTTTAACTAATTTAGGCACTTTTAGTCTTTTAAAGCATGATTGATGGCTTACTTTGTACCTACTCGAACCTATTATACATTTATCCTAGTAATTATTGGATCCATTATAAAAATTCCAACTTATTAATTATTATTTATAACTTTATCTTTTGTAAAGTTGTTTTAACCATTATAACTCATGTTAAATCTAAGTGTCTATGGAAAATGTCTAGTGATTATAACTCATGATTATTTAAATAGGAGGTACTACAACTTTATTACAAATAATTTATTTTAAATTTTCTCTCTCTTTTTATGATAAACATCCATCTAAATGTCATTATCTCTATTGTCATATTCTAAAACACGAGTACTTTTGACACTTGATTGCAACGAACAATTCATTGACTTCACATCAAGCATTTTCTTGAGGAAATGAATGAGACTCCAGTTTAAATTGCACAATGGGTATGATGGGTTTTTTTTTTTTTTTCATATTAGATGATAATTATAAGAGATCAAATGTTAACAGTTATAGTGTATAGGGCTGGTCACTCTGGTTCGTCCATATGTGCATGTTAGTGAACATGCAATATGGTTCACCAGTCATTGTCCCAGTACAGATTGGGTTCCTGCAGCAAAAGAATGGCTCACCAAGCAAAGCAGTGGGGGAGCTTCTCCAGTCAGATATCACTTGGCTGTTTTTTGATTGGAATGGGTGCAAAGTGTCCCCACATCTCGCAATCATTCTGGAAAATTCATGTAGGATTAATTTAACAGGGCAATCTGAAAGATAGATGCATGCTACCTCATCATACTTGGCTTCATTTTATTTGTTCAAAATATTATTTAGACGTGATATTTTTAAAGATACCTAGGCATAAATGTGTTATATTTTATGTTACATTAATGCACGAGTGTCACAAAAAATATCACAATTGAGCGTTAAAAGTAGGATATCTGACAACTGAATCCTCATTGTTGGGCCACGTTTTTCCAATGGCAACAAGTTTTTATTAAGAGGTAATTGCAGTGTACTGGGGATGCTAATGATATATAAGGCTTGTAAATTGATGGGATCAACACCTCTAGTTGGTAGATTTTATTTTTTTAAGAGTAAATTACACTTGGAACCCCTATAATTTTACTAAATTCCAGTGTGTACTCCCTATATTTTGGAATTGCACTCTCCTCCCATTCATTAAGCGGATGTGAAGAAGTCCGTTCAAATTAACCGTCAGAGATACTTTGTGGAATGCAAGTTTTGAATGGTAGAATTATTCAGTCTAATTTCTTAAATGTGAAAGATGCCTCAGAGGTTTATATATGGTGCAATTTACCATTTTTTTTTTTTTATAATTGCATCTTATAGGGTGTCAGTAGCTACATCATCCCTTTTTATTTAGGAAGAAAAGGTGTGAAAAGAAAAATGATCTGTGATACACTGCCATTATTTTAGTTACTGTTGATAAGCTGCCATTTAACTCTTTTAACTCACATGAATTATTTTGTTTGAAAGGCTCCATCAACATCAAAAAGCCCGGTGACTCCATCCCCAAAGCCCCAAAAAGCAGCAGTTTGGTGTGTGCCCAAGGCAGGTGTATCAGATGCCCAGTTACAAGCCAACTTGGATTATGCCTGTGGGCAAGGGATTGATTGCAGCCCAATCCAACCAGGTGGAGCTTGCTTTGAGCCGAACACACTGGCATCTCATGCTACCTATGCCATGAATCTACTCTACCAAACTGCAGGCAGGAATCCATGGAACTGCGATTTCTCCCAAACAGCTACTCTCTCATCCAACAATCCCAGTAAGTCTTCAAACTTCAAACAAGCCACTTATTGTTCCCAAGTCCTTAACTAGACAGAATTTTCGGTTACTCAATGGCCTGAATTATATGGGAATGATATATGTTGTTAAACCAAAGATCTCGTTTAGTTCTTTATAATGAGTGCCAATTTTTATCAGATGATGGATGACAAACTTTACTAGTGAAAGATACTAGATGCTGTGTCTTCAGCAAGGAGCTTCCTCCATTGACCTGCAACCAAACTACACACACAGTCATTCCTAGGATTGACAGAAAGTAAACAGGCCTAACTTCAAAATTTCAGGGTTTAAAACACCCATGCCAAGTTGCTTGTCTCGAGTCTTGAGCCCTATCATTTGTGTTTTTTTTTTTGTGTCTCGTGCACTAATGAGATAAGGTTTGATATATTGTTGTATTGTTGACTCACAGGCTATGACGGCTGCAATTACCCTGGTGGAAGTACCTAAGAGGAGGAGTAGCAGCCTCCACCAACATGTATTATTATTATGCTTGTTCTTAAAGCTATTATTAGGCAAGGTATATTTTGTACAAAGCAGAAGAGGGAGAATAAAATTTTGTAACATTCCCACTGTTATAAGTTGTCCTTGATTCCTCTTCCTTTTGCATGTGTTTAGGGGATTATGCCACAGCATGATGTTCAGATATGACCACTGTAATTGAAACTTAAGGTTACACGTCTGCTTCAACTAAGCTAGATCAGATCTCTGAAAATTGAAGGCTTCCCATTGATTTTGCAGGCTTTGCTCCCTTATTTTCTGCATCATTCTGAAGCAATAACAAGAAATTTTCTAGTATTCTTTTAAATTTATGCTTAAATTTATGTAGCAACAAAGTGAAGTGAAAGCTAAAAAGGAAAGGAAAAAAATAAAAATAAAATAAATTGCTAAGGTTAATTATTGGTCATTTATTAAATATTAATAAATATATTTTATTTTTTAAACAAATTATATTTATTTTTAACATTTAAATAATTTGTTTGATTGAGTAGATATAATATACTTATTATTAATTAATAAAATTATTTGAATATTAAAAATAAAATGCAATTTGAACGGACTTCTTCACATCCGTTTAATGAATGGGAGGAGAGTGCAATTTCCAAAATATAGGGAGTACACACTGTAATTTAGTAAGATTATAGGGTTCCAAGTGTAATTAAATGATAATAAATATATCTTATTTTTAAATAAGGTATATTTATTATTTTTTTAATGTTTGAATAATTTTATTAATTGATAATAAATGTATTATTTTGAATTATTTAATTAATGAATAAAATTATTTAAATATTAAAAAAACAATAAATATATTTTATTTAATAATTATTAGCATTGCCTGTGAATAAATGCAGATGCATGAAAAGGGCAAATTATTTTGTCACACGTGTGATTCGTTGCGTTGGGTGGCACGAAGAGCATTGCAAAACGGCGCCGTTTGGTTGATGCCATAACCACAGCATGGAAACCATGAACCATCGACGAGCGGCGGTGCGGGATAGTTCGTTGGAGTCGTTAACGAAGAGCGGAAAGGGATCGGAACGGGGAAGGAGAAAACCTACGAACGGACGATATAATAAAGAAGAGAAAATGGGGACGAGGGAGAGGGACAGAGATCTGGAACTTCTGATACCGGTGGCCGATTCCGCCGTCAATGGAGGATCAAAGCCATCGCCGCCTTCTGCATCCGCCGCTTCTTCGCATTATCATTCTGGTAGAGAGGTCTGGTCTTTTCTCGTTTTCAGCTTTGCATCACTTTCTGTTTGGTTCTCAGGAAAAATCAAATCAAAGAAATCCTAGGACTAACTGATTCCAGAAACCAGTACTCCTTCAAAGAATTCCAGCTCAACGGTTCCCCCAATTGCGACGATTGATACATATACAGACACACACACACACACACACATATCATTGTTTCTAGCCGCTGAATCTGATAATCTATGAACTGATTTAAAATCAAATTTCGTTGGCTTTCATTCGTCTTCCAGTTAATCATACTTGCAACTGTTGCTAAAAGATGGCGTTTTGTTCTATTACTTGAAAGCAACTCGCACGGGTAGTCTGGATGGCCCAGTCATAAATGCGTCTTTGAGAATTTTAGTCCAGTGCACTGTAATATAATCAGAAGATATTGATATAGAGTCTTATTTAGATAGTTTGAGATGTATCTCGTATCCTGCAGTTGGGACATCATGTAATTATAGAGTAAAAATACCTTTGATTTTTAATCAGAACTTGACAAGCTAGTGATGATCCCCATGGCATGTTTCTTTCTGTTGTTATCCATTTCTCTGTTTGTTCTCTTTTGTTTTATTTAGCTATCATGGGACTCTGCCTCATATTCATCTCATATTTCTTCCCTTGTCAGGCATTCTTCAAAGTCCTCCGTAGCTGGGCTACAAGAAAGTTCATGTCAGGATGGTAAATTCTCGCTGCTTGATCATTCATTGCCTCACTATTCTGTTTATTTCTTTAGCAATGGGAAGGATGTTCTTTTTTTTATCTGAAAATCATGGATTTGGGTTATAAAACATCATTGTTAAAAAAAAAAAAAAAAAAGAAGAGAAAGCATTAATTACTAACACAATCCTCTCTTGATCTTCGCAAAGTAGAGAGTCTTGTCTATCATGAATGCCCTTTATTGACGTAGCTTTCCAAATAGCTATATTCCATATTTTAGAAATTCATAATTGATGTAAATGTACAAATAGAATAAAAGGAATGACATACTATCAAGTCTAATAACATGTTCTTGTTGTGTAAACTTAGAAATGGCATATGGTCATGATAAGAGTAAGACGCATTATTTGGTATTATTATGAATTTAAAATATAGTATTATTTTTTATTTAAAAAGTTAAAAAAACAATGTTTCGCTAAGAAGAACATTACTTTTAAAGTGCAATTGAAACTTCTATCAAATAAAACCTATGTATATATCTATCTCTTTTATTATATACGTATTAAGTTGGCTTCATATAACTAATATCTTTCCATATAATAATGTACCCTGAAATGTACTTATCATGAACCATTTACAGATTTTTAGCCACTCTTTTGACACTTACTGAAAATTTTCAACATTGATTGCAGTGTCATTTTATTTCCAATAGCCATTACTTGCTACTTCACTTGGAGTTTCATTCATTTTGTGGATTTCTTCTCTCCAATCTACGATCATCTGGGGATCAATGTCTTTGGTAAGTGCGTGCATTTCTCCGCTGCTTTGCTGCTTAATTTACCGAACCGACTATTCTGCTAGTCAACTAATTGAAATGTCTATATATACAAGTAACACCTCCCATTAACTGCAGTGGATTTTAAACAAGTGACCCGGTTTTGTATGGGTTTTTTACAATTATTTAATCTGTATGAATCGATAGGTTTTCTATTGGTGAATGAGTGAATATTCATTTATCCAAACCTGCAGGTCTTGGATTCATTACCTCCATCGCATTCATCTTCTTAGTAGGCATTTTCATGTCCTCGTGGTTGGGAACCTCCCTTCTTGCTCTAGGGGAATGGTTTATAAAGAAAATGCCCCTTGTGAGCTACATTTACGCCGCCTCAAAGCAGATAAGTGCAGCAATATCACCAGGTAAATTAATATGCCTGTCGCTGTCTTTATACTCTAATTAACAAACCTTTCTCATACATTGGTAGCATGATAGCAGACCAGAGCGCTAATGTCTTCAAAGAGGTAGCCATCATAAGGCACCCACGAATTGGTGAATATGCATTTGGATTCATCACTTCAACTGTCATTCTTCGGAGGAGCACAGCCGATGAGGAGTTCTGCTGCATCTACGTGCCAACCAACCACCTCTACCTCGGAGATATTTATCTCATCAATTCAAACGATATTATGAAGCCTAATCTCTCTGTTCGAGAGTGCATTGGTACGTGCGTATTGCATTCTCCTTTTCTACTCCAACATCCTTCCTAACTTCAAATCTAATGCTGGCATCTGCCTTAATGTTTGACCTGATGTAGAAATCGTCATCTCTGGCGGCATGTCAGTGCCCAAAGTATTGACAACAGAGGATTCACAAGTTGTTCCAGCAGCTAGAATTGGTAACTTTGCTCCATGAGAATACTGATTGTAACTATGGACTACTTTGTTTGCTTTGATAAAAATGGAAGGATTAAGGTTCAGCCTTCATTTACGTACCATTGTCCCAAATGCAATGGTCAAGCAACCTTCTGCAGAAAATTTTGTGATTATATAGATTGTATGATTTATATACATATAATAGCTGTCCATTCGATTAATAACTTGAGCAAGCATGAACCCAGAATGAAGAAAGAATTGAAGCCTCTCCTGCCAGTTAGCAGATGCTGCTCTTGATATTGTGTAGTTTGTTGCAGATTTTTATTCATAATGTTTAATTTTTTAGAGGATCATACACATATTTGGAACACAAAATAAATTGAGAGATAGAAACTGTGAGTTAAAAGAGTTGATCATACAATCTTTCTTTTGGGTCGAGATTTATAGTAAAGTCGATAATATTTAGAAATTTATGGCACTAGACACATGATTTGGGCCATAATTCTAGTCAAGTTTAGTTTATGGTTTATGAGATAATATCTTTAATATTAGTGAATAATTATATTACGAAATATTCTCTAATATATTTTATTCTAAATGAGTTGAATTTAGGGGTGTGCAATTGATTATAACCGAATCGAACCGCCCAAAAGTTACTAACCGAACCAACCGATAATCCTAGTATAACCGAACTAACCGAAATTGAAATAACCGAACCGAACCGACAATAGCCAGAGAGTTCCCAATCCCCAATCAGAATCGATAATCCAAGTATAACCGAACATGAAACCAAAACGATTTTTCAATCCCCAATCAAAATTTTGAAAACAAATGAACAAGAATTAGAAATAGCAAGAAAGTTTCCCAATTGAATTTTTTCAAAACAAGTGAACAAGAATAATTGAATCAGAAAGAAATACATGTACCTTTGAGTCTTTGACGCCAAAGTTGAGGCCGTTGGGGATCTTGTAGCACTTGGGAAGAAAAAGGGCCTGGTCAACGAGTTTCGAAGCGCACATCGTCGTCGTTGATTGCCCTTCTGCCACTTCGACAGTCGCCGCTAGGGCCCAGATCTTGGAATAGCCCTCATCGATCGTCCAAGCACAAGGAAAAAAAGAAACTAAAGCAAGAGATGGTGGGGTGAGGGTTAGGGTTCGTTTCAGTCGGGGTATGGGTTCCGTGTTTTGGGGCCATCGAAATCGATCTCGCAATCTCGCATGCGAGTGGGAGGGTAGGGGGAGAGAGAGAGAAGGGGAGGTGCGGTTTCAACACACGAACTCGTAGTTGTCACAGGCAAGGGTGTGACGCCCCGGCCCCACTACGGGTGCCACCATGACACATATTACAATCTAGCATGCACTGAAGGACGACTATGCCCCTGCCAATACAAGTCTTACAGATAATATGGGCGCCCTGGGTGGGGCCGGGGCGTCACAAGGTGGTATCAGAGCGAGGTTTTTCAATGAATTGAGGGTGCCTTTAGGATGGGGAGGTTCAGGGGTTTTGAGATGAGGGTGATGAAATTATGCACGCGGGGTAGGTCATAACCAGGATTAAAATACTTTCCCAGTAGGGCGTGATGTGGGCTTGCTTAGGAAATGCACTTTCCCAGAATAGCGAGCAGATGGATGTATGGATCCCTTAATTTGGGCCTTGTAGGGGAAAGTGATTTATATTGATTATTGATCTGACCCTTGATTTGCGTGCAGAGAATAGAACACCCTCATGGAACCCGAAGGATCAAATATCGGAATGCCGAACCCAGAACCTTTTACCCCACTTGTGGACCTTCTTTTCCTACAGTGGGAGCAGGAGTTACTTACCTTGATGGGGGGTGGTCAACATAAGGATGAAGGAATTATCAGTTTCCTATGTCGGGTCAACCAGGTATTTCGAAATACTATACGAGCGGACCTATGGGGATTGCCAGAAAAGCAAGTCTTATTTGCCAGAAAATACATGAATGACGCGTGGAAACAGCTTAGTGAAGATTTGATGTGGGACATGACCCTTAGATTCAACTACGGTAATTTCATCCGTGCAATTGAGCGGTAAGCACAGGAATGGGATCCATGTGTGCCACCTATTGATCCGACAGGGATTGGGGCGTTCCCTACGGCACTCCCGTCTGAGGCTAGGGTGTGGGGACCAGTGCAACAGGAAGAAGAGTCAGCTAGGTCTTGCTCAAGTATGGGAGACAATGATAATCTCTCATACTTAGCTGACGAGGCTACCTCCCAAGCCGTGGGGGATGAAGAAAGTGTTTTTATTTGAGTTATGCCAATCTAGTTTGGGAATAGATAGTTGGAATACCATCAATTTTGTGTATGATATTAAAAATGCGGATGGGGTGCTAATGTAAAATATGGGTAATTGGCTTGGTTAGCGATGTATTAGTCTAGTTAAGGGTGTGTTAATAGATTGTAAATTTGCATGTTTGTAAGAAATAGACTGTAATTTCTTGTGGTTAATAAACCTTCGTTGTTATGTTTTGATGACATGTGTTTAATGGGAAATGGTTGTGGTGTGCAGATGGCACCAGTGACAAGAGCAACCGTTCGTAATTCCCGGTCAGGAAATGCTGGCCAAGAGTCTGTAGGGAGGGGACCTGAGTGTTCAGAAGAGGTCCAAAGTTAATTTATGGGGCGAGGGCCAGTTGGTGGTCGTCAAGTGGACACCGAAGCGGCCAATTGGCTAAAAGCATTTGTGGATTTGCACCCTCCGACATTCAAGGGACAGCTGGAGGCTGATCCGAGTATAGCGGAGTATTGGGTGGAAGATATTTGTCAGTTATTAGAATACATGGATTGCCCGAATGACCAATGGGTGAGATGCGCCACTTTTGTACTCACCGAACAGGCCAGGGTGTGGTGGCGATCGACAGCTGAGATGCTAAAAGAGCAGAATGCTCAGTTGGTGATGACAGGGGAACAAGTACAACCGATAAGTTGAGAACAATTTAGGGAAGCATTTAATGAGAAGTATTATCCACACGACTGGCAGATTCGAAAAAAGCAAGATTTCATGGAACTTAAGCAACAGTCTCACCTAACGGTATCACAGTATGAAGACGAATTTGTGAAGCTGTTAAAATATATCCCAACTTATATGTTGTCAGAGGTTGACAAGATGGAGCAATTTATCCAAGGGTTACGTCCGGAGGTACGACGAGGGATGAGCTATGTTGAAGCTCATACTTTTCGTGAAGCTGTGGCCAAGGCTGTGAATATTGAAAAGAGGTTAATGAATTATAGGGAGATCACTCGAGTAAAGGAGCCGTCCAATGAGGGGCTAAAGAAAGCGGTACCAAAGCAAGGACATCAGTTTACCCGCCCGGAGGCAAGTAAATTTAAGAAGGAATTAAAAGCATGCCCCAAATGTCATAAACCTCATCGATGGAGTCTTCCCTGCGGAATTCCCAGAGCCGCCAAGGAGTGCTATAACTATGGAGAGATGGGACTATAGCCAGGAATTGTCCGAAATGGTTGGAGACGAACACTGTTAAAGCAGACTCACCGACTGCAAGGGTCCAGAAGAAACCGATAGTATGCTTTAATTGCAATACACCAGGGCACATAGTTTCTTGGCGTCCCCAACGTGAAAAGACCGGACTGCCAGGGTCAATCGGGGAAGGAGCTCGAGCGGCAACTGGGAGAGTGTTCAATCTGACCAAAGTGGACGCGGCAGCAAACCCACAAGTGATTGAAGGTACACTCTTTGTTCAAGATATATGCATGCATGCATTGATAGACTCAGGAGCCACCCACTCATTCATATCCTATGTCGCAGTAGAATGTGCGGGACTAAGCACTAAAGAGTCCATTGCACCTATGAGTGTGCAAACCCCAATGGAAACTTGGTTTTGCTCACAACGGATGGTGTGAGAGTGTCCCATTACAATAGGTGAAACCATATTTCTAGTGGACTTGAACTTATTGGAGATCCAAGATTTTGATATTATACTTGGGATGGATTTTCTGTCCCAAAACCAAGCCCAACTGGACTGCAAGAAACGAGCAGTCAGACTAATTGGACCTAATAAACAGACCGTAAGATTTGTCGGTACTCAAGTGGGGAAGCCCTTGAAAATTGTATCTGCATTAAAAGTTCAAAAATGCCTAAAAAATGGGGCCTTGGGGTACGCTGTGCAGGTGGTGACTAATGAAAAGGTACAGAGAAAATGTGAGGACGTTGAAATTGTAAGAGAGTACCCGGATGTATTCCTAGAAGATTTACCAAGCTTACCACCAAACAGAGAAATTGAGTTTACTATTGATTTACCTCCCGAAGCTCAGTCTCGACCAATATCTATCCCTCCATATAGATTGGCCCCAGCGGAGTTGCGTGGGCTTAAGGTTCAATTGCAAGATTTGTTATACAAGGGTTTTATTCGTCCCAGTGTGTCACCCTGGGGTGCACCGGTGTTGTTTGTACGAAAGAAAGACGGTAGTCTGAGAATGAGCATTGACTATCGTGTTTTAAACAAAGTTACAATAAGAATAAGTACCATTTGTCCCGAATTAATGACCTATTTGACAGTTACAAGGGGCTCGAATTTTCTCTAAAATTGATTTACGATCAGGGTATTATCAATTGAGGATAAAGGAAGAGGATATTCCCAAAATCGCGTTTCGGTCACGGTATGGTCATTATGAATATCTAGTGATGCCATTTGGTTTAACCAATGCACCAGCAGCTTTTATGGATCTTATGAAGCGGACGTTTAAACCTTATTTGGATAAATTTATCATTGTATTTATTGACGATATACTGGTATACTCGTCCAATGAGGAGGCCCACCGGGAGCATTTGAGGATTACCTTGTCAACACTGAGGGAGCATAAGCTCTACGCCAAATTTAGTAAATGTGATTTCTGGTTGAAGGAAGTTACTTTCTTGGGGCACGTAATTTCAGGACAAGGCATATCTGTGGACCATGCCAAAGTGGAAGCGGTAAAGGAGTGGCCACAACCTACTACTGTAACTGAAATTAGAAGTTTTTTGGGTCTGGCGGGGTACTACCGTAAATTTGTTGAGAAATTCTCGAGTATTGCTGCCCCGTTAACCCAATTGACTCGGAAATGAACCAAGTTTGTCTGGGACGAATCTTGTGAAAAAGCTTTCCAGGAGCTCAAATGTAGGTTGACCGAAGCACCAATATTAGCGATACCTGAAGGGTCTGAAGGATATGAGGTGTACACCGATGCCTCGGGAATAGGGCTGGGGTGCGTGTTGATGCAGCATGACAAAGTGATTGCATATGGATCTAGACAACTGCGCCCCCATGAAAAGAATTACCCGGTACATGACTTGGAGTTGGCAGCCGTGGTACATGCCTTAAAGTTGTAGCGACATTACTTATATGGAGAAAGGTTCGTTATATATGTGGACCATCAGAGTTTAAAGTATATCTTCTCTCAACGAGATTTGAATCTTCGACAACGTCGGTGGATGGAGCTCCTAAAGGATTACGACTGAACCATCTAGTATCGTCCAGGACGAGCAAATGTGGTAGCAGATGCATTAAGCCGGAAAGGCGTTGTGTCAGGAGTGTGTCTGGCTATCTATTTACATGCTCTAACCGAAGAGTTTGCAAATTTAACTCTCAAGGTGGAACCACAAGGTGACACAACAATTGTAGCGCAAATGCGCTTACAAGTTAATCTGTGGGATGAGATTAAATTGGCTACAGCTCAAGAAGGGAATTTGGAACAATGGATAGATGAGAATGGGCTACCTAAGCAACTAGAATTTGAGTATCGTAATGGAATACTCCGAATGAATGGGCGTGTATACATGCCAGCCTCGGGAAAGCTACAACAGGAGATTTTAAATGAGGCACATCGAACACCCTATACAGTACACCCTGGAGCTACCAAAATGTATTGTGACCTTCGAGAAGTGTATTGGTGGCCAGGAATGAAGAAAGACGTGGCAGAGTTCGTAAGAGCATGTGACACCTGTCAACAGATAAAAGCTGAACATCAAAAACCATCTGGAAGCTTGCAACCTTTGGAAATCCCGGAATGGAAGTGGGAACATGTAACAACTGATTTCATCATGGGTTTACCTCGGACCCTAAGAAAAAATGATGCTATATGGGTTGTGGTGGACCGACTAACAAAGTCAGCACATTTCTTACCTATAAGGAGCACTATGGGTGCTGAACAACTTGCCTAACTCTATATCCAGGAAATCGTCCGCTTGCATGGAGTTCCTGTGAGCATCGTATCTGATAGAGATAGTCGATTCATGTTAAACTTTTGGAAGGCTGTGTAAAAAGAACTTGGGACCCAGTTGAATTTTAGCACAGCCTATCACCCTCAGACAGACGGTCAAACTAAACGGGTCAATCAAATTTTGGAAGACATGCTTCGGGCTTGTGTGTAAGATTTTGGAGGCAGTTGGGATGAATATCTAAGTTTGGCGGAATTTGCTTATAATAACAGCTATCAAGCAAGTATAGGGATGGCCCCATACGAAGCGTTGTATGGACGACGGTGTCGATCACCGGTGTGCTAGCTTGAGGTAGGGGAAAAGCAACTTGCCCGAACAGATCTTGTGGAGAAAGCGACACAACAGATCGAGATAGTCCGTAAGAACATGAAAGCGGCTCAAGACCGACAGAAAAAGTATGCGGATCGTCGAACCTGACCTTTGGAGTTTGAAGAAGGAGATCTGGTGT
The DNA here is from genome assembly GCA_036245055.1 of Diospyros kaki. Classification (NCBI taxonomy): domain Eukaryota; kingdom Viridiplantae; phylum Streptophyta; class Magnoliopsida; order Ericales; family Ebenaceae; genus Diospyros; species Diospyros kaki. The sequence continues at coordinate 46,645,052 of BSEG01000005.1, forward strand.
ACTTTCGAGCTACTCCAATACGCCTAGCATTTAGACATCAACGAAGGGGAAAATTGGGACCTTGGCATTTGGGACCGTTCCGAATCAAAGGTCGAGTTGGACCACTTGCTTACCGTCTGGAGTTGTCAAAGGCGTTGACCGGACTGCATAATGTATTTCATGTTTCCCAGTTACAGAAACATATATACAATCCAGACATGGAAGTGCGTGCTGAGGATGTTGAACTTCAACCTGATATGACATTCGAGGTGCAACCTGTACGAATACTAGAACGTCAGGACCGCCAATTAAGACGAATAACTCTACCTATGGTAAAAGTGCAGTTGAGTCAGCACTCAGAACGGGAGGCGACTTGGGAAATGGAAGAGGAGATGCGAGAGAAATATCTTTACATGTTTGATAATCACAGTTAATGTTAAAGATCTGTGTTTAGTGAAATAAAGTATATAAAATTTCGAGGACGAAATTTCATAAAGAGGGAAGACTGTAACAGTTGGGCGCCGCCTGACGCCCATGCATGTGGTCGTGCGCGCGGCCTTGCCGCGCGTGGCCACGCAGCCAGGGGCGCCAACTGTGGGCCCCAGGCTGCCCCACATGGGTGGCCATGTGCCACCCATCTTCCTCCTCCTACTGCCACGTGGCAGCATGTGGGAGAGCCTGGCGCCAAATCTCTCCTCCTCCTGGCCGAAACTCACCATCCATCTGCCTATAAATAGCAGCATCCTCGCTGCTACTAAACGCTAAAAATTTTAACGCGCCGAAACTCTGCCCGTGAGTGTACGCGAGGTATAAAAATATTTTAAATTTATTTAATAATGTTGTTTATGAATCAGTCGCATGTTTAGCTAAATTAATTAGCGATGTGTCGGCGTTAATTAAAATTGATTGTCCGTTTAATTAAATTATTTTTATTTTATTTTATAATTGTTTAGGAATTGGGACGTGAAATCGACACGCAGTTTGAGACTAACATGTGATAAGGTTTAATATGTTTTGTGTGTAAATTTATTATGGCATGACTTGTTTTAGATTGTGGGAGAAGTGTCTAGGCATGGAGCTGTAGATTTGGGCCGTGTGAGTCTCGAGATGGGGTCCTTAATGAAATCAGTGGGGCCACCAAAATCCGGAGTAGGGTGAGGTGAGCAGGCCTACATGCATGATGCACTTCACATTATTCTATACTTGTCATGCATTTTAATTTACTATAACTCATATTACTCTTACTGAGTCCCCGGGACTCACCCCTGCATTTTTTCACTAACCCAACAAGTGGCTCGGGATCCGAGAAAGGAAAGGCGGTGTTGACGGATGAGCCGCCAGTTGGTGGCGACCATTAACCGTGAAGGGTGTGAGTTAACCCCAAATGTTAATAATGTAATATAACTACTGTGTGATAACTAGGAGTGTCGGTTATGGCTGAAAACTGAGATATATTTAATTATGTTTGGTGATTGAAGTAATTTATTAAGTTTGTTGATATAATTGTGTGAAATTTGATTTATGCTCCAAGGGCCTAATTAGGGACTAGGCTTGGGTGAGTTTCCCTTATCCTCGTAATCAACTCCTGAGCTCCCGTCCGGTTGAAGGCGGCGAAGCCTGGACCCCACCCAGGGCGCCCATATTATCTGTAAGACTTGTATTGGCAGGGACATAATCGTCCTTCGGTGCAGGCTAGATTGTAATATGTGTCATGGTGGCACTCGTAGTGGGGCCGGGGCGTCACAGAGGGTAAGGAGAGATAGAGAGAAAGAGATAGAGAACTTAGAAAAGAAGGGGGGAGTGAATGTCGCGGGTCGGGTGTGGGTTCCATGTTTGGGGGGGGTGTTGTTATGCTAATTCGCTAAACCGGTTAGTTCAGTTAATCGAATAATCGAAAGTTGAAAATATTGTTAATCGAATAAAACCGTCTTATAAAAAAATCAAATTGAATTGATCGAACTAAATTATTTCATCAAAAAAATCGAATCAAATTGACCAAATTATAATTATTTATATTATTTCATCAAAAAATAATTTGATCGGTTCGATTCGATTAGTTCGATTTATTCGAACTTCGACTTACCCCTAATTGAATTTCAATAAAATTATAATTATTTATATTATTTAATCAATATATAGTCAATGGTTTGGCCCAATCTATGCCCATTTAGTCAAAGGTACATGTATTTCAATAAAAAAATACATGTACCTTTGAGTTTTTGACGCAAGTGTTGAGGCCGTCGGGGATCTTGAAGTGCTTGGGAAGAAAATGAGCCTGGTCAATGAGCTTCAAAGTGCACGTCGTCATCGTCAATTGCCCCTCCGCCACTTCGGCAGCCGCCACCATGGCCCAGATCTTGGAATAGCCCTCGTCGATCATCCAAGTACAAGGAAAAGAAGAAACGAAGGCGAGGAATAGTGGGGTGAGAGTTAGGGTTCGATTCAGTCGGGATTGGGTTTCGTGTTTCGGGGCTGTCGGAATTGATCTCGTAGTCTCACATGAGAGTGAAAGGGTGGGGAGAGAGAGAGAGAAGGGGGGGTGCGGTTTCAACACACGAACTCGCAGTAGTCGCAGGCAAGGATGAAGGGAGATAGAGAGAAAGAGAGAGAACTCAGAGAAGAGTGGGGAAGTGAGTGTCACGGGTCGAGTGTGGGTTCCATGTTTTGGGGAGGGGGGCACTGTTATGCTGATTCACTAAACCGGTTAGTTTGATTAACCGAATAACCAAAAATTGAAAATATTGTTAATCGAATTAAATTATTTTATAAAAAAAATCGAACCGAATTGACCAAATTATAATTATTTATATTATTTTATCAAAAAATAATTTAGTCAGTTCGGTTCGATTAGTTCGATTTATTCGAACTTTTACTCACCCCAAATTGAATTTTCAACAAAATTATAATTATTTATATTATTTAATCAATATATAGTCAATGGTTTGGCCCAATCTATATCCATTTGGTCATAAATAGCTCAAACTCTTTTTTTTTTCCTCCCTATTTTTTATATAAATTTTTTAAAAAGGTAATGCTATCTATTACCCTAAAACAATTAAACAACAATAAATGCACATTACTTTTTGATGAAGTCCACTTATTCTATCTCATCTCAAATAATGCTATTAGTTGATGATATTTTGAATCATTTATTCAGCTATTTTGATATTAAAAATAATATACAATAAATACATCTTAAAAATAATGGTTAACATTATCCTTTAAAAAAAGATGTATATGTATTCATATATTATTCAAACAATAATTTTCATAAAAAAAATTCCAAATAAAAACTGAAGCTACGGAAAACCAGTTCTAATAGTTGTTTCTCAATAAACACAAAATAAAATAATAAAATTAGTTATTACACATACAACAATAAATAATAAAACAATATTTAAATCTCGATTACATTTAACAAAAAGATAAACTGATAATATGAATTTTAATTAAACTAAAATCAAAGATATTATGTATTGAATAATATAAAAAGCTAATTCCGTTACCGGGAATCGAACCCGGGTCTCCTGGGTGAAAGCCAGATATCCTAACCGCTGGACGATAACGGAGTTGCTGTTGAGGGAAGGTATAATATTATCTAAGTTGTATTAGTATGGAGACAGCCCACTCAGATTTATTAAATTAAAATAAATGACACCATTAAATTAAAATGAATAAGTAAATTTTTATAGGAAAACAAATATTTGTGTTATATGTTTGGTAAGATATAAATTTATTTGCTAATGGATCCACATAAAAGGACGACGTGTAAGGCCACAAATACAAAGTTTTCAACAGCACCCATCAATTATTGGCCTTGAAATTCGTAGCAAAAGCCATGAGATAAGATGCCCGCCATTCCACTTTTATTAAAAAAAAATAAATAAAAGAATAACCCTAATCATGCCTTATAATTTGAATTGATTTTTTACTTCTCAATAATTACATTTATTTAATATTGCAATAATAAATTATTTTAATAAATAATAATATGACAAATCTAAATAAAATTATACTTTTTTTTTTGAGATCTCCAGTTTTTTGAGATCTCCAGTTTAGAGTAGAAGTGATTGGATCACGATAAGTTAAGATTCACATTAATTATGAATTCGATTTCTTATCCTGTACAATGAAATAAAAATTATTATTTATAATTTATTTTTTTTTCAAAATCTAGAACACGAATGATAGGAGATCGCGTAAGAACTACAATCCAAAACGAATAACATTTTCGATGAACCAATCAATCAATCGTCATCACCATATCAGGAATTTAATGTGGACCGTGCTGTACCGTATAACTCACACTTCTACCTCCCTCTACGCCCATCTGTATATATGTCATCCACAGTATTCAGTCTACATCTCTTTCTCTCTCTAGCTCGCTCGCTCGCAGTTTCCAATTTCGTTGATTTCCAGGTTCGTAATTCAATGTCAATACGATCTCTGTTTCCTTTTCATTATCTACGCTGTTCTTCGTGAGTATGCGGGAATCGGTGTTCGAATGGAAAAGGATAGGGCAATTGATCGTGACAGTAATCAATCGTAGTAGAAAACATCAGACACAGAGAGAGAGGATAGAAGACGAAAGCGTTATATAGAAATTGAATAAGAATGTTATTTCCGCTGCTTTTATATTCTAATATTCTTTTGTTGTTCCTTTCCCTACTTGAAATCGAACTGGGAAGAAGAGAACTTCGGGTTTGCCGCTCTTTTCCAATTTCTCTTCCGCAATTTCCCAACGCAGCTTCCGTTGGATCCTATCAACGATTACTGCTTGTTTCACTGTGCTTTTTTAACTGATTTTTTGTTATTGAAAGAGATGCTTTTCGAATCTGCTTCACAATCCGAAGTCGACTCGATTTGCTAGCAATTCGTGGTTTTACGCAACTATTCGGTTGGCTGTCCGACACAGATGTGGGGGGAAAAAAAATAAAATAAAAGAATCAAAAGATAGAAAGAAAAGGGAAGCGAAATTGTTTGGTTTTTCTCGGCGTTAAACAGTAAAAAGATCTCATTACCATAAAAAGGGCTCATGAAGGTATTAGCGAATTGCCATTTGTTTGCAATGTCAGGACTTATATGTGATCCGTGGTTTGATATGGTTCGAGCAAGGAATGACCCTAATTTAATTTTGAAATTACTGCAGATGGCTTCTTCTGCCCTTATCTGTGAGACAGAGCAATGGAAGGACTTGAAGGTAAGTCTATGCCTATTTCTATCCTTTCAAAGAATTATCCTTAACGTATTTGATGTGTACTGTGAAGCCTGTATCTCTATGCAGGCCCACATTGAGGACATTAAAAAGACACATTTACGAGATTTGATGAGTGACACTGAGAGATGCAAATCGATGATGGTGTAAGATATCCAATTGTGCTTGTTAAAGCTGCAATATTCTTTTATGTCTGTTCTTTACATAAGAATCTTGGCTAGATATTTCATGAACATTGGAATCACATCTCCATTTTAATGCTTTGATAGTTTTCTCGATGATAGTTTATGATATCCTATTGAACTTTTTCAAGCTATAATCTTCTTTTTATTTCCGTTTTTTGCATAATAATATCACTTACAAGATATTGTACAGACATTGATATCTAATGTGCATTTTAATTGTTATTTGGTTTTCTCCATGATGGTGTAAGATATCCCATGGAGCTTGTTAAATCTGTAATCTTCTCTTACTTCCAGTCTTTACATTGTAATCTCACTTCCAATATATGCACAAACATTGGATTTTAATGTTCATTTTATTGCTTATATGGTCTTCTATAGGGAGTTCGATGGGATACTACTGGACTATTCACGCCAGCGTGCCACCCCTGATACAATGGATAAGCTACTCAAATTGGCAGAGGTGCCTTAGATAATTCCTCTTTTTAGTGTATGGAAAGTATTTACATCTTTTAAATAGTTAAATGTGTTGCCTTGTGTCCTAGTGCAGGCAGCATCCCTCAAAGGAAAAATTAACAGGATGTTTAATGGGGAGCGGGTAAGTAGCAAACTTGCAAACTGACCTACTCATTTACTTTCCTAACTTTCTTGATTTAATGCTGTATCAAAAGACACCTTCCCAAATTGTTTGATTACTTGGTCTTTAGATTTTTCCATTTGAACTAGCTACAATTTAGAACTTCCTTCATAGATTACTTGGAAATTTATGGTAAAGCTGTTGTATTCAGACACTACAATTTCACGATAATCTTATCCTTCAACATTGTTTTATGTGGTGCCTTCAGATTAATAGCACAGAGAACAGGTCTGTTCTTCACGTAGCTCTCCGTGCTCCAAGAGATGCAGTTATACAAAGTGACGGCAAGAATGTGGTCCCAGATGTTTGGCAAGTTCTGGACAAGATACAGGAATTCTCTGAGAGGGTGCGCAGTGGTTCTTGGGTAAGGTTCAGTTGTTAATTACCACTTACTGAAGCAATGAATCACATTGCTGTCACTAATGGGTACATATTGATAGGTTGGAGCAACAGGAAAACCTTTGACCAATGTTATTGCCATTGGTATTGGTGGCAGCTTCTTAGGGCCTCTTTTTGTGCATACTGCTCTTCAAACAGGTTGACTTTGTGAATTCAATCTTCAGCCACATGGAATTCTCTAATTTCCTTGCCTTCTCCTTTGCTTGTTCTTTGTATCAAATTTGCAAACTCATTTAAAGACATCCTGCATACATTTTTTATTCTTTCTTGGCGATCTGCAGATCCGGAGGCTATTAAGTCTTCAAGAGGACGCCAACTGCGCTTGTAAGTACAGATTTTATCAGAACTATAAATTCTTTACTTTTGGTACCTTTTATGAGTGAATAAGAACTTTCTGTGACTGCAGCTAATAAATATTGTTTCACTTCTAACTTCTATTATGCATGAATTTTGCCGAATGTGGTTCTATGTAAAGCTCTATGTAGAACATTTTGAGCTTTAATCAAATCATAGTTCATATATAATTTCTTTGTGTGCTATTTTTGACGGTAAAGATCAGGAGTAAGGAAAGGTTTAGATATTATGAGGAATACAGTTTTTTTTTACAGCTCCAGTGTGGAAATTTCTGGGAACACTTCTAAGGCTTTCTTCGAAGTTTTGAGAGTTTATTTTCTTTTTGGAAATGCGTATTTGAGAAAACACTAAGTTGGTGGATGAAGAAATTTAAATGATAACCTCTTTTAAATTTTTGTGCTATCCCTTGTGGGATACATGCAATGAGTACAGGGAGATGTACTTTTTCTTTTTTAAATTTTCCTTCATTAGGTAAGTAAGGGTGACTATATCCTAGAACATTCTCAGGCATTCATCACATGATCAATCTCCTAAGATGCTATTGTGATAATTTAAATTCCAGTACAAAAGGTTTTGGTTAATCGTTTTGATTTCTTTTATACATATAAAATGCCATATCCTTTAGCAGCAGATGAACCTTCCATGATTATAATGATTTTTTCAGATTGGAGTATGGAATTATGTTATCATGCTCATGTTTCCTGTTCTCTTTGCAGTCTGGCAAATGTGGACCCAATAGATGTTGCCAGAAATATAACTGGATTAAACCCTGAAACTACGCTAGGTGACTCTTAAATTTTGATTGTTTGGTTCATATTCCTGCTGAATATTGCAAACTAAACATGTTCTACTCTTGGGTTTTGTTCTCCTGTGTTATCTTCAGTTGTGGTGGTATCAAAGACTTTTACGACAGCTGAAACTATGTTGAATGCTCGAACACTGAGGGAATGGATCTCATCTGCTTTGGGGTTAGCCTGATAGCACAATTCTTCTTTATTATTTATGGCATAATAAGCGCTTTGCTTTGAATTTCATTGGGATGAGGAAGAATTTATCAATCATGGTTAGTATGACAGATGTTTTCGCTATATCAATTGTAAAAAGAAAGGGAAATGATGCATTTGAAGAAAATTAAGGGATAATAACTGTCTTCCTGTAATTATTTGGTAAGGAAAAAACATGCATATACAGGGAATCATTTATAATATTTTGGATGGTGATGAAGAATTTTGAAATCATTATCTTTCATTGGTGGTTGATATCCAGAAAATCTAACAATGATTTTAGAAAAGGTAGCATCAGACCAAAATAAAGTATTTCTCTATCTAGTCACATAATTGTTGTCATGTAATATTGCAGGCCTGAGGCAGTTGCAAAGCATATGGTGGCAGTCAGTACTAATCTAACGGTATTGAAATATTCCTTTATATCATGTGCTCAGTATGGAATTTTCCCTCATCTAGTGCTTAAGTTGTTAAAAATATCCCCCAGTCTAACATGTTTTTGTTCATATTACCTCTATTGATGTCTTATTCTATCTCTTCCATGTTCCCTTTTGTCCTCGTTTTTTTTTATAAGATTAAATTTGACCCTGTATGTTTCTTTTGGAGGAGTAATAGATTGTCATGGTCATAAAAACTGTTTCTTGGCTAATGTACTCATTGCATGTTTGTCTCCTTGCATGTTCCCCTTTGGTTTTGTACAATTGGTAGAAGGCACTTGAATGAACACTTTTGTTATTGCATACTTGTATATGATGATATAGGCGTATGACAACAACATACCAAACCTTTATCCCACCCTGATGATACAGGCATGCCATAGAAAAAACAAAGGAATATATAAAAGGTTGTCCCCATTGCATTAGGCTCTTCAGTTGCGAGGGTCAGTTGAGGGTTTTATTCAAACACAGCCTTACCCTTACTTTTCATGAAGAGACTGTTTTCACAGCTTAAACTTGTGATCTTCCAGTCATAAAGAATCAATTTTATCATTTCTACTATGTCTCACACTCAAACAGAGTAATATGTAAAAGGGTGTCCTCAGTGCACAAGTCTCGCCACTTGACAAGGGTCCTATTTTGCGTGCAGCCTCCCCACCCCCTCTTTGCAAAGAGGTTGATTCCACAACTTAAACTTGTGACCTTCTAGTCAATACTAAGGCTTGCCCTCAAATGAAGTAATATATATCTTTGAAAAACGAATATGGAGATATTTCAAAGTAGTTTCAAACGGCATTCTAAGTCAGCTGGATTAGGAGCTAAATCCAGCTTTACCATATTTTATGTCTTTCATACATGTTCAAAAGGCAACAATAGTCAAACAAATAGGCACTTAGATGCGTAGATCCCTGTTCAAACTGTTTTTGAATGTCAGATTATGATCACAATTAAGTTTGGCATTTCTGAACCCAGATTTAGATTGGTTGCAATATGTAGTCCGCATTAATTTTTACATGTTGGGCAGACACGTGCTTTAAGGTTGGTCATATGTTTGCACATGCATGTTATATGGTACTTGTACTACTATAAGCTGTGTAAAGACAGGTTTTGCCACATTAAAACCCACCACCTACCTTCCTTCCATTTTGCAGCAGATGATTGGATCATTAATGCACGTGTTTGTCACTTCATTGGTCTTGGCTATACTTACTCTAGCTGCCAATTGTATGCAAAGCTAAAAGTAACACCCAAAATCTGAGGCAAAATAGTACATAAAAAAAAAAAGGAGAAAATAAATATTGGATCATCGCTGAAAACTAGGGAGTGGAGAATTAGGATAAAATAAATCTGATGAAACATCTACCAGTAACTAGATATTAGTCCTATTTCTCACTTTTAACACAATCAAACCTTATCTCAAGTCTCCCAAAACATTTCTTAGACCCTTGTAGCTCATTCTTCTTGGATATTTCGAATTTTTATGGCTCATACCCAGTCCAAGTGTAAATTATCATTTTTCCCTTGGGGTCATTTTTCCCCTCTAATTCCTTCCTCAGGTATCCAATTCGATTTTTTTTATCCAATTAAGGGTTTGAAATTCCTTGGGACAATACAAGTTACACTTTGGTTGGTTAAATTACGTTGATGATGTAGAATTTAGGGGAGCTGAATATTGGTTTTGCAGTTTTTCTATTTTAATATCGTCTTAGTGATATATATCATAAAGATTTGCGAGTTTCCTTGATGATTTAGGAATTAGAATTTCTTTACCCCTGTCTATACTTCATTATGGATCCTAGTATGAATATCAAGTGTAGGTGTGTGTCTAACCATCTTAACTCTTAGATTTTCATATTAGCTTCCCAGGGGTATGTGTACAAAACTTGTTTATACGTATGTGGACATTGTAAGTATTAAGTATATATTACAGAATCATCTAACATAAGATGATGTTTTCTGTAACAATCTCCAATGGATTAGAGTGCATTAAGTCTTGGTATAGGAGTTAGCCCTTCTATTAGCTCCTTGACTAGCTCTTTTGAATGAGTTCCCATGTTTTTTTTTTTTGGTGGTATTAGGGCCAATTCATGATTATGACCATTTAGGCTTGAAGAGGATGTAGGACAGAATTTGTAATTGATTATGGTTAGGTTGTCAAACATTGACCTTAGTAGTTGATTGGGGGCCTATTACAAGGATGTGAGGTCAAAGAGGGGATGTTATAGCACTTGACGTACATTGGGATGTGTTGAGTGTCACATTGGAGTTGTAATGGGAACGTTTGTTTAGTGCTTTCAGATGAGTTCTTATTTTTGTTGCTTTATTATTTAGAGATGTTGATGCTAAATTTAACTTTGAGAGTGAAAAAAAGAATATTTCTATCCCAAAATCTAAGTGAGAGGGTATAATTGTTTTCCCTCTTATCAAATCTGAGTTTGTTTGTCAAATATTGTTAAAATTAAATGATCCAAGTGTCTAGTTTGAGTATGGGAGTCAAGCATTCATTTCATCGCCTTACCCTTGATATATCTATTGGGCATGAGTGATAAGAGGGATAGATGAGTCATGTAACATTAGAATAAAGGTGCATATGCGAGAACTTGTGTGTTGATTGATTGTTCTGTTTGCATTGCTCATTACATGTATACCATAATCTTGGTTGAGGACAGGGGCAAAGTCGGGATTTTGATTAATGGGGGCGAATTTAAATACAAAAAATATAATCTCAAAAATAAGATAATAATGATAATATTAAAATGTAAAAACTTTTTACAATTGTTTCTTACGATTTTTCATGCTAGAAATTGCAATTGTTCAAGAAAGTTATCTTAATTATTTGAATCTTTAGACTCGTCATGGCTACGAAAGACTAGTCCTTATCATAGAAAAAGTCGAACACAATCAATTGATGCATTCAGATGAATTCAATAATCACAAAGTGTTTATTCTAATTGCCTGAAGAAAATTGTTTCAGTATTTTGCTCTTGATTCATTAAGACTTCACAGTTATTTCAAACTTAATTGTGTGCACTATTAGCATCTCTAACATGAACTTAAAGTCTTATCTTTTCTTTTTTTTTTAATTACTGAACCCTTCTTTCACAAAAGAATCACTACCTCCTTGTTCCCCATTATTTGTTTTAAAAAGATAACAGTATAAGCAAAATACAACATCTTTGCTTATATTATATTCCAACCAATCACCAAATTCATTAAACCAAACTAGAATGAATTGTCTTGATTTCAAGGCTGACACAGACATCTTTGCAAGTAGACTCTTCTAATTTGATCTCGAAGATTAACATTGTAATCTATTATTGTAGTTCTTAGCCCAGGATTCATAGGAAGTTGTGCAGCATCAATTTGCTCAATACTTGCTTTGTTAACTTGTTCATTTTTTTCAATATAAATTTCCTCCATACTTGCTTTCTTTGCATCATCATTGTAAAAAAATAAAATTATAAGCAAATTGTGAAAAATGTTGTGATGGTTACTACTGGGCTATTATATACTTGTTTTCTTCAGTACTTACTTTTTTTATTTCTAGTATTAAAATATAATATAACTTTCTTTATTTCTAATAATAAATCATTGTCAAAAATATTTTTTTTTTTAAAAAAATCTGGTGGCTCCGCCCTTGGTTGAGGATGACCGTAGTTATCATGTGGTTTTGAGTTACATTTTGATATTGAATTAAAATTAATTGTCAAAAGTTGATTAGATCGAATTGATATGCTTGATAGTTTTTTATTTTTTTTAACTCATGTTTGAATCCATTTAATCTTCAATGCAGCTTGTGGAAAAGTTTGGGATTGATCCTAATAATGCTTTCGCATTTTGGGACTGGGTTGGAGGCCGATATAGTGGTAAGTGCATTAGCTTTTCCTTGTAAATTCCATGATAAGAATGTGATTTTGGTTGATCTTTGAACCTCTTTTTCAGTTTGCAGTGCTGTTGGAGTTTTACCTCTGTCTCTCCAGTATGGGTTCTCAGTTGTTGAGAAGTATAGTAACTTATCCATTTCTCTTATTTAATTGCAATATTTGATTTTTTTTATGAATTTAGATTTAATTTAGTAGAAATATATATTTATAAACAGCTGTTTACTTTTATGGGGTGTAAAACTTATATTCTGTTAGCAGCAGAAAATTCATATTGAAATGAAAGAAAGTATTTATAAAATGATCATGGTGACACACTATGGTTTCCTTTGTCTTATTTTGGTTGGTTATTGCATGAACTTATTTATTTATTTTTTCAAAAGGTTCCTGAAGGGAGCTTCAAGTATTGATCAACACTTCTTCTCAGCACCTTTTGATCAAAATATTCCAGTATGTGCTTCCTCACTTGAGCTTATGCATGTTTATTCTTTGCTTAACTATATTCCATACAAATTTGAATGTTTATTTAGTGTTCTTGCACTTCTTGTGACACCTAAATAACCTCAACCATGTGTCCAAGGAATAAAAGAAAGATTGAGCCTAATTTATGTACTTTAGGCCAATCTATTTCTGTGGATCATCAAATATCAGGCACTGTTTGCAGCTTTCATGTTCCAGTGTCAGGGTTAAATACACAAACTTGTTTAAGAAGAATATTCTATCCAGTTTCAAGTTATTTCTAACAGGTATTTTTTTATTGGATGCTGATATATGATACTGCATCATTTCTTTAGGTGCTCTTAGGTTTGCTGAGCACATGGAATGTTTCATTTTTTGGATATCCTACAAGAGTAAGTAGTGACCTGCCAAATATGTTGTTTTCTTGCTTTCTATTTTAAATCTTACCTGATGATGCCTTTTTCATGATATTGAAACTTATGATGTTCCAGGCCATTTTACCTTACTCTCAAGCCCTAGAGAAGCTTGCCCCTCATATTCAACAGGCATGGTGGACATTTTTGCTGCTTTGTGTTGTCCTCAAAGATTATTACATCTGGTTAAACTTGCTCAAACTTTTAGGTTAGCATGGAGAGTAATGGAAAAGGGGTATCAATTGATGGTGTGGTGCTTCCTTACGAGACTGGTGAAATTGATTTTGGTGAACCAGGAACAAATGGTCAGCATAGCTTTTACCAATTAATTCACCAGGTAATTCACTTGTTCTGTCTATATAGTATGCAGGAAGTAAACATTTTTTAATGAATGTACATATAAACAGTGAATCCATACAACTGGTGGGTCTGGTGCTTCTTGAAGTTCAGAAATATACCTTAACTGAGGCTGCTGGGAGTGGTTCAATTATGTTTCTGTTCTTTTTCTGTTTGGTAGCCTGCAACTCTCTCTAGCTTGAAGTTAACCTTTAATCAGAGAGATTGTGTAGAAAATAAATTTCTTTTTGACTGCGGCAAAATATGTGAGCTTACCAAAGGGATGAAACACAGGAACTAATTCCCATGTGGCAGTGCATTTCTGCAGTCAATTTTGTTTACCTTGGTCTCCTAACCCATCTTCTTGGAATTTTCAGGGGCGAGTAATTCCTTGTGACTTTATTGGTGTTGTGAAGAGTCAGCAACCTGTGTACCTGAAAGGTACCTAACTCTTCTTTATTTTTTTATTATTTTCATTGGGTTACAACGCCCAATCTTGGATATTTTTTAGAACCTTTTTTCTTTTTCTTTTCTTTTGGGGTTGGGGTGGGGGGGGGGGGGGGTCCTTTCTGATGTTTCTGTCTGCTACATCTCTATTTAATGGGTTGCAGGTGAAATTGTAAGTAACCATGATGAGCTTATGTCCAACTTCTTTGCACAACCAGATGCCCTGGCTTATGGGAAGGTAAGTTCAATGTTATTACTTTATCCTTGTTGAGCTTATGTTTGATATTCCACATATGTGGAGATTGCAAGATATGTTCTTATTTGTCTGCCCTAAGATTGCATTCTGTACCTAAATCCCGGGATTCTCTAACTAAATTTATGTTTTTTTCCTAAAGACCCCAGAACAGCTGAAAATGGAGAATGTCTCCGAGCATCTTATCCCTCATAAGGTTAGTTTTAGCTCACTCCAATTCAGTGTTTTTTATTTGCAGTTGAGTGCTTATTTCTAATAGTTGCATTATCCTTCTCAGACCTTCTCTGGAAATCGTCCATCTCTCAGTCTTCTACTCCCATCACTGAGCGCTTATAACATCGGACAGGTTTGTGGTGTGGTCAATTTCTTTAGTTCTATGACTTCTATCACAAATCAGTGTCTACATGTTGAAAATCCTTAGAAGGTTTTCAAGAATTTTACAATTTAAAAAATATTATTTTTTGGGGGGTTCTCGTTAGCAATCTAGAAGTCTGAAGTCCCTGGAGGTTCAGTACAGATTAAGTCCATGTCTAGAATTTTTATGAGTTGTTATGATCAACTTAACCAAAGTGTATATACTTTTATCTCTAGGGTTAAGTCTTCCGGGGTAGTCCATAACCAGGACTCGAGGGTTGTGCACGTTATGACAATTGGACCAATTAAATGGTAATCTGAAACTGCAGTTGCTGAATAGCCTAGACCAATAAAATATGTTGTCTGATTGCTGAATTTTATGCTTCACTTTTTAATCGAATTACATTGAGCTTTATGAAATTTTATGGTGGATGGATAATGAATTACTTGAAGATCCTGTAGAGTACCAACAGCATTATTTCTTAGGCAATTGGATTATAGGTTGACGGTAAAGTGTCATTTATGCCAGGAAAGCACATATTCTTAGGACCTATTTGGCCGTAGCTTCTTTTCTTTTCTTTTTTGGTGAAAAAGCTGGCTTAAAGTAATAGAGAAAAGGCTAGCTTAAAAAAATATGTAGTGTTTGTAGTTGTTAAAAATTCTAGTCTTTTGTTAGCAATTTTTGTAGTAACATGATTTAGAAAATGATAATGATGCCCATAGTAAGGTAAATATTATATCTTATGAAATAGTTGCATAAAAATGTGAAAAGTATTATCCTATTTCTTTTGGGGGTAACTATATAACCATCCTAGGGTCATCCTACAATGGTTGTCCTTATTCCTATTAAACCTCTTGGGATAACTATATAATCATCCCAGGGGTTTGTTTCTACTAGGAATAAGGAGAACTGTTGTCTGAACTGGTTTAGAACATCAACAGATATGCTCCATTCCTTAGAACGATTGGAACAAGAAACTGGCCAAGTCAAGTTTGCCTCCCAGCACCAAAGTATCCATTCATTTGACATGTCATGATGAACTTCTATATCAAGCCCTTGGCCCATATAACCTGTAGAATTAGCGATTAGTCTGTCCCAAGGAGTTAAATGTTTTTACTGCATTGCTTCTATACAACAACAACAACATATCCAGCCTTTATCCCACTATGTGGGGTCGGCTACATGAATTCTAGACTTCCATGTATTTCTGTCTTTTGTCATATCCTCATTGAGGTCCATACACTTCATATCAAACTTTAATGTCTCCCTCAAAGTCTTCTTAGGTCTGCTTCTACCTCTTTTTTTGATTAATTGTTTCATTTCATCAACTCTCCTCATAGGAGCGTCTCTTGGTCTCCTTCTTACATGATCAAACCATCTTAGTCTAGTCTCTCTCATCTTCTCCTCTATTGACACTACTCCTATCTTATTACGAATAACTTCATTTCTAATTTTATCTTTTCTTGTATGGCCACACATCCATCTTAACATCCTCATCTCCGCTACGCTCATCTTTTGCTCATGTTGGTATTTGACTGCCCAACATTCTGAGCCGTACAACAAAACTGGTCTTATAGCTGTCCTATAGAATTTTTCTTTCAATTTTAATGGGATTTTATTATCACATAACACCCCTGATGCATTTCTCCATTTTAGCCAACCTGCCTTAATTCTATGTGTGACATCCTCGTGAATTTCTCCGTCTTTTTGAATCACTAATCCCAAATATCGAAAATGGTCTTTTCTTTGTAAGATTTGGTCTTCTAATTTTATTATAACATCCTCCACTCTTGCATTCTTACTAAATTTACATTCCATATATTCTGTTTTCTTTCTACTTAATTTAAATCCCTTAGATTCTAAATTGGTTCTCCATAACTCAAGCTTAGCGTTCACTCCTTCTTTCGTTTCATCCACCAACACTATGTCGTCTGCAAATAGCATACACCATGGCACCTCTGTCTGAATATCTTTAGTGAGTTCATCCATTACTAAAGCAAATAAGTATGGACTTAGTGCAGAACCTTGATGCAATCCTATTGTAATTTTAAACGGTTCAGTATCCCCTCCGCAAGTTCTGACCCTTGTCTCTGCACCATGATACATGTCCTTAAGTGCTTGTATATAGACTATTCGAACTCATTTCTTCTCTAAAACCCTCCATAATACTTCTCTAGGAACCCTATCATAGGCCTTTTCTAGATCTATAAACACCATATGTAGGTCCTTCTAATGATCCCAATACCTTTCCATTAGGCGCCTCAGTAGGTATATAGCTTCTATTGTTGACCTACCAGGCATGAAACCAAACTGATTTTCTGAGACCTCTGTTTCTTTTTTGAGCCTCTGCTCTATTACTCTCTCCCAGAGTTTCATGGTATGGCTCATTAACTTAATTCCTCTGTAATTTTCACAGTTTTGAACATCTCCTTTGTTCTTATATATAGGGACCAAAGTACTCATCCTCCACTCATCTGGCATCTTTTTTTATTTAGGAATCGCGTTAAATAATTTCGTTAGCCAAGAGATGCCCTCTTCTCCCATGCATTTCCATGCTTCTATTGGTATATTATTCTCTTCTCCATAATACTGCATTGCTTCTATGGCTATCCCAAATCTCTGTTAATAGTGTACTTGTTCATCTATCGAATGTTAGAATTCCCTGTCAGTTGTTTGTCCCAAGGTTCAATATTTTTATCACCTTGCCTCTATTCCTATCCCACACTTGTTTTGCCCATAGTGTAATTGTCCATCTAATGAACGCTCTAGGATGCTGGTCGGGCATCCTAGTGAGCCAAATATATATCACAATCCACTGCAAACACACTTGGCATTCTAAGCTTAGCATGGGTTTCATGTGCACCTAGGCAGCCAAGTATCTACAAGGTTAAGACGTTATAAAGCACCAGTGTCTAACTGAAGTGGACCTTGAACTGCACTAAGTGATCACCTTTTACGCACAGATCACACAGCCTTTCCTGCTTTGACTCCTCCACTAATTCAAATTAAATAAATAAAACCTCCAAGAACCAAACTTAATGAATGGAGCAAAAGCATAATCTTGGTGGGAGTAATGTGTCAGCTCCAAGAAAATAAGTGAGGATTATCTACAGACCCATACATCATAAACCATTTTAATATATGTGTTATATATCTGCCAACTTTTAGCGGTAAGATAGAAAAAAAAGGGACCAGAACAATAATTTTGAATGCAGTACTTGTTCGAAAATAGGTGCCCTGTTTGAGCTGAAACATATTTTGCTTGGTAGCATAGTGTGCTGTGAGTTCAAATCTTTTTTGTAGCTTCGTGTATTGTGTATTTTTTAAGCTGGTTAATATCTTGCTACTTGGACTTTTTATGACAAGATATGTTGGTTATGACCACATTTAGGTTTGAAAGGCCAAAATAGGCATGAAATGGAACTAATCCAAGATCAATGAGAGCATGGACTACTAATCCTAGATCAGTGAGAGCATGGAGTATTATGACTCTAGTTACATTTGATTGATAACTTTTGATAGGTGTTTTTTTCCTCATGGAGCAGTACTTCATGCTCCAAAGGAGCATGCACAACGCACACTTAAGAAAAAAATCAATTAATAACTTCTTTTTGGCTTAAAAAAGAATTGTCTTTGTTGTTTTCTGGCGCCATCCTTGCCTGAACTGAAATTCAAGGTGCAAATTCTCAAAATGGGCCAGTAAAACACGGGGAATGTGCTATATGCATATCTATGTCTCACTTTTAAATGATCAACATTTCTGCTTGTGTGGACTAATCAGGCAGTTTTTTATCCTTGGTTCCTCTAGTTGCTGGCAATCTATGAACACAGAATTGCTGTTGAAGGCTTCATTTGGGGTATCAACTCTTTTGATCAGTGGGGTGTTGAGCTAGGAAAGGTATTTCGCTATTAACAAAACTACCAATACTACAAAAAAATTCTCTCAAAATTATTTGATTGACCTGCCTTTGCAGTTGCCATATCGGGGTTGTGCTGCTTTCCAAACATAAATTTATGTTCACCCCACATGCTTTACCAGCTTGCCATTGTTGACCTATGCCAGTTTCCTGCCTTTTCTTGTCTTCTGTTAACAAATATGTTACCATGTAAAATTTCAGTCATTGGCTTCACAAGTCAGAAAGCAACTTCATGCATCACGCAAGAAAGGAGAACCAGTTCAAGGCTTCAACTTCAGTACTACTACAGTGTTAAAAAGATATCTAGAGGTATGGGAAAGTAGTATTCAGTAATAATGAATGGGAAACCTTCTGTCGTTATGTATAACCTAGACAACAAAACCATTTTCCTAACAAAACTGCTGTTTTCATGACAAACCTCTGTGAAATTTTACTTTCAAGATGCAGAATTGCAAGGAACTATGATTTAAGCACTCTGAACAGTCTGAGCTTTAAATGTGAATAACATGGCTTATACTTGCAGTGAAAAGATATTCCCTCTGTAGATGAACTACACAAACTGAACTTCATTTAACGACTTCACTTTTCCATGATTCCTTTTTATAAGGAGGCACTTTTGCGAGGTTTTGCTTTACTCATTTTGGTGATGTTACTCGACTTATTTTCTCCCACTTCACAGGCAAGTGCAGATGTGCCCGCAGATCCACCAACCCTTCTTCCCCACATGTAAATACTGCTTGTTGAAAGATTCACCAGCCTTTGGGTCATCACATAACTTGGAAGCTCCAATGAAGTATGGTCAAAACTATCATATACTTTCCAACTTCCATAAATGTTCTGTGGCTCATGTGAAATGAGTTGATTTGCCGTGAAACTGTTTTCGGATTACACAAGTTTTGGCTGTTTGAACTTTGAAGTCGTTATATGAACTGAACCCCTCGTTTGATTTCAGTAGCTGATGGGGCTGTTTCCTGGAAAGACTTACTTTTCAGGCAGAAAATAATGGTGTTTAGAAGTGGGTATAAAATAATTATGGTTTGGTGAGCCGAGATGGACTTGCTGGTCAATTTTGTTGTTTTAAGATATTTGCCCAATGTAATAAATATTTGCCAGGGTGGCTGAAAATAAAGTAAGCACTTTGAATAGTACATATGTGACAGAGGTTTCCTACAGCTGGGCTCCTTGTCTTAGACCACGTCTTACTACAGAACCCGAGAAAGTTATTGAGGACTTTAGGGAGCAAAAACATAAAATTGTCCCCTCAAACTTTACAAATTTGTAAATCACTGCCCTTTCCCCTACTCTCTCCTCGCTCCCCTCCCATGGCCTCGCTTCTGCTGGCTTCGCCTCTCCGTGGCGCCTCGTCGCCTCTCCTTGTTGGTCGTTGTTGGAAGATGCATCGACGAGGCGACGATGGCAGCGAGCAACGACAGCGAGGCGATGAGGCGCCACAGAGAGGCGCAGCCATGGGAGGGGAGCGAGCAAAAAGCAAGGCAGGGGCAGGGCTTTGCAAAATTTGAAGGGGCAATTTTATCTTTTTGCCCCCTTTTTGTAAGACCCTCGGTAACCCTCTCAAGCTCCCAAGACTTTTCCGTCTTAGATCATCTCTAATTGAAATCATTCTAATCTCTATTATATTATAAATAATTCACTATTTATTTTAATTTTATCTCAAAAATTATATATGTTTCAACCAAATTCTTTATTCTCTTCTCTATTTTGATTCCTTATTTTATTTATTTCTTAATAAATTTTAATTTTATTTATCTTACTTTATTTATAATAATTAAATATTTCTATACAAATAATCAATAATTAAATACATAAAATAATAAAATACATCTATATACAAAATTAATAATTAAATATATAAAATAATTAAATACACATATATAAAATTAATAATTAAATATATAAAATAAGCATATACACAAATTCAATAATCAAAAACACAAATTAATGATTAAGTACACAATATCACTCATCTAATACATAAATAAATAAAAAATTTTAAAAAAAAACACAAACCAATCCGCTAAAGAACGATAAACAATAAGTCGATTGTTTTACTCATCAATAATTAAGTCGTGCAAACACCCGTCAGTAATCGTTTAGCTTATCGCCGCCAATGACGCTTTTATTAGTCACCGCAACCATCAAATTTGGTGGTCATCAGCCTAATTTTATCTTCTGTCATGCCTTTAACTTATCTTCTTTGACCGTCTTCTCTAGATCTGCTCTTACCTCGTCTTCAACTTCTTTTCTCTGATTGCTTTTGTCTTCATCGCGTTTGCTCGTCCTTCTTCCAATGTCGATGGTCATTTTGGTGGGGAGAGATGGCAAAAATAGCTAGGCAAATTTAGATCGCCACATGTGGCGATGGTTTTGACTTTTGCCAATTTTTTGGCAAAACATTTTAGCAATGACAGGGAACATTAGACACATCAATTTGTGTTTGGCATGCTATATTTGATTACAATCCCATCGGAGATGGCCTTAGCTCTATCCATGTTCTCTTTTGTTGCCCCTTTGGCTAGGCAAGCCTTTCCCCTCTCTCCTGCCATCAACTACAATTGCTTCATAGCCAAGGTTTAGACGCTTAACAAAATGCAATAATTAGCTAATAATACTTGAATGTTGAATTGGATTCATGGAAAAATCTTTTGCATAATCAATTAACATTATGGGGTGCGATTACATGAAATCATAGTAGAGAATTATATTATGATTTATTTAAGAACAGAGTCGAATGGTGACATTTATTGTCCAATGAGCCAAAGAGTTAATATATAAACAAAAAAAAGAGTAAGGGTATGCATAAATCATCTAATATATGTCTATAGATATGCATTTAAGATACAATTATGTTTTAGTTGACATTTTTAGCTCATGTAAAAACAAGATACAAACATTGTCCTTAACCCCTCCATCATACAACAAACTAGATAGGAAAATTTTAAGTTTTGTGAATAGTGGCAAAACTACATATATGTAAGGGTGGTCAATTGTTCCCTCTTTTAAAATTGTCTTTGACCTTTCGATATTTTGCATATGAAATATTATATCTTCTAACACTTGTTCTCTTGAAATAAAATAAAAAAATTAGAGGACAATTAAGTAACCTCAAAAAAAAAATTAGTATAAAGAATTGAAACTTTTACCTCTTCTCCAAAATTCTAACTCCCCCCGTATTTGCATACATATAGAAAATTTCTATTGCTTACCACTTTATGGGAAGGTTCTCAAATGCTTAACATTTATGTACAGTTTAGGAGAAAATGTATTAAATGTTACTAAAAAAGTTATTTAAATACTTAATTTTAATATTTATAATAACATTTTATATGAATATTTTATGTTATATATCATATTAATATAAATATATATAATTTTATTTTTATAAATATTAAATTTAAACATTCAAATAACATTTTTTAAGAGTGGGTTCTTTTTTGCTCCAAAGCCCACGGCAAATCAATACCGCGTGGGTACGCGGGACCATATCATTGAGCATTTGCGTGTTCAATAGGATGCCCTCATGAGTCATGACGTGACCTACGACTGCAGGTGAATAATTTGTACACGGCTAGTCCAGGAAAATCAAACACCCAAAGTGGACTTGCTATGCAGTGACAATCCAAAGATGATTAACAAGCCGTTCACTTTCGATCTTAAGGGGGCGTTTGGTACCAAACAGGAGAAATTTTAAAATTTTTGGAAATGTTAAAGTTGAGAAGTTATACTCCCTACAACTTTTTTATAAAAAAAAATTAAAAATGAGATTCTCAAAAATTATTTTTAAGTAACTTTTCTACAAAAAGATTTTCAGAGGATGAAAATTCAAATTTTCCTAAGAATGTTTTTAACAAAAACAAAAAACTAAAATATCTCTTATCATTTTATAAGCCCATACAAACATATTATATACATTTATATTAAATATATTATATATTTACACACATACATAGATATACATAATGTATAAAAAAGTGACTTTTTTTTATTCCTAAAGATGTTGTGACTCATAATATTTTATGTAGTAGAAGAAATTTATCATTTTTAAACAAAAAATTAAATAAGAATAATTTTAAAAAAAGAACATGAATTTTTAATAATATTATATTTAAACTAAATATACGAATGTAAAATTTTCAAAAAAAAAAAAATACTTAACATTCTTAAGAATATTTAAATCTAACCAAATATAGAATTAGATAAATTCTAGAAATCAAAGATTTTTAAGAACATTTTTAAGAATTATGAATCTCAAAAATTTAAAAATTTCTCTCATATCAAATCCACCAGCAAAAATTGAAAGTAAAACATATAATTGTTTCAACTTATATTATATGAATTATGGGGCTGTGGGTCTACCCGATCTCGACAAAAATGTTGGGTTTAGTTCTATCCCAAAAAGAAAATATTGGGTTGAGCTTGATTGTGCATGACCAAGTTTGGTTGAACTTGGTTATGGTACCACAAATATAATTCTAAAAACAGAACTCGCACTAAATTATGATATTTTTAATAATATATAACACATAAATGCAAATAAAAATATTATTAAAAATATCTAAATAATATTTCCATTCTAAATGTTTATTGAACTCATCTTAAAAATGATCAAATAATGAACGATACATTGTTACGCAATAATTAATTAAAACCAAGTAATGCTAAGGGCAATGTTTTAAGTGTAATAAATACATTTTATTTTTAAATAAAATGTATTTATTATATTATATTTAAAAAATTTAGATAATTTTAACAATTAATAATTTAAAATATGTAATCAATCAATAAAATCATATAAAAACTAAAAAAAATATAATAAATCGATCTTCTTTTACTACTGTATTTTACAATTTTTCTTAAAACAATTATTAGTATTGCCATTATCTGTTAAAATTACTACTATTACCTTTGAAGCCTGAAGTTGAAAATTCAATTCCTAGTATACCCTCAAGCTTTTTGCAAAACTAAAACTCAAAAGATTGTCAAATTAAAACTTTAACAAATTTATTTTTCAAGCCATGAGTCTTGACTACGTCTCATTTTCATGGTTAAAGAGTGATAAAGACTCATTGACTGATGCATCTAGTCACTAGTGCAGAGATCAATTGACTTGGGCACTGCTAACCTAATCAAGGATTCTCTTCTCTTCTCAACCTTTCATCTTTGGTTTGATAAGACTTGAACGCGCAATTAGTGCCCATTATTGTTTACAATATAATTTCCTAACATAAAAGAATAATGCTAGGTGTCATGACTGATGACAGTTATGACACTTAGCTGGCAGCACACCATTGGCTGTGCTGCCTCCTAAGACGGCACACAGCCAATTGTGTTAAAAAAAAAAAAAAAAAGTTCTTAGCAAATGGGCGGTAATCATGTTTGCTTTCCCTTTACTTTTCCTCCACTTCTACGTAAAACTGCCCATAAAACCGTGCTCTCATGGCTTCAGGCAAAAACAGCTTCCAAATAACTGAAAGTAATTTGTTGTTTTCTGTCTTCACCCAAATGTATACCCAAACAAGAAGTGATTTTACCAACGCCAAATAGATAATTTTTGCCATAGCTTTTCGACCTTTCTATGTATCTTTTCCACCTTTCAATGGAACGCTTCCACGTCAACCCATATCAAAATGGATAGAATTAGCTTAGCACCATAATGGCTTTATACAAATACATTTTTTCATCATCCAATCTCATAAATCCCATCTATATCATTAGTCCTATGAATCTAACAGTCATCTTTAGTTAAATACACGAAAAATGAAAAGTAACAAGTGAATACAACATATTTAGTCATCTTTAGCTAACCTATGACCAGTAACAAGTGAATACAACATACTTAGATATGAATTCTAGCCTAACAAATACACCAAAAATGAAAAGTATCCAGCACTATTGGGTGACCTGTAGTGTTACATCTATCAAAACTCAATTTCACGTGAGTAGTTTATTGAAGAAATTAAATATATTACTATATCACGTAAACTCATCAATCATCTTCAGTTAAAATTTTGAATAAACATCATAATATTATAAAATAGCAACAAAACCAATCCGATGCCAAACTACCAGGGGAATTGGACCAAAAAAGTATTTTGAAACTAATTTAAATCACGTCATTGATTTACGGAAAATGTTTTGGATACATTATCTCTTCTAGCAAACCCACATTCTTTAGTGAGGACCCATTGCAAACATATGAGTATATGATGTGCAATTTAGGAAACCCATGGATGACAATAATTGTTCTTAGATGGGCACTTCATTGATTAATTACACATGGATGTCTGTAGACTTAGCTAGTAAATTGCAAAAGCCTTGGGAATGCAACAGCCAAGTCTTGGAAATAGGTCTTAGAGCTTAAGAGCACATGAATAAATTTGGAGAACAACTGAGAAACACTTGAGTCAATAAAAGGAAAAATAACAGATAAATACTGCCCAAGTTCAAGAAGAAAGAATAAAAGATTCAACCCAAAACGAAATGATTCAATTCTTGACAAAAATGAATCGAAATCACATTATCCATTAGTTAATGCAACAAATATCACATAGGAAGGATAAAATAACAAATCCAGCTCAAAAGGAAATGATTCAACTCTTGACGAAAATGAAAATCGAAATCATGTTATCCATTAGGTAATGCAACGAATACCCCGTAGAAAGGATAAAATACAGAGAGAAATGAGGTTTTTACCACTTCGGCCATTCGATCCCCCCAGGAACTGCGATGCTCAAACCCGTTGGAACCGATGCTTTTCCTCTGGCCGGAACCTTATTCTCCGCCGCGCTGAAAATCAAATGGAAATCCATCTTCAGTTTTACACGGTCCAAAACAACATACAAATAATATTGGAACATCGGTACCAGGAAAGATCATAGCCAGCGGAAAGAAGAGAAGCTACAGAGTTCG
Organism: Diospyros kaki; assembly: GCA_036245055.1. Lineage (NCBI taxonomy): Eukaryota > Viridiplantae > Streptophyta > Magnoliopsida > Ericales > Ebenaceae > Diospyros > Diospyros kaki. The sequence continues at coordinate 46,670,247 of BSEG01000005.1, forward strand.
GTAGTTGCAGCAGAAGGGTCTGAAGGATACGGAAGAAGAAGATGGTGAGGAAACGGATTCGTGTATGGAAGATTTGCCCGCGAAGATCTCGTTCAACAAATTGGCGCCAAATCTTGCCGCCATATTCTCAGGACTTAGGGTTAGAACGTGCGTTTCAACTACATTGGCCTGTTTGTCGTAACTTAAAAGCGATAATTTTTAGCTCCTAAATTCAAAAAAGTGAAAATATAGTGTTTATTTTAATTAATAAAATTTTAATTTATAATTTCTATTAACTTTTAGAAAGAGTAGAAGTAAACTTTTTCAAAGCTGGGATACCCCAGTTTCTACGACTTCTAATTAAACGATCACATTTTAATGACATTTTTGTGACAATTTTGCCTCTATTTTTAATAAATAATTACTCTCCTATCCACATAATCAAGCGTCTCACTTCTCCATCACCATCTCCATTTTCAAATCTCTTCCTCTCTCTCGCCATCTCCCTCTCTCTCTGTACACTAATTAATTTTTTTATAACACTTGAAACTTATACATATACACTAATTAATTTTTAAATTATCATTCTATAATTATTAAGGGTATTATGGATAATTATACAAAAATAAGTTATTTTACAGCTTATGGTATCAAACACCACAACTGTTTAACTACACCTTCTGAGAAACTGTAACAAACAGGTTCACAACTTATTCTAATTTTTAGAAACTATAATATAAGAAGTTATAAACTATAATTTCTCTAATTAAGTTACAACAAACGAGGTCATTATATAGTTGATGGTGACGTCGTATCATATGAATTTGAAACGAATATTAACCTTATATTTGTTATAATATTGTTTTAATTTATGATAATGAGATTAAAGTGATTTATTAAGTTGGGATGCACATAAATATGAGTATAGTTGAGATGATTATGCATAATTATGCATAATTAATTACTTAAAAATATCACAAACTACGCTTAAATCTAAACTTTTCTATTAGGGGTGACTGCGACATGATCTTTTACTATCAAATTAGTATTTGAAAACAAATAATATTGAGTCTCTAAGGGTCATACACACTTATCTATTAAGGTCTAAAGTCTTTTATAAATTCTGTAAATATCGATTGGATAAAATCTTAGCTGAAATATTCGGACTTCAATGAATATCTATTGGTGGGAATCTTTTCGTCAATTAAGAGAGATTTTGGTAGCATAAGTGTTTCACTTTAATTGGCAATATATGTGTCATGTTTTCGGAACATGTGACATTCCTAATAAATGGAGTTTTAGGGATAAGTTTATAAATAAATATGATTTAATAATGTTGTTTTTAATAACAAATTTGGAGTGCCTAGGAAAAAAATAGAGCCCAAATATGTGTGCAATTAATGAATAAATATATATAAATTTTGTTAACAAAATAACTAAAAGATGACAAAGTAAACCTTGGCAAATCAAAATTTAAATATCTTATAATATAATAGTAATAATTTTGTGAGTAGAGATGATAAATGGGCGTGTTGGGCCGAGTTGAATTTGGTCGAGTTGGATCAGGGAAATAGAAATTGGGGCCCAACATGACCTTGTGACCCTTAATAAATGGGTCAAAGCGGCCCAGGTCGTGGACCTATTAGGCCGGCCCGTAGGCTTGTTGGGTGGGACTAGTTCGTGAGTCATTTATTTTTAATTTTTTTAAATATATATTTTTTTCTTAAATGTAACTAATATTTTTTAAAATATATTTATAAGTAAACATTGTTTACTTATAATTTTTATGTTTATAAAATTATGTTTACTATAAACATAATTTTACAAACATAATGTTTACAGTAAACATTACAGTAAAATTATGTTTACAAACATTATAAAAAATATTACAATAAAATTATATTTATAGTAAACATAATTTTTAATTATTATGTTTAAAATATGTTTATAATTACTAATTATAAATATAATTTATAAAATATTTTTTTTATTTTTTGGTGGGTCGACCCAAGGGCTATTTTGGTGGGTCGGGCCGTGGGCCACATATCGTTGGGCTAGCACGATCCTCATTTTGCTAGGTGACTCCACCCGTCTGTTATAGTAACAGGTCGGCCAATGGGTTGCTTTACCCATTTCTCATATCTATTTGTGAATAACAAAACAAAATGTCTAATAAGTCACTATAATTTAGTGTCAAGGCTAAATTAGGGTTATTTTGATACGGGAATAGAGCTAGTATTATAAATAAATTAAAATAATAATATATGGCATTAAAAGGATATTAATCATAATGGCTAACTTAACTTTTGTCGACGTTTGAAATTGATCGACGGTGATTCGTTGGCCCACAATGGTGTGGTCGATATGAGAAAAAGAGATGATGAGATATCTAGTTCACTTTGCTGACCCGCGGGCCCGTCCCTGCAAAGTATTTCGATGCTCGAGTCAATGAACGAGTAAGTAAACGTGCCGAATATTCGTAAATGGGCAAGAGGAAGAAAAAACATACCCCGGCTCTCAAAAGAGCTGGCTAATATATAGGAGGAGATGTCCCCCTGTATGTGTAGTACCCCTACAGAATATGGAACAAAATACCTGGCATCGGCGAGAACGTTCATGCAGCAGTAGGGTGCTAATGGAACATTCATTAATGTGGATGAGATCCCTCATTAATGAGAACGGGATTCGTCATTAATGAAGACAAGATCTGTGGTGAACACGTGAAAATCCAGAAACGACTGCAATGATGTCGGTATAGAGAACTTGGATGGGACTGGCATGGGCTAGTTAAATGAACCAAGAGACGAGGGTCAGGTTGGGGTGGATAGGCCCTGAATAACCCAACTGAGTCGACTCCCAGTCTGTTTATATTCCTTGGCATATAACCCTCTTGTCAAGCGAGCTAATCAACTAAGCTGGCGAATCTGCAAGACTGGTTGGGAGCTCGTTCGAGATGCAGTTCAGAGCTCGCTCAAACATGCTGGCGAACTAGGGGTATTTTGGGAACTCACATCTATTTGCAATTTGAACTTGGGTTCTAGCTATGTATGAACTCGCTTCAACGAACTAAGTTCAATGTCTGTTGGGTTTCATATAATTGGGCCGCCCTACTGGGTTAAGTCCAGCCCACAAAGAGTAAAGCGAGAAATATCCGTAACAACTTTAAATTAAAAAATACAATAATTTATTTGAATACTAAATAAATTTACCTAAAAAAATCGATTTACTCTAAAGTGTGTGATCTGCTATATATGTGTGAGTTAAAAAATAAAAAAATCTCAATTATAAAACATAATTATAAAATATTCAACCGGTTGAAATAGTATAGATGGTCCATCATATATATTTGAGAGTTTGGCTTATGAGAAGGTTGTGAATTTAAATTTATTTCCGTGCAACTATTGATAATCTATATTTATAAAGTAGTTTTTTTTGTACCAAAAAATCTTAATTGTCTGTTTGGTTACAATTTAATGTATTTCTTCTAAATTCTGCTACTATTATGGAAAAATAAAATAATACAATAGACACTGAAATTATTTCGATTTTACATTTCCATTTTTGTTAAGTAATTGGTCGTTGAATCTGAACCAGTGTAGTATATATATATATTTTGTTGGTTAACTCTGAAATTCGAGTAATTTGCAAAACCAAATAGACTTCTAATTTTCTATATTGGGTTTCTTTGAAGTTTCAAACACGGCCTTATCTTCGGGCATTAAACCCTTGGGTTTACTAACGTAAGCCGGTGGATGATATCCCTTATCGTAAGCCCGTAAATTCGATATATTTCCAATTTTTTTAATTCAACAGTTGCTTTGCCCTCGACTTATATTCGCCTCATTCGCTTTCATTTCTCGCTCTCTCTCTTCATCTCCACTCACTGAATCGCAGCACCAAGAAAAGGGTTTCTTTGGCGTCGCCGAGCTCTTAACCCCCCTCTCCATCTCTCTCTCTCTGTGCAACTTTCTCCGATCATCCATGGCCGAGAAGACTCAATTCGATTCCCGCACCATCCAGATCCCCAAAGGTAAAACTTCCAGGCATTCCCCTATCCCTCGCGCCTCCAAACCCCAATTTGTTCGTCGATTGCTCCTGGCGTCTGCTCCCCGATCCCCGACGGGCCGACTCTGTTTTGTGCGAAAACCCTAGTTTACCGCGCGTTTTTGGGACCGTGACTGTGTGGTTTTGTTTTTTTCGCTTTGATTATAAAGTAGTTGTTGGTTGTTGACTTGTTAAGAGTATGAGGGGGAGAAGAAGATAATGCTCGACGGCTTTCATCCATTTTGTTCAAATTGTTGCTTTTGCTCTGTTCTGTAGTTGATTAGGCGTTTAACCTCGTATTTCTCGGTGTTTTCCCCCCAGCGTTGCGGAATTTATCTATTTAGGGTTTTCTTTTTAACACAACACGTATTTAGAAAGGTAGGGTTTTACTTTCTATTTGGATAAATGTATGGTAGGGTTTTACTTTCTATTTGATAAATTTATCGGAAAGCGGTAGAACCGAGTGCATTTACTTCGGGATCTATTTTATTATGTTTTGAATTTTACCCTATCTCGCTTTCTTTTGATGGAGTCGTGTCGTCAGTCCCTGCACTTGGCCCGTGCTATTATTATGCAGAAACTAGAGAGAAGCCATTTTGTTTTTTTGGGCTTGTGCTTGGTTTCTAGTTTCAGGGCCTTTGCGGACAATATGTTTTACCAATCACGCGAAGTGATCTACTGCTTATCAATTGGGGTGAATGTTGGGTTATGCGTGAGTATATATAAGCCTTTTTAATAATTATTGGTACAGGTTGTGATGCCAAATGGTATGCTTTGAATATTTAGTTTGCATAAAGAATGGGTTCGGCATATTTTTAGTCAAATGTGAGTTTTTTTTTTTTTTCACTCAATGTAAGTTTGCGACCACATGGAATAGTTATGGTTATATAGCTGCTGCTATATTGCTGCTCTGAGACCCGGGGGGGGGGGGGACAGATTACCTAACAATCATTGCTTAATCCTTTTTAATCTGTTCTGTTAAGCTGATTTGGCAAAACTTCTTAATTCTTACATGTTTTTGGCTTTTTCCATAAAAGATTAGCCAGTCTAATAGCCAGGCAGTTTGACAACTCTGGCATTTCATATATGAAGTTCAATTTTTTCATCAATCTCTTCTCTTGTTATATGTAGATGTGCATGGATCTGACAATCCTATTCCACTTTCACCACAGTGGCTTCTTCCGAAGCCGGGGGAGAACAAGACTGGCAGTGTACCTGGGGTGAGTCATTTACTCATACTTGAAAGAAAAAGAAATCACTGAATATTATTGTGACTCAATCTCTTAGTTTATTATTTCTTATTTTGGGGGAGGGGACGGGAGGGTGATTGAATTACCTCAACTACCCTTGTGATATGGAGAGGAAGGTTAGTTAAGTAGCAAATGATGACCAACTTCAGTTGATGTTACAATTTTCATATTCTACTGTTAATATATGGCCCACAAAATGTTACCTAATAACATAAACAATAATTAACAGTTTGTTTATGTGAATCCTCAGTGTGTCAAGTGTGTGTATCTAGCCTGGTTTACAATCTTTTATTAAGACTTTACTGTGCTTGATGCACTTTTTTGTTAGTTTTTTTTTTTTTTTGGGTATAATTTAGCAAATGTTTGACATTTTCAAAAGAAAGTGTGTGCTCACACGAAGCATCCTGCTTTGTGGGGGTCATTTTTTTTACCTCTGCATTTCAAAATGTAAACTAATTACTTGAAAGTTTTCATCAAGTCTGTAACTTCTCAAATTCTGACAAGGGACTTCAATATGATTTCCGATTATGTAAGAGTGCTTTCTACTTTTTAGCCATTTCTTAGGGGTGATTAATAGAATTTATCACATTTGATAAAAAATATGTGTATATATATATATTCATACTCTATCAGCTATAATGTTTAAGATTTCCTGTGCTTCTACATTCAACATGGCTTGTCCATTTTATAAAAAAAAAGTTTTTTTTGGTGGTTTCCAAGCAGGAGAACAATTTTACCCCATATCCAGGTTATGCAAGTCGGTTAGATGTGATGAAGCAATCAGGAAACAATGAAGAGATATATGATGCCCAGAAGAAGAAGGATGTTTTCAGGCCAACTGTGCTTGATATGGATTCTGGTCGGCGTGACCGCTGGCGTGATGAGGAAAGGGAAACTAATTCCTCCATTCGAAAGGATCGTTGGAGGGAGGGAGACAAAGAGCCTGGTGACACCCGGAAGGTTGATCGGTGGGCTGATAACTCTTCTGCCAGGACCTTTGGAGAAGCACGTCGTGGCTCATCTGAGCGGTGGACTGATTCAAGTAGCAGGGAAACTAATTATGATCAACGTCGTGAAAGCAAATGGAACACACGCTGGGGGCCTGATGATAAAGAGACAGATGGTTTGCGTGAGAAGTGGATAGATACTGGTAGAGATTTGGATGTGACTGTTGATAAAGCGTTATCTCATCATGTACAGGATGAGAGGGACATGGATCATTTTAGGTCATGGAGATCAAATACTCAAAATCGAGGAAGGGGAGAACCTTTGCATCATCAAACTTTGACCCCAAGCAAACCAAGCTCTACATTTTCATATGGACGAGGACGCGGGGAAAATGCTCTTCCTACATTTTTGCATGGTCGAGGAAGGGTTGTCTCTGGTGGAAGCTCTGTGAACAGTGCTATGCATTCCCAATCTTTTGGAACTGTGACAGAAAAGAATGAAACTGGCCATGGAGAGTCTTCCCCTTTAAGATACAGCAGGACAAAATTGCTTCATCTGTACAGGATGACTGACATGAAGTCCTGTAAGAAAATATTGGATGAAGTTGTACCGGTTCCTCCCCTTACACAGGAAGAACTGTTGGAGCCTCTAGCATTTTGTGCCCCGGCTCCTGATGAAGTGGTACTTTGTGTTTTTGATTTGTTCTAGTGAACTCTATTGATGTCATTTTCAGCTGTATTTATTACTTTAATGCTTGCAGGTTATTTTGAAGGGAATTGACAAAGGAGATATTGTTAGTAGTGGTGCACCTCAGGTTTCTAAGGATGGATCCATTGGAAGAAATTCAAATGACTTTGGCCAAGCGAGACGAGTGAAGTTTGGTACTGAATGTGTTCATTCATTTTATCATTCTGAATGGATAGTTTGTTTAATTTTCCTCTTATGTTTTTAACTTTTGTTTGATGTGGCCTCATGAGCAGGTAGTAGAGAAGATGTGTTGCTTGCTTCTGATGATTATAAAAGTGAAAATGTTGACAATTCCCAGAGTGGTTATTCCGGTCACTTAGATGGTGCATCCCGTGAGAAAGAGTTGCACTCTTACAGGCCAGACCCAAAACCTGAAACCTTACAGGATAAACAGATCTACTCTGAGAATAAATTAAATTCTGAAGGTATCTCAAAAAAAAAAAAAAAAAATGTAGTTTTATTTCTCTTGCCAAAAATCTTAATATACTAGGTTTTTATGGAAATGGTGCCTTGATGAGAATTTAGTAAGTTGGATGATTAATGAATCCTAATGCTAAATTGTCTAAGGAAAGTGAATGGTTTAGAAGATGATCTAGAGTTTAATGGTTGCAATCTTCTGGCCTGCCAGTTATCTTTCTTGGCATTTTCTTTGCATGAGTTTTATTTGTGTTGAAACTTTTATGTTGCACGTTTCTCTAATGTGTTTTATTATCTTCAGCCTCGGCAGAAGATAGTGGTCGGTATAGGACTGATGAAGGGGCTGTTATTAAGGAATCTACAGTCCTGGGAAATCTCTCTGTTCCTCCTGGAACAGCATGGCCATCCCTGTCAGTTGGAGATCGTTCACCTTTGGCCCCACATGATTGGAGAGAGATTCCAACTGATCTTAGGTCAAGAATTTCTGAGATTGGCTGGTTACGACCACAGAAAGATATAAACAATGAACAACGGGGCAGTGGCTTAGGGGATTTATCTTACCCTGAAGATGAATCTAAATGGCAGGTTGGCAAGGATGCTGTTATTAGAAGGCAGCCATCTGCAGTCTTGGACAGGGAACTGGAAACCCGGAAACTTCCGCAGCCTTCTCCAGAGGAGCTTCTGCTTTACTATAAAGACCCACAGGGTGAAATTCAAGGCCCGTTTGCTGGGATTGATATTATTGGATGGTTTGAGGCTGGATACTTTGGCATAGATTTGCTAGTTCGCCTTGCAAATGCGCCACATGACTCACCATTTTCTTTACTTGGTGGTGTTATGCCACACTTACGAGCAAAAGCCCGACCTCCTCCTGGATTTAATGCACCAAAACAGAATGAAGTTGTGGATGGAGCTAGTAGGTCAAACATCAGTGCCCTTGGAAAGCTTCACACAAGCTCTAGTGAGATTGAAATGATGAAGGCTGAACAAAAATATGCATATGGTTCAACAACCGAAGCTGAAAATAGGTTTTTGGAGTCCTTGATGTCACGAAATATGAGTAGTACGAGCACAGCCTCGCTTGAGAAGTTTGCCTCTGAAGGTTTTTATTTTTTATTTTTTTAATGGGTTTAAAAATCCCTTATTTGGTTTTAAAGCATAATTGTTTCAGCTCTATTATTTGTGCCTCCCTTGTTCCCATTTCAATTTAGGTACTATGATTTCGAGTGGCTCTCTTGATTTGACTTCAATAACTGTATCCTTGTTGCAGCCATGCAGGGATTTGTAGGGAACAATGCTAGTACTATGCCCCCCTTGGGAGTGGAAAGCTCTGACAACCTATACCTCTTGGCCCAACGAATGGCACTTGAACGACAGAGGTCACTGCCAAACAGTTACCCATATTGGTCTGGGAGAGATGCATCATCAATGATTCCTAATTCGGATATTGTCCAGGATTCCACAACTTCACACGCAAAACTTCTGGCTTCAATGGGTGATAATTCTTGCCAGCAGCCTCATTCGCAGAATCTGATGTCTATCCTTCAAGGCTTAACTGACAGGTCTACCTCTACATTTAACAATGGAGTTGGTGCCCGGTCAACTTTCCCTGTCCAGGGGGGATTAGACCCACTTCAGGAAAAGCTGGACTTGCATCAGGCTCAGAATTTACCCCCTCAAACTGCATTTGGGATCCAGCAACAGAGGCTGCAATCGCAGAATGCACCCACTTTAACAAGTTTACTGTCTCAAAATTTTGATAATTCCTTAGGCGATTTAACCCTTGAGAAGTTACTCTCTTCTGGTCTCTCTCAAGATCCACAATTTTTAAGTTTGTTGCAACAGCAATATTTTATGCAATTACATTCACAGCCACAAGTTCCATCTCAGCAAATGTCGGCGTTGGATAAGCTATTGCTGCTTAAGCAGCAGCAGAAACAGGAAGAGCAACAACAATTGTTGCGACAACAGCAGCAATTGCTCTCTCAAGTGCTATCTGATCATCACCCTAACCACCGGATGAGCGAGCAACCTTATGGACAATTACCGGTTTCTGTATTGCCATCAGGGAATGCTTCTGCAGATCATCCGAGGTTTCACCTGGCACCACATGAGTTATATCAAATGGGTTCCCAAATTCCAGTTCCAAAATTGTCAGATGAACGCACTTCTAACTTTCTTAATGTTAATTTACCTCCCAATGCTTCCCAGGATGCAAGTCATATTGTTGGTTCTGAAGCCTCTTCTATGCATTTACAGAGTCAAACACCTCAAAAAAGTTGGGTTGGTACTCTGCCGGATGAAATTGATGACATGCAAAAAAAGAACTCACTGACATCAAGCATGATTGATAGCTTGCCCCAGTTGGAGTTGGTTGACAAATCTCCGGTGGTGCAGGTTTCAAAAGACATTTTGAGAATAAATGATCCTGTCACAGTTTCAACCTCTGAGGTTACTGTGGAGTCCGTGCCTTTAGAACATCCTGGAAAATCTGTTGAAGTAGAATCTGCAATTAATTATGAGAATGAAGTTTCAGTGCCCGAGCAAGTAAATGAAATGATGGTTCCATCTGGGGGAGATCTTAAGGAAGCACACGATGAAAAGGGACAGCATGATGAAGAGCCCTCCACAGTGATGGATATTAGAAGTGTTGAAGCTCGTGATATAAAAAAGCCTTCTGAGAAGAAGTCCAGGAAGCAAAGGTCTTCCAAGGCACAATCTTCTGACCAGGTGAGGGGAGTTTGTAAAACACCGTTCTCCCAACAATCAAAGATATCTGAAACTGACATTCATAATGTTTCTGATGTGAAGAATGAGACACATATTGCTTCAGGAGAAATATTTCCCAGAATGTCTCTACAGGAAACTAGAGAACACAAATCTGAAGTTCCTAAAGTTGACACAGTGGATGCTGAACAAGCAAAGAGCTCATTGCCTGCAGGTGCACTCAGGGATGGTGGTGATTCTATGGATGCAAAGGGTGAATCCAGACTGGTTGGCCCTTCACAGCTTAATGCTCAAGAACAAACTGGACAACGGGCTTGGAAGCCTGCCCCCGGTTTCAAGCCAAAATCACTACTGGAAATTCAACAAGAAGAGCAGAGAAAAGCACAAACAGAAAAGGGGCATTCTGAGATCCCAGCATCCTTTACCTCCACTAGCGTCTCTACTCCTTGGGCTGAGGTTGTTGCCAATTCTGATCTTAAAACAGATTCAGATGAATTAAATCTTGCAGAACCAGAAAATCGCATAAATCAAAAGAGCAAGAAGAGCCAATTACATGACCTTTTGGCAGAAGTTTCAGCGAAGTATAATGAAAGAGATGTTGAGGTTCTGGACAGTAACCCCCTACCGATCACAACCTCCCAACTGGATTCAATTGACGATGACAACTTTATTGAGCTTAAAGACACTAAAAAGAATCGAAAAAAGTCTGCAAAATCCAAGGGTGTTGGAACAAAGGCCTCAGTGCCTCCTGCTTCAGTAGTTGGATCAAGTCCTAATGAGAAAGGCAAGGTTACGCGCCAAATACAGCAGGAGAAGGAACTCTTGCCTGCAATACCTTCTGGTCCATCCTTAGGAGATTTTGTTCTTTGGAAAGGGGAATCCACAAACCCTTCCCCAGCTCCAGCATGGTCCACCGACTCTGGGAAACTTCCAAAGCCGACATCATTGAGGGACATCCTAAAGGAACAGGAAACAAAGGTTTCGTCTGCCCACCACCAAAACCCAATTCCAACATCTCAGAAGTCCCAGCCAAATCAGCCCACTCGAGGAAATGGTCCTTCTTGGTCGCTATCTGCAACATCCCCAGCTAAGGCTGCATCTCCCATACAGATTCTTTCCAATGCTTCTGCTCAATCAAGACCCAAAGGCGATGATGATCTATTCTGGGGTCCTTTAGATCCACCAAAACAAGAAGTCAAACAGTATGACATTTTCTCTTTCTTTTATATACTGTGTTTCACACATCTGGTTATGCTTATTTCTATGGTTTGCTTCAGCATTGTTACTTTTCTCATACTAAGATTGTTGCTTTTCTCATACTAAGATTGTTACTTTTAGGATTAATTAGATCAACTATTGTGCTGAATAAGTTGTCTGACCTTATTTTAATTGTTGATAAAATTTATTACTTCTAGGATAAAGAATAACATTGATAAAATTCGTTGAGACTGTTTGGGCATGTATGACACGATCAATATATTCGAGTTATGGAAAGTGATACTATCCAAGAGTAATGCTCTTGGTTTGAGATTATAAAAAATGCATGATTCATTGTGGTTTATCCAGAATTATAGCCCCTGATAGTGTGGAATGAAGGAAGAGGTTCCATGAAGCCGCAAGTATTGTGAAAAACACAAAGTGGAGATGGTGATTGTTCATTAGATTCCTGTCTCTTCCAAAGAAAAGGAAAAATACTCATGACAATCAGAGAATTAGGAAACCAACTTGAATTATTTATGGGGAATAAAGCCTAAGCTCCTTGATGGGGTGTACAGTGAGATTAAGTCTTGTGCTTGCTGTTGTTGCTGTACCTTGAGCTTCGTTTGTCTTTTTCTTGGATTTTCTTCTTTGAAAGTTATTGCGGCATGTGCTCTTGTATGTTTCTCCTTGGTCATGTCTATCCATTGTTGTTCACAGCTTATATCACAACTAAAATACCCAAGTAGTGTGATCTTGTTTAATGCATTGTTTTTTAATTAAGTAGTTCTAGCATGTCTCAGACTTGTTTTTTTTGGTACAAGAGTAAGAATTTTGTTTCACGAACAAATTGTTGTGTGATTAAGAATTTGAAAAGTAAAATTAAGTGCATCTATTCTGCAAGCAGGTCAGATTTTCCTCTTTTTGGCAGCCAGGGCAGTTGGGGAATCAAAAACACTCCGAGCAAAGGGAATTCTGGAGGAATGTTTAGCAGGCAAAAATCTATGGGTAGTAAACCTGGTGAACAATCCCTATCATTGTCTCCTGCCACTTCCCATTTGTCCCTGAAAGGGAAGAAGGATGCTGCGAATAAATATTCAGGTAAGCCATTATGATTGGCATGTGATATAACTTTATGAGATAACTGACTTTTTCTTCCCCTATCGTTGCAGAGGCCATGGACTTTAGAGATTGGTGTGAGAGTGAGTCTGTGAGGCTTATAGGAACCAAAGGTGAATCTGTTGCTATTCCTGTCCACGTTATTCTTCTGCACTTTTATCCATTGCACCACCCCCTGCCTCTACCCTCCAAACAAAAAGAGGAGGGGAGAACTTAAAAAAAGAAAAAAATTGATGAAGATTTTGTTGGGAATTCAGGATTTGGTTTTAGTAGTTACGAACTGAGAAGATATAGTCTCTGGTCTTCTGACTTTTGTTTTTTCATCTTTGATAGATACAAGTTTCCTGGAATTCTGTTTAAAGCAATCCAGGTCTGAGGCTGAGATACTTCTGATAGAAAACCTTGATGCATATGATCCTGACCATGAATTCATTGACAAGTTCCTCAACTACAAGGAGTTGCTACCTGCAGATGTCCTTGAAATTGCCTTTCAAAGTCGGAATGATCGCAAGGCTGCTGAGATTGGTGGCAGAGATATGAATTCTGACAATGCAGGTGTCGGGGACTCTGAGCAAAACAATGCAATGGTTGCTGACGGATCCAAGGGTGGTGGGGGAGGGAAGAAGAAGGGCAAAAAAGGAAAAAAGGTGAACCCATCAGTTCTGGGATTTAATGTCGTCAGCAATAGGATCATGATGGGAGAAATTCAGACCGTGGAAGATTAGGAAGGTTCGCAGTTGTCCTGTATATACATTTGTCTTTTGAAACCTCTGTAAATGGTTTTCATCTAGGAATTTTTGTTTTCCTCCAAGCAGCAGCAGCAGCAGCATCACTAATTTATCTGCTCGAGCAATTTTGTGATATATTGTCGAATACTAGAGAGCCCCCCATTTCTTGTTTTTGTTAGAACTTACATAGCTTTCCATCTTGAGAGATTATTCCCTTCTACCCTTCACTTACTAGTAGAACACCCTGGGTTTCAGTGTTGAATTTGATAGAACTTGTCATAGTGACTGGATCGAAATTTCCAAAAATTTGGACCTCTGATTTTGTGCTTGTTCATCATAGTTTCACCGTATAATTTCATAAATATTCAGCCTGAAATGCGGTGGAAGAGTGACTACCGAAATCCCGTGCTCTGGAAGTTTGTCAATCCAATTCCTGTTATTTCCCCAATGGACGTGCCAGGTACTTGAGCAACATGTTGTGAAAGTTTGGTAGATTTCCGGGTCGCTGGCGTTTGTACCAGCTTGTATAACGAGCTTATACAATTAATAATTGCATATAGTGTAATGCCCTTTGTCTTGTGGGTGCAACACTTAAAAGCTTGAGGCATCCGATAACTTGTTACACCCTTGATTTTGGCATCGGATTGTTCAAACCCCTTGAATCATCAAAGTGTGAAACAAAAATGTTGTTGTAAAGTATTATGTACACATTAAATATTATTCGGAGAAAATATCGAAGAGTCTTCTTTCAGCTTACTCTTCATTTCATATCGGATATTCATACACAATTATTCAAAGTTGCAAACCAAATTTTGATTGTTCTAGGCCCCCCCTTAGGATAAAAATGTAGTTTATACATTTCGTCCAAGATTTTTTCAACTCTGGATCGTTAAAAAGTATTTTAGCTTGACAAAAGAGGAAAGTGGCTGTGGGGCTAAGGGTTAAGTGAAAGCAATGACTTTGGTTATATATAGTTACTGGATTGGACTACAATCGATTCACCCAAAGAAAACCACCACCGGTTGCTCCATGTGGCGGCTATTCATCATCTCACGCCCCAAATTTCAGGATCAAATTACTACACTGGCAATGGTAAATCCTAATCCTAACCCCCTCAGTGACAACGTAAGTAGACGCATGAGCTGTGATCTAAGACATTAATTGGGAAGTGGAGATCTGTGAAGTTTGTGAGGAATGTAAACAAACAAAGTTCTAGCAACATACTGCCAGAGTGAACCATAGTGTCTCGTTATATTATAATGATGATTAGAATACACTACACTTGTGCAGCTCAAACCATAAAAGAGTGCCAAAATACACTCACTATACAGTGGCCAATCCAATCCATATTCAGATTGTCTGAAGAACTCTTTCGAAACAGCTTATTTTTCACCTCAGTAACTTAATATGTGGATTCTATCTATGTAACTTTTCTTTTATGGCACCGAAAAAACAGAATATGCCCCTGCCGCTTGCCTTCTGCTTTGAGGCAGGAAATAAGAAAACCTTGATGAAGACCGGGCAGCAATTTCGCGCACTCATCCAGCTTTCAACTAGTTAGTTCCAAGTGTAGTGGCCATCTTCTTGTCTTTCTCAGTCTGGGTATCAATATTTCTCCTCTTTTTCGCATTCTGGGAAGCACAAAAACTGTTTGATGGCATTTTTTTGGATACTTCATGATCAGATCAGCAGTTATGGTCATTTCCCATGCTTTGTAGTAGTTTGTTGTAACCCAAGAGAAATTGTTTGTTTCAGATGCACCTCCTTGTCTGTATAATTAAGTAATTACGAATAAAAACCTAGAATTTGAATTCTTGCATTTACGTGTATACTTCCCCAGTTGTACACATGTCAAGTGATCCTTTCTTGTAAACTGGAGGACTAAGGAAAACATGACTAACCAGTCCCAGGCTTAACAGTACTCCTTATCTCAGTTTGTATCCTTAATGCTTGTTCTCACATGGTTGATGAGTATGCAAAACACAAGCTTAATATCCCGAAAGATACCAAACACTGTACCTATTCAATTCAAATACACACTTACAATCAAAGCAATATAAACTCAAATTTGATAAGGTAGCAGCAACACAGACAGAAGAAACCCAAGTACCTAGTAACTGAGGCTTGTTAAGTGGAGAATATGGCAACTGAGATGAAGAACTACAAGATTGGCCACAACACTACACCCAACAACAGAGTGTACTGTGTTAATTACAGCCGGGCACCCTGCAAACTCCCATTGCTCACGGTGGTCTGGCCTCGCAAGGTGGACCCGAACCTAATTGATTTTATAAATGGTGATCCCAAGTATCGTATCACAGCAAGGATACTGAGAGCTCTCGCTTCCAAGCCCAGAACTTGTAGCGGACCTTCCCCACCCAATACGAATCCTCCATCGGAGGCGTGGGAGAGCTCTCGCTTCCAAGCCGCCGCCGAGGCCGGTGAACATGGACCAGAATAAAAAAAAAATGTATTAATAGTTTTATTATTATTAAGTGGGTGGGTTCATTCATTCTTATGGTTATGACAGCAGGCTAGCGTTTGCTTGCTACCAATGGCGATCCTTTGACCATTTCATTTCAACACTCTTTTATTCAAAAACTTAGTAATATTTTAAATATTATTATTATTTGTTATTGCTACAGTGTTAAATAATGTCTACTATTAAAATGTTATCTAGGGGACATGGCATTTATATAATATTTTTATATTAATTAGATATATAATTTGTTTATACAAAAAAATATCTTTTTTCTTTTTTTTTTAAGTTGGTGGAAACGCCGTCGGTGGTCAATGAGATGCAAAAGCATTAACGTTGTGCCGGCGTACCCAATCCCACCTCCTCCACCTCTGCTTATTAATAATCATCAACCCCAACCCCAACCCCAACCCAACCCAATAATTCTCTCTCTCTCTCTCTCTCTCTCTCTCTCGCTCTCGCTCTCTCTGTGTACTGTTTTGAAGCTCCCCACGGCCACAGCAGCACAGTGGTGAAATGAAGAACGAAGAGAAGGCACAGACCACAACGACGGCCTCGCCGGCGGCTTGGAAGCGAGCGCTCTCCGACGGCTCCGGTGGAGGATTCGTATTGGGGAAGGTCCGGTACAAGTTCTGGGCCTTGTCGGCCATACTGTTGCTTGCTTTCTGGTCCATGTTCACCGGCAGTGTCACTCTCAAATGGTCCGCCGGTAAACTTGGCTCTCTCTCCGACGACGACTTCGATTCCCCGATCCACCGCGATCTCGACATCCTGGTCTCTCTCTCTCTCTCTCTCTCTCTATATATATATATGTGTGTGTGTGTGTGTGTGTGTGTGTATCTTCACATCTATATTTTGTTATGGCGGTTTGGATAAATTCAGTTGTGTACTACTCTCCTACAAGATTTGGAGAGCTGTGTACTAAGTTTGGTTGATTCTCGATCTTACTTTTTCAAATTCAAATTGATTGGTAACTGAGATTTCCTTTGAACTGAGTTTTCAATTCAACTACTTTTCCAGTTCTTAATCTTAAAGGTAGTATTTCCTCATCCCTGTGATGTGAGCATACTGTGATTGAAAGCTTAAGATACTGAAATCAAACGTGAAGACAACTTCAATTAGAAACAAAATTAGATGATTTTGGAACCCTTCCCCGATCAGCTGGTTTTACTTCTACTAAGAACTAGGGATTTGATGAGGCGTGTTGAATCTCTATTGGCAGGAATTACAAGAGCGGGAGAAGTTAGTGAAGCACATGTGGAACGTTTACACGCATAGTACTACCATCCGATTGCCCAGCTTTTGGCTGGAGGCTTTCGAGGCTGCCTACGAAGACTTGACCAGTGATGTCCCCGCCGTCCGTGACGCCGCCATTTCGGAGATTGCCAAGATGAGCTTCAGGTCCTTCCATTTCGAACCGCCTCCCGTTCAATCAACGGTTAGTTCCACTACCTTATTGACTTCAATTCCTCAATCTTTTGCCTACTTTTCAGTTATCCTTATGGCTTTATGATTTAATGAGCATTGAGGGTGTATTAACCTATCCAGATATTTGATTATGGTTTGGTGGAGTTAAGTTCCCTGTCATGATCTTTTGCAAATTCTCGTCTTTGGCCTTTTGAGGGTCAGATTCAGATTTTGTAGTTTTACAATCAGTCAGAACAAACTGCCATGGTGGTGAACATGTAAAGTGGCAGTTCCAACTTGATTATGGCTTTGCTGAACTAGAGTAATATCTCATTTCTGATCCTTTTGCAATTTCTGATATTTGGCCTTCTGAAGATGGGTTCTGATTTTTTGGTTTTACAATCAGCCACAACTATACTGCCATGTTGGTATATACATGTGCAGTGGTAGTTCAGACTTGATTTCAACATTTATTGTTGAACAACCTCCTCCCCTTTCCACTCAGAGATTAGAAGAAAGGTGGGGGTGGGGTTACTCCATGTATATAGCGAGTCAAAGAATGCACACTATCTTTTGTCTTTTGTCTGTTCTGTAGGTTGTGACATAAGTCCTTGTTAGTCTATAGTAGTTTGTGTATTTATTTCTGTTGGTATTCCGTGCACATGAAATTTGTTTTAAGTCATTAATATCCGATATTGTTAAGGTATAACTTCTTTGGTACTTTGATGATTTTTGTCTTATATGGCCATTAATAATGACATCATATTGTGAACTTAAGGCTTGATATATTGTTATGTTTTTGTTTAGGCTAAGCTATTAATAAAAAAGAAAAAAAAACAATTATATGTGGGAAAATTCATTACTGGTAATGTGGAGTTCCTTAAAAGCAATATAAGAAATTATTCACAGGCAATCAACTTCATTTTCTCAGTATCCTTGTGGGTTGTTGTGATACTTGGATCACCATTTATAAAATCAATTAGGTTTAAGTCCACCTTGTGAGACCAGACCACTGTGAGAAATGGGAGTTTGGAGGATGTGGCTTACTTGCCAGGTTGTAATTGACACTGTACACTGTTGTTGGGTGTAGTGTTGTGGCCAATCTTGTAGTTCTTCATCTCAGTTGCCATATTCTCCACCTAACAAGCCTCAGTTACTAGGTACTTGGGTTCTTCTGTCTGAGTTGCTGCTACCTTATCAAATTTGAGTTTATATTGCTTTGATTGTAAGTGCGTATTTGAATTGAATAGGTACAGTGTTTGGTAACCCTTGGCCATCTTTTGGCGAACTTTTGGGATAATAAGCTTGTGTTTTGCATACTCATCAACCATGTGAGAACAAGCATTAAGGATACAAACTGAGATAAGGAGTGTTAAGCTTGGGACTGGTCAGTCATGTTTTCCTTATTTCTCCAGTTTACAAGGAAGGATCACTTGACACGTGTACAACTGGGGAAGTATACACGTAAATGCAAGAATTCAAATTCTAGGTTTTTATTCTTAATTACTTAATTACAGACAAAGAGGTGCATCTAACAATTTCTCCTGGGTTACAACAAACTACTACAAAGCATGGGAAATGACTATAACTGCTGATCTGATCATGAAGTATCCAAAAAAATGCCATCTAACAGTTTTTGTGCTTCCCAGAATGCGAAAAAGAGGAGAAATATTGATACCTGGACTGAGAAAGACAAGAAGATGGCCACTACACTTGGAACTAACTAGTTGAAAGCTGGATGAGTGCGCGAAATTGCTGCCTGGTATTCATCAAGGTTTTCTTATTTCCTGCCTCAAAGCAGAAGGCAAGCGGCAGGGGCATATACTGTTTTTTCGGTGCCATAAAAGAAAAGTTACATAGAATCCACATATTAAGTTACTGAGGTGAAAAATAAGCTGTTTCGAAAGAGTTCTTCAGACAATCTAAATATGGATTGGATTGGCCACTGTATAGCGAGTGTATTTTGGCACTCTTTTATGCTTTGAGCTACGCTAGTGTAGTGTATTCTAATCATCATTAATAATATAACGGGACATTATGGTTCATTCTTGCAGTATATTGCTAGAACTTTGTTTGTTTACATTCCTCACAAACTTCACAGATCTCCACTTTCCAATTTATGTCTTAGATCAGAGGTCATGCGTCTACTTTCGTTGTCACTGAGGGGGTTAG
The DNA here is from genome assembly GCA_036245055.1 of Diospyros kaki. NCBI lineage: Eukaryota > Viridiplantae > Streptophyta > Magnoliopsida > Ericales > Ebenaceae > Diospyros > Diospyros kaki. Next base: position 46,689,461 of record BSEG01000005.1, read on the forward strand.
GATTAGGATTTACCATTGCCAGTGTAGTAATATGGATTGGATTTACCATTACCAATGCATTAATATTGTGTGTTTTTTTTTTATCTTATTTACAGAATATTAGTCTTCAAACCAAATAAAAAATTCAAATTTTTAAAATACCCAGATTAAATTGAACTGAAGATAAAAAAATTGAATTAAATTAATTTAATTTAAATTTAAAATTTTAACAGATATCTATTAACTGTTAATTGATATCTGTTAATCCATATATCAACAATGCCATGACTGTTGCTGCAACTGCTTTACTCTTTTTTCTGTACATGGTCGCCATCTAGTTCTTTTCCTCTCCCCTCAACGTAAAAACACACAATACATATATAATAATACATATATACACAATAGAAAAAGAATAAGAAAGACTCGCATATCTTGAACTCAATCATTAAACGTGAACAATATATATACATATATTTAGGTTACAGAGAATGGTTAAAGAAAAAAAATTATAGGTGAATATATATATATATATATATACTTTATATATAGAGTAATAGAGAGAGAAGGAAAAACTTATTAAAAAAGAAGAAGAAAGAATATGGAGAGAGAGTTAACTGAAAAGCGAAGATATTTTTGTCTAATATATATTCAAAAGTTCTAATTTTGCAAAGATTTTTAAATTATCTTATTTTTGCAAAGTTTCATAGCGAGGGTCCTATTTTTCCAAATTTTCCGACTTCATATTTGTGTTCTCTAGTTTCCCATGGAGACATTCTGGGAAATATTTCTCCTGAAGTAGTATGTGTCTCATTCTTCACATCACAAATATTATGAATGTCAGTTTTAGATGTCTATTTTCTTATTTTTAGATTACGCTTATCACTTGTACTCCCGTTATTTGGCCTTATAATTTCAACAAGAGAGATAAATTAAGGGATTCAACAGGCAAGTTTTGACCCCTACCATAATCATAAACGTGAGAGTAACAAATATTTTTCATTATCAAAATTACTCCTTACTTACTAAACTATCTTCTAAACAAAACTCGAACACAGAACTTAAAAGTCTAACATCCCAACAAATTCTTTCATTGCCAATTTATCTACGCCTTGAGAGCAATTTCAGATGTCTTTGATTGTTCGGAGAAGGGTCTTTTAGAAACTCCCTCACCTGGTCAGAAGATTGTGCCTTTGGAAGACCTTTGCTTCCTGGACTTCTTCTCAGAAGAAGGCTTTTTATATCCAACCACCCGTCGACTAGCTACATAACATTGGATGTCACCTTTCTTAATAGTGTTTTTTAGTACATTTTTTTTCTTCTCCTCCTTATATCCTCGTGACTCACAAGATTTTATGTACAGTTTTTTATTTAAGAGCTTTCTACTGCGTTTGTTTTTTGAATATTTATTGTGATGCAAAATTCGTTTTTAATTTAATTCTTATATTTTAATCTTTTTTTTATCATAATTCATTGTTTTAATTAGACATTTTTATGTAAATTTAATCTTTATATCTTTATGTATAAAAAAAATTAAATCTTATACATAAAAATATAAAAAAATAAATTAATTTAAAAATATAAATATAAAACATAATTTGAACAATAAAAAATTCAAACTACCACCCAAAACAAAATATCAAAATACACAAGCCTAATTAAAATATCAAAAAATTTGACTGATCTCAAGAAAAATAAAAATACACAGAAAAAAATATAAATTTAAACAAGTTACAAACGAATCTGAGGATCAAGCTTATGGGATAGCTGACTCAGAATGTCTACTTTTTAAAATTATTTTGTTAAAAAGAAATAAATAGTCAAAGACAAAAAAAACGCGTCGGGAAAAAGCAACTAACTGCAGAGACTCTGCGCAAAATGGGCCTACGTGAGCAAGCGTCAGGCTGTCGTGGGATGCTTCTTGTCCATTCCGACCAACTTCGCAATTTTTAGTAATTTTAACAAAAGAAAAAATTAGCCCCTTTAAAAAATGGAAAATGCTATTTGTACAGAAAAAATTTTACAGAAAACTTACAGAAATGATATATCGCGATATATCATGATATATTGACATCAAAATATCGCGATATTTCACGATATTTTGATCTGTTCATCCCCTTCTTCTTCTCCCCCTTCCCTTGCCGCTGCAACTCGCCTCCGCCTGCTCTCGCCGCCGCCTCGCCTCGCCGCGCCGCGCCACCGCCTCGCCTCGCCGCACCACCGCCTTGCCTCGCCGCTGCAACCTCCGCCGCCTCGCCCCGTCGCCTCTGCTGCCTCGCCCCGTCGCCTCTGCCGCCTCATCGCGGCGCCTCAGCTGCCTCGCCGCCTTGCCTCGCTGCGCCTCGCCTCGCCGCGCCTCTGCCGTGCCTCGCCTCGCCTTGCCGCTGCCGCGCCTCGCCTCGCCGCTGCCGCTGCCGCCGGGGCCGATGGTGTGAGAGGGAGAGTGAGAGAGAGAGAGAGAAAAGGGGAGAGAGATGATATTGGGTATTTAGGTCATTTAGGTCATTTATTGCAAGGATAAAATGGGAATTTTATTACTTCTGTAAGCTTTCTGTACAAAATTTTCTGTACAAATAGCATGACCCTTAAAAAATATGGGAAATTTAGCGAGTTAGTCGCCCGACCCGTTTGACAACGCCAGCCAACACTGTTACGAAGAACTCTTCTTGATTGCAAAAAGCTAAACAAGTCGCCCATCTTCAAGAACAAAGTCTTTGGGCTTCTCTTTGTTATTTTCGATCTATTTTAAGTTTTTAATTTTTTTAAAATACTAAAAACGTATTTATTTTATTATTTTTAAAAATAAAAAAAATCTAAAACAACATCTTATTATTTTAGATGTTTTCAGTAAAAATCCACCCAAAACACCAAAACGCATCCCTTCCTCCCTACCCATCGACTTCAGAGAGCCACATCTCTCTTCTCTCTCTTCTCTTCTCCCATTTCTCCTCTCTTTTCTTCTAATCATCTATTGTCACCCCCATCACCATATCCGCCATCAACCGCTTCCGCCACTACCACTATAACCACAATCGTCGATCGCCCCCTATTACAAACCCTTACATCGCATCTACTGTTGATCGCCCCTAGTCTCTCTTCTCTTCTAGCCTGCCATCGCCATCATCGTCTTCGACAACTTCCACAATCACTGTCGCAAACTTTTGCATTGCGTCTGTCTTCAACTGCCCTACGTCTTCTCTCCTTTCTTCTCTTTTGGCTTGCCACAACCATTGCTATCGTTATCGCCATCACCGCTATCGATCACTTTCACCACCACCACCGTCGTCAACTGCCCTCCTCGCAAACCCTTACAAGTCATCCGACTGCACCGCCGCCTACCATTCGACATCACTGCCCCCATCACAAACCCTTCTACAACTTGATTTTCTTTGTTTTGTTTTATTTTATTTTTTTATTTTATTTTATTTAAATATTAAACTAAATATGTAATATAATTTTTTTATATTAATTTTTTAAAAAATATTTTTAAGATTTTAGATTATACCTATAATAAATTAATATTATGTTATTTTATAATTTTAGTCATTATTAATTAATGTTTAAAGTATGTTATTAAATTTTAATGTTTATAGTCTAATATTTTTAAAAAATTTAATTTGTTGTCATTATTAGTTACTCTTGTATTATAGTTTAAAGTGTTTGAATTAAATTTATGATTTATTAATAAATATTTATAATTTATTTTAAATCAAATTTATTAAATAAAATATTATAAAAATAATTTTTTAAAATTACAAAATAAACACATTTTCTAATTTTCTATTTTAAAAAATATTTTTTTAAAATAATAGAAAGAACACGTTTTTAAAAACTTCAAAATAAATACTCAAAACACTACTAAAAATGAATTCAAAACTCAAAATCGAAACACAAAGAGCGCACCACATTCGCTTCCAAAACCATTATGTTTCAACCGAAACATACACTACTACATATTTGTTATAAAGACATTAATAAAAAAATACTGAATGACCAAATTTTTAATAAACTAAACTTGTTTCTAAAATTAAACTAGATCAACAAAATAAATACTAAAACCAAAAAACTCAAAAAAAAATCTAACTGACTAAAAAATAAAAAGGAAAACTAAAAAATTAATAAAAAAAAAGTTGCCCTTATTATTTCGATCATTTAGGATTTAAAGTTTATTGTTTCAGCTCTTTCGGTATATTTTTAATATAGAGATTGAAATAACTAAAATAGTCAAATTTAAAAAAATAAATGAATTGAAATACAAATGAACCGAAGCAAACCACCAATTTTGGTCCTGAATTGAAATAGTGACAAATCGAGACAACTGACCCTCTCAGGCTTCAAGCAAGGTCAAGGTTTTGCAGAAAGATAATTCAGGACCAGTAATCGATGGGTTTCAGCTTGGTTTCCAATCCCATTGTGCTCAGAAGATGCACAACAAATCATAGACATCTCATATGTCCAGACATAATTTAGCTACTTCATCATGGCAAGAAGGTATTGTCGGGCAATACAAGGATATGATAAACATACAACCCATTGCCAAGCAAAACTAAAGATACTTGCCCATAAAAATAATTAATTCAATGTAAGAAAGAAAAATCAGAGAAAATCTGCTTTTAATAACTACTTTGTGATGCATAATCTCAGAAGCATTCCAAGCATGGAAAATCGGCAGACAATCAACACGGCATCAGGTTCTGACCGCCCGTCTGCTTTTTCTCATCATTGAACGATGCAATCGAATTGTAAAAACCACAAACTTCAATAATACTAGCTTATCAGTATGCATTTCGAATGGAAAATCCCACCAAATGAGTCGGATTACTGTTTTAAGTTATCAAGATGTGGATCACATAAAAGTAAGATACAGATCATGTTTTCGATCCAAAATTGGCAATCAAGATGAACAAGAAAATGAAAGAAATACCAGAAAAACCCACATACTACCTACCCCAAATATCGTAATATAAAAACATTCAGCAGATCGAAAAACCAAGAAATCAGCAAACAGCAAATTCTGAAAGCAACAAAATAAAAGGACAACGAAAAACGTAGAAGTTAGCGTGTAAAAATGGTCGGTAATGGCATCAGACAATAAGCGGAGTTTTAATCAACACAATATTTCAGTGTGTAGGATAAGATGATATTGCATCATTTGCCAATATCTGAGGAACCAAAACAAAGAGCGACAGAATCAGAGAAAATCCTATAAAAGAGTAAAAACTAAGAAGATCATGGAGTACCGTGTGAAAATGATCGGTAATGGCTTCAGACAATAAGCGGAGTTGTAATCAACACAATGTTTCAGTGTGTAGGATAAGATGATATTGCATCATTTGCCGATTTCTGAAGAATCAAACAAAGAAGGGATGAAATCAGAGAAAATGAAGAGTGAGTGTCGGTAGGTCCATTTGACCCCAAGGCAATTGTATAGATAAATGCTATGGGCTGGTAAGCCAACCATACCGATTTCTGCATCCGTTATATCTCCTCGCAACGTAAATTTGCAGGACGAGGAGAGGGTAAACAGATGCATGAACGAAAACACGAGGAGACTCAATACTCAAAACCTTACTTCGTTAACCTGAGAAAACTTAATTGCCATAATCAATCACACGAGCTTTGACGCAGAGCAACCAGCAAAAGAGAAGAATCGAACCATCGCAGGGAGAAGACCCATTCAGAGATGGGAAGATGGGAATGACGACGGCTAGCAACAGCGTTTAAATAAGGGTTCCGGGTAGCAATTAGGGTTTTACGGCCGCCCTCTGGACTGGGCTGTTACTGTAAGCTGCCCGATTCATTTTGGGCCAACGGCCTCAAATCAGGAGCCCGGCCTCTGGGCTGCAGCATTGTTTCTCGTTAGAATTGCTTCAAATAATGGTAAATTAAATCCATTTTATTCTCTTAGAAAGAGAAAATCATTTTTATTTGGTTCCTTTCAAATTTTGTTATATGTTTTATGTGATTCATAAATTTAATTCATTGTTTTGATCGATTTTTTATTTTTATTTTCAAAATTTTGTAAAAAAAATAGAAAATTCTGTTCCATTATCTATTTTTATTTTTAAATATTTTAAAATTTTTAAACAGGCAAAACAATGATTTTCATTTTTATTTTTCATTCACTTAATGTTCCACTCACATTGATTTTTGACAACCCCACTTATATGCTCCTCACTTAAGATGCTAAACAAACTAATTTACTACAACCATTGTTAATTTGTAGATCGACAAGTGAAAATAATATAAGAGCATGTAACTTTAAAAATTGACAATCTTATCAAATAATATACTTATTTAAAAACTAAAACAGATAAAATTAAGATTGGCAATGGGTGAGGGCGATCTGAGTTACTCTATCCTTGATTTTGAACTCTAATATCTCGTCTTGTATCTTAACAGGGTCACGCAACTCGAATCTCTTATTTCATAAAATTTGACAAAGATAGAATGGGACTTCTCGTATCTCAAATCTATATATTCATACATAATAGATAATAATTTTTTTATATATTTTCTATACTTAGTAGTATAGATAATATATTTGTATATAAAAATTAGTAGAATATATAATATCTTTGTAGATAAAGAGAGAGGGCAAATTAGGACGTGGGGCAAATACGTTAAATACCATTTCAACCAGTGGTGTATTTAAGAAGGTTCCCTTAGAGCCCGCATGGGCAGGTCAACTGGTCGTAGAAGATAAAGTTTGGGACAAAGACCAAGAATCGAGTCTCACCAGCGGCAATGTGAGAACAATCTCTCAAAATGAGAGGGGCTCCTTGTACGCAGTAAGCACTGATCTAGTCTTTGTGTTCAACTAAGTCACTATAATTAACCCTTTCACATTCTATCAGATCGGGTGTGAGAGTGTCTATGATGAGTGATTCACCTTTTGGGACAAGAAGGTTCCTTTAGAATTGATTTCATACTGGCCCCTCTTTAGTTCGTCCCTGATTCCAACTCCGACCATGATTAAACTTGATCGAGGATTTCTCTAACCTGACTTAACCCCGGTAAGACAAAAGCCAAGAGTTTGAGTGAAATTTAAGTCTAAATAATTTGATGTCTTGATATATACAAAAGGAAAAAGAAGATAATAGGTGAAAGATTTTGCATAGGTGGTGAAGTAAGGATTCTAGCTCACGAGCTGCTCATCACTGTCTTGTTCTTTCTTAACATCGGCAGGAGGCAAGAAGCAATCCATGGTCAAGCCGCAAATGTTGAAATCGATCTCTTCAATCCGCCATGTCTCCTCGATCTTCGCCCTGTGCTTGAGCGTGTGGCCGTACCGGTAAATGGTCGCCGTCGTCTTGCCGCCGTGGGCTATATTCAGGCCTTCGATGCACCTGTAATCGTCGATAAGAGACTCCATGCTAGTCTCCCAGAACACGCTCTCGTCTCCCCTCGAAGCCTTCATTCTCACGAGCTTCGAATCCTCGAACTTCACCAATAGCCCCGTTCTCTGGCTGAAATGGCCCCAAATCTTGTGGTGCACGATCTCCGTGTGCGGAGTGCTCTGCGATTTCATGATTTCTGAGCTCGCGTCGAGCTTGAGCGTGAAGCAGGCTTCGTTGTTGATCGACTTCTCCCCTATGCACATCGCGTTCAAGAACAGGTTGGCTGTTGATCTTGGATCCAGGCCCTGTAGTACTAATTTAGGCTTTGTTTCGGGGAAGATTTTGTAATATAATTCAATCAAAACGAACGGAATGGGAAGTAGAGAGAATAGTTTTAACCCCATTTTATCCAATTTTATAGAGCATTGATGGCGGAAAGGGGGTTTAATTACCTGAAAGAAGCGGCGAAGAGGCCTGGGAGGGCCCTTGAAAGCCTGCGAAGGCTGGGATGAGGATTGGCTCCACGATACTTTGCCATCGCTGCCGGCGCTGACTTTGAAGCCGGAAACAACCAGCTCCAGGAACCACAGGTTGGGATTCTTCTGCCACAGCACAAACCCCCCCACTTCGCAGTTGCGCTTCGCGTTCGCGGTGTCCCCCGTTTGGTGGATGTCCGACGACACCATCTTCACCTGCCCCACAGCGTACATGCTGTTCACGGCGTCCAACGCCGCCTGTCCCCCCGTCGCCGCCGTATACTGTTGAACTATGTATTTCGCCGTCGAAGCTTCCTGCCGTACGCACGTAAAACGTATTGGATCGAAACATAGTGTGAATGAAAAATGGGGAGGTTTCATTAATCAATTAATTCGCTTACAATGGAGCCATCTTTGATGGGCAAAGTCATGGTGTGGCCGGTCTGGACCTGGAAGGGGATGAGCGGGGAGCCAATGAGCTTAAGCAACAGCATAAACTGGTCATTGTTGGAGCCGCCGGCGAGCGCGGTGGCCAACTTGCTGTCGGAGCGCTGTGCCTTCATCCAGGAACGCATGTTCTGCCACCGGAGCGCCGCGGTGTTGCCCATGTTGGTGAACATCTCCTCCGGAATGGGCACCTCCAGCACCGTGTCCAGCCCATCTTCTCTGTCGAAGTTTGGGCACAGTTTCCTCATCGATCGATCGATGGGAAGAAGACGAACAAGCAAAAAACAAGAAGCGATCGATGCTGCTCTGTTTCCTTTTCTAAATCTTTCCTCTTCTCTTCTTTTCTTCCGTAACTTTGGATCAATGGAGCAGAGATGCTGTCTGTTTCGATCGGATCATCGGCAAAATGGGGATTGCGAAGGGAATGATGAGAATGGGAATGAAAATGGGAATAGGAGTAGTTTTCTTGGCAAAGGTGATCCATGGCCGTAGCAGTCGTGTGGGCACGATTTTGGCGGGACATAGCCCGTTTATTTTGGGATGCGGTTCGAGGGGCAAATGAGGGCGTGACATGTGGCTACGCAGGGCTCCTTTCGGATTTTCCCGCATGGCTGTTTTGGGCATCTGTGAGGTGGCGAGATTCCATTGGGTAGCTGGGGGAGCAAACTGTGTGAGTTGACTCTGTCTTGAACGACAAGAAGGTCGCCCACAACACAATGCTCTTCTGTCTTGGTTGACTTCTCAACAGTGTCGTCTTTTAAATAACACAATATTGCTTAATTCTTAAAATTTGTTATTTGTATATTTTCATGTACACCCTGTTTGGTTTTGCGAATTCATTTCTAATTTTAAATTTTTATGTTTGTAACTAGAAAAATAAAAGGATTTCATTTTGGGAATTCGATTTCATGTAATTGAACATAAAAAAAAATCAAATTCTATCAAATATGTGAAATTTGCTAATGAATTGTACAAATTTAAACAAAAAATTCAATTAAATCTTATATCTTAAGTTATACTATACCAAAAGAATTCATTTGCAAGTGAATTCTATATAAAATTATTTTACAAATGAATTCCACAGTTCAAATTCATTCATCCCAAACATTGCCTTAAACATTTACTTCGATAAAATGTGATCTTCTTAATTTACTATTTTCCTCCTCGTGTTAATTCGAAATATCTAATTTGAAAAATTTTAGATATAAACTTGAGTATCTTGACTTGCATTATCTATATAAAAGTTAAGAGTTTTAACAAGTAAACCTAGTAACTTTAAGTATTTAATATTTTTTATAACATATTTACTTAATTAACTTAAGTGTTTGAGACTATCAAAATAATTACTTTTGCCTCTTGTTATAGATACTCGAATCAAGATAAGATTGTGATGAACAAATTTAAATACCATTATCACAATGTTTTTTCATAAATCTTCAATTATTTTTTTAAATTATATACAATTATTGTGTTTGATAATATGGCACATAAGGGTAACCATTTAGTCGATTGGATTATCAAATTGTTTAAATGAATAGATTAAATATTTTTTAAAAACAAAACTGAACCGATTAAATAATTGTTCAAATCAAAAAAATAAAAACAAAAAAATATAAAATAACAAAGTGTAGGCATATAAAAGTAATGTGGATGAATAAGATAAAAGCATAAGCTGATCCATGGCACCTTGCCTTTTGTTCTGTTTCTGCCAATTCCGTTCATCTCTAATTTATAATTTGGTCAAAAATGATATTATATTTTTAACATTTTAATTGATTTAGTTATTTTAATTATTTTTTAATAAAAAATGAATTGAACTAAAATAATTAATAAATTAAAAATTAAAGCAAACCATTATACAAATTAAACCGAAATAAACTGTCAATTTCAATTGATTTAATTCGATTATTTTGATGCAAAACCAATCGAAAGTAGGTAGTTTAGTTGGAGACTGATAATAGAAGAAATAAAATAAAATAAAATAATTAATATTATAAATTTGATGCATCGTTGCCTAGACAATTACGCCGGAACATAAGTTGAAGAAAGTGGACCTTTCGCCAAGAAAATCGAATTTCTTATCCCGCTCGAGAAACGCCGGTCGCTCACGAAATGCGGGCCGCTTTGAAGGGCAAGTATGAATCGGACAAAACCGCCGCCGTTGCTACCGTCGCCGCCAACGCCGGCGACGTCAAGCTCCGGGCTTCCTTGACCGACGCCACCGTCGTCAGCGGGCCCAGCTTAAACGGCCTGTCTCTCGCCGTCGAAAAGCCGGGCTTCTTCATCATCGACTACAACGTCCCCAAAAAGGTACGCAGCCACAATTAAGGCATAGCCGGGTACTTACAATTGCCGATGTTTGACAATCGTTTTACTGTTTTTCCTTTTTTTTTTTGGTTAGGATATTAGGTTTCAGTTCATGAACACAGTTAGGGTTGCGGACAAGCCATTGAATTTGACTTACAGTCACAGTAGAGCGGATAACCGGACGGCACTGGACGGGACGCTTGTTTTCGATCCGGCGAATAAGGTGTCGGCAAATCATGTACTTGGTTCGGGAAACTGCAAGCTGAAGTACACTTACGTGCACGGCGGAGCGACCACGTTCGAGCCGAGCTACGAATTCGCGAAGAATTCGTGGGATTTTGCAGTTTCGCGGAGGGTTTACAGCGAAGATGTGTTTAGGGCTTCGTATCAGACGTCGAGCAAGGTGTTGGGGCTGGATTGGTCGAGGAATTCGAAGTTGAACGGATGTTTCAAGGTATAGATAATCGTTTCATATTCTCTTCGTTGGTTGGATCGCAAACTGAATTATGATGCAGTGGCTCTGCATTCTTAAATGGGTGCTAAATTACTAATGATTTTTTTTTATGGTTTTTAAGGGCTTAAACTGATTGATTATTAGCTATTGGAACTCAAACATGGCCGGATTATTTTGTTTGTCATAGTTAAGCCAATTTCTGATGGAAAATTCTAAATAGCTAAAAGAACTTTACTATCATTGCACACAATGCAACTACTCAATTTGCAATGTAAGTTTGTAGTCATGCACGAGTGTTTGTTGTTATTTATTTTATGGTTCTCTAGTAGATAGATATTTGATTGAGTTCCTGCTGTAGAAGTGTTTTACTTACCTGCGAACGATGGTTTTTGACAACAAACTCAAGTTCAAATAAAGTTATGTGTAAATGATGAATGCCTAATTTGTTAAGGCAGTGCTTGCAGATATTTTGTTGAAACCTATGGATCTTTATTCTCATACTAGGCGATAAAGTAGTGATTCAGATAGTCCAGGATATTTCTTACCCAGGAAACGGTATGGTCAAGGAAGTTGAATCTGTTTATGATTTAGACTGATATGAGATTGGAAATTAACCAGTTCAATAGGTGTTAACTTCTAAGGATTAGAAAATGAGAAAATGCCGTTCTTTGTTGAGGCCCTAAGAGTACTGCTGGCATTAAATTCGTAATCCAAATCTGAAGTCTGACAATAAACAGCGACTTAGTGGGTTAATACTAAACCACATGGATATGCATAGAAGCCTTGGGTTATGTTATCAAAAAAAGGGAAAGGTTTAATAAAATATGAAAAATAAAAGTGTGTGCTCTGTGTGTTTGTTCCTTAACTTTCATTGTTTTGAAAACCAGACTGGATTGACTGGCTTGACCAGTAAAATAGGGAATGAGTCCAGTTCAAGGTAAAAAATCCAGTCAGCAAAAAGTCAGCTTGTTTTTTTAGTGAACCAGTCAAACTAATGAATTATTAGTACGGGCCACTTTTTTTCCCCTTATTTTTTGTTTGTTGCTTTTCAATTTTGTTTTTGAATGTTAGAAAATATAACGATAATTTGAGGTATATGGAAAGAATTGATGCCCACTATTTGAATACCGTCTATCATGTGTTAAATACATGGACAGCTTTTTATGCAATTTAAATATTTGATCTTCAGTTTTATTTTATTGTCCACTATTTGAAGACCATTCATCATTTTGTAAATACATGGATAACTTTTTCTGTAATTTAAATATTTGATCTCGAGTTTTATTTATTTTCATTTTCATCATAATCATAGGACAATCTTACTTAATGCATTCTTAAATTTATTGAGTATTATGTGATGGATTTTATTTTTCTAAATTTTTATATCATAGTTTTAATTAATATATTTATGTATTCTATAAAATACATCCCAATTCAACCCTATTTGACCAATAAACTATGGACCTCCCCCCTTTTTGGTTCGATACCTTGATCCAGTTTCCTAATCATTGTTTCACATACTCTGAGTGGATTTCTCTTCTATTTGTGTTCCACTCTGAAATCACACAGCACTCTTTAACTGCTTGACTTCCTATATTCTTACTTATCATCCCCTAGATTGCTTCACCATTCTTGTCATGGTTATTAAAATCGGACTTAGTTGGCTGGTTGGATGGCATACCAATCACCAAGTCACTCTGGTTCAGAAAAAAGACTGAAGATATACATAAACCACTCAAAACCGGTTGATTTTACTGGTTTACAAAAAAGGCGGTTATATTAATTTTTATCTAAATTATTAAATATCTCACAATGTTTACAGATCTATTTTCTTTATAGATGGGTAAAGTACTCTTTTGTGAAAAAAATGATAAAAAGTGAAGATATAAACAGCAACTCCTTTCATTTTCTTAAAAATCCCAGTCTGTATCAAGTACAAACTCTTTGTTTTAAGTCCCTAGTCTCATTTTTGGTCATCTTCATTCAGCCATCGCTTTACCTCCATCACTAGTAGTTTATGTTAAATTCTACTTGCATGTATAATGATGATGAGATTAGATGATCTTAGTTAATTTTTTGTATTTATAATTAATTTGGAATTATGAAATTTGAATATTTAATTAATGATTCATGCTCTTATGATATTTTAATATTTTTTGAATGTTAATAATTGGCAATAATATATTCTTGTGGCCTAACAAGTAACGTTGTTATATTTTATATATAAATTTCTGAATCAGCAGTTTGACCAGTCAGCTATTGATTGAACTTGTGAACCAATACCCTGACTGATTCGATGATCTGTCTAATTTTAATAACTATGGTTCTTGTAATTGGACATTCTATTGAGCAATGCTGGGTGCTTTGGAACACAAGGGAGTATCAATGGGATTAGTATCTTTTAGAAAACAATACATCGCAACTAGATACGTGCTCTTAGGAATTTATTTGTCAAAAGAATAATATAGAATATGAAGCAATTTCTCATATTATGTTCTAGAAAAAAGTTCTTGTTGGTGGCTATTTCTCTGATCCAGTATAGATACTCTTTTGGAGAAAGGCAATTTGCTAAATGTTTAAAGCCTAAGTTTCCTTTACAGCCTGTCGGAATTTGCCTTGGATTGGTCCGAAATTACTGCTTTGGTAGCTCATTACAGATCTTTTTTATAGCATCAATGAGAAGTTAAAAATGGTTATGGCTTAGCTGCATCTATATGCTTAGTTTGCAAGGCTGTTTCTGCCTGTAAAATAAATTTCAAAGCTTTGTGCAATCTTTTTAAAACAATTTGGTTGAAGAGTCCGTGCCTCCTGGATGATAATTCTAACATTTTGTCTCTAATCTCTCGCCAGATTTCGGCATCCGTCAATCTTGGAGAGGAGAAAAACGTTCCAAAGTTAAGTGCTGAGACGACATGGAATTTTGAAATGTGAATTTTCATCCCATTACTGTTTTAATTGGGCTCTTCTGCTGTGGAAATTTGAATTTGGAAAAGCCAGGTTGCTGTGGCTGGGTTCCCTGTACCACCCAGTAGAGGAAAACCTAATGCCTCTGAACATCAACATACATTTGCAGTAGCCGTTGTTCTGTTTGTATTTCTAAATGAGCTGAGTGTCATGCTACAACCAGCTCCATAGCCATTTATTTTCTGGAAAATATGTTCCCATTTGGACTCGTAAACCTTTGGTTTCTTGCTGCCGAATAGTTTTATTTTCTAGTTGATATATAGACGCTGGGACAATGCTCAGCTCTTTCCTTTTGTTGGAGAATCTACCACTGGAAGAATAGGATGGGATAGTTCTCACAAAGGAGAGAGTATTTTGTTTTTTTGGGGCACTAATCATGAACACATGGTGGCACGTAATTGGTTTGGGACACAATGGTGTGGTGCCCTAGAAATACAAAATATTTTCTCCTTTGTAACGCTGACTTCAACCAGAATTTCATGTTGTTTTCTATTATATTATAAATAATTTATTTTTTATTTTAATTTTATTTTAAAAATTGTGTATGTTCTAATAATACTTTTCTTTTCCTATTTAGCTCCCTATTTTATTTATTTATTAATAAATTTTAATTTTATTTATTTTATCTTGCATATAATTTTTATTATACAAAATAAATAATTAAATACACATAATTAATAATTAAATACATAAAATAATCAAATATGCATATATACAAATTCAATAACTAAAATATATAAATATACAATATCACTTATTTAATGTGCAAGTAAATTAAAAATTAAAAAAAAATACAAATCAATTTGAAAACTCAATGAACAACAAACTACAACAATAGGTTTATCGTCAGTTGCTTTACTCATTATTGTCACCGTTGCTTTTCTCCACCGCTGTTGCCTTTAGATTTGATAAGCCTTTTTCGTTATTACTTGTTACCTTTGCTGGTCTTCCGTCGTGCCTGCAACTTGCCTTATTTAGCGTTGAAGGCTGTTGTGGAAGAGAGTGGGAGATATGGTGATGCTCTCCTTGAAGATTATGATCATCACAAATAGCGACTCTTTTGAGCTTCACCAAAAATTTGGCGAAACAATTGGGCAATTGTGAGGGTTGTTGGAGGCATGATTTTGGAGTTAGCCTAAGACCATTCTCCCACCATAACTTCCTATTCTTCCTGTCTTTATCACGAACATATGTGATTGGTTTGAGTACAACAATAGTGCCTTAGAGACATATAAGACTTTTTTTTCTTGCGAAAACTTTCTTGATTTTGTTTTTCAAATGAGGGGAACGTTAGGCCATTTTTTTGCTTGACACTATAATTGTAAATGTCATATCATGTCATCTATGTTATGTATTTAGTTTGAAAATACAAATTTAGAAAAAGATAAAAAATGAGTTTGTTTACTTTTATTGTGTTATATTTGTAATCTCAATATGTTATAATATATAATTGAATTGTGATACAATATTGGGATAGTAATAGAATATTATGGTTTTGTTAATTATTTTCTCAAACAAATGGAAACTATCAACGCTATCTAACATTACCAAAGATGATCAATGTCTTTTAAACAAATCTCAAATCATATAGATGTTTCGTGAAATGTACTCTCGTATCAGCCGATTAGTTCCACAAGTTCCAAAGAATAAATTAAAAAAAAAAAAAACCCGTTTGGAGGTTTGTAGGGAAATTAGAAGTTCCGGTCCGTCGGCGGCCAAACCGGTAAAAATGGCGGTTCGGCAACCGATAACAGTTCACGGGGACATGGCGCCTTTTCCCAAATTTCGAACATTTGCCGCCGAAAACACGACCATTACTCTCCGCACTCATTTTCTCATCTCTCTTCCTAATCAGATCCATCAACCCAAACCCTAGCTCTTCGTCACTTTGCTAACCGATCTCTTCTCTCATGGAGAGCGACGACGATTACCAGTCCTTCTCACCTCCCGAAGAGCCCTCGCCTCCGATCTACCCGCGGAAGCTCAAGCGCTTGAAGAAAGCGACCAAAGTCTCGAATGAACCTCCGCCGGAAACTGAATACCCGGACATTCCGATGCCACCAGTTGATCCTTTCAAATCTCAACGGTTGGAATTCCCAGATTCTGAGGAGTTGGGTGAGCCTCTGCGATCTCAGTTGCCTTCCACCGAGGGTTTTGATGTGGAGGATGGGTTGAATTCAGGAAGTAGTCGATTGCATTTTGGAGTAGATCGGGAAGAAACAAAGAGAGCTTTGGATTTTAATGATGGGACCGATGGATTTTGGGAAAGGTCTGAGCAAAGTTCTGGAAGTGAAGAAGTGCTCTCTGATTTGAAGATGGGAGGATCCGAGAAGAAGCGGCTTGATGGATCAGAATCGATTGGAAGTAACGAGAAGAAAAAAAAGAGAGCTAAGAGTCTTGGAGATGATGCCAAGCCTAGAATTACATCTTCCTCCAACAAGAGGAGAGAAACAAAGGTAGATTTTAAACCTCTGGTTTAATAACCATGCCCTTTTCCCTAACGGGTTGCTCAGTGATGGTTCTGCTAATTTACAGGAAAGAAAAACTTATCTACAGCAGCTTCATGTTGAGTCTCAGAGATTATTGCGAGGTAAAATACTGCCATATGAACCTGCAAGAAAATCATAATTGAAATTGCAGACATCCCATTGATTGGTTTCCTTGTGCTTACATTTGTGTGTTTGTTGCATTTTCTATTCATAGAAACTAGAGATGCCACCTTTAAACCTTTACCAATTGTACAAAAACCTATATCCTCGGTTCTGGAGAAGATTCGACAAAGGAAGCTGGAGGTGTTGAAGAAGTGAGTGACAGAGAATTTTTTTCTTTGTTAGCATTGATTTTCTTATTCTTTTTGCAAATTTATGATTCCATTTTGTGGGTGGCAGAACTGCTAGTCTAAATAGTATCTTCTCTAATGACGAGAGCAATGATTCTTTAAAAGAGGGTGTGCTGCCTCATCACTCAGAGACTGAAACAAGAGAAGTAGAAAAATTTACAGAAGTGATGCAAGAGGAGGCAACTGCATGTCATATGGAAGTAGAGAATAATGTTGATGCTTGTCACAAGAGTGAGTCTAAGGAAGCTGGAGCACAATCAAGTCATAGAGATATTCCATGTCATAAGGATACTTTGCCACGAATTATAAGTCAGGTATTTTTTTCCTCACCAAAGGTTGCCTTCCATAAAAGATCGCATTTTATTTGGGTTGAATTTCTGATTGCTAATGTTGTTTTGTAGTTTTTATCATCATGACATGATTATGTTATGTGCAAGTGGGATTTCAGATGCATAATGCATCCATAAATTTGACCAGTTCACATGGTTGTTGTCTGAATTGATTATGAAAATTTGTTCTTCATCAAAACCTTGTCAAGTCATTAGGCAGCGGCAGGTCACCAATTCTGCATTGTTAGATTTACAGAGGGAATAATAAGCAGCTAGATGAATCTACTTTTAAAGCCAAACTACCTTTTGTAACATGAGTTAGTCCATTTTAAAATTAGACAAATTCCTGAACTAACTCTTGCTTCTTTCTAAGTACAGGCCTTGGATGAGCAATCAATGCATTCATTCCGACCTCCAGTCAATAATACTCAGGTTTTCTTCAATTCCTCAAGGGAAATTGCTTGTCCTCACTTCTCTCTAAGCGGTTGTGGAAATATTCATTATTTCTCATCATTTTCATGTTGCAGGATATATTTGATGATTCCCAGACAAGTCAGGATAATGACAATATGTCCAATGACCAGAATGATTGTCCGTTAGAAGAAGTTTTAGCACCATCGATACTTGCAATGAAGTTGAAGTTTGATTCTGCCCCTTGTGATGACATGTGAGAGTTAAAAATGTTTATAATCCTGTAGAATTGACTGTCCTTATATTCACCTTTGATTTTATAACTCATTAATCTGTCGCCTTGCTTGATTGTTATGCATGATGCGAAAATACATGCTAGCTGGTGCAAATGTTCATTTTCTTGTTATTTTTGTAAGTATGAAATTTGACCCAGGTGTCATCTTCTGTCAACTATAAAGATTTACTGTTTTATTTTGCAGGTATTCTGATGAAGAGGATAATGATAAGGAGAATACTGATCCAAGCTTAGATAAAGCTGACAATGGATGCTCTTCTCAAAATGGTGATCCTGTTAAAGCTTTTGTTGATGAGGAAGCTGAGGAAGAAGATGATAGTGACAATGACTTATTGCGCTTCCAAGAAAATGAAGAAGAAGACGACATTGAAAGCTTTGAGGAATTTAATGATCTGATAGCAACTGAGTGTGAAGAGAAGCCAGTTGATAATGAAAAGCGCACTGAACTCCATCAGAAGTGGCTGGAGCAACAGGATGCAGTTGGAACAGAGAATCTTTTGCAGAGACTGAAATATGGTTCAAAACTAAGAGACACAACTTTGGTTGCTGAAGAGGAAGAAGACGACGAAGATGAAGAAGATTTTAGTGACGAAGCTGCAGAAGATCCTGTAAAAACAAATGTAGTTCGTCTAAATTCAAGAATTGCAAAGCAAATGATTCCTCAGATGTTTTCTGATAAAAATGAGGGCTATTTATCATCTGATGGTGAAGAGACAGAAAAGAGGCTTCTCAAAGAACGCCTCCTTGGCAAAGCTGTGGGTTATTATTGTCTAAAACTTGTATTTTTGAAAGTTCCAGTTTTTACTATTTTATACTGTTCTCTCTCTGAATTCTGCTCATTAATATGATAATTTCATTGGCAAATAGCACCATGTCTTTTTCATTATTTTTTGTTCAGTTACTTGTTTCCTACAAAATAGTTAATTTTCATAAATTTTAACAGGAAGAGCAAGGCAAACTGTTGTCTCCTGTTGAGGATGAGAATTCGAGAGAAGTCTTTGGCCTCATAAAGAAGTTGAACACCTTTCCGGATGCAAAGAAGAAAGAAAAAACATCATGTAAGATGTTTCTTTGTAGCTCATTTGTATTGTGGACTTACATGTTTTACCAATTGTTGCTTACTAAGTTTTGTTACGTTCTTGCAGCTTATTTTGATAAGATGCTTAGAGGAAGAAAAAACATTTACTCTTCAAAGGTAAAATTATCTACGTTTGTTGCAAAAATAATAAGTCATTTGGTATCTTTGTTTGCTTTTACGAAGCATTAAGTTCTCCTTGCCAGAACTAGACAAAGTGATGACAGCCATATAAGATTGCGCCCTCATTTCTGGTTTTGGACAGCCACTTTGATAAACATCTATCACCATTGTATTTTAGATGTCTCTTTTTTACATTCATCCAATTCCTCAAATTTGCTCATGTCTTTCCATTGGTGAAAATATAAATACAAGAATAAATTGAAGTTTGTTACTTCTGGAAGTCAATGTCCTAATATTTGCAGGATGAGGGGTTTCTGTGGCCCCTTAGATTTATAATTTCCAGATGTTCTAAACAAAATATCATTGATTGGCAAGTTAAAATTTATGCAGCCAACCCCACCTAGTGCCTAGTTTGATTAAGGCCTGATATGTTGTTGATTTAACTAGAATGTCCCCCCGCCCGCTTGCCCAAAAAAAAAAAAAATCTCAAATATACGAAGCAAGCAAAAATAAACAAATTAAATACTTCAATCAAATTCATTTCTTCTTCTAATCTGAAACATTGAAGCTATAAAAACTTAATCACAAACCTGTTTGTTTTTCATTGTCCTAATATTTCATGGCTGACTCTTTCAAAGTGTGGAAGCAAATTATTTTGACAATATTTAATTTTTGCTACTTAAAATTCAAAGCTGCATGCTGTAAATATTTTGAATTTTGAATTATATTGAATTTTAATGTTAAGTCTTATAGTTTGTTTGAGGTATGAAATTTGTATTGAAATTTATAAACCATTTATTCCAAAGAAAAAAATATGACTACCACTAACATTTCCTTTTCCAGTGTAAACTTTTATCTTTAACAATAAAGTTGGATCTTAAATTATATTGAATTCAATAGTTTTGGCTCCCCTTTTGTTAATGTATCTCCTTCCCATGCTAGAAAACCTGTAACTTTACATGCTCAAAATCTTGCACTGCCAATGGCTTATGTGGATGTGTTATTATTCTATTATTATACTACTGGGACTTGTATAATTTCCTACATAAGACAGTTCATATCAGGTCCCATAAAATAAACTAATAAAAATTATGCCATAATTGGTGTCCATGCCATATCAGGGCCTGCCGGTTTCCTTTAATGTTGAGGTCCTACTCTGTCTATCAGATCAGATCTAGGTATTACAAAATGCTCCTTAAAGTTCGGTTGGACATACAGATATGTTCTGTTATTTTGTAGGCAGCCCTATTCTTGCATGCAGTTTGCACTATATAGGTTTACTGCTCAGCCTGTAGAGTAAAGGATAATTAACTGTAGGTTATCGGTTGATAAATGTTGCAGTCGTCTTTCCTTGGCCGTGCACCAAGCCATTCGCTTCCTTCATCTAACAAGCAAGGGACAAGCGCTGTTCGATCTTTTGTTTTTGGACGGGATGACAGTAACAGCAGGAGTTCAATCTCACTGTCAGAGGATTCTTCTGATGTGGTAAGCTTTACCAAGATGCATAATGAACATTAACACGTCATCTAGTTGATATGTAGTGTTCCATTTTGTCAGTACCCAATTATGTTCATTTTGGGAAGTCTAGGGGGATCCAAATCTCATTATTTTCAAATGAAAGCTTACAAACATCTAATGGTGGGGTGGTGGATGCTTAAATATGCAATTAAAATTCTCTTAATAAATGATTTTATTTTTTTATGGTTCATATTAGATATCCGAATGGAGTAATAAATTTATGATATAACTTATTAGGTATCATCACTGAAAGATGTATGAAATAATTGGCAGTAGAACTCTTAAAACCTTTTTCGTTTGGATCCCTGCAGAGTTCTATTCTCAGCCTGGATCTCGATTATCTGTTTCATTTTACCAGTAAATTTTTGCCTTTTCACGTTCCCAGTTCTCTCCTGCTGTGCCCATGTAATAGCTCTCATGATTTGCTAATTTTCCTTCCTAACATGCAGATTTCACGAGAAAACCGGCCAACAAGGAATGGCACGGCTAAGTTTAGTAGCTCACAGTCCAAACGTAGTGCCCAAAGCTCTGAGAGTAAGAGTGCGGCTGAAACATCCACTGGCACTTCACTATTTGAGATATTGAAGCGATCATCAGTGCAGTCCAATGGGTGCAACCAAGAAGGTTTGGTTGGTCTAACTCAAACCGTATTTGCTGCTTTTAAAGTTCCAAAGAAACCCATAAAGATTGAAGGAAGAAACTAAAGGCGAAGAGGAATGAATAGCATTATTTCTTGCCCAAGCGAGGATGTTTTAGTTTAAAGAATCTTTTCAACTTTGCCAATTTTATGTTCTTGCTGAGGGGGACTGAAGGTTACAGGTCCTTTTGAGTGTCACGGGGGACAGCCATATATGTTTAGACAGTGAGTTGTCATGGGGCATTACGGTGCCGCTTGTGACAAGAGCTCACTAGATCTTGTCGTCCCATTGCAAAAGTTAAATTCATTTTTCAGTTTCTTATTCAAGCAAAAATTTCATTATACTCCAACAATTTGATAAACAATGTCAATTCTTATAAATTGACCGTGTACAAATAAATTTGTAATAATTTTTTAAAATTAATAATAATTTATAGTAATGAATAAATTTATTATTAATTTGAATAGAATTATTATAAATTTATGTGTTTTATGTCAATTTTTGAATATTTATTAAAATTGTTTGTAGTGATAGAATTTCTCAATAAAATTATGACTTTTCTTTTACTTTATCATTAGAAAATAAGAGAGAATAAGCAACTTAGGCATATATTTGTGTTATTTGCCTTCAAATTATAAGAGGGGACCATTCTTGCTTATATATTAATAAATGGTATAATAGTTGTATTGTTAGTAGAAGTGGGTGGTTATATCTTGGATGTTATAAAATAAAAGATTAAATAATTATAAAAAGTTCGTTAGGATTGTGGTCTTAGTGGTTTAACCTAATTAGGTAAAACTTAACAAATGATAAATTTTTAAAATACGATAATATTAGTGAATTTTGTTGAAATATAAATTATGTGGGTTTTTATAATTTAACAATAATAATAAAAGATTATACATTTATTAGCTTTTGTCATACTCATTAATTTAAATATTTTAAAACTTTTTATGAATTCGAGATGTTTTTTCTTTTTGTAATTATTAATTTTGATTAAAAAAATGTCAAAACAAAAAGATCTATTTCTATTGATTGAGATTATAATTTTTTTGTGAATGGATTGACATTTGCCTATCATTAAAAACTTAAAAGTAAATATTTATATTGAATTAAAAAATAAAAATAATTATTTGATAGGATATTTTTATATTAATATATTATATAGTTATATAAATAATATATATTTAGATAAAAATAAATATATTGATAATACTCAAATTATGACGTCAATAATTACTTGGATCCAGAGCAGAGGGAAATCTCCCGTGTTTAAATACCAGTAGTTTGTAGTTTTCAATTCTTTATTATCCAAAAATAGGAACCAATTAGATAAGAGCGATGGGGGCTTTTCGGTCATTTGGGCCTTTCTTCGCTGCGTTGGTACTCGGCTTTCCTTCCACGTTTCTCGCCACAGATGACACCAGTGAAATATCGTCCGTAGGGAATCCGCTCCCCCCTCTTATTACCACCGGCTCGCGCCCGAGGGTTGTCTACTTCCCACCATCTCTGCCTGAAATATCGAAACCCAAGTCGAAATTTCTTTGCCCTAATTTTCACTTGGGATTTCAAAGTAACGAGGCTTCTCTGCACTTTCACTCTGTTCAAGCAACTTCCTTCACAAATCCACTCTTGGTCGGCTCTGACTCTCTGTTCAATTAAGGTCACAGCACAGTGAGACGAAGATCTGGAGCTATATATAATGATCCACCGCCTCTGAACTTGGCCGCAGTGGTGCTCGAAAAAGCTTCGACAATGGCGACTTGTGAGAAAGGCAAGTTTTTTATCTCAATCTGTTTTCTTTTCCTGTTGGTTTCGCCGTCTAGGGCTTTTGTGAACTCGAACTCGGCTGTGAACCAAAAGGGGGCCGAGGATGAGAATAGAAATCACGCTGATGAATCCAGCGTGTTGGATCAGCACCGTCGTCTGCTGGAACAGCTGAAGGAGATGGTGAGAAACCTTAGCGAGCTGGTGTCTAGGTTAGACTCGCGTCTTCCGGAGAGGCCGAGGGCTGGACGTGTAGATGAAAAGCACAGTTTCGAGGAAACTAATTATGTTCTGGGGAATGTTAAAATCGATTCAAACAATTACGAGGGCGGTGATTTGGTTGATGGGATTAAGGAGAGTGAAGATGGTTTAGATGGTGGTAAGGTTAGGGATGGGGGAAGGCCGGGAGCGGTATCAATTACCAAGTTCAGTCCATTTTGGTCGGAGGGCTTTCATCATGTGTCGGCATTGAAACTGAATTTTGATGCTACTTGCATTAATGTATTGCCATTTAGAGATTACGAGGGCTTCAGCAAGTATGTCGCGGTTGGCAATGCGTGGGGGAAGGTTTATGTCTTTTTGCGGAATGGTGATGTTGCTGCCGAGTTTTATACTTTGTCGGATTCACCTATTACTGCCATGTTGTCATATATGTCTGTTTACAAGAATGAGAGCTTTGTCGTTACAGGGCATAGTAATGGTTTAATCTCAATGCATAGAGTTTGGGAGGCATCAAGTGGAGAGGAGTGGACTTCACTGTCTACTGAAAATGTTCGCAAATTTGCTATAGAAGAAAATGTGGATGATGGGTCATCGATAACAATGTTGGAAGTGCATCATGTTGGGAGGATCAGGTATCTTTTGTGTACAGATGTTAGTGGGAAGATTAGGGTTTTTAGAGAGAACGGAATGCTCCACGGGATGGGCGTTCCAACAAGAAGACCACTTGCATTCTTGAAACAAAGGCTTTTATTTCTGACAGGGACTGGTGCTGGATCACTGGATTTGAGGACCATGAGAATCAGGGAGACTGAATGTGAGGGGTTGAACCAGTCTTCTGTTGAGAGATATGTTTTTGATGCAACAGACAGGTCAAAGGCATATGGTTTTACGACCCAAGGTGATCTGATCCATGTGTTGTTACTGGGGGATATCGTGAACTTCAAGTGCAGGGTTAGGTTCAAAAGGAAGTTTGAAATGGACAAGCCTCTAGCCTTACAGGCAATTAAAGGGTATTTGCTAATTGTTAACCAAGAGAAGGTGTTTGTGTATAACGTCTCATCAATGCATTACGTTAGGGCTGGAGGCCCCCGGTTTCTTTTCTCAGCTGGTTTTGATGGGATCAGGTCATCATTTCTTCATTATCAACCTATGCACATGGACAAGCAAAAGAGGACAGAAATACCTTTACTAGCTAGTGACCATGAGAAGCTTGTTATTCTTGGTCTTG
Source organism: Diospyros kaki (assembly GCA_036245055.1). Classification (NCBI taxonomy): domain Eukaryota; kingdom Viridiplantae; phylum Streptophyta; class Magnoliopsida; order Ericales; family Ebenaceae; genus Diospyros; species Diospyros kaki. The sequence goes on from BSEG01000005.1 coordinate 46,713,870, forward strand.
GGGGTGGGTATTTGGGAATGTATCGCTCCAATCTTCCAGTTTTTAAAGGGGAATTCAATACAATGCTATGGACCAGTCCACTATTTTTCTTTGTTCTTTTCCTCTTTGGAGCATGGCAATTTTTTGCCAAGAAGAAAGAAGCACTTACTTCATGGGGCCCAGATGATCCTTTTACCTCCACATCTATTAATAATGCAGTTCCATTAGGTTCTGGCCCTGGTGACAGATCTTTTAACGAGGCTCCGAGAACTGGTGATGTTATGGATCTGAGAGGTGGTGGTATAAGAGGCCAATCAAGAAGGTATGTGTCTCCATCTGGATATCATGGTGGATCAGCTAGTTCCTATAGGCCTACCGTGGCAGATGCCAACTCTAGACCTTCTGTTGATCCTAATTATAGAACGCCATCTGAACTGAAATTTAGGGGATCAAATCTAGAATCTACAGGCTTTCATAAAAGAAGAGAGAGTTTCTTTGCAAACAATTCAGTTGTGGATGATAGCCACTGACTTGCCCGATCAGTGGCCTGAACTATAACTAGATCCAGTCAATGTTGTTTTTAAGTTTAACCTTATAATCTTGCCTTTTGCTTGCAATGGTCATAAACTTTGTAATTTTGGTTGTATGAGGAAGAAATAATAGGACTATGTTATACCGATGAATTCAGCAAATGGACAATTGTGGCCTTTGACCCATTGTGTATATAGGTCCATTCTATCGACTTTTTAAATACTATAGTGTTGCCTGATGAGGCAATCAAAAGATCCTCCCTCATATGTGGAACCACATAATTGAACAAATTTCTTAAGGATTATGAAATTGACTTCTTTTCTTTTTTTCTTTGGTGCCAATACAACAACAACAGCATTGTTGGTGGTGGTGGTGGTGGTGGTGGTACTAGGTTATTTCAATTTGCACTTGTTCTTTTTCTGTTATGGTCACAGTACCAACTGTCCTCAAATATTATGTGGTGGACCATTTGGTTACCATCACCCGAGCTGAGATGTCTCTTTCTCTGCTCGTGGCAGCAAAAGAAGTTATTTATTTGTTTATTTCAGAAGCTTTTTGTATTTCGTGATTTATTTCATGGGCGAAGGGGTGATGTTTATATTCATTATATGCATCCCATCATGTCTTCTCTTAGTTAGTGATTTCTGATTATCTTCCAGTTCATTGGAAGATCAAGATTATGGGCAGCTGTACCAATGTGTTTTGGGTGGAATCTTTTCCTATTCTCTAGCATCTTTCTCTAGAGTCTCTGGAAGAGCATCCTGTAAAGATAGAAGGGTTTTCTTTGTTGAGTACATGCAGTGTTACATGGTTCACCATTTCATGGAACAAACTATCTTGTCTATCATTTAATCCCTCATGTTTAATACCTTTATCCCACACATTTTCTTCAGATGGCCAAGAATATACTACACACGGCAAAGAGAGATCAAAAGGGTATTCTTTACCCATTATTATTGTGTGCTTTCAGAATGCTATAGTTCATAGCATGGCTCTACTACTTCAGGTTATCTTTGGAACAAGTGAAATGCTCAGAACTGCCTTAATTGCGTTTGTAATTTGATTCAAAATTCCATTTACTTTATGCATTTGAATTTGCATATAATATATATATATATATATATATTCCCCCTAAATCTCTCGTTTTCTTTCTTCATTTCTCATATGATATTGATTGCTGAACCCATCATATGCAAACATGGACTAGGTGAGATGGAGGACTAAAGAGGCTAGCTGCACTGTAATAATGGACTTTTTGCCTATATGCTACGGAAAGAGACATTATTAATGCTCCACTTAGTAGTGGCTGCCTTTCCTTTCTTTGTGAATTGTGCTTAACCAAGTGGGATGGACAATGAAATGTCACACTTCTCAAAATTTTCATTCCATTTCAAAATTTTGGAAAGAAAATGGAGGAAGTTGGTGTTTATATATATATATATATATATATATATATATTAAAAGTTTTGGCAACATTTTTGAAAGAAAACAAAATTAAAAACGGAGTGTGTTTCATTTATTCTATTCATTCTTAAAACTTTCTACAACCATCCTCTCTTCCCCCCCTAACAACCAAGAAAGTCTTCTTCATCGTTCGCCCGTGTCGACCATTGCTACAGTTCCTGTAGACTCTACCATATCCCGTTGTCCTTATGGCGAATTGAGGCCTTTTCAGTGAACTGAGGTAGATCTGGTCGTTCTCGAGCAGATCCGAGAAAGGTAATGTTGAACACGAATTTAAAAAATCAAATATTTTTTTTAGTTTTTATTTTTATTTACTTAACAACCAACCAAAAAATAAATAAATGATATTAACTGAAAATAAGAGTGACTGATTTTTTGATAAATTTAAAAATTAAAATAAATTGAATTTTCTGTATAATCTATATTTGGGCTCAACGAGGTCCACTAGTTGAAGTTGGGCCCACTGCAGTGAGAGTGGTCAACCCAATAGCAAGTAACTGAAGGTAATATTATTAAATGATTTATTACCATAAAAGAAATGTCAACAATTATCATTTTATTTAAATCTTTTTTATGGGAATTTGGTGAATTTCCATTTTTATTTCTTTTTAAGTATAAAATAAATGAATTGTGCCAAACCGAATGCAAGGACCGGGTCAAACTCAACGACCCGTCCCGATTACAAATTCCGGACCCTTTCTTCCAGGAAATTACGGAGATGTGTATTGAAGCAAAAATTGTATTGAAGCAAAAATTGAAGCTTCAAATTGGTGTTCGGCCATTCAAATTTTCAACATTTACGTTTCTACCCCACCTCGCTAAACACAAGCAATTATTGAGGTATTCTTTTCGGTATTAAATTGTTAACTAACTTCTCGTTTTCAGTAAATGCACGTTAATATTAGATAAGGTATATTTATTATATTTTTTTTAATAATTAAAAAAATTATTAATTAATGATAAATACATTACGTTTTGAACAATTTAATCAATCAATAAAATTATTAAATTATTAAAAATAAAATATAATAAATATATATTATTTAAAAAAAATCATTATCTCTTACCCATTTATCTTTTGTATTATTATTTTATTCTAAAAAACTAACAGTTGATAAAGTGAAGCTGGTGTGATGTATAAATATTATAAAATTGTGACACTATTCTCATTCTATTTATTTATTGTAACTACTTGCCAACTGATATAAATCTAAGAATTTACTAAGCATATTGTTCCAATGTTATTAACTTAAAAAATAAGTAAAAGATACTTTAATTTATAAATATTACACCTCAAGCTTTTTAAGGTTATAGTATTAGTATATTAATTGGTCCCAAGTATTAGTATATTAATATTTGACGGGGGTTTTGGGGTTAATCATCAACCGATTTGTAATATATTTGTGTTTTTTTTTTTTTGGTTTTTTTTCAATTCCAAGTTAGTTTAAGCAATACTTGAGCCTATTTAAACTATTCCAATTTAAAGGGTTAAGTATAATGTGATAACGATTTGTAATATTTTCTTTTCAATTCCAAGTTAGTTCATGAACTAACTTGAATACTTGAGTCAAAACTATTTGAATTGACTATTCTTAAAAAAAAAAAATAATAAGTATGGTACTCAAGAATAATGTGATAACGATGTAATAAATATTATATTTGGACATTAGGAAATTACACCTTTATATATACGAATTTAAAGGGTTAATAAAAAAAAAAAGCTTGGTAAATGTTTAAATTTGATCTTTTGAATAGACTAGGTAAACTATTTATGGGTATTAGTTTGTGTAACACCCCACTTTCACGAATATGTTATAACTTTATAAAATTTTGACTATTTTTTTTTATATATATATAACTTTCCATAATTTCAAAATTACCCTACTACCAGCCTATCATTAACTTTACTTACTCCATACATGTTAGGCTAGGTAATCATCAAAGCGGAAATAAAAATCGAACCTCAACATAACTCAAACATTAATAATATTATGTAATCCCCTCAACATAATTAGTAATACAAGATTATTCGTCATTAGTACATGAATCCTTCAACATAATATGAAACATGATATTAATTTTTCAACATAACTTGAAAACATAACATATCATGACTTTAAGCATAACATAATACGATTGATATATGATCGAGTTCTTACACAGGAAAACTAAATGCATAAATAACTTTATGACGCCTTGAGTCTTTACATCTCATCCGCTTTTATGCCTTCGCTGCAAACCCCATTTGGAACATTTGAATATTTCAGGGGCAAGACCCACATTAGATAATGAATCATCTAAATAAGAGTATATCATATAATGCATGCGTATGAATTTAATGCACATGATATCATAACTCTCATATTTAAGTCGACTGTACCTTAAGATTACCCATTATTTTTATAGTATCCCCGCAGATTGAGGTGTATGGGTGCACCATTGGTAAAACAAATACGCCAGTACCTAATCCTAAACCCATGCAATGTATGATCGTAAATCTTATCATGCTCATATGCATACTTTGTCATCAATACATGTAAATGCAATCTACATGACATGTTCATATCAAGACATGACAATATGATAAAAATATTTACATAAAATCAGGTTTTAGGGTCGAATAACTTACTTTCATAAACTAAATTCAATTGAATGGTACCACTTACAAAACCAAGTTTAGAATTGAGACTTTTCAAAATAAGGTAAGTTTGTGTGAAAACTCTTACTTTTAGATAAAACTCAGAATTTTTTGAAAGACGTGTTTTTCCTCGATTTGCATGCCAAGCTTAGAAAATCGCACAAACACTCAATTTAGGCCCTAAAATACCCTAAACACCATATTAAATCAATAAATACCAACACAAAATTTTTTCTCATATTTTCTTTTTTTTTCTTCCTTAATATTCTAAAATAATTATTTACACACAACCTTAGGCCTTAGGCACCCCATCAGCATAATGAATCAATAAATATCAACACCAATTTTTCTCATAATTTTCCTTAATTTTCCCTTTCTTCTTTCTATTTTTCCTCACTAAATTCTAAAATAAATATCTAGACCTCATTTTTTCCAAATATTTTTACACCAAAAATCTTAGAATAATTTTCTAAAATTTAGAAAAAAATTCAAAAAAACCTGACTGGGCATGCGTTAGGGCGAGCGGTAGCGCATGAACTTCACGCGCTGGTCGTATTCTCCGGCACCAGCGATCACTGGTGATGAAATCGATTACACAACCTTGAAGCTCTCTTTTAGTCGATCACGATGGTTGGCCTGGTTGCTCGAAAGAATGCTAGGAGATACCCCAAACGGGGTTTTACAATCTCGGCCGAACTCTTCTGCCTCAAACTCCAGCGACCCCTCGAAACCTCATCAAATATACTCGAAAACCCTTTAAATTTTCTAGAAATAAACCTCACCAACCCAAGAACAAAAGCTTTTTATTGTTTATGCTCGATTCGCCCCCAAATGGGCTCGATTTCGAGCTTAACTCTGAAAGAAATCGATCATTTCAGGTAGCTTTTTATACACCAAATCGAGCCACAAAATGACGAATTTTGCTTCATTCAAGGCCACTAAGGCTTTCCCATGCCTTAGATCCATCCAAACCCACCGAAAAAATGGCCCCAAAATTGATTTACAGTAGGTAATTTTCTGGTTTCTTTCTGCTGATTTTTGTCAAAAACGATAACTTTGGTCAGCCATAGATCGCTCTAGGCCAAGCTCCGGGGTCTCTTAGACCATTACCTCGAGCTTCCTGTGGTCGAACGCGGCGATGGAGTGGTGTCTGAAAGCTTGGTCGGCCATGGCTGCCAAGTTTTTTCCAAAAATTGCACTTTCACCCTCCTAAAATTTTGAAATGCATTTTGACCCCTTTTCATAAAGCTCTTAAGTTTTCTAAAACTTTTTTTAAGACCCTCACGATTTCAACTACTCTTTTGACCCCCGAAGTTTTAGAAAAAATGTTGTTTCGACCTCTCTCGAGTATTTCCAAAAATTACGCTTAGGCTCACATATTTATTTTTGACTAAAAACCCTTTTGTTCATTCTTGAAAATACTTAAGGGTTGTTCTTTATGTAATTTTTTATTTCTATTAATATTCCATTGTCTTTTGGAAGCCTCTCATGATAATTTAATTTTTTAATCTGATTCAAAGCAGACTAAAAAATTCTTTATCTATGTAATTCTTTATTCACCACCATCTCATGAAATTTTTCCATGTGAAGATGGTGTTCAAACTTCATTTTATCATTACTCCGCCAGGGGATATTATCCACTGCCGGTCCCAACCCCGGATAAAGGAGGAGGGTTGCGTTAGGTAGCCGACAGCCAGCGTAAAACCTAGTCGGATCTAAATATGAATTCTAGACAAACTATCTGTTGGGATGTAACCCACATAGAAGTCTAGAATTCATGTAGCCAACCCCACATAGTGGGATAACGGCTGGATATGTTGTAGTCTGATTCAAAGCAGTATCAAAAATCATTCATGATTTGACTTATCTTGGTACTAAAAATCCTATTTTAATATACTAGCTGCAAATATCTCTTTCCTTTAAAACATGCACGTCCTGGGGTATTTCCTTTTATCAATTCGGTTATTCAGTACCTTTAAATTATCTCCTAGATTCCATTATCGTTCCTAAATATTGTAATATTTTATGAAGTAATTATATATTTATTCATTTTGATTCGAAATATTACAGCTTGAGCTCAAACCCATCTTAGTATTTGTTTGGATAGCTTTGGGCCACACTTTCTAGTAAGTTTAATATTTTAAGCTTTTTCTAACTTGGTTCTCAAATTAAATTTGGACTGTTATGTGGTTTATGAATCAACAAGTCATCATCACTACTAAGATATGAAATATAATAAACTTAAATGCTTTTATAATATTGTAAAAGTGCACATATTTCTTAATAAATATTGAAAAAGGAAAAGCCATACAATTTATAAAATATAAAGATGCATTCTCTAATTTAGTGAAACATGAGAGCATTAAATGCAATTTATCATTTTATCTAATTTATTATTTGAACATTCTCATTTTCATATGCGCCTTTTGTAGAAATATAGAGATATTTATAGGATGTAGAGGTGCATTCTGAATTTAGTGAAACACGAGGGCCTTGAAGTGAAATTTGCCGTTTTATCTAATTTATCATTGAATATTTCATTTTCCCCCAACCAGCCCCCCCCCCCCCCCCCTTTTTAGCTACCCATTACCCACCACCTCCTCTCAGTTTGAAAACCAGAACAGAGAGATCACAGAGATCACTTTCGCTTATTCAGCCATGCATATGTATTGCATCCGCGGAAATCTTCGTCGTAGTCGTGTTCCAATTTCACTCTCTTTATCCGATTCTCAACCCGAAACTGAGCTTTTCCAATCGTTGCCAGTGAATTTGGAGTAGGCGTGAATTTATATAAATATATATATATATATATGTGTGTTTGCATATATGCTAGGGTTTCTGTTCGGAGTTAGTTGATTTCAAACGAGTTTGTACATGGAGGAAGAGGGCAAGGTCGGCGGGGAATCGGTGCCGGAGACAGGAATTCCGCCGGGGTTGAACCGAATCAAGACCCGACGGGTGAGTCTGAAGGACCCGCGGAGGTCACGGTGTGATCATGATGCCGAAAAATTTTTCGATTCTCGGACTGGCGGACTTCCGAGTTATTGCGGGAATTTGAAACAACGAGGACATGGAAACCGCGATGGTTCTACGGAAGGTACGTCGTCTTGTTCTATGAATACATATTGTGCATGTCTGGGAAATGTATAACTACATCCGTATATGTGTATATGTTGTTCATTTACTCCATAGGGCGCCATAAAGGGAAGAAGATAGCTCGTTGGTTCAAATCACATCTTTTCAAAGATTCCAATAATCAATATATCAACGATGCTACTCCAAATTCAGAGGTGAGTTTTTGTTAAGAAAGTCTTTTGGAGTTGTTGGACTTCTGCTTTGTTATGTTTCCCAATACTTTGTGATTTAAAAATAAGCAGTGTCACTAATTTGGCAGTATAGTGAGCCAGATGTTAAGGGATTTGTCAAGGAGTGCCTAAGAACTAAACTACACAAGGTGGGGAAGCAAGCAATTGCACACCAAACTTCACCAGAAAGCATGAGTACCATCAAAGTGCCAAAAGGTCTAAAAAGTTTCTCGCACGAACTGGGACCAACAGTTGGCATTTATCCTCTGCATCCTCGGTCTCATAGCTATGACAATTTGAAGGTAAAATCTTAGATACCTTTATGGTTTAATCATCATAAGTGAGAAAGTAAGATTTCAGTACCATTTTCTGGAATGAGAGATGGTTGCTCGTCATTCTCAGATGTTTAAGCATAATTTGAAAAAGAATGCCTGACTTCTAAAGCTGCAACTGACTATAGTATATCAAACATCTGCAAGTAGTATGTTCTTTGAATAAGAAATGATCAAAAAGCCAATTTTGCATATTTATGGCCAAATGATTAGTGGCTCTACTAATCAATGACAACAAGATTCCCAACAAGGATTGGCTAAGGAGAAAGAGTAATACTGAGCAACAGAGTATGTTAGTCAAAACCAAAGGGTGTAATGGAAGGGTATTTAGCTTCATTCTTTTGAAGTGTATAATTCTTCTATGCTTGAAAAATTTTAAATCCATCTCCCTTTCTATCCAGTTTTTGAAGGTCGATTATCTGAATCTTTTCAACTTGAGAAAATGGAACATGGATGAAATGAAATTGTTAACTCTCACTAAATAATTCTGCCATTTCAGCAACTGGATTTGCAATGCTCAAAGCTCAGAAGGTTGCAGACCTTGCCTTGTTTTTGGCACTGAAGACCTTTTATCCTTGCCTTTCTTCAATTAAAATTACTCCAATTGTAAGCAAGGTTCATTTGACTTGAACTCAAAATTCAAAAAAGTTTGCAATATTTGCTTGACAAAAATATTGATGATTGGGAAGGCCTCCTTTGTTGTGATAAAGTAGGCTAATAATATGAACTGCTGATATACAGATTTGGTTTCTCCAAAAAAAAAAGTTTGTTTTACATTATTTGTATGGTAAAATAGACTTTTCAGTTGGTGAAACTGCTAACCACAGGATAAGTATCCTTTGACGAGGTTTAATTTTCTTACACAAAATATGAGGTTTATGTCATTCATTTACTTTCATTTACGTTTTTCTTTATCTTTTTCTTTTTTTTTTTTGAATTGGAAGAGAATTCTGGTAGCACAAAGTAGTTTCCACTGGTTTCTAAATAAATATGTAACAGGATCACTGAATTTTCATTTTAAATCTTGTGAAACAATTTTCTCTTCTAAAATGGTTAAACCTCATGTACCCTAGTTGAATTGGCATTTGGACATTATTACATGTTATATTTTACTGCAGACTGGGCTCTTTTGGACTAGAAATTTGTAATTATTTTTACTTGTTTGTGTCCTTTCCGTTACTCTATATTTTGCTCTCTAATTATTTCTTCCTTGAGCTGCTAATCAGGAGCTTCTGGGATCGCTGCGTTCAAGATTCGATGCTGTAAAAGAAGTTGTCAATTTGGAGTTGGGTTGTTTTGCTGGGGAGGTGATGGAACTCTTGGACAAACCAAACTTCTTATGTCCAGAAGCACAGAAATTGTTAGAGGATCTCTTGATTCTTTGTCAGGACAGTGTTAAAATGACCTCCTTACAGTTTCGTACCAAGTGTGAAACAATTGTTCAAGATTTGACTGACAAGAGGAAGCAATGCCAAACAGGATTGCTTAAGTGGTTGTTTACACGGATGCTTTTTATATTGACACGTTGTACGAGACTGTTGCATTTTGAGAGAGGCAGTGAGCCAATTGATGAGAAATCCCTTCATAAATTTAAGAAATGCTTAGACAGTGTTCCAGTGGTTGAAATGAACTGGGATCCTGATCGAGTGATTGCTGATTCTGGTCCATTTTTTTCTTTAAGCCAGTTGAGAGATATTAAACATGGATTACAGGAAGAAAGTAAGGTCCCTAGGTCCCTTGAAAAAACTGCATGCCAGTTTGATGTGGCAGCTAATGAGCCTAAAATTGCTTCGAGAAAGGATTTTATGGCTATTGACCTTAACTCTCTTCCTCAAAGCTTGCAGTCTGATTTTCTTTCACGCCCTAAAGAATATCATCAACTTGATGGTAGTTGTCTAATAGACACAGCTAGTTGTTCAGTTGATGAGCAGGAAAGAAACTCAGATGGATGTGATTCAGTTATTTGCAGGATATGTGAAGAAATAGTTGCAACTTCACACTTGGAATCTCATTCCTACATATGTGCTTATGCTGAAAAATGTGATCTGAAATGCTCGGACATGGATGACCATCTGTTAAAACTTGCAGAGATGCTGGAACAAATTATACAGTTGTTCAATCCAAGTGTCCATGGATCATATGATAGCCCTGAAGGTTCAAGAATTCGAATCCCAGATCCTGCAATTGTATCTGAAGGTTGTTCTCCAAAGATAAGTGAGTGGCGAAGTAAAGGCGTTGAGGGAATGTTTGAGGATCTTCATGAGATGGATACTGCATGTATTGATGATTCTCATGTTGCAACCACTAATTTGAAGGGTCTCTCTGGCATGAAGCTTGTCCATTGTGGTCCACCTTCCTCGGCTGGAAGCATAACATCAGGATCTTCAACGAATACTCCTAAAACTAATCATTTTGACTTCTTCTGGCTAGAGCATAGTAATTCTTCAGAGTTGGAGAGTGTGCAACAAGTAAGTATTCAACAAATCATTGAATCAATGGTCGCTTAAGATTTTTTGCTGTGGTTATCATCATCCCATCATCATTATCATCACCAATCATCTTTATACTTGAAAATATCTTCTATATGTCCACTTTTGCTACCAACTTCTTCCATTCCATCCTCTCTTTGCATAGGCACACCTAATGTTCTTACATGCCCAAGTCGTCATAATCATGTCTTACACATTTTATCTGCAATAGGCACCATGTCAACCTTATTAGGATAATCTCATTTATTGTCTGATATTTCATTTGAAAAAATTTCCCTTTTAGCTTTAAACGGATTTTACAAGTAGATAAAATGTTGGAAGTGATTCTCTTTTTATAACCATTTTAACTTGATTCTGTGAGTAACATCCTGAATGATCTCTAATTCTTTTTGAACAATTAATATAAGCAATTAAGATATCTGAATTGATATTTTCTTGGAATAACTTGATCTTCAAGCCTCACCACAACATCATTTCCACTCCTATTTTTGCTAAACTTACATTCCAATATATTCAGTTTTAAACTTGCTCAACTTGAAACCTTTGTACTCTAAGGTGTCCACAGCCACTTGTGGACAGATAATTCTAAAAATTTTCTGTTTTATAGATAAATTTTAAGGCCACAAGCACTCTGCTAATACTAATGAAGAGAATCAGGTTCCAAGCTTCCATTTTAATATGCCAGGCGAGTGCTTTTGTGGGACCAAAAACCAAAAATAAGGAGTACTAATATTTTGGGAACCACACTTTCTGTGCTTCTATCTGCTTATCTATTTGCTTTGCATGCAGTCTTTGTTTCATTTCATTTCTTATATATCTATTTGTTGACGAGGGACTATTATGTTTGTTGGGCATCCTAATGTGTGAATGTGACATGCACTGAACATAGAAGTTCTACTTTCCTTTTATAGATGACTGATCTGGTGGACATTGCTCGATGTGTAGCTGGCACAGATCTTTCTGAGGAAGGGTCCTGTGAGTTTTTACTTGCTTGTCTAGAAGATTTACAGGATGTTTTACAACATAGCAAGATGAAAGCTCTTGTGGTAGACACATTTGGAAACCGGATAGAGAGTCTGCTGCGGTAAATTCTAAATTCAGAAAAGTAAAGCATATGGCTGCAACTATGAAGTGAGTTGAATTTGACCTTGTAATTTTTTACATCCATTTGTAGAGAGAAGTATATACTTGCCTGTGATCTATTGGACACTAAAGGCATGAAGAATAATAGTGGACAAATTGGAAGCTATAACGTTTTGCTGGATATGGCATCTCAGAGTTGTACAACATCAACTCCTCGATATCAATCACATAAAGAACGCACAAGCATCGAGGACTTTGAGATTATTAAACCAATTAGCAAAGGTGCCTTTGGTAAAGTCTTTCTTGCTCGTAAGCGAACAACCGGGGATTTATTTGCAATAAAGGTATCAATTGAATGATGAAATATTGACTGGAAGTTTTTTTGCATATACAGACTTGCGAGAAGATACCATTTGAACTTCTACGTAATGACATGACAATTGAGACAATAGATTGACATTGACACACAAGAATAAAATATATACATTGTTGAATTGTTAATTTCCATCTCATCTAAATGTCTAAGCTTGTAAAGAGAGGGGGGATCTTTATGCTTTATATTTTTATTTTTACTCCTTACATGCCCCTTCTTGTGTGGCTTGACTTTTCTGCATAATTGGGCAAACACGTACAAATATTGAAATAATGGGTTGATGGTGAGGTTTGAACTTGGATCTTTGGCTACTCTAAAACCAAGTTGAATTGTTAACCACCATCTTATCTAAAAGCCTAAACCTATAGAGAGAGGGTGATTTTATCTTTTACCTTGTTATTTTTTACTCTCAACACACTTTCTACTCTCTTCTTCCCAACATGAGTTTCTTGCTTCCGTGTGGCTGTCCCAAAATGAGTCTCCACTATGAAAAAGTAAAGCAGTTGCCCTTGTATTCTCAACTTTGCGGAGATAATGTTTGGAAGGTAATGCCAAGATGATTAATTAACTTGCATTGATGTTTTCTTAAACTTTCAGCGACTTCTTTAAATTACATATGAATGTTGAAGACTTCGTATTTGTTTTTGCAACAACACGGTTACTCTTTACTCAGTGCATGTGCAGGAAATCATGATTACATTTTATTATTTAGATTTTCTTGAATAAGTTAACCACTTTCGAAAGGCTTCTCAGCCAAAGAGTATAATTCTTTTGAATGTGTGATGGCCTTTCACTTATTCTTAGTTTTAGTCCTAGGAAGAGGAATGAAGACTGGTGCCTTTGTGTAAAATGTTAAGCTGCTGTTAAGATTTAAGAATAGCCTATAAAATAATTCATTATAACTTTCTCAAAAATAATGCTGCTCAGAAGTCTATGCTTAAGCTCCATATCCTAATCACACGCAACCTAGTATCTGTAACAGTTACTTACAGATGAGTATTCTGATGTTTATTTCTTTTGGTTTTATGCTCATGTTTCCAATTGTAGGTGGATTCTGTGTTTTTTTTTTTTTTTTTTAGTAATTTTTCTCTTTCACCTATGCAGGTGCTCAAGAAATTGGATATGATAAGGAAAAATGATATTGAGCACATACTGGCCGAGCGTAATATCTTGATAACAGTTAGAAACCCTTTTGTGGTAAACTCAAGACCTTCCTCCCCCCCTCTTCTTTCTCTTCCAGCTATGAGAACTGCTGTATATGGTGTATGAGGTGCATGAATATCTTTCTATTTTTATAACTGCATCAATATCTTCATGGTCATGATCTTGCACGCATATTATGTTACATGTTACTTGTCAGAGATGTTATCTTTTATTTCCTTTTTCTTTTTTCTGAAATATCATTGAGCCATATCCTTAAGGAAGGTGAGTTTGAAAAGTCTCGGCCTTGTGAGTGAGGATGCTGCTCACTACTGGACCAAGCCCCTTCTATACTTATTATCTTACTTGTTTCTTGAGGAAGGTTGTTGGCATTTGAAATTTATAATATCAGTTATTCCAATCTGGCTTCTAGCTGGAATGACTATCCTCTTCTTAATGCAGGTCCGGTTCTTTTATTCATTCACCAGTAGAGACAACCTTTATTTGGTTATGGAATATCTCAATGGCGGTGATTTATACTCTTTGCTTAGAAAAGTTGGTTGCCTTGAAGAAGATGTAGCTCGTATCTACATTGCAGAACTGGTTTGTATTATCTATATCACGGATATTGTCTCTATATTTTAACTTCTTTTCCCAATAGAATATTTATATGTTCCAGGTTCTTGCGTTAGAGTACCTGCATTCTCTTGGAATTGTGCACCGTGACTTGAAGCCAGATAACATACTGATTGCACATGATGGGCATATCAAGGTTCTGTTAAAACTTTCTAATTTCATTCCAACTTTTGCCGAGCATCTGAGATATAAGCAGTATGTCGGATTGTGTATTGACATGTATAGAATGTCTCCATGATTTTCCATTGAGGGCATTGTCTTGAACCACTAGCTAAAAAGGACAAAGAATTCTTTACAAGCACTGTTTGCCATATTACTAGCTGGGTAGCTCTGGAACTTTTAATGATTGCCTTCTGAAGTTATATGTCCTTTGATAATCCCTCTTCGGTTTTTCTGAAGTTTAAAGATAAACTGCTTGTAAATGTCCACATCCATCAACCTGATACTGTGAGGTTTTTTGCAGCATTCGGACACTGAAATGACCAAAGATGGGCTTTATGGGTTGCTTGGTTTTGTGATTCTATTAATTGATGTATTAACCACTGCTTATTCTTCCAGCTTACAGACTTTGGGTTATCCAAAATTGGCCTCATGAACAGTACGGGTGACTTACCTGGACCTGATACAGATGGAGTTGTTCTTTTAGATGCACATGGTCAACACACTCTAGAAAGCGATGAGAGAAATGAGCATACAGCTGTTGGCACTCCAGACTATTTGGCACCTGAGATTCTTCTTGGAACTGAACATGGTTCGTGCATGCTCTCAATTTAGGCATCTTTCATTTGCAATGAATAGTTGAAATGGTGTTCCATGCATTCAACAGGTTATGCCGCAGATTGGTGGTCCGTGGGAATTATCCTATTTGAGTTTATCACTGGAATCCCTCCATTCACTGCAGAACGTCCAGAGGTATCCCATACTATTTAAATTACTGATATATATACCATTCAATTCCAGTGCATGACACAGAACTCAAAAGGAGATTACATGTATATAATGCACAGAACAAGCTCGGATAAAGGAGGAGGGTTGTGTTAGGTAGCCGACAACCAACGTAAAACTCAGTCGGATCCAAAACATGAACTCTAGACAAATTATGAAAAAACGTTTGGGCGTGGGCGTAACCTTTCATAGCGACGCGCTACACTGCCCGCGTGTAGTGTCAAGTGAGATAGGGCCGCTGCATCGGCGCCCGGGTGTAGTGACAAATGAGCAAGGGTTCCCGCATTTGCTTGGACGGATGTGAGTAAAGAAGTTAGTCCAAAATCAAAATCAAAATCAAAATCAAAATCAAAACCAAAAACAAAATCAAAATCAAAATCAAAACCAAAACCAAAAACAAAATCAAAATAAAAAACAGAATCAAATTCAAAGACAAAGCCAAAAATAAAATCATAGATTAAGGATTGGGTCATGGAACATAGGAACATTAACAGGCAAAGCTATGGAAGTGGTAGATGTGATGATTAGGAGAAAGATTAATATTATGTACCTTCAAGAGACGAGATGAGTAGGGAAAAAAACAAAAACTATCAGAAAATGGATATAAAATATGGTACAAAGGAAATGATCGAGCAAAAAATGGAGTGGGGATCATTATGGATAAAAGTCTAGTAGATGAGGTAGTGGATGTAAAGAGAATAGGGGATAAGATTATTATGGTGAAGGTTATTCTAGGAAGAATGACTATGAATATCTTTAGTACATATGCACCACAAGCGGGGTTAGGTGAGGAGATAAAAGCAAAATTCTGGGAGGATCTAGAGGGACTCATACAAATGATACCGAGAGGAGAGAAAGTGATTATAGGAGGGGATTTAAATGGTCATGTAGGTAGAGACGGAAACGGCTATAGAGAGGTGCATGGAGGGTATGGATTCGGAGAAATTAATAATGATGGTAAGTCTATTCTAGATTTTGCAATGGCATATGGGCTCATCATAACCAATATTAGGTTTAAAAAACGAGACGAACACTTAATTACATATAAAAATGTCACATCAAGCACCCAAATAGATTACTTTCTCATGAGACAAGAGGATCGGGTGTGTTGTAGGGATTGTAAGGTGATACCGGGAGAGTGTTTGACTACTCAACATAGACTTCTAGTACTTGACGTCCAAGTAAGAAATTGGAAGAGAAAAAATCACATAAAACAAAATTCAAGAATCAAGTGGTGGGATTTAAAAGGGGAGAAACAACTAATCTTCAAAGAAAAATTAAGGGGTATAAGAGAATGGAATGGGGAAGGACAGACAAACCAAATGTGGAGAGAAATGGCTAATGCCCTGAGAAACACAGCAAAGGTTGTGCTTGGAGAGACAAATGGTAGAGCCCCTAACCTTAAGGAGTCTTGGTGGTGGAATGAAGAAGTACAATTGAAAATTAAAAATAAGAAAAACTGCTATAAGGCTGTATATCAGTGCAACAATGAAGAAAATAAAAAAAATTATAAAGAATAAAAAAAGGCAGCAAAAAAAGCTGTTAGTGAAGCAAGGTTAAAAGCATACGAGAATCTATATAAACGACTTGATACAAAAGATGGAGAAAGGGATATATATAAATTAGCTAAAGTAAGAGAAAGAAAAACAAGGGATTTAAATCAAGTGAAATGCATAAAAGATGAAAATCAAAATGTATTAGTGAATGAGGGAGCGATTAAGGAGAGATGGAAGGAGTATTTCACAAAATTATTCAATGATAATGGCGACACAAGAGTTAGGTTGGGACATCTTAGTAACTCCGAAGGGAACGTGAGCTATACATTTTATCGACGGATAAGTCCAAATGAAATAAGGCAAGCATTAAAAAAGATGAAAAATCATAAGGCGGTGGGACCGGATAATGTACCAATAGAAGCATGAAAATGCATGGGAGAAGAGGGCATCTCCTGGCTAACGAAATTATTTAACGCGATTCTTAAATAAAAAAAGATGCCAGATGAGTGGAGGATGAATACTTTGGTCCCTATATATAAGAACAAAGGAGATGTTCAAAACTGTGAAAATTACAGAAGAATTAAGTTAATGAGTCATACCATGAAACTCTGGGAGAGAGTAATAGAGCAGAGGCTCAAAAAAGAAACAGAGGTCTCAGAAAATCAGTTTGGTTTCATGCCTGGTAGGTCAACAATGGAAGCTATATACCTACTGAGGCGCCTAATGGAAAGGTATCGGGATCATCAGAAGAACCTACATATGGTGTTTATAGATCTAGAAAAAGCCTATGATAGGGTCCCTAGAGAAGTATTATGGAGGGTTTTAGAGAAGAAAGGAGTCCGAATAGCCTATATACTAGCACTTAAGGACATGTATCATGGTGCAGAGACAAGGGTCAGAACTTGCGGAGGGGATACTGAACCGTTTAAAATTACAATAGGATTGCATCAAGGTTCTGCACTAAGTCCATACTTATTTGCTTTAGTAATGGATAAACTCACTAAAGATATTCAGACAGAGGTGCCATGGTGTATGCTATTTGCAAATGACATAGTGTTGGTAGATGAAACGAAAGAAGGAGTGAACGCTAAGCTTGAGTTATGGAGAAACAATTTAGAATTTAAGGGATTTAAATTAAGTAGAAAGAAAACAGAATATATGGAATGTAAATTTAGTAAGAATGCAAGAGTGGAGGATGTTATAATAAAATTGGAAGACCAAACCTTATAAAGAAAAGACCATTTTTGATATTTGGGATCAGTGATTCAAAAATACAGAGAAATTCACGAGGATGTCACACATAGAATTAAGGCAGGTTGGCTAAAATGGAGAAATGCATCAGGGGTGTTATGTGATAATAAAATCCCATTAAAATTGAAAGGAAAATTCTATAGGACAGCTATAAGATCAGTTTTGTTGTACGGCTCAAAATGTTGGGCAGTCAAATACCAATATGAGCAAAAGACGAGCGTAGCGGAGATGAGGATGTTAAGATGGATGTGTGGCCATACAAGAAAAGATAAAATTAGAAATGAAGTTATTCATAATAAGATAGGAGTAGTGCCAATAGAGGAGAAGATGAGAGAGACTAGACTAAGATGGTTTGGTCATGTAAGAAGAAGACCAAGAGACGCTCCTGTGAGAAGAGTTGATGAAATGGAACAATTAATAAAAAAAAAGGTAGAGGCAGACCTAAGAAGACTTTGAGGGAGACATTAAAGTTTGATATGAAGTGTATGGACCTCAATGAGGATATGACAAAAGACAAAAATACATAGAAGTCTAGAATTCATGTAGCCGACCCTACATAGTGGGATAAAGGCTGGATATGTTGTTGTTATTGTTGTTGTTTATATTCATTATCTATTGATTATTGTTGTATATTTATGTGGTTAGGTAGTTCTGTGGTCCCTATTGGTTGTGAGATGCACTTGTAACTACTCTGATTAAGCAGGAAATTGCAATTTGTTTAAAGTATGATTGGACCAAAAATTAAGTCAAGTTGAATGGATAAAGATGCTCATTTATTGAGCATGCATCCATACAGTTCCTTCCTTATGGCAACGCACACTTTGAGTAATATATCATATATTTTATTTCTAAACACAAAAATAGCTTACATTCTATTTAATAAGTGCCACTAAAAACTTGATATATAGTCTAAAAAACCTCTTATCTTATGAAAACTTTTTTGAGTTTAGGACTGTTGAAACTAAAAGTTTGGGAAGAACAATAAATGCAAATTTACACTGTTTTATGTCATTACAGGTTTTTAAGTTACTTTTTAAACTTATATGTTTTGCTAATTTGCTTAACCTATAGACATGCAAGATCCTGCAATGAACATTGGTATTTCCAAAGCCCATGGAGTGCTATTAGTAAATAAACATTTGAAAACAATGGAAACGGTCAGACGAGTAGGACATTCATTTGGAAGTGTCTGACAGAATATGACACCTTTGTGAAAAGGGGTCTTTGCTTCTTAGGTTCCACATCTTTTGGAGAACGGTGCTATTAGTAAGTAGCCAAATTAAATATGAACTAATTGATAGGAATAAATGAAAATAATAATTTGATGTTCATTAGTTATGTATTAGGAGAATCTACATTACTTATAGTGACAAAACACGTCGTTTCAATATTGCTATTTCTATTTCAGCATAAAAAGGGTATGGAGTTTAGAAATGTGGGTTTCTCTTCGTCAAGCTGCTTCCCACTCTTTTGTCCATGCCTCTCCACTTGGCAGGTTATATTCAGATTCTAGAAAGTTCAGTAAAACACCGGTAGTCTGATGTTTGATAGTTGCTTCCTACTGTATTTTTTCTTCATTTTCAAAGT
This sequence comes from Diospyros kaki, assembly GCA_036245055.1. NCBI lineage: Eukaryota > Viridiplantae > Streptophyta > Magnoliopsida > Ericales > Ebenaceae > Diospyros > Diospyros kaki. The sequence continues at coordinate 46,733,119 of BSEG01000005.1, forward strand.
TCTACTTTGGATAATTAACAGTAGAATCTTCGAGACACAGCTCAAGTGGTCCTTAGTTCATCACCTTTTTTTTCTCTAATGGTGCATATCTTAGGATCTTGCCATTTGGTAGCACTAAGTTTGTAAAACCTGAACAGTCCCCATATGAAAACTGATCCCCGTCGTTTTCTTAATTGAATGGAATAGAGTCAATTGTTTCACTGAGCAATTATCATTGAAATTTTAGTCAAGCTAATAATTATATTAGAAATATATTTTGTGTTTCTATGTCAAAGGACAACCTGATCTTTTAACCATTTGTACCATCTTTTTGTCTGCACAGATGATCTTTGATAACATTCTTAACAGGAAAGTTCCCTGGCCTTCTGTTCCTGATGACATGTCTTATGAAGCCCAAGACTTGATTGACAGGTTGGTCTCATAATTTACAGGTCCTTAAGTTACTGTTTCATGGTTCATAATTTTAGCTTATCAGACTGAATTATTTTCGCCTCTTCCCAAATGGCTAGCTGTTCTGCAGGTCATTTACAAAGATAGGGTTCCAACATTAAGGCAGTGTGTCAAATTTTTTCCTTCTGTAATTTTTTTGCCTCACAAACTTGAAGTACAAGTATGTAAAACAGTAAAAATCAAAACACTTGGCAAGGAACTGAATCTTTTGGTGTGAATAGTGCATAGGGGACGTCAATTGCTTAGTTTTGTTGTAATTGGTTTTTCCTGTTCATCCATAAAATAACATGATGGAAATTTAGGTCAGGAGAGAGCAGAAATTTTGATATTGCAGACATATATTCTTAGTAGTAAATGATATGAATCTCATTGAATGGCCTATTGACAATTTGATTTGAGTGCATAAAGTTGATAAATAATAGTTATTTCATTCAGCTATAGAATCTGACCTGCTTACTTTTAAGTCTTACCTCTGTTTAAAGTACTATGGCCTTCAAGAACAAATGCTACCTTTTGTGTAAAGCGTTGAATAGTTTTGCTGTAATGTATAGTATGATCTTTTGGCTCCTTTGGTTTAGATCCCCATACTTTATCAGATCTTCTTTGTCTCAACACCACGAGATGCTTCTGGGTGCTCCTGCAAACATATTCATGATTCTTGTTTAATTGGAGTTTGCCCCTCTTTTTTTTTTGCCTGGGGTTGGGGGGTGTTTGGTTATATGGAGAGAATTATGATCACAAATCACTTAAGCTTTCCTGCATAGTTGTCACTGGTTATATATACTAAATCCTATTTTCAATTGGAATTTGCTTTTGCAATTTTGAGTGTCTAAATGCTAGCACAGGTGGTGTTTTGAACAAATTTATCCAGACATCCTTCATTATGCAGGTTCCTTGCTCATGATCCTGATCAGCGTCTTGGTGCAAAAGGATCTTCAGAGGTTGTATTCTGCTCATCTACAAATGATCTGCCAAATTCAACAATTCCTCCAGCTTAGCATGAGCAAAAACTGATTGCTTGTAGCATGTTATTACTTGGAAAGAAAAATGCTATTGAGATTTTCCTCACTGTCTTCCACTTTCCTACAGGTGAAAGCACACCCATTCTTTAAGGGAGTTAATTGGGACACCCTTGCCTTACAGAAGGTATGATTCTACATCACTGGTTGTAAAGTTTACACAACTTCAAACGGTTGTTATGAATTGAAGCACTCTGATACTGTGGAAAGTTTACATGAAATGGAGGAATACTGGATACTCAATTATTGTTGTCACAGTTTGTACTTGTACTGAGAAAAACATAACACGTGGATACAGCATATATACTTTTAATAGGACGCCTAATTACATATATACCTTTAAACACTGGTAAATATTTTCTTGATATTGTGTTTTTTTTACTAACTCTGTTAGCTTTTGACTATTTGTTGCTTTAATAGGCTGCATTTGTACCTCAACCTGACAGTGTGGATGACACAAGCTATTTCATATCAAGGTATTCACAGTTTTCAAATGGATTGCAACATGATCCTGCCCCTACTGCAACTGCTTCTGACATTAGTGACTCAAATTCTGGAGCCGAGGTAATTTAGTTATTCATTGTCAACTTTTTTTGCTGAGATATTCATCTATCAACTTGCCAACCATATATTTCAAGAAAAACATTAAGATAAATAACTTAGGTAGTTGAGACTTGGAGTGTTGTCTGAAAAATGCCCTAAAAAGCTATTTTGCACTTCAGTAAAGGATAAAAGAATGATAGGATTCTTATTGGGAGGGGGCAAAAAGAAAAGAGGAAGAAAGGAGAATGACTGAGAGATCCATGGACTGTTGCTACATCCTGAGGAGCCTTACAGCAGTAGTGGGTCCTGAGACTTGGGGACTAAGATGCTTGGATATGATTGAAGGGCATGGATATGACATGGCAAGCATTTTGAACGTGGTAATTTTTTAAAAAGAGAAAAAAAACCAAAGCACAACATGAAAACAATGCAGTATATTTTTGTTTATACATGGAAAACTACAGTTTCTTCACTTTGTGCATTAAGATATATCTATAATAGAAAATGATTTTTTGCATTTTACATATTATAGAGGAACTAGCAAACAAATTTCAATATCAATTCAGGAAGACCGTCTCTGAACAGATTTGTAGTTTTATTTTTAGAATACAACAACATAGCAAGCCTACACGGCATTGGCCAACAACACTAGCCTAGGGTAGAAGTCATACGCTTTTTTATGTAAACAAAATAAATGCCAATAGTGAAAGGTCAATTACTTTCTTGTAGCAACCAAGTGGCATCTTGATGAATTTGTCGATATTTAAGTGTTCCTCCTATTTCTCTGTATTTCAGGGTTTGTGCTGTGAAATCGAGTCTATACATTGATTGTAGTAATGCAAGTTGAAAGTGCCATTTATTGAGTGGAAATGTGATAGTGTTTGATGTTTCCATATATTTATAAACTGAGACACTGATCCTTATTTTATTGTTAGAAATGGATGGCAAACATTTTCTTTTTATAACTACTTCATGACTGACTTGAACATTTCATTCTTTCAAGTAATAAATATCAAAAAGTATGTATCAAGGGAAGAAAGAAAGCTTAAAATTCAAGCCATTATTATGGGCTCTCTCTCTCTCTCTCTAAATTTGAGAAGTTGATACTGAGATAATTCAGATTCATTTGTTATTTGCTTTTCAGAAAATGGATGAATGCGGTGATCTTGAACAGTTTGAATCAACTTTTGATCTCTCCCTGATAAACTTTTCTTTCAAGGTAATCCCTCTTGTTCCAAATTGCATTGAACAAATCCTAGCGCAACCTTGATATCTCTTAAGGTTTTTACCCCCAAGAATCTAGGGAGTGTATATGTTTTTGCTTGTAAATCAATTTATAAGTCAACCAAAAAAAACAAAGAAAGAAAGAAGACAGGGAAAGAAAATGAAGGCCCTTCTGCTTTAATTTGTAAAAAAACCTGATAATGTTTGCCATAACATGACGATGTGTGACATGACAATTGTTGGTATCTAGATGATATTTAATTGGTTGGCATTTGTAGATTCTGGTAATCGCCAACTTGAATGCCTATTTCCACATCCGAGCACTTGTTATTTTTTAGTTCCTGTGTGTGTGTGTGTAGAGAGCTTCAGAATTAATCGGTTATATGCCAGAAAATCTTGTAAACAACTTGTATTTTAAACAAGTGAACATAGTAGCAGCTCAGGGTTTTATACGATAACCTCCTCCTGTGTACAGTCATCCTGGACAGATATATCTGCCACCCTTCTCATAGTTGGTGTTATAGTGCATCAGAAATTATGAAGCTGGCTTGACTTGATTTTGGTGCCATTGTTGGATGACACCATTATGAAGCTTGGTCACTGATGCTGTTCTTTCTTTTGCAGAATTTGTCACAGTTGGCAACCATCAACCACGATGTGCTCTTACAAAATTGGAGGAGTCCATCTAAGTGCTCATCTTGCAGCAAAGATCCAAATTTGTAGCCTTTCTTGTCTCTCCCCCCGCTTATTTAGGAAACAGAAACTTTGTAATCTATAACAGTGTTAAATTATTAGCTTCATTGGAGCAGCAGCCTCCTGGCCCTGGTTAATGAATTAAGTTCCAAGGGGTAATAAATAAGAAAGCATCAGGGTGATCTCATAGCTTAAGCTGGCCATTGCTTTGCTTTGGTCACTTTCTGTATGTGTTAGTTGCATTCAAATTATAAAACAAAAAAATATTTGGAAGGAAGAGGAGCAGCACCATTCGTCAATGATATCTAATTCCCATATCTAACCATCGCCCATTTACAGTCCGACATTCTAGATGCAGCTATTGTTGCCAAACGTTCCGGGCCCACCACAGTTGGGGCCGGTCCACCAGCCCACTACCAGTGCCAAGCAAAGCCCAAAATCAGGCCCACTAGACATCTTTGGATGTAGCCGCCGGTTGATGAATTTAGTTGCCCTTTCCAATTTTGTACCCTAACCTAGCAGCCGAAAGCATGCCAAATACAAAGTAGCTTCCCATTGGGCCAGCACAATCCAACTAAGCCCAAAAGCTCGGCCTTGTATAAGTACTCTATTCCTCCAAAAATTTTATATCTCAAAACCCTTAACGCACTCCTTATCTCAATATAATTAGGTTGAACCCAAAAACGGTGGAAAATTTGCATTGATGCCTCGGCATGATTGCCGAATGATTTTACATCGCACGATGACAAATTAATACCGCAGTTTACAGTATAAGAGTACATTCCATCAAGACGGCAGGGGGTATGAATAAAGAAATTTATTGGCTGTATTGCAGATCGTATCATGGCATGGGATATAACAGTCAACAGCCAAATGGAAAGGAGGGTGGGGGGGGCAATTAACAGAAGAAGGTGAAAGGAATGGAACAGAAGGGGGGGGGGGGGGATGATTGCATATAATATTTTTTAAGGTGTTTGGGGAGGGGCGTTGGGTGGGTGCGGAAAGGGGTTAAGTGAAAGGCAGTGCCTAATTGCTAAAACTGTCAATACTTGAAGCCTCTATCAACAGAAATAGTGAACCAATAAATCAGACAGGAATAGACAGTCCCTTCTTTGCCATGTTATCCAGTACATCATTCAGAGCTTGGCAGAGGCCAACGATCTGCAACAATCAGAGGGGTACTTAGAACAAATTAGACCCCACATATTTGATGACATTATTAGAATGAGTTCAAATATGCTTAGGCCCACAGCAGCAATACTTCTCATATTATTCTCTTTTATTTCTGGAAATAGAATTCCCGTTTATAATTTTATAGTACAGAATTACACAGATTAAACAGCTGATCTTTGGTGATGTAATGCACTGGTTGAGATAGGACTTCATATTCTTTTCAGTTCCATTTTCAATTTTTCCCAGAACCAGAATTATATAAAGTTTCAGAACACCCACATCATCATATCCTTTCTAATTCTTGTATGGTTAACAATTTTTTGAAAAAATGACTTTCTGTTGTTTGAAAGTTGGACATCTTCAGAATGTATTTCCCCAAGAGATGTTGGAAACAGTCCACCAAAGAGGGCCAAATCCATAATTTAACCCTATGCGCTTTCACTTTTTTTTTTTTTTTTATCACTTGAACTTTTTGTTGTTTCAATTACACTATTAAACAATGCATTTTCGAGTAATTCAACTTCTGTACTTTGATGTTTTTGTCATGTGGCAACTCAAACTTTTTATTGTTTCAATTATACATCTAGACCATACATTTTCAAATCAAGTGCACACCTTGCCCATGGATGGTCCAATTGCATTTTCGTTGTTCCAATTGCATTTTTGAAGTGCGCAATTGACTAAAAAATGCATGCTCCAGAAATATAATTAAAACAACGAAAAGTTATACGAAAAAAATGTCAAAGTACAAGGGAATTAAATTACTCAAAAATGCATTATCTAGGGATGTATTCAAAACAACGAAAAGTTTAGGAGGCCACACGAAAAAAATGTGAAACTACAGGGGGCAAAAATATGAGTTTGGCCACCAAAAGAGCTTTCAGGATCAGTTTTTATTTTTCTGTTTTTGAGAACCAGTCACATTTTTTAGATTGTAACCAAAATGCTCCATACTCAAATCTTCAGTTATGGCAATCTAGTTAATAAAATGAAATAAAAGTCACCTGCTGATCCCATTGCTGCAACTCTTCGGTGTCATCCTCAAAATGTATCACAGCTTCAACCTGTATATAAATGTCCAGGTAAACACAATGCACACAATTTTTCTTTGGAAAAAAACACAATGCTAAATAAACCAAGTCATCAGAAGTTAATATATACAGAAAGAGCTTCCAATATTTTGCATGTCAGCTGCATAAAAAGTCAAATCATAGTCGAACTTCTAACAAACTGAAAATTTCAAGACCATGCTCATGGAATACACTAGCTCTGCATTCCATTTCTTGCAACTAAGTAAATAGCATTTTGTACAATCACCTGGCTGTCTGGACAATCACCGTTTACTATTTTGGGAAGATTGACACAAAGTTCAGAAGAGGATCTAACCCCCAACACTAACACCCCCCCCCCCCCCAACCCAACCCCCAGGAAAAAAAAAAAAAAGAAGAATCTACAAGAACAAAAAAGAGAGATGCCAACAACAGGGGAAAAGCAACCAAACGTCAGGTGTGCTCTGTACAATTCCTTAAGGCAGAAGAGATCCTTATCAAGTTAAGAGTAATCACAGAGACTTCTAAGATCTCTGATAACTCTTTAGATAAGATGAAGCTCTCTGGAACCAGGATTAATGTAAAGAACTCATATAAAACCTATTTAGTTACTAACTCACTTGCAAAACAATTCAGATAGGTATTAAAACACGTACACTACTCGACGTGATGGACATAATACCTGGTCAATGGATCCTCTCATTCTATCTTCATATATCATTCTCGATGCTATCTTCTCAGCCTGGAATGCACATTCAGGGGAAATATTAAAAAAAGTCTTAAGAAGCAAAATTGATCAACAAAAAGTTGCCAAGAGCACCACTAGAGTCAACTACCAAGTGAACCGCTAGAATAAGCAGTGGAAACTTTTTCAAAGTGCAGCCATAAAAACTTTCCTCCCTTAGTAACACTTTGTCAGCATCAGTGAACAATTATGGATCATTAAAAATTATGAATGAATTAAGTGAGGTAGAGCTTAATGAATTTCTGTGTGTACAATCCCTCCAACCCCTGCCCACCAAAAAGACAAAAGAAAGAAAATAAAGCAGAAGTAAATAACAGAACAGGAAAACCAATAACACTGATTGTGATAGTGTCCTGTCCACAATTTAAGTTTCCTGTCCAAGAATCAGGCGCATCTATGAATAGTTTTCAACAAATAGAATAAGCAAGTCTATGTCAGTCACCACTGGTGGTCATCCCCTGACACAGGACAATAACAGGTGGATTCTCTTGTACCAAGGTCTCTGAATACAAAGTATGGTTGCTTATTTCATGATTATCATACAATATTATACCAACCCATAATATTAACTGTTGGAGATGAGGAGCCTGATTCGATTTATGACATGTACGCAAAGCTGGTTCGGGGGTTCCACAGCCCAGTCCACAGGTGAGGGTCAAGGGGGCAGTGCCCCTTGCATTTCGCCCCCAAAACCTAAACAAATTAGGAATTGGAATTGGAAGATTTGCTTTCAAAATCCTAAACAGATCAGGAATCTTGTTTGAATTAGGAGTTTTATTTGCCCTAGTTTTTGTCTATAAATGTGGGCATAATTCTTGTAATAGTAATCTTCCAAAAATAGTGAAAAACACTTACTGCAGCCGTGCACTAAGCATTTTTTTGCCAAACCAAGTAACGTTTGTCTTGTGTGTGTGTTCGATTTTTTCCTGCTTGATTCATTCCCTAACAATTAACTTGGCCCTTCTGAAACATTAATATCTCCTCTTGGATTAGAGCCAAGTATGGTATGGAAAATATTTTAATAAGCAGCACAACAAGATTGCATTTGGATACAAAAACTCATTGAGATAGATTTATAAAGAAATCATAAACATCAACTGGACATCGGTATTCGTGCACATGTAGCCATGCATATGATTAGATTTCAACAATTGCTCCAGTAATCAAACTTAGAGGAAAGACGTAGGGTAAGATGAAGATAGAGTACTCAGGTGATTGACTGGAATGTAACTATTTTGGGGAGAATTCTAGAGATAAACATACCTTGTGAGGAGCAATACCCAACAATGTGCCTAATTCATCAAAGCTAGAGACAGCAGAAGTACAATTACATACATATTAGTAAATTGTAACAATTTTAAGGAGTAAAACATAAAAAACCCTAATTGGGAAAAGGACATGCAAAAAAGAACAGACCCCTCGCCCAACCTTATATTTGTGTACAATTTACTTGCACTCAGGAGATTGTGCTCAATCATAGCACGATCCAAAACCGTAAAATTATCGGGCAGAAGTGCTTTCTGTTGGAAATACAGGTGGTGGTCAGAAGGCATATTAGTACTTCCAGAAAAAGTCAATCACATGATACATAAATTTTCTTTTTTTTACTAGAGAAATATTACGGATACCTGATGTGGTTTTAGTTCTTCAGCAAATGCATCAATCTCTGGTTTCCTCAATATTCTTTCCAGATACACCTGAACCACTCCATAATAAAATCCACATAAAACATAAATTGAATGGCCAAACCAAACTCATAGATATGGTAATTATTTGTATTCTGCACCTGTAAGTGGATGATATGTGTATTTGTGTGTGTGTGTACTGTGCATGGAGGGAGAGAGGGAGAAGGGAGAGAGGGGGAGGGGGAGGGGGAGAGAGAGAGCAAACACCTTCTGCAAGATTGGGTAGATTTTCAACTTAGAGCACCGTTCATCCTGAAACAAAGTCCCAATGATTGGCCTTAGAAAACTAATTCTATAACATAGCATTCTGTCCCAATAATATTTTGGCTGTAATGTCCCAACCAGGTACCGCCAAATATCCAACCAAATGCTAACAAAGTAGACAACCACCAGCAGTCCAAGATGTAGCTATAGCTGACTATATAAGCATGGCACAACAGGCACCCAGGAGTACAATCCCAAAAAGAAGAAACAGTCAAAGTTCTAATCAACAAACATGTCCTATCAAAAGTTAACTACAGAGTTCACAGAAAAAAAAAAAAATCTCAGAATTCTCTCCAGGACAGGCATTGTAGCCATAGTAATCAGAGAAGGAACCATGAAGCATTAGCCAATGAATTTTTTGAACAGAAAAGATCCACTGAATTTGAGAGGTAATCCAATTTAGCTCATCTCATTTGATTATCATTATCACTGAAGAAATAAAACATCAGAACCTTAAACAGCTTTCTAAACATAACTGTTTTCCAACCAGGAAGAAAACAACCCCAGAAAATAAGCATCATGATAAGACACATTGACTTGTACTAAATCAGAAATATAAGCCATCAAGAAACACTGGCATGACATATGCCAATACCACAAAGAAGTATTGACATCTAATACGCAATTACTGAAGAAACAGAAGAATCAAAAATTCAAAATGCAGATTTATTTTCAAACTTATCTTCAATTCATCTGGAAAAAATGCATACTTTGTACAAGGTCGCAAGAACACGTGACCTTTGAGGACCCGCAGCAGCCAAAATAGTACACGTCACTGCAGCTGATAGGGCTTGCTCTAATGCTTCCTCATTGACAACTCTGTGATGGAATAACAGGAATGCATGTTATGTAAATAGTTGCAAACAAACACGTAGCGGTAACTAAGGCAAACAATAGGTCATGGATTTCAAAAACAATTTTAAATATACATATATATATATATATTGGAAAATTCATTGGCAAGCTAGTATACTCTTGATAGGGAAGGGCTAATGGGGGGTAAATCACACCAAAGATCACTAAACTTTGGTGTGTTTTTCATTTTAGTCACTAAACTTTAATTCTTTGTAATGTAATCACAAAAGTTTAAAAAATTTTGCAATGTGATCACATAAAAGATTTTTCTGCTGATGTGACATAATAAAAATTATTATGCAGTGATAACCAATCATAACGTGTCACGTGTTAATATATAATAATATTTTATTAAAATATTATTACACAATGTTTTTTTTGTTTGTCACATCAGCGCCGCATCACCCACTCTGGCTATAAAGTGGCTGAAAAATCTTATATGTGAGCACATTGCAAAATGTTTTAAACTTATGTGATCACATTAAAAAGAATTAAAGTTTAGTGAACAAAATGAAAAACACACTAAAGTTTAGTGATCTTTGGTGTGATTTACCCGCTAATGGGTCATTGCTAAGGAGCATTTGAGGATAGCTCTGCTACTTGGTGAAAATTGTTAAGATTTCACAAGAGAGACATTGCAGTCGAATCTATGACCTCTCCCCAGCCAACTGGTGTAAACCCAGCTGACCAATCCCAAATTCTGATCACAATTTTTCCATTGGGACAAATCCGGGGATGGGTTGGTGGTTGACCCAGAGGGAGAGAGCAGAGGCGAGAGGGAGATTGAGAAGGCAAAGGCAGTGGTTGGTTAAAGATGGCATAGCAAACCAATAGGGGGCAGAAAAGGCGGTAGCAGGAGGGAGAAACAGGTCATCAATGGCAGTGGCATCAGAAAACGATGAAGTGGAGGGGGATACGCAATGGCGATGATGGTGACAGAGGGCGATGGTGGTGTCAGTTGCAAAGAAAATGAGGGAGAAGAAGAAGAGATCCAGGGGGAGGGGGTGGAGAGAGAGAGAGACATAGAGGGAGCCATTGCCGGAGGAAGTAGCAGTAGCAACAGCCCACGGCTGTGGCAGAGGGAAGAAGGGTGGCTGTGCTCACGATGGCAGTGAACAGCGATGGTAATATAGCAGTGAAACCTCTGTTGTTTGATTCTGCCGATAGAAACATAGAGACAGTGGAAAAGCGGCATTCAATGAGGAGTGAAACTACAGCAAGGATTTATACACTGAGGGCCAAAATTGTCCAAAGAAATCTTAAGTTTAATTGCCCCATGCCCAAGACTTAAATTATACCACCGAGGGGAAGACTTTGTCCCACCTTGGTAGGATAGTGTAATCCCAGGTTTAGTTAATACCTAGCAACAAGTTGTCCCTAACATGGTATTCATATGAGACCTGGTATTACCACAATTTCATACTTCCACCAAACAGGCCGATAATCTTGTTAAGTATCAACAGACCATGGCACAGGAAACTGCTAAAAGCATCAATCCTCATTCCCAGGGAGGGGGAGCTAGTGACAAATGTAACCCTAATTGAAAGCCAAGAAAGCCTCGGTTGGCCCCAAAATCCTTTGCTTTATGGTAGAATAGATTTTCATAAGGGGCATAATTGACCAGCCTTAAGCTTGCTACAAAGGGTCCAAACTTTCCGATGTTACATCAACATCACAAAACACTATCTCATAATTGTCAGTGGCTCATAGAAGAACCGATAAAAAGCATGAATCTTTGATAAAAAGCATCCAGGGTTCCAAATTGCATATTTTCAAGTTTTTAATCTTTGATTGGCTATAATCTCTGCTTAGTCTGATGTCACAATTACTTAAGCTAAGAAGCTACGACGACACATCAAGCATGAATCCCACTATGCATGGTAGGCTTAAGCTACGTGAATTCAAAAATCGAGCAAACAGACCAGGTGTAAATAGAGTCCCCATGTTCAACCTCATTGAATAGACTAAGAAAAACTAGTTGATGGAAAGTTCAATGCCAGAAGGCATCTAATGCATGTGAATGGTGATGTTATGGCCATTGCATATGCATACAGATAAAGGCAAAATTTCAAGATAAGACCTCTACTGGCAACAAAATAATCTCTGAGTTTGCAAAGCCTATATGCACATACTTCATCTAATTCACTTGCACTGGCAAAAAGAAAAAAGGAGGAAAAATAGAAATCAATTTTTGAAAGCAGTTACCAAAAATAAATTGGATTAATTTTCCTGGACTTACTCGTCACCTATTTGTCGTTTCTCTATTTGAGAAATGTCATAATAACGAAGAGCAGCTTCCAAGAACTTCCTCTTTAAATCCAAAATTCTTGCATAACAAACCTGGCAGCAAGGAAACAGAAAACAGACCGTTCAGCAAAAATTGCTTAAGCTTCCTAACATGAACAGATAGTCCTTGCAAATGTCCCTAAGCATCAACCTTGTACGTCCAATTCAATGCTTCATTCTGGCTGCTGCTAACCAAGAATGAAGCTTTATTAATAAAAGCTTCTGCATTTACAGCGTCATCATCCTGCCAAATAAGCAACCAAAGTATCAAATGCCCATCAGAATTCATGTTTAAAATGTTTTGAGGCTAAATTTCCAGATTCTGGCATTCAAAACACTTAAAAAAGAAAGAAAGAAAAGTTCCAAGGAGTATAGTAATGCCTCGGATGCAGATGTGAATAACCTCACTTGACAACAGCTAGACACAAGAAAACTCTTTACTTAGCAATGACAACTCAAAATATTCTTAGGAATAGATGTTGAAGTAATGTGAAAAGAGGTTAACAAAGGTGAAATGGATATTTCACAAAATGCATTCTCCAAGGAAAATTTGATATCCATGGAATTTTGTACCATGAGACATATTGCAGTGAACCCCTTCAAAATATATTCCTGCTTTCTATTTATATCATAAATATTACACACTTCTTCTTGGAGATAAAAACTACAGCACATTCTACATCCAGTACTTTTTAATTCAATGATGGACCTCAATCCATGTGGCTCTATATAAATGCACATTACATTTGTGAAATATGCAAACTTGTTTCACTATTTCCTTACACGTGATAGTCTCTCCCAGCATCCAAACTAAAAAGTTCAGATATTGAAGAAGCACTATTATCAGTATACACAAAGCACACTTGACAATTTGCTGAAAATACCTCAAGGTATAAGCTAGCAATCTTCACACACTTTGACAACCTGAATGTATCATCAATCACTCTGATAAACCAGCAAACAAGAAAACTGTTAAATACTTGAGGATATGCAATATGTATCTGTTGTTGATGAACTGAAAAATCCAAAGATCTCACTCACAGACCTCATGCCAGAGTCCAGATCAATACCACTGAGCATTTGAGCTGCTTTTGACCACTGCTGTTCAGATTCAAATAAATCGGAAAGCTTCTCTCTGATGATTAACACCTGCAACTCTTGCAGATAGGTCATGGATTCTTGAATGAAAATATTGACAAAATTTACAGGATTAAATATCTCATATTGACATTATGCATGAAAGTCATATCATGAACTGTTAATAAACCAATTTCTACACACAAGGCAACAAGATGAAAAAATCACACAAAAATTCCAATAAAATTAGATCCATGCTTCAGGATTGGGTATGTGGGGCACAGGGTGGTTAGACAAATTCAACTTCACCATTCATTAAATTTAAAAAGAAAAAAAACTTGACAATATATTAATAATGGGTCCAGAAAGCAAATACATAACCTGATTATACAACCAATTAGTTCATCTTATTCGCAATAATGTTATCTTATTATATAGCCAATTACATCATATCACACTTCTTGCCTCTAAGCTGTTTTCTTATATCCTATGAAAGTCAAATAGATTCCCATTCATCATCACACCCTCGGATACTAATTTCATAATTGCAACCACATAATAGTGCATCATAGATACTTAACCAGGAAGCTTTGACATCAAGTGCACAATAATCAATGGAACAGATCATATATAGAAATCCAGTCATCTCAATCTCACATTAAACATGCCACAAAATAATTGAGTTATGCAGGACGCCTTCCTAGAGTTCATGTTTGGATCCGACTAAGTTTTACGTTGGCTGTCGGCTACCTAACACAACCCTCCTCCTTTATCCGGGCTTGGGACCGGCAGTGGATAACATCCCCAGGCGGAATGCAAATTTATGGAAATTTAGAATATATGGAATGCAAATTTAGTAAAAATGCAAGAGTGGATGATGTTATAATAAAATTAGAAGACCAAATCTTACAAAGAAAAGACCATTTTCGATATTTGGGATCAGTGATTCAAAAATATGGAGAAATTCATGAGGATGTCGCACATAGAATTAAGGCAGGTTGGCTAAAATGGAGAAATGCATCGAGAGTATTATGTGATGGTAAAATCCCATTAAAATTGAAAGGAAAATTTTATAGGAGAGCTATAAGACCAGTTTTGCTGTATGGCTCAGAATGTTGGACAGTCAAATACCACCATAAGCAAAAAATGAGTGTAGAGGAGATGAGGATGTTAAGATGGATGTGCGGACATACAAGAAAGGATAAAATTAGAAATGAAGTTATTCGTAATAAGGTAGGAGTAGTGCCAATCGAGGAGAAGATGAGAGAGACTAGACTAAGATGGTTTGGTCATGTGAGAAGGAGACTAAGAGACGCTCCTGTGAGGAAAGTTGATGAAATGGAACAATTAGTCACAAAAAGAGGTAGAGGTAGACCCAAAAAAACTTTGGGAGAGACATTAAAGTTCGATATGAAGTATATGGATCTAAATGAAGATATGACAAACGATAAAAATACATGGAAGTCTAGAATTCATGTAGCCGACCCCACATAGTGGGATAAAGGCTGGATATGTTGTTGTTGTTGTTGTTATGCAGGACGCCTTCCTGAATGATCAACTACCATTAATCACATCAGAGATCATGAATACCACAAGCAGCAAAGAAATGCTGCAGAAGGAAAAATCATTAATTCAGCCACTAAGATCACCAACAAGCAGATTATTTACTAAAGTGCTCTGTCCCCTTGTCTGACATTCTTTTGGATTTAAGGATCACATTAAATAATTCCATTAATCAAAAGATGTCCTCTTCTCCATTGCGTTTCCATCCTTCTATCAATATATTACCCAGTCCAACTATTTTGCTGATCTTTTTCAATGCTTGCTTTATTTCACTTGGACATGTCCGTCTAAAGAACATGTAATTCTTATCTTCTTCAAAGTTACTAAGATGCCCCAACATTATAGTTGTTTCTAATCCTTCCATCTCTCCTTGACTCCCCCCTCATTTACTAGTATTTTTTTGGTTTTCGTCTTTTATGCATTTTACTTCACTTGGCTCAAATTCTTTTTCTTTTATTTCTTACTTTAGCTAGTTTATATAAATATTTCTCCATCTTTTTTTATCAATTCTTTGGTATAAATTTTCAATAGCTTTTGACTTGGTTTAACTGTCTGTCCTTTTTGCTTCTTTTTTGGCCAATTTAAACCTATTTAAGTTTTCGTTATTACAACATTATGTGAAGTTTTCTTCGTTATTTGCTCAATCATTCCCTGAATACCAAAATTTATATCCAAATCTTGCCAACATTTTGGCTTTCTTTCCAACCCATCTCGTCTCATGGAGGTACAATATACTAATTTCTCTCCTAATCATCACATCCACCACTTCTATAGTTTTTCCTGTCAAAGTCTCAATATTCTATTATCCAATCCTTAATCTATGTTCTTGAACTAATTTCTTTACTCAGATTTGTCCATGAAAATGCAATAACCAGTCTAGAATTAACACTGCATCTAGAAGCTGATGCAGCCACTCTAGCTCTTTGTTCACTACCCACAAATAGTGCAGCACGCCACTATGAAAGGTTACACCCCAATGATCTATCATTAGCCTAGAATTCACATTGGTTGACCCGACAAGTTTTGCATTGGTTGTCAAATACCTAATGCAAACATCCTCCTTCATTGGGGCTTAGCACCGACAATAGATAGAAAGTCACATGCAAAGTTTGCCAACCCATAGAAGATAAAACAAAAATGAAGCCAAAACACTATTCAATCCAAAAGGTTCCCAAAGTTACTTTTCTGTTAATATGAGAGAACTTGAAGGGGAATTTACACTTGGAGAAATTTATGGCACAACTGCTTCAATAATCACGTGATATATGGTGCGCATCTAATCCTGTATTACAAATTTATATCTCGTTATGAGCGTCTCATATGCATAAAATCAAAAGAATGATATGTAAATAGTTGACTATAAACTTCAAAGCCCCCATAGAATTTCTACATGTCATACAGAAATACGTAAGAGTTCTTACATACATTGGTTTTCCCCTTATGTAGCTTGTCAACCAGATATTTGACCAAACCCGAGCATTCAAAAAAAAAAAAAAAAAGAGGAAAAATCATTGCAGTGGGGGCAGGGCAAGTAACCTCATAGCATAAGAGACGCACAGGTAAAATGAAGACACTGACAGACCCAGAAGCAACCCTCAGCACTCAGCTATCCAAGAAAAAACAAGGGCAATTTACTTGGCAGAAAAACAAGTCATGTATAATACACATTAAATTGCACTTGAAGTGATGAATGATTCAATACAGAAACTCCCTAGCAACTTGCAACATTTTCTTAGTGACCATCCATTGGCTTGGCTTTCCATGATCAAGTGTAGAAAACCAAATTACGCTTTCTTGTCTGTCTTTTTTTCCACGACAAGTTAAATAAAGCAATGGCTCAATATAGTAATTGCTACAAAAAAACTAGAAGAAATCTATTTTCTGCATCTATATACGCATGTTGATGTTTGTATTTTGTGTACTTGGACTAAACTATGTGTTTATCGGACTTCAACCATGCTGTTTATACCTAGTGTCAAGAATTTAGGACTTCTGTTAGGATTTCTATTTTTGTTAATAACCTACCTATTTGTTAGGATAGTGCTGTTAGTATTTTGACTGTTTCCACTGCACACTTATCATGTTTGCTGATAACGTGGGTTGTTCTTATCTTTCTGTTAGGTCTTCATGTAATGGCTATTTAAGCCTAAGTTGTTGATTCAATACATTGCGGAAGTCATTCTCCCATATTGTTATTGAGTCTGTGTTATCAGTTCAATTTTTATAACAATCTGGTATCAGAGCTTCCTCAAGGGCCTGATCGAGTGTGGTGAGGAACAGCAGTTTCCTAACAAGCGAGAGAGAGAAACAGGTGAGAAGAGTGAGCGAGAGATGGCAACTGAAGGAGGCAACTTTGTCCAGCCTGCCATACCCAAGTTCGATGGTCACTACGACCATTGGGCTATGCTGATGGAGAACTTTCTTAGATCAAAGGAGTACTGGAGTCTCGTGGAGACAGGATTTATTGAGCCAGAAGATGAAGCAAAAGTTACAGAGGCAGAACGAAAGAAATTGGAGGAGACGAAGCTGAAAGACCTCAAAGTGAAGAACTATCTCTTCCAGGCCATAGACCGGACAATTCTGGAAACAATTCTGCAGAAGGACACCTCCAAGCAAATCTGGGATTCGATGAAGAAAAAGTTCGAGGGGAATGCAAGAGTCAAGAGGTCACATCTTCAAGCTCTCAGAAGGGAATTTGAAACCCTAGAAATGAAGTCCGGTGAAGGAGTGTCAGAATACTTCTCAAGGGTGATGGCAGTGGCAAACAAAATGAGAGTCCATGGAGAGAAGATGCAGGACGTGAAGGTCGTGGAGAAGATTCTGCGTTCTCTAACTGAGAAGTTTGATTACATTGTTTGCTCGATTGAGGAGTCAAAGGACATTGATATTCTCTCTGTGGATGAGTTGCAAAGCTCGTTGATAGTCCACGAACAGAAGTTTCGAAGACATTCCAATGGTGAAGAACATGCATTGAAGATTACATATGAAGGAGGAAGAGGCCGTGGACGTGGTACCTACAGAGGAAGAGGTAGAGGGAGAGGTCGAGCAGCTCTTAATAAAGCTACTGTGGAGTGCTATAAATGTCACAAGCTTGGACATTTTCAATATGAATGTCCAACTTGGGATAAAGAAGCAAATTACATTGAGCTTGGGGAAGAAGAAGAGATGATCCTCATGTCCTATGTTGAAATGAACGATGCTAGGAGGGAGGATGTGTGGTTTTTAGACTCAGGCTGTAGCAACCACATGAGTGGTGACAAAACTCTGTTTTGTGAGTTGAATGAAGATTTTCGGCAGATGGTGAAGCTAGGGAATAATACAAGAATGTCTGTGATGGGTAAGGGAAATGTGAAACTGAAGGTAAATGGTTTTAACCATGTGATCACAGGGGTGTTCTTTGTACCTGAATTGAAGAATAACCTATTGAGTATAGGGCAATTGCAGGAGAAGGGCTTGGCAATTCTCATTCAATATGGAATGTGTAGAATCTACCATCCTCAAAAAGGTTTGATTATCCAAACAGAGATGACGGCAAATAGAATGTTTGTGCTGCTAGCAGTGGCTCAATCAAAGAAACCTTCATGCTTTCACACCACCACAGAGGATTTAGCTCATTTGTGGCATTGTCGTTATGGACATTTGAGTCATAAGGGTCTTAGGACTCTTCAGCATAAACAGATGGTGCATGGGTTACCAAGGCTGCAAACTACATCTACTGTGTGCAAAGATTGTGTGATTGGCAAGCAACACAGAGATCCAATTCCGAAGAAGAGCACTTGGAGGGCAACACAGAAGCTTCAGCTTATTCATGCTGATATTTGTGGGCCAATTACTCCTATCTCCAACAGTAACAAGAAGTATCTCATTTGTTTCATCGATGATTTTACTAGAAAAGCTTGGATTTACTTTCTAGTAGAGAAGTCAGAGGCCTTGTATAATTTCAAAAACTTTAAGAGCTGTGTAGAAAAGGAGACTGGTGCATACATCAAGTGCTTGCGCACTGATCGTGGAGGTGAATTTACTTCACAAGATTTCAATAATTTTTGCAAGGAACATGGGATTAAAAGGCAGTTGACAGCTGCTTACACTCCACAGCAAAACGGAGTGGCAGAGAGGAAGAATAGGACCGTTATGAACATGGTCCGAAGTATGTTGTCAGAGAAGAGAATTCCCAAGACTTTCTGGCCTGAAGCTGTGAATTGGACGGTGCACATTCTGAATCGGAGTCCTACCTTAGCAGTGCAGAATATAACTCCAGAGGAAGCTTGGAGTGGAGGTAAACCTTCTGTTGAATATTTTCGAGTTTTTGGTTGCATTTCCTACGTACACGTGCCTGATGCAAAAAGAAAAAAATTGGAGGATAAAAGTGTTACTTGTGTGTTGCTTGGAGTGAGTCAAGAATCTAAAGCCTATCGGCTTTATGATCCAGTTGCTAAGAAAGTGATAATAAGCAGGGATGTGGTTTTTGATGAAAATAAAACTTGGGATTGGGATATGAGTTATGAGGAGCAGCTCATAATTGATTTAGAATGGGGCGATGATGAAGAGAATGTGGTTGTAAATGATACAAGTGAATCAGAAAGTGATGGTGATGATAGTGCAGGAGGAAGTGGTACAGGGAATGCTGAAGGTTCATCCAGTTCCGAAGAAAACAGAGTTAGAAGAGCTCCAAGTTGGATGAGGGATTATGAGACTGGTGAAGGCTTGTCTGAAGAGGAAGTTGATGTTAATCTAGCCCTATTTGCAAGTGCTGATCCAGTTTGTTTTAAAGAAGCTGTGAAGAGTGGTAAGTGGAGAGAAGCCATGGACTCGGAGATAAAGTCCATAGAAAAGAATGAAACCTGGACACTCACTGATTTACCTACAGGAGCCAAAAAAATTGGAGTCAAGTGGGTGTATAAAACGAAGATGAATGAACTTGGGAAAATTGACAAACACAAAGCGCGCTTGGTGGCAAAAGGATATGCACAAGAATATGGAGTAGACTATTCAGAGGTGTTTGCACCAGTGGCTAGAATGGACACAGTAAGATTAATTATTGCACTTGCAGCACAAAAAGGATGGAGCATTTACCAGCTGGATGTGAAATCAGCTTTCCTTCATGGGGAGTTGAGTGATGAGGTATTTGTTGAACAGCCTGAAGGCTATGTGCAGAAGGATGAGCCTCACAAAGTTTACAAATTGAAGAAGGCATTGTATGGTTTAAAACAAGCTCCTCGAGCTTGGTTTAGCCGCATTGAATCATACTTCTTGAAGGAAGGTTTCGAGAGAAGCAGCAGTGAGCAAACACTCTTTATCAAGACTAAAAAGGAAGGTAAAATCTTAATTGTTAGTTTATATGTCGATGACTTAATATTTACTGGAGATGATGAGCTTATGTTCAATGAGTTTAAAGAGTCAATGATGAGAGAATTTGACATGAGTGATTTGGGGAGAATGAGATACTTTCTCGGAATTGAAGTGTTGCAGAGGGATGATGGCATTTTCATTTGTCAAAAGAAGTATGCTTTGGATGTACTTAGGAGGTTTGGGATGGAAGATTGCAATGCTGTCCATAATCCCATCGTTCCAGGTTTCAAGATGATCAAGGATGAAAATGGAGTTAGAGTTGATCCGACTTATTACAAGCAAATTGTAGGAAGCTTGATGTACTTAACATCTACACGTCCAGATTTAATGTTCGTTGTAAGCTTGATCAGCAGGTTTATGGCTCAACCTACTGAGCTTCACTTCCAAGCTGCAAAGAGGGTGTTAAGGTATCTGAGAGGTACTGCAAGCTTTGGGATTTTCTATAGAAAATAAAGGGTTGAAGATTTGGTGGCATACACTGACAGTGACTATGCAGGAGATCTTGAGGATAGAAAGAGCACCTCAGGTTATGTATTTATGATGAGCTCTGGTGCTGTGTCATGGTCTTCAAGAAAACAACCAATTGTCACTCTTTCTACAACTGAAGCGGAGTTCGTAGCTGCAGCAGCTTGTGCATGTCAGGCGATTTGGATGCAAAGAATTCTGAAGAAGCTTAGCTGTTCACAAGGTGATTGCACAACTGTGTTTTGTGACAATAGCTCAGCAATCAAGCTTTCGAAGAACCCTGTTTTACATGGTCGCAGTAAGCACATAGATGTGCGTTTCCATTTCTTGAGGGACCTGACAAAGGAAGGAGCTGTAGAGTTGAGGTATTGTGGTACAAAGGACCAAATTGCAGATGTCATGACCAAGCCACTCAAGCGTGATCTGTTTCAGAAACTGCGAGGTCTATTGGGGGTTTGTGAAGAACCTGTTATAAATTAACTGCTTGGAGCAGTTAGTTTAAGGGAGGGTGTCAAGAATTTAGGACTTCTGTTAGGATTTCTATTTTTGTTAATAACCTACCTATTTGTTAGGATAGTGCTGTTAGTATTTTGACTGTTTCCACTGCACACTTATCATGTTTGCTGATAACGTGGGTTGTTCTTATCTTTCTGTTAGGTCTTCATGTAATGGCTATTTAAGCCTAAGTTGTTGATTCAATACATTGCGGAAGTCATTCTCCCATATTGTTATTGAGTCTGTGTTATCAGTTCAATTTTTATAACACCTAGACCCTGGCAACGCTTCGCATTGGTGCTACATACACAAGTGTGCCGTGCACTGTCACGTGCAAATCAAATACTTCAAAGCACCCCGCAAATGTACACAAAATTCATGAACCTCTTGAAATACAAATTTGATCGCAACAGACCTGTTCTTCAAATGAAACAACCCTAGGCTGAATCTGGTTTAGAATGTAATGGCCAATTTCCTTTTGTGACTCTGGCTCCAGCCTGCCAAGCTCCTGCGCAAATGTCTGTAAAAGCTGCCGCGACACAACCAACGGAACGTCATCGGACAACACTGCGAATTCCAAAAAAAAAAAAAAAAAAGGCAAATAGCAAGTCGTTAATTCTGAATCAACAAATTCGATATTCGAACAGCACGAGCGATTCGGTGAAAGCGACCATGGTCGATGAATTTCTTGGCTTGTGTGACGTCGTTTGACGCGATGACGGTGGAGAGGATGACTTTGTACTGTTCGATCTTCTGCCTCTGGTCGGCAATAGCAGAAGCACTCGCAAACGCACTCTCCATCGTTGAGAGAGAGAGGCGGGGTTTAGGGTTTAATCGAAGCCCTAACTCTCTGTGAATGAATGATCCAACAATTCGATTATAGCTGCGCTTTGGGAAAATTGATTCCGTAACGAGATCCTGCACTGCGTCTCGTCTCCCTGCTCGCTTCCCTCTCGTTTTATGGTATTTCGTTCCTTCCGCCGTGAACTTGATTCTGCACGGCCCAACAATAACAAGAGCCCGGCCCAGAGTTCGTATTTTTCTTTATGGCATTTAAAATAAAATGTAATTTGGGCGTTTTGGTCATTTTGATTAATATTTTTGTGACTCCAACACCCTGCTATTAGTTCTTAGCACTAATTATGCTTGTTAAAATTAAATTAAGATAATATTAGCAATAAATATGTTTATTCAAATTAAATTAAGATAAATATAAATGTTGTAACAAATAATAATTATGTATCTTTTAAAATATGAGTATGCAGATCTCTTATATTTATAATTTTATTTTTTTAACACGAATACTTAATTTTTAAAATTTAAATACTCAATTGATTTGTCTTTCTTCACCCATCTTTTACGAATTTTGGGAGGCAATGTGCTTAGGCCAATAAATTTTATTTTTAGCTAAATAAAAATTTAACTAAACTTAAAAGTTTTTTAAATCAAATTTCCAAATATTTTTAACTTACTTTGATATTTGGAAAATATGATTCCATTGAATATTCATAAAATCATCTGAATTTATTTTGTTTTTTTTAACATAAATTACAATTATATATCATCAACTATTTATATTTAGTTTTATTGGGACCTAACAAGTTGATAACTCAATATTCAAAACAATTAATGCTTATTCTAGTCTCGCTGGGTTGTTAAGCTTCTTATTTTGAGCAAAATTATGCATTAATTGTTATTTATTTGTATAGATAAACGTGATGTCAAGATAAAATTGTGAGCAGTTAAATATTATTTATCAAGGTTTAAATTTTTAATTAATTATTAATTTATAAATATTGTATTTACATCTCCCAATAAATCAAGTTTAATCCAAAACAAAAGACTCGTGATCAAACAATACGTGAGCTCACACAAATAGTTTTTGGGTTTGGATTCAAACTGCCACCCCATGAGATCAGATTATGTGATAATACATTTACATATTTCATACGGAGTTTACTTCTTTTGCATGTAGATATTTAATTGAGTTATTATCAAAGCATCAAGATGCTGACATTAAGCCATCTAATCAATTTTTAAGCTATTTTTCAGGAATAGTAAATAAGTATTTACGTTTTGAATAATTAGTACAATACTATTAGCTAAATAAAATTTTAAAATATTCAATATTTACCAACTAATTTTAAAATATCCCATAAAAACTAGTCTAGGAATAACATTTTATGTTTGTTATTGGTAATTTTTTTTTTGTCAAGTATAAATAATAAAAATAAGAAATGTATTATTATTGTACCTAAAAAATTAGGAGTGAGACCAATGAGAATTTTTAAAGAAAAAATGAAAAGGCTCGTGGCAGTGTGCCACAAGTTCATTTGCAAAAAAAAGCTTGCCGTAAGTAGCAAGAACAATGAGAATTTTTAAAGAAAAAATGAAAAGACTCGTGGCAGTGTGCCACAAGCCCATTTGCAGCAAAAAGTTTGTCGTGAGTAGCAAGAACAATGAGATTTTTTTTAAAAAAAATGAAAAGACTTGTGGCAGTGTGCCATAAGCCCATTTATAATAAAGAGCTTGTTGTAAGGGCCTTGTAGCAAGTCTTGTGGCAAGGCCTTGTGACAACGGCCTTGTAGTGGTAGCCTTACGGTAGTGTACCGCAAGGTCTTGAGGTAAAGACTTGATTGCAGCCACACACCTCAAACACGGTTCATTCAACAAGCGACACGTGTCAGTACCATGCATCTTTGAGAATCACGCCTTATAAATACCCAATTATAGGACATTGAAAATGACATTTCGATTTCGGTAAAATTTTGACACATTGATTGCATTTTTATTGTTTTTGTGAATAGTTATATGGATCCAATACTGACTTATGCATCGAAGAGTCATCGCGAGCAAGGGTTCCCACAAGCTTTCTAACCAACTTCTAAGTATCAATAGAGTCAAATTCTTGTGGCAAGACCTTATGGTAAAGGTAAATCTTTGTGGTGAAGTCAAATCCTTGTGATGAGATCTTGCTTCTAAGGTAAATTCTTGTGGCGGAGTCAGATCCTTACGACAAGACCTTGCAATGAAGGTAAAATTTTGTGGTGAAGGTAAATCCATGTGGCGAAGTCTAATCCTTGCGGCAAGACCTTATGACGAAGAAAAATCCTTGAGATGAAACCTTGTGGCAAAGGTAAATCCTAGTGACGAAGTATAATCCTTGCGGCGGGACATTGTGGCAAAGTCAAATCCTTGCGACGGAACCTTGTGGCGAAGGTAAATCCTTGTAGTGAAGTCAAATCATTGTGGCGAAGGTAAATTCTTGTGGCGAAGTCAAATCCTTGCGGTGAGACCTTACAACAAAGGTAAATCCTTGTGGTGAAGTCTAATCCTTGCGGCGAAGGTAAATCCTTGTAACGAAGTCAAATCCTTGCCACGGAACCTTATAGCAAAGTCAAATCTTTACGACGAGACCTTGTGGCGAAGTTAAATCCTTACGACGAAACTTTGTGGCAAAGGTAAAATCCTTGCGTGTGATAGTCTTAAGGCAAATGAGCTTGAAACAAGATCCTTACGGCGAGACATATCCTTGTGGCAAACATTCTTGTAACGAGCATTCTTGTGGCAAACTCAATTTTGAAACATTTTTTCACAGCAACCTTACTTCACCAGACACCAAGTTCAAGTGGACCATACATTATAAAATTTAATTGTTGTATTTTTTTCAACAACAATTTGGTATCGTTTGTGGGATTGAATTTTATGATGTGGGGTCCGTTCGAGCTCAATGTTTGGTGAAGTGAGGTTGCCGTGAAAGAAGTTGCCACAAGGATGCTCGCTATAAGGATGTTTGCCACAAGTATCTTGCCTCAAACTCATTTTCCTTAAGACTCTCGTCGTAAGGATTTTGCCTTCACCATAAGGGTTTCCCTTCTCCACAAGGTATCGCCGCAAGGATTTGACTTTCCTGCAAGGATTTGACTTCGCTGTAATGATTTGCTTTGCCACAAGATCATGCCGCAAGGATTAGACTTCGCTACAAGGATTTACTTTCGCCACAAGGTTTTGTCTCAAGGATTTGACTTCGCTATAAGGTCCCGCCGCAATACCTCACTACAAGGATTTGACTTCGGTATAAGGATTTATCTTCATCACAAAGTCTCGCCGCAAGGATTTAACTTTGCATCAATGATTTTCCTTCGTCGCAAGGTCTTGCCACAAGGATTTGATTCTGTTGATACTCATAAATGGGTTAGAAGGCTCGTGGGAACCCTCGCCCGCGATGACCATCCGATACTTAAATCAGTACCGGATCCAAACAAACTATTCACAAAAACAGTAAAAATGCGGCCAATGTGTCACAGAGACTTGCCGCAAAGCTGCTACAACAAAAGGGGCTCGCGACACATTGCCGCAAGGCCTTTGCGACAAGCCTTTTGCCACAAGTGGGCTTGTGGTATACTGTTGCAAGCTTTTTTATTTTATTTTTTTAAATTCTCATTTTGTTTGCTCCTAATTTTCTGAGTACAACAATTATATAACACAAAAAATGTCTACATATTATATCTTTTGTGTTGTGTATATATTTTTTATTTTACAATAAATTATTCGCATTATATAAGATAGAATATCACCGAATTTTCCTGAATTAGAAAAATAGAATATATATATATATATTTATAAACCGCCACGGTTAATTGCTACGTCCACCCCATACTCCTACTTTCCTGAGCAGTCCGATTCCTCATTTTAGTGGCAATTAGCAAAACTCTGGAGGCTCTTCAACATTCCTTTCTCGCCCTTCAAAGCTAGGCTACATAATGCTATAAATTCCATTTCGTTCGGCACTCAAAGCATCAGAAAATCGTGATTGCCGACTCGCCTGGATATCTCGATCAGCCCAAAACCGCCATAGTTAGATCTCAGGATTTGCTTGAAAGTTGACTCACAATCACCACCACAAGAGAAGGAGAAGAAATGGACAATTCTGGTGAGCCTCAAGTCTCTCTATTTGTTTCTGTAGCCTCAGTGTGTTGTTCCAGGAATGAACTCTCTTCATTTGAACGATTAGTCGAAGAAACAAACATCGATTGTTTTTTTTTTTCCTGATTGCTGTGTTAGTGTTCTAGGGTTTTGCAGTTTTGGCTTTCTGTTTGAGTTGGCGTGGGTTTTGGACGTGATTTTATTTAGTAGTATCGCTTGTGTAGTGGTTATACAGAGTCTGTTGGTCTCCGCTCGAATTGGGGCCTTCTAATTGCGCGGCTATGATCTACAAAAGTATTCCCGTCTCTCTGCTGCAAACTTTTATTTATTTTTTTGGTTGGGTGCTGTGAACAAATTTGGTTATGATGTTTCGTTGTTTTTTTTCGGCTAGTGGGACTACAGTCAATGTTAGGTGAGTGGCGTGACTGAGTATGAATTGCAGATTTAATTAGCACCAACTCGTCGAAGCAGTTTTTCTAAAATGTAGATGTTTTTCCTTTTGATGGTGTGAACTGCAGAACTCTTTGAACCATGCTTTGTTGGTTGGGGTTGGGATGGGGTAACGCTTTAGGTTCTGTTTCTTTTATCTGAATTCGTTATGATCAAATAGTGCGTATGATATTTTGATTGCTTTCAAGTTCATGAGATGGATTTCGTTAGGAGCTTGATTGTTTTTGGCCACTTTTATAGTTCTCCAGCCTGGGAATCCCTTGCATGTATCCATTAGGAGCTTATTTCATACTCGATTGTTGTCTTATCTGTTTAATTCTGCCCTTGGGTTTGCATCTTGCACTGTTTGCTGCAAGGTTTGCTTACTTCATATTTTATCAACATTCCATTCTGGAATTTGGATGGCCAAGTTCCCTGTGTTATGGGTGACAATTAGATTCTTAGGATGCCAAGGACTGTGATCTCATTTTTTCAATTTATTCCATTGCCCTAATGAGTTTATAACCCTGTCTGTAGATTGAGTAATATCCTTAAACCAGGGGTGTTAAGGAGATCGGAGTTGCTAAGATGCGTCTTCTTTTTCTCCTTTAATATGTTATCCAGGTAATCCTCAGGACATGATGGTGCCACCAATTGAAGGTGTTGCTGGAGGAGGGACTGCATATGGTTGGGGCAATAGTGGCTTCCATGATCCAAGTTCACTTAAGGGGACAATTGATCCTTCAAAAATTCTGTCTGCTGATTTATTGCATGTCTGGTGCTTGCCAAGTACAGCAAATGTTGGCCCACAAGACATGCCTCGACCTTTGGAGCCTGTATGTATGTCTAGATTATCAGTTCTAGTTCTTCGTGCTCATGGTTGATTTATTTTCATAAGATCTAAGTTTTGCATTGGAGTGCCAGTTAAGTCAATGATATAGGAAATTTGCCTTAAAATATACCAAGCTATTACGCATTCCACCTCATATACCATCTTAACTCACATGTGGACCCAAGAGGCATATGGACCGACGATGATAGCATGCACTCAATAGGGAAATGTGGTGGATACATCAAATGTGATGGAAACAGAAAGGAACAGTGTTATTAAAGGCCCAAAGGCGCAAAGGGTGTTGGAGCCTGAGGTGTAAGGTGAGGCGTGTGCCTGGTGGATATTAGGCACATGCTAACTAAAAGAAGAAAAAGAAAAATACATGTCGTAGTTGAAAAATAAGATATAAAATAGGTTATAACTCCTAATAATATATTCACAAGCATGTTATCAAAAAAATTAAAAAGTTCAACATATACTATCTAAAAAAAATATTAAAACAAGATATATACCTTTAAATTTCAGCAAAGCATATCCCATCATATTTCAGCGACCTGCATATAAACATCACAAAAGTTATATTTTTTTTAAGAAATTTTGAAATCTATTGTTGGCATATATATATATAATGAAACAAATAATAAAAAATGCCAAAAAATACAATTTAAAAGTCTTTAAGTCAACTTAAATTAAATTTTAAACAATTTAAAAGTTACTCTAGCTTTAGTTTTGCTGCATTGGCTATGGGCTTTTGGGGTTGTAAGTTGACTTCAGCCAAGTTTACTACCGGATTACTTACTTTCTAAAATTTTTTGTAAAGCATGCAATGTTCATAGCCATCATAGTAGTCTTGAAACAGGTCATCTGAAATTTTGTGATGTTTTTGAGTATCACAATATCTTTGCATCTGACATGTTTTTTCTTGAAGATATCACTTCTGGTGGCTCGAAATGAGAGAGAGAGTTTTCAAATTGCTATACGCCCAAAAGTTTGTTGGGGTGGTTCAGGTATTGCAGGGGCTGCACAGATTCACTGCACCGACCTATGTTCCACTGCGGGTGATAGGTAAGTTCAGTGGAGGCATTACTTCGATGCTGCATTTATTCACATTATTTAAGTTAATGATGCTTATGTGCATATTGGCTGCAGCAGGTTGGTAGTAGGTCAGTCCCTAACATTAAGGCGAGTGGCCCCTGTCTTAGGTGTTCCGGATGCACTTGTGCCCCTTGATATGCCAGTCTCACGAATAACTCTATTTCCAGGGTATCAATTTAAGTGAATGGTTGATTTGGCCCTAAAATGCTCAAACTATTGTTAACATTTGGTCCTTTTCTGCTGCAGAGAAACAACTTCTATTTGGGTTTCCATAGACGTTGCTAGTGCACAGCCACCGGGTCATTATGAAGGAGAGTTAGTCATAACTGCTACAAAGACAGATGCAGAGTGATAGTCTTTTCTTTTTGCTTCAGTTAAATACTGATTTAGTTTGTGGGGTTTCTGTCTTTTAGTTGTTTCCAGAATGTCCTATCCCTGGGATTTAATCTTGTTTTATGTGTAACTTCTCACTTGTTTTTTGGACATACATTTTATGCGCATTTATTCTCACTCACCAGTCACCACAGATCTACAACACAAGGCCTGGGCAAAGCTGAGAAGCGTCAGTTGTATAGAGAAATTAGAGATTGTCTTGAGATTATGGAGCCCACTGATGGAAAATCAATTGATGACTTGGTAAGTTTCTGGAGCTATATATTAGTTATACTTGTTATTTTAGCTCAGGGTTTTGTTAAACTGTTCATATGAGCTTTTGTGTTTTTAGGTAGAAAGAGTGAAATCTGCCACTACATCTTTAAGAAGAGTTCTTCTGTCGCCATCATTTTCTGATTTCTTTTCAGATAATGGTTCAATAGATATGATGGATGAGGATGCTATCTCAAACCTTTCAATACGTTTGAAGCTAAGTTTGACTGTATGGGATTTTGTTCTGCCAACAACACCTTCACTTCCTGCTGTTATCGGTGTATCCTGCTTTCATTTTTTATATGAAATAAACATATTTGTAATGTAAAAAATGGGAAAAAAAAAGTTAATACTATTCATTCTACCTAGTGGAAAAAAAATTAATGCAATGCCCTTGAAGCAACCTTCTAGCGAGGGAATGATGAGATAAAGTTCCAATACCATATCCATATGGAAAAGTTTCATGGGATGGTAGTGAATGAAGATAGTTGATATGGTTGTATTCCATCAAATAGACCAATCTTTACAACATGGAAACAGGACTAACATCAGAAACTCTCTATTGCTGACATATACACGGTGCTGTATACAAATTTCAGTGGAACTAACAGTTTGGGCATTTTCTAAAAGCTAAGCCTAGGTCTTGATTCCATTTTTATAACTAGGGTGTTAAGTTTGCATTGAACTTTGAATAGATGAAGACCAATTTTTACCCATTGAAGGTGTATGTGCCGTTCAAATTAAAATTAGATCAAATACTACTGATAAAGACCAACTTTTCCTCTATTGAGGTTGAACCTATTGTTTAAGTTGACTAATGCCAAATACTACTAACTTTTTAGAAATAGAACATTGTTCAGAAAAGCAAATAAATTGCTTCCATAGAGTTTCATGCCATTGATATCAAAATGCTGCAGTTATGGCTATTTTGTTTAATTGTATATGTTATAAAGTGCAGTGCGGAGTGTTAATCCCATGTTAGGATTAGGAGCTCTTAGAAACTCAATCAATTCTTGTTATTTGCCAAATTTCTCAACACTCCTCACCCGAAATCAACCCACAACAGAAAATTATAAACTGGAAATGCAAGAACAGAATTAAACAAAGAAATAACAGAAGAGATACAACCAAACCAATCAGTAGGTGCAAGATATATCCTGGTTCAAACTGATCAAAGATTAGTCCTACATCCAGTCGCAAATCCCGAGAGCAATCCACTAGAAATCAGTAAAAACAGATTACAAGAACCCTTCACTCTCTACCACACAAGTATACTGCCCTCTCACAGAGATCAAAAAGACTCTCTTTCTCTCAAAGCCTTTTCTTTCCTCTCGGCAATCTCACTTGTATTCAGAGACAGAATTGAATGAATGATTGATATGTCCGACTGCCTAGCCATCGCCTCCTATTTATAGACCATAGGGGCGTTAATTACAAAGCCTAATATTTAGCCTACACAGAGACTAAAATAACCTTCATAATAAAACATCTAAATTATCTACATTCTAACTTAGAATTCCAGTCGCATTCAATCGCCTAATGGGTTCCTTTGTCTTCTTCATCTTCTAGACAGATTACTTCATGCAAAAACCCAACATCCCAAAATGTCTCACTTGACCATGCATCAATGCAATTCAATGTAAACATTATGCAGTAAATCTACTAAAGTTTTTCTTTGTTTTTCTGAATGAACCTTAGGGAACTAACATAAATTTAATACGGAAATGCAATCATTCAAGTTTTTCACTTTTCAAACTAAATAAAAAAAGGGTAGGAAGAGATTCATCCTTTTTTTTTATCACTTTGTCGGTTTTCTTCATGGATCTAGAACCCATATCCCCATTGCTGGAAACCTATCCAGTTAATTGTTATTGGGAACCAATTTGCTCCAGAATCTCATGATAATGGGACCGTGATTAAAATCTTAAACATTGAGGGTGCTTCTATTGTTAGAATGTGGTTTAGTATGGAAGTCCTTAATTTATTTAGATATCTGATACTGTGATTGAAGATCGTTTTGGTGTTGAACATGGGAGTAAGGAGTGGTATGAGGCACTGGATAAGCATTTTAAGTGGTTGCTTCAATATCGGATCAGCCCATATTTTTGCAGATGGGGTGACAGCATGCGTGTTTTGGCATATACCTGCCCATGGCCCGGTAAGTGCATCCATTCAAGATTTTTTCAGTTGATAGTTATTCACTTTTTTTGATATGATATTGATGGCTCAGACATAACGCATTTATGTTGAGAGAGTATTCTTCTTGCCCAGGGTGAAGTTAATTGCCTAATTTATTTTATGTATTATTATATCTAACCTTCCTTTCTCTCTTCTTCTTCTCATCTAGCTGATCATCCAAAATCAGATGAATATTTTTCGGATCCACGACTTGCAGCTTATGCTGTCCCATATAGTCCAGTAGTCTCTAGGTATGCTGCTAATTGTCTACTTTCTATTAAATGCTTATTATGTATGTTGACGAGCTTATGTTGATTTTGATATGTGGCAGTCATAATGTAGCAGAGGACTTCTTGCATCAGGAAGTTCAGATATTAAGAGCAAAGAGTCACTGGAAAAAAGCTTATTTTTATTTATGGGATGAGGTATGAACAAGAAAATATAACTTGTTATATTCTGTTGGAAGGAGGCTGAGGACCTAGGATGACTGGCTACCGTAAATGAACTTTTTCTATTTCCAATTGTTAAACAGGGAGCACTGGAATGCACACTTAAATTGCCGTATATGGCACACACTCTCTCACGTATAACAATACACAAGAATAGAATGTATAAGAACAGACAGAATTGAAACAATAGGAAATAGAAACGCGAACCACACAAGAACACCACAGATTATCCTGGTTCAGATCATCTATGGAGATGACCCTACATTCAGCCTTTAATCCTTCCCGAGAGCAATCTTTATTCAATCTTGAATGAGCCGGATACAGCAAGCCTTCATGAGTACACAATCTAACCGAGATTACGAAGAACTATCGCACAAGCCTTTTCTCTCAACATATGCTCCCGTCCCTCCTCTTAAGTGACTACCCAGCCCCCTATTTATAAACAATAGGGCAGACTATACAATGGAACTAACTGGTCACACAATACCGGTTATACCCCCCCCCCCCCCCCCCACACACACACACACACACACAACTGATCTAGTTGCCGTTAGATTAATTCTAACTTACTAACTAACTTGCCACTTGAGACTTCCACTTGCCTTCACTGTTTCTAAATGACTTACTCGATGCAAAGTAAACAACACCAATAGTTATTTTTCCATACCTCAATAGGATCTTATTGTTTATTTGGTATTATGCTATGCTGATGAACGTTTAATTAATTTCTCCAGCCGTTAAACTTAGAGCAGTATGATTCCATTCGTAACATGGCTAGTGAAATTCATGCCTATGCTCCTGATGCTCGCATTCTTACCACCTACTACTGTGGTGCGAAATTTCCATCCTTTTCTTCTTTATGCTCAAGTATTTGATAATCATCTGTGTTTTTCCTGTCTCTGAGATGATTAGTGCTAGCCTTAATGTAGCTGACTCCATCTAGTGGGGTTGAGGCTTGTGTTGTTTTCTTGTCTGTTTGTGCTGAATGACACGGGTTCATGGGACTTGATGATTGGAGTTCATCAATTAGAGATTTTGGAGTCTAAAAGCTTTCATTCCATAATTCAAAATAATAAAGTCACGATATTATTTAATTATTTAGATAAACAAGTGCTTCTATTAATTACCTGAATGTGACATCTCAGCCTGTAATTGATACAGTAATTAGTTGATGAGCACAATTCTGACTATCTATGTATGGTTCATCTGGTAATAAATATGTACAGAATATTCTGCATATATTATTATATACATGGGTGGCCAACTTTTGACATGGGCTGGGGCAATAGGTAATTAGTCGAGTCATTATGTCAATGGTAGAATGTTGTGTTTCCATATTGTACTTGTTGGTTTTACCATGTCAACTAAGTTATGGAACACAACTATATCAATTATCTTCTTTCACCACCATCTCATGAAATTTCTCCATGTGAAGATGGTGTTCAAACTTCATTTCATCATTACTCCGCCAGGGGATATTATCCACTGCCGGTCCCAAGCCCGGATAAAGGAGGAGGGTTGCGTTAGGTAGCCGACAGCCAGCGTAAAACTTAGTCGGATCCAAATATGAATTCTAGACAAACTATCTGTTAGGATGTAACCCACATAGAAGTCTAGAATTCATGTAGCCAACCCCACATAGTGGGATAACGGCTGGATATGTTGTTATTATGTCAATGGTAGAGTAATGATTCAACCAAGAGCACAAAAGGGAGAGAGGACCCTGTACTCTCAACTCTGAAAAACTAAACCAGAAAATGATTCAAGGCCATGCCCAAGTTATCAAGTCCATATGGTCCATCATGCTACACCATTTTAAAGTTGTCGGTGTTGTATTAGAGTGCAATTGAATGCAATGCTTTAAGACATTATAGGAGCACAAGAACAAATGTCTATCAATCTTAAAATTTTCAATAGATCTAAACTATCTTCACATCTTATCACAGTAACTTCAAAATTTTCTGTTCTTTGCTTGAAGGGAAAAATCTACTACCTATAAATGCCATCTTCCTCGGATGAATGAATAAGAGATTGAGAAAAATGATTTCTTCCATTGGCCAGTCGTAACTTTTAGATTAGAGGGAATTTCAGGAACAAATTATATTAACTAGGATAGAAGGAGCCCTTTACCCTCAAGAGATGGAGAAAATTTCATATCACAATGAAGATTCTCAAACAAAAACCCTTGGGCCTTTTGATTCATAAGGTCCAATAAATTGGGATTTGCCTATTGGTCCAAGTCATTTTAAGGCAAGTGTATCATTTATATGAAGAGAAAGATATGGCGTTCTCACACAATACAGGTATTCAATAGAGATAGCAGATAGATCTTGCAACAACCAGAGCTTTGTTTGAATTAACCAGTTTGAGAAAAATAAACCCAAGAATTCTGGTTGCAGTATTGAGGATCATTCTACATCATATCATTGTCCATCACTACTAAGGTTGCTTAATAACCTGTTAAAACTTTCATAACCACTTGTTTTAGTTTGTAGTTAGTTTGTTCAACTGGAGAACACATGCATATGCTATAATTAAATCATGAATTATGCAATGTTGTTTGGTTTTTAACACTATAACATATGCTACTATTTCTTTCTCAGCAATCTACTGAAATACCCTGCCCCCATTTTTTCTTTTAATTTTCTATTAGTTGAAGCTTCAAGATTGACATCATTGCTTGCTGCCATGGTAAAAGTTCACATTAAATCTGAGGCTTGTGACTGCAAGTATGGTAGTAGTTAGTTTGCATGAAGATTTCGTAAAGTCCAAGTTCAATTCACTTGGTGTAGATAGCTCTTGCTTCAAATTATGTTGTTTGTTTGTATATTGTTGCATTTCCATACTTCAATTGACTGTTGATGTTTTCTTTTTTTGTCCTCCCCCCCCAGGGCCCCAACCACAGTTTTTGACTGTTTTGGAAAATCTTGAATTTGTTTTTATTTTCTTAGAATTAATACTCTTCACTTGGCTGTTACCTTATTCTATTGCTGATCTTAGATGGCTTCCTAACCATGTACAGGTCCTAGTGATGCACCTCTTGCTGCTAATAATTTTGAGGCATTTTTGAAAGTTCCTGGATTTCTAAGGCCTCATACTCAGATATATTGCACAAGGTATTTATCTTGACTGCTTTCTTTTGCATAAAAGGTGCAAAGGCTGCACAATCCTACCCTTTTGTATGTTGCCTTTGTAAAGGAACGAGGAACTGACTCTCTGCCTTTTGTGTTCTTATTAAAATGATTCCCTTGGTTGAAAATCCCCACAAACTAAACTTCTGAATAGATCCTGAACTTACTGTATTGGCACTCTAAATGCTAATTGCATGTGTTTTGCTGATAGTTTAATCAAGGGAGGGCTGGAAGTGCAGTGAGTGTGGAATTTGGTGGGACCATTCATTTTTTAGGGACTCTTTAGGTGGCTCAAGTGCATCTAACAGTGGAAGTTTTTGCGGGATGTCTGGAGTAACAGCTTTATTCAAATTGGGAAGGATTAGTTGATCTTGTCAAGGGGGGCTTCATAGTTTTAGGATTGTGCTCTTGTTGCTTCTAATTTTCTTTGTCTTTTACTATTTCTGGTGGTTTTGCTTTTCATTCTTTTGTTTTTATTTTTTCCTATCTACAATTCATCAATTTGGAGTGGGTATTCTTTCAGATAAGCTGAATTTTAACTTAGAACTTCATATAAGCACTTATCTTTACCAACACCGAACTGCGCCCCCCCCCCCCCCCCAAAAAAAAAAAATAAAAAATAAAAAAATCTATGTGATAAGTACCAACTTTGTGTCACGGGTTGTGACACTTTGTTGTATGGCACAAAATATTGGGTAGTAAAGTACCAATATAGGCAAAATATGAACATGACAAAGATGAGGATGTTGCGACGAATATGTGGCCGTATAAGAAAACGATAAAATTAGAAATGAAGTTAGATTGGTTCTTATTGTAGATTAGATGTGAATAAGATGGTTTGGGTATGTGAGAGGAAGACCAATAGAGAATTTTGTGATGAGAGTGAATGGTATGGAACAACTCTTTAGGAAAATAGGTAGAGGAAGACCAAGAAAAACTTGGTGACAGACTCTTAAGATATAATATGAATTATATGGGCTTTACAAAAGATAAGACCATAGATAAAAATGAGTGGCAGGCTAGAATTCATATAATCGAACCCACATAGTGTGAGTAATGTGAATAAGGTCTAATATGTTGTTGTTGTATTGAAGGAGGGATGTCAGACCCTTGTCTGAATGCCTAGAATTAAGCTCCTGAACTCGCAATGTAGTTCTATTCCCCCAATTCCAATGTCAGGAAATAATATGTTCAAGTTGCCATAACCCATTACTGGAAATGTTTGGCACCAGCATCTTTGTGAAAAAACCATAGAAAAAGAATAAAAAAAACTAGTTTAAAAAAAAACAAAACTATAATGGAGTGTTTGGTAACTGCTTAAATAAGCTTGCTTAAAAAAACATATTTTTCTCTAAAGGCTTGTTTTGCTCCAGCATTTTTGTGAAACAGCAGTAGGAAAA
Source organism: Diospyros kaki (assembly GCA_036245055.1). Classification (NCBI taxonomy): domain Eukaryota; kingdom Viridiplantae; phylum Streptophyta; class Magnoliopsida; order Ericales; family Ebenaceae; genus Diospyros; species Diospyros kaki. The sequence goes on from BSEG01000005.1 coordinate 46,769,139, forward strand.
AGCCAGTTCAAAAAAGCTAAAACCATGAAGGAGTATTTGGCAACTGCTCAAATAAGCTTGCTTCTTGTTAGTGTTGGTCATAATATGTTTCAAAAAATGATAACAATTCTAGGGAAACAAGGTAAGTATTATATTTTATGAAGTAGTTGCTTAAAAATGTAGAAATATACCTTCTCTTTGTCATTTCAACAAAATAGTTGGGAAAAAATATTTTCCTGCCCAAAAAAATTGCTTAAAAAAAAAAAAGGAATGGGTCCTAAAAGGGCAGTGATCATGTTCTGGAGCATACTGGAATTTTGATTCGAGTCAAATGGTGCCAGTGGTTGGTAACTGCTCAGTAACTATTGGCAAGAGACTTGGCAATTGGTTTGCTTTGTAGTTGAACAAGTTGTTTTGAAGTAGGATTATATTTCTTTGTGGATGGGTATATCAGGAGATGCTCTGCCATGTTTAAGCCAATTGTCATGTTTGTTTGCCCTCTGTTTTTGGTTCCTTTTCCCTGCTTTGCAGTGAATGGGTGCTTGGCAACCGGGAGGATCTGGCAAAGGACATTATTGCTGAATTACAACCAGAAAATGGTGAGGTAAACTATTGTTATGGTGTCTGACTTTGGTTGTGAGATTATTCCGTCTTTTAGGATATATATATATTTTTTTGCTTAGGTGTTATGTTTACATTATTTTCTTCTTCAAAACTGAGAACCAGTTTCATGGTCCTTCATGTTTTCTGATCACTTATCTGGTGTAGCTGTTCAGTTGCTGTATTTATTAGTCATCTCGTAGCATTATAGGGCTTAGGAATGGGCACGGTGATCATATCTTCTACCTTTTGTTGTTAAGTTTTATGTTTACAATCTGTCTTGTGTTATTTTAAAATGTCAAAAAGGCATTCAAGATGGTCCATCTTGATTACCAATTTTGATTTTGGAAGTTGTGCAAAAGATTTAATTAGGCAGATTTTTGTTGTGACATGATTCTTTGTTCTTAAAAGTATTTCTATTTTAGTAGTGTTTTGACCAATTCGGTGCTTGATAGTTAAAACTTTCATGGAATATAACAAGCCAGTTGCTAGTAGCTAACTCAAACACATATGAGAACTGCCTTTACCATTGACAAAACTTGTTGGGGATTTTGAGATGGATCCCAATCTTGTGTCTGTTGATCTTGGACATGTCTTCATCTTTTCTGACTACAATGAGAAAAACTACAGTCCACTTATCACATTCCTTTCTAAGTCACGTAGGCAATACATTATATTAGAAGTGATCTCTGTTATTATTATTATTAGTTTTTTTTGCTATCAAAGTTACCTTCCAACTGGTTTGTTTGAATTTTGCACTCAAAAGGTAAAACCCATCTGTTTTTTTCTTGGATATTTGAAGTACTTCTGCCCAGAACACTTCTTGTGATCTAAACTATTATACCAGTTACAATTTATGGTGGAGTATACTGATTTTTCATCCCAACTTTAGGAAGAATTTTCAAATAAAAGCAGTGTTAATTTATATGAGAAACGGCCTTTTGTAATTAGACAAACTAATATGACACAATTAGGTAAGTTTCTTGAGTGGTGAATAGTCTTATTTTAGCTGTAGAAACCTCAAGTTACTTGGTGCTTTAGGATTGTCTCTTCTAAACCTGCGATTCCCATGCCAAATTCTGATATACTCATTTTCAATTAGTCTACCTTGCAAGCACAGTTTTCTTTTTGATTTTAGCATGAAAATGATATATCTTTTCACCCCTATCATGTATTTGATCCCTCAGTTACTTTGTTGATGGTTTCAAAGCAATTCCTTGCCCTTGCCTGACCGGAAACATGGTAGAGTGTTTTGCAACTTTTCTTTGATGGGGTCTTTGTCATGCCATTTGAAGCAGGCACCATCTTGTCTGCGTGCTGGTAAATAGATCAAGTAAAACAATTTGGCTTTATATCCTTGGTTGAATAGCCTTCGAGTTATAATATTATAGTAGTTAATTAATTCTGGATGCATTCTGCACGTATATGTGTGGGATTCTATTCTCACCCCCACTTGGTTTGAGAAAGCAATTTTAGTTAATCTCATCGAATACTTGAAAATTCTGAGTTTTAGTGTTTGTCTGTATCTTCCATCCTTTGTTTTGGTTCTTTAGTGACTTCTGGGGGAGGTAGTGTAAAAGTACTTAGGGATCATTTTTAACCCCCCCCCCCCTTCTCTCTCCTACAGGAATGGTGGACATATGTGTGCATGGGGCCATCTGATCCTCACCCTAACTGGCACCTTGGGATGCGAGGTACCCAGCACCGAGCAGTGATGTGGCGGGTGTGGAAAGAAGGGGGGACAGGTTTTCTATATTGGGGTGCCAACTGCTATGAAAAGGCAACTGTTACCAGTGCAGAGGTATTTCTTTGGCCTATTTCAGGCATTAGTCTGCTTATTCAATTAGTTCTTTGTTCTGACAATTTCATTTTATGCAATGAAATATGCACCTGGGAGCAGATTAGATTTAGGCGTGGCCTTCCTCCAGGAGACGGGGTCTTGTTTTACCCTGGGGAGGCATTTTCATCTTCCCAGCCAGTTGCTTCACTTAGACTGGAGCGACTTCTTAGCGGCCTGCAGGTATTATTTCAATACAATTTAAATGTTTCCGTTTTTTCCCTTCCTAAGCTTATCTGATCCCTTATTTGCTGGGGAAATATTTTTCCAAACCTCAAGCCTTTTCCTCCTCTCATCTGATAGTATAATTATGGCAAAATTATCTCCATGAATAACTTAAAATACCCGTGTTTGTATATTTCAAGGTCCATGGACGCAATTGACTCCATTTGTTTCACTTAGGCTGACTTCCCCCTGCTGTTTAGAGATTATATTAGTACCATTAGCATTTTTTCGTTTCTGACTTGCTCTAGTAGTTCTTATCTTTATCATGTTCGAAAACTGTATATAAATTAGAAGTTTTGAGTTCCTTTCCTGATTAGATGTATGCATAACCATTAAACCATGTACTTGCTACTATAATTACTAATGCTGCTTGTGGACAGCCTCAATATTATTCGTTATTATGAATGGCATATACTTGAGGACCTCACATTTGTAAGTTATGACGATGTTTACTCGACTCTTGTAACACTTGATTAGGACATCGAGTACCTCAAGCTCTATGCTTCACGATTCGGTAGGGAGGAAAGTGTCTCTCTCATGGAAAAAACGGGCACGTATCTGGGGCCGGAGCGTTACACTCACGAGCATGTGCCGATAGACGTAATGCGGAGTGAGATTTTCAGGACATGCCGGTCCTAAATATGCTGCTTTCAGTTTCTGGCAGGTTTTGGTGATTTTGTTTTGTATCCCCATTTAAATTTGCTTTTGGAGTTTTGACATTCTTAATATAAGGATTCATATAGTCAAATTACAGTTTTTATGCGCATTCAGTAAATTGAAAGGAGAGGCAAATCTACGTTTGGTGGTTGTCCGTCCGTTTATCCCCTCCGCTCGCCCGCGTTTCTTAGTACTAGAAATAAAATAAGAGTAATCATATGTAATAAATGACTGATTTATTTTTTGGAATTTGTGCTCTTATATAAATATACTGTGAGGTGAAGGAGGGGGGTTAAAATTGAACCATTTAGAAGGTCAAATTCCAATTCATGGGCTAGGCTGGATAAGGGGAGATTGGGTCCTAGATTGTACTCGGAGAAATTTCGACCTGGGTTTGAATATATTGGGACATATGTTGTCTTTAGAGAGTTTCATCGAGTATTTTGATGGTTAACTTTCTCCATGGGAAGTTTGTTATTTTTATAATATCTTTTTTTGGGTATAAAATTGTCAATTTACTGTTGTATGGGTTTTTATGTAATTTCTTTTATTAATTTGTGTATTTTTAAATATGTTACTTTTTAATCACGAGTTAACAAATATTAAATAAAGGCCTGTTGGGCCCGACTCGTTTTACTTGCCCTCCTGGGCCGGAATGGCATGAAAAGTATATTTTACTTCCTGTATTAAATTATATGGAAATATAATATTAAAAATAATTGAAACAAGTTAAAAAAAAAAACCCAGGAAAATGAAAGGAAAGGTTGCATTTCCACGTGGTGGGTGGCGTATTTTAGCAAAGCGCTCTCCTCCCATTAAATTGGACAGAACATGGAATCCATCGCATATCCCACCCGAATTTCATGATTTGGAAGTGAAAGGACCACTTTACCCCCAACCCCAAACCATAGCCATGACCATGAGTGTCTTTTAATGAATTCTTATTTTTCTTATCTCTTAATTATTTATTTAAAAATACAATTTAAACAATTATATCCTGCGGTGCCCAGTGCCCAGACTAAATAAATATATCCTCCAGTGCCGAATTAAAAACGAAGCGGGCTTCCCACGCCATCACAGGGGCACTATTGTCAAATCGGATTCCCCCAGTAACGGCGTCAAAAATCGAAATCATCCAATCCAAGCCCAAAATACTCTCTCGTCGTCTTGCAGGAACCCCTTTTTCTAGGGTTTCCTATTCTCGATGGTGGCTTACATGAAACTTCTGGATTTACGTATCCCGTTTTACCATTTCGGCGATTCCAGAAGCCGAGTGTGGTAGAGACACCACAGAGGCTCGTGGCTCTTACCTACCTCCAAGGGTTTCATTACCATATTCGATCAAGTGGTTCACAAATATACTACAGCTTGTCAACTCGATTCGGTTTTTGTTCTTCCTCAGTGCGCTGGTGTTTAAGAACAGGTTCTCGCAGAAGGTGCGATTTACGAGCGGTTTTGAGGTTTGGATTTTGTCTATTCTATGTTTTCCCGTTTTGTTTGGATAAATACGTAAAAAAATGAGTTTAGATTGCTTGAGGATACTTTTACTGGTGTTCAACTCTGAACTTGCAGTTCGCAGTCGCGATCGATAAATAAGTTAGTTGTACCTTCCATTTTGTTTCTGGTTATGATAATATTTGGTTCGATTAGTATCTATCTGGATGTTTTTCTGAAGAGAGAAAATGCGGTGATTCATAAGAGGCGTTGCCACCTTTGAGGCTTAACAAAATTAAGAGGTAAAGTTAATTCTCATGTACGCTCCCTAGGTTTTTTTTTTCTCCCCCTTTTCTGGCTTCTGTGGGTAGAAAGAGACACCGGAGATTTATGAATTTAATTTTTTTTCAGTTACGTGCTATTCCTTCCGGGGGAACATTTACATGATAAGAACTTTTCTGCAGACTAACTATTTCTTTTAGGTAGCTAGCATGTCCAGTCTAAGAGAAGGAAGTTAGTTGGAGTAGCTATTTCCGCGTCTCTGTGAACACCTTCCCTGTTGTCCTCCTTGTTTGTTTGAAGAATTGCTGAATCTTCTCTCCCGTTGAATTGGACCATCTTCAACACTTTTCCCTCCCTATCTGTGATGATTTGTGGAGCTTTCTAGGATAGCTTGAAATTGTAATTTGAACGTTGTCCTCCTGCAATTATGTGAAACCTACGCATTTTCACTATCCCAGTGATGTGGGACTGTTTATTTCCTTATGCTTACATTCAGCTGCGGATTTTGGTAGTTAAGAGTGCATGGCAGGGGAAGATGGTGGGGAGATTACATGGTTTTGATTGCAGAAATATGGCTAAGACTTACACTCATTCCCCATTCTTGACATCTTGCCTTTTTTTTTTTTTCTTACCATCTCTTGACGCCCATTAAACGAAAGCATGACTTGGTGTAATTTGTTTATCTAGACTGTTTAACAAGGCACATGCACGTGGAAGCTAACAAGATCGGTTTATTGAAAGCTGTTATGAAGTTGTAGTTAGATGTATGGACTTCTTGAGTGATATTGTTTGTTAATTGTTGCCATTCCCAAGATTCACACCAAGATCCTTGGTAAATGATGTCTAAGATATTGGGGTGCTGGAATCATGCTATCATAGGCCATACTTTATCCATTTACAAGTGCACGCCAATTATCAAATCAGTCAGAAAGAATAGTTGGTTATTTCCAACAATATGGAGAAGGGGCTGCCTAATTCTATTATCTCGAAGATTCTCTCACTGTTTTGAAGAATATTTGGCATGGAAGTGCACCATGGACTGTGGTTATTGCATGGCCTTGAATCTCTCTTTCTTGAGAATAACCATCTTACTATCTATTAATACCTGCTGACAGTAGGTAACCACTGGATTGATTGAGGGAAGCCATTACTTTCCTCAAGTTTAAGAGTAAGAACCCACCAGTTGATCATAGGTCCTGATTAAGTTCACCTTCATATCATACTGCAAGAGTAGATCATTATTGTGTTGGCTTCTTTCTAATTTTGCTGTTATCATGCATTATCTGCAATTATCCTTCTTTTAATGACACTTGACTGGCTCAGTTAGTTAAGGCTATGATCCTTGTGATGCACTTATGAAAGATACTAAGTGAGAAACAGGTCTGGATCCTCTAATAAGAGAAAACAGTCTATTTTGTGTGCTAAAACTAGCATTCTGCAGTTCTATGCTCTGTATATCAGGAAGACCGAAGACCCTTTTTGTGACAATTTACCTCCCAAAAGACATATTGTCTGAGTGGTTATTTGAGCAATAACTTGTGATCTTAGGAATCTAGTGTGTAATACTTACAAGGACTTTCCTGGCTTTCTCCATGTATGTACATGTTATTTGAAAGATCTTCTTTCAGATGAGCATTTCAGGATTGATTGCTGTAGGTTTATCAAGTGTACTCCTTCTGTTACCATTGAGGATCTTATTTATTGCTTATCACATCTACAAACTTTTTTTTTTTTTTTGGGTAGGTATATTATATGCCTTTACACAGTGGAAATGAAAAAGTTTTTGGTCTCCCAGCGGTAGGCTTTTATTCTAGATTTTGTTTTTAATAGGTTCGCTTTCCAACACTAACTCAGCTATTTTAAGCATCTTTGTTATATGAGAGTAAAACAAGTCTCTTGCAGTTGCCCTAGATGTCTTTTAGTTTCAGTAACTTTTATATTTATATTTGATTAGGAGGAGTTGTATGCCATGGATGGCAATTTTTTATGTTCTCTGTTAAGATTAGGAGCACTAGGATCCTCTCAATTCAATGCCAATCTCTCTCACTCTTAGTCGAAACCAGAAACAATAACAGAAATAATAAATTGAAAAACAAGAACAGAATTTAAATGAATGAAAACAGACATTAAAGAATCAAACCACAAGAAGAGACAAGTGATATATCCTGGTTCGGATTGCACCAGTTGCAACCCTACATCCAGCATCCAAACCCCCATAGAGCAGTCTTTATTTATTGATTAAACCGATCAGTACAATGGCAGTCCTTCTCTTTCTATATCTGAGTACAACAATCCCTCATTCCACAAGATTACAAAGCTACCTTTCCAGCCTTTCCCTCAGAATGAAATTGCACTCAATAAAAATAGAAATGAGAAGATGATCAATCACGCTTTTCCCTCTTTATCCCACCTGAGTATAATCTTCTTGGAGATTACATAGAACTTTCTTGGACACAAGTCTTTCCTGTCACGCAGTGCACTTGAACATAGAGAATGAGAATGAATTGTGTTGCACACACACCCCATGCCCTCTATTTATAGAGTAGGCGGATATCCCAATGAGGACATAAACATATTTACAATTTAACCCCTCCAACTATCACTAATTACAGATTGGGATATAAACTCCTATTAATTCTTCATTGGCCCTCAAATGCACTGCTTTCACTGATCTTCTTAGCCTATACTTGAGACAACATTTTAACATTCTCTAACTACCAATTGTTGTTGTGTTGATTTTTAGTTACTCCATTGACCAGTAAATATTGTGTGCTTCTGTTCTGGATGTAAATTTCCTTAAAGTAATGTTTTTCTTCTTTTTTCCATGATTGTATTTTCTAGGTTCTTATATTTTTTTGGTTGGTATTATATTTTGTTAGTTTGAATCCTTGCATATATTAAACTTTAGTCTTGTGATTTCTTATTTTTTCAAACCCCTCCAAAAAAAGGAAAAATAGAGGAAAATAGGTAAAATTTTCTGGCACTACATATTTGCCCCTTTTTCTATGTTTCAGGTTGATGATTTGCGATTTGCCCATACACGGGGAGTGGAACCATTTGCTATTTTATAGATGTATTATTAGTTATGAGATCATCCTTTTTACACTGTGATAGTGGTTTTGGTGTCTGTAATAAACAAGTGCAAGACAAATTGCTTTATTTGAGAGGGTAAAATGCCATCTAATTATCTCTCCAGTCTAAGCACTGCATTCAAGCGGGTGATTCGGAGAGCAATATCAGGGCAAGGAGGTGGATTCCAAGACTCGGTGGGAGTTTTTATTGGCCAGGGGAAATTGTTGTTTGGTTATGATAGGCTGTTTCACTCTGCACCATTTTCAACACTGTGTGATCTGCACATGCTTGTACAATCTGAAACTGTTGTTGCTGCCCAATCAAATTTGCATTTAGTAAGCCGAAGAAGAAATCTTTCAGTTATTGGAGCACTTTCACGGACATTTTCAATTCCGTCTGTGTCAGGGCCTTCGTTACAGGTTTGTGGTTATCACATCGATCGTCTACTATCTGAAACCAGCCCCTTTCCTTTGGACATAGAGTTTCAGAAGACACAAATGGCTGTTTGTGGTTCTAGATCTGTCTTTAGTGACTGTTCCTTACACAATGTAACTTCAAAGCTTGGGCATCTCTCTATGTCTGCCAATAATGCTGCTACCTGTTGCCGCAGTAGAAGTTCTGACAATTGCAGAAAAGCCAGTATGAGTTTGAGAAAAAAAGAACAGCCCAACAATTTGTTTCTTTATGGATATTTCATGTACAGCATTGCGAAGAGGAGGGGCAACTCTATTCCACACATGGAGTTTGGATTCCGGGGCTTCCATAGCTCATCACCTGCGTGCTCATCTGCAGGTACTGCTCCGGATGTGTCATTTGACAACTCTGGACGGGAGGATCAACTTGCAAGTTCTACAGTTTCTCCAGAGCAGTATGTTTTCCTCAGTTTATTTTTAATTCAAGTCTTGAATCAGAAATTTATTGAGCATTCATAAAATATGCTGTAAATTATCAATTGGCGTTGTAGCAACTTCTATTTTATAGCTTATATATCGTTAGGATGATACAGTGGGATGTTATTCTTTTGAAAATTGTAGGCTGAATGTCTTACACTGTTGATTACTACAATGACAAACTGAATTGTACATTCTTGTGTGAAGATCCAATTTTGTTGCAAGATGTCTTTTAGTGTAAGCAAATCCAGTACTGTTGAAGTGTTATCTTCTCATTTATTAAGTTGCTTGTTGTGTTGATTGCAGGAAGGACCTAGCAGAGAGAACACTCAAGCTGATTTCAGGTTCATGCTATCTGCCTCATCCTGACAAAGAAGAAACTGGCGGGGAGGATGCTCACTTTATTTGTGCAGATGAACAAGCAATTGGTGTAGCAGATGGTGTCGGTGGTTGGGCTGATTTGGGTGTTGATTCTGGGCAATTTGCTCGTGAACTTATGTCTAATTCAGTAGCTGCAATCAGGGAAGAACCCAAGGGTTCCATTGACCCAGCCAGGGTCTTGGAGAAAGCTCACTCAAGTACAAAATCCAGAGGGTCCTCAACTGCTTGTATCATTGCACTCACATGCCAGGTATTGCGCTTCCAGTTTAGGTGCTTGCTCTATTGTAATGCTTCCATAAGTTGCTGTTACCTTGAAAGTTCTAAATCTTGGCTTCATGTTGGCTTTTTCCTTTACAGTAAGTTTCAAGTGACCTTGCCAAAGCAAGGATTTATCTGTTATATGTCTGCTCTGTTGTTTGAAATTTGTTAGTCCCAATCATATTTTATGTCCTAGATATCAACTGAACCTCTAGTAATTCATTCCCCCTACTGGAATCCAAATTAATCATATTAGAGTTCTGTACTATTATGTCTGCCTAGTTGTCCAGTTAACTTTTCGTATCACCCCATGCCCCAGGCTGCTCACAAAACAAAAAAAAGGAACTTCTTCTTTACCTGATATTGCTTTGGTTTAATGTTATTATGTTCAAAAATGCAACCCACGTCGAAGGAACAGACCCAAAAGATCAATTTATCCTGTATAATGACATTCCATGAGATAGGCTTGCATCTGAGGTTGTTGAAAGTTTGTATCTATTGAATGCATGCTTTTCCTCTTATATGTAAGATTTCAATTACCTCATTGTTTGACAAAAGGATCTGAGATTTGTATCTGGTTGGTATAATGTCTACATCACCTTACCATTAAAAACCTTTGTTAGATTGGCATACAATGTATTGTTTTAATGATTCTTTATTTGGAATGTCTATTTTGTTTATTTTGCAGAACTGTGCTTACCGTTTTGCTTTGGTTTGTAGGGTTTACATGCAATTAATTTGGGAGACAGCGGGTTTATAGTGGTTAGAGATGGATGCACCATTTTCCGGTCCCCTGTGCAGCAGCATGATTTCAATTTCACATTTCAATTGGAAAGTGGATATAGTGGTGATTTGCCTAGCTCTGGTCAGGTTAGTCATTGCACCTCCCTGTCGTGTTGTTAATGTTGTTCAGAAATTCTGTTCTTTCAGATTTTTGAGCTCATAAGTTTGTATGGCATATATTTAGTAATTTTGGGTGATGTGAATGGAGGAACATTCATTCAATTCAATGCCTGTGTAGTCATGATTCCTGTTTCCACTGTCATAACCTTAGGAGCAATAGAAAGGCAATATTGTAATAGCTTATAATAATTTGTTAGGAGTATAGGGGTGTTGTTATGATTCAGTTAGCAGTCAAATTTGCCTATAAAAGGGCTACTATAAGAGGAGGGGATTATGCTTGAATTGATTAAATGAAACTTTAATTCTCTCTCTGCAATTCTCTCCAATCTCTCTCTCGTTTCTCTCTACTGCTCTCCCTCATTTCTCTCTAAATTCTTCCCCATTTTTGTCCAATTTCCCTCTCCCATAATTCTGTTCTTGATTTTACTTCAATCAAATCCTTCCGATTCCCAATAACTCTCCCCAATTATTTCTTAAACCTGTTATGAACCCTAGGTTCATGACAAAATGGTATCAGAGTCAATCCTTCCCCGGTTGTAAATTTAATCGTTCTCTAGAAGTTGTAAGTGAGTTGGTCGATTTTTTATCGGTTGTAATCCCTGTCGCTGATACATAGCAGAGCCGGCGACCTCTGTTAATTGCAATAGAGTTGGCAGTCTGGGTAGACGAACAGAGGTGGGTCGACGTCAACCGGCGAGCATGCTGGAGGAGACGCGAATGGACGATCGTTCACGAGAGGGGTAGTTTGTCGAAGGTGAAGTGGACAACCCAGAGGGTTGCAATTGTTCGAGGCGAGTGTGAGTCTATCAAAGGTGAAGCAGATGACCTAGAGGGGGTTGTGACTGTCCAAGGTGAGCATGAGTCCGCCAGAGGTGAAGCAGACAACCTAGAGCGTTGTGACCACACCGGAAGACCATTCCGACCCAAATCGATAAGCTTCCTACAGGTGCGGCTGTGGTGTTGCGGTTTTGATCGGGAATTCCGATCGGAGTTCTATGAGTGTTGCAGCAGAGTCAATTGCAATAGGTTTCTGGTGATTGTGTAGCGAGTGTCGCGGCCGTTGTCAAATTACGGTCGGTGATTGGGCAAAACTAGGGGAAGGAAGCTTTGATGCATCACTAGCTGGGTTGTCATTGGCAAGAGGTTTGCAACTGGTAGTGATTGTGACTGGAGTGGACAGACAGTGAAGCTTCCGATCGGTGCATTGCAGGTGCCGTGATTGACTTGCCATAAGCTGAAGCAGATTTGAGGCTAGGCGATTGTGAACTAGAAGGCGCAACAGAACCAGGTTATCCTCGTGGTTGTAATGGACCAGTGATTAGAATTTTTGTCTAACTTTTGGAGGCGAGTAGGCCTTTGTTTCTGACGGTGATTCCAGCAAGTATTAGGTATTATTGTAGCAAGCAACAACAACAACAACATATCCAGCCGTTATCCCACTATGTGGGGTTGGCTACATGAATTCTAGACTTCTATGTGGGTTACATCCCAACAGATAGTTTGTCTAGAATTCATATTTGGATCCGACTAGATTTTACGCTGGCTGTCGGCTACCTAACACAACCCTCCTCCTTTATCCGGGCTTGGGACCGGCAGTGGATAATATCCCCTGGCGGAGTAATGATGAAATGAAGTTTGAACACCATCTTCACATGGAGAAATTTCATGAGATGGTGGTGAATGAAGATAATTGATATAGTTGTGTTCCATAACTTAGTTGACATGGTGAAACCAACAAGTACAATATGGAAACACAACACAGGTATTATTGTAGCAAGCGAGAGAGGATATTCAGTAGCCCTGGGCGACTCTTGAAGGTCGATCAAAGTTGCTGTAACGTGCAGTTTATTCCGGTCCTAAAATAGGATCGACTCCAAAGCAGAATAGTGCCTGCAATTTGCCACTTCTTAGATCAGTTCAGAGGTGACTGTTGTGAAACAGATACAAAAAGGAAGTGTTGGATTAAGGATGTATAGAGCTCATGATTATTGGCCTTTGTCTTATACTGCTCGTGAGAAATCTGCCATGGGAAGCAGTGCACACATGAGGCAATTGGAGCCTCAATGGCAGCAGAAGAAGGTTGTATTTTCAGTTGGAAACAACATGAACCATGAGCAAAAGTTGGATAATGAGTTTAGCAGAATTGACAAGGTAACCAGTAGTGGGATACATGGAATGTGCAAGGAATTCAGTCGTATGTTACACGAATAGTTGCAGCAGTTTGCGATGATACTAACTAAGAAGTATCACTATAGCTTTCTCGCTGAATTCTTCGATGATTATCGCAGGAGTTTTAACAAGGAGGAATTTCTAAAAATGGTGTAGCTGGACGAGAAGTGCAACATCAAAGATGATATTAATGGTGAATGGCATTATTCAAAGAGAATCTGTAATGAACAGATTGATAGGGCAGCAAAGGCAAAGGGACAATCTGATATTGTTGAAAGAGAAGTTCATATAGGGGGAATTTCCAGCAAACACAAGGAAGGAAGGAGGAGTTGCTGAATTGTTTGTATGGAATTTGGAGGTTTCGACTGGAAATCCAATCAATATTAAGGAAGAGAGTGTTTGAATTGAAGTAAATTTGTCAAGGGTAGTGCAAGGTCTTGAAAAGGAAAGGAATTTGGATAAAAAGATTCGTGCAGACCACATTTTGCAAAAGCAGGAAGTTGAAAATTTGGATGAGGATCCCGACCCTACCAAAATGGTTGGAGTTTCTTTAGATCGTATTAACCAAGTTGATACCTATTTTTACACTGCATTTGAGATTGAGGAGGGGTGGTGACGCAGCGTGTAGCGCGAGTGTGAAGAAAACACACTAAAATAAACCCTTGAAAGAACAAATTTCAATGGTCGAAGCTTGGCTTTCAAGAAGATGTAAAAACAAGAGTGTTTTGCTAAGAAAACCCAAATAGGTTATTTAAATTTGTATTGAGAAAACTTGATTACAAACTCTAGATCCTAGACATATTTATAGTTTTTGGCTAATCCAAATCCATCTAATACTTGTAAACAAAATCCAACTGAAATCCTAATAGAAATAAATCCTTAGTAAAAGTCAACTAGAATTTTAATGAAAATAAAACTCTAATCAAACATGAAGTAGAATCCTAAATCAAGTAGAATTCTAAAACTTAAAAAGTATTAAAATAACATGAAGTAGAATCCTAGATTAAGTAGAATTCCAAAACTTAAGAAGTATTAAAATATTGTCCCGGCGTGCTCGGGTCGGCTTTGGGTTGGGTCTTGATCGGTGACCGCATCATTCACCTCCACTTGAGAAGAATTTATCCTCGAATTATGATTTGGGTATGACAACTCAACATCCGGCAAATACAAAGAAAGATCAGCAACATTGAATGTTTTGGAAATACCCATATGATTAGACAAATCCACAACATAAGCATTATCATTGATCTTCTTTGTAATCTTGTAAGGACCATACTTATTTGGCTTGAGCTTGTTTTGCTGTCCTGCTGGAATCCGTTCCTTTTTCAAGAATATCATGACTTCATCTCCAATCTCAAATATCTTGTGCTTCCTATGCTTGTCAGTTGCTGCCTTATTCTTCTTATTTGCCTTCTGCAACTTTTGCTTGACATCTTCCTGAACTGCTTGAATGTGTTCGGCTAAGTCACTAGTTGCAACACTAAAACCTGGTACCTTTGGCATTTTTACCAAATCTAATGCATGATTAGGAACTTTCATGTATACTATGGAAAATGGTGATCTTCCTGTTGAGCTATGCATGGCATTGTTGTAGGCAAATTTCGCTTGAGCGATAACTAGGTCCCATTGTCTTGGCTTATCTTTGCAAACACTACGAATTAGATTTCCCAAGATACGATTCACCACCTGTCTGTCTGTCCATCAGTCTGAGGATGTGTTGTGCTGTTGAAATTCAAATATGAATTGAACATCCTCCACAAGGTAACCCAGAAGTGACTCAAGAACCTTGTATCATGATCCGAAATAATAGTTTTAGGGACTCTAGGTAGTTGAACATTCTTGAAAAACAGTTTGGCTGTAGGTACTGCATCTGTTGTCTTCTTGCATGGAAGAAAGTGCGCCATCTTGGAAAACCTGTCAACCACTACAAAAACGGAATCCATACCTCGTTGGGTTCGTGGTAGACCCAACACGAAGTCCATAGACAAATCTTCCCAAATAGCATTGGAAACAGGCAATGGCATGTAGAGACCGGCGTTAGAAGAGTGCCCCTTAGCTGTTTGACATATATAACACCTTGCAACAATAATAGAAACATATATCCTTGCTCTTGGCCAATAATACCTTCCCATAATAGCTTCAATAGTCTTGTCTTTGCCAAGATGCCCTGCTAAGCCACCACCATGCAAATCCCGAATAATTTTCTCACGAAGGGATGTGCAAGGGATGAACAACTGATTTCCTTTCATGAGAAATCCATCATGCACGTAGAAATCTCTTGACGGTTGCTGAGACTTGCATTGTTCCTGCACGTTTGAAATCCTCATCTGTCGCATATAATTCTTTCAAGCACTCAAACCCAACAATCTCAACACTAAAGGTCTTGATCAAATCCACATGCCTACTCAAAGCGTCTGCACTCGATTATGCTGTCCCGACTTATGCACAATTTTATATGGAAATTTACCAATAAAAGCAGACCATCTAGCATGCATCGCTCCTTAATTGCCTTTGGCTACTCAGGTACTTAAGAGCTTGGTGATTCGTGTAAAGAACAAATTCTTTAGCAATCAAGTAATGTTCCCATGTCTTAAGAGCCCTCACCACTGCATAAAACTCCTTCTCATTAGTAGATCACTTTCTTCTGGCTTCACACAACTTCTCACTGAAAAATGTAATTGGTCTCTTCTCTTGGGACAACACAGCACCTATACCCACTCCACTCACATCACACTCAACCTCAAACAATTTGTCAAAGCTTGGCAAAGGTAAGACAGGAGCGGTACATAATTTCTCTTTTATCAAAGCGAAACTTTGCTCTTGTTCTTCACCCTAATGGAACTTTTATTTCTTTAAATACTCAGTAATTGGAGCAACAATACTACTAAAGTGTTTGATGAACCGTATGTAGAAAGTTGCTAACCCATGGAAACTTCGCACATCACTGACATTTTTAGGGGTTGGCCACTCTCTAATAGCTCGCACTTTTTCCTCATCTACCTTTATGCCCTCTTTGCTTATAACAAAGCCCAAGAACAAGCTCTCACTTATAAAAGTACCACTTCTTCAAATTAGCATAAAGTTTGTTTTCCCTCCACACACTCAACACATCCCGAATATGCCCCTCATGCTCATTAATAGACTTACTGTATATCAAAATATCATCAAAATACACCACAACGAATTTACCAATGAAAGGGCGTAATACTTGATTCATTAGTCTCATGAAAGTGCTTGGTGCATTGGTTAGTCCAAAGGGCATGACTAACCACTCAAACAACCCATCTCTTGTTTTGAAAGTTGTCTTCCACTCATCTCCAGGTCGAATTCTAATTTGTTGATAACCACTTCTGAGATCAATTTTAATAAAAATCACCGCCCCATCAAGTTGATCAAGCATGTCATGGAGCCTAAGAATTGGAAATTTGTACCCAATAGTAATTTTGTTAATGACTACTGTCAACACACATCCTCCAACTCCCATCTTTCTTTGGTGTCAATAATGCTGGCATTGCACATGGACTCCTACTAGTCTGAATGCACCATTTTCTCCACAATTCCTTTACTTGCTCACGCAAAATCTCATTCTCCCTAGGACTCGTCCTATAGTGTGGTAGGTTAGGCAAGCTAGCACCAGGAACCAAGTCAATGTGATGCTGAATATCCCTTATAGGAGGTGGCTCATTAGGCAACTTCTCAGGAACCACATCATGAAATTCCTTCAACAATACCTGCACTTCTACTGGAATTTGATTCACCTTCAGTGGCTCACTCACGCTCTTTCCTTTGATAACCAATAAGTAAACTTTTCAAGTATCCTTACACTCCCTCACAAACTCAGTGTGCTTATGTGTGATGGTAAGAAAATTTCACCCCTCCACTTTAGAAGCTTTGGTTTGGTTCTTTTCTATTATGGGTAACAAAGTATAACACACACCTTCTTTCTCAAGCTAATGTGTTCTTCCTACCCGAGTGCTTAGCATCCACATCAAATTGCCAAGGCCTCCCAAATAAAATATGGCAAGCATCCATATCAACAATATTACACTAAACTTCGTCGGAGTACTTACCAATAAAGAAAGGCACCCTGCAGCGTTCATCCACATGTATGCCACCAACTTCTTTGATCCATCCAATCATGTAAGGGCTTGGATGTTTTTCAGGAGTCAACTGCATCTTCGCCACCATGTCTCTTCCTATGATGTTCTCCTGACTTCCACTATCAATAATCAACTCAAAATTTTTTTCTTTTACCGGACATCTCATACGAAAAAGCTTATGCCGTTGAGTAGTATCTTCATTCTTTTGAGATAGCATTAACTTCCTCACTACACAGGTATACTCCCCCATGTCCATAATCTTCTTCGTCATCCTCTCCATCAGTCCTGTAATATACTTCTTCTTCAATAACATCTTCCTCCTCTCTTTCTACAATGCTAACTGTTTTCCTCCTTGGGCAATCACTAGATTGATGGCCAACCTCATTGCACTTGAAACACTTTAAAGAAATAGGCTTTGCATAAGGATTAGAGGATTTTGGAAGATTAGAAGTAGTGCCTCGAATGTTTCCCCCCGTTGTAGCCTTGTTAGGGTTGTTGTAGCCTTGTTAGGGTTGACTGCATGAAATGGATTGGAGGGTTGTGCTCCCTGAACCGACTTACCTTTATCAAAAGCTACTTGTTTATTTTCATTCCCACTATACTGACGATAGTTGTCATTACGGGCTCTCTTACTCAACATTAACTTAGCCTTTAAAGCTAAGTTCCTTGCGTCTTGCACACTCAAAACCATCTGAACTCTAATTTTATCACGAATAGCAGGCTTCAATCCATTCAAGTAACGAGCTGCTTGTTGATTGTCACTTTTTGACAATTGGTTTCTCTCCGCCAATTGCAGAAACTCAGAGGTATATTCATTCACACTCTTCATTCCCCGTGCACATCTTTGATAAGCTTCAAACATATATTGTTCATAGTCAGGGGGTTAAAACCTACCTCTTAACAGCTGCTTCGTTCGTCTCCATGTCTGAATTGGTTGTCGGCATTCCCTCAATCTCGTCTCTCTCAATCGCTCCCACCAAATAGATGCACCGCCCTTCAATCTGTAAGCCATTAACTTTACTTGTCGTTCATCTGGGATCTCCATGTATTCGAAAAAAGGGTCAATCTCAGTGATCCAATCCAGGAACTCCTTAATATCAAGATCTCCACTAAAGGTAGGAATATCAACTTTTAGTTTATATTCATCATTGCCCCAATGGTTGTGTTGATGCGCATTCCTCCTAACCCCTCTACCACCATGGTTAGCTATTGCTCGATCAAAATCATCCTCTTCATCGCTATCTTCAATCACTGGTCTTCTAGGATTAACAAGGACATGATTAATGAGTGGTCTTTCCGTTCTGGCTTGGTTCACCCCATTATTCAGATTCTTGTCATCATTAACCTGTAGTAAGGTGCCCAATTGGTTGCTGATTTGCTCCAATCGCTGCTAGATAGTACGAGTTACTTCCTGCTGTTCTTCGATTGCTCTCCAAACCGCGGACAACCCCTGATCAACGTTACGCGGCTGGTTGCTACCGTTACCTTCAAGATTGGCCATCTAATTGGTTGATGAACCGCTCTAATACCACCTGACGCAGCGTGTAGCATGAGTGTGAAGAAAACACATTACAATAAACCCTTGAAAGAACAAATTTTAATGGCCGAAGCTTGGCTTTCAAGAAGACGCAAAAACAAGACTGTTTTGCTAAGAAAATCCAAATAGGTTATTTAAATTTGTATTGAGAAAACTTGATTGCAAACTTTAGATCCTAAACATATTTATAGTATTTGGTTAATCTAAATCCATCTAATATTTGTAAACAAAATCCAACTAAAATCCTAAAAGAAATAAATTTTAAGTAAAAGTCAACTAGAATCTTAATAAAAATAAAACCCTAATCAAACATGAAATAAAATCCTAAATCAATAGAAACATGAAGTAGAATTCTAAATCAAGTAGAATTCTAAAACTTAAGAAGTATTAAAATAACATGAAGTAGAATCTTAGATCAAATAGAATTCCAAAACTTAAGAAGTATTAAAATATTGTCCCGGCGTGGTCGGGTCGGCTTTGGGCCGGGTCTTGATCGGTGACCGCATTAGGTGGCCCAGGATCGATGAAGAGGCTGACATGCATAGCTTAAAGGCTGTCTTCTTGGAGGTATGGCAACCATTTGGAACAACTATGGAGATCTGCGAAGATAACATGTTATGAGTGCAGGAAAAGCAAAAGAGAAGGAATGCAAAGGCAAAGAGGAATGTGCCTAGAAGGAGAAAGAGGGGAAAAGAAATTAAACAGACAGTGAGAATGAGAATTTGTTGAAGAAACAACGGGTCAGAAATAATAAGTTTCTTGGGGATAAGAAACCTTTTAAAATAGGGGAATTGTTATAACCTTAGGAGCAATAGAAGGACAATATTATAATAGGCTTATAATAGTTTGTTAGGAGATATTTGCAATTTGTTAGGAGCACATGGGTGCTGTTATGATTCAGTTAGTAGTCAAATTTGTCTATAAAAGAGCTACTGTAAGAGGAGAGGATTTTGCTTGAATTGATTAAATGAAATTCTAATTCTTTATCTACAATTTTCTCCAATCTCCCTCTTGTTTCTCTCTACTGTTCTCCTTCATTTCTCTCTAAATTCTTCCCCGTTTTTGTCCAATTTTCCTCCCCCATCATTATGTTCTTGATTTTACTTCAATCGGATCCTTCTGATTCCCAATAACACTCTCAATTCCTCCTCAATTATTTCTTAAACCTGTTATGAATCCTAGGTTCATGATATCCACACCATGATGTGGGATAGGCGCGAAGCCAAGAATTTGGTTTTAGGGGGAAACTTGTCAGATTAAGTCTTGTAGCATAAGAGGGAGAGAAATACCTAAGAAAATTGATAGGAAACCTTTAATCATGATATATGGATATAATGACCTTGCAAATTTATTGCTTGTCATTGGATCTTCTTCCTGATTAACTTTTCGCTTATTCCTTTATGATGAAACTGGCTGGTGGCTTTTTCATGAACACGCTCATTTTATATAAGAACTGGTAAATCATGTCTGATGAGTAATTTTAGTTTTAGAAACAATTTTAGTTATTGATGCAAACCAAAAGAAGTAATTATCTAGATTTACCTGATCTGATGTGGAACTGATAGACAACCATGACATGCTTTTGTTACAGGTGTTTACTATTCCTGTAGCTCCTGGAGATGTTGTGATTGCCGGCACTGATGGGCTCTTTGACAATTTGTACAACAATGAGGTTACTGCGGTGGTGGTTCATGCTGTGAGAGCTGGCTTGGGTCCTCAGGTTACAGCTCAGAAGATAGCAGCACTGGCACGCCAAAGAGCACAGGATAAAAACCGGCAGACACCTTTCTCCACTGCTGCCCAAGATGCTGGATTCCGTTATTATGGTGGCAAGTTGGATGACATCACTGTCGTTGTTTCCTATATTACTAGCACCAGTGTATGTCTTTCTCTCTCTCTCTTTGTCCGTGCATGCGTGCGTGTGTGGATTGTGTGGCATGTATTATAGGTAACTATTTGTATGTTCACTCTCATATATACCTGGTTAACATGAAGTATGATACAGCATATCTGGTTATCTAGGTTGTGGCATGTATATTTTTTGCTTTCTTGGACTTTTTGTACTTTTCATACATAATATTACAGAGTATTCCCTAGGGAATAGACAATTCCATTTCAAAGTTGCACCAAACACACTTTTCCTCCTTTTCCATTCCCTCCACCCCCATTCCATCCGATCAAGTGGCACCTTGGAATTGTTACTATATTCGGACTTTCCAATTATGATATGTGAAGTTGGTTGATGCATAGACCAGTAACAATGGATTCAATGATGTGTTTATTTGGCCATTATGATTTTAAAACAGCTATATAGAGGCACAGTCATTAGTGCAATCATCAAATATCAATACAAAATCTCAGGAAGTGCAATTTCTATTGGTGGAGTTAGAAATCTTTTTTGGGTAAAACCTATAACAGGAACAAACATATTTGAACTTGATCATAACTCTTAACTAAAATAATTAATCTTTTTGTGCGATAAATGATGTTTACATTATCATTGTAGATTTCATGGTATCTTTATGATGGATTACCAATTTTTTTTCTCAGTAGTTTTATATTTTAAATAGTAGGATCAAGTTTTGTGATTGTTGTTGTTAACTTGTTATTATTGTAGTTTGATATACTTTAAAATGAACGACTTCTTAATATTGGGTTAAACAGGTTCTCCATTTTTATGAATTTAATGTGCTTTTCATTATTATTTGATATCAATTAGTCAATTTTATTCTCATTGATGTAATCCTCTTCTATTTTTTTAGCTTTAATTCAGTCACTACGTGTGCCCTATGTGTAATGAGTGCCTTTTCTGTTGGTTTGATGGTTCCATTTTCAAAAACTGTTTTTCTTCTTTCTTTTTTTTTTTTTTCAATTTTGTTTTTGTGGCCCCGGCTGTTTTTTTTTTTCCTTTTTTTTTTTTGGGGGGGGGGGGTGTTGCTTTCCTATTTGTTAAAGTGAAAATATAGATAATGACAAAAAGCAAAATGTCTGAGCAGGATTAGATGGTGTGGTAAAGGTTGATAATGGGAGAAGAAAGAGGGCCCACTCCTTGTATGAGCGTTTACAGTGAATTTTACAACCTTTCCTACAATAACTATTCCATTCCTAAGGTGTGGGTTTGATTCTAGTATTGAAAGCTAACCTAGACTTCTCCTAACATCAAATCCCATTTATTTGAACTTACCCCAACAGCATCATACTTTCTGCAGTTGGTTTTCTCTGTTTATGAAATATGACTGCAGGTTAGATGTCTTTTTATTATAATGATGATGCTGTTTTTATTCCCATGATGATGCATGCTTATGTTAGTTTTCTGAATATGATGATGGCAACTAGGATGAGGCACTGAGGATGTCGAGGAAAATCTGATTATTCAAATGTTTGTATTGACCGTCCTCTTCATTGATTGATTGGATGACAGTGTCATGATGTTGCTTATTATCAAATCAAAATTTCTCTACAGAATACTGAATGGTTAGTTAACATGGAGGTGGTACATTTTATGTTTATATAATGTGATTCCAATCTGTCTTAATGCACTCATGCATTCTATGTCGGGCAGTTGCGGTAATATACAACATGAATTACTCTTGTTAAATTACTTGTACTAGACCTGAAACTTAAAGATAAGAGTCAGAAGGTTTTAATACCTGATTCTAGTTAAAATTTCACTCGATGAAAACTGTGAAATAAATGCTTTGATAGCGGGACTGATCTTTTGACATTTTGCTTTAGCAGTAATATGCTTATATTAAATGCGGAAGCAGAAGGGTTTCTCTTGTAGACACACTTTCTAATGCTCGTTTGTGTTTGTTATGCAGCATTTGTCTTCTCCTTCAGCAACCGGCTCTAGCTAGAGATTCATTTCTTCATGGCACCTGCAATGCTTGTCTGAAATTGCCAATCCATGCACGAGCTGTTCATTCAGGTTTCTTGCCATGTTCCGTGCCATTTCCATGGAATTTTAACCTGTGCCCCTTCTGGTCTTTCCTTGGCTAATGAGCTCAACGTGCTTTTGCACCCTTAAACCACTGCTGCTGTATATATTAGAATCTGAACATGCATGTGCATTTTTGCGAGGGAGGAGGTTTAATCTTTTTGTTTTCAGACATGGAGGTGGTCTCTTGTCATAGGTACTGTACAAAACTCCATCTTAGGAGGGAAGAGGTCAAAACTTAGTGTTGTTTTTCATTATTTTGGGAACTTGTCAGGGTGACGCGATCTCGCAAATAATAAAGTCACAGTGGAGCTTGTGTTACTACTGTTTGGACTTGATGTGGAAACTGTTTGTGCTTGATTTATAAATTGAAGGGAAAATGTTTTTGTGTTACTGGCTAATAATCCTCGTGGATTATTTTTTATTATACAAATAAGTGGTTAAAGACATGACATGTTGGTTCTAGGCCACCTTGACTGAGTTTTGTGATTGTCCACTAGCGAGCGTGCCTTTGTTTCTGGGCGTCTGAGGCGGACACTCGCTGAATTATGATTTGAACGTGCAAATACAAACTAATGAATTTGTTTGTAAATGAACCTAAACTGACCAAAGGTTGTCTGCTACTCCTTGTCAAGTAGGGGTTGGTTGCTTATGAATATGGATGAATGTGGCGTTTGATGGGGATTAATTCATGGCCAAATTTATATTTTTACTCTCTCCAGTTTTATATTTCTTTTATGTGATTATTTAAATTTTTTGTTATTTTGATTATACTTTTAATTTTAATTTTTGTACTTTAACTTTTTTCATTTGTCAATTTGATTTTTTTTTGTTGTTTTGATTACATTTTTAAATTAATTTAATTTATCTATTTTTATGAGTAAACAAAATATAAAGTGAGATGGTAAAATTTATGTTATATTTTATTTATGTTAAAATATAAAAATTAAATTAATTTAAAAATATAAGTTTAAAGGTATATTTAAAATAATAAAAATTTTGAGTTACACAAAAAAAAAAATTAAACTACAAGAGTTATTAACTTATTTCGAAAATATAAATTTAGAAGTGTAATTAAAATAATAAAAATTTTAAATAATATTTTAAAAAATAAAAAATATAAGAATAAAAATATAAATTTTGTCATTAATCCAGCTTGGACAATGCTATTACATGTCACTTAGCGGACTTTTTTTTACTTAAATTCAAAAATTTTTTAAGCACTTGATTAATTCGATTGAAAGTTAAGTTGTCTTTTAGATTGGAAATTAGTCTTCTCCTTAATTAGAAGGTGGTATCTGGACGGGGGATGTGGGCACGGCCATCGCAAGAAACACCAGTTTTCTTCCAATCACAAACGAAGAAATTCCGGCAGACAAACGGCTGCCGAGAAAATTAGAAATTCAAACCCACGCCACACTAAATCCAAGTACCCAATGACATTCCGTTGCCTTTTGGAACTTTCCCCTTATCCAAACAAATACGGATGCTCACGGCCATTTGTGGCCTCAATTGCCACTAATTCTGCAGCCCCTAACCACCCACTCTTATCTGTCTTCTTGTCTCGTCTCTTTCCCAGATTCGTTGTCTCCTCCACCCGAACTCTGAAACTCACTACTCAAACCTCGGAATTCTTGAATCAGATGCCGTTCGCTCGATTCATTTTTTTTTTCTTTTTTCTTTTTCTTGGGTTTCTACCGAACAATTTCACGCCACAAAAGGTTAACGAAATTTCCCGCCATTTTCAAGAATTTTGAATTTTCATCATTTGACAGGAAGAAGGTGGAGAATTCCATTAATATGGAGAGGTTTGCTCAAACGCAGTCGAAGGACCGGGAAATTGATTTTCAAGACGTGTTCGGCGGTCCGCCGAGGCGGGCTTCGATGCAGGAGAGGCGTTACACTTTTATGGAGACCGTGAATTCTGGCGAAGACGTCACGCTTTTACCTCGGAATCCGTTGTCCGGCCTGAACGAGAGCCCGGTGTTTGGCGACGAATCCGCGAATCGCCGGCGGTACCCAAGCGATGACTTCTTCGACGATATTTTCAGGGGAGATGAGCCTCTGAGTTCGCCAAGGTGGTCTACGCAAGACCCCTTTGGTTCGGCCCCGGGTTCAAGGGTCTTAAGCCCTGCCCGCCCTTTGCCTCCAAGAACTGATCCTTTTGGAACCTCTCTTCCTTCTCAATTTCAGTTCAGGTTTTGGACTCAATTTCTTCTCCTTCTTCGTCTTCTTTTGTCTTTTCTTAATTCAGTTCTTGTGTATATGATTTCTGGTCCTTTGAGCTCATAGCAGATTATTATTTGGGCACAGAACGTCAGTTATGGACAAAGATACATTATAACTTGTAGGTTTTGAACAACCTGATTTCTCGGCCAAACACAGATCAAGTGCAATACACAGTAAAACCAAAACTTTAAACCAAAAAATCATACATGCAAGACACAGCAATATACGTGTTCGGATCAATAAATCCTACTCACGGCAAAGGCTCCGCTTCTAGTCAATTCACTAGATCTCAAGTTTACAAACGATTACAAGATCATAAACCGAAAATAGAAACAGTATTGCAATACAACTGAAAAACAAAAACAAAAACAACAAGATCAAGATAGATCTGTTCTATACCGATCTCACGATCAAGGCTAAGAATCTATTCTATCGGTCAACAACCTCTCACGCCTCAGGCGTTTAAAACACATAGATATTAAGCAATAACTGTTCTTACTGGCAGATCTTATCATGGAAGCAACCAAAGAACCGATTGAAACAGAGATCAGAACGAAGGATTCACGAAAATTGTCTCGCTTCAAGAATCGCCGACTTAGGGTTTTTAGAGAGAGAGCACAAGACAAATATCAGAAAGTTCTGGAGATTAGGGCATCGAGTTGCCCTTTTATAGCAACGCCAACATGGGCTAACAAGAATGGGCTCGGCCAGCAGCACAAGGAGCATCACGGAATGAATATGGGCTCGGCCCATATAAACACAACAGCCCAAAAGAATTAATAGCAACCATTATATATTAACATCATATATAACAGCATATATAATGAGACATATTTATATTCAAAGAAAACAAATATAATATGCAACTCAATAACATGTAACAGCATGCCAGAAATCTGATAAAAATATTAAAGACATTTTGAATCACATAAAATTAACAAATTCCATCTTGATTCAAGAATGGATTTAAATTTGTGGATTATGACTAGAGACCTCTGCAAATCTTCCACAGTTACGTTGGAAGAATATTGAGCAAGTCAAAAGCATGCTCAAACTTAACTACAGGAACTGATTTAGTTAGGATATCTGCAGGATTTATTAAAGTAGAAATCTTTTCTATTTTTACCTGACCTTTAACTATAATATCTCTAACAAAATGAAGATGCACATCTATGTGCTTGGTTCTCTCATGGAACGCACTGTTCTTTGAGAGATGAATTGCACTTTGGGAATCACAAAATATTTTAGAAATTTGGTTACCTAAACCTAATTCTCTAACTATTCCCTGCAACCAGATGGCTTCTTTCATAGCTTCTGTTAATGCTACATATTCAGCCTCAGTGGTTGATAAAGCCACTATGTGTTGGAGATTTGCTTTCCAACTTATCACATTTCCACCCAAAGTGAAAACATATCCTGATAAGGATCTTCTCTTATCCAAATCAGCTACAAAATCAGAATCACAATAACCCTTAATGCTGTTGGAATTTTCAGCATTTGAATTGAACACTAAACCCTTATTAACTGACCCTTTTAAATACCTAAGGACCCACTTAACAGCTGACCAATGTTCCTTAGATGGATTGCACATGAATTTACTTACTAGGCTAACCCCATATGCTATATCAGGCCTGGTACTTATCATGGCATACATGAGGCTTTCCACTGTATTAGAGTAGGGAACCTTCTTCATGTAATCAGTTTCTTCTTTAGGCAAATTTCCTTTTATAGTTTGAAGCTTAAAATGAGGAGGTATAGGGGTTGAAACAGGTTTGCAGCCTTCCATATCAAAGAGGCTTATCATTTTTCTTAAATAACCAAATTGAGACAAGGTCAATGTACCTTTTTTTCTATCTCTAGTGATATCTATCCCTAAGATACGCCTGGCTGCTCCTAGGGTTTTCATTTCAAATTCTGATTTTAATGCTTGAGTCAATCTATCTATTTCTCCCTTCTCTTTACATGCAATAAGCATATCATCTACATATATAAGGAGATATATAAACAACTTTTCTTTAAGTTGTTTGAAATAAACACAATGGTCAAAGTTACACCTAGTGTAATTTTCTTTGAGCATAAACTCATCAAATCTCTTATACCACTGCCTAGGAGATTGCTTTAAACCATACAAGGATCTTTACAATAAGCAAACCTTATTCTCCTTACCCTTTTCTATGAAACCTATAGGCTGGTCCATATATATTTTTTCTTCTAGGTTTCCATGAAGAAAAACAGTTTTAACATCTAATTGCTCAAGTTCTAGATTATTTAAGGCTACTAAGGCTAAAACTAGCCTTATAGAGGTATGCTTTACTACAGGTGAGAAAACTTCATGATAGTCAATGCCTTCTCTTTGGGAGAAACCCTTGGCAACTACCCTAGCCTTAAATCTGGCTGGTTCTACACCTGGGATACCTGGTTTTCTTTTAAATATCCATTTACAACCTATAACTTTCTGGTCTTTAGGTTTATTTACAAGAATCCAGGTTTTATTCTTTTGAAGAGATTCCATCTCTTCCTTCATTGCCTTTAACTAGTTAGTTTTATACTTACTGGAACAAGCTTCTTGATAACTAAGAGGTTCTTCATGCTCTATTGAATCTCCAATATTAAGAGCATAGGCAATCACATCCGCATGGGCATACCTAGTAGGAGGTTTAATCTCCCTCCTTACCCTATCCCTAGATAGGACATAATCATCCAATTCTGGAATGATTTCAGCAGAATTTTCATTATCCTCACTCTCCATTTCAGTTTCAGCAAAATCTTGTGAACTTGACTCTTGATGACTCTCATGGTTAGTCTCTACTACATTATCATTAATTCTATCTCTTTCCACCTCAAGCTGAAATTTATCAGCTTGGTCTTCCTTAGCATTTTCCACCTTATTTGAGGTATAGTATTCTGATTCTTTGAATACTACATCCCGGCTGATAACAGTTTTCTTTTCTTCAATCAGCCATAATTTGTATCCTTTTACCCTTTGAGGGTATCCTAAGAATACAGCCTTCTTGGCTCTAGGGTCTAACTTCCCTTCTTTCTTATGGACACAAGTTATACATCCAAAAGGTCTAAGGTGGTTAAAAGATGGGATTTTCTCATTCCATAACTGCTCAGGAGTTCTAAATTCTATGGTAGAGGAAGGAGATCTGTTTATAAGATAACAAGCAGTTGAAATTGCTTCAGCCCAAAATTTCTTGGGCAAGTTTGAGTCAAAAAACATCTAACTTTGTTTAGAATGGTTCTATTCATGCGTTCAGCAACTCCATTTTTATGAGGTGTTTCACTGCAAGTTCTATGCCTTGCAATGCCTACTTGTGTGCAGAAATTAGAGAATTCTTGATTACAGAATTTCAGGCCATTATCTGTTCTAAGGGTCTTTATTTTCTTGCCTGATTGCAACTCTACATAAGTCTTCCACTCCTTAAACTTAGCAAAAGCTTCACTCTTATACTTAAGGAAATAGACCCAAACCTTCCTAGAATAGTCATCTATAAAGGAAAGGAAATATTGGGCACTTGAAAGGGAGCTAGGGACTTGGGGAGATCCCCAAAGATCGGAATGAACATACTCTAAGACATCTTTGGACTTATGAGTTGCAGAAACAAACTGCAACCTGTGAGACTTGCCCAAGGCACATGTCTCACAAAAGTCTAGGTTTCCAATCTTCCTGGAATCTAAGATTCCTTGCTTACTTAATTTTAGTAATCCTTTCATTCCTATATGGCCTAGCCTCCTATGCCACAACACAGTGTCATCAATTTTAGAAGATGAAACTACAACACACCCAGAGATTGACTCTCCTTGAAGGACATACAGACCTTGCTTGCGGATTCCCTTAAGAAATACCATGGATCCTTTAAACACCTTAAGGAGCCCATTTTCTGACTTATATGACCCCCCATTTGAATCTAACATACCTAAAGCAATAAGATTTCTTCTAAGGTTTGGCACAAACCTCACATTATCTAAAGTCCTATATGCTCCATCCTACATTTTAAACCTACCTGACCCTAAACCGGTTACATTGCAGGATTGATTATTACCCATTAGGACTTTCCCACCTTCTATATGCTGGAAGTTAAGCAACCAGTCTCTCCTAGGTGTCATGTGAAAAGTGCAACTTGAATCTAAAATCCACTCATCACCTATGGTATGTTCTGTCATAATTAGACCTTCTGCACTATCATATTCATCAGAAATATTTGTTGCATCCTGATTACTAGAGTTTTCATTTTCTAGATCTTTCTTTCTCTTATAACAGTTCTTTCTTACATGACCCTCTTTCTTATAATACCACCAGGTCCTTGTTTTTTAGGATCTTCTACTTGTTCCTCTTGCCTTAGAGTTTGACCTTGTTTTACTTCTACCCCTTGAATTCCCTTTGCCTTTGTTCTTAGATTTCTGCTCCCAATTACCCTTTACATTTAAGCCTTCAGCACTATTTATTTTCTTATCTTTCTTATCATCTTCAAGATCCCTAGATCTTAAGACAGACACTACATCCTCTAAGGATAAAGAAGTTCTACCATACTGGATTGCAGTCCTTAAATCTCTATATGATTCAGGCAAAGCATTTAGAAGAATTACAACTTGATTTTCTTCAGAGATACACTCATCTATGTTTTCTAGACCTATTACAATGACATTAAAGTCATCTAGGTTTTCTTCTAGAGTTTTAGAGGTATTCATTTTAAAACCAAACAATCTTCCTTTTAAATAAATCTTACTTGTTAAAGACTTAGTCATATACAAAGATTCTAACTTATTCCACACCTTTAAAGCAGTCTTCTCCTTATTTACTTGCCTAAGGACTTTATCGGAAAGATTTAAGATTATTAGACTGTAGGCTAACCTATCTATTTTTCGCATTTCAGGAATAGGTGGAGATTCTATTTTATCCTTCTCAGTTGCAGAAGCTTCATCCAGTGCTTCAGAGCACTGGTTTTGAACCAATACGGCAGTCATTTTCTTTTGCCATAACGAAAAATCACCACTACCATCAAACTTATCTAATTCATACTTAGATGGAGCCATTTTATGGATAATAAAAACAGAATAGTAATTACAGGTGATATTTGAGATTAACTGAGACTAATCAGACAGGATTAAAGCAAAAAATAGGAACAAGTAGGTATGAAAAACAGATAAGATATAGATCTTATTTAAGTTTAGAATATAAAACTTTGAAATTTAATTTTTCAGAAATTAACTAAACCAAAGTTTGGTTTTTTCAAATTCAGACAAGAACACAAGGCAGAGAATGTTACAGAATAAAGTAAACGACAGATTACTTATTCAAGATCAAGAAAGTACAGCTTAGATTAGAGCATGCAGCATAAATCTAACAGACTAAAAATAGACCATTTTTGTTACACACAAAGTTAGGGTAAAAAGAGTACGAGATTTGAAACCCTAAGTTTTTGAAGTTCTTACCAGATCTGAGATTCTACCTTTCGGATCTGAGACAACTTGACCGGGATCTTAGAACCTCGTGGCTCTGATACCACTTGTAGGTTTTGAACAACCTGATTTCTCGGCCAAACACAGATCAAGCACGATACACAGTAAAACCAAAACTTTAAACCAGAAAATCATACATGCATGACACAGCAATATACGTGTTCGGATCAATAGATCCTACTCACGGCAGACGCTCCGCCTCTAGTCAATCCACTAGATTTCAAGTTTACAAACGATTACAAGATCATAAACCGAAAATAGAAACAGTATTGCAATACAATTGAAAAACAGAAACAAAAACAACAAGATCAAGATAGATCTGTTCTATACCGATCTCATGATCAAGGCTAAGTATCTGTTCTATCAGTCAACAACCTCTCACGCCTCAGGCGTTTAAAACACATAGAGATTAAGCAATAACTGTTCTTACCGACAGATCTTACCATGGAAGCAACCAAAGAACCGATTGAAACAGAGATCAGAACGAATGATTCACGAAAAGTGTCTCGCTTCAAGAATCGCCGACTTAGGGTTTTTAGAGAGAGAGCACAAGACAAATATCAGAAAATTCTGGAGATTAGGGCATCGAGTTGCCCTTTTATAGCAATGCCAACATGGGCTAACAGGAATGGGCTCGGCCAGCAACACAAGGAGCATCACAGAATGAATATGGGCTCGGCCCATATAAACACAACAGCCTAAAAGAATTAATAGCAACCATTATATGTTAACATCATATATAACAACATATATAATGAGACATATTTATATTCAAAGAAAACAAATATAATATGCAACTCAATAACATGTAACAGCATGCCAGAAATCTGATAAAAATATTAAAGACATTTTGAATCACATAAAATCAACATAACTTCTTTTTATGCTGTTCCTTTTGCTCTTGCTAGATTGCTAGTATTGCAGATGATGGATTCTCCTGTAATCTTTAGGAATCTTTAAGGTTGCGTTAGGATAGAGAGATTTCAAATGGTGTCGTTTGAAATTTGTAATTTAAATACCTGTATTTCAAATATTCTCATTTCAAATAATGCTCCTTGTTGAGCTATTTCAAATTCTTCTATATTTTTGGGTCCAAATGCATCTTGGATTTGAACCCAAATCCAAATGCTTTCAACAACAATTCATCCAAATAATGAATTTGGAATTTCAATTCCAAATGAAAGGGTCAAATGACCCATTCAAATGTACCCTAATAGGATTTCTTCTTCTTCTTCTTCTTCTTCTTGTTTTTTTGGTGTACTATTTGCAGGTATGATAGTATATACTTCTGTCTTCACTTTTAGAGGAACCTAATGTATCATTTTCTGTATATAAATTCCTCCTTGTTTTTTTGCGCTTTTTAAATTTAATTTGCTTCTCAGTGATAACTTTCCAGAATGCCATCCAATTTACTGCATGTAAACTTCCTTCTGTGTGCATGCTGGCAAGATATATATTTAGTGTTGATATCTTGATAACCATGCACTTCCCAGATCCTTACCTGAACTTCTGTTTGATTCCAGCCTTCCTGCAAAATTGACCAAGGCAAAGGACTTTCCTGCATTTGCTTCAGGCAATCGCAGTCCATATATATACAAGGATCCCACTTCAATTGGGATGAGCTGTTCATATACTCCAAGCTCTCCTCTCTCTAGACTTGAAAGTGAAGCTTTCCATGATGTAGGTGAGCCAGGAAATGACATTCGGCCATCTTATCAACCAAGTCCTCTGTCCCATGAATCTTCTCTCACTAAGGGCCCATCGCACACGACCAAAGCTGGCGAATTGGAGTCATCAGATATTGGAGGCAACTCGAAGAAGGATTTGAAAAGCATAGAATCTCCAATCAACAGCAGCCAGTTTCACTTCTCCATATACAAATGGGCTAGCAAAGGGGTACCACTATTAATTCCTGTTAGAGGTGGCGACATTATAAAACAAAAAGAGAGGATTAAAACTGAGAGATGCTTGAGCTCAAATGGAAGGATTGAAAGTAACAAAGGGTTACAGGTGGCAGATTTCCATGATTCTGGTCTTGATCTTCTGAACCAGAGTGATTCAGAAAACCGCCAGTCTCCTTGCAGTGAAGTCAGGAAGCAGCAGGGTTCACTTCTTAAAACAAGTGATGAGAACATGGATGAACCTTGTGATACTGTTGAAGAAGCAGTTCTTTCCATCCCAGGATCAAAATCCATGCACATAGTTCCAGATACCATTGAAACTGTACCTAGTGATGTAGCCTTGAGTGATAAAAGAGTGGAAATAAAACCACATCCTTTATCTGATGCAAATTTATGTGGGAGTACTGAGAAAGAAACTGGAACTTATACACAAGAAGCCCAGAAACATGAGATGAAGCCTCTGCGGTCTTTTCTTTATGATACTAGTAAGGCTCAAGGTACCTTATGCTTTGGTCAGGTATGGAAGACATCACCAATTTATACTCTAAATCCATTTCCTTGTTTGCAGGCATTAATGAAACAATTAGGAACCCTGAAATGAAAGATAGCATGGTGAAAAAGATGAGAACATCTGATTCAAATGCCAATGTGAGTAAACATGTAAAGGAATGTGATGACAAAGGAATTAATAAAGATAGAGCAGAAGCAGTTCAAGTGAAGGGACCTCAGCCTCAAGATTCAAGAAGAAAATCTGAAGAAAATCTTGGGAGGAATGGAGTTAGAGGAAAGGTTAAAGAATTTGTTAAGATTTTCAATCAACAAAATATTTCAAAGCCTAATGTTGATGCTGAAACTCGGAGTCAGAGTTGTCGATGGAAAAGCACAGTCAAGTTTGGAGCAGAAAGTGTTAACAGAAGCCAAACAAATGGAAAAAGTCATAATCAAAGTGTGAACAAGATGAAAGGACCACCAAATGCTTCTGTCAAGGTAGTTTTGTTTTTTTATATTTTTTTCCCCTGATATTCCCCCTGCCCCCCCTTCTTGCAGGCAGCAATTATTTTAATTTTGTGAATTTATGGTTATTTGCTTCTACCTATGCTATTAATAATATTGTTTTCTTTCTTTCTTTCTTTATTATTATTATTATTTTTTTTTGGGGGGGGGGGGGGGAAGGGTGAGAGAAGTAAGTATGATTTCCGATTGCCAGGGTGCAAAGTAATCCTTCACGCATACTGGTTGCACAGATTTTGGTTGCTTCAACATTGTTAACATTTCTTTTCTTTTTTCTTCTCTTTGGCTAATAAACATTGCTAACATTTCAGGTAGTGGAAAATATTGGGGAATCACTGAAACAGCAGCCCTTCTCAAAGACCACAGTCTTTGAAGTTAGTAGAACTTCTACTGGTCATGTCTCACCATCAAGTTCCGGTTAGTTCTTTCAACTTCCTACTTGCAATCAATGATATGTAGCATTATGAAAAATAAAATAA
Organism: Diospyros kaki; assembly: GCA_036245055.1. Classification (NCBI taxonomy): domain Eukaryota; kingdom Viridiplantae; phylum Streptophyta; class Magnoliopsida; order Ericales; family Ebenaceae; genus Diospyros; species Diospyros kaki. Next base: position 46,802,483 of record BSEG01000005.1, read on the forward strand.
AAATCTAAATATGGGAGAACCAACTGATTGGGAATGGTTAGAAATAAGGTAAAAAAAAAAAATAAAGTCACACATTCCTGGCACATTTGATTAGAGACGTTGAAGCTGCCAATTATATTTGCAGTGTGGCACATATGTCATCTTGGTAGAAAATATTGTCTGCAGTGGTTATATTAATTGTTTCTCTAAATCTATATCTTCATGAATTGTGCCATTATGTTTTGGTATGTGAGAAGAAGAATAATAAAGAATGAAATGGAACACATTTTTAGCAAAAGAGATAAAAGGACAACCAAGAAAAACTTAGGGCCCATTTGACCCTGAGGTGATGTGAGTAGGACGAGCTGAGGGGAGTTTGATTATGTATAAGTGTTTGGTAAATAATTGAGTTAAGGTGAGTTAAAATAGTAAAATGACTAAAAGGAACATAAGAATGATGAATAGTATATTACTTTTTTAGTTATTTCACAAAGATTAAAATTGAAATTTGGTAAAAATGGCACAACGTTAGAGACAACACAATGCAACCTCACCAAAATAGTGAGGTTGCGTTCAGGGGATTCAACACAACGCGTTGTCAAACACCCCAACTTCCATGATAAGGTGCAAACACAGCTCAATTCGGCCCTCAAAGCAAGCCAAATAGGCCCCTAGTGGGAGACTTACTAGGTATGATAAAAGGGCTTTACAGAATATAAAGCTATAGATAAAAATGGTTGGCTAGCTAGAATTCATGCAGCTGACCTGGATTAAAGCTTGATATGTTGTTTTCTATGAGCAGGGAGATTTGACAAGATAAACAACAGTGGGATTGGCAAGCTAGAATTCATATAGCCGACCCTACATAATGGGATTTAAGGCTTGATATGATGATGTTTATGACGGGTATTGTAATATTTGTCAATCTGGAAGGCTAGCAACTATCTTTAAATGGGGGATCACTTGTTATTTGACAATATAAGTAATATTTTGCAGCATGACAAACATCTCTGCTATTATCTCTATTAATCTTTTAGAGCAAATGCTCCATAAACATCTTTCAGGCCTCTCTGAAAGGATACAAGTCAAAATAGTCACCTTATATTGGAACACTGTCAGATGATTTGATAAGTTTGTCCATATTATACTCTTTTGTACTTATTAGATCTTACGACATACATGTATTAATATATCCAAGCTTTGTTTCTAGCAATATTTAGATTGAGAACCTGTTTTCAAACATAACAGTATTACTAATTAAGCATATTGTTCTTAGATGCTATTTATACTAAATTTGTAACGAACTACATATTTTATTCATTTTTTTTATTCTGATATTACATTTCATTTCTTTACTGATATCCACCATTCTAAAGAACATTGTGTTCCAATGCAAATTACTTGTGTTTTTCTTCTCAGTGTCATTTCCTGGTGATACTAAGGTTGCAGTTGAAAGCATAGATGACTTCTTCCAAGAGAACTTCGTGGTATTGAGTCCTCGGTTGCATTTTTTTTGTTAATTTGTTTTTCTAACCTTCTGTTTGCCATTTCCTTGTGATATATATATATATATATTTATTTATTTTCGTAAGTACTAAGTAGCATGTGGTTTCTCAATGATAAACACACATAAGTCTTTCTGTAGATGCAGCTTGATATCTCGTGATCATAGAAACTGAAAACAATTCAATGAATCTCCATTTGGAGGTCTTTATTTTGCTTTGTTTCTTCAGTTGCAATCGTACTTACTGATGTGCTAAATTTCCTAGCTGCATGAACAGATACACGAATTATCTAATGACCAAGACAAATTGCAGGCGGAGGACAGTCGTGAGGATATCCAAGTATCTAGACTTCCTCACTGCAACTTTGCTTCCAATCACAGTAAAATGCATTAATTATACTAGTTATAAATCTAATGCAGATGTTAGATGCTAAAATTCGGCAATGGTCAAACGGAAGGGCAGGCAATATTCGCTCACTTTTGTCAACATTACAATACGTAAGCATTTCTTTTCTGTTCTTCAAATTTATTATCGGTTTTATTGTCCCTACGGACTGCAAGCTACAGAAAAGCCTTAAGACACTCAACTTTAGATTACCATGTTGTTTTCATATCACTAGAAGAGGGCTCCAACACTGTCATGTCTTCTAAGACTGTGGTGACCCCCAAGTATTTTAGAGCTTCTTTCTCTGGGAAACTCTCCATAGACTCTTCACAGTTGAACCTTTCAAATGGGTAATAGGAAGTTGGATCCACATAGATGTAGTACCATAGAAAGATTGCTGATGACCGGACAACAGGAAGTGCAGTCAACTGACATGAGCCGACCACATGTGAACTCTAAAATAGTTATGATGCCATGTTTGGAACTGGCGTTTTTCAACAGAAACGAAATTGAAATTACTTGTCTTTACCTGTTTTTGATTCATATAATTAATATTTATTTCCTGCCATAATTTCTAGTTCTAAATCTTGCTAGGGAATTATTTTTCTAGCTATTGCTGTAGTATGCCAAATGGCAAGCCTTGGTAATAATAGTAAGGTTACTCCTTTGTGAATAGAAGGTCAGGGATTCGAGTTGTAGGAAAAGCTTGTTTAGAAGGAAGGGGTAAGGATGTGTAGAAAGATGACCCTCCTTGACACTTGCAAAGTGGGGAGTCTCTTGCACCAGGAATGCTCTTTTTATACTGTTATATACAAAGTTGTATTATACCTGCTTGACTCATCTAGGGATCTTCTTTATCACGTTGTTCTCTATTATTTGTGCCTTGTTAGGGAATGAATCAAGCGATGAAGAAAACTTGGAACAAAATCACACACACGTAAGACTGAATTTATGTGGTTTGGCAAAGAATGCCTACGTCCACGGCCGCACTAAGTGTTTTTTCACTATTTGAGAATGTTACAATTACAAGAATTATACTCACATATTTATATACAAAGACTAGGGCAAAAATAGAACTCCTAATTCGGTCTTGTTTAAGTTTCGGAAGCTCCTTACTGGCTCTACATAGGTGTCATAAATCAAATCAAGCTCCGCATCGCCAACATGCCTGTGTGAAAAAATCGAGTTTTCTTGATTATGCGTCTCTTCATAGGATGTCCAGGCAGAGTGAGTATCCACACATTCAGATGATTGACCCTTTGCTTTCTTTCTAGTTTGTCTGAGTGCTTAAATAAGTACATTTAGCACCTGGTGCTTGATGCCCAGAGATGCTTCATTCTAGATGTTGATCATCTTCTATACTGATCACTTTTATTTAGAGGAGACAAGGAATGCCTGCTGTGAAAAAATTTCCAGCAACCTATTTAGGTTTTGCATTTGTCCTGCTAGTGCTAGCATATGTCTACATGGTCTGTCTTTTGCTCTGATGCATATAATAAGTTGTAATCTTGTCTTGCACAATCATATTCTAAATTTCTCTCCTCTTTTTATTGGTTCCCCCGGGGGGGGAGGATTTGGAACATCCCCAATTGATTCTAAATTACTTTGATATGCCACCTGTTCTTTCTTGCTTTTTTCTTCTTTTGTGCTTTATTGTTTGCTTTCTTCATCTCTTGAACTAACGAATTTTGTAAGTCATGGGTAGGTTCTCTGGCCTGGAAGTGGTTGGAAGACTGTGGCACTTGTTGATATTATCGAAGGAAGTTCAGTGAAGAGATCATACCAAAAAGCTTTACTGTGTTTACACCCAGATAAGCTACAGCAAAAAGGGGCTGCTTCTCACCAAAAATATATTGCAGAAAAAGTATTTGAAATTTTGCAGGTAAAAGTAGTTTATTTGCATGGAAATAATTCGTTTTTGAGGATAAAAATATGTTTTTTCCATTTTGAGGAAGTGCAAGTTCATTCATGTCACTCATGGGGTCTGCCAACCTGTCACTGGCTAATGTGGGGATCACTTAGTGGCTAGCTTTTATTTTTTTGTGAAACTTCACTATTCATTACTAAGATTTTTTAAGTTCCCTTGCTTCCTAGGAGTGAAGCCAAAGTAACATTTGATCAGAGTTTGTAGCAGTAGAACTATGGAAGCAATCACTACACCATTTTGATCTTTTGTGTTCTTCTTAATTGTGTTTCATAGTGATATACAATGTGTAGAAGATGCCTGTTTTGTTAACTTAATTTTTTCACCAATCAATTTTTAATTTGTGTTTTCTTAGTTGCACATCCAAGGCTTGAATAACAGGTAACTTCTTGTGTGCAGGAGGCTTGGGATCATTTTAATTCACTTGGTGACATTTGACTTCAGCGGCCTGGTTGCAAAGTGCCGCCTTTGGAGGAACATGTGGTCTTGCGTTGCTGTTGCTGTTATTGGCCAAGTAAACACGTAAATACCATTTAGATGCTGCACATATACATAATTACATCAACAGGCCTTTTTACGTACATCATTTGTGCAAAGACAAAGTAAGTGATGAAAACACTTCCTTATCAAACTTAGATTGCTCTTTGGCCTCGATAAACTGTTGTTGTTCCTAGCAAAACAATGTGAAGAAAGAAAGATTGTTGTAGTTACTCTGAAGAGCATCTGCCCAGAGTTTAGCATGTTTGGATGGAATGGGTAATATATCCCTTCTACTGTTTTTTTGGGGAGGTTGGGTGGGTTTTGAGGGACTTTTTTCTCTTTTTCACGAGGATTTTTTTAAAGGATTAAATCATACGTCTTTAAATTAAAATAGACAATATTTTGCATGGAACAATTAATATTTGATCTTATTATATAGTTTAGTATATGGGATTTGAACTCACAACTATATGTTATAAGGGGTTATCCTTCTTTTTTCATGAGAGATAATTATAGAATAAAACTGTATAAGTCATGCCAATGTGTCTCTAGCAAAGTGGAAAATATCTCGTATGAGATGTTGGCAAAATTTTGGCCGCATCATTTATACTTCTTCCATGATTTTGTAATTTTAAACAACCACCTAATCATTGATATTAAAAACAGTATTTATTTATAATTATTGAGTATAATGTTTATTATAATAACTAATAAAGATATTGTTACATTAATGTTTTATCATGCCTTTTTAACATTTTGTTGGTGAACATTAAAATAGGAAGTGGTAGTATCTGTTTTTTTCCAAAAAATAAAATAAATAAATAATAAGAACCACACACACACATATATATATGTTGGGATTTTCATAGAGAAATTTTAATTAGTCTAGAAGATTATTTTATATTTCTAATATTAGTTTCATATTTAGTGTGAACAAGAAAACAAATTTATAAATAAGATGATTGGTTTGTTATTCAAGATGTGCAAATCACTTGTGAGGGATAAGAATTGGGTATAATTGGGACTTGGATTTAGAGAGAGAATATTGAGTTTTGTAGTTATAAGTTTTACTACATAGTGATATTTTTTCTCTGTTGTCATGATAATCGTGGTTTTCCTTTTAAGGGTTTTTTACGTAAAAATCTATTGTATTTGAGTGTGATTGGATTTTTTATTTTTTATCTTACTTTTTCTCAACAAGTGGTATTAGAGTTTTGATTATCAATCACCTAGTATGCAAAAGATATATCAAGCATGTTGAAGTTTGATTGTGAAAAGTTTGATGGAAAAATCAATTTTGGTTTGTGGCAAATACAAGTCAAGGATATCTTGATTCAATACGAGTTACACAAGATGTTGAAGGGCAAACTAACTCCTGAAGGTTTTGAAAAATCTAGTAAAGTGATATGCTAGAAGTGCAAACAATATGATTATGTGAAAAAGGATTGTCACGCTGATGGAGCAAGTTTGGCAAAAGACTCCAAAAATTGTGACGTTGGAAGTTCGTGTTTCAATATTGTGGAAGATGAAAGTTTCCTCTAAAGAAATGGATACATCCTCATAGCATGCCGCTAAAGTTGCCATAAAAGAGAATATGGTACTTCTAACAGGTTTATAAGTTTGCACACAGGCATTGGCTTGACAGTGATGCAAGGTGTGTGGTGAAAAGGATATCGATGGCTGAAAAGCTCCCAAGGAAGTCAAGCATAGGGGTTGCACCATAGTTTTTTAGTAAGATATTTTTTAATATTGCGCCATGAAAATCTTAGGTCGATATGTGCCTAAATGGTTGTACCTTTTATGGTGGGATACAATGATCTTAGTGATTGAGATTATGGTGACCATCGATAATAGATAGTCATGGTCGTCGGAGAATAGACGAATATTTTTAGGAATTCTTACTAAGGTGGTGGTTTGTTGGGATTTTCAACGATAAATATTAATTAATTTTGAAGATTACTTCCTATTCCTAATATTGGTTTTCCGTTAGTATATAATCCTATTTACTAGTCAGTTGTTAATTGTTGTTAGGGAAGGAAATCTTAATCTTGATGAATAAGAAAACAAGTTTATAAATAAGATATTTGGTTTGTTATTCAAGGTATGTAAATCATTTGTGAGAGACCAGTGAGAGATAAGAATTGGATGTAATTGAGACTTGAGTTTAGAGAGAGAATATTAAGTTTTGTAGTTGTAAATTTTATTACATAAACGGCCGTAATTTTTTCTTTTTAAATTTTTTTATGTAAAAAATTCTTATATTTGAGTGTGATTTTTTATTTTTTACCTTATTTTTTCTCCAACAATATATAAGATAAAGCGAGCACAAACACAAGAAGTTCATGGAACCTTTTAGGGCACAGGTCACAAGCAGAGCTGCTCATCTCTTCACGACAAAGCCTGCAAATTGTGTAAATTTGCACAAGCATTAGTTGACTTCCATTATTACAACATCAAACCACCAGAGAGAGAGAGAGAGAGAGAGATAATGGAGATGTTATTTTGACATTTAATTATGATATTTTTTTAATAATATATGTATATGGATGTGTTATATATTTATATTACATAATATCATAAAAAATATTATTATAACTAAGTATTGAAATAAATAGTTGAATGGATTGATTCTCAAGGCATTTGTTTCCTGCCTGCCTGCCTGCTAATTTGCATTTAATTGTCAATTTGTTTATGGGTAGGTACGTTCTTGGTTCTGAAGGGGCACATGTTATTTTTAAAAAGGTCAATTGTAATTTTTTTTATATTTTATTTTTAAGCTAAAAATATTTTTATTAGATGATAATAAATATACCCTTTTTTATTGATTAATAAATATAATATATATTTATTGTATCTTTAACTATTGGTTTATAATCGTGATAAAAGTTAAAAACAACGGTTATAAACTATTTTAGTGATTCTAATAATAATAATAAAAAAAAGGATTATGTTAAAGTAATAAATAATTAGTATAAAATTTCTTCATAGAAGTTGAAATGACCAGAAAGTCCTAAATTTAGATTATAATTTTCTCTTTCCAGATTGTGTCACCAATCACCATCCTCCCCCTCTTTGTGAGATCGCGTTACGCTTAGCTGCTAGCCATCTCAATGCAATGTTTGTTTTGTATTTCTGAGAACAAGGGTAAAATGGGTATTTTGTAAAGAAAAAAATTAAGGGGTACCTAGTTAATTTTCTTTTCTATAAGGGCGTTAAAATATGAGACTTTTGAGGAGGGGGGTGGTTGTGTAATTAAACTAATTTGAAAATGTTAAAATCACAATTCACAAATATAATTATTATTATTATTATCGATTTGCATAAAAATGTCTGCATGTAGAAGCAGACAGTTCAGTTTAATGAATAAATACAAGAAGGTTTTTACTTGGGAAAAAATATCAGTAAATACAAGAAAGGATGTGAGTCTGATCTGAGGACGAAACATTTTCAGTTTAAAGACGATAAAAGAGGAGAGAGAGAGAGAGAGAGAGAGAGAGAGTTCATTTGCGAGCCGAACATCCTATATTTGGAGGTGTTTGTCTTCTTCTTCATCTTCCTTTATCATCTTTAGTTTGTTGGGAATATGTTTTTTGGGGGATAAAATGGTTTATTTATTCGGATTCGAAGGCATAAAGAGTAGGGGAAAAGCTTGCGTGACTTGAAAACTAGGAGCAGCCTTCGCCAGAAATTTTAACTCTTGAGTTTGCTTTGTTACCTCACCTGGGGCTGGGGCTGAGGCTGAGGCTGAGAGGGGCTGGCTGGGTTAGCTGCAGATTTGCTCTGCTCTCTATGCACGTACAGTGATTTTTGTACGTATTATTCTGCAGTAGCTGCTGCTTTACTCTTTACGCATCTTCTCTTTCAATGGAAATCCTCTCCGCATCTGTGAGCTCTCTCTCTCTCTAAACGCAGACATTAGATTGCCGCCGCTGTTGTTTTCTGATCTGGGTCTTTCTCATTTTCTTGATAAAGGGTCAATTTTTAAGGAATTTGTCCATTTTATGGGTGCATTCTCTGATCTGGGTGTCTGTGGGTGACTCACGGGTCTTGCTTCTTTGGGTCTTCCTTTTATTTTCCTATTTCTGGGTGGAATTAACTTCATTTCATCATTACTCCGCCAGGAAATATTATCCACTGTCGGTCCCAAGCCCGAATAAAGGAGGAGGGTTGCGTTAGGTAGCCGACAGCCAGCGTAAAACCTAGTCAAATCCAGATATGAATTCTAGACAAGCTATCTGTTGGGATGTAACCCACATAGAAATCTAGAATTCATGTAGCCAACCCCACATAGTGGGATAACGGCTGGATATGTTGTTGTTGTTGTTGGGTGGAATTAACTTCAGAATATGCAATGCAACTCAATTGCCCAGTGAATCTGGTGCTTCCGGTTTCCTTGGCCACTGATATGTTTGTTTGCTTGCTTCTATTAGTTTCTGCGAAAAATGGCGAAAATCCTAGTTTTTCTTTTTAGGAGTGTTACCTAATTTGTGTTATTTTCCTGTGGAAATGCTCTGGGGTGTTACGTGTGTTAAGCTATCTTCAACTATATGCCGTACTTTGAAGCTCTTTTGATAATCTGTTGCTCTTGGTTATCTGCTGCCAGATAATTGTGCAATGTTTTGACAGTGGTAATTTTGGGTAATCATTTTCTTTTTGGCCTTAATGGTCCTGTGCCTAAAAAAACAACAAAGAGGGAACCCATATTGTTTGCTTTGCATTTAGAGGTCAATCTTTTATTGGGTGGCTTTCTTATATTTCTGTTGGGTTCATATTACCAACTCCAAGTTGTTAGGAGGACTCTTTTTATTGTTTTGACTTGTCTTCCAGCTCTCTCTATCGAAGCTAGCTTTAGAGTAGTTGTTTGACCCATTTTTTCAATACCTACTTAGAAAGGTAGTCAGTTTGTATGTTGAGTAATTTAATAATGTTGACCTCCTTTGGCTTGTAGAAGTTGCATTGATCCATCACCTATTGAGCCCAGATCATTTGAAGAGATGACATGCTCTGCACTCATAATTGTTTCTGAGTTCCTGTCATTTTCAGTTGTTGAAGAAATGATAACACAAAAGAATTTAGAGTTAAAAAATACTTAAGTATTGGAGGAATTCTTTGACCAGTATTATCGCTGGTTCAACTTCTAGTGGAAAGTTCTTTAATAATTATTTTGATGAGTTATGATAATTCGCAATTGTGCTATTTTTTACTTCTCTGTTGAAATAATGGCTATTCATACTAAAGCAGAAAAATCTCTCATTGCTCAACTAAGATGCAGAATTTGCATCAAATTTTCAGGATCTTTTTCAATTTGGAAACTGTAGCTTTGGTGAATCAACTACAGAAAATGTAGTCAAGAAAAGGTCTCACGCAGCATGCTTTTAGGATTCTGGTAACAGAATTAACTTTGTATTGGATTCTTGACTTGAGATTGCAGCTGCAGCTGCAGTTACTTCTAACTGATATCATAGCAACTTTTTATTACTAACTTGGTTTAGATCATAACTTGCCTCTTACTTGGTTTCAGGCCATAACTTGAACTTGTAGCTATTGTTATTGCTAACTTTTCCCATTAGAGGGGAATGGCATATTAAAACATCAATCATATTGCTACCTCAATGTCGTCTTTTTTGTTTTGCTATTTGCAGTATTCACATCTAACCTAACATGAGGTTATAAAGTAGTCTCCCAATTTCCCATTAGTCTTTGGGGGAGTTGGTATGAAAACAACAAACGAAGCCCTATTCATAGGTGGGGTCAACTACGTGGATCCTAACTCACCAATAATCTGTATCTAACTATCCATAAGTCAATATATTCCATGTCATGTCTAAGAATTTTCTGCTGATCTTTCTGCAAGTTTTATTTACTCTCTCTCGTCATAAAACTTCTTCCTTTTCAGGCACTCTTCTTAGAAGCGAGTCTTTTATTTTCGTCTCACATGTCCTAACCATTTTAAGCACTTCTCCCAAATCTATTCTCAATAAGCATCACTCCAATCTTATTATAGATAATATTTTTTTTATTGTCTTTTCTTGTTTGACCACACATTTACCATAACATTCTAAACTCTAGGGGTGTTGGTATCTCTAATACTTTATTTCATATGATTTTGTGAGTAACCTTGCAAAAAGTTTGTGGCATTTATCCCATATTCTAGACATATGTCAAAGTCTACCTAGTTGAGTGGTTGGACAAGGGGCATGGCTGGAATTTGCTTCTTTTTAGTTGTATCATGTCCAATTGATTTAGGTGAGGATAACCTGGCTTCAGGAAGATTATTAATGAACTCTTTTGTGATTTTTGCCTTTGTTCAGTGGAAGAACCAATTTTTTTAGATAGCCTACCTTTGAAAGTAATTGATTGACCTGGTTTTTCAAGTAGTTGAATATGATGTTCAGTACTTGATGAACCTTGGGGATACGTCTAAAGCAAGCACATTACTCCACAAGAATAGATAAATGTAAACCATCTCCCTTCTAAAGGCCTGGTAATGATATTTGAATTTGTAAGATTCTCATGGTCTCTACGTAAAGGGAAAAGGTAACTAAAGTAGATTCTTTTCTCATGGGACATCTTTTCTAATGAATCATGTGGAGGTTTTTGATTCTATGAATGTTGCTAATTGATGGTTTTCCCTTTTGACTATTGTAGATTCTGACACTTCAGCAAACCTTCATCCTTTATTATTACTATATCTTTTATAGATGTACATGTTTTTTTGTTTCACCAATTACTCTGCATTTCTCTATGGAACTTCTATAACTATGAGCGCCTAACATTTGCCTTTTGCATAAGATGCCTCCAGAAAACAGCTATTGCATTATGCTTTTGTACTTTATCCAGGCTGAGATTTCTATCTAACAAATTCACTCATTTTGTTATGATTTCATGGAATACATGGTTATCTATACTTCCTCTTGCAGTCTGAAGTCCTCTCTTTGCCAACCAAATAAGATGGTTGTGAAAGTACACCTTCTGCAGTCAAACTAAGATTAACAGATATATGAATCCAGTTATGACAGCTTATAAGTGCCCCAAAATTGACAAATCGCTTCACTGATCATAGCAATGTATTATTTTCATCAATGAATACACCTAGAAACCAATACAGTATGAAGAGATGGATAAGCAATGTGCAAGCATATCACCATGCTATTCCAATGCTTGACCTTAATGTCTGGCACTGTTGGGAGGGCTAAGCTGCAGATCAAAGTCTCTTGGGGGAAAAATAACAACAGCTTAGATTGCATCCCAATAATGAGATTTTTAGTTTAAATGAAAATACTCTTAATTTATCTATCGGCAAAGGTTGACTTCATCTTTATCTTTCCTTCAGCTTAATGCACAAATTAGCTACTTTCGAACTTGATCCTTGAATGACAGTATATCATCCTTTGGGAAAAATAACTTAGTCTGTCTCTTCAAAATGTCTCACATTAAAACCACTCATCATATTTCCAAACTACAGAACAAACTGAGATATTTAAGAAAAATCAAAGTCTTTACTGTGTGTGTAAGTTATCCCTTTGACTATGTTTTGTACATTCTGAAGCACTCAAGGATCATTGTGACATCAATTAAGTCATTTACACCATGTAGGTTTGACAGGAAAATAATAAATAAATTCATTTCCCCTTCTCAAACTTACAGAATTTACTAGTTGTTAATGATATTTGAATATTTTCTTTTCTTTCTTGTGGATATAGAGGATGAGCCCTGGTAGAAACATTAAGGTTGCTCATTTATGGGTTCAAGTTGTGGAAATAACATCTTTGTAAAAAAGCAATAGGCTGCATAAAAATACCCAACCCTCCCCCAACACTTGTAAACATGGGAGCCCCCCTCCCCCCTTATCTTGTGGAGACTTTGGAGTGATCCACTGCCTGCAGAGCCAAGATGAGTTTCCTCAAGGCAAAGGATGTGGCCTCTGCCTTCTTGCAAGGAGCAGACGATATTGCATTTAACCACTCAAACACTGAAGGAAGTCTGTAGATGCTTGTCGATTTAAACATATGGACAATTTTCTATCAGGATGTTTTCTGGAATTTATATCAACTACTTGAGTTACATACATTATGTATAAGAGAATTAAGTTCTCTTTTTCTATATCCCTAATATGCCTTTCTACTTCTATCTTCTTTATTGATTTCTTTAGGTCTTACATTTTTTCAGATTTGTCCATGCATGCAGATTACAAGTTGCCTTGAGTGACCGTTGGTCTCACTCTCAGAAGCAACATGAAACTTGGATCGAAGAAAGGATGGAAACCAAAAGTGCCTTTTCGTTTGAGAGCCAAATCAGCCACCCGTTTTTGCTTATTTCCCAAAGTCAAACCATCTAGTTGTGGTCCTGGAAATACACCAGTTTATCTAAATGTGTATGACTTGACACCTATGAATGGCTATGTCTATTGGGCTGGTTTTGGCATCTTTCATTCTGGTGTAGAAGGTAATGCTTTCTGCTTTATCTTTATTGACTCTTTTTTCTTTTTTTCTGATGTATATTTTATGTTCATTTGCTACTTCCTATATTTTCTTCTGTGTTTTGTTTTTTCATTTCTTGTTTTAGATTTCTCTATTTAACCACTTGGTATCGAGCGAGCATAACTTGTATCCACCCTGGCCTTGGTTGTTCAGATGCACTTGATCCTTTAGTCATCCATACCACAACTTTCCCAAATGCAAGTTGGAATGTTGGATTATGTGCATTGCTTTAGAACACTGCTACAGCATTTAATCAGAAAAATGATTTAGACAGATGTGGCTTCTTTTAATTACCATGCACAAGCATGCAGAGACATGTGAGCACTTACACGTCACTTCCACACAAGGAGGGAGAGTCTGTAACCTAAAAGTCTTAACATAAATGTTGAATTGCAATTCCATACAAGAGCAACGGGTTGGTGAGGGCTGATTGTATCAGTTTTTAGTTTCTTTTTTCAATTTTTTATGTTGAATTTCCATTTTTTTCACGGAAAATGAACATGTTTAGTAGAGGAGTCATCAAGGAGAGATTAAAGGAGTATTTCTTGACATTATTCAATGAAGGTAGAGAAACAAGTGTGGGATATGGATCTTAGTAATTCTGAAGAATATATGAATTACATGTTCTATAAATGTACAAGTCCAAACAGACAAGACACATTGTGTGGAATGAGAAATGTATCTTCCTCCGGTGAACCCAGTGCACAAGGCTCCCAAATTGCAGGCTCTGGGAGAGGTCAATTGTATGCAGCCTTATCCTTAGCAAAGATACTGTTTCCTGATGAGGAATCTATCTTCATTGACAGAAATTCATGGCATCTGTATTTTCCACTGCTGAAATTCGTGCTTTCCATTTTCATCTGTCAATGTCTCCTATTTATCTTCTGGAGAAGAAATTAAACAGGAAGAGTGAGAAGGAATACCTTTGGCAGTCTCGTACTTTCTGGGAAAAGTGAGAAGTTACATCTTGTAGTCCTGTCATTTTTGTGCTAGAGCAGTTGTGAAAAGACTGACCTGTAAAATATTGTCCTCTTGTTATTGATAAGAATTCCTTTTACTAGGGTCTCTTCCATGTGAATTGTATTGTAGATCAGTTGATTTAGTCCTGAGCAAGCAGCAAATTTCTATTATTGTTTACCCTTTCTATTCAGATCTGAATTTCCTGCTGTATTTCAGTCCATGGAGTAGAATATGCTTTTGGAGCTCATGACTATCCATCCAGTGGTGTCTTTGAGGTTGAACCTCGACAATGCCCAGGCTTCAAGTTTAGGAGGTCAATACATATTGGAACTACATCCTTGGATCCAGTCCAGGTTAGGGAGTTAATTGAGCGCCACTCTTCAAACTATAATGGTGACACATACCACTTGATTGCCAAGAACTGCAACCATTTTTGCAAGGACATTTGTTACAAGCTGACAGGGAAACCAATTCCAAAATGGGTAAATCGCCTGGCAAAAATAGGTATTCTTCCTCATCAAACTACTGAGCTATTGAGTTTCTTGTGTGCATGAATCAAAATTTCCCAACGAATTATGCTAGGCATATTGGGGGTCCCCTTTCAATATTTCATTTCATCGGCTATTTGGGGACCTACTGGATCACTTGCAGTACTCACCATCATAATAGATTAGGACCTTTCTTTAAGGAATTATGATGCAATAGAGGTAGATATCTATATAAACTTGCACCATCATAACACTTCAGGCAATGTTTAGAACTGTATATGTGCGTATCTATGTGAAGGATAATTTGAGTTGATCAATGATCATATTTGATTTTCCTTTCATAATGCTATTGGGATCATCAATGTGTCAAGGGGGTAGTCTAAAATACCTTTTGCAGTGTTATGGTTAAGTGGCATTTTTTCTTTTATTTGTTTTTCCCTTTTGGTCTAGTTGTTATTATGATACTATACCTCACCTTGAGTCATGTAATTTAAGCAACTTTCTTTTTTCCCCTTTACTCCATCCTGCTAGGTTCAACCTTCAACTGTATACTGCCGGAAGCACTTAAGATTTCTGCTGTACGACACGATCCGAGTTACGAAGCTTGTGAAAGCGAAAAGAGAAGTCTGAGAAGTTCCTTCAGTTGCCTGTCGTCTATCTCAATGAGGCAAAGGCAGTTATCAACGTCATCGTTGTTCTTACAATCACCCTTGAAGGGCTGCTTACCTCCCTGGGAGCTGAGAAAATCGAGCAATGGCTCACAACTAAAGGAAAGGTAGGTTTCAAAATCCAACCCTTTAATGCATCCACAGGCTAGCTGTGTTGAGTAAACATGGGGGGATGGGGAGGAGGAGAGGGAGGGAGGCAGCTTGGTGTTGTCTTTGTATTTTGGGGTCGTGTGTGTAGCATCGCTTCTTGTCTTTTGTAACATTGTTATGTTTGTTATGTTTCTTCTATGCTTAAATTCCTCTTATTTATCCTATTTTGTGTTCCTCTACTAACATCATGTAAAGACAGTGGGGTAGTAGAATGGTTTTGTGAACATTGAGATGTAATTTGTGCTGTTGGTCCTCAGGAAGAGTTTATTAGCCTCAAGAACCTGAACAATTTTTCCAAATATTGGGTACAACAGGAATTTCCTTGGAAGGTGCAAAACATTTCCAGGAGATTACAGTACAACAGATGTTAAGCAATCTACCCACCATTTACTTGACAGGAAAGATTGTACTATAATTATAATGTTATATGTCATAGCTGTCCTAACTAAACAACACTTCTCAAGTTAATAAATGCCAAGTAGACAAAATGCCGAGTCATTTCTGAATTTCAAATGCACTAAAACACTCATATCAGATCAAAAGGGCCACCCCCACCACCCCCCCCCCCTCTCTCTCTCTCTCTCTCACTGAGAATGACCCACTTGGCTGGTGAACTAAGCAAAGCAAATACAGTTGCCAACCGACAGCCAAGAACTTTATCTGATGAGCAATTGTGAACCAAAATTGATTGTTGCAGAGAACAAATCATGAGATACAAGTCAAGGAGAACTTGGCTATACAACAATGCCTAAGCAGAGCAGGATACAGCTACTGAAGTTGCACCTAGCCACTTCTAACCAAAGATATCAACTTGCTGAGCCTATGTGAACCGATAAGCAAAGCCGGATAAAGCGCCAGCTTCCAACATGCCCCCAAACTCTTTTAAGTAATTCAAAGTCCAGACACATACAATTCATCTAATAAAGTAACAATAACCCCTTGTACAAGCATAACTTTTCATATGAAGATTTTTTTTTTGTTCATAAATAATAGAAACAATACAAATGACTATACAGATGACAAATCCGAGTTATTGTTGGCAAAGGGAACCTGCAGGAACACGAAAGAGATACTTCAGGTTAACAGATGTGCTTTCCTTTTAAATGGGTTTCAGAGCATCAAAGAATCAAATATACCGGTCATGCATTAAGCATCAAAACGAAGGAAACCCAAAAACTGGATGCTTAATCAAGAAAGGAGATTGACAACCTCACTTTTTTTCTTTCTTTTTTTTTGTATTCTCAAAAGAGAATAATTTAACTCTAAAAGGTAAGAAGATTTTGTTGATTCCTTACTGAATTAGTATCGTATGTTAGAATGAGATGTAAAATAAGTCAAGTGTGTATCTCTTTGCTTTCATATACCAGATATAGTCCAAATAGAAAAGAAAAATGTATAATCAACAAATTTTCAATTGTGGGTACATATGTATCATTACATACTGAAATGACTGCCATTATTGGTATCGATCTTTATCTTCATCCAAAAATTGACCCCCAATTTCTTACCTTATTCTCATTGCAAAATAGTTTATTTCTAATCACACAATGGCTAGTTTTTGAATTGAAACAAATTGAGTACTCTATTTAATGGTGCCATGTTATTATAATTAAAACATTAAATGCTCTAATAGCACAACAGTGTTGATTTCATTTCAGTAAGCAGAGATAACCACTCCTCTCTCTATCCATAAGCAAATACGAAGGGGGTTACCCAACTGGCACTAGGTATCTTTTGAGAGCGAGGCCATGAAATTATCAATCGTCTTTCTGATGCAAAACACTAGGCAGGCTATTATTACCATTCAGAGCAGCATGATATACACGTTTCTCTGCCAAACCAATATCAGACAGGATCAGCTTACCCTGCAAATAGACCAGAAACACAAAAGGAAGCCAGTTGGAATGATATATATTTGCTATAATAGTAGGTGTCAAAATACATCCAAAACTGAACCAGTAGTTCGTGATTTCTGCTTATTAAATTGAGAATGACCAATAGGATAACATGAGGCAAATGTGCACTGTAGGTTAGACTAGGTTGCTGTAAATCACTCTTGAACAATTTCAAGAGTTTTATGGTGAAAAAGAAACCCATCTTACGTGAAAATCATTGGTCCCATAAGTGCTTCCAGCTAGCGAGCACACACAAAAAAGGGAAAAGGTGTGCCGACATGCCTACTTGAGCCTTAGATCTATTTACACCATGCACAATCTTGGACTAATTTTTTAACTTTCACACATTGCTTCAGGAAAGATATACTAACAGGCGGTGTCATCAACTAGTCTTCTTTCTCCCCAGTTGTCCATTTCTATCTAGCAAGGGAAGAGTGTGGAACAAAGTCCTACCCCATCCTAAATTAGGGACTTGGATCCAATAACCTTTAATTATGTCAAGAGGAAAAGGCACATATTTGACAGTAAAGAAACATATCTATTCTTTGTAATAGATGAGGACATAAATCTAATTTCCTTGATATATTTTATTTAATAACAAATACATCCCTAAAATGTAGTGACAGTGCATAAGGCTCCCACAATTTCAAGTACAGTCAGATGTAATCAGCCATTCCCACATGCCTTCTATTTCAGAGGCAAGGTATCCCCAAAAGTAATATCTTACACTAGAACGTTAAAAAATGTTATCCAAATGTCCATGACCTGTTAACATATACAAACCAAACTCTTTGATATATATGTATATGTATCTGTATGTGTTATATATATGAATATGAATATGAAGATCAAGTGTTTGAAAGAATCCTAACCCAAGTTTACAGCCACTTAATACCCGGATGCATGCCCATGTGACATAACTATGAAAGAAAGAGAGAGAAAACCTATATACCCAATTGAAGAAGGCACTTCCAATTAGACCAGCCACTTCACGTGAATAAAAGCAAAAGATATATGTATCTGCCTCAACCCTCCCAGCAACCTGACGTGGTGAGACCAATATAGGCTCATAATATTCTAGTCTCCGGCTCCCCAAGATTTGCATGAAAAAAGATCTCTGACAACAGTCCTTATAGATATTGTCATCATTTCATCGGTGTGTCATCTCTTCTTATCAGAGAGGGTAGATATTTCCAAAGAGAGGGTGATATAAGACTTCCTAGGAGCCTGGTTTCCAATCATCTTGCTGTAAGTTACACTTATAGCTACATTTCAATCTACAATGAGATATTTCATTAACAACATAACTCGAGACATTTTATGAAATATACCTTCAATAAATTCTTAACATCCTTGTTAACCATTCTCACACACCAAACTAATTTATATCTGAAAGGGCCATTATTTTGTCTTCGTTCCTCCTAGTTATTGGAACCCATCTGATGCAGGACAGGCAGAAAATAAAGAAAGACTAAAGAAGATGATGATGATGATGATGATGATGATGAAGCAAAAAGCAGAGAGAGAGAGAGTGTGTGTTCTGGGAGAAAAATCAGATAATTTTGGTATTCAAAATCAGAAGTGGTTATTTTCAGAATACATCAAATGCCTAATTAGAGGCTGAAATTCAATCCTAACCAAAACATGATTGATCCAACTAAATTAACTAAACAAAATAAGTAAAAGATAATTCAAAATACTAAATATGCTATCAAACATTAAAATTTAAAATCCTTCTCTTCACTATCAGCCTATGGCGCAATTGGAGAGAGAGAGAGAGAATACTCCCAAAACTGACAAGCATTCTTCAATCAAATTCAACCCCAGGTTTCCTTTCAATCTAATACCACACTCACCCTACTAAGACAGATATAACGATCCTTGTTCTGAAGGTGTTCTGGCAAAAGCCTTCTAAATCTCCTGAATATCCTAAGAAATTGATGCCACAACATTGGGGGAAAAAATCAACACTACTACTCCAGTTAATTATTGCAATTAGCGAAACTACATGATGTAACAAGCACTATTCAAAAAAAATCCGAGCATGACAAGCTAAGGACAAGAACATGTTTAAGCATTGATCCCATTGGATAGGGTCAGTAACAAGAATTCTAATTTGCCAGTTATTTCTGTAAGTGTCCATATCTTCTATAAAGCACTTATAACACATAATACCTAAGAGCTTTTAATTTGCCAGTTTTTCTTGGTCTTTGTTCCATCCAAGAGCTTTTGTTGGTCTTCTTTTCACATGACCAATCATCTTAATTGTGTCTCATGCACCTTACAAATAACATGACATGTAGAGGACATGCTTGAAAAATATATTTAATATATATGTAACATAAATTATATGTAAATGTAATGAGAAATCAATATAACAATATCTAAATCAAGAACCTACAATTTTGATCCTTCAAATGTTAAACATACCATTCACACAACAACAAGAAGAATGGAACAAGGAAAAAGTTATAGCAGAAAAAAGAAGAAAAAGAAGGTAAAAATAGGCAAAGAAGAAAAAAAAAAAAAAAAGGTGCAGTAGCATAAGAGAAAAATGCTGCTGTAGGAGAGACAAAGAAGAAGAAAAAAAAGGTGCAGTAGCATAAGAGAAAAATGCTGCTGTAGGAGAGACAAAGAAGAAGAAAAACAACAATGACAACAATCACAAGCCTTAATCCCACTAGGTGAGGTTAGCTACATGAATTCTAGATCGAAAGCCACATCTACCCATGACCATATCCTTTGTAAGTCTATTATATCCTTAAGTAATGTTCCCTCCAAGTTTCTTTGGTATTTGTCTACCACTCTCCCTACAAACTTCCTTTGTTTCATCCACCCGCCTCATAGGTGCTAGATTTTTTTCACACATCCTAATTATCTTAAATCACATTACCCACATCATGTCTTCAACAAAGGGAAAAGAATAAGGGGAAAAGGCTACTAAAGCAGAAGGATGAGAAAAAATGGGCTGAGAAAGGCAGAGCAAGACCGAAGTGTAAAATTAGGGCATTAAAACATCTTTTTTTTTTTTTGGCCAAGATAAAGAAAAAGGTGTGGCAACCAATGTAGCAGCCTCCTCTAGGCATGAACATGAGCCATAGCAACCTCCTCTAGGCATGAACATGTGCCATAGCTACTGTTGGGAAGGTGAGCCCATCACCCTAACCCCACCGCAATGGGCAAAGTCAGGCCCTATGTCCATTGCTCTTTTTGGCGTCATGGGTCTAGGTCTTCCTGCAAGTTAGACTGGTTTAAAGTTTGAACCCCAAAACCAAGGGGCAGGGGAGAATTCCTAAACCACTAGCCTAGCACCAAGGGCGGATCCAGAAATTTATGTAGGGGGAGGCTGATTTTTTTTTTTTTTTTGGTGGAGAGCCGCACATCACAGATTTTAGGGTGGGCTGTAATTTTTTTTGGACTGGGTTATTATTAAAATTATTTTTTTTACACTAAAAAGTTAAATTTAATAGCGGACTGACCTGGGCTTCAGCCCAAGGCAGCTCACATGTGCATCTGCCCCTGCCTAACACCACGGTGATTAAAAACATCAACTTTTCATTGCTCTATTTAGACCCTATTTTCAATATTTTATGTAATAACCCCTAAAATGAATTCTCAATTGTGTTCAGTTCATGTATATGACTGACGAGCTAGAATTTATGTATGGGATGAAGGCTTGATATGCTGTTGTTGTGTCCAGTTCATGTCCAATTTCTCGACATGTGTGCCCCTTCGTACTACTAACATGTTCAACAAACAAATAATAATAAAATAACTGGGCATTTTGGACAGCCTCCCCAAAATTGTGTCTGGTGTGTTGCACATGTTTGTGTCCACCAATGTCCAATTCCCATGTATTACCCTTAATGAGATGCATGTGTTTTTTTTTTTTCTCTGCTTTACAACATAAAGATGTATATGCTTTTTAGTTTACAGTTCCATCACCAAAAACTTGAGGGAGATGCATACCTCACGAGCCATCAACCTTCGGACACCATCTGCATAAAGTTTTGGGTCATCCTTTTCCTGCTGTGTAGGGTAGTAGACAGGTAACCTTGTAACCTCGAGGTAATGTACAAATTGACACAGAAGAAAAATTATATGGCGCACCTGCATTGAGAATATGCAAATAGTCACCAAATCACCCATGAACAATCACTCAAATTTGCATTTATCTTTTTGTTGCAGATGGCAAATTAATTACTTCTCTTACATACAAAAAGTCATACCAAATTCCATTCAAGCCCTAGATGATGCCATTAGGTGCACAAACATATGCAATCCTGATTGAAAATACTACTTCGGGTAAAGGTAAAGCAAATAAAAACAAAAACAAGACTGAAATAGCTCAAGGCAAAAAGGTACTAATTTTCATATAAGAATGTGATTTACAATGTTAAAAGCACTCAGCCTTCATTATGCCTATATTTTCTATAGATCACACAAACTTGGAGGTGCTTGAAAAATACTCACTCCAGATATGGAGTCCCAGGCTGGACTAAATCTCTGGTATGGATATCTTAAAATTACAGGAAGAACTGGAGCTTTTGAAAGAAATGCGCCAGTCTTAAATGGAAGGAGGAAGTCTCCATTAGTAGTTGTGCCCTCTGTAGCATATAGAAAGCAAGCAATTATACAACTGAAATAGTATAATGGGAGGTTACGTGCATTATAAAAACCAGCAGTCATCACCCTTTAAAACAGTGTGCCAACATCATCAAAAGTAATAACCTGGGAAAAGCATCATCATTGGAGCAGATCTATTCTGATGAGCTTCTCTAACTCTTTCATTGACAACACCTGCAAGCAGCAACGAGGTCAACATTGTGAAAGATACATGTAATATAATGCCTATATAAGAAGAAAAAGGTTTGTCTTCATTCTTTCATAACCAATAGCTTATAGTCAATGCAACAAAACAGAAGCTTTTCTTTTTATATTCTCTCCCTGTACATATTGATGACGGCAGCTCTGGGGTTGAGATTGACATAGTTCACATCATTACCTTGATCAATTTGTAAAACACGGTTATCTTACATAAACAAATGGGATGCACAATAAGTAGTACAACCTTAGAGTATTTAGCTATTTGTAAGCAATCCCTAATAGTTTCCCATAGCAGAATGTCACAGAAAATAAGTGAATATCTTTTGTGTATTTATTGAAGAAGAAGCTAGTTAGTCACTGTGAATATTGGTATATCAACTTTCACACTTGTTGCATGACCTGCTGAACCATAACTGCATCAGTTTCTCCCATATCAAAATCATGGCATATCACTGTAATATATAACAATTATGCCCATACTTGAACTTTGGGTTTATGTAATTCAAAGATATCTATGATATACCCACTTGGGCTTGAAACCATTATTGCAGACAGTAAGAGATAAAGGCAAACAAATACATGTGATGGAAGGTACTATATTTATTTAATAATTCATCAGCATTCTACATAAGAATACGTAGCAATCTTTTATGTACCAGAAACACCCTTGAAATCAGATGATTTGGACTCCCGCTGGACATAAACACAGCCAAGGCATTTGCTGCAGAAAGCAAGAAATAAGAATCAAAGGCTTCCTTGGTCAACTAAATGCAACCTATATATAACATATATATGAAAGTAAATGATAAATGAAACATTATTTATCAAAAAAAAAGTGATAAACATGACAAAAAGACTATAACACAAACAAATAGCATAACATTTTCTACCAACAAAAACATTCAGACTCCAAACACAGGGACAGAGGATTCTTAAAGAAAAAGAACAAATGAAACAAAATAATAAAGGGATGGTCAATAAACAGAATTCAAAGTTTAAAATTTGAGTCTAATTGCTCCAAACAGAAATAGTATTCATACAGAACTTTGGTGCAAGAGAAATACATCCTCAGCATGTGATATCATACTCTCATCCAAAAATATCATCAGCTACTTCCAAGTCTGAATAAAAGCGGAGGGTTGTGTTAGGTTGCCAACACCTAGCATAAAACTAGTAAGATCAAACAACATGATTTCTTGACAAACAAGCAAAATTTATGGATCATTGAATATGGGGATCTTGACAGGAAAGTTGATGGAAGCAGTGGACATGATGGTCAGGAGAAAAATCATTATTATGCACCTCCAAGAGACAATATGGGTAGGAAAGACAGCTAAAATGTTAACAGAATCTAGACATAACTTTAATATCTGGGGGGATAGGGTAAATAATACAGTGGAGAACATTATGGATAAGACCTTGACCTTAAAGGATGGGATAGTGGATGTGAAAAGAATAAGGATTATTTATTAGGTCTAAAGTTGTTCTAGTGTCATGACCCCAAGGATCCCCAAGGATAGATTAGTAAATATAATAGTAGGAGCTTACATACATTACACTATAATTGTAATTTTCTTTTTCCTTTTTTCCTTTTCTATTATAATCTCTGTCCTTAGCTTTAGGCAGTTAGGCTTATGGTTGTTCTGCACATGGATGCATTGGGGAGGCTGTTAGGCTATATATAAGCCACAACTGAGGATGAGAATGTTATGTTGAAATGATATTGAATTCTCTCAAATTCCCTCTTGTCATTTCCCTCTCAAATTCTCTCTGATTCCTCCCTCCCCCTCTGCTAATGTATCCCTTCTCTGTTCCGTCTACTATCTCCCCCAATTCTTCCCAATTCCCCCTCCAATCCCTTCTGTTATTGGTCCCAATTCCTTCAGATTCTTCCGATTTCCAGTCCAAACCTTAGGTTAAACCCTAGGTACATGACATCTAGGAGAAGAAACTATGAATATTGTTAGGACATGAGCACCACAAGTTGAGTTAGGAGAGGTGATAAAAACAAAAGATAGGAAAAAGGAATATAAATAAACTAGCTAAGACAAGAGAAAGAAAAACAAGGGACTTAAGGAAAGTGAAATGCACAAAAGACGAAAACCAAAAGGTATTTGTAAATGAGAAGGTGATCAAGGATAGATGAAAGGAATATTTTTCAAAGTTATTAAATGAAGGTAGAGAAACGAGTGTTATGTTGTGATTTTGGTAACTGCATAGAAGATGGGAATTAAATTTTCTATAGACTTATATATCCGCCTGGGGATGTTATCCACTGCCGGTCCCAAACCCGGATAAAGGAGGAGGGTTGTGTTAGGTAGCCGACAGCCAACGTAAAACTTAGTCGGATCCAAAACATGAACTCTAGACAAATTATGAAAAAACGTTTGGGCGTGGGCGTAACCCTTCATAGCGACGCGCTACACTGCCCCCGTGTAGTGACAAGTGAGTTAGGGCCGCTGCATCGGCGCCCGGATGTAGTGATAAATGAGCAAGGGTTCCCGCATTTGATTGGACGGATGTGGGTAAAGAAGTTAGTCCAAAATCAAAATCAACATCAAAACCAAAATCAAAATCAAAATCAAAATCAGAACCAAAATCAAAATCAAAAACAAAATCAAATTCAAAGTCAAGGCCAAAAACAAAATCAAATCCAAAGTCAAGGACAAAAACAAAATCATAGATTAAGGATTGGGTCATGGAACATAGGAACATTAACAGGCAAAGCTATGGAAGTGGTGGATGTGATGATTAGGAGAAAAATTAATATTATGTGCCTTCAAGAGACGAGATGGGTTGGGAAAAAAGCAAAAACTTTATCAGAAGCTGGATATAAACTATGGTACACAGGAACTGATCGAGCGAAAAATGGAGTAGGGATTATTATGGATAAAAGCTTAATAGATGAGGTAGTGGATGTAAAGAGAATAGAGGATAGGATTATTATGGTGAAGATTAGTCTAGGAAGAATAACTATGAATATCTTTAGTACATATGCACCACAAGCGGGGTTAGGTGATGAGATAAAAGCAAAATTCTGGGAGGACCTAGAGGGACTTATACAAATGATACCAAGAGGAGAGAAAGTGATTATAGGAGGTGACTTAAATGGGCACGTGGGTAGAGACGGAAACGGATATAGAGAGGTACATGGAGGGTATGGATTCGGAGAAATTAATAATGAGGGTAAATCTATCCTAGATTTTGCTATGGCATATGGGCTCATTATAACCAATACGAGGTTCAAAAAACGGGACGAACACTTAATTACATATAAAAATATCAGCTCAAGCACCCAAATAGATTACTTCCTCATGAGACAAGAGGATCGGTTATGTTGTAGGGATTGTAAGGTAATACCGGGAGAGTGTTTGACTACTCAACATAGACTTCTAGTACTTGACGTCCAAGTAAGAAATTGGAAGAGAAAAAACCATATAAAACAAAATCCAAGAATCAGGTGGTGGAATTTAAAAGGGGAGAAACAACTAATCTTCAAAGAAAAATTAAGGGGTAGAAGGGAATGGAATGGAGAAAGACAAACAAACCAAATGTGGAAAGAAATGGCTAATGCTCTGAGAAGCACGGCAAAGGTAGTCCTTGGAGAGACAAATGGTAGAGCCCCTAACCTTAAGGAGTCTTGGTGGTGGAATGAAGATGTACAATTGAAAATTAAAAAGAAGAAAACTTTGTATAAAGCGGTATATCAATGCAATAATGAAGAAAATCAAAAAAATTATAAAGAAGCAAAAAAGGCAGCAAAAAGAGCTGTTAGTGAAGCAAGGTCAAAAGCATATGAGAATCTATATAAACGACTTGATACAAAAGATGGAGAAAGGGATATATATAAATTAGCTAAAGCAAGAGAAAGAAAAACACGGGATTTAAATCAAGTGAAATGCATAAAGGATGACAATCAAAATGTTTTAGTAAATGAGGGAGCGATTAAGGAGAGATGGAAGGAGTATTTCACAAAATTATTTAATGATGGTGGTGACACAAGAGTTAGGTTGGGACATCTTAGTAACTCCGAAGGGAATGTGAGCTACGCATTCTATCGACGCATAAGTTCAAATGAAATAAGGCAAGCTTTAAAAAAGATGAAAAATCATAAGGCAGTGGGACCAGATAATATACCAATAGAAGCATGGAAATGCATGGGAGAAGAGGGCATCTCCTGGCTAACGCAACTATTTAACGCGATCCTTAAATCAAAAAAGATGCCAGATGAGTGGAGGAAGAGTACTTTGGTTCCTATATACAAGAACAAAGGAGATGTTCAAAACTGTGAAAATTATAGAGGAATTAAGTTAATGAGTCATACCATGAAACTCTGGGAGAGAGTAATAGAGCAGAGACTTAGAAAAGAAACAAATGTGTCAGAAAATCAGTTTGGTTTCATGCCTGGTAGGTCAACAATGGAAGCTATATATTTACTGAGGCGCCTAATGGAAAGGTATCGGGATCATCAGAAGGACCTACATATGGTATTTATAGATCTAGAAAAGGCCTATGATAGGGTCCCTAGAGAAGTATTATGGAGGGTTTTAGAGAAGAAAGGAGTCAAAATAGCCTATATACAAGCCCTTAAGGACATGTATCATGGTGTAGAGACAAGAGTCAGAACATGCGGAGGGGATACTGAACCATTTATAACTACAATAGGACTGCATCAAGGTTCTGCACTAAGTCCATACTTATTTGCCTTAGTAATGGATGAACTCACTAAAGATATTCAGACAGATGTGCCATGGTGTATGCTATTTGCAGACGACATAGTGTTGGTGGATGAAACAAAAGAAGGAGTGAACACTAAGCTTGAGTTGTGGAGAAACAATTTAGAATCTAAGGGATTTAAATTAAGTAGAAAGAAAACAGAATATATGGAATGCAAATTTAGTAAAAATGCAAGAGTGGATGATGTTATAATAAAATTAGAAGACCAAATCTTACAAAGAAAAGACCATTTTCGATATTTGGGATCAGTGATTCAAAAAGATGGAGAAATTCACGAGGATGTCGCACATAGAATTAAGGCAGGTTGGCTAAAATGGAGAAATGCATCGGGAGTGTTATGTGATGGTAAAATCCCATTAAAATTGAAAGGAAAATTTTATAGAAGAGCTATAAGACCAGTTTTGCTGTATGGCTCAGAATGTTGGGCAGTCAAATACCAGCATGAGCAAAAGACGAGTGTAACGGAGATGAGAATGTTAAGATGGATGTGCGGACATACAAGAAAGGATAAAATTAGAAATGAAGTTATTCATAATAAGGTAGGAGTAGTGCCAATCGAGGAGAAGATGAGAGAGACTAGACTAAGATGGTTTGGTCATGTGAGAAGGAGACTAAGAGACGCTCCTGTGAGGAGAGTTGATGAAATGGAACAATTAGTCACAAAAAGAGGTAGAGGTAGACCCAAGAAGACTTTGGGAGAGACATTAAAGTTCGATATGAAGTATATGGATCTAAATGAAGATATGACAAACGATAGAAATACATGGAAGTCTAGAATTCATGTAGCCGACCCCACATAGTGGGATAAAGGCTGGATATGTTGTTGTTGTTGTTTATATATCCAAACGAAATAAAACAAGCATTGAAAAAGATTAAAAACAGTAAAGAAGTTGGACCAGATAATATCTCAATAGAAGCATGGAAATGCATGGAAGAATAGGGGACTTTTCAGTTAACAAAATTATTAAAATATGAATCTTAAATCAAAAAGATTGTTAGACAAGTGGAGAGAAAACACTTTAGTGCCTATTAATAAGAATAAAGAAGATGTTCAAACATTGCAAAAGTTATAGAGGAATCAAGATAACAAGGCAAACTATGATGCTATGGAAGGAAGCGATTTGAGAAAATATGAAAAAGTAAAAAAGAAAAGGAGTGAGAAACCAAGATGTGGCATCATTGTTTATAAAACCCTCATCCCATGATATTCAGAGCTCAGAGTGGATAAAATATTTCAGTAGACAACAAATCCATACTTTAGACCAGTGAAACATAGATCGGAATCCATACTCAGTTTTGTTCAAAAAGATGTTCAAGTTCATGGAATTAATGCAATGCCAGTATTTACAATTTTCACTTCGAAAAAAGAAAAGAAAATACTAACAGCATGCAGCACTGCTTTATGGAAACAGTAAAGTAAATAATTTAGCTAAGTATAACAAGGGAAGAAGCACAATTAAATATATAAGATAGCATGAAGTAACCTGATGAGACCAACTAGAGGAAGTTTAGCCACTGATCTCTTCAGCAAATGAACCCAGGGATAAGACCAACAGAATCAACAAAGAAATGTGTTAGTGATAAAGCCAAACATTAGTTCTTGTACATGAAAATCATATGCGCCAACAGACAGACCTTAGCAACGAAACTTGGAAAGGAGGAAGACATGTGATATAATATGTCCAAATAGGATACATGATTGGATATGATAGCTCCAGGTCTTCCAGATTCTTCAGGTTGATCTTTGCACTCAGTCTGACCAGTTAGAAACAAAACAATAAAGAAAACGTCAGCATACTAAACCATTATTATATGAAGCAAAACTTAAAAAACCATTAACAATAGAAATTATCAGGTAATATATCCACTTCTAAACGATGAATCATGCCAAACTTCACAGCAAAGATAAATACCATGATACAGAAAATATGAGTGAAATGTTGGTAGAACACGTTAATAAACAGACAATAGTAACTTTATATATGTATTTCCCAATGACAACCAGTCATCTTTGTATGAGCCCCTGGATCTTAAGGAGCATGAGATAAGATCAGAGGAAAATTGTCAGTCAATATAAAGCACCAATTGAGAAGTGTAACTTGAATATTAGAGCTTTAAGGTATGTGGTATACCAAAGTCATGGAAGCACTCAAAATTTTTGCTCCAGATAGAAAACAGTCAATATGGAACTCAATCATCAAGAAAAGCCTTCAATGGAAATGATAGCCTACTTAATACATACCATATGGTAGAGATTCATAGATTACACATGTATTTCACATATATATAACTTGAGAGATGGAGATTAATTAGCTGAGCTTACATAAAGATTGCTTTTAAGTTGCAAATACGAACTCACTGCAGAATTACCCATCAACATAAATAAAAACAGCTTAAATGGAATGCAAGACCACCAGAGGGGGAATTGAATTGTTTGGTCAACTATGTGTCATCAATTCATGTTAGAGAGAGAAAGTAGATTAAGAGCGGGGTGGGAGTAGGCCTGACCACAGTTCCGAAGCCGGCAGTTCTAGTTCCACTTTCAGGTGGAATCAAAACCAAACCATCCATAGATGGTTCTGGTTCCCTAATGGTTTGATTCTGGTTCCCAACGGTTCTGGTTCCAGTTCGAACCGATTTAATTAAAAAAAAAAAGGGGGGGCTTGGACTTAATTTATATAAATCAAATTGCCTACATATCCTTTTGAAGTTTAAAGGAATCAAAGCCCACATGGTTCACTTACCATTTGAATTTGTAACCCCCTTACCTTAATTGGAATTATTTTCGAAAGTAATGGTTATTGTGCATTGTATTATATATTTTATATTTATTTAATTTATTTTTTAATGGTTTGAACTGATTCCGATTCCAATTCTGGTTCCGGTTCCAGTTCCAATTCCAGTTCAGATTCCGATTCCTTATTTTTAGGATCTTCGGTTCCGGTTTCAGTTTTTGAATTGAAATCGAAAAGACAATTTTGATTCGGTTTTTAGAAGAACGATTCCGGTTCAGTTCACAGTTTGAGCCGAATCGTGGTCAGGCCTAGGTGGGAGGAATGGTGATGGTAAAAAGTAGAGAGAGAATGTATGACTTATTAAAAATGATGTAGTTTAGAGAAGTCTGCTCATGGCATTAAATCTCGAATTAACAAAAGAGGCTAATGACAAAAAAGAAAGAAAGAAACCCAAAATAACAAATGCAGACCACTGGGGATGTCTGTACAATTGACCTAAACCACAAGGGCTCTTGTTGTAATTTGCCCAATCCTAGCATGAACTAACTGGACATCACATGCTCCAAAGGGACCAAACTAAAAGCCTTCAGTTTTTGAGGATGCAATAAATGATGGCATCACCAAAACATCTGCAGTAGAGCACTCCTCAATTACGAAAAATTCTCCTTCCTCTTAAAAGTAAGCAAAGAAGGAATTTGAACTTTTTGTTGTTTTCATTTTTTCTATTTCTTTTATGGTTTGAGGGGTGGGGACAACAAATCAGTGAGTCTAAAATATAAGGATGAATCTAATAATATCACAATTATCCAACAGGGGCCTAAGATATTGTTTCCCAGTGGCGTAAATCGCCTGTTACTTTAAACAAAAAATATTGATACTTTTGCTGCAAAAACCCGTAAGGGCATTTATATCAGAGACTGATAGTCAATCCTCATTCAGATGGAGGGCTAGGCTATCTGACTTGGGGTGGGGCTCAAGTCAAATAAAAACTTAAGGTATTCATTTAACTGATCCTCAAAGTGCTTTAGGGCTCCCCGTATCAGCAACACCAACGGGTCCTCCATGTCACTCACTATAATCTGGGGGTTTCAAATTAAGCTGCCCATTGATCAATCACCTTGGTACTGTGTCAAGTTTCCAGTTGCCAAGAGAAAATAGCCTATCTTATTCACCTAACTTGCACCCAACCCAAAATAACGCGACCAACAACAATGTGGATACATATATATGAAATAGAAACTGTTACTGACGATACCATAAGTAGCAATCGCATAATAAGGCAACAACGCAACCAGGAACCCCGTACCAGCAACAAAAGAAGTTCTATGAAAATTCCTAGTAAGCTTCCGGGAAAAGAAAGAACAATTACGCCAAGAACAACACAACTCAATCATTCATTACCATCAATGCAAAGCTTAATTCAAGAGCCAAATTTGTACCTCTGAAGTCATGTTTCCGTCCGCGTCTGGATTCCGATAAGTCTCTTTGATCCAATAAAATCCTAGAACAAAAAGCATGGCTCTGGAGAGGAACCGACCGGACTGAACAATGACGGTCCTCCTCCACCCGCCCATGTGAGCGTAATCCTCCTGCTCCTCCTCCCGATTCGGCGCAGAGAACAGCGTGCAAACCCTACAAATCAAGTAATAGAAAACCAGTATCGCCAGCGTGACAGCGACGCGGACCGGGACAAGAGTGAGGAAGGCGATTCCGAGCAGGAGCTTTTCCGTCCAGGGCAGCTCGCCGCGGCCCATCACGCCGTAGACGTCGTTGCGGACGTAGGCGGCGTACTTCTTCCCGAGGTCCTCGAGCGTTGCGGCGGGGAGCGGCTGTGGGTCCGCAGCAGAATCCTCGGGTTTGAGGAGGGGGCGGGCGTCATCGGAAGGCGGTGGTGGTTGCTGGTGGGAGGCTGATTTGGGATTTAGGTCTTTGAGCTCGGACTCCATTGCTTTGCTTGCTGCTATTTATTTGATTCTACGAAATCGCCATTGTTGAGAGAGAGAGAGTTAGCGGTAGGCTTTGTGAGGCAGAAGAGCTAGGAATCTGAGTTGTTTGCGGATCCGGTTAAGTGTCGTCCTCGCTGCTGCGGATACTTGTGCCCGTGAAATTGAATGCTTAAAATACTCCGACGATATAGCTTGTGTGCTTGTTCATTGTAAGATCCCTACGCCCTCCTATCCTTGCCGTTCGATGCTGCAAGGACCAAACAAAGCTTGATTGTAAAAACCGTTGTTTTTTAATTTGGAGTTTTGAGCATAATATTATAACAGCCATCTATCATTATCACGTTACAATACTTTTATATATATATTTTTTACTTTCTTTGTATATATTTTTTAATATTTTATATAGATGATAAAGTTATCTCTTCGTTATGATGTTATTTATTAAAAGGGCATTTATTAAAATGAGCATGATAAAAAATATCAAGATAAGTTTAAAATGCATTTCGAATCAAGATATAGAATGATCAAGATAAGGTTGTAAAGCATTCCAAGATTTCTATCAGAGTATTTGTTAAATTTTTTAAAATCCACTGATAATTATATATTTTTTTTTATGTGTTTGTTAATACATATGATAAGCACCAAGATAAGAGTTTTTTTACCAAAATATCTTTATTACCAAATTTATTATTAAAATAGTATTTTATGATTAATATGAATTGTCAAAAAAATAAAAAAAAAATAAAATTAATATTTTATTTTCTAAATTCAAGTTCAAAAATAAATTTAAAAATAGTTGAAAAGTATAAATAATTATTATTAGAATTATAATAATTCCACCTAGATAATTAAAAATAGCCAAAACATATTTTCATAATAGGTAATAAAATATAAAATAATTTAAAAAGTGGTGAAAGAAATTATGTTAGTTAATAAAATATATAGAGAGAAAGAGAGAGAAATTTAAATTTTAAAAATTAATGAAATGAATAATGTCATTTAAAATTTAAAAATTGTCAAAACATATAACAATCTAAAAATGTATTAAATAATATTAATTATAAGAATTAAATAAATAAATTTTTTAATAAATTTAAATCTTTAAAATGGCATTAACTATCCTATAAGGGACATATAAGTAATTGAGTTTTATCTTAAAAGAGTCAGATAAATTTATCTGACAAATTTATCTAATGGGGGAGGTCAGATGAATTTATCTTGAAAGGGGGAAATAAGAGGTCACGTGAAAATTTTTTTTCGAAAGTGATCAGATAAGCTTAACAAACATGTTGGAAAGACCAAACATTCGAAATGCTTCCCATGTCTGACCTTTCTCCCTCTTATCTTGATTAACAAACACCGCCTAAGAGATTTGTTCTATTGCCTACATCGGGTTTGCCCAAAGCAAGATAGGGCCCGTGCCTCCTTTTGACTTTGTCTGTATTTTGGGATGAAAAAATTAAGATATGGGATGCATCCCAGACTTCTATAATTTCCAACATGTTTGTTGAGTTTATCTGGAAATTCTTGAAAAAATCATTAATGATCCCTTATTTTTATCTTGATATTTCAAGATATACTTATCTCTCCACCCTCAAGATAAACATATTTTGATCTTTATAGATAAGAAAAAAGAGACATTTGTGTTCTCTAATGCATTTTAAAAAAATTAACAAACAATTTGATAAAAAATTTGGAATACTTTTTAGTTTTATCTTGATCATTCAATATCTTGATCCGGAATGCATTCAAATCTTATTTTGATGTCTCTTGTCTTGCTCATTTTAACAAACTCCCCCTAAACACATCATTATTTAAATTATAATTTTTTTTTTCAGGTGATCTTATATTTAAGGAAATAAAAATAAAAAATTCAGTATCATCAAAATTATTATATATCGTATATAACAGGCATAATTATTATATATTATAGTTTAAAAATAGGGATAGAGAATATGTTTCAATATGTAATTTTATATTCTTAGAGACTTGACTCTCGTTTTTAGACCAAAAATCACATTCTTTTTTTGTGGTTCCATGATATTTTTTTTCCCATTCTGCATTTCTCTTATAAATCTTGAATCATGTATTCAAAAGTATCAACAATCTCTGTCTTTCATGATCGTCATTATCCTTTTACTATTAATCTTAACTATAATTCTTGATAGTCGTGAAAAGAATTAAGAAAATATTAGTAAAAGAACATAAATATTGATATCAATAAAAAAGTGTGTGAAAACTGGAAGATAAATTTTTATATCATTTGACTCATCACAAATAATTATTCTCAATAAAAGTCTTATAAATTTGATATAAATGATAAAAATCTTATAAAATAGCATCATAAAAATAAGATAGTTAGGATGAGGCTGCAAAGTGTATCTATCTATATATGGATGGGTGTCACTTGATAATGGCAATAAATAAATAAAAGATATCAAGAGCCCATCTCATCTCTTGGCCGAATTGCAGGGTTTTAAAGCAGGGGTTTTCGTTGGTTTCTAAGATCTTGTTATACAAAAAGAAGAACCATATGGAAAAAGTGTAGGCTTTTCAGCTTTGGCTTACGAAAGAGAAATAAATTTAGAATACCACCCAAAACCACATAGATCACAATAGCTAAGGAACCTGACCGTATTTTAATGAGAAAAAGTCATAACCAAAGGGGCCCACCTGCATGTTGTCTAGACTTGCTAGGATTTCAAAATTGAAGCTCCTAACATCAAGCATCGCAACGGAAACACACAGGCCACATGCCAAAATGTTAACAAAATGGAGAAAGTTCAGGCTAAGAGCTTCGGATAAGGCCATTAGGCCACATCCCGGCGTCCAGACAGCAAAGAATGGGCCATTTAATGCTGTTCCTTCATCTTTCTGGTCCTGAAATGGAGACCTCTCTGTGCATGAACATGGATAATGTCAAGCCGCACCATGCCAAAACTGTCAAGATGCTGCCCCCCTCGGCGGGCCAGCGGGAGAAGCCCATTTTCATTGCAGGGCAAAAGCTCCAAAGGAATGAATAACTTATACTGGGAGTTCTCATCGATTACCCAAAAAAATGAGTTAACACACACAACATGAGGAAGGATTTCACCACCAACAAGATAAATTCAATTATCTATCACCAAGATACTTTTCCCCATAAGTCTCTACACAGAGAAAAACCAAGAACTACTACTCCCTGATGAATGGGGAGGAGCTCACAATATCTACATGTAATATTTGAGAAAACCATTCAACCAAACCAACTAAACAGGGTTATGTAATCACTAAGTGAAAAAGGGAAATGTTAAATGAGGGGGAAAAAAAATAACACATGAAAATGCAGTTCTTCCCAAGAACCAAGCTTCATTCGAGAACTGCACTTGGGCAAGCAGCCTTCAAGCACCGACGGTAGGTTGTAGTCCATGATTGAAACACTGGAGAGTTCCACATATTGGAAGCATTTCAAACCAGGACAAGAAGCTCAAATTTTGTTTTGGCTCGAGCAATATGCAGCTTCTAGCAGCCTAATTTCGAGTCTTACCACTTCCAAGAGTAAGCTCCAGATCGTCCAATCCCACCTCGTGAATGCTCTCCCCTTCCCACGGCTTCACCAGGATGTTCTCAAACTCAAATTCCGGGCCCTTGCCCTTTGCCATCATTGCATCATTAGGAGATGCTTGCTGAGCCACAGGTCTCACAAGATTGAAGGTTGGCGAGGTTGGGACCAAAGCTGGAGCAAAAGTACGGAAGCTCATCCATTGACCCGAATCGACAGTAGAGGCATCAGACTCGTCACATTCGGGTATGGTAGCCGGAGTGAAACGCTGACATCGAGTAGGGCTTGCTGGGGCAGAAGCAGCAAAGAAAGGGTGATTGTTCAAGGAGACCATAGATTCCTTAGCAAATGACTCCCAAATAGGTTTTTGCTTGGGAAGTCTAGAAGTTGGAGATGACAGGGGAGGGGTCACAGGGGCACTGTTTGAGATCCGGAGAGGAGGGAGAGACGATGGGATGGCATTACGCAGAAAAGCAAACATCTGAGAAGATGCGCTGCCATCAAGACGAGATGGACTCGGGAAGGAAGAGGATGACGGACTGGGTTGGTAAGATGGAATTGGGCTTGGGAAGGATGAAGATGGTGGACTAGGTCTTTGGGAAGAGCAAGGGGTTATGTCGTTTATGTTGATCGAAGTGCCTCCAATCTCAGCTGGAGATGGTTTGCATCCCTGGATGACATAAAAAAATTTCAATAGCTTGTTAGGAAGTGAACAACTAACAAAATTCAATTTTTGCAAATGCAATTCAGCTCACAAGCTAATATTGCTAAATGTTCCTCATTCATTGGTGTCTGCTGAAGCTGGCTTTGTTGGCTAGTTCACATCAGTTATTGCCAAAGATTAAGCAATCTAAGAGAGAACAAGCTGATAAGGAGCAATTTTAAGTTTTAACACTCTACGAACCCAGATAAGATAAAGAAAATTCCAGAAGAAATCAGATAAAACTGAGGTAATTCGTATCAACTACCGCCTGAGATTGACAGATAGAGAAGTTAACATTCTACAAATCCAGACAAAATCAAGAATCCCCCTCCCAAAGAAAAAGTACCGTCCGGTAAAGCTCTCGAATTAACACTAAAAAAAGGAAACGCAAATCCATAACATCGCGATCTTCGAGATATAGAAAACTCACGGTCCAGATCTGTAGATCTGAACATATCATGGAAATGCAGATGGCAAAAAGAGGAGAGAGAGAGAGACCTTGCGGTAGGTGGTGCCGTCCGGTTCGACGACCCAGCCGGCTTCGAGGCAGAGAGCTTTTAGGACCTCGTTGTTGTCGCAGTGCTTGGGGAGGTTGTAGTTGCCCTGAGCCCTCAATCCGGTGTATATCTTGGCGGCGACGGCCCTCCGGCGCCTCTCCCTCCTCCGGTTATTCTCCCTCTCCCTCCACGACGGCTTCCTCCTCGCTCCTCCTCCTCCTCCTCCACCGCCAGCAGCAGCAGCAGCTTCTGCGGCCGAGGATGATGACGCAGCTGATCCCCCCTCCCACATCATCCCTGCTCTCCTCTAACTTTCTCTCTCTAAAACCGCACAAACACCGAGTCTCTCTCTCTCTCTCTCTCTGCGTGTGTGTTTGTTTTATATATACAGAGAGAGAGAGAGAGAGAGGCACAGAGGGAGGACGGAGGGAAGGAGGGAGCTCACGAGGAATACGCTGCCCCTGCGTTGGAAGTGTAGAAGAATCTCTCTTTCTGATGTATGTATGTATGTATGTATGTATGTATGTACGTATGTTTTGCTTCGAGTCTCCGACAGATAAACAGAGCAAAGAGCGACCCCCTTCAATTAAAATGAAAATGATTAATAATTAATAATTAGCAATTAAAATATTAAACAAATCTCTCTCTCTCTCTCTCCCTTCGCTCTTTATCGGGTAAATACTTGCGTGTATCTACCCCACACGCATACCTCTCAGTGTCAGTGCAATCCATCGAGCTTGACTGGCTTCTCTTCATCCCAACATGCCACGTGTCCCTCTAATCAAATGACTGGTTATTTTGTCCCATTATTTGGGCTTTTTTCTTTCTTAAAAGGCTCATCCTCAATTTTAAAATTATTTATTTTTATTTTTAAAAATATCCTTAATAAGTAGAATAAATAAATAATTATTAAAAAATATATATATTGATTTTTATAATCTGTGATGTGTGTATATATATATTAAAATTTAAAATTTATTGTGAAATTAGAAATTAACTAAATATTTTATATTTAGTGAATTAAAATACAATTATGTACAAATAAAACAAAAAATTAAATTATACCTACAAAAATTTGTCCTACAATCCCTTGTAGGCATGTCAAAATGATAAAAGTCACTCCGGGCGTGACGTAGTAATAAAATATTTGGAGGTTAAAGTGACTATCGAAGGTTCGAAACCTTACAGAGATAGGATTTTGGTGTATATTGTCTCATCTTCAAGGATTTCGTATTCATGACGTGAAAATGAATCCATAGGAAAGATAGTCGTTTTTTAAAAGTACATCCCCAAATATGTATAGATTTTGACTGCATTTAAATTAACCTAGAGAACGAATTAAAAAGAAAGATTGTTTTTTTTCAAGATTAATCGAACAAATCTCAGAACTTGAGTTATTAAAAAAAATAATAATAAAAGTCGACATTCACAATAACACCAACCGAAACAAAGATCGGTAGTAAAATACTAAAATGTGAGCAATGTTATGAGGGTCTTCTTGTTAACAACTTCACTATTATATATTAAAATTTAATTTTACTTAAAGTTTTTTATTTTTTGTTAAATATTTTAGAGTCAATAACCACTATTTTGGTTCATGAAAAATCATGCCTAAACTTTTTGCGAAACTAATAAAAGTCTAGGATTATGCCACATGCATTGTATAGTTGAATCTGAATTCTTTAAGTAGTGTTTGTTAATTAATATATAGATTAAAAAATATAAAATATATAAAATATTTTATATTTTTATTATTTTAATATATTTATTAAAATTACACGACAATCTTAAAAAAAAAGTCACACAATTTCTTATTTGATATTTTCTATATATATTTATCTCTTCCCTTAAAATAAATATATATTGATTTATAAAATATTTAAATTTTATCTTAATATAACTTTATTTTACTTATTTTAACAACAATACCTAAATGTGTTTAGCTATTTGATAATACAATCTCGTTTTGGGTTTGGATCCGAGCCCCTTTTTATTATCCTTTACCTTGTTAGGATTGATATTTGAGTATATTCTAAGTCTAAATCTAACTCTTTACACCTAATCTTCTGGAATTCTGGTGATTCTCCAAATTAAGAAGTCCAATAATCATTTATAACTATAGACTATTCACTTTTTAAAAATATTATTATTTTATACTATTGACAAAAATAAAATACAATGCTACACGTATTATATAAATATAAATGCATTCTTAGTGAGAAGAGTGATAGAAAGTGTGAGGAGAGACAGGACGGAGGGGAGATGGAGACTGCCAATAATTGAGGATTTGATTATTTGGTTTGAAGTTGACAAAATAAGTAAATTGAATCATTTTTTTTTTAAATTACTTAACTAAAATAATTAAAATCGAATTTTATTCAAAATAACCACTATTAAAAGAGTTTAATAGAAACTTATTAAAGTATCATAGTAAGTAAAATTATTGCAGTGAAATATTATTTTGAAAATTAATTCTTATATCACATTGTGAAAAAATAACAAAGAAACATACATCTTACGTAATTCATTACAGTGATAAAAAAAAAAGCCTAAAACAATACAATATCTCACATTTTACAAGTCCAAAATATTCCCAAAACACCCAATTACCCTCTCCTCGTATTTCAACAGAAAAATAATATATATATATATATAAGAAGTTGTCATATCAAAATTTTTTGAACCAAATCTATATTTTTACCTTTATATTTTTTACATTTTTTTCATGTGACCATTTAAGGTTTTTATTATTTTGATTATATTCTTGAACTTAATTTTTGACTCAATTTAATTCTTATATTTTTTTTTTATGTAACAATTCAAACTTTTTGTTGTTTCAATGGATCTATATTTTTAAGTCAATTTAACTTATACATTTTCATGTGTAAAAAAATAAAGTAAAGTGAGATAATAAATTATACGTCACACTCAGTCACGTTAAAGTATAAGGATTAAATTAATTAAAAAATACAGACTTAAGAGTATTATTGCCCAATTAAATGCCTAAGAAGAGGGTGAATTGATTTTTTGAAAAATATTTAGCTCTTTCTCTTTGTTAAACAAAAAATTTAATGTGATCTCCTAGCTTGAGATCACAATAAATAAGAAAATAAATGAAGAGGCATGCAATCACATGACACAAGAAAATTTATAAAGGTTCATCTCTATAAAGACTCTAATCCTCTCTCTCAAAACTAAGTTTGAGGTTCCACTAGGAAAATGATAACTCTATCTTTTAAATGGAGCTAGAACCAACAGAAAATCCCTTACCTAAATAAGAATAAACACTAGCCTACCACTAACACATACAATCTCCTCACTTACAAGCGAGTAAAATACAAACTTACAACCAAGAGTTTCAACCAAACTGGTAGTCAACAACAGTAGCAAATAGTTCACCAACACTTGAATTCTCTTATTTGAATGCTCTCCAAGTTTGCTTTAGCATGTATGTGTATTTCTTCATCATTTCCTCTATTTAAGCTAGGAATTTCAACACAAGTTGATCTTGTAGAAATGAGACACATGCCATTTTGAATTTTAAAATGCCTTTAGCTTTTCCAGCAAAAGGACACTAGAAATAATCCGCATTCGTTGGGATCTCAACTTACAACAAAATCACAAAAATTATTTGAGCAATAAGAGAAAAATCATTTGCACAAAAGTAATTCTAAAAAAGTTGGGGACAACTTGAAGTCAAGATTAGCCTATGCTTTTTGGAGACCAGAGATATGTAAAAGTTAGAGAAAGATAACAACCTGCAAAAGTAGTTTAAAAAAATAGAGTATATTTTTCTTCATAAAAGAATTATACCTTTATGTATGTGTAAACCAAGTCAACACAGATATACAGGGATCACTCAAGGCATTAACAAATACTTCTTGACGTGCAAATAGATATAGAAAAATAGGGATATTGCTACATCCGCTGGACTTCAGTCGATTGACATAACATCTTCGGTCGACCAAAGATGTTCAATAAGTTCTAGTTTCCAACGCCGAGGAACTTCAATTGACTAAAAATTAATCTTCGGTCGACCTAAGTCGTCCAGTGCTTATGGACGTGAGTTCAATCGGTTGAAGATGAGGTCCAATCTTTCTGACTAAATTCGATTGACTGAGGATAAATAATGGTCAACCTAAGTTGTCCAGTATCCTTAGGCACAAGATCAATCGATTCGTACGTCAACTTAAGATATGAACCAAAATTTCTGGCCAATTTCTATCGACCTAAGAGTAATTTTAGTCGACCTAAGTTACACAGAAACGAATTCAAACAAATTATCGAACTTCAGTTGACTTATTTGAAGTATCGCTGACCGAAGATGCTTATGTATAGAAGACGTTGAATATAATAAGTTTTGTTATCATCAAAATCATTTTCGCTATCTTTAAGCTTAACAAGTATAATTGAAATAATTAAAAGTTTGGATTATTAAAAAAAAATCAAAATATATATGTAAAATTAATTAAAAAATATAGATCACATGATATAATCTAAACAACAAAAAGTTCAAGTCATCACATAATAAAAATATAAAAATATAAGAGTAAAAATATAGATTTAACTGAACTTTTATGGATTGCGATCCATGGAGGCTCAAATTTTGAGCTCTTTTTTCTAAATTATCTATATTGAGTCAAATTTTGATAGGAAACTCAAATTTATAAATTATTTAAAACTTAAAGACATAGTTTAACATATTAAAATTGAATCAACCGAATTTAATGAGAAAGAAATGAAATTAATTAAAATTTGATGGCTGGCTGTGAGTTTAAAGGGAAGGACAGACAGAGACACAGACAAGCAGCAGCTGTTGTTGGGATCAGAATCAGATGGTTGTGATGCTGTTCAAATCTTTACAGGTTAAAGAGAGTATTTTCTGGTGCACATTGTGCTATCGTGTTTTTATGATGCTACCTTGAGCTGTCTCTAGTCGCCACATCACCCATCATGTTGCGATTATTGTCTTTATGCGATTTTTCGTCACTCGTGCTCTTAATTTTGACATAGAAGATAAATTACAGATAGAAATTTTATTTCACTGCGCATAATAAGGAGTTAAATCCATGATCTACTGATATGAATTTCATCTTATGATATCTCAACCATTTAAGATATGACTTGTGACATTATCCATATCTTCTTCCATATTAATCAGACTTAGACACACTACTTGTAACAACTCGGTCTCATCTATGGGCTCTACTGGTGAATAATTGGTCGGATTACTCACACACAACACCAAACTAATGAAGAGATGGACTATGTTTTATCGGGAAACGTCCTAGGTGGGGACTAGGCTTCGTCCTTCCCTTCGCTCCACTCGAGGAAGGGGTCCCAAAACATAAAAAAAAACATAGCAGATGGGATCCGGAACTCGAGTGAGCTTCACATTTCTTCAGCTCGTCTCACCACAAGCCACAGATGACCCAGGCACAAAACTAGCACATCAAATATCTGCTGAGTACTGGGGATTTATGGGAAGTACCTTTTTGATTCTTACCTGATCCTAAAACTTGGCTCCACCAAACAAGCCACTAACAACTAGAAGTCTACACAATCATATACTACATTATACCAATTACAACAAACTGGATACCATCCAGCGCCCAACAACATACACATTCACCCACAATGATATATATGTATACATACCACCACATGAATATATACAGGAGATAATACAATTTACAATGCGGTAACAACACTAGTCGCCACTTCAACCTCCCAAAATAATCCCTGCTTGCATCTAGACTCGCAACATCTACAACACGAGATAAAATCTTATGAGTCACAATGACTCAGTAAGGGTGCAAATGAATGTAAACAAGATAATATATGCAATGCAATGACAAATAAATATGCATGAATGACGAGACATCTCTGCTCTTCGAACCTACTTGTTCGAGGCACTTACCTCACATATTATCCTTAGCATGCATCTAGTCTCTCCCATGGCCATATGACTCCACTAGACTACCTATAACACATGCACAACACAACATATACTTAACCATATTACCAAACATTAGCATGGCCGCCACTATCGGGGTCGTCCCTTACCTAGCTCGAAGTCTTATCTCTGCCACAAGCAAGAATATTAGCCCGAACTTTGAACTCTTCTAGGATCACCGCCTTCTCGGTCAACCCTAGACGTAAATCACAAAACCCAATAACAAATTTTAAACCAGGGTCTATGTTTTTGCTATACACCACAAAATCACCCATCAATAACTTCCAATAAACCCCAACCGAGGGTTTAATCCAACCAATAATTATTCTACATTATCTCGCTCAATGCAAATAACTAGAAAATAACTAAATAAATTTACCTTACTAGATCTCGAGGAGAAATTTGGCCAACTGCCCACACCGGTGTTACTCAATGGGAAGCCACTTTGTGCTCAAAACCCTATTTTCGAGCCCTTGATACGCCCCTCGAGCCCCAAAATAATTTTTCAAAATTTTCTCTCAATTTTCTAGAATTTTTTACATTTTTTCTCCATTTTTCCCTTTATTTTATTTTCTTTCTTTTTTTTCTTTATTCCTCTGTTCTTCTCCGTCTTCCATGGTGCACACAGCGCCCGCTCTTGCACACTAGGGACTGACCACCGCCATTGCTAGCGGCCACGCCACCGTTGCCAGTCACTACTGGCTGCACTGCAACCACTGCCGATGCTAGCCTCCACCGCGAATCGCCTTCCGCGCGTGCCTCCAACCTGCGCGTAACCAGCCATCGCTGCAACCAACGGCCATAGTTGGCCATTGAAGCTTCCCATGCCGCCGCTGGAGCTTCTTCAAGCTGCCTAAACCGCTGCTCCATGCTGCTGCTGCGTCGCCGGTCTCCATTGCAGTGCCTCGCCGCGCCACCGCAGCCGCTGCTGCCTTCTTCGAGCGTCGGCCATAGCTAATCAACCATCAAGCTCTCTCTCTCTCTCTCTCTCTCTCTCTCTTTCTCTCTCTATCTTACCTCTTTCTCGCTCGCAAGCTCTCTCTCGATCTCTCACGATCTCTCTCTCGATCAATCCCCCTCTCGATATTATCTCTGCTTCAGATTCTCTCTCTCTCTGTTTTCGAATCCAAAGAAATGCCACTGTTGAAGCTTGGGCATCCAATGCCTATATATATATATTACACATAATATACACATTTAATTACACTATAAAACATATAACTATTTAGTAATTACACCTTAACCCCACTGCCACTTCATTAATTCCACTTAAGGATTTTTAATAATCATACTTAGACCTTCTGAGGTCTTAATTAATTACATCAAGCTACACAAAATCTTGATTTATTCAAAAATCAATATATGACTTTTACTTGGAAATACCAATTTTGTTCATGCGCATGCATGAGACCTTTATTCCACCCGAAAATACTTTAGAGTTGCCTTACTCGCAAAATCGGACCACCCCTAGGGTTCCCTCAGCTTCCCAGAAATTCCCTGCAACCATTTGATACCGGTACCCATTCAGGCTTATATAAAATTTATTCCGAAAATTATTTCCGATCTGA
Source organism: Diospyros kaki (assembly GCA_036245055.1). Taxonomy (NCBI): domain Eukaryota; kingdom Viridiplantae; phylum Streptophyta; class Magnoliopsida; order Ericales; family Ebenaceae; genus Diospyros; species Diospyros kaki. The sequence continues at coordinate 46,845,906 of BSEG01000005.1, forward strand.
TTACTTTCAACGTCATCAACCTCACCTAGAGACGCTCACCAATCTCATGTTCTCTTCCCTAAACATCCAAGTCCCGAGGCACTCCCTATCGTCGATTCAATAATTTGCTAATTCATTTCTCGAAACTAACCTTAGGGCCCGCCGAACCACTCACTATCCAAATTACCAAAATGTCCCTCTCTTAGAGCACCGTCATTTCATTTCACGCTTATCTCTAAAAGAGCATTCTTGAAAATTTTCACTTATTTTCTAACACCGATAACTCAGGGTGTTACACTATTCCTAAGAGCATCTTCAATGGGGAGTGACATTTGGGGTGCCATTTCCATAACTGCCAAAATAGCACATCGGATTAAAAATCAACCACTTCAATGGGGATGGCATATGGGCTTACAAAATGGCAACAACCCTCTTGAGATGCCATTTTTGTAACCACTAGAGAGAAAAAAAAAAAAAGAGATGCAAATTTCAACCGTCATTTTCAGCTACTCTATTTCAACTTTTAATATAAAATATTAATTATTTGAATTTAAAATTTAATAAAAAATATTAAAATATTAAATGATACATTTATTTTGATACCTATCATTGGAGTAGATTTATTTTTTAGAAATATTATAATACTATTTAAAATTATAAATAAGTAATTTATCACTTTAAAAAGACACTCCCCTCTTGAGCTGCTCTAATGGATTTTAGTTTGGATCTTCAAATGCTTGCCTAGCCTGAATTGAACTGTTTTGGGCCATTTGGACAGATCACGAATGGATTCATTGGCTCATAAAAATAACATTAAGCCCAAATTCAATAGTTTCTGCAATCAATCAATCGCTTTGTGAGTGTATTAATACGTAACGACAAGCGTTTGAGGTCCCACCTCGTCAGAAAAGCGTTGAAATCCGGCGTTCAGGTTGGGCTCCGGTTGGTGCGGCGGCGCGTGAGTGTATTTCTCTGGATCCGAGCGTGGGATTAGTTGCTGAGCGATCAATTGAGAGAATCCGCGATCCCAAACCAATAAAAAGGAAGAGTAAGAAATTCCCGTGCTTTCTATGGAGCGTCCACACCACACGTCTCATGAGTTTCTTCTTTCTGATCCAAAACCCTATCTCTTGATCGGGCGGGCCTTCCATCTCATCCGCGATGTGTCCATTTCTTAACCATCTAAAAATCGATTTCTGCAACTTTGGGGTCTGTGAGTGTGAGTGAGTTCTCCAGCAGCGGCAATTTAGGGCAAAAGGGAAGAAGAAGATGATGAGGTCGATGAATCTGGTGGATTCTTGGGTCCAAACCTGTTCGATGCTTAACCAGCCGAATCGCTACGGGTCTTTGGCCAGTTCGATATACAATCCGATCAGGACCAGATCAAGTTGTCCCAAGTGCTTGCTCTCGATCGGGCAAGGCCGGCGTTGTTCTTCTGTGGCCGTCGTTTCTGCGATTCTCACCCGAGAAGAGACGGAGAGCCCGAAACAGGAGACGGCTCAGTTCGATTTCAAGGCTTATATGGTTCAGAAGGCTAATTCCGTAAATAAAGCCCTAGACGAGGCCGTTTCGCTGAGGGAGCCGCCCACCATCCACGAAGCCATGCGGTACTCGCTCCTCGCCGGCGGGAAGCGTGTCCGGCCGATGCTCTGCATCGCCGCCTGCGAGCTCGTCGGCGGCCACCAGTCGCAGGCAATGCCGGCGGCCTGCGCCGTCGAGATGATCCACACCATGTCGCTGATCCATGACGACCTCCCCTGTATGGACAACGACGACCTCCGCCGCGGGAAGCCGACTAACCACAAGGTATTCGGGGAGGACATCGCCGTCCTGGCCGGCGACTCCCTCCTGGCCTTCGCCTTCGAGCACATCGCCACCGCCACTGCCAGCGTCTCCCCGCGCCGAATCCTGGCCGCCGTTGGCGAGTTAGCCAAGTCCATCGGCGCCGAGGGGCTCGTCGCCGGCCAAGTCGTGGATCTCGCTTCGGCCGGCTTGCCCGACGTCGGCATCGACCAGCTCGAGTTCATCCACGTTCATAAAACCGCGGCTTTGCTGGAGGCTTCCGTCGTGCTCGGCGCTATCCTGGGCGGCGGCGACGACGACGAAGTTGAGAAGCTGAGAAAGTTTGCTCGATGTATCGGTTTGCTGTTTCAGGTGGTCGACGACATTCTTGACGTGACGAAATCATCAAAGGAGTTGGGGAAAACGGCGAGGAAGGATTTGGCCGCCGATAAGACCACTTACCCGAAGCTGATGGGTCTGGAGAAATCGAGAGAATTCGCAGAGAAGCTAAACAGAGAGGCCAAAGATCAGCTTGCCGGATTTGATCGGGACAATGCAGCGCCGCTGGTGGCGCTGGCAAATTACATTGCTTACCGGCAAAATTAATAGGAAGAAGTAAGCTTAATTATATAATATGTTGTTGTAGCAGGTCTGGAGGAAGGGATTTGATCTGAGCATAGAGCATGAAATCTGGAAATTTGATTGAAATTTTTTGATATGGGAAGATTAATGAGCCAAATTTCCCCCTTCTTTGAATCCGCAAATCAGAGCTGTGCTTCCTTCCGAATGTTAGACTAGTGACGTTTTTCTCGCATAATTAACTATAATCTCTCTTTAAGTTCTATACACTAATCATGGGTGTTGAGATAGGCCTTCATTTTTTTCAAAATACATATTTTACCACCTCTGCTTGCAAGTTTTTTTTTTTTTTTTTTTTAATTTACATATTTAATTTTTTTATTATTTCAATTACACTCATAAATTGTACAATTTCGAGTCAATTGTACACATTATCATAATTGATCGCATGCATTAAAATATTCAAATTACATTTCATGTGTGTACAAACCAACAATTATTTTGGTCATAACTTCTTGTCGGTGTCGAGATAGGTGCAAGCTGGCGGGAGGTGACAAGTGAAGGCGTTGATAGCAGGCGAAGGCTAAAGTGGATGGCAGGCGTTGACGGCCGACAGATAAACTTGTCATTTACTCCTAGCTCATTCTCATATTGAGAAAGTCATGGATCTAGAATAAAGGTGTGCAAACGATTGGTTTAATTATCAAATCAATCGAAAGTCACTAACCAATTAAACTTAATCGATTAGCAAAATCAAACCAAATCGATCGATTAACTCAAAAAATCGAATTAATCGATAATTGAAAAAATCGAATTCAAATTATATAAATCGAATCAAACGGATTAAACAAAAAAAAAACATAAATAACTGATAAAAATTACACAAAATCGAATAAAATAATGTTATTTTATAAATATCAAAATAACATCACTTTAAAGTTCGGTCAATTTAATTCTCCAAACCAAAAAATTAAATCAAAAATTAAAAACCAAACTTTTGAAAAAAAAAATTAACTGAATCGAACCAACAAGTTTGATCGATTCAATTTGATTAGTTCGAGTAGATCGAACTTTGGGTCTCCCCTAGTATGGAGGAAGTGCATGATGTTTTTCTATAAGCCCTTGGCGAAGGATCCAAAATTAAGAAACTTGAGGTAGAGCCTAACGATTATAGAGATTTGAGGGTCTTGATGGAGGAAAATGATAATGAGTTTGAAGTAACAATGGCCGATCATTGTTGGGAAGGGGGAAGGTGAAAAGATGACTTCGCCCTTTTGCCTTCTACCTTTCTTGATTGAAGAATACTTTGTCAGTCATTAAAGCTTGTCATTTGCCTTTGCTCGCAGTTAGCTCTTTTCCTTTCGCTTGTTGCATCCTGGTAGCCTACATCTATATCGTTGTCGACTAGAATCTATGATGAAGATGGTAGTCAATTTGCATTTCGTGTAAGGGGTAATTTGGATATTTTAACACACATACATTATATGCGTTAAATTAATTATAATGAGATGTAGAATTAACTCAAAATTACATAGCATAAATTACATATATTTAATTATTTTAAATATAATTAAAATAATAACAAATTTAAGTATTTAGACTAAAAAAAACATACAAATACATAAAGTAAAATATATATTTGACCATTCAGACTGCTAGTGTTGCACTCCATTTACCATTTATTCGTTTAATTTATTTTTTGGAGCAAGTGGAATTTGCTGATTGGTCCGTCAGCAAGTCCACCTCAACAGCACGTGAGAAAAGCCAGCCCTCCTACAAGCCGCGGTCAGCAAGCAGACAGAAGGTTCCGAAGAAACACGCGTTTGGCTTCCTTGAACTCGAAATAAAATTGACGGTCCATATTAAAATATTTTGTGCGAGTGATAACGCGTAATTTAAAAATAAAATTGACGGCCCAATCATCAGCATCAGATCGACGGCTCTGATCAATGTTTCCTGACAAGTGGGCTGCACCAGTTTTTACGGGTTATCGCGTAATCCCACCAATGCGCAGCTGCCACGTTTGCAAAAAAGGGGTCCTTTTGATTCATTGACACCCACCACTCACCCGGGTTAACATTCCCAACCGTGGTTGATGGCCGAAACCTGGCTGGCTTAAATTAATACATTATTATTATTAGTATTATTATTTTTTATTCATACACTAATTCTAATAAATTATTCATTTGTAATTTGTTATTTTTTACAAGCTAAACATTATTGTAAGAACAATAAACAAAGTTTGAAGAAATCAGTGATTTTTCAAATTTAGTTGAGATGTTAGTATTTTATAGATTAATTTTAATATTTAATATTTAACATTATCCTAATTAAACTGATTCTTAAATCTAAAATTGATTTTAATTACTATAATGACAAAATTAAAATACACAATTTTTTTATGAAATATAAAATTTAAGAATTGATAACGCAGTTTACTTTAACATAAATTTTAATATTTATTTTGACTAAAAATATATGAATTTATTCTAAAAATGGTTATATGTCATGTGAACTTTGATAAATTATTTATCTTAGTTATAGGTCTTAATAAAAAATAAATTTGTTTTTGAAAATAAAATTGAATTTTTTAAAATATGAATGTGAAAGATATTTAATTATAAAAATTAAAACTATTTTCTAAAACTAAAAACACCCTTAATTTTTTATATTTAGCAAATAAGTAAGTAACCATAGTAAGGTGAAGCGGTAGACCCGAGAACCCGACCCATGTTGCCTATAAATATAGAATACCCCCCGGCCCCCTTCGTCTCTCTTGAGTAGCCTCTAAGTAAATGCGAGAGTGAAGTATCTGAAGCAGAGAGAGAGAAAGAGAGAGAGAGAGGAGGCAGTCACCGTACCTGCGTCTTCTTCGAAGGTTGGAAATTTTCTAAAGTCATTTCTCTACTACAACCAGCCCTAATTAGTATTCTGTAATTTCTTCTATCCCTCTCCGTGAATTTCAATCGAATTTATATCTGGCGTCTGTAATCAAATTATGATCTTTTCGCTTCGGATTGAAGTTTTCCCAGACATGGCTGATCATTCTCAATGAACACCATGTTGGATTCGGTTCTGTCCGTGGAAAGATTGTGAGGAATCGTCGGTTTCTCTTATGATGAATATTTGTAGGATGAATACCTCGCAATTGTATTGTTCTTTCCTTCGCAGCTCTTCAAATTTTGGTTTTGGATGCTGTGTTAAACACATGGATGATATCTACTTATTTATCCAATGTAAAAATTCGTTTTCCCTCAATGATTAGGCTATTCTTTGTAAAATCTTCAGGTCAACTAGAAGTCAATGGGGTGTGCGAAAGAGGGTACTACGCATTATCTAGAGTTGTTATGTAATTGATACTTCGGACTGTGCTTTGTGGACATTTAGCCGAGTTTATTGACGTCCATCTATACCTATTGTCTTCTGTACAATGAGTCTTGTTAAGTGTTCATGAATTTTGTGGGTTGGATGTTGAACGCCCCACTTGGTGGCTTTTTATTTTCATCAATTATTTATTCTTCCCAAGAAGTGTATCTGTGTTTGGAGAAGTGGCAAATCACACACAATTTGCCTATGTTCTACACATAAAAAATATATGTATTTTGGCGATGCTTATCAAGCATTCTCTTGATTTTCATTGCCTGCTTTTTCATCTGGTAAAGGAGTATACATCATATACAATTCAGAAGACTAGTTGCGTTTGGTCGTTTTTGGCCCTTGGTTAGGGAGATTTTGTGTATTCGACTAAGTGATCAGAAGATATATTTTAGTTTATGATTCTAAATTTGTTCCCATATTACCATTAACGATTTTGTTTCTTACATTTTGATGGGAACATGAATTTGATTTGTTAATCAATTTTTCTTGATCACCTGACATCTCATGGCCCGGGAATTCATATATCAGTTGTTTTGTAAAGTAACTTCTTTCTTTCTTTGTTTTCTATGCATGTATTTAGTTGTCTTTATTAGTATTATGCAAGTTTTAGCTTAGTCTTCCTTAGTTCTCTTTATTTGCATAAATTTCTTGGCAAATTTGATATTGAATATTCCAAATACCCTATTTTCTTTGCACGCCTGTTTGACTGACATTACATTTGTAATCTATCCTCAAAGACGTGTGGGATTGTGATTTTGGTTTTGCTCCACTGGAACTGGCTTATCATGTATACTCCAATACCTGCCCGTCATCCCCGCAATATCAGTCCATATTGGAGTGATGCAGAGCTCTGTATGTTTTTGGTGAGCGTGGCAGAAGGATTGGCTGCTATTCCTGAAAACGTGAAAGCAGATGTTAATCCTTACCAGTACTTGCCTTCAGATTTACCTGAAAACGTGACAGCAGATGTTAATCCTTACCAGTGCCTGCCTTCAGATTTACCTGGTTAGTAAGAACTAGCATCTTGATGGTTCCGTACAAACTCTCTCTCTCACACCTGTGCACATGCACACAAACATTTCATTAATGATTGTTTAAGATTGGTACTTCATTTTGTGATTGATAAATTAATGTTGCACCCAACATAAGCTAATACCATTGAGGTATGCGTTGTTCTTTTTTCTGTAAATTTATTCAATTGAGGGAAACGACTTCTAGCATTGTAATGGTCTGCCAATGCAATTGTTAGCATTTTAAAAGAATTATAGTTTATTTCCAATGGATCTATTAAGTTCAAAGCTTCTCCATACTCATTTTTGGTGTCTCCGCAAATTATGGGTGTGTAGGGTTCATTTATCTGTATCAGATAGTTGGTAGCCTACAAGAATGCCACTTTACATTTTTGAAACCATATTAAAAAAAGACATAATTAAAAATGAGATTATTTGTAACAAGATTGGAGCTTTTCTTATTAAAGGTAAGATTATCAAGACACGTTTAAATGGATTAGACACGTGAAACAAAGGTCAATAGACACACTTATCAGAAGGGAGGATACAATGAAAAAAGTTTGTAGACAAAGAGATAGAGCAAGACAGAAAAAAAGGCTTAGTAGGAAACTCTTAGGCATGACATGAGATATATTAGCCCATACCGAAGATATGGTCATGGACAAAGGTGATTAGGTAGTGAGGATTAATGTAGTCAGTTCCACTTAGTGGAATAAGGGCTTGGTGTTGTTATTGTTGTTGAAGGGGACAAGTTCCTTTCTTATGTTAGAACAAAATTTGCATTCTAATATCCACTGTTTCTGCTTAATCTTGTGTTAACCATGCTATAATTCAATTCAAATTTTGTGGCTGTGTTGGGCTATATATTGATATATGGTTGGTTCTTGTAGCTTTTATGCTGAAAATGTAACCTTCTTAGGGTGATATACACCTCTATATATCATGGATATTCTCTACTGGTGGTAGTATCTCTTTAGGTTAGCCATGAGATTTACCCATTTTAATGGTCTTGGTTGCCTCACAGGAAGAACTGAATCTTTATTTTAGACTTTATTCAATGGGTGCCCAGTTGAAATATAAATGCTAATAAGCTTATAAAGGTGTTGTACAATACTACAATGCAGATGGAATTTGGTACTTAATGAGGTCTGGGCGGAAACAGAACTCAGAGCATGGATTTTGGAAGGCCACGGGTGAGGCCTGTGAGATATTTACGAACTCTTCCCTCATTGGTTGGAGAACTACACTTGAATTTTATAAAGGCCAAGCCCCTCATGGACGAAAAACTAATTGGGTGATGCAAGAGTACAAGATCACTGAAAAGTCACTTCACATTAACAGCAATTCAAAGGTAAGCCATGCAACCTGCTATCTGTATAGCTTTTTTCCTGACAATTTTCTTTTATTTTCTTCATCAATCCAACCTGCCAGTCAATTGCCGATCTGGTTGGACCAATATGCAGGAATCCAATTTGCTATGCAGAGTCTTTCCTATCAATGGAACCAGTCCAAATCAAGAAGGGCAAAACAAACTGGGTGTTGCAGAAATTGCTGGGGGCAATGACTCTCATCCAAAGTCATCATCACTTGTTCCAAACACTAGCAGTACTGCTGTTCCGGGCTGCATGAATGAATCCCAGGTATGTCATGCTTGTGTTATTTTGTTGACTTGTTTGGTGACTTACTTCAGTATTCTTTTATGTGCTACTGCATTTTGCATCTTTGTGTCACTGGCTTCTGCTTGATGTTCCAGGCTAGCTTTCTATCTACTTGATTGAAATATGAACTTAACAATGGGTTTGAGCTGGTTTTATATAATTTCAAGAAGATTTATGACTAAATTTAGTGCTTATCAGTTGGATTAGGAACTTTATGGGTGACAGTAACTTTACTCCACCACTGTCACAGTTTGATAACGTTTTGTACATAGCTAGTGTCTTGTTTAACGTGGGAAACTTCTACAAACATTTGTATTGTTGTTTATATCATGAGTATCATTCCATGTTCTGCATTTATTGCTTGTAGGTTAGGAGGAGGGATGAAAATACAGGACCACCAACTGCTGCTAGGGAAATTCTGTCTGAACCCCAGGGAAATGTGCCTGTCAATGAGTATATTCTTGGAGGTGACTTCTTGGAGTTGGATGATCTTGCAGATCCAGAATCACAATCATCCTGTTCAGATAATACAAGTTGTCTATCATTAACATCAGACGACTATTTCGATTCACAGGCCCTCTTAAAAGACATCGGAGATGAAGAGCGTGGCAGGGATGACAATTGCAAGTTTTTTATTGCTAAATATGCAAAACCAAATGAGGTGGTTATATGTGCACCAACTTCAGGTATGTGTAGATGTCTTTCCTTCAAGTTCTCCAAATTCATTTTCTCTTCAACAGTAACTAGTAATATTTTCAATCCTACATACCTGCATTGTTTAACCAAAGGAAAGATGTTATTATTTAAACACTTTATATTTTTTGTATTCCAGACACATCTCTAACTAGAACTTTTGCTAATCTCTCTATTTCTCTCTCTTCCAAACCATTCTTCAGACAGTTGAAAGTATATATCAGGCTCATGTGAGTAGCAGTAGGAATCATCTTACAAAAATCAGTCTTAATCCTACTAGGCGGTGTCAGCTATGTGAACTCTAAACCTCCATTTATACTCATGATCATACCTCTGTGAGGTCATTATATCTTATATCATGTTCACGGGTTTTCACCAAATCGTTTTTGGTCTTTCTCCCTTTTAAGGCACATTTTCCTAGATGTGATTTGTGATTCATCCATCCCAGCATCCAAGATATAGGGGCCCAGTATGGATCTTTGACGTAATCCAGTTGCAATTGAAAAGGTTTCAGCATCTTCTTCACAAGTCATATCACACATTTCGGCTTGGTAACACATGTCAATAATAACCCTTGTATTTGCAATCCAAGCTCTTTTATTCTTCAAGCCCTTCCACAAGACTTCTCCGGGTCTCTGTCATAGGCATTTCCCAAGTCTATAAATAAGAGCATCCCCAGTGGATGAGCTCCCTGCTATGTGAGGGTCAGCATAAGGTTGTATTTATATGCAACCTTCTGTTGTTTTTGTTGCAAAAAAATTGTTTTCCCAACTCGAACCCATGACCTTCCGTCGTTAACCTACAGGGCAGGAACCAAATTGATTTCCAAGGCTTTTGTTTCTCTATTTAAGTTCTGCTCGATTACCTGTAAGCCAAAGCAGGAGGAACCACCTTGCCTAAAAAAAACTTTGAATGAGTAAATAAATAGAGGAGATGCAGGAACAGAGAAACAACAGTGAAGCATGATCACTATGATAAGTCCTTGAACTGTTTTGTTCTTATACGAGATCATGGTGAATTGGTAATATGTGTTCTGCAAGATGAGTTCTACCTTATCTATGTACTTGGAGAATGGTAAAACAAATTAGGCTCTTGGGTTCTGGAAACCAACTACATGTTTACAAATTTTACCTTGAAATTTCAGTAGCCGTGGTTCGGATTTAGGACTTCTTTATTCATGTCCCTCCCTCCATGGGAAGGTCGATTGTTATATGAACGGTATACTGTATGAGTTTTGGATGCAAGCATGCTAGTTGCTGTGGATTAAACTGCAATGGAAGGCCATGTTGAAATCAATGGCAGCTACCACAGACTGGACTTTTGTAATGTAAAGCCAGTAGATTGAGCTTTGAATTGCCTAACAGAAAGGTCTATTGGTAATCAAAACATTATGAACTGGACCTTTATATCTTCTGTTTCCGTTGCAATCTCATCGATTCAATAATGGAAGTGGTTTTAACCACAATTTTCTTATTTGCAGCCCGAAACATTTCTTGACATTTTTTCCACATTTACTCCTCAGGATCTCCCATTGGCAGCGAAGGAAACAAGAAGCCACCTGCCAAGGATAACGGAAAACAATTCCTGGATGGGAGGGTCTTGGAGAATGCTATCGAAAGGCAGAAGGCAGACAAGGGGATAGAAGGTACGTCTAATTGCCACAATGTGGCAGCTTCATCCAGCAGCCATAAAGCAGTCCCAGGAGAGGAAAAACAGCCTCCAGTTGGCAAGAAGAAAAAGCTAAAGAACAAGTATCTGTGTTTCTTGCCATTCTACTCCTAATATATTTGTAGGTATGTAAGTCCTAACTTGGTATAGATAAGAAAGAAAAAAAAAAAAACCCTATATCCTAAAAACAAAAGCAAAAAAAAAAAAAGAGAGAAAAGAAAAGGAAAAAAAAAAAAAACTTGGTGACCATATTGTGTCCCCATGCCAACTAGGCCAGATTCTATCCTGTGGTCATTCTGGTAGTTATTGGTTCTTTTCTTGTTCAATTTCGGTTGAAGGTATATTTACCTAACTTGTGACTAATTAAAGAGGAATAGAACTGATATCTAGCTGAGGGCATTTACTGGATGGAAGATTGATGTTAGGAGCTTTTAAGGGCAAGAAAGAAGAAGGATTGATGTTGATGGGGAAGAAGGATGGTAGGAGAAACAGACAGGCTGTATGTTAATTCTTTTGTCTGTAAAGACGGTTTAATGGCGGTTGAAGCTGTTGGCTATTTGAAGAAGGGAGAATAATCATATTTGATTTGGTGATTCAATGTAAAACATATTCCTACTCATGAAGAAGACCAGAAGCATGTATGTTAAAATATTAATTAATATAAGAATTATAGTTGCCCATTGTATTTTGTATGTCTATATATATTGTTGTGTTTCTTTTAACGTGATTTCATGCACAGAACAGGTCTGGAATTGGAGGTCTTGAGGTTTTTATGATTCTATAGTTGAATATATGGTTGGCATGGCATGATTCATGAATGATCTTACAGTCTGTCTGCTGCTCCTCGTTCAATTTTCTTGAATCAACCAGCCATAGGTGAATGTTGACAGTGGCCTGTCTGGCGTAAGTGTTGGCCCCTATGCGGTATATATCTTGAATCAACAATAAATAACGAATATATCTTTTAAAATTTGTGTATTAAATAGAGAATAAGGTAGAATTATGTCACGTAAATAGTTGGTACACAGCTTATAAGTCAATTTAGACAAATTAAGATTCGATTTGAAATAGAGTGAATTTAATTTAGTGGTTGAACTCTTTTATTTACGTTAAGAGTTCAGACTTGTAATATTTTGAAAAATATACCATCTTTGGATAACTCAAAAGAGAGGTGTTTTAAGTAAATGTGAAGCCTAATTACAATTTGATAAGACATAAATGAGTTTTACTTTTTTTATATAATATTATTATTATTGTTAATTTTTAAAAATTAAACTTTTTCACAATAAATTTGTTTTCTAAAGTGTGGCATCTGCTTGCATGTTCAGTTTATTTCAACTACAAGTACTCAAAATTGAAAAACAGGCTATTATTATTATTATTATTATTAGATAATGAATTGAAAAGACAGAAAAAAAGAAAGATATTTGGAAGAGTGGAGTGGAGTGAGGAAGAGAAATAAATATTTTTAATTTAATAATAATAATAATAATAATACCTTAAAAAATATATATATGTTTGGTTTGGCAGATAGTGTGACGTCAAGATGTTATTTTTTTATCATTTGTTTGCATTGTTTTGATATGTGTTGTATACAAATACAATTGTTCTACGACACTTACTCACCGTTAAAATTACTATTAATAATTTTTTTATTTTTTATTTTAATATTTTTGATCTCATATATATATACAATTAGTTATTTATATATTCATCAATTGCATAACACTCCATTATTTTTAATTTTAACTAATTCAAAGTTTATTTTTGCGATAATTTATTCTTATTTATACTATAAATATACAAATAAATACTTTTTGGGGGTTAATAATTAATTTTTTATTATTATACAAAATATTATTTCATTTAAATAATTAAAAATATGAAAACTCAATAAACTTACTTTCATTCATTAAAATAAAGTAAGAAAGATGGAGCGGAGAGCAACGGATGGCATGTAGGGCCCACCCCTTCACGTGACCCCACGTTCTAAACCGCTTAAGGTCTCCGTAGTCCGTACGCGAAGAGCGAAACCATTTCATCTTCTTGTTTGTTTTTGTTTTTGTTTTTCTACCCATTCTGCCCCTTCCGTCTTTCTCGAATGTCGACTCTGCCACTGATGCGTAAATTGCACTCACGCCCCCTCCGTTCCCTGGTATGTGTAGAAATGCCCCTCAGATTTCTGGTAGTTATAGATACGCCCCCGACGGATACTACATTTTTTTATAAATTTTATGTAGACTTCCGTGAAAAATTAGAGATCGGAAATAAACATAATTATTTTTTGTCTTTTAATGTAAAAAATATTAAAAAATTTATTTTTCTTTTATCTTTATTTCTTTATCATTATATAGGAATTTAATTTACATGTCTTACTTCTTATTTACTTTTTTTTTTATGAATTGAGCACAAATTTGTTAATTTTATATTAATTTATTTTATTTTTTATTTTTAATCATTATTTATATCATCTATATATGTTAAGTATAATATCGTGATTGAGTGTTTGATTCAACGTGTATATCATATTTTTCACTTTTATTTATATCCTTTATATATAATATTAACAAAATAAGATTTCATTTCTTAAGCGTGAATCATTATTAGATTCTATCATTTTTTTTCACTTTCATTAAAATAAGTGCCAATTGATTATAGCATCATCTTTTTATCTTTTTTTTCTATATATTTTGGCCACAAACTAGTAGATAAAATTTTTGTAGCTGTCGTTTCTTTTCCTTTACGTCTCTTACTCGTGGGAACAGCTGTACTTAATTTTCTTATTCATTTTTCTTTATAATCAGAAGCCACAGATATAGCACGGAGGTCTTTTCATAAAACTATTCTCTCTTCCTTCGAACCACAATTGAGGGTAGAAACAATTGCAAGAAATGCACGTGCTCAAGAATTATAGAATGGATAGAGATTATTTTGCACAGGTATTCCATTTAGTTTTTGTAATACGTTCGTACTTTCATTTTTTATCGTAATTTTTTTTTCCTTAAAAATTATTAGATCTTTGTTTATGATCTATTTGATTCTTATTTTTCGTTTCGTAGAGTGTCAAATTAGGATTTTTGAAGAAAATAAAGTAATATAAGATGCGATGACGAGAAATTACTAGTTTTTTTGTGGTTTGAAAATACCTATGTCAACGACAAGATAAAAGGTGAGTAAAATTGTGTAGAAATATCTAAAATTCATATTGTTTGTAATTTTTATAGCTTAATAATATATAAAATAACAAATCAAGTAAGCAATTTTTTTAAAAAATTTATATACACGATCATTGACTCTTTATTTTCAAGAATTTTTAAGATAAATGTTACCAGAAATGTTGAAAGATTGGCTTGAGAAAGGTAAAAAGGAGGGAAGAAGGGTGGAAATCATGCCAAATACCATATTGTAAATGGGGTGAAAATTAGTAATATATAAAAACAGGCAAGTAAAAGTGAAATTATATATATTATTATGTGGGGATAGAATTTAGAAAGGGGACGGTTGGATGGGCGTATCGGTAATTTGGGCATTCACCGGTTCTGAGAAGCGGTCGGGAAAGACAGAAATGCCGCTGCTGGTATTTGCGTCACTGCCCCGGAAAGCAAGCGCATGATTTACGTGCTCCGTGGATGACGTGGCATTCTTCTATTGGCCCAATTCTAGCCTTCGGGATTCACAGCCGCAGACAATTTGATCGAAGAAAACACACTCACTCTCTGTCTCTGTCTCTGTCTCTCTCCGTATGTGCAAACACTCTCAGAAAACGGAAAAAAAAAAGAAAAAAAAAAGTCTCTGTTTTTCTTCTTCGTCGGGAAATTCCCAAATTTCTCACTCCAAAACTCGAAAGCTCTGCAATGTCTGATTGTCTGACTCGGCCGAATTCCGATTCCTGAACGCCGAGTTCAATAACTCACTGAGTCGGGAGAGCAAGGAGGGAAATGGTTGAGGGAATGCAGAGCAGCGTCAACGGCGGTTTGCCGCAGTTGCAGAGCTGTGGGGAGAGCAGCGAGGAAGAGCTCGCTGTGCTGCCACGTCACACCAAGGTGGTCGTGACCGGGAACAACCGCACCAAATCGGTTCTGGTCGGCCTCCACGGCGTGGTCAAAAAGGCCGTCGGCCTCGGCGGCTGGCATTGGCTGGTAATCTCTTCGCAAGTTTCCGTTAAATGAATTGCCGGATTTTGAATTCCAGTTTGGTTTCTGGGTTTTGATTGTGATTGATTTTTCTACGAATGTTGGTTTTTCAAGTTCTGATTTTGAGAATTTGGGAATTTGTATTGGTTGCATGTGGCTTCTCATCAGTAGATATGGCTGTGTGTTTAATAGTTTCTTTATGCTGTGGAAATATGAATTCAAATCTGAATGAAAGACTTGTAATTTGCTTTCTAAGTATGGATTCTGGGATCAGATTACACTTGATAATGGTGGATTCTATTTCTACCCTAATGAATTGATATGACTTGGTTCTGTTGCTTTGTGGGTAGGCAATAGGCTCACTTATTGAATTGATTTTGATGCTTGAAATATGAATTGCTTATCTACTTGCGCAGCAGATAAGTCATAAGTGGCCACTTGATCCTCTTCCTCTCCTAGTCGGCAATTGCTTAGAGGCGGTGGTTATCCCGCTTTCCCTGCTTCGTGCTCCCTATTCAACTTATCCTTCCCCTTCCCCTTTGTTGTAAGTTTATCCTTAGCAAGAATGAATTCTTTATTGAAACCCATGTGAGATATATCAAAGAGACTCAATTTTCTAATTTGTTAACTTCATATATGCTATGAATTGGAAAATGTCGGAATGATGTTCTCTAATTTTTTAGAGCTGAATGATATTGCTTTTTGAAAGTATAAAATGTTACGGCATGTTTCATTATGAAATTGGAGTTAAAAATTTAAAAAAATAATAAAAATATTTTCTACCACTGAATAGGCCCTTAATCTTTTTATTGATTCCTGTAATTAGTGAAGGTGTGAAAGAGGTTTTTTTGGGTGATAGAACTGGTGATAAGGTTAGAACCATGTAGGTTGTGATGCGTTGTAGAACAAAATCACAATAGGTAGATTGGTACAGATACAGTTGAACGTTGCTTCCTACTTGTTAATTATGATTTTTTTTTTTTCCTTTTCAAAGAATTAGTTATATTACATATTAATTAGTCGATACCAATGTTATTTACTTCTTTTCTTGTGTTGTTTTCTCACGGGGCTTTGACATTGGTTTGTGAATGGTTTTCCATTGTTGTACTTGTGTAAAATACAGGTTCTTGCTAATGGTGTAGAGGTAAAGCTTCAAAGGAATGCTCTTAGCGTGATTGAAGCTCCGAGTGGTAACGAGGAAGATGAAGACCTGGAATGTGAAAATGGGCACCGGAATGCCTCTGATATGGGTGAGTTTGGGCGATGAATTCTTCATCATAATTGTCTCTTCTTCTCCACCAAATTCCAAGAAATCTTATATTTACTTAGGAAGTGTCTTACCTTATTGGGATCGATAATTCTTCATCCCCGTCCTTTTCTTTCTGTTAACAATAATTGGAAGTTCTTTTATATGAGTCATATATATGTATCTGTTGCATAGGATTCTTTTTGCCTTTTTCCTTTTTGCCACTTCATCTGTAGTGTTGCACTTCTTTATTCTTGTTTTCTTTATGGCCCCACCTCCATTGTCATTGTGTTTTCTAATTCTCCAGCATCCGATGATTCTCAAAAATCACAAAGAACAAGGCATCGCATGCACAAATCATGTGGATCATCCCGCTTGCCTGCGAGCAGTTCCTCCTCCCGTGACTCACTGTCGAAGGTATCTGCTTCTACTCCATCAGGGTCCTCGGTACAGTACAGTACCTTCACGCATGGTTTAACACCCCTTGTATACATTCTATATATATATATATTTTCCAGCCAGGTCACTTATACGTCTAGTTTTATATAATATTGTTTTGTACCCAAAATTCTCGTGTGCAGAAGAGTTACCTGAGTGTGCTGGAGACCCCCACTGTATGGCGATATTGCCAACACTATAACCTTGTGAGTTCTAAATTGTTAGGAAATTGAAAGATTCAGTCTTCCTTGTGTTATTTTTATACCTCTATTGCATTGAATTATACTTGTGCTGATTGTTCCAGGCTGGGAACCTTACCAACCCAACTAGAGAGCAACTACTTGAAGCTGCCGAGAAGCATTTTAGGGCAATGGTACTTCCTAAACTTGTGTGCTCCTTCCTTCCGTGCATATATATATGTGGTAGTTTGAAATCCTAAGAGTTGAGAGTGGTAGGATAAAATTATTGACAATGATTAATCAATTGATAATTGTGCTACATGTTCAAAATAATTAATGCCTTCATTTTGGTCTTTGAATGCCAAATATTTTCATCCTGGTTTGGTTTCAATGTATTTGAAGAAGACCAATGGATGGGTTATCTCAAGTGATTTCTTTTGGTGGTGAAGGAAGTGGATGAAAATGAGCTCATCGACGCGCTCTTTAAACCAAAGAGACAGAAGAGAGGTAATGAAGGAACTCGAGACAGGCAAGAGAACGAGTCGACAGATGGTTAGATTTGGTCTGTCAGCGCTGACCGATAACAAAGATCAGAACAACCCGAATGTGTAGGCCTCTGCAGTGGTAGGTTTAACCTTGAAATTAAGGATATTGAGAACTTGTTACTCTATGGGTTCTGTTGTGGATGCTGCTCTGTCTAAAAACTATGCAAAGGTTGTAAATATGTGTGTGTGTTTTGTGTGAGGACTTTAGAAGTTTTGTTGATATGGTTTATAGTAGATTTTGGTAAATGTATATAACCTATTTATGTAGAAAATGGTGGTTCTAGTTGCCTCTAGCATTTGAGTAAATTTTATTCTGGTTGTTGAATGAACGGTTTTGGACTTCTTGGCGACGTTTAGAGCTATGATTTTATTATTATGATTTTTTTCGAGGGTTAGGCTTGAGGGTTTGACATTATTAATAAATGACAAAAGATATTATTGTTACGGTGAACTTAAGACTAGGGAGCATATCTTAAGGTCTAGCCCTTTTTCTTGATTTTTTTCTTTAAATTTTGAGACCAAAATTTTAGCATTAGAATTCGTTCAGTTTCGGAAAATATATAGACTTAGTCTTAGGACAAAGAATCAAACACAAATATGACTATTTTGTAAGCAAAAATATTTTGTCCAAATTACATTTCTTATTGATTTTGCAATTATAGGAGGCCCATGAATTGCGGCCCAGTTCATGTTCCATGGGCCCATCACATCACCACAACTAAACTTCTGAACAGTGCTTGGATGCTCCAACAATTTTAATTGGGGGTTAGGATACTTAATCATCAATCATGCCATATGGGATATAATATCTCATGTGGGTTCAGAGTTTGAGATTAGCGTATTAGAGGTGTCAACCTGGTGGCACTAATTAATTATTGAAAGTATTATTTAGATATTTATTTATGGCATTTTTAATAAGGCTTATATATTTATATTAATGCGACATAAAATATAATATATTAATATAGGAATATTATTTCGTAAATGAGTGTTAAAATAACATTTTTAATTAATTAATTAATTAATTGTGTTGAGCTTTTTCAAAGTGGAGATCGAGGGATGATTGAATGAATGAAAGCTTGTCAATTTATAATTTCTGGTCAAATGAAACAAACCAAAAGATTCAGATATACATACATTGTTTCTTTCTTTCTTTCTCAGTCAAAAGATTCAGTTGTTGTTTTCCCACAAGGTGGCCATTGTTTTAACTTTTAAGTAGCTCTACCTTCAATTATATATATCATCCCATTACTTGCTTCCTTTACAGCTTCTTATATATTATTAGTCTCTAGATCTCTCCTCCACTCCTCCACCCCACGCCACCCACAAATTCTGGTCAATGTTCTAAGCTACAGCTTCATCATTTTTAGTTGTTCGATGTCGCATAGTTTTCAGTGTTACAATGAATAAAAGGGGCTGCTTTTATGGTGTAATTGAAGCAAATTAAGGAGCAGTTAGAATTGGTCACAAACGTAACGTTTATCTTAATTGCATTTGGACCCAATCATTTACTTTTGCAAATGCAGATGACTTTTCTATAAATTTGGTAATCAGCTTAAAGGTGATGATTGAAACAGGACCACCCTCCCCTCTCCTCTCCCAGATTGTTGGTTTAGTAACAAAACAAAAGAGCAGTCACACACACACACACACGTATATATATTGGATTCAATAAGACAATCAATCATTTACCCTTTTTCATCAACTTTCCTTTAACATTGGCGTATGGGAGACCAATCACTTGCCTAAGTGCAATCTCTTTTTACACATTTTAAAGCTATATATTCTCTTTCATACCCTAGCTAGCTTTAATTTTAATTAGTAATTAATCTAGGACTAATGGGTAAACTCATTCATTAGATATTCATGTTACCCCCAAATTCTACGTAGCTAGTGTTACTCAACAAATTAATTTAATCATCATGTTATACACGTCGGCCGCTACTCTTATATCTTATTCAAAAAATTATACCATGATTAAATCTTATATTTTAGTAACTTAAGTCATAAAAAAAGTATGAAATGGGAGCCCTAATTAAATGGTACGGAAAATCAATCCATAACGTACGGCACTACTCATGAATGTACGTAATGCATGCATGTAATGTGTAAGGTTTGCGGGTGTGCTAGCTAGCTACCAAATTTAATTACTAAATTAATGTGTTATAATATATTGAGGGTATATATTTAATTTGTGTGATGGGAGTGATCATCAGTCACGTGAAGCAGGTCAGCAATATTGTGGAAAGGCAATATATATATATATATATATATATACAAACTAAGTAACTAATATATAGAAGGAGTGCAAGTTAAGTTAAGCTAAGCTAAAGCCTGGAGGAGACCGATCAATCGTTATCCAACTAATTCATCAATCAGTTGTTAAGTACGTATGAAGAAGAAGTTGCCCAAACAACTTTCTTTTGTAATCAATTTTATGCCTTTTTCCAAACATATCCCACTATTTGAAGATGACTTAATCATTTTCTAATTAAAAACCAGTTCTCCAATCCAATTAATTGGGTGTCTCATTAATTTGGAACTCTGATTAATTCAAGAACAACTTCATATATATATAATCGTAATCAATTAATTAATTAGTTGGGGTAGCTTAATTAATTAAGATCGATAATTTTTTTTTTTAAAAAAAATCTCCCTTTTAATTAATTTGCAACGAAAATAGATATGGATCGAATAAGATACAATTATATATATATTACTGGAAAATAATAATTAAGTAGCATGCAGCTGGGTGCAGAAGCAATTAGAGGGGTTTGGTATTGGGGTGAGTCAGTCGTCACTGTGCTGTCCATTGCCATTGCCATTGTTTCTGCGTCATCCCACTAGCTATCTTATATTATCAATTATCATATATATATATATGCTCCACCTGATCATTCGCATATTCTCAGCCTTCCCTTTCTTCTACTTTTTATTTTCATTTTTGCTTTGTTAATTATATTGCAAAGAAAAGAAACACCCTCTCTCCCTCTCTCTCTATATATATACATACCATTATCACCAAAAATAAACCATAATTAATTAGAGCCCAAATTAACTCGATTAATTTACCACCAAACATTGGATTCAACACTACTATATATTGTTAGATACATATATATATATATTTATATTTATATTTAATTTAGATAAATGGTGTCTTTTAGATAATTAATTAAATTTGAAACTAATCGTAAATTAAGTTCAAATTAACTTTCTTTTAATTAGATTATTGGATTCATAATTTGCATATATATTATTACATCATCGATCCTCCAAAGAGTGATCGAGTCTAATCAATTAAGGTAGGTAGGTAGGTAAAACAAAAACAATAATATAATGGAAGAATAAAAAATTTCCCACAACTAGCTAGCTTTGATTTAAATTCCCCAAATCTCATATATGTATGTGTATGCGTCCTAACTAAGCTATCACTACTTGCAACGGACAGAGTTGACAAAATTATATACCAAAAGGGTTTTTGTTACAAGATAAAATTAATTATTAAAATAATTAGTTTTAAAACTCATTCACCAATCATGCTTTTTAAACTAATTATCGGATTTAAAAGTTTAAAGTTTAATTAAGATGTAAATGTTGTATAATTATTATATATTAATCAAATGAACCCGATCGAGTTATATAGGTTTTGGTTAATTCTTTGTGGGTCCCACTGCCTCGGACATGCCAAATTAATTAATTTCAAGTAATTAATTTCTTCATACAAAATGGCATCTTTTTTTTTTTTTTTTTGGGGGGGGGGGGGGTGGAGGGTGTTTGTAAGAAGAAGAATCAAAAAAACAAATGCGATCTGGGGGCATCTGAAAGTTGGGTAGAATACTGAAGGCATTGCATGAATGAGAAGCTGATTCTAGCGCAAATTAAAGGGTGAGGCTGACTTGATCGATCCTCATTTATTTATTCCTAGTAGTAGTAGTAGTAGTAGTAATAATAACAATAACAAAAGAAAGAAAGAAAAGCTAGCTACCTAGTGCTTGCCTGCCCCACTCTTTGTCAATTACTATCCGCATCATCCTTGCTCCTCTCTCTCTCTCTCTCTCTCTCTCTATATATATATATATATATATTTGTACTTTATGACAATTTATATATATATATATATAACAATTTTTATTTGACTCAGATTAAAAATTGAGACTTTAATTCTTAAAAATTTTGGATTAAAAAAAATAGTTAATCTTTTTATTTTAATTACTAATATTCAATATGAGTGCGTGTTTGAACACTCATAGATATATAACAATATATATATGAATAAAAATATATAAAAGTGTAAAATTTGAAATTATTAAGGAAATGGTATCTATATATGTAATTAGGTGTATATATAATATGCTAATTAAATTAGTGACAAATTAATAGAAGATATATAATTAGTGAAATGATTTGGCCACAAGGATCGCAACTAATTCTTATTACTTCTTCTCTAGCTAGCTAGCTAGCTTATTGGCATTTGATTTGCCATGTGATGTCATTGGTGTATGAGGATTGCACTAACACCTCTACCTATATATATATATATATATATATATATATATTCCTATTATTATTGGACTAAGTCTTTATAATTAGCTAGCCCAAGCATTCAATCATTGCCCTCTAAACTTATATGTATAATACATATATCATAATTAATAAAGATGGTTTAATTAATATTGAAATAATTTAATAAGTTAGACGTGTCTATTAAAAAAATTAATCTAAATTTGAAATAAGTTATTATAAGTATAGTTTGGGTATATTTCTTGAAAAAAATAATAATAATGGTGCTTCTATATATTATTATTATTATTATTATTATTATTGGCTAATTAAGTGGGCATTAATGTTGGGGGGAAAAAAGTTGATTTTTGTCACCAAAAATGCCATCACCATTTAATCTGTGCATGTTGCCATCGAAGAAGGAAAATGAAAAGAAATTGTTGGTGGGGGGCTTACGCACGTAGATCCTATAATAATTAAGTTAAATTAAATTGATATATAATTTAATCAATCCACTCTCTATGAATCACACTAATTGGGTATATAGAGTTGTAATAAGATTTGATAGGTCATGCGACCAAAGACCTATTACTTCTTAAATTAATATATATAGCTAGGGACCAAACCCCAATCCCTCGTAAAAATTAATAATTCAGACTTTAATTAGAGATATATTAAGTGTTATGATGCACGTGTGTAAATAGAAAAATACATTTTAGAATTTATCTTATTAACAATGTTTCATGATCTCAAAATAATAAATTTATTTACTTAATTAATAAAATAGATAATAGATTTATAATATGTACAGTGAGTATGATGGTGAGGTGGGGGCATGAGAGGAATTGGGTTGAGGATGATCAATACCATCCTAGCTAGCTATCCCGACCTCAATTGGGAAACAATCAAGTTTTTTTTTTTGAATTTGATGGACACTAATTAAATAACTTTTGACATGACTTACCCTAATTAAGTTCAGATGGAGAAAGAGAGATCTTGTCTCCACGAACATAGTCTAGCGGTTAAGTTGATATATGAGTTGGAACTTAAGGAGTCTTTGGACTGTACCCACTATATAGCTAATTGGAGTCTCGTGTTCGAGTTTCATCATTGAGTTCCGTGATTAACTTCTCTTGCAAAAATCTTGAAGTTGAGCTGCGAAAACTCTTAAAGTGGGAGATTTCACCTTTTAAAACCTAAGACAAATCTCATAAATTAATTCAAGTTATTTTGTCAATTCTACCTGCTTAAAAGATAAGATTAACAAAATTGTAAGAATAAAATAAATTCAAAATCATTCCAACAAAAGCAATGCATGACATTTAAAATTGTAGTCGTGGTTTAAGTGAAGGGTATACATATATAATTGGGAGTGATTATTGTTTCATGATCAGTGTTACATAATTAAGTTGGAGTTAATTTTATATCTAGAATAGCTAGATTGATGATAATTTTAATTATAAATCACATATACAAAATTAACCCAATTCAATTAAATTATTTGAGTTGAGTTTTAACTTAGATTTGGAAATTCATATATAAAATTATATATATAATATATATAAAGTATAGAATCAAAATCAAATTCCAAAATAAATCAATGGATCAATATTCAAATCTACCCATTTAGATTAATTTTGGGATGTATCCGATCAAGATGGAAGCAAGCAAGCGCGGAAGGTGGAGAATGGAGAAGACGAGCAAATTAAAGGTTTGGTTGGCTGCATGCTGTAGATTCCACCATTGACAGTATTATTACTTAATTAGTGTTATATGGAGACGAGAATTAAATAAATATATTAATGGGGGGAGAGTAGACATCTCACTAGCTACTGCATCATCCCAATTCTCTCTCTCTCTCTCTCTCCCCCAACTTGGAATCCAACAACCTGTGTGATTCCCACCGCCGCCCATTGCCATCTTCCAAATTGCTTGGGATTCGTCTGTATATCTTCTCTCTCTCTCTCTCTCTCTCTATATATATATATATATATTCGGGGAATGCAGTTTAATTAATTAATTAATTAATTAATTACTTTAAGCTCATATATAATAATTAATTAATAAACTCTTGGCTGAGGAAGGGGGGAGGATTCATTGATTCCTGCAAGAGGGAATGTCCCTAGCTAGCTAGCTTTTCCACAATCAAGGCTAAGGCTGCTAGGAATATCTACCCAACTTTATTAATTAATTATACTTGTACAAATATATCATATATATATATATATGTAATACGATGTAGCTATGGCAGGATTCCTTAATTATGAAAATTCTAATATCAGTAGACGTCATATATATATATATATATATTAATTGAAATCAAATCTGTCATTAAAAATGATGTGACAGTGCATGCATGCAAGCATTTCTCCCCCCTGTGCTAATTAATGGTATCAAAGCAAATTAAAAACACAAACAGAGTGATTTACATATAATTATCAATGGATATATGTATATATACTTAAATTCAAGTGGAGAAATTAAAGCAGAATTTGATCCGTGCGTGGAGATCGAATTCTTACCAACATACATACATATATATAAATATATATCACCCATGCAAATTAAAGCAGATCCTGCATGATTTTATACTTGTGGATCAGATGATGAATATATATATATATATATATATAATGGTGAGAGAGAGACAGAGAGAGAGAAAGAGAGAGAGAGAATTTCTATAAAGAATGAGACATTTGGCCACTTCAAGCTGCCTTCAGCTTGTCCAAATTATATAATTAAACTTTCTTTATTTTTGGGTGTAGGATTCTATACCTATTTTCTTTTTCACTATTCCACCTAAATAAATATAAATTAAAGTAATGCATTAGTTTTTAGAAATTATTTACATATATACACCTACACCTACTTTGGGAAATCTGAATTTACAATCCTAGCTCTTGTTTCAAGCTAATAGTAATTAATATATAGCACTAATTAGTGTCAATCCAACTAGACAAGAACCCCCCCAAAAATCAAAGGTTTGCTGAATTAGTTCCTAGCTTGAGTTCTAATTGGATTTAATTAGAGAGCCTAGATATATAGCAGTTTTCCTTAATTTTTAATCCTTTGTTTATTTACCTTCTATTTAAGTTTAATTAATAGTATTATATTTATATTTGTGCATGTGTGACTGGTGGCGGACTTAATTTCTTATAATTTTTACAATTTTAAACACGATTCTTATAAATAAAGGATCCTCTAATTATACTCAAATAAAAAAAATTAAAAAAAAAACAAGCGAGTAATTAAGGGGTAAGGGGCAAACTACGGGTGACAATTAATAGAGAAAATAAATGGTATATATCGAAAGATAATTAACAAGATCGAGATCTCTGTAAGTTATGGGGATACCTAGCCAGCCTCATAAAATTGAAATTTTGGCTTGCAATTAATTAATTAGCTCTTGATTTGGCTCCATCTTGTTTTCTTCATATAAGTTATTTTATGATTTGATGGAATATCTCTAAATATTTAATTAGGGCCAATTAATTAAAAGAGATCAAGCGTCTTCCAGTATCACTTTAAAAATTACAGAATAAAATAAAAATATATTTATTTATATATATAGATAGTCATATATATAAACCTGATATATATGCATGGTAAGCAATTAGTCAATTCCATTGCCTTGATGAGTAGAGTAGAGGATTGTTTATTCACACCTACACTATCCTTAATTTGTTCATTATAATTAAGGGTACAAGAGATGGGACGTTAGGATAGGGCCACAAGAGAAAATAATTAATGAAGGTTATGAGCACCCAATTTGTTCTAATTAATTTAGGTTAGGTTTTACGAGGTGATGATTTATAAAAAAAAATATTACGTTTGGGTGTGTGATGTTAATTATATATATTGTGAGTATGTAACATGTTTTATATATTGTAGGCATGCATGTATCATATTGTAACATGTTTTATAAAACATGTTATATATATATATATATTTGCATATTGTTATTACAAAAATATGATATATATTATTCGTATTTTATGAGATAATAATACGTTTACACTTATATGATAATATATACACAAAGTTACGCTTGAAGGGAGAATAATATTTTTATTTATTTTTTTACAGTAATATTATAGAATCATTAAATATTTATTGGAATACAAAAATATTATAATTAATAGTGACGTAGGTAAAGGTTTGACAATTTGCTATGAAAACTACGTACCTGAGATTAATGTCATATTTGTAATTTCAAGATATCGCGTAACGCGGGATAATGGGAGATTCTCGCTTCCTTCTACGGCTATAAAGCCCATAGTCCTCTCCACTGAATCACCAAAATCCAATCCAAAATTCTCTCTCTCTCTCTCTCTCTCTCTCTCTCTCTAAGATTGATTCATGGCTCTTCGGAGAACACTAGCGAAGCGGCTCTTCGGAAAAACCAGAGACTCATCTCCACTCGCAACGCTAGAGCTCTCGCCAATTTCGTCCCCTTCTTCACCCAAAACCCTAACCCCACCAA
This sequence comes from Diospyros kaki, assembly GCA_036245055.1. NCBI lineage: Eukaryota > Viridiplantae > Streptophyta > Magnoliopsida > Ericales > Ebenaceae > Diospyros > Diospyros kaki. Next base: position 46,872,180 of record BSEG01000005.1, read on the forward strand.
ATGCCGCCACAACCAACTTCCGCGGCGAGTTCCTGACACCGCAGGATTCAGGCGTGGCCACCGGATTTTTCAGGAGGTTCCTCCAGCGGCGGGCCATAAACCAGGCCGCTGCGAGGCTGCCTGAGTTCCTCTCCATTCCGATCGGGGACAAGCTGAAGGAGAAACTGATCAATATCGCCGGCGACCAACGTCTCCGACTGGACGGACTGAGTCCTCCTCCTCCTCCTCCTCCTCAAGCGATTTCATCATCAGGTCCGTCGGGATGGCTCGGATGCGGAATGACTGTGCAGGAAGCGAAGAAGATCCTGAGGTCTTCGCAGTTGGAGAAGCTGAGATCGGAGCTGAGGAAGATTCCGGTGAACTCGATCTCTTACACGGAGTACGTGGAGAAGTGCGTGGATGTGTGTTCAAGCCGGGAGCAAGGCTTGGAGTTCGCGAAGAACTTGGACGAGTCCGGTAACGTGATCGTCTTGGGGAACGTCGTCTTCATTCGGCCGGATCAGGTACTCACTGCCCTCCCGCCATATATCACTATTTGCCTTGTTTCGTCTCTGCCTCTGCGTTCCCGTTGCCGTTGCGTCATAATTCACGCACCACTCCGCTCATTTTACATGTGTTTGTACGTATTTGGATTTTTTTCCCGTTTAAAAAGACCCAATTACCCCTATCCACATATAAGATATAATCCTAGACTAGATAACTACGGACTCCTAGGTGGATCTCACTCACTCTGTAACTTTGATAAGATCGGGAACAAACGCCCGCGAGATTATTATAAACGGCTGATTCTTTGCATGCTCGTGCTACTATAGGATCAGCTTCAGCCTTAATCGAGGAGGTACTCGAACACAAATTTTAAGTAGTACAAAAGGGTCAGTAAATTTTATAATAAATTATTAAATTTTAATTTGTATTTAAGATATTATTAAATTTTAATTCAATATATAATTTTATAATTACTATTAAAAAATCTAACTAAATACTAACATTGCGTTCTCTTTACTTTTTAATTTTTAATTTTAAATTTTAAATTTATTTTAAATTTTTTATTTTAATAGTTTGATTTTAAAAAATTAAAAATACGTTCTTTTTGTCATTTTAAAAAATTATTTCTCAAAACAGAAAATTAAAAAATGCGTTCTCTTTGAAATTTTGAAAATAATTTTTTAATAATATTTTATTAAAAAAATTAATTATTTAGTAAATTATAAATATTTAATGTTAATATATTATTAAAAAAATATATACATTTTAAAGTTAATGAATTTTATAATATTTTTTCTCATTACAATAGTAAAATATGAATAAATACATAAATAAATATGTTTTGAGTTTAGAGTTTATTTTGGATGAAAACACTCAAAACAACTTTTTGTTGTTTTGAGTTTTCTTTACAAATTTTTTTTGTTTTCAAAAATTTATTTTTAAAAATAACAAAAAGAATGCGTTTTCATTATTCTAGAAAATTAAAAATTAAAAATAACTTAAAAACAACAAAAATAACGCAACTTAATGTTTTTATACTGTAGTACAGAGTTCAATGATATTTTTATGTTTTAAAGTAGAATCTAATAATTTTTTATATTTTTATTTAAAATTCAGTAATTATTTATACTGTTTTAATCATTTACTTTATTAATTATGTCAATATCTTATTAATCTTTTGTTACGATATTTATGAAATTATATATTAAATTAAAATTTAATCATATAAATTAAAATTCAGTAATTATTTTATACTTTAATGCAAACTTTGGGATATTATTAAGCTGATTTTAGCCGACGTTGGCTTGGCGTGGCTAATGGTATCCATCCTGAAAAATCTTGTAATTATTTCGTCATTTATACAGCTGGCAAAATCAATGGAGAAAATATTCTTGGAGTCGGTGGCCAGGCCAGACGACCCAAGGAGGAGAGAACTGGAGCAGATGGAACGGCAGAAGACGGCGATCGACAAGAAGGCCCAACAGCTGGTGCGGGGGGAGCTCTACTGTGGGCTGGGCTTTCTGGTGGCTCAGACGCTGGGCTTCATGAGGCTGACCTTCTGGGAGCTGAGCTGGGACGTGATGGAGCCCATCTGCTTCTTCGTCACCTCCCTCCACTTCGCCTTGGCCTATGCCTTCTTCCTCAGGACCTCCAGGGAGCCCTCCTTCGAAGGCTACTTCCAGCGCCGTTTCAGGGTCAAGCAAGCCAAGCTCTTCAAAACCCACAATTTCGATCTCAACAGGTACCACGACCTCACCAGAATTTTCTATCCTGAACGCCACACCCCCCCTCCCGCCTCCGCCCCCAATAGCGCCGGAGAGGTGGTTTTAGACGCCGTGCACGGCTGAAGCTGCTGGTACGAAAGAGGCAAAATGGGACGGCGGAAAGATAGCTTTTTTTCTTTTTTTTTTTTTTAAACTTCTTAATTACTAGTGTAAATTAGTAATTAAGAAAGACAGAGAGTACTAATTAAGTAGGTTTTAGGTGACTCGAAACTTTTCAGGTGTATTTTAGAAGAAGGATATAGTATAGTATAGTATAGTATGTACTGATGAGAGTAGTACAGTTTCTTCCATTGTTCATGCATCATCATTAATATCTCTTTTTGCTCCCACTGTCGAGGATTCTATTATAGTATATGAAATATTAATTATTGTTAATCACTCTGATTAGTAGTCTCATTTTTCACGAAAAAATTACCAACTCTCTCAACACAACACAACACGAATTAAATTAAAAATTATCCACAACTCCCCTCACTTTATATAATATTGAATATATTACATTACATAATACTTTTTTTAACTCCTCCGTAGAAAAGAAAAGAAAATGATGAAAATTAATAATAATATTTTGCATCGTAAAAATTAATAAATAATGATAAAGATTTGTAAGTAACAGGTATCTTCATGTTATGGTGTATATGCATATAAATCTTCTCGTATTTTAGATAATTACAAACTTTAATCCAATTTTGACAGAATTACGTAGGGCTTTGTCCTCAAAACAGGGGAGTGGAGGTGGGCTCGGGCTCCCTGCTTAATGGATCCATACTGCTGGGCCTCCCCAGATTAAAAGCCCAAATCCTGATGGGGCCAGCAGCCGCCCATTTAGCTATAATTTGAAATTGGATCGGGGATTATGAATGGGTAATAAATAATTCGATTGATTATTGAGTAATGAGAAATTCAATCAGTATCCATTATGGCCTATGAATTGAAAATGCTTATCCACTTCCATTGGAAACAAATTAAAATCAAACCCCCAACCCACCCCGACACCCCACAAAAAAAAAAAAAAAGAAAAAAGAAATGCAATTTGACCTCTGTTCCTGGGGGCTTAGCTCACAGACAACTCATCCATGCTGGGCAATAAGTGACGTTGAAATTTCTCAAATAATTAGGGGGGAAAAATTAGAGCAGCTTTATTTATTTATTTATTTTTTTACTTAAAAGGATGGACCATTGCCGACACCATCCCACTGCCCTCGACTCCTCCCGGTAGTCATAACAAAACAACAATAACAATATGTAGTCGCCACACAAAGTGATAGATAGCGATTGAGGTATTTGGTTTTGGTGGTGGATTTTTTAATTTAAATTCCGATTGAATTATTAAATGTTTAAGACTAAATTGAATTAATAAACTTTTGTTGGTATTGCATGGATTCATGGGGACGACATCACAGCAGCATTAAATTTATGCCCCCACGCCACACCCACTTTCCTCTGCAAATTTCTCACTTAAGAATATCATTTGTTGACTTCTGCGTTTGGACTGTAACTCAAAAGAATTCCCTTATTCTATGCACCATGCCAATACCATACTCTTCTATTTGACATCTTTTCATTTCCATTTTCTCACCCCGTTTTTGGTTGATTTTGTTTTATTAATTAATGTTTAGACAATTTGCACTTAAATTTATTGTAATTTAGGATTTCCACATCAAGAGATTTTTGTGTTTTAAAAGTGTTACTTACAAATTTTGTGGTTTATTTTTCCCTTTCAAATAGAGCTGAAAAAGTGAATTGATCATTACTACTAACAACATTTTTAAACCATATAAAAATTTTAGAGAGTGTCAACCACCATTTACCAATTGATGACATCGAAATTGTTCAGCAATTGAATTTATAAGATTATTGCGATACTCAAAATCTTGTCTTAAATTAACTTACCTTTGAATTTCTTACATAAATGAAGTAAGAATGACTGTCTCATCGTTCAATCGAGAAAATACCACTCTAATATTTAAGTTAGCAAATAACTTTAAAGACAGCTTGCAGAGTGTTGAGAACAATATATGATTTCATATCTTTAGCTCATCCATCGATATATTTTGGGTTAAATTTAATAATGAAAATCATACTAAAAATTAGTCATCTCCTCCTATATTGTAAAGGATTAGTTGAAGATTATACTAAGAATCATACTAAGAATTATCAGCATGAAATATCATATATTTAGAATAATTCTCTTACTGGAATTATATTTTTAAAGATTATCTCCATCTTAGCCTAAAAAATAATTCAATGTCAATCTTTTTACTTGAGGATTTGGATATTTCGATGTTGTGCGTCATTTAGGATTATCTTATTCATTAATTGATGTTTTGACTTTAGTGTGAATTTAGTGACGCAACTCTTTATCTTACATGAATATTTTTATTTTCTTGAACATCATCACCCATGATATTGTTGACATAGTTTTGTAATACTTTTTGTTATCCAAAAATCACATCAATAAATAAAGATTGATATTACAAAAAAAGAAAAAGAAAAAAAAGTCGAAACCCCAATTTTGAAAACCTAAGTAAATTGAAAGAGGAATTTTGTGATGCACAAAAGGTGTTGTATTGCCAATGCTACCCAAACATTATTTGAAATACCTAAAAGTGTCGTCCGTTGCTTTAAAAAGTAGTTTTAGGTTGTTTGTTGCACAAATGCACAACACTAGTAGCAGTATGTGATTATTCCATTCTCCCCCACCAAACCATTTATATATATATATATATATATATATATTTGTGTTTGAAATCATATCATATAGCATCTCTCTCTTTTTTTTTTTTTTAAGTTTTGTCCGTCACAAACAATCCAACTCTTAATGTCAATTAATTACATAGAATCCGACTCTTAAAAGACAAAATATATATTTTAACTTATCTATTTATATATTTTTTTATTTAAACATTCAAATTTTTTATCATTTTAAAAATATATATGAATTTAAAATTTCAAATTAATTGCATTCTTAAATTTTTTATTATTTCAATTACATTTTTATATTCATTATTTTCAACAAATTTATTAAAATGTGCAATTGAATCGATATTATATAATTTAGGAATATAATTGAAATAATAAAAAGTTTAAAAGTTCAATTGACTCGAAATTGTATAATTTAAGAACGTTTAGTGTCTAAATAAATAAAAAAAATACAAGTATAGAGATAAAAAATGTATTTGGCCCAACTCTTAATGCCAATTAATTACATATAATGTATTCATATTACATATTATAAATTCTCATTGATAATTTTTTTCTTTTTTTTTCTTTTACTTTGAAAGAAATAAAAGCAAAATGGGTGCACCCACCCACCCACCCACTTCGCAATTGGCAATCTGGGACTCAGCTGGGCTCCTCTCTGGATTGCAAATTACCAAACTCTTCCCTTTTCATTTATTTTTTTATTTTATCAATATTCAACTATACTATTCCCCACCCCTTTCCTTCCCATTTCAACTTTGATGGCCCTTTTTCTTCTGTCATTTCCGTCCTCTTTCAATATTTGCAGCATAAATATATGTTATAATTTTTTCTATAAATAAATCATCATTAGTTGAATTTTTTGATTATGAATAAAGAGTTTATTAGATTAATAAAGTTCACTTAAAATGATTAAATCAAGTTTTTTGACTTAAATTTATTTTAATATTCAATTCTATATAATATTAAAAAATAAAAAAAATGAACTATAAGTTATAGAATCCTTAATAAAAGACCCATTAAAAAGATCTTAAGATTAAGTTTCCTTTCTCGTTTAGAATTTAATTTTTTTATAATTATTTATCTTGTTAATAATTTTCATATAATTATTATTATATGAGGAAGGAGAGGGATCACCCATGTTACAATTGCTATGCAAAGTACATTTTTAATTAGAGCCGATTGATATGAATATTAGTATTGAATAATATTCGATATATATTTATATACATATTACATATAGTTAGAAGTACTTTGTAACAAATGAAAAAGCAAAAGAGTGAGAAGTTGATTATTATTATTTAATCAAGTAAGTAAAGTACTAATTAATTTAATAATAATAGAGGATTTTATCACATTTTACAGAAACAGATAGAACCACGCAACATATTCTATATTAATGCAAATCAATATATGATTTATTTCTTTACTTGTGACACCTCGTTATAAAGTCTTACATTAATATTTGATATACCCATCATCTCTTTTTCCATCAAGTCCATATACCCATCAAATATATATATGTATATTTGAATTTATTTGGGGAGGTTTAATTAGGGAAAGCCTGTACTTGGTGTAGGTTCAGATTAGCTAAAGAAAATGAAAGAGATTTAATGTATGTAACCCAATGCTTATGCTTCGTTGGTGGTGTCAATCATGAAAGGGACAGTTGACTGTTGTCCCTCTCAATTATATTTCATTCCTTTCAATTTATTACTCACGTTTTGAGTCACGCTAATCTTATATATATATATATTATTAAATAGATTTAACAATTAACTTAATAAGAATTTGACTTTTGAGTTGGACTTGAATTTTAAAACCCATAAAATTTCTCAATCATTATTGGAGGCGAAACAAAATGGGGATTGTGCTAATACTTAAAAAAAAAATATGTAACTAGCCCCATAGGTATGGCACAGGTAAAACATTTAAAATTTCATATAGAATATTGAGATTTAAATTAGTGTAGTGATTTAAAAGATAAAATTATTATTAAAAAATAACAATAAAATTAAAAGATAAACCTTACATAAATTGCTTTGAATATTTAATTTTGAATATATATAAATTATAACTGCATTCAAATTTATCCGAAAAATGTAACGGGAGAGAAAATCACCGGTCTTTGAAGATTACATGAGAGAAATTCGAATACCTCAAGTGAATAAAAAAAAATATAAGTAATTAATGCTTAAATAGAGGCTATTATATTACTTACATTAAGAGGGGCGGGGGCATAGGCCTGAGGCCATCAGGCCCACTTGCCAAATCCAATGAAAGACTGGGCCACTGGACTCAGCGGGACCACTACTATCAATCATCATGCATTCGCTGATGAGATATGCTTCTTTGGATTGGGGTAATAGGAACCCACCCACCACTCCACCCAAAGTAACGCAAAGAGAGAGAGAGAGAGAGAGAGCGAGAGAGGTGGAGGTGGGTGAGCTGTATTCTAGCTAAAATTAGTCTTAAGAAAGCACGGCCGTGGACAATGATGCGTCATTTCTCCATTCATAATTGGAATTGCAGCATTCTGTTGAACTAAGATTTTGGAGTAAACAGGCGGGAAAGGAGGTCAAAGTTAGAAAGCAAACATTGGTTAGCTACCATTCTACCAAACCCATAATTTTAATAAAAATATTAATTAATTGTTGTCATGATTCATTCTTTTTTTGGGGTTTGAAAATTGGGTGAAATGGCCTTCCCCCGTGGGTGGGTGATGTTGGGTTGGTTGTTTTGCAATGTTTTAAGGTTATGAATGAATGAATCAATGGTCTCGGTGGCTTTGTCCTGTACAATCCTCCACTCCACTCCAATACAAAGATAAAAAGGGTCATTGCCATGCCATGCCATGCCATATCCCATCCCATTCCGCCTTCGCCTTTGTTCTCTTCTCTTTTTTTCTCTCAAACTAACACATATCAACTGACATGGGAACGGCATGGGGCCAAACCTTCTTTTGCCTTGTCCTTTCCAAAGCGTTATTCCTTTTCTTTCTTTTTTTCGTATTCCTTATCAAACAATGTGCTATTTTAAAAATAATACAAAACAAAACAAAACAATAAAGTCTGATGCTAAGGGTTTATTTTGGATATTACTAGGCATATATCCCACCGCCCGGGGGGGGGGGGGGGGCGAGTGTTCGCGGCTTATTGATTCCAAAAGAATGGAAGGAAAATGATCATGGAGATGGAGAGCAACATTATTAAAAAAGAAGAAGAAAATGATCTTAAAGTGCTCTAAGTTGGCATTAAATTAAAAATAAGTATAAAATTGTCATTAATACGTTCTATCAAAATTTGGTGTTAAAATCAAAACCTAACATTAAAAATTCAAATTAGAAGCCAAAAACCCTTAACAACTTAATTACAAACAAGCTAAATTGTGAAAATAAATTGTTAATATTTTTTTTAAAAAAAGAGAAAAACCCAAAAAAAAAAGTGGTAAACTATACGCTAGTGATTTTATGCATTATTTATCTGTTTTTTTATTTAGTGCTATTTTATTATTTAATTTAATAAATGAAGAAAAAAAACAGACGACCAAAAACAAATAATCCCGTGGCCTAACCTAACAAATTAAAGGGAATCATCATGGGCCAGCTATAGCCCATCTAGCTTTCATCGTAATTTGGTAAAAACAAACTGCTCAACCTTAATTATTATATATTATTCTTTGTAAACACACATATAGATATAGCCATAGCCATAGCCATAGGTAAATATACCACCACCCTTGCCTACAAAACAATATTTGTTTCATTTTATAAACACAACCAACAACAATTCAATTCATAATAATAATAATAATAATTAAATTTATAGAGATAACCCTCCCGCAATGATCAAATACAAAGATATTATTAATATTATCCCTACATAAATAAATAGAATACAAGAATTTTATATATTAAAAATAAATCAAAATAGACGTCTCAAATCACGGGGCAGGCAGATGAACCAACTTACCCACATATATACATATATTAATATATATATATTTGGTGATGAAATAAAAAAGTTAAAACAAAAATCAGGCATTAAAGGCAGGAGGAATTGCGGCATTGGACCGCTGCAGCTGTCGTGTCCGTGGTCCCCCCTTGGTAATTTTAAGCAAATATGGGGGCACTTGCATTCCTACAAGTTACATTAATATTTAATAATAATTATTATTATTTTGGTATGGCGACAGTCGACAGAAGAGAAATAATCAAGTCTACCCACCCTCACCTGCTCTCGCTCCTCTCTTCCCATCATATCTTGTCTTTCTCTACACTATCATCATCATCATCATCATCATCCTCATCCTCATCCTTCTCCTCCTCATCAACGTCGTCTTCAGTGTTCTTCTCATCTGATTTCTCCTCTCCCTGAAGAAGAAGAAGAAGAAAAGGCAAAGAGGAAAATTGATTTGTTCACTCGTCAGTTGAGATACGAACAAGTTGATAGATAGAAGCAGCAGAAGTCGTCATGTCATATTTCTGAGATTTCAAGGAGAGACCCAAATAGCTCGGTTTCATACCATTCTTATCGCGACCTTTTCAAATCGGACCGGCTTCTAGTACTACAGACAATTCCTCCAGCTTTCTCTCTCCGTTTCTCTACTTTATACATATACATATATATATATATATGTATTTTTCCTTTTTAATAATGCGGCCTAGCCTGCGGTTTTTCTCGCTGGTGGAGCCGATCGGAAAGTCGCCGGCGATTTGATGGAATCGTTGGTGCTTCTGGACACGTTGTTTGATGGAGTTAAAGATCCACTGTAGTCGATGCGTTGGTTCTTCGAAATTCAGGCTGTTTCGGACCAAGATTCGGTTCGCCATTGTGTTTTTCGAGGTAAGCTCGCCGATGTCTCTTCCCAGTAGCTTCTGCTGTTTGAGATTTAGGGTTTTTGGTTTCTGTCTTCCATCTCTCGCTCTCTCTCTCCCTCCCCTTTTGAATTCCTTTTACAGTAATGCTGAGGGAATAATCTGGGATACAGTCTTTTGGTCTGTTTCCTTGATTACAAATTGCGGATTAAGAAAGGGAAAAATCTTCAGTTGTGATGACTGGCACTCCAAACCCTCAACCAGTTATGTGGCTTTCATAGTTTGTATGCATCTACTTTTTAGCTAAAGTACAGAGGGGGTAGGGTTTTCTTGGTGGAGCGTTTGTGGTCAGAAATTGGGATGTTGGAATGGAAGATATTATTTTCAGCTGTTGTTGGCTACATATTTATGTTTATAGTGTCTAAGTTTTTGCTGTTTCCTTTTCTCTTCCTTTTCTTTCTTTTTTCCTTTTCCGTTATTGTTTCAGTATTTTCCTGTACCTGTTTCGGTAATTTTTTCACTGTTCCTAAGTTCCCCGAGAACGGAATCTGTAATGGAAATCTCACTCTAATTTTGCTTTTCTGCTCTAACTTATATCGAGCTCTGTTTGGTTGTTTGCATCCACTTGGGGTTTGGAAGACAATAATGGTTGGTGAGCTCTATTGAGCTCATGGGATTCAAAGCTTGCTGCGTTGTTTTGGTATGAGTAGCATAGGAATAGGGGTGTGCAATCGGTTTTAACCGAACCGAACCGCCCAAAAATTATGAACCAAACCGAACCGAACCAAATACAATAACCGAACCAAACCGACTGACCAACCCCAACAAACCGATCTAACCGAACCCTAAACCATGCTAACCGAACCAAAACCGAAAACCGAACTGGAAACAAACTAAGAGACCGGCTTTGCTGTTGTTGCCGGCCACCTAACTGGCCGGCCATTCCGATGATCGGAACCGATCATCGGATTCCCCCAACCACGGTGACCCACATACCCAAAAACTAAAAGCATCTAACGGTTGGATTTTAGTAGATCTAGGTTTCAAAATTTCAATGTAAAAGAGAAATAGAGTGCAAACTTACCGAAAACCATCGGCGCAATCTTCGTCTTCGTCTCCGGCCTTTGTCTTCTTCTTCGGCATCGACAACGGATTTCGCCTTCGCCTTCGTCTTCTTCTTCGGCATCGACAACGGATTTCGGCCTTTGTCTTCTTCTTCGCCTTCGCCTTCGTCTTCGTATTCGCCATCACTAGATCTGTGAACTCGAAATCGAAGAACAGAGAAGAAGACGAAGGCCGAGACGCGAGAGAGAGATAGAGAGAGAGAAGAACAAATGAAATGTCGAGTTAAAAACCGAAGAGAGAGAGAGAGAGAGAGAAAGAGAGCAAGACGCGATGAGAGTCATGAGACTCACATGTCACCGATGTGGCTGTTGACGTCTAACAGCAAAGGGCAAGGCGGTGAATGGATGAGGCGAGGAAGGAATAGAGGGCGACGTAAGGCGGAGGCGACGAAGAAACCGATGGCGACGAACGGCTGCAACGGCGACGGTAAGGGTTCGGTTCGGAAGGAAAGGGGTTAGGGTTTCTGATTTCGCCCTCTTTCTCTTCTCTCTGAAACTCGGGAAGCCTCTCGAATAGCAAATGAGGCGCACGAAGTGAACTGGGGTCAGGCGGGTTGCCGGGTTGGGTGGGGTTGGGCCGGTTTGCTTTAAATATCGGTCGGTTCGGTTTATTCGGATACTCAACCGAGCTAACCGAACCGCAAAACCGAACCGCAAATAAACCAACAGCCTAACCGAACCGCAACAAGCTAAGCAAAATAACCGAACCGAACCGGTCGATTCGGTCGGTTCGGTTAAACCGAAAATTTGCACACCCCTACATAGGAATGTTGTCCTTGGTCTATCGGGCTATTTTGAGTAGAAATAATTCCCCTGCGTTGTTTTGTCTTTATTGAACCATTGAAGGTAAATAAAATCTGTAACTGCAGATTTTGATAAATAATTCTCTCTTTTACTTCGTCCAGATTGTACTGATTTTGGTATGGTTAGAAGCTGCATATTCAAAATCTCAAGAACACGAATTGCAGCTAGGAGCAGAAAAGGGTGGCAAAAACATTTTAACACATTCCTGCATTCATGATGAAATACTTAAACAAAGGAAGAGACCAGGTCGCAAGGTTTATTCTGTTACTCCTCAGGTTTACAAGGGGTCTGATATCTCAAAACTCCTTCACCACAAGGGAAGGGCGTTGCTTGGAATTTCAATATCTACAGAGCAACAAAATGATTCAAAGCAACCTATCAGAATTTATTTAAATTATGATGCTGTTGGTCACTCGTCCGAGAGAGATTGTCAAAATGTTGGTGACATTGTGAAGGCAAGTATAGCTAACGTGGGTTAACTTTTGGCTTGTACATGGGTTAAGGACTTGGAACTAATGCTGACGTCTTTGCCTTCAAACTTTTCATATTCAGCTTGGGGAGCCTCCTCTGAGTTCCAATCATGGTGTGCCACCTTGCAACCCTCATGGCGAGCCTCCAGTTTTTGGTGACTGCTGGTATAACTGCACTGCAGAAGATATTTCTGGCAATGACAAAAGGCACCGCCTTCGAAAGGTATTATTTTTTCCTTTGATTTGTCTGCTTTTAGCTGGTTCTGTGTCTTGTGTAGTCCTTGTGCTGCTGAAATGAATACTATTGTACAGTATGTATATATTGTATAGTTTGATTAACATTATTATTTTGTCGTGACCTTCGCTTGCCTAGTGCTTTTAATTTGATCTTCTGAACGGTATCTTGTTCCACACTGCCTACGCTTTTATTGATGATGATGGTGTTTTACGTTGCCCTTATCCGATTCAACTGCTCCTTCCCCAACTATAACAAAGAAGATACTGATTTACAGAGCTAGCTTAATACAGGCTCTAGGAAAGACAGCAGACTGGTTCAGAAGAGCTTTAGCAGTTGAGCCTGTGAAAGGTAACTTGCGGTTGAGTGGATATTCTGCATGTGGACAAGATGGAGGAGTACAGCTTCCACGTGAATATGTAGAAGGTATATTTATTACAAAATAAAAGTCAGCATGCTGGAACATTTTTTCCTTGCAGTTTAATAGATCCTGGCTCCCGTTCATTGATTCTTTTAGAAGGCATCCTTTCTTATTTGTTTAACCTTTTATTGTTCAGATGGTGTTGCTGATGCAGACTTGGTCCTTTTAGTAACCACCAGGCCTACCACAGGAAACACTCTAGCATGGGCAGTGGCGTGTGAGCGTGATCAATGGGGCCGTGCTATTGCAGGTAATTTTTCTTGGAACAATTCTCTGGAACATTTTTTTTTGGAAAGATTTAAGTGTTTTTTAGGAAGATTGAACTTACTGTATGTCATTTGATTAAATTCCAAACTAATAATATCTCTTTTCTTATGCAGGACATGTCAATGTCGCTCCACGCCACTTGACTGCCGAAGCAGAAACGTTACTTTCAGCTACACTCATACATGAGGTGAGCTGGCTTTCTGAGTGTAAACAATTAGGAAATGAAAGCTTTTTCTTTCCCTAATTATCTTAAGTTTCACACTCTTCAGGTCATGCACGTTCTTGGGTTTGATCCACATGCCTTTGCGCATTTTCGCGATGAGAGGAAAAGAAGGCGTAGCCAGGTAAAAACTGTTCTGTAATGCTGTGAAACACTCCCTCTCTCTTGTGGCATAAATGGTGTGAACTACTCTTATCTAAACAACAATTACAAAAAGAATCTTCTGGTAGTAATGGCATTGGATCCTTTACATTTTTATTGACAAGATATATCTTCAGCTGCCCTCCTAAATATCATATCTTATTGTTGAGAATCCCACATTGCCTTCACAAGGAGACCTGGGCTATATATAAGGAGGAGGATCCCTCCACCTGTTAAGCTAGCTTTTCAGGTTGGAGTTCTACCTCTGACTTCTCACATGGTATTAAAGTTAACCCTTGGTTGTCGTGGTCATGGACCAGTACCCTGCTTGATCACTTGGGCATATATCAGTTATTGGAGAAGTTTCGGCGTGGGGGGGGAGTGTTGAGAATCCCACATCGCCTCCATAAGGGAGACTTGGGCTATATATAAGAAGGAGGATCCCTCTACCTATTAAGCTAATTTTTCAGGTTGGAGTTCTACCTCTGACTTCTCACACTTATGATTGCTAGGAAAGACTCGTGGTCTATGCAAGTACCTTTGTTTCTTAAACTAATCCTATGAATATATTAGGGCTCTGCTTATAAGAAAAGATATTGTGCACAAAAATACACATGAAGATTTAGTGCTATATAGCATGAAACCTGCTATAGTTTATAATTGCGAAAATGTCTCCTTCACGTCATATGGTGAGTTTTTTGGTGCAGATATTCTAAGTTTAAAATTTGCCATGTATAATTATGAGTGTTTAAAAAAGCACGCTTTAAGTGCAAAGGATGAAGCAGCATGCTTGGCACTTTTTTGCGTGAAGCTCTCAGTGACTTTAGCTGAGTGCGATTAAAGAGTGCGCTTTTACTTGAGTTCCGAAGCGCAATAAAGCACGTTTCAGAAATACACTTGTTTTCTTTTTTAATAAAAATATGAATGGTTGGATTTGTTTAAATTTTTGCAATAGTGTGGCTGCTTGTATGGAATCCTTACCCCAAAAAAATTATTATCAGATCTTAGAAAGATGTAAATAAAATCATATATACATTTGTTTAAAGAGAAAGAAGACTCAGCAGTATTTAGGTATAAATTAGGGGTTGCTAATTTATTTCTAATCCCTGTAAATCAGGGATTGATGATTGATTCAACATTCTAGATTGTTGTAAATTAGGAATTGATGATTGATTTTTGATTGTTGTAAATTAAGGATTGTTGGTTGATTGCAAATTAGGGATTGACCAATTAGGGATTGTTGTAAAATTAGGGATGTTTTATTTTATTTTTTTCCTTATTCTTCTATCCGATCCTTTATATAACTTGTGACAATGAAATAAAATGAGGTTTTTTAGCCAAATTTTTACAAAAACAAAAGAAGACTCAACAAAATAAAAATAAAAATTTAAAAAGAAGCCTTAGCACATTCAGATTCTTTCAACCAAGAGTTCAAACTAGTTTGTCTTCCAAGTTCCATCAGAACTAGCAGCTAACCAGATTATATCCTTTTATATGCCTTCTATGTGTTTTTGCTACGATTGCATGAACTTGTAAACTGGTATAAAATATAAATGAAAATGTCATCTCATCTTTTGTTAAATTTGCAGCCCTCATTCTAATTTATTTTTTTTAATTTTTTTTAATAGTTTATATTTTTTTATGCTTATAAAAGTTTATACTCTTTATTCTATTTATATGCGCTTCACTTTGCTTAAGTGTGCGCTTTGCTTTGTGATTAAGCTCCATAGGTCTTCTCTGCATAAGTCTGCTTTAGTGCTTTAACATTGATAATTATAAAGCTTCTCACTTAAAGCTGTGTTTGAACATTGTGTAGTTTTTTGGTATTGCTCATCATTTCTTGCATCACATGTGATTTAAGAATTTGTCAAATTGTGCTTCATAGTAGTATTGATGCACATACAATTAAGTTTGTCTTCTTTATGATGGCAGTAGAAATGCCACTTCTGCAGTATGCATGGTTCTGTGGTAGAAACAATTCTTATGACATGCTCATTAGCCACTTCTACATAGTGGAAGAAGGGGCTCTATCATTACCAGGTCATTGTAATTGTATTTGCTGTTGTGTACTGTTTGCATGGATTGGTTAACTGAAGATAATTGACTAAAGCATTGAATGTCTTCAGGACGTATTTCTTCCATTTTATGCTCCAAATGTCTCTAGTACATTCAAGTTAATGCATGTTACGTACTCCAGCAAATAATAATAATAATGCATCTTACATATGTTCATAATAATAATAATATTAATAATAATGGACTTATGATCATCATAATAATAATACTAATGGACTAAAGCATGGAAGGTATTCAGGACATATTTATTTCCTTTTATGGTCCATATTTCTCTAGTACATTCAAGTTAATGCATCTTACATGCTCCAGCAAATAATAATAATAATGCATGTTACATATGATTTTTTTATTTGTACTCTATTCTGAGTTTCAGTTTACTTATCATTTCATTTGTAGGTTACTGAACAAGCGATGGATGAAAGGCTTGGGAGGATGGTTACACGTGTTGTCCTCCCCCGTGTTGTTATGCATTCACGCTATCATTACGGGGTATTTTACTACTTTATTTTGATTCAATTTTTGGCTTACCATAAATTTGTGTGCTAGCTTTGCTTGTTCCCCCCTAAACATAAACAGATGTTGATAAACAAAATTTTATGATGAGCAGAGTTAATGTAGAAACTAGAATTTTTATAAGTTCTTACTTGCAGGCATTCTCTGAGAATTTCACTGGTTTAGAGCTAGAAGATGGGGGAGGACGTGGCACATCAGGTTGTTTATCCTTATCTATTTGTTTTTCTCTTCAAATCTCTCTTTTTTGGTGTTCTGTTATGTATCAAATACTGATATCATCATCGAAGTATTTCCCGTCATTTTCAAACTGGTATGCAATTCTTCGTGCAACACAAACTTGTTCATAGACATGACAAAACACAAGTATATTGGAGCACTATTACCTTCCGTACTTGCATACTTACTGTTGTTGGTAGGGTGGTAGTAGTTCGGAAATTTGTATAAGTGGTTGATAATTTTCCCCAGGATCCCACTGGGAGAAAAGGCTTCTCATGAATGAAATTATGACGGGCTCAGTTGATACAAGATCAGTAGTTTCGAAGATGACACTAGCCTTGTTAGAGGATAGTGGATGGTACCAGGCTAATTATAGCATGGCTGACCGTCTTGATTGGGGCCGCAACCAGGGAACTGAATTTGTTGTTGCTCCTTGCAATCTCTGGAAGGGAGCATATCATTGCAACACAACACAGTTATCAGGCTGTACATACAACAGGGAGGCCGAGGGTTATTGCCCAATTGTGACTTATAGTGGGGATCTTCCTCAGTGGGCCCGATATTTTCCACAGGCTAACAAAGGTGCGCCCTGGAGCATTCATTTTTGTCCTTTTCTTTTGTTTGTTTATTGATTTGCTATTATGATCCATGCATGCATTTGAATACGAGCAAATTTCTATATCCAATTCTAAAATCTGGGTTTGCCTAATTTGGAATATGAACAACTTAATGTCATAGATCAAGTTTATGTGCCACATTCCATATGTATTTATTTATTTTTCTCTCTCCTGTTTACCTGAGAAAGAAGTTTTTTTTTTTGCCTAGGGAGAACCGGGGGGGGGGGGGATGCTATATATTTTCCTGCAGCGCTTAAGTTAGTTAGGTGGTGTTCTCTTGTGTTTCAGTTTTTAATTTTTAGTGTATGTTTTGAGATATTTAAAAATGTATTTTTTTTTTGTTATTTTGAAAAACTGTTTCTTAAAACTGAAAATTAGAAAAACATGTTTCTTTTGAAATTTTGAAAAAAATTTATTTTATGATATTTTATTCAATAAATTTGATTATTAAATAATAAAATTAACTCTTTTTAATATAACATTTTATATTAAATATTATTATACATAATATACGTAATACACTTAATAATATACTATATGTTATCCTATATTTTTAATTATAATATATATACTACTTTTTAAAAATTTTAAATAAATGTATAATTTTATTTTCTAACAACAACAACAACATATCCAGCCGTTATCCCACTATGTGGGGTTGGCTACATGAATTCTAGACTTCTATGTGGGTTACATCCCAACAGATAGTTTGTCTAGAATTCATATTTGGATCCGACTAGGTTTTACGCTGGCTGTCGGCTACCTAACGCAACCCTCCTCCTTTATCCGGGCTTGGGACCGGCAGTGGATAATATCCCCTGGCGGAGTAATGATGAAATGAAGTTTGAACACCATCTTCACATGGAGAAATTTCATGAGATGGTGAATGAAGATA
This sequence comes from Diospyros kaki, assembly GCA_036245055.1. Taxonomy (NCBI): domain Eukaryota; kingdom Viridiplantae; phylum Streptophyta; class Magnoliopsida; order Ericales; family Ebenaceae; genus Diospyros; species Diospyros kaki. The sequence goes on from BSEG01000005.1 coordinate 46,889,968, forward strand.
ATTGATATAGTTGTGTTCCATAACTTAGTTGACATGGTGAAACTAACAAGTACAATATGGAAACACAAATTTAAGAATAAATTTTTCTTTTTTCTTTTTCTTTTTCTATTCTCTCCAGCGCTTGCATCTTCTCCATCGCCAGCGACCACTGCTGGTATGAGATTCACACAATTAGAGCCTACCATTAGAAAGGCCAAGTCAAGAGGGTCAACATACACAAAAATAGGCCAGATTTAACGGCTGAATTTTCATAGATATGATTTTTAATTTTTGGCCAAAACTAAAAAACGCAGTCAGTTGCCACTGCCCGTCGTGGCCGGTGGTTTTCGACGATCAGAGGCCTCTTTCACGTTGCCGGTAAGAGGATAAGTGTCATTGCCATGGCCGATGATGTGTTGTCGGCAACCGAAGGCTCCATGGCCGTGAATATTGCCTTTCGTTGTTATTGGTCGTCGGTTTTCTCCTCTGACGCGTCATGTCCGACCGTGACCTCTTGAGCGCCTCCACCATGTTCGACTGACCATGGCCTTATGCATCACCATGGCCATCAATCTTTATTGCTCTGCCATGGTCGTCGTTTGGATGTTGCTTGGGCATCGACATCATCAAGCCATCATTGTCGGCTTCATGTGGCCGTCAACGATGGAGGATGAAGGAGAAAAGAGGAGTCGTCAGCGGCAATGGTGGTGGGCGAGGTCAACGGCAGCTTGAGAAGGAAGGGAAGGGAATAGAGGAGAGAGAGAGAGAGAGAGAGAGAGAGAGAGAGAGGATGGGTTCTGCGTGTGAGATTGGGTTTTTTTTTGGGGAGGGGGGGGGGTTTCTGTGTTTTGGTGTTTTCAACTAGTTTTGGCTGAAAACATGTTGTTTTGGGTTTTCTTTACAAAATTTTTCCTTGTTTTTGAAAATAGTAAAGTAAATGTGTTTTCAGTATTTTGAAAAATTGAAAACTCAAAACGCACTAAAAACAGTAGAGAATAGGGCCTTGACTTTTGAAGTCTTGCTCAAGCTAGGTGGCCCTCTTAGGTCTATTCCTTTGACCAAGAAAGGAAGAAACAGTAACATTTGTTTTGGTTGGCTTGCTGAAAGAAATTCAATATTTTAGTGTAATTTTTATTTCCAAATATGTACAATATAAGTATTATTGGCAGTTAGTGGTTTGGACTTCAGCCATGATTTATTTAACTTCAGTTCTGTTTTGCAGGTGGGCAGTCCTCATTAGCTGATTATTGCACTTATTATGTAGCTTATTCTGATGGATCTTGCACAGACACCAACAGTGCACGAGCACCAGACAGGATGTTGGGTGAGGTGAGAGGAAGTGGCTCAAGGTCAGATTTCCAACCTCACCTCACCTCTATATTCACAAAATTACAGCATTGCATGTGCATAATTTTCTTTTTGCATGATGTAGGTGTATGGCCTCATCACTAGTACGAACAGGATTTGTTAGGGGTTCTATGACCCAGGGAAATGGTTGTTATCAGCACAGGTGCTTTAATAACTCTCTGGAGGTATAGTTGGACGTTTAATGCTTATTTTCTTTCTGGTTTGCTGTATGATTATGTCCTGCTACATGTGGTTTTCTTTTGACTTAATGTATGTCCATGTCTGATGCGATATTCCTTCCAAAGTACATATAACCATTATACATGTTATTTTCAGGTTGCTGTTGATAGTATTTGGAAAGTGTGCCCTGAATCTGGTGGACCAATTCAGTTTCCTGGATTCAATGGTAGCTTAATTTTTACATGCATGTTTTTTCATATCAGCTCTTGTTATTCATAAGTATCTATTCAAATGTTTCCCTGGTCTCATGTTATCTGTTTATTTTATTTTCTTTTTGTAATGCTCTGGACTACAGGTGAGCTGATTTGCCCAGCCTATCATGAACTATGTAGCACAGATCCATCTCCTGCATCTATGGAATGCCCCAGTTGGTGTAACTTCAATGGAGACTGCATTGATGGAAGGTGTCACTGCTTTCTAGGGTTCCATGGTCATGATTGCAGCAAACGTGAGATCTCTATTCTTTTCTTTTTGTGCTAATAGTGTAGTATTAGCATTCTTTTTGAGTTACTGATGAAGGTTATGTTTCAGGCTTCTGCCCAAGCAATTGTAGTGGATATGGGAAGTGCCTTCAAAATGGCATCTGTGAATGTGAAAAAGGATACACTGGCATTGACTGCTCTACTGGTAATGAGATATCTTTTTGAAATTGTTTTGCCTGATTTTTTAGATGACAAAAAAAGGAACAATCGAGGTGTCCCCTAGATCTAAATATTAGATGATATGTTCAGCATATGATTGTGCCCTATGTTACATGGACTCCGGTACAAGTGTCGGATACAGGTATGTAAGGTTGGACTCGTCAATTTTATGAATTTTAGGATGCCGGGATATGTGTCTGAACGTGGGACATGGGTAGTGGGATATGACAGAATGATAAATCTTACTATCTTATCCCTACACATGCATATCTTTTTTTTCTTTTAATTCTATAACTACAAATTAAGGGTATATTACTATACATATAAGATAAAATGTTCACTGGTAGGTAGGCAATTTGGGTGATCTCATACAAACATACATTTTAAAAGGCTGAAAGCAGATTAACAGAAATAATAAATCAAAATAAATAGTTAATTTTTAATATTTTAAATTAAAAGTAAATTAAATTCATAAGAAACAAGAATTAACATATAGACCTGAAAATGATGTCTGACACGTATGCTAGCACCAGTGTCATGTCATTTCAATGCCGGTGCGCTGCCTGAAAGTGCAGAGTCTGTGTAAGATAGATTGTGCCATAGTATTACGCCTGTCAGATTTCATTCTCATATTTGTGAATATATTTGTTATTTTCACATTATTATGGGCATTTTTGACTTTTTTTTGGGGGGGGGGGGGAGGGGTGCCATTATGCATGCATTCAAGGGCCCAACTTCCACCCCCCTCACTGCACACCTGCTGGGTGGTGTGGGCGTTCTGACATAATGTGCTAGATGTTAGATCTCACGTACGCAACTCACTGCTTCCTCTGCATAATATTGTACGTTGACATAATGTGCAGCAATCTGTGATGAACAATGCAGCCTTCATGGAGGGGTTTGTGATAATGGGGTTTGTGAGTTTCGTTGCTCGGACTATGCTGGCTACACATGCCAGAATAGCACCATGCTTGTCTCCAGTCTTTCTGTCTGCAAAGATGTGCTAAAGAGTGATGGTCCTGGGCAACACTGTGCACCCAGTGACTCAAGTGTATTGCAACAGCTAGAAGAAGTTGTTGTGATGCCCAACTATAACCGATTGTTCCCTGCTGTTGGTGTTGCTCGGAAGTTTTTGTTTTTCTTGAAGGATGACTACTGTGATGCAGCTGCTAAGCGGTTAGCTTGCTGGGTAAGTTCTTTCTTCCTTGCTATCTGCATACACTTAGTCCTGCCCTTTCCTTGTTTCCTGTTTAGTCTTTGGTGTGAAGCTACTATTGAGTTTTTTCTTTTGCGTCAATATGGATCCTTGTCTTGAGGTCTGCCTCCTGTTTGCGTTAATAGTTGTGGTAGGGAATAGCACTATGTTACAAATTCTGCCACTGTAGTCTCAGATTGTCAAAACCTGTAACTGCAAAAATTATTCTCATGTTCACTGACACAAATGCCATGACCTTGCTTATTTTAATGTAGTTCGATATCTGATCTATATTGAATGGCCCACTTATGGATATGTGCATCATCTTTAGACCGAATCCTTATAATGTGCACAGACCAATGTTTCTTAAGATCAGAAAATCTTGCCCTAATCATGAGGATTGTTAGATGCTTCACTTTTGGAAAGGCCCCTTCTGAATTTTGGCAATTAAACAAGCCAAACTCTTGCCTGATCCCTAAGTATGATAACTGGCTTTGATGCATGAATATGATGCCTTCAAAAAGGCTAAGTGAATAAACAACCATGTAAGTTGGTGGTTAAGTATTGTGGATGGTCAAGCTGGGAGGGGGTTGGTAGAGGCTCCCTGTGAAGTGATATTGGCTGACATGCCATTGGACTGGTGGAAATGAAATGGGCTAGGCAGTCAGAGAGGGTGGGAAGAGTGCCTCAACCTGAGGAGCTGAAGAGCTGAGTGAATGAATCTTCTGAGGAGAAGATGCCTGACAACACCCCCCCCCCTCTTTATAGGTTGGTTGGGCCTCAGAGGCCTAGTTCATATATGAATATAGGTCCTTGGGTATGTACATGACAGGCAGCTTGCCCTTTCCTGCACGAGTACATTGAGCTTTTGGTCCTGCAATATCTAACCCAACCTTCTGAAGGTGGTCAGGAACTGACTTAATGGTTCCAAGGCATATGATGAATACTAGTTACCCTTTTGATTGGTCAGAGCAAAGGATCCCCTTCTTGAGACCACAGGGTTGAGTGGCTTGATTAAACTTTTAACCTGATGAATCGGTGAAACTCTAGTTCTTGCTGCCACTCTACAAGCAGGTCTCTTGCAAACTGCCAGGAGATGCTTCACATGTGCACTTCCTGTCTTGAAGTCAAATGGCTTAGAGGCTTCCATGGCTGAGCTAAGGGGAGGCTCAGACTACACAATGGATCTGCAGAGACTCAAGGCCAGGGCAATGCATGGCATATGCTTGAGCGAAGTAGACTTACTTGGGCTCATGCCCCAAGCTAAGAACATGGCTCAAGGCCAGAGCATTGCATGTGATATCCTTGACTTTTTAAGGTTCAGTCGGCCATGTACACACTCTTTTAGGATCAAGAAGAAACTCAAGATTGGTTGAACTGTTAGAAATTACCTGGTTGAGCTTGTGGTGTGAACTGCAAACTCAACTTTTATCCCTTTTGCAATCTAACCAAGTTTTTGAAGTTTTTATTATTGGTGGCTTGATTGTGCCTGGATCTAGGATTTCTCATTCTTTGTCGAGAAAGTGGTTGTCAATGCTTTGCAGAAGGGCAAAGAAATATTTCCATGTTGTACTTCCTTTCACAGGCAGAATTGTGTAATATAATTATTTGACGAGAAGAATTAAAATTTTTATGCATTTTTTATTTTGTTAACAGATCTCAATCCAGAAGTGTGACAAGGATGGTGACAACAGGCTTCGTGTGTGCCACTCAGCTTGCCAGTCATATAACTTAGCATGTGGAGCATCACTTGACTGCTTGGACCAAACCCTATTCAGCAATGAGGAGGAGGGTGAGGGTCAGTGCACGGGCTCCGATGAGATCCCAGTCCCATGGTATAACCGTGTGCGGGGCAGGTTTTTTCTGTAACAATTCCCAAAGAAGGGGAATATCTGTAAATTATAGGCAGCTCCAATTATTTGGCACCCTTCCGGCCGCTGTGGGGTGGTTTGTAATATGGGTTTATGTAGAGTTCTTAGTGTTAGGTCAATGGCACGAATTTGACGGTGCCCTCCTAGAGGTAGGGTTTTTCTATCTCCATCCCAAAAAAGGTGATTTAGAAAGAGGATGGGGATTGGTTACTGAGATTTGGCTTTCAAAATTGAAAAGCCCAGATGTAGAGAAATTTCAAGTGTATGAAAAAAGCAAAAAAAAAAAAAAAAGGGATGAGAGGAGAGCCCAAAGGCTGTAAAAGAACAAGAAAAAGAAAAGAAAAAAAGAGCATGTTGTTGTGTTTCTGTTGGTGGTGTTGTTAAAAAGAGTATTTTTGCATGTTGCTCTGCAGTTATAGCCATTTGATGTTCATTCTGATGAGCCTGCCTACTGAATTGTGCTAACTAAGAATTATGAAATCATACTTGCTCATTCGTTAGAAACAGAATAGTAAAATTTAATAATAAAAGATGGTTTGGCTTTCAATGTAAGGAACACATTTTAGAAGTGATTGATTTTTTCAGGCTGAAGTCGTATTTTTGCCTTTTAATTTTGCCTTTTGTACTTTTTATGTTTTTATTTTATGTGATTATTTATTTTTTTATTATTTTAATTATATCATTAGATTTATATTTTTTTTATGTGATAACTCAAGTTCTTCTTTATTTTAATTACACTCTTATTTGTATTTTGATTACACTATTATTTATATTTTTGAATTGATTTAATTTTTATATTTTAATGTGTAAAATATATAAAGTAGGATGAGTTAATTTAATTTATTTTTTTATACGTTAAAAAATATAGTTAAATTGATTTGAAATATAATTAAAATAATAAAAATTTTAAATTATTACATAAAAAAGAAAGGTCAAAATAAGAGATTAAATTAATTTAAAAATACATGTATAATGATGTAATTAAAATAATAAAAAATTAATTAATTATACTTAAAAATATAATAATAAAAGTATAGATTTGATCAATTCTTTTGTGAGTCAATCAAAAAAATTCAGATGATATATGCATTTATGTTATCCTATCAAGTACAAGACCAAGAGCTGAATACATCATTGTATATGGAATGGAATCACCCTTCAATTTCCAATCCCAACTTTATTCAAGAATAAATATTTATAATCGTGCAACAATTAGTGGCACGGTAAATAATAGCCACCTTCATCTAGGATCCGGGTGGGCAAAACTGGATCAAGTAGTCCGACCCGGTACAAGTACAAGTACTTGTAGCGTCGTCGTAAGCGTAGCTATAAGCCGTTGGGCACGCGTTTTTGAACATCATCGAGTACTGCGTCGGCGAACAAGTCGCCGGCGTCGAGTGCTCCGCGGTGCAGCAGTATTCCGGCGTGTTGAACGCCGTGCACGCGCTCTTGCACGCGATCACACCACCTGCCGACCCAGTCACTTGGAGCTCCCGTGGGCAGAGCCCGTTCACGTCGGACACGCAGCCGGCGTACTGACAGTCACCGGTGCCGCCGCCGCCGCTGGGGCGGACGCCCATGCCGACATTGTAGCCGTCGACGAGGCTGACGTCATAGAAATCCTTGTTGTCGACGCCGTTGAGGGTGAATTCCACCAGGGTCACGGGCGGAGCGCCGCCGCCGGTGCACTGGAGACCCCCGCAGTCGCCTGTGCTGCAGTTTCCGTTGCCGGAGCTGTCGAAGTTGCACCAGGTTCGGCCCCAGAACCGCCCCGACCAGCCGGGTGGCACCGGGAGTTGCATGGTTGCCCCCGGAGCCAATTCGAATCCGCCGTCGCCGAGGGAAGCTGCCCCGTTGCCGGACAATGTGCCCGGCCAAACGGTGTAGGTGCAACGGTTTTCGAGCGTGAAGACGGTGGCTGAAACGATGGTTCCTGTAAAATGTATATATCATGCATGATTAATAAGTAGGATGGGATGGATCATGATAACTCAACCTTCACTCTTCCTGTTTGAATTAATTAATGGCAAAAAAATCAAGGAAACTCGAAAGGATCATACAAAGAAAATACAAATTTTCTCTACTGAACAAACGTACAATAATCTTTATCTGGGTAGATGAACAATTGAAACACAATAATAATAAAAAAAAAAATCCAATCTTTGTCTTGGTGGAAAATAGGAACAAACTTGTGAATAAACATGTTTAATATATGCTGGGAAAATGGAGCATGAATACAAACTTAAAAGAGTAGTAGATGGGTTTAGGGGTCATTAATTTGAACTGAAGGCTACGCACATTCAAATTAAGAGAGTTGGAAGATTTTACCTGTAAAGAAAATAAAAACAGCCATTGATACAAGAAGAGTGAGAGAGCCAATGGCCATTGGGTTGGCGCAGAGAGAGAGACTAGAGAGAGAGATGATGGATGCTGAAGTGGTGGTTGTCGTGGCCGATGGAGGGGGGTTGAGTTGGGTTGGGCTGCGTCGTGGGAAGTCATAATATAGGGAAGCAATCCATCAAATTTATATGCTGCTGCTGCTGCTGCATGCAAAGTGCATTTTCAGTTGGATCCCCCACGTTTTCCGAATTTATTTATTGATTTCCCCCTCTTTTTACGTACACATAGATATTCGTTTTGTTTAATAATAATCTATAAATATATAGAATTCTTATATATTATTAACTAATGATAATAATTAATTAAATACTCATGAGCAATGTATATATATTTATTTTTCTTCTTCAAAAATTTATATATAATAAATGCTTTCCCCACGCATTTTGATCTGATTTTTAAATCACACACAAAGAGCATTCCATTGCTCTATTTATCTCTATCAATTGAAGCCTGCGTGCCAACAAAAGAGCGTATATGCATATATATATATGTAGCTAGGTATGGGCATTCCAATCTTCTTTCCCTTCTACATTTGAATACCATTTCATCTTTTCTGTCTTTTCTCTCCAAACAATGAATCTTTCATTCATCTTTTTTAATTTGTAACCTAAATATAATAATCTTAAGACTGTATTATAGTTTTTGAAAATTAAAAAAAATTACATTTAATATAATAATTCATTTTGTCCTCATAAATACATAGATGCTTGCTAGAGTCGACGTGCCAGGCTGCCAGAGGCTCAGTCTCAGTCTGAGACCATTTTTCTTACATAAAAAAACAAAAACAACAGAGCCCAGCTCATCTCACCTGAGTGACTGAGACCGGACCTCCCAACTGCCAGCAGCACCACCGCCCTCAACTCTCGTTATTTTATATATTCTAATTAAATATACATCAACTTGTTTTCTCGTATTTTTCTAGGCACATAAAAGCCAAGAAGAAGTGTCCTCCTAACATTCAAATATATAAATATATACACACATTGGATCATCTATTTTCTTTATTCATTTCGAGCAACCGATCGATCTATGTTACGCTTATTGTAATATTTTAAATTGCAGATCAAACACAAAGATTGTTTTGTTTTGTTTTATAATAAATAATAATTAGTCCATCTTCTGCCAGCCTTCCCCTGTCGCTTGCTCAAGTGACTGTCCAACCATGAATTCCGGTAAGTAACATTAATCACACTTGAAAAATGGAGTCGTTCTACAGACACGACGAGTGTACTGAACCTCTTACAGAAAAGAGATAAAAAGATAATTTTATCTTTACATGCTTTACAAATTTGTAAAGCGGGTCACTGTCCCCACCCCTGCTCTCTCGTCTCCCCTGTCATGGCCGCCACCTTGCCGCTCCCTCGCCTCTCGGACAGTCAATGCAATGATTGTCAGCGTGGCGAGATAAGGCGACGATAGCAGAGAGAAGACGAAGGCGAGAGTAGTGACGAGTGGCGACCATGGCAAGGAAGACGAGAGTAGCAGAGGCAGGACAATCCATGAGAAGGGAAAAGAGAGATCAGGGCGTGGAAGCAAAATCATCTTTTTACCTTATTTCGATAACCCCGATCGATAAGCCTCTCGAGCTTTCTAGAATTTTCTCTTAAAATGAAGAGGTTATTATCAGCTAAATTTAGGCATATCTTCCTCGAGTGAAAGTGTCATTTGAGAAATTAAAACAAAAATTAATACGATATGAACTTGTGGAATGCATCCTTGAAAAAAAAAACAAATTATTATAGTTTATATGCTGGTTGAGACTCAAAATGTTTAATGATGTATAAAACATATAAAAGATTATATATTTTATATAACATATATGGTTCGATGTCCAACCAAACTGGTGATGATTCATGTAGCTCATCGATCGGCCTAATTTGCTTTTAAGTTGAAAGGAACGGTAGGTTTGTTTCATCCAAGTTTGAAAGAAGGAAGATTTTCCCACTGTTGGTACTCTATCTCTTTGGGAATGATTTAAGTCTTGGATGCCACACATTATTAATCATAATTACATCACCATGAAGAGTTAGCTGGCATGGTTTCAAATTTTGGGCACCTAACACTTGTAATGCCATGATTTCAGGGGGTCACACACACACACACACACACATATATATATATATATATATTCCTAGCTAAGTTTTTGAAGCTAACTTGAGGGATAAAAAAGGACAAATTTCTTCTTCTTGTTCATAAAAGAATTATTAAAAGAAAGGAACAGAATAGGAGATAATCCAATACTTGGTGTCTTGCAAAAGAATGCCATCAAAATAACGAGAGAGAGAGAGAGAGATTGATGTTTCTATAATTTAAAATCATCAATAATAGGCATTTAAAAAAAAAAATCATATATGTACCCTTTAGGTTTATATTGAAACTTACCCAACCCACCATAAAGAGGGTTATTTTAAGGGGAAAGGAAACGGTGTTCAATTGCCATGATGCTGCAGCTTCTACCAAACAAAGTTTTAAAAACAGACCGACTTTGACACTTACCAAAGACAAAAGAAACCTAATACACGCAAAGATGTTTGACAAGGCCCCCCACGGTTCCAACCTAGTGTTTCATACCAGCCTAACTTGCCTTCGAAATTGGCCCATTAGGTGATTCTTCTTGGAACAATTTCAAGGTGGGCTTTGCCCAATTTGGGGAAAAAAACTAATGTCAAGTTGGCTTGCCCATGTACAACAAACCCATCACCTGCACCTCTTTATTCTCACGTACATGTCAAGTTCTAGCTTCCCCCCTCCCCCAGTAAGTATCAAGCTCTAGCTTTTGGAAACCTTGAAAGTTAGTTCCAATGAGAAATACCAAAGGTACAATCCTCATGAAAATAAAATAGGGATGAAAACAAATCCAATATAATCAGGCGGCCCAAAAGTTAGTGTGGTCTCAAACCAGAAATTGTCTGTTTTGGCTAAAGGCATGCACAATTTTGTACTAAAAACAGACCCTCTTAGAGTTGGGGAGTGGCTCCTTCCTTATAAACTATAACTCTCCTTTGAATGGCACTAGATGTGAAATTGCTCCTCCCCAACATTTTCCTTACTATGACTAACGAGACCATACAACTAAAATGATATTTGCTAAGATCAATAGCAACATATGTGGTACGATTCCTGATTTTTTCATTATTTACTAATTACTAGTCCCGAATAGGATCAAACATGATTATGCATGGTCTAACACACCCAACTTTCATGTGTCCAAAGCGTAGTTATTCACGTACCTATATTTTGGCCATGAATCATTGAATTGGAAATGGAAGTGGCTTCCACGGAAGGTACTTCCAATCCATTCTCCATAGAATTGGCCGTAAAAGACAAAGACAGAAGCATACCATGATGACATATTAAAAATCTTTGCAACATATGGCTCTAAGCCTCCAACAATTTGGCAAGTAAAGTCCTCTGTCTTTGTCCAGGTAAAATGCCAAAGATAGCCTCAAAATGTGAAACTAATTGCAACAAAGTGAAAGAAAGTGACAGCTAAGGATAAGAGGTTCCAGCCCTTTAAAAAATTGCTAACAGAACAGAACTTATCTGCAACTTCAAATGTATGAGCATGTTTACAGTATAAAGTGTTAGACAAAGAAGTAAGGACAGGGAACGCACCTATAGACATGGTCCATTTACAAAATCCGGACATGTTACATAACATGAATGGGAAGAGAACTAATGGGTTTGAAATGAAGGAGTACTTGAAAGTCTCCATAGGGAAGTCATTAACAGCCTCTGCGTACAGGATTGCACAGTGTGCAACATCATAGGATAAATGTTGCTCTAAGAACTTGGTAATTCATAAAAATTTACAAGGACCAAATTATCTGAAGGCTGTGGAGATAATGCATTTATTAAGATATGAACATTCTGGGAATCTGTAATCGCAAGGCTCCAACAGCTAAGTTTTCAAGTGTTAATCTACATAGCAACAAAAAAAAAGGGGTATAATATCCAGAGTAGCTAGTGCATTCTTCCTTATAAATGAGAAATTTTTGTAGGGCCTATGCACTCTCAATCATCCTCACAGAAGCCACTCAATGATTCTCTTGCTTAACTTTAGTCATAATAATTCAAAGAGAAGTTCTCAAATGATCACACCAGGAATGCAAGTATGCTTCCACAAAGCCTTTCAACTTCCATAAAACTCTAAAAATGTGTACAAAGACAACCTTGGTTTGTAACTTCAGCAATGATCTTAAGAAACATGATACAATTTCAACCATAAAGCCTAAAAATAAAAGTAGAAACCCAACTAGGAAGTAATAGAATCATAAATCCCAATAGGGGAAAAAAACCTTGGTAAACCATATATGGACTGTATGTCCCAACATTTGGCTCTGTTACTTGAAAACTAGAAGAAGATAGGGCAAACATTTTTCACAACTGAAATGATCTGCAGACAACGCAAGAAACTCCAAGGTAGCAGTTACCAACAGGACATTCACTGCTAGAGAAAATATTCCAAGAAAAAGTTCTTCTGCTCTCTTTTTTCTTTCTTTCTGGAAGAGTTATCACTATTTGGATTTCTCCCTGTTTAACATTTCCACAAATCCTCTAGCTGACAACGGTTGGAAGTTAAAATATGTAACAGAAGCAAGATATGCACAAGCAAAACCAATGTACACTTTAAACCAAATAGATGAGCAGAAGGTAAGATGCAAAAATATGGCGCTCAAAGCAACTACTACCATGAAATTTACCAAGCATGTCCAAGTTGAAAGTTCTCTTTCTGTTCCTTGATGAGGGAATTGACCTTGAGCAATGAACCCTGACAGCAATTGATCTTTGTGCTGGAATATCCTTATCAACCAAGTAGCAACCTCATTTTCAGATTCTGGCATCTTCTTGATAGGGACACGTCGAACATGAATATGAACTTCAGATGGATCCAGACCGAATAGATTGTCCATGAAAGATGGGCACCGATGCTTGTATGCGATAGTGACATCATAAACTGCAATATATAATGACAAGAAGTATGTAAAGAATTTGAAGGAGCTAAGCAGAATACCGTAAGGACAGTGAGTGTCCAATTACCAAAACGAGTTGGAAGGTTCTTCTCAGGACATGATTGCTAACATTTTATATCACAATTGCATATTCATTTACAATTAATTGATTTACAAACTGCAGCAGCAAAGTTATATACAGAAAGGCAATAATTCACAATCTTCAGTCATACTGACACAGTGACACCTCATACAGTGTGCACAGTCTGTATACCATCAATATGTTGATTGAAGTATCAAAACTGGTTGCAAGGTCAAATTTTCTTAGCCAGTCTTGACATATTAGGTGACACAAATTAGAAAAGTGCACGTAATCTGCTCTCCCAGAGTTCATTTTAATTTGCAGTGTGAAATAGTTGAAGCTCATTGCTTGCAGATCCCAGACCAGTTTTTGGTCCTCCAATACCATTGGCATGAGCTATTGCACTTTTCACACCAACCAAGTTTTCCCATCATCAACCAATTAACTCAAGAGACACGGACAACCACTGAAAAGTTTGAGAAAATCCCCTTATTCTCTTTAAGAAGATACATATACCAACCATTACCTCCTACCTTGGAGAACAAGCATAAAATTTTGCATAATTATGAAATTAACCACGGTTGGCCATTTCAGCTAACCATCAAGATTGTCTAACTATATACATTAGTACTTTTCATATGATATCAACTCCCAGTGAGATATTGATAGAACAGCACAACTTTTGGCACTTCAAATTGACTGAAATTTTGAAGCTGAATTACAATCATACATTCCTTCAGAAGCAAAAGTACAAATAAATTGTGGAAAAATGAGATGATTAGCAAAAAGAGCATATTTGACTAATCAAGGAACTTAAATGGCCATCATAGAAAAGAACTAGAATATAGTTATCTTTGTTGAAGTAAACACCTATCAAGTCAAAGCAAAAGGTAAGGCAAAAACTTGCAGTCAAGTTTTTTCCAGAAAAGACAAATTATATTGAACAAAATTATTTGGCAAATGAATCATAACCTGGCCATAAACATTGAATATTACAACATTACATTGGGAAAGTATATACAATTCTGATGAACTAGCAAATCAAGCAAGAGTTGTCATTGTCCTCTTATATAATAACCATCTCCATAAAGAATATTTCATACGTGATGGTAAGTAAGGGTAGGGCAGCCACAATGGCAGTGGTAATAACAGCAATCATGGAAGTGCCAGGGGTAGTACTGGTAGTGGTGATAACATTGGTGACATGGAAGAAAATCTCTCTCCAATCTATCAACCGTACTTGTATAAATAATTAAGCCACTCAAGTTACATGATGCTTATCTGTGTGGGAGGTTAATTGCGGCCTTTTAGCAATGGCTTTGTTTACAACTAAATGTTAGAAACCATTTTGTTTCTAACCATTCAGGTAGAACAGGGCTTGGAAACAGCTTGTCCATATCTGAGTGTAAGGTTCCATACATGTAATCCTCCTCATTTGACAATGAAGAAGCCTTTAAGACTACATGTGAAAGTTCAAGTTCTATGGGGATCTTTTACCAAAAAGACTAATAAAAAAGAAATAAAGAAGGAAAAAAAAGGTTAAAAAATGTAAAAATATTCATTAACAATTCTGAGAAACCGAGAATGAGCCATCAGCATCCCCCAAATCTAGTAAATTCTACTACATGAATAAAAAATTAATGGCCAAGTTCAAGTAACACTTCAAATATGGCTAGAACTAACTCAATTAAGAAAAATTAATGACACAAATGGAGAAAGAGCAACCTGCATCCAAGGAGCCCCTCAAAATTTCCAGGCAAGCATAGAAACCCCTTGTTTTAGGAAGCAAAACATTCTTCAGTACAGGTAATCCATTTTCAGCTGCAAACTTTTGACTCCTTTTGCACTTCTGTTCACTAAAAAGAAACCAAGGCATTTGATTGATTATGAGTATGAGAATGTCAGTCTTGACAATTTGAATATTTAGTGTGTTCAAAACATTATTGCTGGAAAAAATTTGCAGACACGTATCACATACATGTGAATAAAGAAATGAATGTCATTGTTTCTCCACAAATTCTTATCCTATTTATTTGCTAGCATCAATCACCCTATAAAGTTATTTAATAAGAACAAGAAAAATAAATAACACTAATTGTTTGAAGGGCAAATCATGCATATAAAGAAATGAAGGAACAAGAACTCACGTAAAATCGGTTCCCTCTGGGAAAAGAGCAAGCCACAAGGGATCCAAACGATCGGTAAAATCTGAAAGCATTTGGTGCATGACTGGCTCGTCAATTTCCCACTTTCTCTCCACTGGGATGAACTCCAAAATATGGAAACCCCAACCGAAAATAGGTAGTTTCATCAAACTGCTCTTAAGGACATATTTTATATAGCCCAAGCATCCCTTCCGCAAAGCAAGATCCCACAGATACATCCAATCCACCTCAGTTCTGTGATTGGCTATAACTAACACGCGTTCCCTTGATGGAACAGTTTCTCCAGAAAAAATAACTTTAGTTTTGTTTATCTTTTCAAACAAGAAGGGCCATAAAGATAGCCAAAGGCCAAAAAGGAAAGATATTGTTTTCCTACTTAAGCGAATGCTGAAAAGGCGCAAAAGTGCTGCAGCAATAGGACCAAAACAAACTAAGAATGTAAATGCACTACAAAGAAGAATAGCTAAGCATATTGCACCCCTAAACACCCTAAAAGGAGTCAAAGTGCGATGTTTTGGGCCATCAATGGAACTTAGTTCTGGGGAAACTTCCATTTTTCCAGCAAATTGAAGCTTCAAATCTCCCCCCCTCAAAAGAACCTGAAACAGTGTGCAAGCAATGTAGCATGAAATTAGTTGGGGGTATTCTATAAGACTTGAGAGAGAACAAAATGAAAAGAAAAATGGTAGAAAACAGGACAAGTCCTGATATTTCTTGCTATGATAGAAAATAGGAACATAGCCAAGCAGGGAAGATGCATGGCCTACCAGTGACAACTGAAAACATTTAATATCTTCTCTATACTAAGAGAGGTAAGGACTTCAAATAGCAGAAATATGTTACAGAATTGACTGGCCTCCAACAACCACCAAATAATATAAGAACACATTTTAACTGGTGGAAACATGGACATTTTTTTTCAGTGAGCTGTCAAACAAGGATGCCTGACTATCAAACAACTTCAGTTTTACTTGTATCAACTAGCATCAAATAAGTGGAATGCTCAATTCTCAATGCCTAAGTAAGAATCAACATGGTCACATGAGTTTCAATGGACATTGAAACACTGATGGTTGCCAATGTTGTTATATTTTTATGTACCAAAAGGAAAATTGTTGGCAAGCACAAAAACAAAAAGGAAAATTGTTATGTTTTCATGATGCATCAGGAAGGGCATCCAATATAAAATTTTTCCACATTGTTCTTTTGCATGGATATATATTGTCAATGTGACTTTTAGAAGTCAATTGCTATTATGAATGCTTTTCCATTGACTCTAACTTGGTTAGGATAAGGTGCAGTTGATGATAATGATCATAACTATCCTGATTCATACAAGTAAGATTTCTCATGCAGAAGCCTTTTTTTTTATCCTATCCATTGCTTTACTTCTTTATATATTCTCTTTCTTCAGCAATGGTACTGTTAGATAAATCCTCAAATGGATTAAAAAGCAGTGGGAGGGTTTTTTGTAGTTTCTGCATGCAAAACTACTGATTAGTGAATTATCCCTTCGTGGTCGGATCGCGGACATAAGTGTTGAAGCTGAATTAAATTTTTTCTTTTTTCTTTTTTTTTTTTTTGGGATTTCTATGCATGATTGCGCATGACTGGATCCTAACAAGTACTTTGACCGCAATGAACAACTAGTTTTGAAAGAAACATCCGGTAAGGAACTGATGCTTTCAACTTCAGACAATTTTTTGTCAGTTTCCATTCTCTTTAAAATTGTTCTCCTAATATGCAGAAAAGTTTTCTTTTTTTTTGCTATGAAGTCAACGCTACACAACTATGAAAATTTATGAGCCATTGACATTGAAGATTAAAAACAGAGATTATGGCAACTTGAGTTGACTTTCTAAGTAACAGAAATCATAAAACTACAATTATTATCTATGAGATCACCACTTTAATTGCAAAAAACAAGCCTTCATACACGTGACTTGGACAATCAAAAAAACTTCATACATCTGATGCTCTTATTCTGTGCTTTATGAATTTTGATACTTAAAAAACATTGATTAAATCCCCACATGAAAGGCACACATCTATATACATATAACAAACAATTACGTGACTATCAATCATCTCATTAATATTCTGTAGCTAACCCCTATAACATTATCCAGTACTGAACTTTCAATGAAGTGCATGACTTTGATGGGGTATACACAAATTCTTTTCCTAAAAATTAAATAATTCAAGTAAAAAATATTAAGCATCAGCCTTCATCATGAATATTCTAACCAGTCATTTTCTGTGATCTGACTATCTGTTAATCCTCAAGTAATGGATGTCTGGAAATAGAATTTCTTGAGGGACACAGTAACGAAAGAATAATAAATGTTCTCAGCTGTCTTTTTCCTTCCATAAAACCTATTTCCATTGAGTCCAAAGAGTGGAAGGAAATTGTTTTTAAGTGCCAAGGAAGGCACTAATTTTTTCATTTACGAGCTTCACTTGTCATCAACACCCCATAGATAATCGAAGTTCAATTTTCAAGGTTAACCCCTTGCCAACTTTTGAGAAACAGCGTAAGAAGCTTCTGCGAAAGACAAATTTCAAATCTACAGATACATCAACTCACACTCTTTCAAGTTCTCGCAACTAATAATTGCATAACTATCCCCAATATGAAGTACTCGAGAAACAAAAGAATAAAAAATGAAATGGCCGAAACTACATGAGAGAGATATGCGGCAATCGCACATTCGACGGAAGTGGAAAGACAAAATCGAGCGATACTAAAAAAATTGAGACCTCCACTACTATGTATGCCTAACCAAATGGGGAAGCCAGGACAAGAATTAAGTTCCATTGTGTAATTCATCCAATAAAGGAACCGAAGAGGCAAACAAAACCCCTCGCAACCAATCGACCAAAACATAGACACATTCTCCGTGTGCTGCTGTAAGGACTAGATGACATCCATGTTCGGAGATTTTGCAGCAATTTCTTTGCAACCAAGCGAATCGCAGAAGAGCAAGTTACTCATATTATAAGATAGGATCGATCTTGGCGTTTGAGCATTCATAGATACACGAATGTACGTAGAAAGAGAAGAAAAACTCTTTGTACCTGTTCCATGGAGATGGAGTCAAAGATGACCAACTCTGTGGAACGCCGAATTGTTTAAAAAGATGGCCAAATGCAACAGCAGGGACGTCCGAAGCAAGCATCTGCAGTGCAGAGGGAGGGAGGGAGGGAGGGAGCGAGGCTTAAGTGCGGGCAGGCGTAGAAAGGATTGGGTTGTAATGCCGTGTCAATTACTCAAGTTTAACAATATCATCATTCATTCATTGGGAAGAGTATTCTAGATTAATTAATAAAGCTTGGATTGGATTGCACATGCATTGGGGCGGTTAACTGCACACGCATTTACTTAATCTTTCCTTTCCTCGATGAGGTTGGGATGGAAATGGAATATACTACTTACTTGTGGCCTCGTCTCCTCAACTGGACAGCTTGGATCATTTTCTGCTGAGTAATGTTATTCATTTTTAGGAGAAGAGAGATTGTGAAAGGCAAACGCGCCAGCACAACTTAAAAAGAGTTTTCAATTTTGACTATGGGAGGGAGGAATGGAGAAAGAAGATTGTCGATTGATTTGACAAAATAAAATAAAAAAATGGAAGGGTTTGATTTTGACGTGGACTAGTGTTGTTTTATATGCGTGAACGGAATGAGATAAGGAAGAGAGACAAAAGAGGGCTTGTGGCTAGGCGTGGCTAATTGAGTTTGGATCCAAGTAGAAGTAAATGAGCTTTCAACACAGGTTCTCACTCATGTAAATAGATTGTAGTTAAGTTTGGGATTGGATTTCGGCCCAGTAAATGGTTGCCAACCATCATAACAATCAATAAGTTGGTGGAGATACATTTTATTTTAAATTTATTAAAAACTACAATTATTGTATATTTAATACATAATAATAATATATTATTAGTAACTTAATGATATAATTTCACAATTACTTTGAATATTTTTCTCAACAGTTTAGGCTTTCTATTAAAGGATTTACGCAAATTAAGTTTAAATCGCTATCCAATGGTTATTTTTTTTAATTTAAAATTTGATTCATTTTTGAAGATATATAGCATTTCAAATTAAAACATTTTCAAGAGTCAATCTTGTTACATGTACATCATAAGCTACAAATAAAGTTATAAAAAAAAATAAAAAATTATAATTTTACTCTTTCTTCTTTCTTTTTTTTTCTCTTTTCATGGTTACCTCTACTCTTGCATGTCAATTGTCACTACATTCTTCCTCTTTATATTGGATGCAATTGCAGTCAGTGCGCGAAAGTCGATTGTTAGAGGCAACCATGAAAAAATGAGATAAAAGCAATGAGGCGACCATAGAGTCATAGGGTGTGGAGAGAAAGATGTGGTTACTGGAGTAAGAGAAGAGGAGATGGATAATGCTATTTGTATAGAAGACAATGTACATAATGATGAAATGACCAATTTGCCCCTTCTAATAAATGACCTAAACCCAAAAGAATCAAAACACACACACACACACACACACTCTCTCTATCTTTCTTTCTCTCTCTTGCTCTCTTCTGTCTCTTTCTCTCACTCTCGCTCTTGCCCTCGCCACTTGTTGATTGTCGTCGTTTATTGCATCCTCGCCACTCGTCGACTAATGCACACATCGTTGCTTGCCTCACCTTTTCCCTGGTCGATAGCCAACAATTGTCGTCCGCTGCATCCTTGGTTGGTTTGGGAGGTCATTGATTGCTGGAGAATGCATCGACGAGGTGGTTAAGAGAAGACTGTAAAGCAGCAGTGACGAGAGGACGAGATGACTGAAGCGAAGAATGACAACTTGTGATTAGTTACAATAGCAAGAGAATAGGAGAGATGAGAGAAAAAGAGAGAAAAATAAATGAACAAAAATCATAATATAACACCCTATAACTGATTTTGTAAACTTTTTTCTATACAAATAACACAATCCAGAGTACATTGTATAATTTTACAATCGAACAAAAGGTATTTTTGACTTTTGTGTTATTTTCTAGAACTCAACCCAAGGTGTAATCTCAGATGTACCAGCTTTTTTTTTTATTATTATTATTTTTCAGACTGATCATTCACATCTGTGTCGTTTTGATCAGATATCAAGGACCCGGAGAACAATCAACGGCCACAAAACGAATATAGTTTGGACCAATAGGAAGCTGCCAAGTGGACGGCCACATATTCATCCAAACTTTTAAACATGGGGAAATTGGAATCCACCAACCACGGTCACCGCGAAGCTTCCGACGCGTTTCTTCGCGTGCCCTTTTGTTTTTGTCAACGCGCTCCTCGGGATTTCAGGCTTATCGGGGAGTTATCGCTTCTCGCCGCTTCAAGATTTGGACTTTGAATCCATAGTCCGATCTCTACTTCTAACCAAAAGGTAAAAAAATGTGATTTAGATTTCTGTGTGTTTCGAATTCCCTTCAAACTTCCTGTTTTGATTGCACAAGATCTTGCAATCTGGCTGGATTTATTCCCTCTCCTTGTTATTTGACTTCTGCTAAGTTGTGAAATTCGTGGATTATATTTATATGAATTGTTTTAGATGAATCTTGTCCATGGGAGTCTAGGGTTTTCGATTTCAATTAGAA
Source organism: Diospyros kaki (assembly GCA_036245055.1). Lineage (NCBI taxonomy): Eukaryota > Viridiplantae > Streptophyta > Magnoliopsida > Ericales > Ebenaceae > Diospyros > Diospyros kaki. The sequence continues at coordinate 46,910,463 of BSEG01000005.1, forward strand.
CGGTATGTTAGGTGTTTCCTTCGATATATTTTGATTATTGGAGAGCGTTTATTGGTGTTTTTTTCCCCTGGTGTCCGTAGACAATTTTGGATATGCTTAGTTGTTAGTCTTCTACAATTTCTGGATTTGTTTTTGGAGGATTTATGTTTTCTCTGTTCTAAACATTTTTTATTTTTTAGTGAATAGTTGATTGATGAGACCTGGTTTTGGTGTTTCTTGTGATTCATAGGGAGTCTTGTGTTTTTGCTGCTGAAAGATGTCTAGTAGTGGGTTTGGGGAGTCAATGAGCAGGCCGCCCCAAAACGCCTCTTGTTCAGGCAGCAATGGTAATAACAATGACGCCGGTAATTTTGAGTGCAATATATGCTTTGATTTGGCACAGGACCCAATTGTGACCCTCTGCGGTCACCTCTTTTGCTGGCCTTGCTTGTACAAATGGCTCCATCATCACTCGCATTCCAGGGAGTGTCCTGTTTGTAAGGCCTTAGTTGAGGAGGAGAAGTTGGTCCCTCTGTATGGCCGTGGAAAGAACTCTACGGATCCCAGGTCTAAGTCGATTCCCGACATGAACATTCCAAACCGTCCCGCTGGGCAGAGACCTGAGACAGCACCTCCTCCTGATACAAACCATTTTGCCCCGCATGGGTTTGGATTCATGGGGGGATTTGCCCCAATGGCAAGCGCAAGGTTTGGAAACTTCACATTGTCTGCCGCATTTGGTGGTCTTATCCCATCGTTGTTTAACCTTCAGGTTCATGGATTCCCTGATCCTACAATGTATGGGGCCTCTCCTGGTTTTCCATATGGGTTTTCTCATCCGTTTCATGGGGGGCATGCCCATGGATTTCCTCAGCACACAAATCAAGGACAGCAAGCAGATTACTATCTGAAGATGTTGTTTCTAATTGTTGGCGTGTTTGTGATCCTTGCTTTGATATGGAACTAGGTTACATCTGTTTGCGGAGCTGAACTTCTAAAGGATGTATGTGATTGTCACCCTCATGAATTTGTAAATCCGGTCGTACTTTTTCTTTTCTTTCTCTCGAGGAGATTTCTCGTGTATCACAACTTTGTTAGATTTCTATTCTCCTTTCATCATCATGCTGAATGTGACTTTCATGTTTCCATAAATTAGAAAATCTTGGGCCCCCACCCTTTCTGTCACAACACTCACACCCATACATAAATAAGAAGGTACACGCCCGATGGCATGCAAAGACATCCATGCTTGTAAAGAAATGGGTGCTTTTGTACTCCTTTATGGAGAAAGCCTTGACGATATACCGTTCTTTTCCCCCCCGGGGGGGTGGAATTTCCATTTGAGACAATACTTCTTAGGCATTCCAGTCGTAGTTAATCAATCAAATTCAGAGATGCTTTGATTTTTGCAAATAGAGTATTGTCTTGTTGGATTATATGCGAACACAATTGATTGACCAGTATGTATTGGATTGAACTTTCCTGCCCATCTGTTTTATATTTATGCAATCTTCGTTATGCATGATCTTGCTGAAGTTGGTGGCTTTCAGAGTTTCTCGTAGCTCTTAATGGGGTGGTTTCACGTTGTTGTTTTGAGCTTGTATGAAGTATAACACAAGAGTTTCTCAAAAAGGTGTGGCTTTTTTTTCATTTATTATCAAGGACAGAGGATGGTAATTTTACAAGGCAAATAAATGTCGTCTTGTGCTTGGACAGTGTCTTAGTATTATTTAACACAATCTCTATTGCTGATAAAGCTGCTTCTGAGCGGGCGATATTTGCATGTGTATCAAATTGATGGATTTCTGACTCTCTCAAAATAAGTTGTTTTATCTCAATGATATTTCAAGCAGCGCAAAGAGTGATTGGGAGCATTGTAGTTGTCATCTTGTAACATAAGGTGGTAATGTATTTTGGAGCCAGCAATGTTTGTAAAGTTATGGGTTTGGTTCCCCTACCACTGGCCTGGGGGTCTTGGATCCAGATTTGGTTACGGATAACTTTTAGGGATTGAGATGAGCAATGTTAAGGAATTGTGTGGAAAGAATTTCTTTCATTGGCTTACTTATTGCAATCTGGAAGCCATATATGAATGAATAATCATTGATTGGGGTTGTGTTGTTGGAAATTGAAACATGGCATGTAGTAAGCAGGAAATATTGAGACAAAATAAAAGAGTAGCAGTGGGGGATATATTTCTAAATGGTGGATGTAATTACATGGATTACAGAGTTCCAATCAAACTCATTTCTAAAATAAGAAACCTCTGTTGATATCAATGCTATGCTATCTTATTACTGTCCAACACACCCGAAAAGGCGGTTTACTGCAAAACGTGGATAATTTGGCCAGAGACCGCACTGGCATTAGCCATTAGCTGTTTTTATTTGGCAGAAATTGACTATGCATTAGCCATTAGTATGGTTACCCGGGGGGGTATGTATGAGTGGAATAGGAATACAGACAGCAAGCAAGCAAGAGGAGAGGGGTTATGGTTTTGATTTATTTTTTGAACTATATAATTATATATATATATATTTATACTGCTTTATGTTTGTTTGTTATATATTATATATCTAGGTAACAGGGAACCCAACAAACAAACAGCAGAGAAGATAAAAGAAAATAATGAGAAGAAGAGTATTTATGAATGAATCATCATGGTTTATTGTATATACATTATATACATATATATATGTATAAATATGAACAGGAAATTAATTCCTTTTCCATGCAATGTCCATAGATTATTATGTTCTCCTGTGAAAGTGTGACCCAACCCAACCCAACCCAACCCTAGTAAAAGTTGACGGAATGGAGCACGACCGTACTTTCGTCCTTTATACAGGAAAAATTACTGTTACGCGTTTAGTTGACTGGACTTTTGAGTTGTTCTGATTGATGATTGATCCCCCATTCATGAACACGAAACCCACCCGACCGGACATCTCTCTCTCTCTCTCTCTCTCTGTTGGGGGGAGGGGGGGGGGGGTGGTTGGGTTTAGGGTTAATTTGTGAGTCGAATTAGACAGAACAGAACTGATAACTGGCTATTACCTAGGCCCCATGCATGCATTTTGGGCATTTCTTAATTACGTTCCATGCAAATCAAACGTATGATTACCATCTTTAATTTACTATCAATGTTACTATTATTTTCTTGGGTGGTTGTCTCCTATTCTTAATTTGTGGCTAAACTTGGAGATGAGGTCAGTAGTTTGCGAACACAAGCGACCAGGTTTCTCCTTAATTGGCTAATAACAATTAAACATGCATATGGCCATACTTGCAATTCAATTTGCATCTCCCCACACTCTTTACCTGTACCAGTTTGGTTGGTCAAGTGCATACGTGTATTTTGGGAAAGTGATATTCCAACACACACACACATATATGTTATGTACAAGCCAGAGTACTTTGGTGTACACAAAAAAAAAAAAAAAGTAAATTAAAGAGAGAGGTAGGTAGGTAGCTGTAGCTAGGGACTAGGTGGAAGGTGAAGGGTTAACAAACATGGATTCGTAAGAAAATGTTAAAAGAAAAAGAGAGAGACCCGTACCCGTACCCGTACCCGTAGTAGGTACTGCCCCATTGTGCCAAAACTTCGTGATGCTTGCTTTCCTCGTTTTTACTTATTAATTACTTTACTACCATGTCCAGTTGCTGCTGCTCAACCATAATTTTCAATGACTTCGATATGTCACCGTTCACAGAGAGATAGAGAGAGAGAGAAGTTTGATTTTTGACTTCGATGAAGCATATACATATATATATATACACACACACACATCAGGCTCAATTCAACCACCGCCCCTCTCAATAAATTCCACACGTGTCGTGTTCTTTTGACACCCACCAATCATTTTTGGTTTAAAAAAATATTATTTAGACTCTGTTTATATATTAAGATATTATATTTTTTATTACATTAATATAAATATATAATACATTATTACGTAATATCACTGGTATCATAATTGAGTATCTAAATCATATTTTTTTACTTTATTTAAATAAAAATAAAAAATTTAATCAGATTTTTTTTTTATGAGTGGGCGAGTTTGAATTTGAGGTTGCTAATAGGGTAAACATATTAAGATTTAAAATATTATTAAAATAAAATAAATATTAATTTTATTTATTAATTAAAATTACTACTAATTTTACCAATTTAATTATGTCTGCCAAACTAAATAAAGTAACAACAAAAAAAAATTATTATTATGCTTATAATAACAAGATTTCATGGATCTCACAAATGAAGAAATCTTTCCTCTGAAGAGCTTTTAACAATTCATTTATAATTCCAATTAAACACATTAATTTTCATTAATTGTCAATTAAACACAAAATTAAAAAGATATAGTCAATTGAAAATGAAAATTCTTTTAATTATTTATTGAAATTTTCTAATGAATGGGATCAATTAAAATTTTTTATTGTTTAGTGGGGTCAAAATTTGATTAATCTTGAATTTTGCAAAATTTTACCTATACCTTATAAAGGGAAAAAGAAAAAAAAAAAAGAAAAAGAAAAAAGCGATGAAGTCCATTACATATATAGGTGGCAGATGAGCTTAATTAGCAGGTGATTAAGAGATATATGTGTTTGGTTGGTTTATTAATTAATTAATTCAAACTTGTTAAACTCTCATGTTAACGAAGTTGTCAAGACACGAATAAGTTCACTAGTTTGATATTATAAATATGTATATAAGTTAGGCAATTAATTAGGTTAATCCACACTTAAAAGTCATCTCATCTCGATCTAATGTCAACAGAATTGCCAAAGCACAAAAGGGTTGGTTTCGTGTTGGAAAGATTGTGCTATGTACAATAATCCAAATAAGCATTCCTTTGAGGCAAAAAGCCAAAGCAGCAAATTAAAGAGACTCCTTTCATAGTCCCATCCCCACCCCGGCCCTTTCACCTTCATAATCACCATGCACGACGCTATAATTATTGGCATTGCCTGCCCCAATATCACAATTAATTCACAAAAGCTATATTAATTAATGCATTACCCAATTCATTATTGTTGTTTAATGCAAATATATCTTTTCTTTATTTACTTATTAAACAGCAACCAAATGAATATGAATATAGTAACTCATAATTACCAAAAAGAAAAAAAAAAAAAAACTAACATTAGAGGGGCTGGGGGGCTAGAACTGGAAGTAAAAAGCACAGGGTAAAGCAGAAAAGAAGTAGTAGTAGTAGTAGTGTTATGAAATTTTTATGGCCGAGGCTCAGCCCCCATTCATAATTTGGCCGTGTGTCCCTGTCCCACACCCTAACCATCCAGCTATGAGCTACGAGATATGAGCTATGTATGGTATTGCTCGTTCTTTGTTTGTTTAATAATAATAATAATAATAATAATATTCCTTAATTCGTATACCATTCTTCAAACTCAATCTAACCCAACCCAACCCATCCCATCCCATCCCAACTCAACCCCACCGGCCCCCTTCTCTCTCTCTCTCTCAATAAATTAAGCTCGACACCCTCCCCTTTCTCCTCCAATTCCAAATCTCAAACAATATGCCCAGACAAGGCCCAGTTCCAGTTATCCTCTCTCTTGACTGCATCTCCTTCTCCTTCGTCGTCTTCGTCTGCGTCTTCTTCTTCTCCACCTCCAATGCTGCAGCCAACCTTTCCCAGCAGCGATTCAGAGAGGCCCCTCACTTCTACAACTCGCCTGACTGCCCATCTATTATTCTCCCCGACGGCGACCACCCCCGCAATGGGAACAATATTCACACCTACGTTTGCTCCGACTCCGCCGTCCACGTGGCCATGACGCTAGACGCCGCCTACATCAGAGGATCCATGGCCGCCATTCTCTCCGTCCTCCAGCACTCCTCCTGCCCACAGAACGTCTTCTTCCACTTTGTCGCCTCCTCCTCCCGCCAAGGCGCGTCCCTCCTACGCGCCACCATCTCCTCCACCTTCCCCTACCTCAAGTTCCGCGTCTACACCTTCGACGACGCCGCCGTAGCTCGACTCATCTCCACGTCCATCCGCTCGGCTCTCGACTGCCCGCTCAACTACGCCCGGAGCTACTTGGCCAGGCTCCTCCCGATCTGCGTCCGGAAAGTCGTCTACCTCGACTCCGACCTAGTCCTAGTAGACGACATTGCCAAGCTCGCCGCCACCCCCCTCCCCGGGGACACCGTCCTTGCCGCCCCGGAGTATTGCAACGCCAACTTCACCTCCTATTTCACTCCGACCTTCTGGTCCAACCCGTCGCTTTCCCTGACGTTCGCCGACCGGAAGGCGTGTTACTTCAACACCGGTGTGATGGTGATCGACCTCGAGGGCTGGCGGGCCGGCGATTACACGACCAAGATCGAGGAATGGATGGAATTGCAGAAGCGGATGAGGATATACGAGCTGGGTTCTTTGCCGCCCTTCTTGCTGGTCTTCGCCGGGAAAATAGCTCCTGTCGATCACAGTTGGAACCAGCACGGCCTCGGAGGGGACAATTTCCGGGGACTGTGCCGGGATTTGCATCCGGGCCCGGTGAGCCTCCTGCATTGGAGTGGGAAAGGGAAGCCTTGGGCTCGGCTCGACGCCAACCGGCCATGCCCGTTGGATGCTTTGTGGGCGCCATACGATCTTCTAAAGCCGCCATTTTCGTTCGACGGTTGAAGAAATTAATAATTAAGAGATGGATGGATGGAAAATGAGGGAGTCTCTCGCTAGCTATCTGCAAATTATGTATAGACGTTTTTGGACGAGAGAGAGATCTTAATTAATTCTAGCTAGCGACGGAAATGACCTCATCAGTTACAGACTGTTGATGACGATGAAGCCGATCGACGAAACTGGGAATTGATTTGATCCATCATTCTCGACGTACGTACTGTAAATGAAATGAGTATCAAAATCTTCAATTTTCTTTTCACACAAGAGTCAGAGGATTATTGCAGTCAGCTGATGATATCTTTGTAATTTGTAATAAGGATATATGATCCAGAAGAGGATGGATTTTGTTTGTTTGTAAAACACCATCAATAATATCATCAAATACATTAATTATGCTACGTAACGTACGTACGTACATGTCATCATCATGTTTGTTACATAAGAACTCATCTCATTTAGATAGTTCACCATATATATATATTTATACTAGCTAGCGTATGATAATATATATAATTAAGCATATATAGATCAATAAATAGATCGATCGGCAAGGAAGTGTTTAATTTTCTCTTTTAGGGTACGTAATGGAACAAGGTCATACGCAGGAAACTGATTAATGGAAACTATCTATATATATATATATATACACACACACACGTCATTGTATGTATGTATATACAGGTTTCTGATCAGTTAGCTGGAAAGACACTGCTTTGCCAGGAGAGCCATATGAGATGGCGGTAGCTTTTCCACCGAAAGGGAGCAATGGCAAAGTTAGAATTTAATTAGGCTTTTAATAGAGGAATCTTCGTCCAAGAAATTAAGGTTACTAATGGGAGATATTTACCACTAAAGCATATATATATATATATATATAGCAGACTCTTAAATAGAGAAGAATTATGATCACGTGCATACAATTAATGCAAATATCTTCTGTACATGAGTAATTAAACTAATTAATTCTACATTATTATTATTATACTACATATTGCCAAGAATAAAAAGAATTAATTTTAACTATTTAATCAAAAGATTTATTAGTTCATTTGTTTGTGTGAGAATAATGAGTTAATTGTTCCCTTAATTTTATATATTTTGGTGCCAACTGTTTCTGATTTCTCTTTTGAAACTTGAAACTTTTACTTTCTTTCGATACGATGATGATGATGATGATTTGACATTTCAAATACTGCTAATTCTGCACCCCCCCCCCCCCAACGCACCCTTTTTTTTTTAAAAAAAAAATATTAAATCAAAATCTAAAATACTAAGATTATTCTTTTTTACCTCAGGTATATAACACGACTAATAATTTATTGAAATTATAATGATAATAACGCTAGTTGCTCTAAAATTTCAAATTTAATTCTCCTTAGAGACTAAATAACATTATTATCTTTAAACATTCAAATTCTTAATTATAATAATAATAATAATAAATTTGTATTCAAGTGGGTTTTAAATTAAATATAATATAATTTCATGAACTAAATATTGATATATAGATTTTGATAGCAGAGAGGCGTAGGAGTGTGATGCATTGGAGGTGCAATTCTGTCGGTTAACATTGAGTGGATCTACGTATTAGTACATGTAATTATTGAGAAAAAGATATGTCAAAATCTTGGACGAATTATCCTTCCTTTACTAGAGATGGCTACCCCCCAATCACAATATATATATATGTATATATATATTTAGCAGGAAATAGTTAGTCAATGAGAGGAAGATCTGCCTTTTTTTGAAATTTCTTTTCCATCCGAGAATTCAAGTTTTTAGAAAAATAAAAATAATAACACCACAATCAATCAAAGTCGTGCTCTATACATGTAGTTTGTATTTTCCACGGGGTTGGCTGCCAACTGGAGGACCTGGTGTCGGTGTGGCGGCCACCCTGGAAACCGGAAGGGAAGGTGCCTTCCTGCCGGCAAAGACCAAGACTTGCTGTACGGACGGCCCCAAACTCTTTTTTAGTCAATTTATTGGACTAAGTCTCCATACCATACCACACCATACATGGTTCTTTTTCTTTCTTTTGTGGCTGTGTCTTAATTTTAAAATTCTCTCTCTCTCTCTCTCTCTCTCATTCTCACAGATTTGGTTGCTAATACTGTTTTGCTTAGTTGTAATTAATTGTATTATTATTATATCTCCAAAAAAGAAACTTCTTGAAACTTTCCAAATTATTTATTTATTTATTTTTTGAAATATGATTATGCAAGTTCTAATTTCTTAGTAAATAAACTTAATTACTCAAAAGAGGTTCTCCAAACATCCTAATCAAATTGGCATGTATATATGCTCATGGGGGGTGGTTGAGAATAGACTTTAATTATTTATTTGCATGCGTAGAGGATGACAATTAACATTCAAGTGATTAATTATATAGTAATTACATTACATGTTTAATTTTACAGTTCATTGGCCCATGAATGGCCCCATCCATGCTGTGTGGGTACAGCTGCCTTGATTTGTATCTATTCTTCCATTCAAATTAATTGCTTCTCCTTGATGATGAGGAATATGCCCTGACTGAAAGCTACACTGCTCCCATTTAGAACAGGAACAGGCATGCCAATATGCCATTGCCATTGCCATTCATTAACGTGGCTGCAACTTTAAGTTAACTCACTTGGGTTTGGGTTAGATGATGATGATGATGTGTAGCTTTCAGGTGTTGGTAAGGAAGAAGATATATTATTCACTCCAAACCTTCAAGGCTCAGTGCCCCCTTCTAATTAATAAATAAATATGCTCTTTACCTGATGCATAAAATAGGTGTTAAAAAGGAGCGCAATCAATTCGTAATTTTTGTGACTTGGCTCCATCTTCAGTTTAGTCAACGATAAACAGCCAAATCCATCCATCCATCCATCCATCAGTTTTACAAAGAAAAGAATGAATTATTTTAGTTATACTCTTAAGAATTAAAGAATTAATTATACATATATATAGAATATGTGAGATCCTATTGACTCGGTTGGGGTCAAATTAAATAATGATCCTCATCTCATCTCATCTCATGTGCGTGCTAAAGAAGAAAGAATTAGTTTATGCCACGCCTGTGATTTGTGAAGGCAAGATTAAGATTATATATCTTAAAGAAAGAATGATATCTTCAGCTATATTTTAATTATTAAATTATGCGTTGGGAGACCAAACGCGCAAAGGAAAGGATTCCCATCCGATCTGAACGCGCATTGACATTGTCTTGGTTTTGGCATTGGATCATGAGTTTTGACATTTTGCCGCTGCTGCTGCTGCTTTCAGACCAGACTTTCTAGTTTTCTTAATCAACTTCCCAATTTAAGTTAATTATTATTTTTCCAACTTTCCATGTAAAATAATAACTAGTTCTTCACCCGTGCAATGCACGAAAAATGGATTCACAGACGAAAATATAAAAAATATATAAATTTTCAATAAATATCGAAAATATAACAATTTAATTTTATTATATTATAAATATCACAAGAAATAAAATTTATAATAAGATTAAATATTACAAATTCTAAAAAACTTCTTTGAATACAACATTTGTAGTTGAGTTTGTTTGTTCTCCTTCTTTATCACATATTAGTATCTTTAAACTATTCCGACTTGTAACTCTTGACACAGCTACATATAACTGATCATGACTGAATACTGATTTTTTCAAATAAAATCCTACATGCGATAATGATTGCCCCTGACTTTTGTTGATGGTCATAACATAGGATACAATCAAAGGAAATTGTCTTCTTTGGAATCTGAACGACAATCTTGAATCTGATGGAGTCAATGACATCCTTGGAATGAAGACTTTGTGTCCTGCATTATTTCTTGATAGAATTTTACCTTCTAGAATATGATTTCCAAGTCTTGTGACAATAAGTCTTGTCCCATTGCACAACCCTACGGAATGATCAATATTTCTTAATAACATCACTGGAATTCCAACTTTCAAATTCAACTCATGATTTGGCACCCCAGAACACCTAATACTGTTCAAAAATTCTGGTGAATGAATATCTTCTAATAAATCAATGTTTGTATCTGACTTACAAGTCGTATCCGAACTTAAATAGGTCTTTCCTTTAATTTGGTTTAAAGAAACCATATACTCGTTGATGGATTCAACAACATCAAGCGTCAGCGCTAGTATGGCATTTCCTTGCAAATATGATATATCATCAACATGGTCTGAGAAGCAAGGATATGTGCTCTCCACAACTATTTCAAGCAAATTATCTGACCCATTTATTAGAATATCATCTAGTATTTCAACAGATGCATGACCATCATTTCTACCACCTAATGTTCCATCACCAATTTTCATAATCCACTTGGAAAAATTTTTCAATTCCATTGACTGATCATCATAATCAAGACCTTGTAGCCTCATATTCTTTGTCAAATTCAATACCTTGCAGTGTCTCCATAGATTTGAGGAATTAATAGTAGCAAGAACAATGTCTTGTCTACTTCCTTTTGGGATAACTGGTAGAATCTGTCTAAAATCTCCACCGAACACCACTGTTTTTCCTCCAAAAGGTTGATCTTGACTCAATGGATTGGTGAACCTTAAAATATCCCTCATACTTTTGTCTAGTGCCTCGAAGCAGTATCGATTCATCATGGGTGCCTCATCCCATATTATGAGCTTTGACTTTGCTATCAACTTTGCGAGTGCACTCCCTTGTTTGATATTGCACGTTGAATCTTCATTGGGATTAAGAGGAATTGCAAATCTCGAATGTGCTGTCTTACCGCCTGGCAAAAGAAGTGATGCTATGCCGCTAGATGCCATATTCAGTACTATTTCTCCCTTTGATCGCAATCCAGCTGATAGAGTTTTCCAAACAAATGTTTTTCCAGTCCCTCCATAGCCTTATACAAAGAATACACCTCCCTTATTAGCTTTTACAGAATGCATTACAGTTTCATAAACATTTCTTTGTTCATCTGTCAATTTTTGCACAAAAACCTTATGATCTTCTGCCAAAGCTTTCCTGTCATACCTAAGCTCATCCTGAATTAGCCTATTTTCAGCGAGCAATGCATCGACAATACAAGGAAAGGGCAATGATGGAAAATCATGAAGACTTCTTCCAGTGCTCCTCAATATCTTCTCAATCTCCAAGAGAGCATAGTTTTTGGTTTCTTCCTCGCTCAACTCCAGATCTATTTATTACCAAAAAAAAATGAAAAAAAAATATTGTCATGGGTTAAGAAAATAATTAAAAAAACATGCAAACCAAAAACCCTGAAAAAAATATGATGGCATTTTACCTTGGTGGTTGAAAATGATTCTTTGTCTATATAGAATATCATCCGAAAGAAATTGCCAACATTGTTGCCATACATATTCAGGTCTTACCAAAGAGTTTGACATCAAGAGAGTTGCAAAAAGATTCCTTAACGAATGTGCATAGCCCCAATAACTTGCTTCAACTATGCCATCTACGTACTCTTTATCATCGTCAAGTAAACCGAGTGCATAACAAGCATCCCGAAATGATGAATATTGAATACCATTCACACATTTAATTTCTTCATAACTCGTAGGGCCTCGTACAATATTCAATAGAGTTCTCAAGTAATACATTTCCCCACAACTTGGAGGAACATAAAATACCCGACCTATTGAGAAATCACGTTGTCTAGGTTGCCATTCTCGTTGACCTATCTTCCAAACAAATCTTGTCGGGAATTCTGTGTACGTGAGATCCTTCGCATCATTGTACTTCTTATTTGCATCCATCCACGCAATGAACATGCTATGCTTTATAGTAGGATGACTTAATACATCATTTATTGGGTCCAAATATGAAAATATAACATTCTGCTCATCAGGAAGATGAAATGACAACCTCTCAACTGGTGGATCTCTGTAGTGAATGTCAAATCCAAACATTCTCCAAGCAGCTTCGCATGGGGAAATATATCTGCAATTATAATACATATTTATCTCATCAATCTTTTCAGCATTCCCATCATCGACACTTTGATAAAAACTTGCAGTAACTCGATCGTGTCCTTTATTTACATACTTGAAAAGATATTTAATTGACCTGGACTGATTGCACCACTCCACGTTAATGTGAGCACCGTATTTCAGTAGCAAGTACCGGTTATGGGGAACCACATATCGATTATCAAGTTCAATACCATTCTTTTGTACAGTCCTTCCATTGTCTCGTCGTCGATAAACGAGGTATCCATCTTCATCAACATTGGTAGTATCAACAAACTTTTTTGGGAAATGTTTAGTGCATCTACCATTAGTCATGCATGGTGAGTTGCTTCGCAAATTGCCACATGGACCATGAATCATTGGATCTTTGACGACTACATAATAATTCCTCTCACTTACTTCATCAGGGATTTCGGCCGATATGATACAGTCAATATCATCACCAGATGGAAACTTTACATCTTTAGCCAAAAAAAGCAATATGTGTGCATGTGGCAAACCACGTTTCTGGAACTCAATGGTATACATTACTGTAACAAAATGTAATGTTTACAAAAAAACTTTAAATAATGATTAAAAATTCAAATAAGTAACATGACAAAAAATAAGAGCACATATATAGATGTAAACAATAAAAAAATAAGTACCTACTTTAACTGTTCCAAAGACTTTGTTATGCCTAAGATCTGTCATCAAATTATCTAACTTTATCTTGAATACCCTACAAAGTATATTAGGTCTGTCCTCTACTTTTAGTCTTCTTTTCTCTAGGAAACGCACAATCTCTGGCCATTTCTGATTACATGTGAATGTAATAAACAGATCAGGATATCCAGCCCACTTGCATATAGCCATCACATCTTGGTAGTTTTGGATCATATATCGCGCCCCATCAGTAAATGTAGACGGTAAAATAATTCGCTTGCCTTGAGAAGCAGGATTAGTTTCACCTCTTAATATTGCTTCAGTTAAACCTCTATATATTTCACACCTCAATTCCTTTTGGTGCGTTCGTACATATGCCAATCTTGAAGACTCGACCATTGTGTAAGCATCGACCAAAAATTGTTGGAACAACCGTCTAGAGAATAAAATGATTGGTGATTCACATGCCCTTTCCTGCAAACGATATGCAAAAAACTCTCTCATGCTTATTTTTTTCCGTCCAGACTTTGTTTTGGAATTTGAGTTTTTTAGTTCGACATCTTCTCTGTAACCGTCTTGACCATACACAAAAAGTAATGGATATTGTAGTCCAAGGTATGAAGCATTTAATTCATTGATCCGTTGCAATAACCCACTTCGAGTTTCAACAATAATATCTCTATCTCCAGGCAAAGTCTCAAAATCACCAACTACTAAAGTCGCAACTTCAGATACTAATGGCATATTGTATCTCCTACCATCATGACCTCTCTTTCCCAGAAGCCTAAGTTTAATGCTCGAGCAATCTTGCTGACGTAAGGTTTCTCTAACCATTCGAAATGACTTTACCAGAACATTATTTTCATCAAGCATCTTTTTTAAATTAGATACGATCTCCTCGTGTAGATTGTTCCCCTCTAAATCTTGGCTATAATGGAAAAATATGAAACAATTTAAATTTGTAAATATAAAATAACTAATAGAAAAAAATAATGCAATTCAAAAGAAAAAGATTTATACCCTACAACATGTAATCTGTTTGCGACTTCGTTATCTGTATCGTAAATGTATAACTGTGCAAATTTAGGCGAAGATCCCTCAATCGGCAACAAACTCCCAATCATGTGATAGTTTTGACCGTGCAATCTGAACACAGGTGGTAAGTTCCCTCGGTTTACACTGGAGTCAATCTTTCCTCCCATTGATGTGAAGGAAAACATCATGTTGTACATTCGAATGTTCTCAACAAAATGCTTGCTTTTCTCGTCACTCGCATAGAGTAGATCATTTAGAATTTGAGGAGGGCATGGTATACGTGGAAGCTCAACTTTCCCTTGCATGCAGTACAATGAGAATTTTGGTTTTTCTATATTATAATTTTTGCCAACTCTTTCGTCATACCAAAATATAGCACCACAAAATTCACATGCGTATGATGCATCATCGATGTCAGCGTATTCTGTCAAATAAAAAATAAAATATTTTTCAATTTTCAAAAATTGCAATGCACAATAGTCAAAAAATTAGTAAGAGAATATACCATAAATAGTTAGGAAAGTCATTTCAAACTTGTGAAAAGTATCAACACATCGTATTCAAATTCCATTATATAAATTCTCAAAGTTGGGTGTATTTATTATGTATCAAAGTTAGAAGCTCAACTTTGTGGTTTCGTTGGCGTTTTCAGTAGAGTTTATTATGTATTTATACATATTTGCATTTTCAGTAGAGTTTTTTTTGTTACTGTCATATTTATGTAAGTTTTTTATATTTATTGCTTCTGATTTTTTTTTTTTAAATTATGTGATTATGTATTTATAGGATTTTGGTTGAGGGCTTTCTGTATGGTTTTGTGGTTTCGTTCGCGTTACTTAAGTGGTGAACAGACCTAACCAGATCCGAGCCTTAGCCCATTTGTTCAAGTGGGCGAAGCCTATTATCTATAAAGCCGAAAAGCCTTCATATATAAGGCCCATTTTGTGCTGCCCATTTGTTGTTGTTTCCTTCGGCCGAACCCTAGCTCCTCTCTTCTCTCTCTCTCTCTCTCTCTCATTTCCTTGCTTGGCCGATTCTTTCATTCGTGGTTTCCTTTTGCAGCTAATCTTCGATGGCTTTGTTTCGATGTCGGTTCGATGCTTCTTTCCATGTTGAAAGACAACATCTGTCCTTGTTCATCTTGGCCGATTTGTTGTCGATGCACACGCCCTATTTAGGGGGTTTTCGATCATCCATTCTAGGTAAGCTTTTCTCTTTGCTTTGTGCTTTCTACCCTCTATCTTTGTGACCGATCTACCTTCTGTGGTAACCTACTGTGTGTGGCTTTGATCGATTGGGTGAGAGAGGGCTTCGTTTGCGTTCGGCCGAGAGGTGTTGGGGCTTTCTGGGTTTTCGGTTTGAGGGCTAGTTTAAGGGTTTCGTTGTGGCTTGTGGTTCCTATTCGTTGGCGTTACCAAAGTGGTGAATGGACTCATAGATCTGAGCCTTGAATCGATTTTATACAGGGAGTTTTTTACGTCGTGTTCATCTTCTTGTTGCTGTTATCGATACTTTGTGTATTGTTCTTTACATTCGATTAAATTTGGTTCGATGTTATCGCACTAACCCTACTCTTTTGTAGAGTTTTTCTGCAACAGTTGGTACGAGAGCCTTGTGTGGCTTCTCAGTAGTGCTTGTTCGAATCAGATCTGAAAAACCCCATCGTTTTCAGATTTGATTTCACGGTGAGTTCGTTCCATATCAGATCTGATCTCGGTTCGATTATTCTTTGCAGGTTGTGAGTTGGGTCGAAAAGACCCCAGATCCGAATCCAGCAAGTCGTGGGTCATCTCCCTGAGCAGTACGTGGTTGCTCACTTGCCTGCTGGCCAGCGGCGCGTGAGCTTGCAGGCGGCAGCGCGTGGGGGCCGAGGTGCCCTTCTTCTGTTCCAGATCTGATCCTGCATCACTCACAGATCTCAGCCATGAGATCTGTACTGGCAACATCTATGGTTTTAAAGTCTGTAATTCTCATTTTCAGCATCTAACAGGTCATCGTGTGGGGGTGGCCATTAGGTTTGGGGTTATCCTGTGGTGGTAACCATTACTTGTTGCTAGAATTAGGATTGTCTGTCATTTTATTGTGCTAGCATAACCTGTTTTGGTGCGGTTAAGTCTTGGTTAGAAAATCAGTTGCTTAGTGTCGTGTGTGACTTCTGCCTGGTCTAATCCTTTGTGGGTTCCAGTGGCTCTTTTTTTTATTTACTGTTATTTAAATTGGTTAGTGTTTTTTAGATATTGTTGAGTAAACTTGTGTTAATCTGTGTGATTACTAAAATTGCTAAGTGCTTGAAAAATCTTTTGCTAATTGGCCCTTTGATTCTTTGTGAATCTACTGTCTTAGTGGTAGGATAAGTGAGAAATCCTACCCTAAGTGGGAGGATTAGGCAGATCTTACCCTAAGTGGGAGAATTAGAGAGATCCATACCCTAAGTGGAATGGAGAGAGAGCTAGCTCATATTTATGCATTTGTTGTATTTCCTATATGGATAATATGCATTTGTTGCATTTCCTATGCCGATAATATGCATTTGTTGCATTTTCTATGTGCATAATATGCATTTAATGCATTTGTTGCATGTTTAAGCATTTGTTGCTTGTCTAAGCTTTTGTTACTTGTCTAACCTTTTGTTGCCTATTGTATGCATTTGTTGCATGTTTCTTTCCTATGTGGATCAGTAGGCTTTTGTTGCATGATTAGACATTTGTTGCTAATACATGCATGTGTTGTGCATTTGTTGCATGTTCCTTGTGTGTGCTGGCTTCATTAGGAATCAAGGTGGAGATTGTTGGTTTTGTGTTTCCTAATGAGGCCCAAGGCTGTGACGATTTTTTAGGTGGGTTTTATCTTCATAGGTTTCGGCCTGGGATTGAAGAATTCAAGTCCATCACCACTTTCAGGCAGCCTATTTTAGAAGTCAGGCCACAAGCCCTATTCCCACTTTAGAGGAGAAATGGGCCTTAGCCCATTTGCTCAAGTGGGGGGAAGCCCACTGTTTTGAGCCCAAAAGCCCATTATATTTAAAGCCTAAAAGCCCTCATATAAAAAGCCCATTTTGTGCTGCCCATTCCCTGTTGTTTCCTTTTACGGCTGGTTTTCGATGGCTTTGTTTCGATGTAGGACCGATGCTTCTTTCCATGTTGAGAGACAACATATATCCTTGTTGATAGTGGCCGATTTGTTGGTATCGCATGCCCTATTTTGGGGGTTTCGATCATCCATTATTTGTAAGCTTTTCTCTTTGCTTTGTGCTTTCAAACCTCTGTCTTTGTGACCAATCTACCTTCTGTGGTAACCTACTGTTTGTGGCTTTGATCGATTGGGTGAGAGAGTGTTCGTTTGGGTTCGGCCGAGACGTGTTGGGCCTTTATGGGTTTTCGGTTTGAGGGCTGGTTTGAGGGTTTTGTTGTGGCTTGTGGTTCCTATTCGTTGGCATTACCAAAGTGGTGAACGAACTCACAGATTTGAGCCTTGAATCGATTTTATACATGGAGTTTTTTACTTTGTGTTCATCTTCTTGTTGCTGTTATCGATACTTTGTGTATTGTTCTTTACATTCGATTAAATCTAGTTCGATGTTATTACACTAACCTTACTGTTTTGTAGAGATTTTATTCAACAGAGTTGATGGTTGATTTTTTTTTGTTTCTCTCAGATCTATGGAATAAATATGATCTATGTAAATTACTCTCAGATCTATGTTTTTTCAGTAGAGTTTTTTGTTATTCTCAGAGCTATCTAAGTTTTTTTATATTTATTTATTGCTTATAATTTTTTTTTTAAATTATATCTGGCAGATTATACATTTATGGGCTTTCGGTTGAGGGCTTTCTGTGTGGCTTTGTGGTTTTTTATATTTATTGCATCTATTTTTTTTTAAATTATGTCTGACAGATTATACATTTTTGCTCATAGTCTATATTTTAACATATTCATTGGTTTGATGTGTTTGAATGGACTGTACTTACCTGATTGTGGACAAAACTGAACATAGCGGCCATTTCCTTAGCACCGTCTATTAGATCTGCACCTTCTTATTTATTTATTTATTTTGCTCAGATATACGTGTTTCTGCATTTTAACATATATCTTCTATAAAAATGATTTATCTACTATATTGGACACAAAAAGGATTTTTTTTTTTTAAGTTTCTCTTATGTATACGTGGTTCATTACTCTTCTTTGCAGTTACCCTCGATTTCGAATCAAAACTCTGTCAAAGACTCATTTATTTCAAAAAGTTCAGGATTTTTTTTTCTCCATATGAACAGATTAATGTTGTAAATAAAATGTTTACAGAAACTCATCATTGGATAATCGGTGTATCATAAATTCATTCTAAACCTGCCTATATGTAAGCCCTTTTGTGTAGACAGTTATTTTAATATACACAGAATCTTCATTGTTAGATACTAATTATTGTCTTAATTTGAAATTGAGGACAATGTCATCTACTGAAAAAGATAACACTCACTGGGAGAAGTGTGCAAATCTTCAATCTACTTCAATCACCTGAGGTAAGTAATTAAAAGAACCTACTTGTTCATATTTTTGTCGAAATAATGTTCATTTTCATATATGCAAATGGGTCCATAAGTGAAAATTTAAGAAAATTATAAATTATTGTTTGGACTAGTCTTTTTATATATTAAGATTTGATTAAACTGACAACCTACTTGATTTTTCGGTTACACTTTGGTGTCTAAAAATATTAGTGCTATAATACAGTCACATGTACACTATGTAAATTTTTTTTAAACATCAGTAATCACTTTTAATTAAATATTTTATAGAATTTATTATTGTTATTCAAATCTTTAAGAAGTAATTAAAAAATCATTATAGATGCCAGAATTTCAGAATGAAAAATACTGTAAATCCAGAAGTGATGCTATTCAATTATAATCGATCATTGATTATGCGACAATACTTTGAGATTTTTTAAATAACAGGACCAATAAAAGTTCATATTCGTATGTTTAATTAAAGTCTATCATCTAATGCCAAACATGATTGCACACAAGTGATAATATATTATCATTCGTGACAATGACATATAACATTATTCTATTCAATGATATATCTAATTAAAGGGAAATTTATTGAAAGTTCATAAGTTGGCAGTTAAAGATTTCACCTGTATTGGAAATCACTGGAAATTCAACATCATCACCTAAAGAAAATAAAAAATACAATTACCACAAAATATGGGCTGCCATTATACGGACTTTAGCACCATGTGATAGAATTGTTACCCTCATCTACAATTTCTTCGAAAACTGGAACTTGCATTCCAAAATCCAGACAATTGTTTAATCCTGTAGGTAAAAAATATAGCAAGACATTGGTAATTTTTTAACATGTAATTCTCAAACTGTCACTGAGATGGTGCAATTTTTTTTTTTTATATAAAATGAACAATATAACTCACCTTTGGTAAAAATTGCATGTTCTTGCATATTTGGAGTAAAAACACCATCGTCCACAGACAATAATCTCATCGATGGTGAAGACGCAATACATCTTCCCTTGGTTATCTTGTGCTTACCGGAAGAAAGTGTTCTCAAAGACCTACATGTGCCACTACTTTCTTGGCATTGAACATTATCCGATAATGTAACTGGTGCATCACCAATGGAAAAACCAATACGTTGGCATTGCGAAACTGTTAAAACATTAAATTATAGTTTCTATAAACATTAAGTTTTCAAAATAAAAATTAAGCTTTATATTAATAATAATAGGTCATTACCATTTGTAATACCACTGAAAGGTGTCATTGACAGTTTGTTTGAGTTAATCGTCAAAGTTTTCCTAGAGCAACTTGCCGTTCCATTAATTTCTCCCAAACATTCAATGGAGTTTGTTTTTGAATTGCTACTGCATCAATTTTCTGCAGGAAATTTGAGAGACTAAATGGGTAAATTATTTTGCTTGTGTTCTCGAAAAAATGGGATGATATCACAATACTCATCACGCTAACAGGTATGACCCTCTTTTCAGACTAAACTGTTTCAATATTTCATTCATGTTTTCTTCCACATTAATCACATTGTTTTGCTTCTATGATAAATGTTAGAATAGCAGCAGTATAATAATGATGACAACACAAAACACGATATGGTATCTACTAACTGTTACAACAGTATAAAAAAACATTGCATTTAATTACAGTTGTTGTTGCTCAAATACAACAATTAGAATTTTTAGTAGTGGGATGTGCGTACATGCCGTCGGCCTCGGGACTCGATCGTAGATTTGACTGAAAAACTAAGGGGGGCTTCCGAAGGGTTCCTTCCGAAGGAAAAGTGGGTCTTCCGAAGGAAAAGATAGTCTTCCGAAGCCTGCTTCCGAATTGGTTCTTCCGAAGGAAAAGATGGTCTTCCGAATATGTCAGCTGCTGGTCTTCCGAAGGTGACACAAAATGGTCTTCCGAAGCTCACAGCAGTTGGTCTTCCGAAGGTGACACAAAATGGTCTTCCGAAGATCCCTGTAGGAAAATGATAGTCAAAAGGCTTGTGGGTTTCTCTCCCACGAAGACCCTCCGATGCTTAAGTCAGTACCGAAGGAAAATGGCTAGAAAGGAAATTATACTCTTCGGAAGTAAGTAGATTGAGAGAAAATACCGATGTCCGGATCCCTTTTTGAGGGTTGAACTTGGCCTTTTATAGAGATCGAGTAGGGAGTACACGTGGGTCTTCCGAAGGATTCCTTCCGAAGGAATCTTCCGAAGACCCTTCCTTAGCATCTTCCGAAGCTCTTTCTTCAGCATCTTCCGAAGGCCTTTCACCAGCAGCTTCCGAAGACCTCTTCCGAAGGGATCTTCCGAAGACCCTTCCTCAGCATCTTTCGAAGACCTTTCACCAGCAGCTTTCGAAGACCTCTTCCGAAGGGATCTTCCGAAGATCCTTCCTCAGCGTCTTCCGAAGCTCTTTCTTCAGCATCTTCCGAATGTGTCTTTCCCGCCATGTTTGGACTTTTTCGTCCTCGATTTTTTGGGGCACCACAATTGTCCCCCACTCTTTGTTTTGTTCTTCTTAGATACAAAATGAAGAGTATTTTCTAAGTGTAGGGCTCCAACAATCAGAAATAGATCTTCTCGAAGGACCTTGCTTCCCCAAGAATTTTTCTTCCTTGAAAATTTTTTCGGATGTAACTTTTAACAATGCTATGTCCATGGAGCTCTTATGCTTTTGAGCTCGAGGAGGGCGAAGTAAGTGTCGCACGTCTAGCATCACTCATATGATCGAGAAGGGCCTAGAGATGGACCTTAGCGTTGATGCTTCCCAAAATCTGCTCCTCGGTGTGGGTTAAGGTCACGTGGATCGTCCCTTAGTCGAAGATTAGTGCCGACATTATTATTTTTTAACTAGCTGTAAGGAGCGATCAATTTGCTAGTTTCACCTCAAAGCACTTTTAGAATTTTTTATGCATTCCTTTAGCTATTGCGTTTCATTTTATCATCTTTGGGTGAATATAGCTTCTTGGCAGTTGTTTCGACGTGTCTCATGTAATTGTCTTATTTGAATTACCACGTAATTCTATCATGCTTCCATCATTTGCTTGTTGGTCATGCAACTTGTATTCATACCTCTTCAGGCTTTGATTTATTAGTTATGTTAGTTCAATTTTTTCTGTTCTTGTCTACGCCTTTTCTTCAAGGCTCGTTGGCCCCGGGAAACTCGAGATAGGCCTCGCGCCCCTGACAATACTGCGAGACTCGTGCAATATTCATCGAGCTCTCGGCCTTTGTCCAGATTGGGGGATTGTCAAGCCTTCACGAACGTTTTCAAGAGGGGCATTCGTTTGCCATAAGGAAGTTAGATTAGGCTAAAGATCCAACGTGGGATTCATTCCGAGTGTCCAAGTCTTTGCCGGGAGACCTAGGCGCCAGATCGATCGAGGAGTCGGGTCTAGCTTAGGAGCGTAGCACCGGACTCGGTCGAGTGATCTAGGTGAGTCTGCGGGCATAAGTGTCGGAGCATCCGATGATCCCGAGTTGATCCATCGTCGTAAGCGTTAAATTGAGTCATGGAAGTCGAGTTTTTTGGGGGTTGTATCTCGTCTCTTATTCTCTTCGTTTATCCCTTCGAGGTCCGGTCTGTCCAGAGGGATCTGGCTTTGACCAAAGATCCAATCCAAGATTCTTTCTGGGTGTCCGAGCTTGCCGGGAGACCTAGGCGCCAGATCGACCTGGGGAGTTGGGTCTAGCTCGGAAGCATTGCACCAAACTCAATCGAGGGATCTAGGTGAGTCTGCGGGCACAGGCGTCGGAGCATCCGATGATCTCGAGTTGTGAGTTTCACTTCCTTGTTTACCTCTTTCGAGGTTCGGTCTATCATAAGGGATCTGGGTTTGGCCAACGATCCAGCCCGAGATTCTTTCTAAGAGTCCAAGCTTGCCGGGAGACCTAGGCGCCAGATCGACCTGGGGAGTTGGGTCTAGCTCGAAAGCATTGCACCAAACTCAATCGAGGGATCTAGGTGAGTCTGCGGGCACAGGCGTCGGAGCATCCGATGATCCCGAGCTGATCTAGGGTCATATGTGCCAGATCGCACCTGGGCGACACAAACCTCGTATGGCGAGGGCGTCTTTCGGCTTACCATATCTGTTCACTGCTTTGAGGTCCTGTCTGTCCTAGGGGATCTAGAGTTGGCCAAAGATCCAATCTGAGATTCCTTCCGGGTGTCCGAGCTTGCCGGGAGACCTAGGCGCCAGATCAATCGAGGAGTCGGGTCTAGCTCGGGGCATAGCACCGGACTCAGTCGAGGGATCCGGGTGAGTCTGCAGGCACAGGCGTCGGAGCATCCGATGATCCCGAGCTGATCTAGGGTCATATGCGCCAGATCGCACCTGGGCGACATAAACCTCGTATGGCGAGGGTGTCCCTCGTCTTACCACATAGCTGCTCACTGCTTTGAGGTTCGGTCTGTCCTAGGAGATCTAGAGTTGGCCAAAGATCCAATCCGAGATTCCTTCCGGGTGTCCGAGCTTGCCGGGAGACCTAGGCGCCAGATCGACCTGGGGAGTTGGGTCTAGCTCGGAAGCATTGCACCAAACTCAATCGAGGGATCTAGGTGAGTCTGCGGGCACAGGCGTCGGAGCATCCGATGATCTCGAGCTGATCTAGGGTCATATGCGCCAGATCGCACCTGGGCGACACAAACCTCGTATAGCGAGGGTGTCCCTCGTCTTACCACATAGCTGCCCACTGCTTTGAGGTTCGGTCTGTCCTAGGAGATCTAGAGTTGGCCAAAGATCCAATCCGAGATTCCTTCCGGGTGTCCGAGCTTGCCGGGAGACCTAGGCGCCAGATCAATCGAGGAGTCGGGTCTAGCTCGGGGCATAGCACCGGACTCAGTCGAGGGATCCGGGTGAGTCTGCGGGCACAGGCGTCGGAGCATCCGATGATCCCGAGCTGATCTAGGGTCATATGCGCCAGATCGCACCTGGGCGACACAAACCTCGTATGGCGAGGGCGTCTTTCGACTTACCATATAGCGGCTTCATCACCTTTTGTCCCTCATGAGAGTCGATCTGTCCTCGATGTATCAGGGTTCAATAGCCAGTCCGGTCCTAGATTCTTTCCGGATGTCCGAGCTTGCCGGGAGACCTAGGCGCCAGATCAATCGAGGAGTCGAGTCTAGCTTAGGAGCGTAGCACCGGACTCAGTCAAGGGATCCGGGTGAGTCTGCGGGCACAGGCGTCGGAGCATCCGACGATCCCGACCCGGCCTGGGGTCATATGCACCTGATTTCAACCGAGTCACCCTGATCTCATTGAGGTCATCGCTGAGCTATTGCACCTGTATTACATTTCATCGTACATACAAATGCTCAAGGTATAGGTTACGTGGTTCGGCTTATACTTTGCCTACTCCACGGGAATACATGGGGTATGTTCTTTTATTTATATGGGGATTATTACATAGAGAAATCAGGAAGATCTCTGGTTTACGGTGGAGTCAAGTAGTGCCTCTTGCAATGAACGCATCTCCATGTCTTGTGTTTCAGATCTTTCATAGCTAGCTCCGACCGATAGAGCAGGGGAATACCTTTGATGGTGTATAGTGTTCCAGGTCTTGCTCTTCACATCCCCTCTGATTGTTTTTCCTGGACATTTTCCCCTGGCCTTGATGGGTTTTTGGTTTATCCAGTATGAATCGATTGAGTTTTCCATCTTTGATGAGCTGTTCAATCTGGTTTCATAGCTCCTAACACTATTCTGTAGTGCACCCTGGGGATTCATGAAACTTTGCAAAAAGAGTCTCTGTTCCTACCCATGTGCAATGGAGGGAAGGATAGCGACTCTTGGCTTAGTGAGGGGAGTAAAGCTCTGGAATTGCATCTTTCGGGGGCTCTTCTTTTTTTGGCAACTTCGCTGATGTGTCCGACCCAACGTCGTTCGGCCTTCCTCTCTTCTTACCTTCCCATGCTTCCAAGATTTCCATTTGGACAATAAATTGCTCAGCTCGAGCGAACAGTTCGGCCATTGAGCTCGGCTCAGAAAATGCTAGGGATTTTCTGAGCGAGGCGTAGGTGGTCCCATTAAGTAAAGTAGATACAGCCAGTCCTACCGGGAGATCTCTTACCTCTTGTGTTGCGGCCCTAAACCTCTCGACATATTGCTTCAGAGATTCATTTGGTCTCTGTTGCAAGCTCATCAGGTACATGGCACTCTTCTTCTTTGGAACGTAGGCAGAGAATGCCTCTAAGAATTCTTTCTTCAACTGTTCAAACGATCGGATGTGCCCGGCAGGTAGTTCAATAAACCACTGTTGTGCTTGCCCAGCTAGTGAGAGAGGGAAGGCCTTACATTTGGTGACTTCATTCCATCCATGCAACATGGCAATCGTGACGAAGTGTTGCAGGTGCCTTTCTGGGTCTTCCTTCCCCGAGTAAATTGAAAGCTGCGGTAGCTCGAACCCTTGTTGCACTGGTTTCCTTTGGAGTTCTTTAGATAAGGGAAACCCATTCGGGGGCATTTTCTTGGGTGTTATCATTATCTTCTTCTGCTCTAGCACCTCTTCTATGAGGCGCTTAATGTCAGACGCCTTGAGGGTTTCCTGTTCTGCTTCGTTTTTGTAAGGAGGTGGGAGATAAGAAGCTCGTGCATAGGTGTTTCCCGTTGTCTCTTTATACATGAGAGCTTTACCTATGCTCCTATCATGTTCCCTTCCCAAGTCTGTCATCTTTGGGACTTGGTTATTCAGCCGTGGAGTTGTAACTCTTACCCTCTGTTGTGCGGTTCTTAGAGGGGTTTCTATGGATCTCCGATGTTCTCCTCTCGTATCGACTTTTCTCAGGTGGGGAATTAATTCGCGCAGCAAAGCAGTGATTCCCTGTAGTCTTCTCATATTCTTCTCATTGTTTATCTTGAGTTCATCATTTTCTTGTTTTAGCTCCTCACAATTCTTTTGTAATTGTTCATAACCTGATAGTAGGACCGTGGGTGGGGCTATCCCAGAGGGTTCTGGAGGTACTAAAGTCTCCACGAGGTCTCTATTTGGAATTGAAGATTGTCCAAATGAGTGTTGTCCCCGACTAGAAAGTGTTGCATGCTGGACTTGCTTCCCTCGTTCTGTTGCATGCCTCCTCAATCCAGCTATGTGTACTTTCTCATGTTCTGAACGTTCCATGCCGCCCAGTCCAGTGGTCTGGTTGCCTTCGAGCGCGGGAAAGTTTTTTGAATGCACTTCATTGTCATGGTGATCTTCTGAAAATTCTGGCTCTGTAGGGTGCACCTGATTGGGACCCCTTGTGTCTTCTATCCTAGTACGAGCGCTCCTTCGGGTGGTGTTGTTCGTGTTCGTCGAACTAGCTGATCTGGTCCCATTCAACATTTTTGCGCTAAGATTAGCTTTTTGTAGCGTTTCCCACAGACGGCGCCAAATTGTTGTTGCTCAAATACAACAATTAGAATTTTTAGTAGTGGGATGTGCGTACATGCCGTCGGCCTCGGGACTCGATCGTAGATTTGACTGAAAAACTAAGGGGGACTTCCGAAGGGTTCCTTCCGAAGGAAAAGTGGGTCTTCCGAAGGAAAAGATAGTCTTCCGAAGCCTGCTTCCGAATTGGTTCTTCCGAAGGAAAAGATGGTCTTCCGAATATGTCAGCTGCTGGTCTTCCGAAGGTGACACAAAATGGTCTTCCGAAGCTCTCAGCAGTTGGTCTTCCGAAGGTGACACAAAATGGTCTTCCGAAGATCCCTGTAGGAAAATGATAGTCAAAAGGCTTGTGGGTTTCTCTCCCACGAAGACCCTCCGATGCTTAAGTCAGTACCGAAGGAAAATGGCTAGAAAGGAAATTATACTCTTCGGAAGTAAGTAGATTGAGAGAAAATACCGATGTCCGGATCCGTTTTTGAGGGTTGAACTTGGCCTTTTATAGAGATCGAGTAGGGAGTACACGTGGGTCTTCCGAAGGATTCCTTCTGAAGGAATCTTCCGAAGACCCTTCCTTAGCATCTTCCGAAGCTCTTTCTTCAGCATCTTCCGAAGGCCTTTCACCAGCAGCTTCCGAAGACCTATTCCGAAGGGATCTTCCGAAGACCCTTCCTCAGCATCTTCCGAAGACCTTTCACCAGCAGCTTCCGAAGACCTCTTCCGAAGGGATCTTCCGAAGATCCTTCCTCAGCGTCTTCCGAAGCTCTTTCTTCAGCATCTTCCGAATGTGTCTTTCCCGCCATGTTTGGACTTTTTCGTCCTCGATTTTTTGGGGCACCACAACAGTGTTTTGGAAAAATCCTAACTGCTATACATGACATTTGTGTATATTGCCTTGTGAACAGTAGGGAAAAACATAATAATATAAATTTTAATAGTAGATAAAAAACTTAATAAGTAGCGATTATTTTAAAAATTAATTAGTACATATCACAAAAAAACTGTGAAAACAAAAAACTGTGAAAACAGTATGAGTGCACAATACTAATACAAATATTCATAATTATAAACACAGTAATATAGTTATACATGAGAAATCACAGTCAGATTTGGGGAGAGTCCAATAGAAAATAATACTGATAATCTTAACTAAAATGTGTGTAAATTGCCACATAAATAGTAGGGAAAAAAGTAATATTAAAAAAAAGTACATTGTATGCATGTGAAAATTTTCATTAACGGAGATATAATGAAGCATTTTCAAATCAGTGAATAAGCATTGTCTAACCCTATAGATTTTTTTTTTTTTGATAAACAACTTCATAAAAGAATGTAACAATTTTGCATTAAGTAGTAACATCTCTAATAAGACAGTATTGTTATGGATAGGCTTAATGAATAGAACAGTAAGAACTGAAAAAAATAGTATATAAACACAAAAGAAGCAGTAGGGAAAACATTGGATCAAAAATCATTTACCTGGCCCGGTTGCTTTTATCTTCTGTCGCTTGCCTACTCCCCCCTCCTTGCCTACTCCCCCATCCATATTCTTTGATCGTTGTCTACTGGTAGTTTCTACTGAGATATGGGCGATAGAAATTATGATAGAACAACAAATGAAAAGCAACCAGAATGATAGTGGAGAAGCCCAACCATATATGGCTGATAGTGAATAATTAATGTAACTAAACTGCCCCCAACTCATTATCCCAAAACGTGTAGCTCATAGGAAGTGTAAATGTCACATTGAAAACTAAACCAATTAAAAAACAAAAGAAGAGCAAAAAAAACCGTGTCTATTTTTAAATGATGTCTCATTTTATTTTAAATAATAACAATAGAAATTTAAAATATTAATTGTGTGAATAATAATGATAGTGAATAATTGTAGGAAGTGTGAAGGTCACATTAAAGAGCAAAAACAAACTGTGAATGTAATGGACGTCAGAGTTATGGCTGTGTTTACTGTTCTATTGCTTTAGCTTCATATATTGAGCATAATTTTGTAATGTTTTCCATCCAACTGATTGCCCATCTTCTCGTGTTTGAGCATATTGAGCATACTTAGATACAATATATTGAAAGTGGTGGCCAGATGTTTGCAGAAAATGAATTTAATTGCATAGAAGCTGCTTATTTTAATTAATGTAATTGCATAGAAAGTTGTCCCAACAGATTATTCCAAAACGAGTTACTGCTAGGAAGTGTGAAGGTTACTCAGAAAATTAAATTAATAAAAAAACAAAATTAATAATGGTGAATAATTAATATAAGTGCATAGAAGCTGTTCCAGAATAATTAACATTAATTGTTGAAACACGTTTTTAGAAGCTGCAACTGATTAGTGATTATTCATTTAAAATTGCATATACATTTTAAATGAAGTGCCTCGTTTATCTGATTATCTGTCTATCTTTAAATGACAGTAGAAATTAATTGTCTGATTATCTATCTTTAAATGATAGTAGAAATTAATTGTTTGATTATCTGTCTATCTTCAAATGACAGTATAAATTAATAAATTTTTGAAACACGTTTTTAGTGGAAGGAATATTATTTATTATTTATTGAAAAAAATACATACATACATAATACATAATTATAATAAATGATCCCACTTTAATATACATAATTATAATCTTGAACTTTAATACATAATTATTAAATAATAATAAATGATCCCGCTTCTAAATGAAGTGTTATCTTAAATAATAACAGTAGAAAATTTAAATATAATTTATTTCTTGGAAAAGGAAAAAAATTAAACCAAAAAAAACAAAAGAGCCAAAAAAAAAAACCATGAAGTTACTGGACCGTCAGAGTTATGGCTGTGTTTACTTTTCTAGTGCTTTAGCTTCATATGGAGCATACTTTTTGTTATGTTTTTATTTTAATAATATTTATTTTAATAACAATAGGAATTTAAAATATTAATTATTTGATTAATTAGGAAGTGTGAATGTCACATTAAGAACTAAATGATGTCTCATTTCAATAACAACATAAATTAAAATATTAAAATATTAATTTTTGAAACACGTTTTTAGTGGAAGGAATATTATTTATTATTTATTGAAATACATACATACATACATAATTATAATAAATGATCCCACTTTAACATAAATTAAAATATTAATTTTTTGATTATTCCAGCTGATTTGTGCAGCAACACTGCTACTTTTATAGTGCTTTAGCGTCATATGGAGCATATTTTTGTTATGTTTTCATTTTAATAATAGTAGAAATTTAAGATATTAATTAATAATTATATGATTAATAATGATAGTGAATAATTAATGTAACTTTATAGAAGCTGCCCCAGGTAAGGTCCAAGGCTGTGATGATTTTTCAGGTGGATTTTATCTTCATAGGCTTTGGCCTAGGATTGAAGAACCTAAGTCCGTCACCACTTTTAAGCAGCCTATTTTAGAAGTCGGGCCACAAGCCCTATTCCCACTTTGGAGGAGAAATGGATCTTGACCCATTTGCTCAAGTGGGAGAACCCATTGTTCTAAGCCCAAAAGCCATCTTGTCCCTTAGCCCATAAGCCCACATATATTGGCCCCATATTGCCGCCCTTTCTTTTGGTGTTTTTCCCTTAATTAATCGGCCGAACCCTAGTCTATCCCCTTCTCTATCCTTCATGGTTTCCTTTTGTGGCTGATCTTCCATGGCTCCGTTCCCATTTTGGTCCAATACCTCTTTCAATATTGAGAGGACGCATCTTTCCTTGTTCATCTTGGCCGATTTGTTGTCGATGCACACGCCCTATTTAGGGGGTTTTCGATCATCCATTATGGGTAAGCTTTCTCTCTTGGTTTTGTGCTTTATACCCTTCGTCTTTGTGACCGGTCTACTTTTTGTGGTAACCTACTGTGTGTGGTTTTGATCTCTTCGGTGAGAAAGGGTTTTGTTGAGTTTGGCCGAGAGGTGTTGGGGCTTTCTAGGCTTATGGTTTGAGGGCTTTGTTGTGGCTTGTGGTTCGTATTCGTTGGAGTTACCAAAGTGGTGAACAAACTTAAAAGATCTGAGCCTTAAACGATTTAACAGGGAGTTTTTACTTTCTGTTCATGTTCTTTACGTTCGCTTATATCTGATTCGATTTGTTAGAAGTAATATAATTAATTTTAAATTAGTCCAGGTGGAAAACATTTTAACTAATACCCACCAAATTGAATAGATCGTGAATTGTAAATAACTTAACATTTTAACTTAAGAGTTGTAAATTAGTCCAAGCCCAATGCCTTAAAACAATAAAGTTTCCAATTCAACAGATGACCAATCCAATATCTTCCAATCATTAAACAATGAAATTGTAAATACCGTAGCATAGAGGCATATCAATAAGTCAGAATAGATAAAAGTCATATAACATTTAAAAGCAAAAGCATAATCACAATACCCAACAAAGTACGATAATAATGATGACAAACAACTTGAAGATATTCTTAATTTGTTTCTATTTACTCCTTTTCAACTTTCACAAACTTGCGAAGCTTATTGCTTGACAATTGCGTGGACGAACCCCTGTCCTCATTTGGAACAATGCTACTCATATCATCGCACGTAGAGGGATGAGTACGCTTCGCTGGAGTCTTTACCGGCGCCGTGCTAACCTCATTGTCTGAAACAGACCCCTGTAAAATAATTTGATAAATAATACCAATTAAAACTTTGAGAATGAAACCCATATAATTGACAAAACCTACACATTGCTGACATTTCAAGGCAAATAGTACCTTGGAATCAGCATCAATAGTCTTTTCTAGTTTTGACAGCAAGTCAGGTTCTTGTTGATGTTACACACAATAAAACAATCATTTAGGGGTGATCGTGTGTGTTTTAAGAAACACAATAGATGATGTGAACTATAGGTAACCTGATTCTCAGTGTAATCATTTATCTGATATTTCATTATCAGGTCATTGTCATCAGTAAGTCTTATCACAGTGTACAAATCATCAGATCGGGATAAATTCTGATCTCTTATCTGAACCTTGAACAGTAGCCTCCTATTCACCAAGGTCTCTACCTCGTCTGGACAGTAATCCTCAGCACCATCCTATGAGAATCAAATTCAGGCAAATTATTGTATAGATTAATTATTGTTTGATAAAGGAAAAGATTTTGAAGATAAAATATATCTCTCACCCGTGCCAAACAATCCCTTAGCTCGCTGGCAGATTTCCCAATCACTTGTAGGCACTCACGATCCCACAAAAGAAAACTTGCACTTTCCGTTCCATCAACAACCCTAACCTGTATCTTAAACCTAGGATTGCCTTACGTGTCGAACCTTTCACACTTATCGCAATAGAAGCGGTTTCCATTTTCTTTAACTTTTTTTGCACATTTCTTACAACTTAGAAACCACCAACCTCAATCCGATTCAACATCAACAATTATACAAACTACCCAATAGGTACCAGCCTGCGGTTTAATGCGTTGTTAGATGGTTGTAATGTGTGTAGTGTTAAATATAGATACCTAACAAAGTGAAATTACCTCAGTAAACTCAAGCAATTGTTCAATTGTTTTGACTTCACACATTCCACTCTCTAAATCATCAGTTATAGAGTATGTAGTCGAAGAAGAAATTTGACTAATCCTCTGTGAGAAACACTCTACACTGTTCAACAACCTAAAGTTTTATAACAACATTGGTTATATATGATAATGAAGCATGATAAATGAATGAATGTATAACAATAGCTTTGAAAAGCCCATACTTGTCACGGAAATCCTCAACCTCAAAAACTGATGCGTTGACAAACACCTTCGTTATGTAATATGTACTTGTAATCCTAACTTCTTCTGATATTTTAAATTAAGTCATCACTCTACCGTGCCACACATTTAATAGTATAAACAGTAAAAATTTAGAGAGAAGCAATTAGTAGATATACCCCTAAAAATCTTCGTGCGACACATCTGAAGTAGAAGAATAATAGGTTCATCATTTGCAGATTCAAGGTGAGAGTTCACCAGTTCAGCGTGATCACCCCAAAGGGTACACGGAAGACGATTTTTCCTAATTAAGGAAAATATATTTACTAAAGTAGATAAATAAACACCAAATATATAGATGAAATGTAAGAATTTTCGTACTCCAAATCTTCTATCACGACATCAATTGAATTGGTAACAGACGCAGATGATGCGTGGAGCCGAGCACTATCCTTCGCTACAATTTCTCCTATCAAATCTATTTTTTACAAAAAATAATAATAATAAATCATTGAACTACAGGATTAAACAATGTGAAGGTAAAAAAAAAAAAACATTAAAATTAAAACGTACCAAAGAGCCGTGTTTCATCCACATTTTCCTCACTCAATATAACATTAAATGCTCTGAAAGCGAATATAGTAGCAGGAAAGGTTACATCGTGTACCTCAATTACTTGCGTTGTTTTTGTAAAATTTAACTTGTATGCGTGCGACGTAGTCTTGAATTTCATGGTGTTTTGAACAACAACAAAGTTCCGCATGACATATACTAAGTTTTCACGGATCTTATCCGTGAAAGAATTTATAAGATAATTTTTTATACTTGCATGCATCCTTGTGCCTTGTGAACACAAATAATTTTTTATAAGATAATTTTGAACAACAACAGTCTTAAAAATGCTAATTGATATACGCAACATTTGTCTACTTCAGATGTGTAAACAGTAAGTTATTCCTACCTTAGCTTGCTGCTTACTTGTATGGTTACTCATACGGCCCTGTCTTACTCACTGTTTGTAAGGGATTTTTTTTATCTATATGAACAGATTAATGTGGTAATTATTTTTATTTTTACTCACTGACAGTGAGTAATCCCTACCTCAGCTTTGCTGCTTACTCACTGTTTGTAACAGATTTTTTATTTTTACTCACTGGCAGTAAGTAATTCCTACCTTCGCTTCCTGCTTACTTGTATGGTTACTCATACGGCCCTGCCTTACTGTTTTTATCTATATGAACAAATTAATATTGTAAATAAAATGTATAAAAAAATATTGTATGCTTCATTTATGTGTGTAAATAAGGATCAACAGGTAAGAAGTATTTTTGGGGTCTCACTGTTATCAATATCTCACAAATTAGACAATGAGGACAACGTCATTCTAAGGATAACAGAGGTAAGCATCAATTTATGTGTGTAAATAAGGATCAACGGGTAAGAAGTATTTTTGGGGTCTCACTGTTATCAATATTTCACAAATTAGACAATGAGAACGACGTCATTCTAAGGATAACAGAGGTAAACATCAACAGAGGTAAGCATTATTGAGGTATTATTGTGGATCACTATTATCGATCTTTCACAAATTCATTCCAAATCTGCCTATATTTAAGCCCTTTGTTTAGACCATCATTTTAATATATATATATATATATATATATATAGAATATTCATTACTAACTATCGTCTTAATTTGAAAATGAGGACTTATTCATCTGCTGAAAAAGATAGTACTAACGCAGAGAAGTGTGCAAATCTTCATCTACTTCAATAATATAAGGTAAGTAATTAAAAGAACTTATTTGTTTCTGCATTTTTACACACATAACAGTGGGTAAAAAACTTACCTCACGGTCTATTATGCCTATATTTAAGCCCTTTGTATAGACTATTATGCCATACTAACTATTGTGTTAATTTGAAAATCAGGACTTATTCATCTGTTGAAAAAGATAGTACTCATGGAGAGAAGTTTGCAAATCTTCATCTACTTCAATAATATAAGGTCAGTAATTAAAAGAACTTAAGTATTTTTGGGGTCTCACTGTTATCAATATCTCACAAATTAGACAATGAGGACGACGTCATTCTAAGGATAACAAAGGTAAGCATCAACAGAGGTAAGTATTATTAAGGTATTATTGTGGATCACTATTATCGATCTTTCACAAATTCATTCCAAATCTGCTTATATTTAAGCCCTTTGTCTAGACGATCATTTTAATATATATATATATAGAATATTCATTACCAACTATAGTCTTAATTTGAAAATGAGGACTTATTCATCTACTGAAAAAGATAGTACTCACGCAGAGAAGTGTGCAAATCTTTATAAGCATCAACAGAGGTAAGTATTATTGAGGTATTATTGTGGATCACTATTATCGATCTTTCACAAATTCATTCCAAATCTGCCTATATTTAAGCCCTTTGTCTAGACGATCATTTTAATATATATATATATATATAGAATATTCATTACTAACTATCGTCTTAATTTGAAAATGAGGACTTATTCATCTGTTGAAAAAGATAGTACTCACGCAGAGAAGTGTGCAAATCTTCATCTACTTCAATAATATAAGGTAAGTAAGTAAAAGAACTTATTTGTTTCTGCATTTTTACACACATAACAATGGATAAAAAAACTTACCTCATGGTCTATTATGCCTATATTTAAGCCCTTTGCATAGACTATTATGCCATACTAACTATTGTGTTAATTTGAAAATCAGGACTTATTCATCTGCTGAAAAAGATAGTGCTCACGCAGAGAAGTGTGCAAATCTTCATCTACTTCAATAATATAAGGTAAGTAATTAAAAGAACTTACTTGTTTCTGCATTTTTACACACATAACAGTGGGTAAAAAACTTACCTCACGGTCTATTAAGACCATTTCCACGGAGTTAATTTGAGACTTATCTTCAAACTTTGGCAGATCCCACGTGCGCACTACGCGTACTTTGATTGCCCAGTTAGCTCGAGTAGAATCCACAGACTTCAACATTTGAAACAAAGGAGACATTTCAAGACCGGATACAATATGCAATTAGGTGATATGAAATAGGATTCAACAGGGTGCTTATTTCAGAATGTGTGGGTTTTTATACCAGCTGATTACCCCATATTCTCGTGTTTTTGCAAGTTGCATAGAAACTGCTTATTTTAATTAATGTAATTGCATAGAAAGTTATTCCAGCAGATATTTTCATGGCCAGATGTGAGCAGAAAATGGATGTAAGCTAGCCCATCTTCTCGTGTTTTTGAAAGTGGAGTAGAAATTGAATTTGATTGTATAGAAGCTGCTTATTTTAATTAATGTGATTGTATAGAAAGTTGTCCCAGGAAATTTATTTGTTGTGTTACTGCTAGCAAGTGTGAACGTTGTACACTTGTGAAGTGTGAGCAGAAAATTAATGTAAGCTACCCCATCTTCTCGTGTTTTTGAAAGCGGTGGCCAAATGTTTGCAGAAATTGAATTTGATTGCATAGAAACTGCTTATTTTAATTAATATAATTGTATAGAAAATTGTCCCAAGAAATTTATTTATTGTGTTACTGCCAGCAAGTGTGAACGTTGTACACGTGTGAAGTGTGAAGTATGAAAGGTCATATTGAAAATGACAGTTGAATGATAGTAAATAAGGCAGACGTTAAATGATAGTAAATTAATAACATTATTTATTTTTTAAATGATAGTAAAAATTAATAATATTATTTATTTTTTATATTAATTGTTGTGAAAAACACGTTTTTAGTGGAAGGCTGACTTTAGGCGGGAAACTTCTTTGCAGTTACTCTGCTACTTTAATATATATTAAGATAATAATACAATATGTATTAGGGACAGATTATTATTATTCAAAAAATTTTGGGGAAGTCATAATGGAGGCTTTCTAAAGCTAATTATTATTTTGATATATATTCGTTGCACGAAGCCATCCTACTATTATTATATAAGAAATACTAGAAAAACAAATATGCAAAATTTGAGGAGTCATAATAAAAGGGGTGTGATGTTTTGCACAAAGGGTATCCTATGGGACTACTTGTCTATCTAAGAAAGCAAAGACAAACACCTCAAACAAAATTGAACTTTGTATTCGACCAACAACTCTGTTCAAAGACAAGTAGTTTAAAATACTAAAAAATTAAGTTACGAATTTGGACACAACAGCCGAAATCAACTGTACAGCATTAACTAACTCAAAAACATGTTTGCAAGAGGGCGTACAAAAAGAGACGCAAAAACCAGTTATCTTTCCTATTGATAGATTACTCCTCCATCTCCGGTTACAACCTCCCCCACGCGATATGCTGCTGCTGCATCTCCTAGCATTCTATGAGCGGCTTCTGGGCTGACAACAAGAACCATCCCAATACCCATATTAAACGTCCGCCTCATCTCGGAGTCTTCTATTCTTCCGGCCTATACACAACAACCACAAACGAGTGCAAAAGTTTAAGTAGCTCAAAGTCTATATAGAATACATGTACCCGACCACCGCAATTGTCAGAATTCAAGGGCTGTGATTGTTGAGCACCATACCATACGGTGCTCGGCGCTAGATGAAATGAAGGTTGTGGAAAGGAGTTTTACCTTCTGTATCCATTTGAACACTGGAGGGATCACCCAAGAGTCCTTGTAAATGACGGCTCCAAGGCCTTTGGGGAAGACTCGGGGTATGTTATCCGTGAAACCTCCGCCAGTGATGTGGGCTATACCCTTCACGCCTCCCTTGCTAATGATATCGAGCACCTTTATGCAGAGAAACAAAAGGTTAGAGCTTGAAAGAATCAACAAATGGAGGAAACAACAACGTGAATCAGAATGTAATAAAAATAGATGTGAGAGATGACCTGCTTGACATATATCACAGTTGGGGCCATCAACGCTTCTCCTAGTGTAACAGTTTCTCCGGGAAGTTGGTCCTTCAGAGAAAGGCCACTCTGAGCAAAAACCCTATGAAGACAAACCCATAAATACAACATATCCAGCCGTTATCCCACTATGTGGGGTTGGCTACATGAATTCTAGACTTCTATGTGGGTTACAACATCCCAACAGATAGTTTGTCTAGAATTCATAAAATCAATGAATGAAGAAATAAAATCAACTTCAAGCTCAAAAGGCCTGAAAACTAAGTTCAGAATAAACAGGATAAACATGAACCTTCTAACAAGAGAGAAACCGTTGGAATGGACTCCACTAGATGGCAGGCCAATAAGGACATCTCCAGCCACAATGTCCTTCCCGTCAATTACTGAATCCTTTTTTACGATTCCAACTGCAAAACCACTAAGATCATATTCACCATCTGCATAGAAGCCTGGCATCTCTGCTGTCTGAAAATCACACATGACTAGTGAGAGAAACTAAAACCATCCACAAATTAATAAGATACATGTTACAGCTTTCAGCAAAATGTATAGCCATCCACAGGTTAGTAAGATCACCAATATATCTGCATGATTATCACCCCCTCAGATTGAATGGTAGATAACAGTTTCACAGTTACCAATCTACAAATAGATCCCCGTGGCCTAGCATTAAAATATTTTCCTTCCCATCATGCTCAACAATGAAAAGTATATCAATTTCCAAGAAATATAAAATCCCTAAAAGAAAATTACTGAAAATACCTCTCCCCCTAAAAGAGTGCAATCAGATTGTTGGCAGCCATCAACAATGCCTCTTATAACCTGAATAGCAACAAAAAGTAAAAAGGAAAGATTACTTGAGCTTCCCAAAAAGACACAACCCTTCACAATCTAATTATCGAGGAGAGATCACTGGCGAAAAGCCTACACAAAACTATTGTACCTTCTCAGCAAGATCAACATCAAGACGGCCAGTGGCAAAGTAATCAAGGAAAAATAATGGCTTTGCTCCAGAAGTAACTATGTCATTGACACTCATTGCAACCTGGAGAGCAAATGGACCAGGAAGTTTGAGTCAGGAAAAAAAAAAAAAAAAAAAAGAACACACACACACAAACACAACGTCAGCGGCTACATTTTAACCTTACCAGATCAATCCCAATAGTGTCATGAATTCCAGTTTCAAAAGCAAGTTTTAGTTTAGTTCCTACTCCATCTGTGCCAGCCACTAGGTATGAATCCCCTGTTTAAAAGAAACATAACAACCACACTAAGGGATCAAATTAGCACAAAAACTAACTACTGAACTAAGATATCAGATAAGAAGGAAAATGACTGACGTTTGGAACTAAAACGTAAAACATAAAGAATCAGAGCATAAAAGGCAAAAGTAAAGAATACAGCCTTCTAATTTGGATTTCATATAATTAACAGTTAAAAACACAGGTGCAGCATAGGGCTAGCTGGATTCTCAGCTAATGGACATGCCAAAACTCACCAGTGGCATAACCCATAAGCTGCTACATTAAAACAAAAGGATATTCAGATAAGGAAGAATATAAGTCTGACATTCTGTGTTTGAGAAATAAACACGTAATATGCCCAGCTCAGATACAAATAAAGACCAAAACTTAAAGATAGCTATAAATTATGACATTTGGAAGAGGAACATGCGTACCAAGAGGGAAAAGGCCTCCAAAGCCGCCAATCCCGGGAGCCATCTTCGCGATTCTCCGGACGAGCTCGGCCCCGGCATCGATATCGACTCCCGCTTCCTTGTACGTAAGCCTCTTGCTGTTTGCGGTTGACATTGAGACCCCCATTGCGATTGTTTTAGCGCCCTCATCGTTGGAAGGTAGAGGAAGAAAGCTTCTGCGGGAGGAATTGAAGTTGGGTTGGGAAGCGTTCGGTCTATGAGAAGAGGGCCTAAGACATCTTGACAATTCTGGGTTTGTCCCCAATCTCGTTGCCATGGCGAGAAAAGAGGAGAATAGAGACACACACTGCGCCAGGTTAGGGTTCGTAATTAGAACCCTAATTAGATCAAGTCTGGAACACATTTGATCAGAATTACTAATATATATACATATATATATATATATATTACTACATTGAGAAAAATATATGGTAATTGGCAATAAATTTCATAAACCTCCATCAGTACCTGTTTCAACACAACCAAACATTGAAGCAACAACCGTTACCACAGACCAAAGGACAGCTTAAATTATTGTGTTGCCACTCCCCGTGGTATATATTACATTTTGAACAAAGAAAATTACTTTTAGGTAACGAAGAACAGTCATAACCCCATGTATGTTCAAATAACGGGTTCTTAAAAAACCAACGAAGCTATTCCTCCAAATCAAGCGCAAGCCTCGAATAAACATACAACAAAAGAAATGGCAGCATACCAGATCTAAAAATTAATATTTTGAAAAAAAAGCTGGCCGTTTCTGTCGCCGTCGCCCGCCACCATCCATGGCAGATTCCGACGACCGGAGACCACCATCGGAATCGCCTTGGTCTTGTGACCCACATACCCAACAACCTGGAAATTATTTTTTTTTCAAAAAAACTTGTGCTTACCTTAGATCGAAGAACTCCGGTCGCCGGCGTCTGGGATGGCGACGGCAGTTAGTTGGCTGGAGAACAGAGAAAGGACTACCAGACGAGAGGAAGAGGGGGAGGCGACGGACGGCGGCTGCTGGCCGGAGAAGAAGAGGAGATGGAGGCGCAGACGAAAGGGAGGGAAGAACACATAAGAGCGGCTGCTAGGGTTTGCATCGTTCTACCCCGCCGCCACCTGCCGTTTTATATCCCGACCCGAGCGGGTCGAGCCCGGGTCTAGTTGACCCGACGTACTAGACATTTTTTGTCGAGGAGATCCTGTGAAACTATGTTGGTTTTCAGAACGTTTTCAAGACGTTTCATATTTTCTTTTTAAATTTTATTTACGTCTATATTTTTTAAAAATATTTATTTTTATGTTTTTATTTTTTATTAAAAATATTTTTTAATTTCGTTTCCCTGTAACATAACTATGAAATCCTTTTCTATATATTATTTTTATAATATATATAAATAATAACAATATAACATGTATATATGTGAATTGTTGCTTTATCTAACTTTTTGAGAAGGTTTTTGAGAAGTTCAAAAATAATAAAAGTGTCCTATGTAATTATTTTCTCTTCTCTTTCATGGTTGCTGATGACACATATTTTTGTAACACTTCGTATCGAGTGATAGAAAAGTTCGAGACAACTTACCCTGATGGGTCTACGTGAACTTCCCAAAGGGGTCACCCATCCCTGGATTACCCTAGGTCAAGCACGCTTAACTTGGAAATTCTCTGCCTACATTCAGCCCAAAATGTATCCAGCTGATGTTGTTTCCTTCCTTACTTATTCTCGATATATACTACCCTCATTTGGGCTCTTGGGGTGTTACACACATCGTGTCATCATCGTGGGGCCCATAGCTACGGGTTAGCTCTCAGCTATCGCCATTCGACGACCAGTAGGCCCACCACACTTATGAGCCCCTCAGTGGTTGCCCTCTGGGCAACCGATATGGGACATACCCGGTGCATCCACACCATCCCCCCCAGCAGGTGTGGTGGGGCTCTATCGGCCCCTCCCTTATTCGGGGTTGTAGGGACCATTATGGGTTTCCCGCAGACGGCGCCAAATGTTGACACACATTTTTGTAACACCCCGCATCGAGCGATAGGAAGGTCCGGGACAACTTACCCTGATGGGCCTACGCGAACTTCCCACGGGGGTCACCCATCCTTGGATTACCCCAGGTCAAGCACGCTTAACTTGGGAGTTCTTTGCCTACATTCAACCCAAAAGGTATCCAGCTGGTGTTGTTTATTTCCTTACTTATTCTCGATATATACTACCCTCCTCTGGGCTCTTGGGGTGTTACACACATCGTGTCATCATCGTGGGGCCCACAGTTGTGGGTTAGCTTTCAACTATCGCCATTCGACGACCAGTAGGCCCACCACACTTATGAGCCCCTCAGTGGTTGCCCTCTGGGCAACCGATGTGGGACATACCTGGTGCATCCACACCATCCCCCCGGCAGGTGTGGTAAGGCTCTATCGGCCCCTCCCTTATCCGGGGTTGTAGGGACCATTATGGGGTTTCCCACATACGGCGCCAAATGTTGACACACATTTTTGTAACACCCCCTTGACCTGGGGTAATCCAGGGATGGGTGACCCCCCTGGGAAGTTCACGTAGGCCCATCAAGGTAAGTTGTCCCGGACCTTTCTATCGCTCGATGCAGGGTGTTACAAAAATGTGTGTCAACATTTGGCGCCGTCTGTGGGAAACCCATAATGGTCCCTACAACCTCGGATAAGGGAGGGGCCGATAGAGCCCCACCTCACCTGCCGAGGGGGATGGTGTGGATGCATCGGGTATGTCCCACATCGGTTGCCCAGAGGGCAACCACTAAGGGGCTCATAAGTGTGGTGGACCTACTAGTCGTCGAATGGCGATAGCTGAGAGCTAACCCGCAGCTATGGGCCCCACGATGATGACACGATGTGTGTAACACCCCAAGAGCCCAAATGAGGGTAGTATATATCGAGAATAAATAAGGAAGGAAACAACACCAGCTGGATACCTTTTGGGCTGAATGTAGGCAAAGAACTCCCAAGTTAAGCGTGCTTGACCTGGGGTAATCCAGGGATGGGTGACCCCCTTGGGAAGTTCACGTAGGCCTATCAGGGTAAGTTGTCCCGGACCTTTCTATCGCTCGATGTGGGGTGTTACAAAAATGTGTGTCAACATTTGGCGCCATCTGCGGGAAACCCCATAATGGTCCCTACAACCCCGGATAAGGGAGGGGTCGATAAAGCCCCACCACACCTGCCGGGGGGGATGGTGTGAATGCACCGGGTATGTCCCACATCGGTTGCCCAGAGGGCAACCACTGAGGGGCTCATAAGTGTGGTGGGCCTACTGGTCGTCGAATGGCGATAGCTGAGAGCTAACCCGCAGCTATGGGCCCCACGATGATGACACGATGTGTGTAACACCCCAAGAGTCCAAAGGAGGGTAGTATATATCGAGAATAAGTAAGGAAGGAAACAACACCAGCTGGATACATTTTGGGCTGAATGTAGGCAGAGAACTCCCAAGTTAAGCGTGCTTGACCTGGGGTAATCCAGGGATGGGTGACCCCCCTGGGAAGTTCACGTAGGCCCATCAGGGTAAGTTGTCTCGGACCTTTCTATCGCTCGATGCGGAGTGTTACAAAAATATGTGTTAACAGTTGCTGTCTCTCTTATCTCTCTTCCTTCTTATGGATATCATTGCTTTGCCTTCTCATTGCCTTTGTTTCGTCGCTATCACCTCGCTTCTTGTCTGTTGACTATTACTGCATCTATCGCAATAAATATAGTAGTAGTCAACGAGCAAGATGTGAGGTGAAGACGATGAGAAAGCAAGGCAATGATAGTTATAGAAAAGGAGGAGATATGAAAGAAATAGTAGTCATGGAAGGAAAGACAAAGAAATCACACATGTCATGAGTGTGAAGATTATTTTCATCATTTAAATGTACTTCTCTCAATTAATTGATAAACATCTCGAGTAAAGTAGTAAGATTCAAAATATATTGCAACGACTCTGTGTTTTAATTTTTAAAAGTTTTACCATATTTCAAATTTGTATCATGTCATGTTGTTTTGGGTTCGTACCTCAATGCCGAGTGCAATTTTGTTCACCCCTTTTAACGGGGGTGAACATCACCCTCACAGAAATTGTGAGGGTAAAAAAAATAACGGAACAGCATCAAAATATTCACGTCGTTCCATTATTTTCTTCACTCTTACAGAAACTGTGAGGGTGATGTTCACCCCGTTAAAGAGGTGAACAAAATCGCACTCCTCAACTCCTGAGCAATCTTGTGTGGGTTTGACCAAATGACAGATGTTGTGTTCCTTTGAATTAATATGAAGATGAAC
Organism: Diospyros kaki; assembly: GCA_036245055.1. Taxonomy (NCBI): domain Eukaryota; kingdom Viridiplantae; phylum Streptophyta; class Magnoliopsida; order Ericales; family Ebenaceae; genus Diospyros; species Diospyros kaki. The sequence continues at coordinate 46,953,224 of BSEG01000005.1, forward strand.
ATGGAGTTTGACTTCAGAGGATAATGTGCAGTGGCATTTGACAAAATACAATGCTTTATTTTTCAAGCAAATAACGGTCTATATTTATAGAAAATATTTTCTCTCAATATAAAATTTTAATATCTGGTGTGGTAATTAATATTAATAGTTAATTATTTATTATATAGATAAAAATTATTATTAGTATTGAGTATCACTTAAAATATAAAATTTCATATTCAAATAACAATTTTTTACATCAATAGTCCCATACCAGTAATATATTAATTATTGTACTTCAATTTTAATTTTAACTTTTGTTAAGTTTTTGTCGATTCTTTATTTATTTATTTATTTTTTTAGGGGGTGGGTCAAATTTAGATTTCTTATTATTGTGTCATGAGAAAAAAATACTAGAAAGATAAATTCATAAATGGATCAATCTAACTTAATCGGGATGACTCGACGACAAAAGGCCTTAGGTGATGACTGTGGTAGGTGGTGGCGACAACTGCAAACAATGCTGGATGGCTGTGGAAGACGATGGATGCGGAAGACGTTGTTAGACAGCTGAGGAAGGCAATGTTGGATGGCTGCAGAAGGTGACGCTAGACGGCTAAAAAAGACAACGACTGAGAAATATGATGTCGACCGGTTGTGAAAGACAATGGATGAGGAAGGCAACGCCAGACGATTGTGGATGCGAAACTTGCGAATGTGGAACGGCTGCAGAAGGCAACGATTACAGATAAAGGTGATGCAAGGGAAAGACAACTGTGGGTCGAGAAGTGCAAGACGGCCTTTGTGACGCCCTGTCTTTTTAAGGACGTTAAATAACTTATGAATTTTGGGGATTATATATATATATATTTTAACACAAACTCAATATAAATTATTCCTCGATAATCCCATTCTACCTTCTCAGTATACTAAAATAAGAATCAATAAGTTAAGACAGGTAATCATTACAAATGCGGAAGTTAAAATCGAAATTGATATAATATATAACTGAATTCACTTTAATTATAACGTAAGAATCCGTACCATAGTATCTCTTCAAAACTAAATATATGGAGATGCATCATTAAGAGATATTTGCATTTCTCAACTGGTGACAACAAAGCACCTCTGATACAATCAAATGATACCTCAATTAACGTTGAACATAACAGTATTACATGATTGACTCTCGAATATCATTCGTAATACATAACATTTTTACATCTAACAAGGCTGATCCTTAATGAAACATAAGTTTCTCAACAAGATTAAAAAAACATAACCTGAATTATCATAAAGAAACGAATACTGGAATAACTCGCCAAACCAATCGAACACGTCACCTTATGCTGTTACATCTCAACCACTTCCCTGCCTATATTGTGAGTCCCAAGTGGAACGTTTGAATGTTCTAGGGGCATAACCCGTTTAGAAGATGAATCTTCTAGTGAGAGTTTAAAAACACATACATAAATGTATGATATAAATACATAAACAAACATTTTTCCTAGTGTAACTTCTCTGGCCTTCTTGCCTAGTACGAAACCCCTAGTAGTAATCTCGACCTACTTTCGAGATACTCCCGAATGTTGTTCCATCATTACCCTTGGAGAATTACGGCTCCACTATCAGGGTGACATCTCAATCCCATGCAGTAGTATCAATATGCCAATAATATCGTATTATGTGAAAATAATCACGACTATTGATATAACAATATAAGTACAGATATGACAAGATATGCATAAATTACATATGATTTAACAACTATCATAAATATCATGCTCAACATAGGCAAAACATAACATAAATAAATTTTGGAGTAAAACCACTCACCTTAACTTAGCCTCTCAGGCTTTCTCGATATACGTGTTCTAACCTCAAAATGCACGCCCAGATAATTTCTTGACCTTGACATGCTCCTCTAGTGCCAAAATTAATTCTTAAAATTTTTGAAATTTTTCAGAGACTCTTCCCAATTTTTCTTTATTTTTTTTCCATTTCCTAGATTTTCTTTTTCTTTCTTATTTTTCTTTTTCTTTTTATTTTCTTCCATCTTCTTCCTCGCTCATCTTTTTCGTGCGGGATCTTCTGCGCATGGCCGCCCACTAGCCACTGCTCGCCAGCCATTGCTGCTGCTTACGTCGGCCGTTTCTTGCCGCCGCACAACCGCCTCCTCCAGCCGTGAGCCACCATTGTCGCTTTCTCATGCCTCCAGCTGCCGACCACCATTGCCGCTTCAACTTCTCCCAATCATCATCGCTAGCCCAAATGACCCTCTACCATCGCTTGCTGTCGTCGACCACCCTTCAACCACCATGGGTAGTCTCTGCCTCAACCTTCACCATTGTGCCTCGTCGGCCATGGCAGCCTCTAATGTTGCCGCCGCTTCTTCCTCTGGCCAAAGCTCCAGGTCGCCGTTGGTTGCTTCCTTGAACCAGCCTCTTCTTTCTTTCTATCCCTCTTCTGATCTCTCACACACTCTTTCTCTCGATCTGCTTTAAGCCAAGCTTAGCCCAAGCTCTCTCAACCTCCATGATCCAAATTTATGAAGAAAATGCTAGGGCAACAGGGTCATAGCATATATATATGTATAAATTACACATTTACCCTCATCAATTCTTAAGGGTTTTGATAATTACACTATAAATTTTGATAATAGCTCTTGGAACCTCCAAGGCCATAAAACAATTACCCTCAAGCCACATAATATCTCGATTTATCAAAACTAATAATTGACATTTACTCGATAAAGACCGATTTCGTCCTTAAGCCCTTACAAGACTCTTGTTTCATTCCGAAACCACTTTAGGGTTTATCCTCATGTAAAATCAAAGCCTCATCCAGGTTCTATTGACTTCCGGGAAATCTTTTACTATAATTCGATTTTTCAGCCTAAATCATAGTTATATCGAAAATTGTTTTTGATCCAATTTTTTTTGATGCCATAAATCATGCCTCAAAATGCTCGTTAATACCATATCATTTTTCTTAGGTATTTTGGCTCCTGGGCACTCCTTGCAGTCAATTCGGTCATTCATAACGATAAGAAATTACTCTATAACCTTAATTTATTTGTAAATTTTATTTTTGCTCCAAGATAATTTACTATTGAGTCATTTGAAAATTCTCAGGTATTATAGCCTTGGGATGGGAAATATGAGACGACCTTGAGCCGTGAGGAACGTGATGATCGTGGGGTACGAGGCACACAACAGTTGGGGGTTGTGAAGTGGGCCACAACCGTGAGGTGCATGCAATGGCTACATTAAAGCCAAAGTAATCTCCCAAATACGTGGGGGGGTCTTACACAACGTGTAAACATGATAACTCAGAACAGTTAAAAATCCTTCAAAGAAAATGATAAACAATCATCCATAAGGAATTTCATTCCCAAAAATGGTAAGAAAAATATCATCTATAAAAGATAAATAATATCCACAACACTTCTAATTCCAATCGAACTAGGATTAATTAATATAAATATTTTTTTACAAGAATTCTATTTCTGAGACACTTTGGATCACTCCAGATTTCTTTATAAATAGGCATGCACTCATTCCAGAAAATGTATATCTCTGATACTAGTGAAAATCATGCTTTACAATTTTTATCACTCTCAGCGTTTGACTTAAGCTGTAATACCCCAGGAGCCTAGAGAATAATAATATATATCGAGGATATATAAGTAAGGAAGGAAATAACACCAGCTGGATACCTTTTGGGCTGAATGTAGGTAAGGAACTCCGGGGTTAAGGGTGCTTGAGTTGGAATAGCTCAAGGATGGATGACCTCCTGGGAAGTTCGTGTAGGCCCATCATGGTAAGTTGTTTCGATTCTTTTTATCGCTCGATATGGGATGTTACATAAGTATTGGAATGTTTGTGTGGGGACCCTCTGTAACGCCCTACTTTTCCCGAGCGTTAAATAACTTAGGAATTTCAGGAATATCTTTTTTTATAAACCATCTCCCGACAATCCCGTTTTACCTTTTCAACTCACTAAATAAGAATCAATAAGCTAAGACAGGTAATTATCATAAATGCGGAAGCTTAAAATCGAAACCTGGTATGGTACATAATCAATTTCACTTTATAACCGTATAAGAATCTGGACCATACATTAACATCATATCCTCAATATTGAAATACATAAATACATGGAGATTCCATAATGTTCTAACAAGGCTAATCATTAATAAAGCATCAGCTAAAACATATCTGAGTCAGTTTGCTGAATCCATCGGTCACGTCATTACGTGCTGTCTTATCTCAACCTTATCCTTGCCTAAGCTGCAAGTTTAAACTGGAACGTTGAATGTTCCAGGGGCATAACCCATTAGAAGATGAATCTTCTAGTGAGAGTTTAAAAACATGATACATGAATACATGATGCAATAACATAAACAATCATATGCCCTAGTGTAACTTCCCTAGCCTACTAGCTTGACACGGAACCCTAGGTAGAATCCCGAACTTCTGCAGGATAATCCTAATGTTGTTTCATCATTGCCCTTGGGAATTACAGCTACACTCTTAGGGCGACATCCCCATCCCATGCATGAGTATCAATATACCAATAATATCGTGTTATGCAAGAATAACGTATTTCCATGTAATATGAAATGATCATAACTTCAATAAATATCATGCATAATGAAGCAAACGTTTCATATATAGGTTCTCGGGATAAAATCACTCATCTTTAGAAGTAAATTCAAATTTTCTCGAAAAATGCTCATCATCTCGTTTTTCGTGCCAATCTCGAAAATAACGTAAATCATCAAGATCCATGGCCAAATCAATTTCTGGCCAATCATTTCCAAGTAAAATCAATAATCTAATTTTTTCATACTTTTTCCTTGTTTTCTCTATTTTTTCTCTATTTTTCATCGTCATAATTTCTTTAAAAATTTAAAATAAATACCTAATTAGGTAATTTATTTAATTTTTCTTCATGAAAATTTATAAAATAAAATTTCTAATCTTCATACATTTTTTGGAATTTTTTTGAAACTTATTCCTATTTTTTCTAATTAATTTTCCTTTAAAAAATTCAACATAATTACTTTCTCATGAAATTTTCCAAATAAAAATTCATAAAGGTAAACTATTCATTTTTTTTGTATTTATGGATATTTTTTCAGAATTTTACCCATCTTATCTCTATTTTTACTCTATTTTTCTTTATTTTTAATATTTAAAAATAATAAAAATTATCTCCAGTCATCTTCTCTAGCGCCGGCACACTGAAAAATTAATCTGACTATACCAAAAGATAGTTTACATTAAGTTTATCACTCTGGCCAAATTTGAGGTTGAAATAACACTTGGAAGACGGAGGTTTGATTTTTCTGGCGAAACTTCGATCACCCTTCAAATGAACTTCAAAATTCCTCAAACTTTTCAGAAATGATCCTTACCTCATGGGCAACAAAAGCCCTATGGTTTGGTGTCTCAATTTGTTCAAAAATGAGGTCGATTTGAAGCTCAAATCTTGCAAAACTTTAAGCCACCATATCCTCTATTTATAGGCCATTTCGAGCCCTTAAATGACGGATCTCACTTCAATCAAGGCCTCTGATGTCCCCTATTGCCCTTAACAAGTCCAAAATCCACCGAAAGAGCTCCATTTTCATGATTTAAGTGGCTAAACTTTCGACCATTTTTTCTTCAATTTTCGGCCATTCCATTGCTTGTTATCGGTCAAGCCCTTTACAAAAGATGCTCCTTGAGCAACCCTCGTGCCATCCTTGTGGCCAATTTCGGTGATTTGATGGGTTGGTCGACCATGGTTGTTTGGAGATTTTCTTAAAATTGCACTTTGCTCCCTCAAACTTTGGTTTTCTCACTTTGGCCCATTTCACGAAGCCCCTCGACTTTTGATAATTTCTTTCAAGATTCTCAAGTCCTAAAACATTAATTTGACCCTTGAGGATTCCGAAAAAATATCCTTTCGGCCTCTCTTGAGTAATTTCAAAAAATTGCACTTAGGCCCAAATCTCTGTTTTGGCCCTGAACCTCTTCGTTTCTTCCTGAAACTACTGAAGGGTTGTTCCTTATGAAAAATCGAATCCCCCTCAAGCTTCCGTTGACTTCTTAGAAGTCGTCTATAACGATTCGGTACTGCAGCCTAATTGGTAGCTGTATTTTAGCTGTACCGAAAACTGTTCCCGATCCAATTTCTTTTGATACTATAAATCATATCTTGGGATGCTCGTTAATGCTACATCATTTTCCTTTATCATCTCGGCTCCAGGGTGCTCCCGGCAGTCGATTTAGTCAATTTTTCAGACTATTCAGATACCAATTTTCTTTGAAACCCCATTTCTCTAATAAATTACTTATTTTTAATTAATCCAAATTTCTCGGGTATTACACCCTCCGCACACCCTCTGACTTTTTTTTCCTTGCAGATTTGAGCAGCTTGACGACGACGTTTCCCAGTCGAATAAATTCATTGTTGTTTCTCAACAACAACAATTGGTGCTATCTGTGGGAACTCATACTTAAAGTTAATCAATTTGTTTGCTATGGCTTGAACTAGAAGTATTACTAATTAACAGTAAAGACAAGACGGAATAGAGGTGTAATCACCAGAGCCATAAGGGTGTCAGATGACTCCTCTCTTGGGGCACCAGATAGCTCTTTCCCAAGGGCGTTAAATAGCTCCTCCTTTGGGGCACTAAACAACTCATTCCCAAGGGGCGTCAAGCGGCTCCTCCTTTGGGGCACCAAACGACTCTTCCCATGGGGTGCCAGGTGGTTCCTTCCTTAGGGCACCACATAGTTCCTCCATTGGAGCACCAGATGGCTCTTCTTTTGGGGTACCAGATCGCTACTCTCTTGAAGCACTAAACGACTCCTCGTTTAGGGCACGAAATGGCTCATTTCCTAGGACACTAGACGATTTTTTCACAAAAAACAACTTGGGATTCCTCTTCGAAACTAGATAAGTATACATCCTCAAGCTCTGTCAGAAGTTTTGCAGATGGGTAATTGACATGGTTTTTACCTTCTAGTATCACTAGGAATTCATCCTCAAGGCCAGTATGGGATGCCACCTTAAAATCATTTAGGATTTCACTCCCAACATCAATTTGAATCTTACTTCCAAAACCAACAAGAGCCTCATCCTGTGGAAGTCGTTGATCCCTCAGGGCATACTTTCTCCATGGTGCCAAGAGCATAATACTTTACAATGCCAACATGAAGATGGAATAAGGGTATTGTGAGAAGTCACTGATTTACTAAAACATATAGCCCTACAAATAGTTCTGCCAACGACTCTTAAAGGTTTACAACTGGTTTGAGCCACCCCATGGAAGAACAAGAAGAGAGTTTAGATACCACACATGAGCTTCATAGAACCCATTATACCATTTCTTGAAAAACTCATACTTGAGATCCTTCTCTTTCCCAAATACATGAGGGGTAAAGGGAAAGAACACCAAAGAGACACAAGAGTGCTCAAAGGAACTCACAAAAGGGAAAGTACCTGGAAAATATGGAAAGTATGTCGACAGATTAAAAACAACCTTTTCTTAGAGGCCTGGTATAGAAGATTGACAAAGTTGAAGAACCATTGGCGATTGGTGATCGTGAAACACTGAACATGGAAAAGGTGATCGAGAAGATCCTTGAAAAAGAAAAAAGTTATTGCCCACACCTGATGAGCAATATAGAAAAAGAATCCCCTTCATATCAACTATCATGGATAAGCCTTTACCAAAGAAATTTAAAATGCCACCGATGAGTTTGTACTCAGGCAAGAGCGATTCTCATGACCATATCCAAAATTATGAATCCTTGATGATACTACATGGGTGGGGAGATGAAATCATGTGTCGAGCTTTTCCTTTAACTCTGACAGAACATGCTTGAGCTTGGTACAACAGTCAACCAGAACATTCTATATCCACGTTTGAATGATTGAAATATGAATTCACGAAAGCTTTTATCATCAATAGCCAACGAAAGAAAGACTCCACATATCTCCTCAATATCAAACAAAGCAGTAAAGAAATGTCATGCCAATATATTGACAAATTTCAAAATGCAACATTAGAGGTGCAAGATTTCAAGTAGGGATAACTGTGGTTGCTATGTTGCACGGAACTCGATCTACATCACTACAAATATCCTTAGCTAAATAACCACCAATTACTCTGCCATATTTGTTCATAAGAGCAAATAAATATATCTTGCAATCCGAAGTAATGTAAATAGTTGGAAGAAATGAAGAAAGAGACCAAAAAAGAAAAGAAAAAGACTATGATGAAGAGATAAGCCAAAAGGAAGAGAAGGCCAAAAGACACAAAGATACCATCTAACTTCAATTTACAGAATATACTCCGCTCATACTGTCACATTCCAATATCCTAACAACCGTCAAAGCAACGGGCCTTATTAAGGGCCTTAAGAAGAATGACAAGCCTATGGGGAAAAAAAGGAATGCCTTTTACCAATTTAATAGAACTCAAGGCCATTTTACTAACAAATGCCAAGACTTGAAGAATTAGATAGAGGCATTAATCAGGGATAGGGAGCTGGTAGAATTCATGGACACAAGAGTCTAAGGGAAAGAACATACTGATGGCCATGAAGGATAGGGGCATAATTCAGGGCGAGGAGAGCAATGAAGGAACAAAGGTTCTTTCGACAAATTCAAGAAACACGTTCATCATCTGAGGACTGAAAGCTCATAAAGAAATCTACCTAACCTGCCTCAAGAAAGTATCATGGGCAGGATTAAATGTATATATGTCATGCATGAATGAAATAAACTTTTCTCTTGTGTGAGTTTCCTTTTTTGAATTTTTGAACAATGAAGGCATTGAAAAGAGGTAGAAACTCCAATAGACAGATGAAGGCTAAAATCAAAACACGAGGGTATGAGAATGGTTCAAAAGATCAAAAGTACGGACATGTGAGAACGATTTAAAAATTAAAGCACAAGGGTGTGAGAACGGTTTAAAAGACTAGAAATGCAGACGTGCGAGAATGGTTTAAAAATTAAAGCATGAGGGCGTGAGAACGGTTCAAGAGACTGGAAGCGTGGATGTGGCGAGAACGGTTTAAAAATAAAAACATGAGAGTGTGAGAATGATTCAAAAGATTGGAAATGCGGACGTGCGAGGACGGTTTAAAAAGCAAAGCATGAGGGCATAAGAATGGTTCAAAAGATCAGAAGTGTGAATGTGTGAGAACGGTTTAAAAATCGAAGCATGAGGGCAACGTGCTAAAATGGTCTAAAAAAAGAAGTGTAAATGTGTGAGAACAGTCTGGAACTGAAGCGCAAATGCACTAGAACGATTTAAAAATCGAGGCCCAAAGGCATGCAAATGGTTCAAGAAATTAAAGAAAATGCAAAGATTGCTAGAATGATAAAGGCAAAACCTAGCATCAAGGGTGCAGAATGTCTAAAACTAGATCATAGCGGGAAAATGCTAAAAACACAAAAATAGTCCAAGATAACCCAAAATCAAAGGTGATAGATGTGATCAAGCATGACGCCTGTCCCATGTACATAAAGAATTGGTGAGTAGTAGGCGTTAAACCCATAAAGGTCGCGAGGTTAGAGGAGAGGCAATGACAAACACCTGCGGGCTGATGGATGACTGCAAGCTAGCGGAAACAAAAGAAAAGAAAGTGAAGAACTTGAAAGACTTGGAAAAACCACAAAGAATGTGTGAATGGCAATGGACGGCCGTGGGTCAAAGGCGAAAGTCGCTGATAATAACTGCAGCGAAAGCTGTGGGTGGTGAACAGTAATGGCCACAGAACGACAGACGGTAGCGAGTGACTGCTGTGAGATGGCAAACGACAGTAGGCGGCGATGACCTCAAGCCATGAGTTGAGAAACGACAACATAGCAAATGGACGCGGTCTAAGGCGCGAGGCTGTGTGGCCACAATCGATGGTGTGAAGTAGCAGTCGACTACGATTGATGAGGGAGCAAGTAAAAAGACGACTATGGGGGTGTACTGCTGCAGTAGAAGAAGGAAAAAGATTGGGAGAAAAAGAAGAAGAAGAAACTCTAGAGAGAGAAAATGAAATGGCAAGTGAAGACAAAAATGAAGGCTCATCTGAGTGGGGGACCACACAAAAAATTGACTCAATAATTTTTTTTTTACAGAAATACCTCGAGAAGAACCCACAAAGGAAGAAGGGCATGGGAAATAATTAGTTAAAAAGAATTACTCTTATCCCTTGGAAACCTAAGGAAAAGAGTGGAGAGCAATTGGTGTGTCATGAGAAAAGATACCGAAAGATAAATTCATAAATGGATCAATCTAGCTTAATCAGGATGACTCGACGATAAAAAGCCTCAGGTGATGGTTGCAACAAGTGGTAGCAATAGTTGCAAGCAATGCCGGAAGGTTGTTGAAGATGACTGTTGAGGAAGGCAACATTGGACGATTGCGGAAGATGACGGATGAGGAAAGCAACGTCGAACGGTTGTAGATGCTAAATAGTTACAGATGCGAAACGACTGCAGAAGGCGATGATTGCAGAAGAAGGTGGCACTTGGAGAAGACGGCCATCGTCTAAGAGTTGCAAGACGACCTTGGGCCGGGAAGTGCGAGACGACCTTCAGCTGCGAGGAACGCAATGACTGCGTGCCATGAGGCACTCAACAATTGCAAGTCGTGAGGCATGCCACGACTATGAGGTGTGCACAATGGCTACATCGAAGCCAAAGTAATCTCCCAAATACGCCTGGGAAAGGGTCCTACACAATGTGTAAATATGATAACTCTAACAGTTGAAAATCTTTTCAAGAAGAGAATAGACAATCATCCACAAAGAATTTCATTCCCAAAAATGGTAAGATAAATATCATCTATAAAAGATAGAAACTATCTACAACACTCCTAATTTCAGTAAAACTATGATTAATCAAGATAAACGTTATTTATAAGAATTTTAATCCCACGACACTTTGGATCACTCAATATTTTACTATAAATATGTAGACACTCATTGTATAAAAGGTATGTCTCTGATACTGGTGAAAATCATACTTTACAGTTTTTATCATTCTCAGTGTCTAACTTAAATATCAGAGTATTTGCAAGGGGACTCTCTCGCCTCCTCTGACTGTTTTCTTTTTTGTAAATTTGAGTAATTTGATGACGAAGTTTTCTAATAGAATAAATTTATTGTTATATCTTAACAACACCACTTATTTTTTTTGTTAAATTTGATAAAAGATTGATATTATTGTTGTTGGAACCATAGCACAATATGGTTGTAAATAGAACAGGTAAACAATGTCCCCAACAACAGCAATATATATGGGTTTATATAAAGTTCACCAACAATAGCAACAATTACAACGCAACGTAGCAGCAACCAGCAAGGTAATAGTAAGGTAAACTCAAATATCAGAACCTGGACAACGCAAACCACTGAAATGAAGAACGCACAGACTGAGGCACGCTTCAAAGTGCTGACCTGAAGACAGACTCGCCCTGCTCCGGTCACTAGCAGGCTCCGGCGATTGTCAAAGCAAGATACAACAGTCTTGCTCCGGCGAATGGCGACCTCGAACAACCGGATCTTGCAGAACTGGAAGGACGTGCTCTCTGTGGGACAAAACAGAACATGAAGGAAAAAGGAAAGGCAGACGCTCGAACTCGGATGATTAGAACAGAGGGCTCGACCAGCCTTTTATAGGCTGTGTTGAGGGCACCGAGAAGTCGAACATTCAAGTCGACATTGAACGCGACATTAAACGCAACTTGAATGCCCGACGCTTGAGAAAGATGAACAGGCAGCGAAATAAAGAAGAAACGACGCTTCGAGTATCCCAGACCTGCTTCTAGAAGAAGCAAAAATAAAAGGAAAAATATCAAATATTATTATTTTAATTTCCCTTTATATAAAAATATATTCATATGACCGGACGGACGGCGATGACGGTGCGTGCGTGGGCCAAGGGGTTCGCTCGCTCACAAAATCTGGGTGCCCCTTAGGCCCAAGCCCAAGTGTGAGGGAGGAGTATAAATACTCACTTTCACTTCTTTACACAAACAATGTGGGACAACCGCCCATACACACACACTTACACTCACATCTTAGGAAAACAACAATCCCCCACATGAGTGTAAGTGTGTTAAACTAAATATACCTACAATACCCCACAGAGAGCAAACAACAAGTTATGCGTCGGGCAAGGTGTCTTTTGGACTTGAACCTCCCTTAGTGAATATCTGTCAAACTTACCAAAGAAGTAGTGAGCTAAGCTCTTGAACTACCCTTTTGTTAGTAAATCGAGACAACAGATATCACACACAACTCATCTTACACCTTCGAATTCTATACGTTTGTGTCCATTTTGGTCCTGGACAATATCCTGAATTCATGAGAGCTCTAGAGAACCCAAACCTTTAGAACAGTTCTCATAGAAGTGACCCACTTCTACTCTCACATAGGTAATCATTGATTAAGAGCACTCTGTTAATGCTCATCTTATAACAAGATACCAATACTACCTGTACCATCAACAGAATACACACTCTTACTGCCGGGAAGACTAAATCGACCAGTGGGTATGTGTTTACCTTAGGTGGAGCCGCTGTATCGTGGAAGTCTTCAAAGCAGACGTGCATTGCGCGGTCTACGATGGAGTCTGAGTTTATTGCTCTAGATAAAGCAGGAGAAGAAGCAGAGTGGCTTCGAAATTTCTTTGAAGACGTTCCACTATGGCCTAAGCCCGTAAATGCAATATGTGTCTACTGTGACAACTTAGCTGCTTCTATACGAGCTAAAAACAGTGTCTATAATGGGAAGTCAAGACATATAAGGCGCAGGCATAATGGAAAGTCTCTTTGATATTTTTCCTTTTATTTTTGCTTCTACTGAGTAGGCAATATCGGGTCTTGTACAATTCATGATGTACATTAAACTTCCAATGACCGTAGCATACTCTAATGGAGATACACCTTCACCATTGTTCTTCTTTAATTTAGAATTTGGATCAAACGGAGTAACCGCGGGCTTACTCTCGAAATGACTAAATCTACGCAACACTCTCTCGATATAGTGTGATTAAGAAAGTATATACCCTTCAACATTCTTTGTTATATGAATACCAAGAATGACATTAGCAAGACCCAGGTCTTTCATATCAAAGTTGGAATTTAGCATCCCTTTCGTGGATTCTATGACACTTCTGTTAGTGCCCATTATCAGCATATCATCCACATATAGGCATACAATGACACACTCGTGATTTATGATTTTAACATAAACACACTTATCACACTCATTTATCTTGAACCCATTTGCAAGCATAGTGTGATCAAATTTCTCATGCTATTACTTTGGTGCTTGTTTTAGTCCATAAAGAGACTTTATGAGTTTGCACACTTTCTTCTCATGTCCCTTGACAACAAACCCTTCCGGTTGTTCCATATACACTTCTTCCTCTAAATCTCCATTTAAAAATGCAGTCTTCACATCCATCTGGTGAATTTTCAAATTATGTAATGCTGCAATTGCGATCAACATCATAATAGATGTGTTTCTCGTCACTGAAGAATAGGTATCGAAGAAGTCTTGCCCTTTCTTCTGACGATAACCTTTAGCTACTAGACAGGCTTTGTACTTATCAATAGTACCATCAGCCTTTAGTTTCTTCTTAAATATCCATTTGCACCCAATTGGTTTATTCCCCGGAGGTAAGTTAACCAACACCCATGTCTGGTTTTGCATAATGGACTCCATCTCACTATTGACGGCCTCCTTCCAATACGGAGCATCAGATGATGTTATAGCCTCATTAAAAGTTTGAGACTCATCTTCTACCATAAATGTTAGGAAATCAGGTCCAAAAGAAGTAGCCTTCTTAGCTCTTTTGCTCCTTCTAGGTTCAACCTCGGTCTCCTGACCAACTTGGCCCTAAGAAGAGCTTGCTTCATACTTCCTCTTGAAACCACCGTCACTGTGTCTTTCTTCCTTAAAAGAGAATATGTTCTCAAAGAACTCCACTTCTATAGATTCTATTATGGTGTTATTATTAATATCAGGTATTTCTGACTTTATCACCAAGAACCTATATGCAGCACTATTCAGTGCATAGCCAATAAAGACATAGTCTATCGTCTTCGGTCCAAGTTTGACCCTCTTCGGTAAAGGAACTTGCACCTTAGCCAAACACCCCCACACTTTGAGGATTTTATATGAGGGTTGTTTCCCATTCCATATTTCATAAGGAGATTTATCAGTTTTCTTATGTGGAATTCGATTCAAAATTAAATTTGCTGTGAGCAACGCCTCCCCCCACAAGCTGTGGGGTAAACCTGAACTATTAAGCATGTAGTTGACCATGTCCTTTAAAGTTTAATTTTTCCTTTCGGCTGCACCATTTTGCTGTGGTGTATACGATGCTGTGGTTTGATGGATTATGCCATTAACCTCACAGAACTTAGAGAGAGACGTTGATTCATACTCACCACCTCTATCTGATCTCAGCACCTTCACTTTCTTTCCAAGTTGATTTTCAACTTCTACCTTATATGTCTTAAAGACATCTAAGGTCTCTTCTTTACTGTGTAATAGATACACATAGCAGTATTTGCTGCAATCATCTATGAATGTGACAAAGTACTTCTTCTCACCTCTAGTAGGAGTACTTTTCATGTCACATAGATCACTGTGAATTAAATCGAGTAACTCACTGTTTCTTTCTACAGATGGAAACGGCTTCCTTGTGAACTTTGACTCGACACAAACTTCACATTTATGTCCTTTGTCAATACTAAAGTTAGGCAATAGTCCTAAGTTTACCATTCTTTAGAGAGAACGATAATTGACATGCCCTAACCTTGAGTGCCACACCTCACACAACTCAACAGAATAAGCGGAAGCCTTGTTCTTATTCTCATTATTCTTGGGAACTTAGGCTAGTACATTAAGTTTAAACATACCATCAAGTAAGTAACCCCGTCCCACATACATACCCCCCTTAGTAAGAGTGAACTTGTCAGACTCAAATACAAGTTTGAAACCATTATTGTTCAGCAGAGTTCCAGACACCAAGTTCTTCCAGATTTCCGGCAAGTGGCACACGTCATTGAGGGTAAGTATCTTCCCAGAGGTCCACTTCAGGAGGACCTTGCCTTTTCCAATCACAGGTGATGCAGAAGCATTCCCCATGTACAGCTTCTCAGAGCCGTCAGCACTTTCATATGTGGTGAACAGAGCCCTGTCACTGCAGATGTGCTTAGTAGCCCTTGTGTCAACCCACCAGCCTTTGGCATTTAACACCATGCAGACATCTGTGACAACCGCTATCAGGTCGATATCTTCTTCCATCATGTTGGCCTGATTGTTCTTGCGCTGCTTGTTGGTAGAACCCTGTCCCTTATTGTGACGGCAGTCAATGGCCCTATGACCTGTCTTGCCGCACACCCAGCAGGTCCCCTGGATGCGGTTGGTGAGGGTCTTATTCTTAGGACCCATGTTCACATTCTTCTTCTTGCCTTGTTGTTTCTTAGGCTGAGTTTTTGAAGCTTCAACCACGTTGGCTCTTGCTTCCATCCTGAGAGGAGCTTTATCTCCCTTCCGGTTGTCCTCTTCAATGCGGAGTCTTACAGCCAGATCCTCCATGGACAATTCTTTCCGCTTGTGCTTGAGATAGTTCTTGAAGTCTTTCCACGAGGGTGGTAATTTCTCGATCACAGCA
This sequence comes from Diospyros kaki, assembly GCA_036245055.1. NCBI lineage: Eukaryota > Viridiplantae > Streptophyta > Magnoliopsida > Ericales > Ebenaceae > Diospyros > Diospyros kaki. Next base: position 46,968,896 of record BSEG01000005.1, read on the forward strand.
GCAACTTGGAAAGGTTTATTTATGACTAGTCCTTCACTCAGCAAGTCACTGAAGAGCACTTGCAGTTCTTCCAATTGGTTGACCACCAACTTGGAGTCAACCATCTTGTAGTTAAGAAATTTTTCCACGAGGAATTTCTTGGTCCCAACATCCTCCAGTTTGTATTTCTTGTCCAGAGCATCCCACAGATCCTTGGCTGTCGGATAGGCAGTACAATATACGTTGTATAGCGAGTCCGCCAAGGCACTTAGGATGTAGTTCTGGCACAAGAAGTCCGTATGCATCCACGCTTCCTTGGCAGCTACTTCCTCAACAGTTGCATTTTCCGGGGTGACTGGGCATGCTTCCTTCAGGATATGCGCTAGGTTCAGAGTGGTTAGATAAAAGACCATCTTTTGTTGCCACCTCTTAAAGTCCTCCCCGTTGAACTGTTGTGGCTTCTCAACATGGGTTGCTGGTTTGGAAACAGCGGGTCCAACAGCAACGGAGGCCGATGCCGTGGCCATAGGCACGTTGGTGTTAGGGGCAGCCATCTTCAACTTATGGGACAATATTTTCAGATTATTTTCCTTTCAACTAGTCTGTCTTCAGAATGTTGGAACCGTAACACAATATGGTTGTAAACAGAACAGGTAAACAATGTCCCCAACAATAGCAATATATATGGGTTTATATAAAGTTCACCAATAATAGCAACAATTACAACGCAACGTAGCAGCAACCAGCAAGGTAATAGTAAGGTAAACTCAAATATCAGAACCTGGACAACGCAAACCACTGAAATGAAGAACGCACAGACCGAGGCACGCTTCAAAGTGCTGACCTGAAGACAGACTCGCCCTGCTCCGGTCACTGGCAGGCTCCGGCGACTGTCAAAGCAGGATACAACGGTCTTGCTCCGGCGAACGACGACCTCGAACAACCAGATCTTGCAGAACTGGAAGGACGTGCTCTTTGTGGGACAAAACAGAACACGAAGGAAAAATGGAAGGCAGACGCTCGAACTCGGATGATTAGAACAGAGGGCTCGACCAGCCTTTTATAGGTTGTGTCGAGGGCACCGAGAAGTCGAACATTCAAGTCGACATTGAACGCGACATTAAACGCAGCTTGAATGCCCGACGCTTGAGGAAGGTGAACAGGCAGCGAAATAAAGAAGAAAGCCGACGCTGCGGGCATCCCAGACTTGCTTCTAGAAGAAGCATAAATAAAAGGAAAAATATAAAATATTATTATTTTAATTTCCCTTTATATAAAAATATATTCATATGATTGGACGGACGGCGGCGGCGGCGCGCGCGTGGGCCAAGGGATTCGCCCACTCACAAAATCTGGGTGCCCCTTAGGGCCCAAACCCAAGTGCGAAGGAGGAGTATAAATATCCACTTTCACTTCTTTACCCAAATAATGTGGGACAATCACCCACACACACTTACACTCACACCTTAGGAAAATAACAATTGTTGTGTATATTAGTGTAGGTGTGATTTTAGTCTAACAATTAAAAAATAATTTTAATTGACTGTTGCCTGCGCGCGGCTAGGTCATACCTTAATTAAGTGGCTGTGCCTGTGTCTCAGTGTCTGTGCCAGTGTGGGTGAATGCAGGCATGCCTGCATGCTTCAAGAAGTCCACTTAGAATTAGTTCACAATAATAAACCAGTTGAGAGATGAGTAACATGAAAAGACCAGAAAGACCTTGGGATATATATATATATATTCGTAATAACAAACTAGTTGAGAGGTGAGGATGCGTGTGTGTTGTGTTGTGTTGTAGAGAGGGTTATTTAAATGTATAAGAATTTGAATAAAAAAAGCAGCCATATAGCTAGCTAGCTAGCTAAGTGCATGAGATATTATATATTGTCTCATATTCTTTTACTACTGTTCAGGTTGCATTGAGCAATCAATTAATTATCGACTTCAACTTCAACTGGGAGAACAGAAATTAAAGCGATCGAGATAAGGGCAAAACCTATCATAATAATAATGAAGGAAAAGAATATAATACCCTCAGCCTCATGCATGATCAACAACATATATGATATCGCACCAGAACTAACTAAAACTTTTTCACGACTTCTGAATCATTTATATATATATTAACTATTGTTCCTCTCTTAATCAAACAATCACTAATATTGCTGAATCAATGGCTCTTCAACATTTCTAAGGCCAGCTACCTGCCACAACGTAAGAAATACTAGGTTGAGTTACCCCGTTTTGTCCCTCGACAGGAGACACGTGCGGTGCGGCACATGTGAAATGACAACACTACTAAATTTTGTCAGACGAGGCCGGATGGGATGGAAGCCGCCTTCTTAAGTTTTAATGGTACGCCATTGATGCTGCTGAGCATCTGTATATCGCAAGCACGAAATTCTATCAAATCTCCCAAGGCAAGCTCAATTTTCCGTGAATTGTAATGGGAAATATCTATCTAGGTGTAGCTAATTTATAGGTTGATTTTTATATTTAAAAATTAAAAAGATTTAGTTTGGACATCATTTGATGTTTTTAAATTTGGTTAACTAATTATTATTTATTATTTATTTTTAACTAAAAACTAATTAGATGTGTTAAGTGACAAAAATCAAATCTTATATTTTAGATGTATATATAAACTCAAAGTGCTCTTCTTAGATATATTTAATTTCTTATATGCTAATTAATTAATATACCATTACATTAATTCATTTAGATGAGCAATCATTTAATTCATAAACGACTCAAAATTAATTAAAGAATATGTGTCAACAGTACCTTAACCTGACGTGAAAGTATTCAGGAGTGATGATGATGGTAATAAATAAATTAATATCCTCATCTTGTTGTTCATTCAATCAATATTTGTGATCCAAACTACATATCTACCCAAGTACAAGCTTATCTATCCATGCACACCAGCTTCAGCCTTCACATGTATTGGAAGAGATGACCAGATTCAATGTATGTGGTCATTTTGTACTAGATTCAATGTATGTCGTTATTTTGTTCTACATTCAATGTACCTGCTGTCTCATGCTGATATTTCAAGAACATGAATATTACTGAAGGAGCTCAAATTATAAAATAAAATAAAAAAACAACTAGAGTTTGCTTCTGATTCGTTCATATATATCTCAAAGTTTCCAGAGACATTTGGGTAGTACTGGCCGGCATCCATCATTCAATCATTCAATCATTCAACTAAGTAATTAATGTTATGATTCTAGCCCACAGTTACCAAATAAAAGTGGTTCAATTAAATCTTCACCACAGCAGTTATATTTTATTTATGTATAATTAATGTTTAAATGACTACTTAATCATAATATGTGAGTTGTAACTATTCATATAGTTGGATTAATTGTATAAATTTCAACAAAATAGTTGATTTATAGCATTGAATGTAGGGGGACGTTCTATAATTTTATATAAATTTAAAATTTAAAGCTTATATCTCATGATATATATGTGGTTAATTAGATCCCATCATATGCAAAAGATTTATTTTAATATATATATATATATATATATCATTGTGAAAACAAATTGATGCCGCCAAAATTCATAGTTAGTATGGTGGTGTGACGACATAACTTGGTAAAAAAAATTATTTCCTTGAATTCTGTGACAACTACGTACTGGACTGATATATGTAACCACAATTAAGAAAATTGTACAGGGACATATGCCCAAAAAAATCTCTATTATGTTTGCGTGAGGCTTCAAAATCATTTCAATCCCATTTACTATTTAGAACAAAAAAACTAATTAGTTTTATGCATAATGTTTCTTTTCAAAATAATTTTTGATCGAGTACTTAAGTAAAATAAACAAGAGGCATCACAAAATAAATGAACCATGGATGGAATAAGATAGTGAATCAGAATTGAAGAATTTAATTAACCAATCTAGCTCTAGGGCTAAACAAATAAAAATCAGATACAAGAAGATAAATTGACTAAAGGCCATAGCCAGCCAGCCAGCCATATAGAAAGGAAAATACAGATCGATGAAGATAAGTCATGATGATAAAGTGGGTTTATTGGCATCCACGTAGTAGCCTCCATAATCTTCTCCAATCGAGTGAACCTTCTCTTGCTTGATGTAATTATAGTAAACATATTGAAGAATGATCTGCAGTTTCGTCACTTGTTAAGATGAAACTGTCATACACAAATAATATCATGAATTAATTCGTATACGAAAATACTACAAAATTAAGATTCAACAAATCTATATGGAATCTATATATGCAAGAAGATTATTGTTATAAAAGCAATTAATCCAAGACCATGTTAGTTTTAATTAATTAGTTATATTTCTATAATTATGAATTTCTCCTTTTTCTTCATTCTTTCTCACTATATTTCTGTATGGCTTCGTAGAACATTATATTTAAGATCATGGATATGAATTTTGTATTTATATATGGTGGGAGCAAAAATTAATTAAGGATACAAAAAGATCAAGCCCCACACAAGCAACTGCATCCAGCAACCAAGGCATGTTGGCTTTTATCTTCTCCCACTCAGTGCTTCTCACGAGAATGCTGCATTATTAATTAATATATCATTTGAAAGAAACATACATAAATATATAGATTATATATGGAGTGATACTGTAGGAAAAATGAAGAGAGAGAGAGAGAGAGAGAGAGAGAGAGAGAGAGAGAGAGAGAGAGAGAGAGAGAGGACCTTCCAGTGTAAGTGGCATTGGCAACGAGGGCTAGGATGAACATGAGAGGGTTCAGACCCTATATATATATATATATATTGTATATTGATTAAAGAACAAGAAAGAGAAGAATAAATTAACTAGTTAGTGATAGAGAGGAGTTGAAGGAGTCTAAGCTAGCTTGCTTTTGGTACATAAATCAAATAGAAAAAGAAAACAAATGAATTTGTTTTATGTTTTTGTCTAATGCATGTGCTGAATTTGCTTTATTAATTATAAGAAAAGGAATAGTAGGTAGGTACCTCCACGCTGCCTCTCTTGACCTGCTCATCCCGTCCAGTCCCAGTGCCAGTGCCATGCACAGGCAGATAATCATATTAATCTCGACTATTTATATACAACTTCTCCAAATATATACATATTGAGATTAATTAGAAAATGATGCAAAAGATTTAAAATCTCACATTCAACCAAATTTGCGGGATTCGGCTGCCCATGTAGATGGCAGCCATCAACCATCCCAGCCACTGCCCCCACTCGTTACCTTCAAATCCACCCTCCTCCTGTTCGTATATATACATACATATTTTTAGGCATAGGGTTATCATCCATCAAGTAATTAATTTGCAACACATAAAGATTCTAACGTACGCATGTTGAAGTTTGTTGGATCAATATTTTAAATGAAACATATTAGTGGCAAAAAATTTGCGTACCTGCAATAATTTCCTCCCAGATAGCTTGATATATGCCCCTGTTAGAACCAGAGCCGCCCTGCTTTGGGAGGGCAAGTTGGCTGAAGCAGCTAGGAAGGTTCCATAACCCACCTAACATAACATGCCAGTTATTGTGAGTCATTTCACCATCAGCCATCACTACTTTGAACTAATAATAAATGGTTATACTTAAAGACACCTATGACCCAATATTTGTCCCTAATGAGCTGAGGTTGAGGCTGTGCACACCGAGTAAACACACAGAAATTGAAATACGAGAGCGAGCTCGACCTTGTGGAGGTCTAGCTGATGTGAAGACTCCAAACCATGCAATTAGATTGCAAATATGAGAGTGATTATAGCAAGAAAAGAGTGAGATGCATACAGAACGGGGAATTCTCCAAGGCTGAGACTTGTTCTTTGAAGGAGGTGGATTCATTGCTTCATCTTCAGAAGACGAATCGCTGTGAACCTCCTCGAAGGCAGAAGGCCCACTTCTGGCCTTGATGAAAGACTGCAACGGCGGCGTATTGCTTCCAGCCAACGATCTTGCTGACCTGAATTTACGAACCCAGAAAAAAAAAAAAAAATAGCCTCCACTAGATTGAGTTAAAAAAATTCTGTTTATGTAAATTATTATTATTACTATTTGACTTACGCATAATAAAATTTGGTTCGATGGGGCACTTGTTGAACAGGGGAATTTCTTGGAGGTCTGCTGTGGTAGATGGAATTGGATTTCAAAGGCTCCTTCGTCTCATCTTTAACCTGAGAAAGAGAAGAATAGAGAGAAGCTCGCGTCAATGACCAGATCCATATTTCCAAATTCCTTAAACTGAACCCAATAATTAATTAATGTTCATCAATTGACTTGACAACGACGACGACCTCAGCAACGTTTCGGCAGTTGCAGTTCCACCATCGGAGAAAGTGATCATAGTATATGCACTGCAACGCCAATATTACTGTAATTGTTGTGTACAGCTGCAGCAGTAGTCGCAAAAATTATTATCGTATAAAAAGGAAGAAAAAACTGTCACCAAAAGGATTTATTAATTATGCTTCTTGGAATGCAGCTAGCCAGCCTAGCTCTCTCTCTCTCTCTCTCTAAGGAATCATTGGGAGATAGAGTATTGTTTTTACCAGAGCAGTGTAGAATTGGGTTGGCAGCTGCAACAAACAATAAAGCTTCTATTAGCTAGAAAAACAGTATTCGTTTCGCATTCATTAATCTTCTGCAATAGACAAGTGCTTGCAGTTGCATCTAGCTAGGTAGCAGAGATTTTACCGTGGCTGGCTCCAGGACGCAACCCACAAGGTTGAAGATGTCACTGCCAGCAGCGAAATCAATATACTATTAATTTTACACGATAGTATTTTTGCTGCCTCCATATATATACATACATATATGAAAAGATCAAAAGGCAGTAACTATAGCAAGAAAATATTGATAGTAAGTACCCTATGATCCAAGTGAAGAGAAATGCGAGAGAGAGTCCATGGCCGGATTTGTTATGGAAGTTGGTGATGATTTGAGGGATTTCTGCAACTCCCCAGCAAACTAGACTCGCCAACCCCAGCCCAAATGAGATTTCATCCGTGAGGTTACAGAGGCAGTCCTTGAGGTACTCCTCCACCCATCTCACGCAACCCTCATTCTTCCCCCTGTTTGGACTCTGATCAGGAAGTAGTTTCATCTCTCTCTCTCTCTCTCTCTTCAGAAATATAAGGTTAATTTGATCCGAGAGCTTTTGAACCCTTTATATATAGGCGCGCGCGCGCGCGCGCGAGAGAGAGAGAGAGAGAGAGAAGCAGATAGTCCTACTATATAATGATTGACGGTCCTAGACTCTAGTGATGATGAACTAATTAAATTAAATATATAAGTAATTCAAAGGGGAAGGGAATTGGGTGGTAATTAAACAGGGATAAAGTAGAACAGTAGAAGAGGTCAAATGCACATAGGATATTCGTTTTCACCTTGCAGAATATTTGTTCTCACCTTTATTTATTTATTAATGCATGACTTCTCATGAGCGCATAAATAAACAGCAATTGCGCCCCTGCGCATATTCCTACGCTTAGATGCTCTTTATTCATATATGGTACAATTAATTATTACATGAGAATAATTGCTCCAATGTCGTATATATACACTCTCTGTTACATTAGAAAAATTGTGAGACCCCCAACTCCTTTGATTTGTGAAAAATGCATTTTTTTTTAAACGTATGTATCACTAGTATATTAATTTTTTTTTTTACAACTATGTATGAGCTATTTTTAATGAATATTTTGCTTAATTTATGGATATAATGGAGCTGGTGATTTTTGTAGAAAAGAATTTTATATATTCTTATAAAGCTTCTTAATTAAGTCAAAAGGTCTCACCTAAAGAAAAGATAATCATCGAACTTAATTTCTTTTATAATAATCATTGATCATTGATATAATATCTCATATTATTTGTTCCTCTCCATCAAAAAAGAATGAGAGTAAAGTAGGGTGGGATACTACAATTAATCTCCCTAACTTTCATCTCTCAATAATATGGTTTAAAATGAAAATAAATATTTATTAGTTAAAAGGATCCTTCATCATCCTTCTTCTGCAACGAAGAGGCCATTATGGCATTATGTATTATTTTTTTCTTGATAGTTTATTACAACTATTGTATTCTTCAACATGATTTTAATATCAACATTTGACCATGTTGAAACTTTGCGCAGGAACACATGATGCACCGCTAAAGATTATATATAATTATAATCATACTACTACGTATGAAAGCTGCTACAATCAAAATATAAGTTGCTAGCTAGCTAGCTAGCTGGAAACCTTCTTTACAAGTTGGCAATGTTTGTCTGTTAATTTAATAGATGGCCCTTGATTGAAATGAAAGTGCACTAACTAGCTAGGAGTTGTCTTTGTGTAAATATTAAGGCATGGCCAGGGAGGGATATATATATATATATATATATATATAGAAGATGAAACAAACAAACAAACAATTTGTACATCACTCGTTTTCACTTTTAGTTTGTTTAATTATATACATATATCATTCATTGAATCAGCATTTCATTGATCTAACTCTCATTGCACAAAAGGTCAACTGGATTGAAGATTTATACCTTAACTTGAAATCGAACTTCTAATTTAAAAATCACAATCCAAATTCAAGTTGAAATCTAGTTCAACTTCAACTATTTATAAACACTTTATATTCTTGTTTTTTGTTATATTTAGTAAAGATTTGTTTTTATAAAAGTTTCTGTTAGGATTTTAGAGTCGGCATTTTCCATGAAAACTTACATTTTATAGCCAAAAACAAACAAACAAACAAACAAATAAACAAAAATTATTAATTAAATTAAACATGAGCGAACGTATCTATGATCTATCAATGTCATCCAGGGCCCACAATGAAATCCGATGGTGATGGTGTAGAGAAGCAATCGATGGAATTAGAAGGGAAGGAAGGTTACGCGTAGGCCATCATATCATGACTTGGATGGATGGGGATGAGGCTTACCGATGGCGTACCTACACCATCAACTTATTTCTATCCTCATTCTCATCATCCTTAGCCTTTTCGTCGAGAAAGTGTTCATCGTAATAGTGATATCGTGTCACTGTATTGGCATACATCGCAAACATTCTACTCTTTTAGGATATATATGGTTGTCCAATGTCTAGTGCCAAATTTGCTCTTATCCTTTTATCTCTAGCAGTGGCGATGGGTTACCATCATAATAATAATAATCATCATCATCATAATCATTAAAGACAAGTCAAAGAATTAGCGTTGGATCTTTGCTATGTCACCATTGGTAGAGGATTAAAATAATAATAATAAAAAAAAAGAATCCCTCCTCCAGCTTGTACCGACATTGTTGTTATTAGTCTTTGGCTCCCTTCCCCCAAATTCTTGACATTAATTAGCATCCACTCTCAAAATCTTATCTACCAAACAAGTAATCACCATGAAACACACTATCCCCTGTCTCTTCATTCCCCGTTTTCTTGTTCCAAACAAGTAATCACCATGAAACACACTATCCCCTGTCTCTTCATTCCCCGTTTTCTTGTTCCGTACACCAACAGCCAGCAATAATATTCGGGAAATTATGCGTTGGCTTGCAACATCAGCGACGAATCAAGGCCTTCCCCTGCTTTTCTTTACACCTGCAATGCCCAGGACTCTTCTAGCTGCCAAGCGTTTCTATTCTTCAAATCCCAACCCCCTTACGATTCAGTTTCCACCAAAGCAGCTCAAATGATGGCTATCTTATTGGATTTTTGGGTCCTTTCCTATGTGAAGTCCAAAATTTATTTGGCCCATGAGCAAGAAGCTCAAGGATCTTAGGGGTTTCTAAGATTTTTAGAATGAGATGAGAATGTGTCACGACCCAAAATCCGGGGCTATGACCATCCCCCTAGAAGCCACAAACTCTAATAGGGAATAGTAAGCCTTACAATACCCATAATCCTTCAGACATTTAACAATTTCATATATATTACAAAATAAATGCATTTCCATTAATTGATATTAAAGTGCCCGTCGGGCTATAAATCTATTACATGCATACAATATTCAAAATTTCTCACTTTATGTATGAAAGGAATATTAACTTCCCTATACTCAACCCGTGAGATGAGATGCATGTGCTGTAGTCGGAGCGTGACTAGAGTAAATAAAGTAAAATTGTTTACCACGACTCCTACCGTCAAAATGATGTCAACCTACAAAATCTGAAGTATTGAGGGGTAAGTCTGACACTGGCTTAGTGAGGAGTAAAGAGCATTATAATGGGGGAAAAGTAGAATTAATGCATCCAAGAATGATCATCATAACATGTTATGCCAATAGCACTTACAACAATATAAGTGTTGTTGCCAAAATACAACAATTAAAATTTGTGATGTGTGGGGTCCACTCGAGCTTGATGTCGGGTGAAGTTGGGTTGCCGTTAGAGATGCTGTCACGAGGGAGTTTGCTGTTAGGATGCTCGCCACAAGGATTCGTCTCAAGTCTTTGCCGCTAGCCTTTGCAACTAGCTCTTGCCACTAGCTAGTCTTTGCCACTAGCCTTTGCCACTAGCTCTTGCCACTAGCTCTTGCCACTAGCCTTTACCACTAGCCTTTGCCACTAGCTCTTGCCACTAGCTCTTGCCACTAGTCTTTGCCACTAGCTCTTGCCACTAGCCTTTGCCACTAGCCCTTGCCACAAGCTTCTGCCGCTAGCTTTTGGCCCTATTAGCACTGAGAAAAATAGGTTAGAAGGCTTGCGGGAATCTTCCCCGCGAAGACCCTCCGATGTCAAAGTCAGTCCCCAATACCAATGACTATTCGCTACGAGCAGTAAATGTGCAATCAAAGTGTAAATTTTTACCAGAATCAGAAGTCCTGTTCATTGTCTTCTAGTTGGGTATTTATAGAGCACGATTTTCAAGGGTTTCTCATGATGACACGTGGCCTCTTCGGTAGGTCCCGCATGCCTAACGGTTGCAAGCTTAAGACTCCCCTTGCCGCGAGCTTGCGGCATGCATTGCCGTGAGAGTGGCTATGCCGCGAGCTTGCGACATGCATTGCCGCGAGCTTACGGCAGCGCGACAAGCATTGCCGCTAGAGCGGCTATGACGCGATCTTGCGGCAGCGAGCCGCGAGCTCGCAGCAAGGAATTGCCGCGAGCATGCCTTGCCGCGAGATTGCGGCAAGGCCTGCCCGTGACGTGTGGCTTTGCCGCGAGCAGGCCTTTGCCGTGAGCTTGCGGCAAGGTCTGCCCGTTAGCTCGCGGCTTTGTGTCACGATCTTTCGGCGCAACGTCGTTAAATTAATTAAAACAATATTTCGATTTTTTCCATCCAATTTCTATGGCACAACAATTGCCCCTTACTCTTTTATTTTTGTCTTATCTAAAGACAAAATGATAGAGTAATTTAATTTCATAAAATTGGGTCATAGTGCCGCTAGCCTGGTTTTTACCCGCGAGGTAATTTTTGCTTCCCGCCCAGTGGTTCTTCCGGCACCCCTATAAATTCTCCTCTCCGCGCAAACTTACTGTTCTTTTTTACTCAACTCAAGAACTTCTTGCCGCGAGCTTTCCGTTGGATTTGGCCGCAAGGTTTGATTCTTACGTAACCGCCCAAAGTTGCTGCAACTTTCCATCATTGTGCCGCGAGCTTCCAGCCGTTGCCACAAAGTTTTAATTCTTTGGCCGCGAGGTTCCAGCCTTTTGCCGCGAAGTTTCCTTCTTGGCTGCGAGCTTCCAGCCATTTGCCGCGAAATTTCCTTGTTGGCCGCGAGCTTCTAGCCATTTGCCGCGAAATTACCTTTTTGGCCGCGAGCTTCCAGCCATTTTCCGTGAGCTTTTCATTGTTTGGCCGCGAGGTTTAAGAATTTGCTGCGAAATTTCCTTGTTGGCCGCGAGCTTCCAGCCTTTTGCCGCGACCTTCCTCTTTTTGTCGTGAGCTTCCGGGCATCTTGCCGCGAGCTTCCAGCAGCTTTTCGCGAGGTTTCTTGGCTTTGGCCACGAGCCTTTTCTCTCTTTATGTTTGCAAGTTGCTACGTACTTTGCCACAAGTCTTCTGAAAGCCTTTTGTTAGCTTTGGTCCCCATTCTTTGTGGTTGTTTCCTTCAAAACTTTGCAGTGAGCCATGTTGCCACCATTTTCTTTATTTCCTGTTTCTTTTCTTTATGTCGCTTAATTAGCTAGAAAAATTTCTATTATTATTTTATTTTTATTTTCTTCAAAAGTCATGGCGTCTAGAAGTGTGTATCTTCGCACTCAGGATCCTGAGGGGCAACCTTGTTGGTTTCTCATGGGCAAGCGTTCGTCTTTGACGGCTGACGATCTTGCTCAATTAGTGAGTAACTACCGTATTCCCTTCTCTTATCGCCCTAGGTTGCTTGAACCGAGCGAATCTTGTGCTGCTACCGTTTCAGAGGGATGTATGGCAGTTCACGAAATAAGTTTTCGCTTAGGGTTTCGCCTTCCACTCCATCCTTTCGGTATAGAGCTTCTTCGTCGGAGCTTTCTTGCTCCAGCTCAGCTACATCCTAATGGCTGGGCCCAATTGGCAGGTTTTTTTGTTTTATGTCACGAGAGGGGAGTGTCTCCTACTGTCGATCTTCTTCTTTCTTTTTATCGTTTTAGGCTGGGGCAGTCCCGTTATCACTTGTATACACTGTATAGAGAGCGTGTTGAGGATCGTTTGTTTGAGGGCATACCACCCAAAGCTCACAACTTCGACGCCCGTTGGTTTGTAGTCGATCCTCCCCCGGGTACATGGTATGCCCCCCGGGGTTGGCGTTCTGACGATCGAGTGGCTAAGCCAATTCTTCCCTCATCTGTCTATGAACTTCGGGAGCAATACAATGATGAACGTCGTCAACTCCTACGTGGAGGTCCAGTGAGCCTCCTGGACCTTCTCTCTGAGGACTGATTGAGGAGGGTCGGGTGGGTACTCCATGCGGGAGAATCATCGAGGCGTGCGACCCCTTCGACGCTTCCCCTGCGGCCCCCAGTTCCTCCAGCAACCGACGTCCCAGTAGAAGGAGAGGCCGTCCCTCTCCAAGAACGGTCTGAGGGTTTGGATCTTTCCAACTGTCATTCTCCTTGCCTTTTCCTAGGAGCCTAGGCATTTCTTTTCCTTTCGCTCTTTTATCCTTTTATGTTCATTTATTTTTGCCAATCTTTGACTCGTAAATCTTTCTACTTCTTGGCAGGTATGAGACGAGCAATGCGAGCTTCTCGCCAGAGGGCGATCGAGGGTGTGACGTGTGACGGGCCTTCTCAGCCCACGCCCTTCCCTCCTGAAGGTGTGGCTGCCATCGCAGAGACCCATGTTGCTGAGGGGATAGGGGAAACCAGTGAGGTGAGACGTCGTCATAAAAGGAGTCGGCGTCAGCAGAGGGAGGCGGGTCCGTCCACTTCCCAGCCGATCATTACCCCTATTCCTATGGAACCTCTTGAGGGCACCCCCTTGGCTTCTCCCCCAGCTGCCTATCCCCTTGAGCCCGGTGAACTACCCAATGAAGAGTACCACTCAGTTGCAATGAGTGGGGCCTCAGATGGTACAGGGTACGTTGGTCTTTATGATGCAGCTCCGGTGATCCCTGGTGGTCAGGAGGTCGAGGTTACCTCTTGCCTTGATCAAGAGGCTATCGATGCTGCCCATGCTGCTGGTCGCGGATAATTTCGCAGAGGGGTGATTAACCCACAGCGTTCTGAGCGCCGGGTCCTACATAATGAGGAGAGGTTACGCCTCTGAAACTTACAGCCCAAATTTGCCGAGCTCCCTCCACCAATGACACACGCCTTAGACCTTAAGGAAGGCCGATGGGCGCGAGGCGAGGAATTCACAGTGCGTCCAGGGGTTTTGGATACGGATTCGATAAACATGCGCGGGGTTGAGGCACGATTATTGTACTCCACCATTCTTCCCCGGGACGAGGATCACTATTTTCGAAACCCCCCGGATGACATGGATGATTTCGAGCGCCATTTAGCCATTATAAGGCCCATTTTTTTTTAAGGTTGTTTATTTATATTCTCTTATGACCAGGGCGCTCAAGGAGCTGTGGTGGCAAATGCAATGAATCGGGCACGTATTGCTCGTGCTGAGGAAGAGATTTCCCAGTGGATGAATAAATCTTGGCAATGGGGTGAGGAAAAGCAAATATTGAACATGAATATCCGACACCTAGAGTCTGATAATTCGAGCCTTCACTCACAAGTCGAAGGCCTCCAAACCCAACTTCAGGGCCTTACCACAAGATGTCAAGCAGTAGAATCCGATGCCCAAAAATGGAAAGAGAAATCTGTGGAGCAAGGTCAAGCGTATGAAGAGATGGCATCTTCGTTTTCCGCTACTCGGGAGGAGAACGTTCAGCTTCAGAGATCTCTTGCCGACTTCGAGGATCAGGTGGCGCGGGCTCGTCAAGAGATATCCAATCTTAGCGAAAGCAGGCATCGAGAGATTAATGAGGCTACGCGATAGGCAGTGAGGGAGTACCGGCTTTCTAATGATTGCTTTCAACGAAAGGAAGCCTATGCCAGCTGTTTCTCCAAACTTGGCTTTTATCTGGGTCGTAGCCTCTTGGAGTCCAGGCGTCCTGGGGAGTCATTTCCTGAAATGGTGTTCTCGGAAACAGCTTCACTAGATCCACCTGATTGGCGAAAGTACGAGCCCAGCTCTTCTGACCCAGACAAATATATCAGGGCCGCTTTAGAAGATGATCTGACTAACTTGTTGGGGCCGTGGAGCCCTTATGTACTTGAGCTGGATGATACCTCTGGGATCATAGAGGCCCTACAGACAATCAGGCACGGGTTGGATGAACCTGATGGCGCCCCTTTGAGTCTGCTTCCTCCAGAGCTGGAGCACCTCCATTCTTGCCGAGATGATTAGTCAACGTATTTTTATTTTGCTGAATCCTTGTTTTCTTCTTTTTTTTTTATGTAGAATGGTGGCCCCCCGTTTTTGTGGATGTAGGGTTTTTGGGCCATCATTCCTATGTACGGAAGTTTAGACGTGTTTTTTCATCACGCTTATGCATGTGTCGTCATCGCTTATATATATATATATGTATGCATTTTATTTTAATGTCTTTTGTTTGCTTGCTTGTCATGGCGTTTTTTCGCTTATACGTATGCATGCTTTCCTTTTACGGGCTCGTTTGCCTTTTGGCAACCTAGGTTTGGCCTCTAGGATCAAATACGGGATCCTTGTCGGGCATCCAAGTTTTCTGAGGGTCCTAGGCGCCAAATCATCTAAGAAGTCAAGCATAGTTCGAGGGCATAGATTAGACTCAAACAAGGGATTTAAGTGGCCTTGCGGGCATTGGGGAAGTCCCTATATTGGTTCGGGGTCATGGGTACTAGGTTATCTCTAGATAACCCGGCCCTCAAATATAAGGTCCTTAACAAGGCTCCTCCTGTGGGGTCCGAGCTTTCCGGGAGGCCTAGGCGCCGGATCAGTTGGGGAGTCGGGTCTAGCTCGAGGGGCATAGGCCGGACTCACCCAAGGGATCCAGGTGAGCCTCCAAGCATAGGCTTCGGAACATCCGGTGATTCCAGAATGGATCATAGCGTATCTGCCGTTGTGTCCTTCGTGTTTGCCTTTCAGGGTTGGTCTACTCCAGGGAATCTGGGTTTGGCCAGTAACTCAGCGCGAGATTCCTACCAAACATCCGAGTTTGCCAGGAGACTTAGGCGCCAGATCAACCAAGGAGTCGGGTCAGCCAAAAAGGCATAGTATCGAGCTCACGGGGGATCCGAGTGAGTTTGCGGGCATAGGCATCAGATTTTTGGCGATCCCGGGCTGGCTCCTAGCCATCGGCACCAAATTACAGCTGGGCGACTCAACTCTGATAAGCAGTATTATGCCAAGATTATCACATGGCCCCTTCGTCTTTTTTCGTGCCTTCTTAGGGTTGGTCTACCTTAGGGAGTCGGGATTCGGCTCATGATCCAGTCCGGGATTCTTACTAGACATCCAAGTTTGCCGGGAGACCTAGGCGCCAGATCAACCAAGGAGTCGGGTCTAGCCAAAAAGGCATAGTACCGAGCTCACCAGGGATCCGGGTGAGTCTGCGGGCATAGGCATCGGATTTTCCAGCGATCCCGGGTTAGCTCATGGACACCGACACCAGATTTCCATAAGGCGACTTGACCTTCAGAAGCGGATGGTGTTTGGGCCGCTGTACCTGCATTACATTCCATGACACATACAAACAATCAAGCACATGGAGATTTTACGTGGTTCGGCTTATAGTTTTGCCTACTCCATGGGAATACAGGGGGTATATTCTTTTATTCATTGGGGGATATTATTACAATGAAAAATTAGAGGGAATCCCGACTCTCAGCTAGATCGGGCAACGTCTCTGGTGGCAGGCTCAATCCTGCTTTTTGTGCTTCACCTTCTTCACTGGAGTTCATGATCGGTAGGGCTGAGAAGTACCTCTTAAGGTGCATGGTGTTCCAAGTTTTGCCCATTGCCTCACCTTGCAGCGTCTGTAGTACGCATGTGTTTGGTCCCAACATTTTCTGAATTCTATAAGGTCCTTCCCAATTAGGCCTGAGTTTCCTTTCTTCTTTATGAGCGTTGGTGATGGCTGTCTTTCTAAGTACTAGATCTCCTTCTTCAAGTTTGCGAGGACGAACCCTCTCGTTGTAGTAGTTGGAGACTCTTCTCTGATAAGTTGCCAACTGTACTGCTGCTTTTTCCCTCAATTCATCCAGTAGGTCCAAATTCTCCAGTAAACGATCGGAATTATCTTCTTCACTGAAGGTCATGACTCGGGGTAAGCCAAGATCTATTTCTATAGGGATAAGCGCGTCAGTCCCATAGGTCAGACTAAAAGGCGTTTCCCCGGTGGGTACCCGACTAGTTGTTCGGTATGCCCATAAGATGCTGGGGAGCTCATCAGCCCACCCGCCTTTTGCTTTCTCCAATCGGGTCTTTAGGCCGTGCAATATGGTTTTGTTGCTTGCTTCGGCTTGTCCGTTTGCTTGTGGGTATGCCACGGATGCCATTCTTAGACTGATCCCCTATCGATGACAAAAAGCTCTAAACGTGTCTGAGTCAAACTGCGTTCCATGGTCTGTATTGAGTATGCGGGGCACTCCGAAACGACAAATAATGTCTCTCCATACCATCCCCTCCACTTTATTTTCAGTGATAGTTGCCAAATGTTCAGCTTCCACCCACTTCGTGAAATAATCTGTAGCCACCAACAAAAATTTTCGTTGAGCAGATGCCATTGGGAATGGCCCCAGTATGTCTAGGCCCCATTGTGTGAATGGCAGAGGTTGGAATATCGGTTGAATAGGGGCAGGAGGTTTTATTGTCAGGGGAGCATGCTTCTGGCACTTGTCGCAGGTTCGAACCTTGGTGGCAGCATCTTGTCGCAGCGTGGGTCAGAAGAAACCAGCTCGCAAAATCTTTCCAGCTAATGCCCTTCCTCCAAGGTGTTCACCACAATCTCCCTCATGTACTTCTTCCAGGGCCTGTTGTGCTTCTTTCGGCCCTAGACATTTTAACAAAGGTATGGAGTATCCCCTTTTGTACAGTCTCTGGCCGATCACTGTGAAACGAGCTGCGTTGGTTTTTAATCTCCTTACTTCTGCAGGGGTTGTTGGCAGTTCTTGATTAAGCAAATATTTCAGTATTGGACCTCTCCAATCCTCGGTCTCCGTAATGCAATGCACCGCGACGTCTTCTTCTCCTACACTAGGTTGTTGGAGGACTTCCATGTGGATTAGGCGTCCGGGAGTGTCTCGAGTAGAGGCTAATTTTGACAATGCGTCTGTGTGTTGATTTAGGGATCTATTAATTTGAATTAGTTCGAAATGCCCAAACCTATGGGCGATCTCCTTCACCTTCTGTAGATAGCGGGCCAATACCGGCTCCCTCACTTCATAAGTTCCTTGGAATTATTGTACCACCAACTGAGAGTCACTGTGGGCTGTCAAGCTTTTTACTTCTAGCTTTTCTGCCAATGTCATTCCGGCCAGCAAGGCCTCATATTCTGCTACGTTATTAGTACTTGGGAAGGTGAAGCGAAGTGAGTACTCCAAGATCTCTTGCTCTGGGGAGATCAACACTACTCCTGCTCCACTCCCTTTGGCGTTTGAGGCCCCATCAACAAACAACATCCATCTGTCGTTGCGAGCTTCTTCCGCTAGGGGCGGGTGAGTGCACTCGACTATGAAGTCCGCCAATGCTTGCCCCTTTATCGCCCTTCTAGGTTCAAAGATGATATCATACTCACTAAGCTCAATTGCCCATTTGGTTAACCTCCCTGAACATTCGGGCTTTTGTAGAATCTGTCTTAATGGTTGATCTGTCAATACTGCCACTGTGTGGGCTTGGAAGTAGGGCCTTAATTTCCTTGCTGCTGTCACCAATGCCAAAGCCATTTTTTCAGCGTAAGGGTATCGTAACTCCGCTCCTTGCAACACCTTGCTAAGATAATAAACTGGGCTGCCAACTTGTCCGACTTGCCTAACGAGAGTGACGCTTACTGCCTGGTGACTGACTCCCAAATATAGGTATAGCTTTTCTCCGGTTTCTGGTCGGGTCAACAGGGGAATTTCCTTTAGGTAATCCTTCAATTCTTGAAACGCTTTTTCACATTCAGGAGTCCATTGGAAGTCCTTTCCCCCTTTTAAGGTCTTGAGGAAAGGATGGGTGCGTTCGGCATGCTTTGAGAGAAACCTGCCCAGGGCCGTTAGACGACCTGTCAACCTCTGAACCTCCTTTTTGGATGAGGGGGATTCCATGTCGATTACTGCTTGCACCTTTTCTGGGTTAGCCTCTATCCTCCTGTGGGTAATCATATATCCCAGAAATTTTCTGGACTTCACTCCAAATGCTCATTTGTTTGGATTCAAGCGCATATTATTCTTTCGGAACACAGCAAAAACTTTCTCAAGTTGTCTGGCGTGCAACTCGCCCAGCTTGCTTTTTACTATCATGTCGTCCACGTAGGCTTCCATTACCTCTCCCAGTAAGTCTTTAAATACCTTGTTGACCATCCTTTGGTATGTGGCTCCCGCGTTTTTTAAGCCAAAAGGCATCACCTGATAGTAGTATGTCCCATTTTCTGTGATGAAGGCTATTTTTTCGGCATCAGGTGGGTACATACTAATTTGGTGGTAACCTGAGAAGGCATCCAAGAAACTCAACACAGCGTATCCAGAGGTGTCATCAACCAGCCTATCTATCCGAGGGAGCGGGTAGGAGTCTTTTGGGCATGCCTTATTCAGATTGGTAAAGTCGATACATACCCTCCATTTCCCATTAGCTTTGGGCACCATCACAACATTGGCCAGCCATTCAGGGTATTGGACTTCCTTAATGAATCCTGCTTCGAGGAGTTTGTCCACTTCTTCCTCCAGGTACCTCAACCTCTCTGGGGCGATATGTCTTTTCTTCTGCTTAATTGGCCAGGCTTCTGAACAAACATTCAGTCGGTGAGATATGATCTCTGGACTGATTCCGGGCATTTCGGCAGGCGTCCAGGCAAATACGTCTGCGTAGGATCGTAGACATTTAATGACCTCCTCTTTCTCTGGCCCCTCTAGTTGGCTCCCCACCCGCACCTGTCTTTCGCTATCATCTGGGTTTAGGGGGATAACTTCAAGTGTTTCCACTGGCTGGGGCTTGTTAGCCTCAAGAGTTTGCTCACTAATCATTAGGGTTTCTTCGATTATTATTTTCTCCTTCCCTTTGGCGCCTCTTGTAGAGCTCACGTAGCATACTCTGGCTTGTTTCTGATTACCTCTCACCTGACCTACCCCTTGGGGTGTAGGGAATTTCATTAATAAATATCCTAGGGAGATGGCAGCTCTCATAGCATTAATGAGGGAACGTCCTAAGATCACGTTGTAGGTAGGAGAAAAAGTCTTAACTACCATGAAGTTAACCTGTCGGGTGATC
Source organism: Diospyros kaki (assembly GCA_036245055.1). Lineage (NCBI taxonomy): Eukaryota > Viridiplantae > Streptophyta > Magnoliopsida > Ericales > Ebenaceae > Diospyros > Diospyros kaki. The sequence goes on from BSEG01000005.1 coordinate 46,988,727, forward strand.
ACTTGGGGGTGTTCCCCGAGTGTAATGGGCAGCTGTACTGATTCGACCACTGGCACCGCCTCCCCTGTGAAACTGTATAGAGGTGAAGCAACTGTCTTTAATCGGTCATGAGCGATACACATCTTTTCGAAGCAATTCCAGTACAACAGATTAACAGAGCTCCCGTTATCCACCAATATTCTTTCAATGGGGTGCTTAGCAATTACGGCAGAGATAACCAAAGGATCATCATGGGGGAGCAGCACATCCCCCTGGTCCTCAGGTGTGAAAATAATGGGGTCTTCGTCTTCTTGAATTTTTGCAACCGAGTTTACATGTAATGCTTGTCGTGCGTATGCCTTTCTTGCAGAAGAGGAATCTCTCGCTAAATTTTCACCTCCCGAGATCATATGTATCCTTTCCATAGTGGGTTCATTGTCATTATCTCCGGTACTCGTCCCTGTTTCATCTCCCCTCTGATTGTTTCTTCCTCCTTCCTTCTGTCGAGGTTACTGGTTCTCTCTTCTGTTTGAGGCATCATCCTTAGGACGGGGAGGCCTTTTCTGATTATCCCTCTTGTATCTGTCTCCCCTGTTCTATTGATTTTTTGGCTTATCCAATATAAATCGGTCAAGCTTCCCTTCTCTAATCAGTTGCTCAATCTGGTTGCGTAGCTCCCGGCACTGCTCTGTGCTATGCCCTGGGGATTCGTGAAATTTGCAAAAAGTGTCCATGTTCTTGCCCAGAGGTTGGCTAGTATGTGGGGGAAAGTTAATGAGTCCAGTGTGGGAAATGGATGAAAGGATAGCAGCCCTTGGTTCAGTGAGGGGGGTGAAATTCCGAAATTGCATCTTTGGGGTCTCATCTCTTCTTTGTACCTTCGTAACCCTGTCTGGTCCGACGTCGTTTTGCCTCCCCTTTCTCTTTCCTTCCCAAGCTTCAAGGATTTCCATTTGTACGACAAACTGTTCTGCCCGGGCAAACAAATCGGTCATCGAATCTGGCTCAGAAAATGCTAGGGATCTTCTAAGCGGGGCATATGTGGTCTCATTCAGTAAGGCCGATGCTGCTAATCCAACCGGGAGGTCCCTTACTTCCTGCGTGGCAGTTCGAAATCGCTCGGTGTACTGCTTTAGGGTTTCATTGGGTCTTTGTTGCAAACTCATCAAATACATGGCGCTCTTATTTTTCGGGACATAAACAGAGAACGCCTCCAGAAATTCTCTTTTTAGCTGTTCGAATGATCGGATATGTCCAGCTGGTAAGTCTGTGAACCATTGCTGAGCTTGTCCGGCCAAGGAGAGTGGGAAGGCTCGACATCTAGTGACCTCATCCCATCCATGTAAAACAGCCATTGCCACGAAGTGTTGTACATGCTTAACAGGATCCTCCTTTCCCAGGTACACAGAGAGTTGCGGCAATTTGAATCCTGGTTGCACTGGTTGCCTTTGGAGCTCTTCGGATAGAGGGAAACCTTTTGTGGGGATTTCCTTTGGCATCATCACAACTTGTTTCTGCTCTAGCACTTCCTCTATGAGGCGTTTGATGTCGGATGCTTTGAATGCTTCTTTTTCCATTTCATTCTTGTGAGGGGACGGGACGCAAAGAGCTCTCGAGTGAGTGCTCTCTGCCGTCTCCTCGTACATGGGGGCCTTTCCTGGTCTCTTGTCATAGTTTTCCCTCAGGTTTGTCGCTTCTGGGACTGGATCATTAGGCCTAGGGGTCCCAATTCTTATCCCTTGCCTTGGGGTCCTCGGGGGGTTGTTTTGAGATCTCCAGTGTTCTCCCCCTGCTTCGGTTTGTCCCATGCGGGGAATGTGGATATCCGGCATCAATTCATGCAAAAGAGCGATAATCCCTTGTAGTCTTTTCATGCCCTCCTCATTGTTCGTTCTTAACTCATCGTTCTGATGTTTCAGCTCTTCAAATTTTTTTTGTAACAGTTCGTAATCCGACAGCGGGACCGTGGAAGGAGCTATCCTTGAAGGCTCCGGAGGTACTGAGGTTGCCGCTGGGTTCCTGCGAGGAATCGAAGACTGTCCCAGGGACTGTTGCTCTTGATTCGTCGGTATAGGGGGCAGGGCCTGCCTTCCCTGTCTTAGCGCTTGCCTCCCCCATCCGACGGCGTGTATTTCCCCCTGTTCTGAGTGCTCGATACCTCCTAATCCAGTAGCCTGATTTCCTTCGAGCATTGGAATATTTCCTGAGCGCGCCTCGTTATCTAGGTGATCTTCCAAAGGTTCGGGCACTATAGGATGCACTTGATCTCCGGTCCTGGTACGAGCGCTCATTCGAGCAGGGTTAGGCGGGTTTGCTAAACCAGTTGATCTCGTCCCTCTTGGCATCTTGCATTGAGATTGGCTTTTTATTGCAGATTTCCCACAGATAGCGCCAAATTGTTGTTGCCAAAATACAACAATTAAAATTTGTGATGTGTGGGGTCCACTCGAGCTTGATGTCGGGTGAAGTTGGGTTGCCGTTAGAGATGCTGTCACGAGGGAGTTTGCTGTTAGGATGCTCGCCACAAGGATTCGTCTCAAGTCTTTGCCGCTAGCTCTTGCCACTAGCTCTTGCTACAAGCTCTTGTCACTAGCCTTTGTCACTAGCCTTTGCCACTAGCTTTTGCCACTAGTCTTTGCCACTAGCTCTTGCCACTAGCCTTTGCCACTAGCTCTTGCCACTAGCTCTTGCCACTAGCTCTTGCCACTAGCCTTTGCCACTAGCTCTTGCCACTAGCTCTTGCCACTAGCCTTTGCCACTAGTCTTTGCCACTAGCTCTTGCCACTAGCTCTTGCCACTAGCCTTTGCCACTAGCCCTTGCCACAAGCTTCTGCCGCTAGCTTTTGGCCCTATTAGCACTGAGAAAAATAGGTTAGAAGGCTCGCGGGAATCTTCCCCGCGAAGACCCTCCGATGTCAAAGTCAGTCCCCAATACCAATGACTATTCGCTACGAGCAGTAAATGTGCAATCAAAGTGTAAATTTTTACCAGAATCGGAAGTCCTATTCATTGTCTTCTAGTTGGGTATTTATAGAGCACGATTTTCAAGGGTTTCTCATGATGACACGTGGCCTCTTCGGTAGGTCCCGCATGCCTAACGGTTGCAAGCTTAAGACTCCCCTTGCCGCGAGCTTGCGACATGCATTGCCGTGAGCTTGCGGCAGCGCGACAAGCATTGCCGCGAGAGCGGCTATGACGCGATCTTGCGGCAGCGAGCCGCGAGCTCGCGGCAAGGAATTGCCGCGAGCATGCCTTGCCGCGAGATTGCGGCAAGGCCTGCCCGTGACATGTGGCTTTGCCGCGAGCAGGCCTTTGCCGTGAGCTTGCGGCAAGGTCTGCCCGTTAGCTCGAGGCTTTGTGTCACGATCTTTCGGCGCAACGTCGTTAAATTAATTAAAACAATATTTCAATTTTTTCCATCCAATTTCTATGGCACAACAATAAGAGATGACAAATAAACATGCACATATATGAGTTAACCATCTAGAACCAAAGTTCACTTATTCCATTCTCTTGGGGCGGAACGACTCTCACCCACAAGATTCGTTCCGGCAGAACCACTCTCGCCTACTAAGCATCATGGCGGAACCACTCTTGTCAAGTAAGGGCGGACCCACTCTCACCCTAACATATATATACGTATACATGGTACACCAACAGCTAACATTTACTGTAGTTAGGATACCGGGTTCAAGTTGTTACTCCATTTAACACATTTTTCATACCATCATTTAATATCGTCAAATGCCATATACAATATATCACAAGTGTCAATTTGCGCACAACAGACAATATGGATTCTACTTTCCCAAATGCAATTCAAGGATGAAATCATGCATAGTATATACAATACTAAATTATGAAAGATATGAATGCAACAATTACTACCATAATACAATTCACTCATTCACAGTATTATAGAAGAGGCGGAATTCCCTCAAACGCCTCTCGGCTGGGGAGCGCCAAAATCACCTAACAAAATTATCAATCCACATAAGAATTAAATAAATATAAAATTTAAATCTCCTAGGATTTGGGCCAACCCGAATGTTGCCCCAATGGCCCAAAGCCCGAAAATAAAACAACCTAGGTCTGCCACATTGACGACGACCACCGCTGGCCGAAAATCCCGACAATCAAAACCTACCATTAGAAGCGCCTAGCAATGGAGGTCAATATATACAAAAATGAGCTACATCTAATGGCTGGATTTCTATAGATCTAGTTTTTAAAATTTTGACTAGATTTGAAAATAAGCTATTTGACACCGCCGGCCATATTTTTCGGCGATCTGAGACCACCACTCGACTTCTTTACCCTCATAGACCAACATACCCAAAAACCATCAAGATCTAATGGCTAGATCCTCGTAGATCTAACTTTTAAATTTTGGCTAGAATATAAAGCACGCTATTGCCGCTGTCGGACGACGTTTTCCGGCGATCCAAGGTAGCCATTCAACACCTTTAACCCCATTGACTAACATATCCAAAATCCAACAAGATCTAACGGCTAGATCTTTGTAGATCTAAGCTCAAACTTTCGGCCATCATACCCAAACGCATATACATACACCTCTCACGAATCTATGCTTAAAAGTAAGGTAAAAGAAAATAAGAAGCTTACCTTGTTGTAGATTGGGGATGATTTCACGGTGAAAGTGTGGTCGGATTTAGGATCCGACGGCTAGATTTTGCAAAATCAATTGAAAGAGAAAGTATGAGAGAGAGAGAGAGAGAGAAAGCTGTTGGAACAATTGAGAAGAAGAAGAAAGAGGGCTAATTTGGGAGCCTTAAGGCTTTTATATGGTCTCATGGGCTTCATTTTGCCTTCTTGGGCCTTCTCAAATAAGGCCCAAAAGCTGGGTCTTACAATCTTACCCCCTTATCGAAATTTCGTCCTCGAATTTTAGCTATAATCTAGGTGCCAAACAGATAAGGATACTTCTCTCTCATGGTGCCTTCTAATTCCCACGTGGCCTCATCCTCCGTGTGGTTTTGCTATACCACCTTTATGGAAACAATATCCTTGTTGCGAATCCTTCTTACTTGCTTATCAATGATGTGTTCTGCTTGTTCCTCGTAGCTAAGATCCTTGTCTATTTGCACTATCTCCATAGTTGGTGGGGGAAGGACTTGATATGGATCGGGTTCATGCTTCCTCAACGTCGACACATGGAACATTGGATGGATGCTCGTGAAAGTAGGAGGGAGGTATAATCAGTATGCCAATGCACCTACTCGGTCTAAAATCTCAAATGGGCCAATGTACCTAGGGCTAAGCTTACCTTTCTTACCGAACCTCATCACCCCTTTCATAGGTGACACCTTAAGATACACTTTACCTCCGACTCTAAACTTTAAGGGACGTCTACGACGATCCGTATAAGACTTCTATCGACTTTGGGCTGCCAATAGTCTCTCTCTAATCAGTCGAACTTATTCCATAGTCTCATGGACTTTAGCCGGCCCAACCAGTTGAATCTCGCCTATCTCAAACCATCCTATTGGAGTCCTACATTGCCTACCATAAAGTGCCTCATATGGGGCCATCTGGATACTATAGTGATAGCTGTTGTTATATGCGAATTTGACTAACGGTAGGTTCTTCTCCCAATCACCCCCAAAATCCATAACACACGATCTAAGCATATCTTCTAGGGTTTGAATGGTCTACTCAGATTACCCATCAGTCTGAGGGTGGAATGTTGTGCTAAAGTTCAACTCCGTCCCTAACCCCTTTTTGAACTCTCTCCAGAATCAAGTGGTAAACTGAGGCCCTCGATCGGAGATAATGGATAGTGGAACTCCATGCAACCTAAATGTCCTAGCTGCTGAGTTGGAGTCGGGAATAGTTGGTTTGTGATTTCGAGGTTGCGATGTGAGATAAATTTAATGACTTCGAAGGTTGAACATGTGGTCCAAGGACCATAGGGATTGGGTTGAGACATTAAGGCCTGTGATGGTTTGAATGGTATGCTCGGATATTCCCGTTATAGGAATAGGAAAATTCCATGGATTGAAATGATATACCATAAGAGGTATACGGGTCGAGGCAATGAAGAACCAAAAACCCAAATGTGGGAATTCGGGTGATATTAAGTGTTCTAAGGATGAGAATTCTATGAGATTAAATTGTGAAGGCTCGTGTAGGGACATGAAACCTAGTCAGGACAAGAGTCATGAGGGGACAAGGAGAGCCTGAGGCAGAACTAATCTGGGAGAGGATTAGTGGAGCGTCCCTATGTTAGGGATTGACCAAGCATGTATGAGGGAATAGAAGTTTTCCCTTGGAAGTGGTGTAGTAAGACTTATGCGCTTGAGATAGAATGAACTAAAGTGGGATTTAGCTCGAAGCTTAAGGAGATAAGTCGTTAAGGGGCCATGTGACTAGCTCCAAGAAGGGAGTAAGGTTACTTACAGTAAAGACTCTGAGGGCAATCGTGTATGATGTATGCCTGCTATATGTATACGGTACGATGTGAGAGTATCGTTAATATGATCTTAGAGGGGATGTACCTAGGGTATGAATGGACCCTAGCTGTTTTCAAGATGAAATAAGGTCTATCCTTGGAAAAGATATGTGTGTGGCAAATGGATCCTAGTGGGCATAGAATGAGATGAAAAGAAAAAAAACACCTAACAAGTCGAGTTGAGATTCAGAGGGATTTGGATTGGGAATGTATGAGTTGGACATGTGTCGACGTGCTTGTGGAAGCCATAGGATTAGTAGTCCTTGTTGTGTAGGGCTAAGAAACCGTTCATGTGAATGATGATGAGGGGCCAATTAAACTCTCATTATGACGCTTGGGGCCAAGTGGGATGCCTAAGGTCGGGAGATGAGAGGTGAATAGACCCTCATTGTGATGTTTGGGGTCAGGGATGATGCCTAAGGTCATGAAATCCTTGTTTGGGAGATGAGAAGGTCACCTAATAAGGGGTATGAATGGGTATGTGGGCCGAGAGCGATGAGTTTGTGGCAACAGGACATCCATGGGCTATACGCAAATAGGAAATACCAATTTCGAAAGTCGAGTATGCTGGGCCGAGTATGATTCATGAGGTTTTACCTTGTGATGTAGATGTTGCGAGTCCAGGTGCAAGCAGGGATGATGTTGGGAGGTTGAAGTGGCGACTAACGTTGTTGCCTATGTTGTGAATTGTATTATCTCCTGTATGTATTCATATGGTAGTATTTATATATTTATCCTTGTGGGTGAATATGTATGTTGTTAGGCGTTAGATGGTATCTAGTTTGTTGTAATCGGTATAACGTAGTATATGATTGTGTAGACTTCTGGTTGTTAATGGCTTGTTTGGTGGAGCCAAGCTTTAGGATTAGGTAAGGATCAAAGAGATACTTCCCATAAATACCCAGTACTCAGTAGATATTTAATGTGTTAGTTTTATGCCTGGGTCACCTTTGGCTTGTGGTAAAACGAGCTGAAGAAAGGTGAAACGCACTCGAGTTTCGGGTTCCATTCCGCTGTAGTTCTTTAATTGTTTTGGGACTGACTCCTCAAGTGGAGCGAAGGGAATGACGAAGCCTAGTCCCTACCTAGGACGTTTTCCGATGAAACATAGTCCGACCTTTCAATTATTGGTTTGTCAGGTGAGTAATCCGGTCGATTATTCACTTATGACGCCCATAAGTGAGAGTGGGTCGTTACAGTCCCATCGTCGAAAACGGCGGCCACGTGCGGTGGAAGGCAACGACTATTTTCCTTTGCGCGTCACACTGCAGAATTTTGATAAATTGTACTTTCACCCCTCAGTTTCTTCCAATCTTTTTTTGGCCCTTTCCATGTTACCCCTGATCTATCCAACTATACCCCTAAGGCCCACAAGTTTAGTACTCCTCATTTCACCCTCGAAACTTTCGAGAAATTATCTTTTTGACCTCTATCGAGCAAAAGTAGAAAATTACACTTAGACCCACTTGATCGTTTCGACCTTAAATCCCTTCGATTCAACCCGAAATTGCTTAAGGGTTGTTTCATATATAAAATCTAGGTTTTCAAGACACTCTGTTGACTTTTTGGAGGTTTCTTACATTGATTCAGTTTTCTCAGCCCAGTCAACAGCTGTATCGAAAACTGTTCCCGATCTAATTTATTTTAATACTTAAAATCATTCCTTGAATCACTCATCGCTATTATTCCATTTTCCTTAGCTATCTAAGGTCCGGGGTACTCCCTCCGGACGATTTAGTCGCTTAAAGCTGTGATATTGTACTCTATAGCCTCATTTTTTCAAAAATACCATTTATACCCTTAAGGATTTCTCAGATATTACAACCAAGGACCTGAATGGGGGTCTTTGGGCTGCGTGCCCAGAAGGGTCTTCAGGGTCTTCCAAAAGTAGGGCTTTACCTTAACTTGTGAATATAAAAGACGACAGAAAGGCACGCAGGCCTTTCGATGCCTAAGTCAGACGATAATCTAAGAAGTATGTAAGTTTCCAATATATGTATGTATGTGGTATCTTCCGTGTGTCCCGAATGGGATGTTCTAGATGGGTTTGTAAAGAGAGTGAGAGTAGAGTTCATCCATCAAAAAGTGGTGCCAGTAGTGGACCGAGGTCTGAGGGGGCACAAATTTTTGGCTTGCCCGTGGTTCCTGGATGCTGATTCTATTTTAGAGCCGTGTGTCGTGACAAGGCTTGTGTATACCATGATAATGCCACGCGATAAGACGAGGTATGTAGGGAACACTTGGAGCTAGCTAGATATGGCGGAGCAATATTTAGCTGAGGTATGGGGACTTTGAATTTCCCTTTAGTGTTTATGGGGACTTTAAATATCTCTTTAGTGTTTCCCATATATTTATTGAGGCTTCTAATATTTAGGCTTTTACTTGGCAGGGATTGTAGCGCTAGGCGATGGCCACGACAAATAGCTAAGCAGACCTAGTAAAGGTTGAGGCAGATAGAACCTAGATGGTTCTCTACTCCCTTCGCCAGAGAGATGAAATGAGACATCTGGAGCATGAGGTTCGAGACCTCAAAGAGTAAAATAAAAATCAAGCTCTTCGGCTTGAACACAAGGCCGAAGAGGCGAAGAAGGAGATGGACTCCTTAAAGAATGATACTAAACGACATAGGGAGAACGTGGCGGCGCTTACGGGGGTTAAATCTATCCTATCTACAGAGCTTGAGTAGGCTTTGCAAGAAAGAGATAGTGTTCGCTCCCAATTTTAGGAGGAGAGAAGGCGGGATGTCTAATCAACTCGAGGGGATGAATATTGAGGCCATCAAAATCGAGATGGTTAGAGAATATCGGTCGTCTCAGGTATGCCACAAGGAAAAGAAAGGCATGCCTTGGGCTTTGCAAAATATGGATTTTATTTGGCCTGGGCATACTTGGAGATAACATGTTCGGGCACCAATTTTTTTGACTTCTTCTATACAATTGATATGATTAAAAAGGGTATTCACGACTAGCGAGAGTACGGAGATCCCGACCTTATGGCACCAAAGGACTTTTTAAATGAAGCAGCGAAGGATCTCGACAAATTTGTCGATCTATGGAGCTCATATGTATCAGAGCCGAACTCAGACCCTCCAACGTCAGCCGATCATGGATCTCCCCAAGGGACAAAGGCAATTGATGCCTTGGAGAATATTGAGTTCACCGACATGGATTTCACAAAGAGAGCCCCTTCTCAGGAGGACGAATTTCTTGGGGTTCTAATTTAGGATAGAGTTATTCTCACCTCCCACTTTGTCTTTTTGGCTTATTATACTTTCTTTTTCTTTTTCTTTTTTTGTATTTTGAGAATTGAACATATACTAATAGAATGAGCATTCTTTGGGATGACGAATTGACAATTGGTTGAGTAAGTGAGAGCCTAACGTGTGCATTAATGCATGAAGCATAAATAAAAATAATTCAGTTGTTATCGACAAAGACGTGCTTTTCCCTTGAGCAGGATCCACGTGCTTTACAAGTACTTGTGTTCTTGCATATTTATAGGCACACTAAGAGAATTTAACCCCCTTGTGCAATGGGGATACCGACTTCCTCTAACTCATGGAGGGTAAAACAATTGTATATATAAACTTATGAAAAGAATGAAGTAATTTCAAGGGTATTGGTCTAGATGTTAGGTCAATATGAAGTATTATGCTATAGAATTCGAAGTAAATATTCAGAAAAAGACGTCTCGCATCAAACATCAACCGAGTACCACTACTACTGCTTGCGACTAGGGGTGAGATGCGTGCATGAGTCCACCGATTGCCTTTGACTCGTTGGTCTTGTCCATAGCTGGAATGTTGCCACTATGCCTTCGAGCCATGTTGTAGGATTTGGAGCATGACTTAAATCCCAAAGACAACACCAAATTATTATTGTAAAAAATACAACAATTATGTTTATTTGTCTTGGGATCAGCTAAAGCATAGTCCTTTGTTGTAGTTGAGGGTTCAAGATAAAGCTGGCAAGGTCAACCAGGTCTAAACTGAGTCGAAGCCGGAGTCGTAGAGGGTCGAATCATGAGTGACCCTGATGGGGGTCTTTGGGCCTGCGCGCTAGAAAATGGGGCTTTGCCTTAGCTTTTGAGCATAAAGGATGTTAGAAAGGCACGCGGGAGACTTCCCTAAGTGGGCCTTTCGATGCCTAAGTTATATGATAGTTTGAGAAGTATGAGACATGCACATGTACGTAAGTGTACAATATGTATGTATGTGGTGTCTTCCGAGGGTTCAGAAAGGGGATGTTTTGAATTGGTTTGTAGAGAGAGTGAGAGTAGAGTTCAAATGGTTTCAAAAAAGATTTGTTTGCCCTAGAGGCGGTGAATAGCTATAGACAATATATGGGACCCATGGTCGAGTCTTCGACAAAATGTGATGGCACGAGATGTCGTATCCGATGGGTTTGGCAAGTTGTCCTTGTATTTTTCTTCTTCATAAAGATTCGGTTATGTTTTAGTCATGTTGAGAAACTTATGTTCCGTTTAAGGAATAGTCTTGTAAAATAAAAGAATGTTACGTAATACGAATTATGTTTGAGAAACAATCATGTAATACCATTATGATTCTATGTTATTTTGAGGTTCGATTCTTAACTTCCGCATTTGATATTTATGATAATTCTCATTCGAGATAAATGAATGAAAATTTTGGGATGAATATGAGGAATGATATGGTTTAGCATTAGTTTTGAAAAGGAAAAAAATTATTACCTCAGAATTGTCCTAAGTTATAACACACCTAGAAAAGTGGCATGTTACAGTTGGTATTAGAGCAAACTCTGAATCTCTAAATAGGGATTTTATTCTACGAATCATCAGTTTTCTTCTCTCCCCCCCCCCAAGTCTCTACTTGAGAATTCCTTGAAAATCGAAGTATTGAGATTTGTATAGGGCATGGATAAACCCTAAGCTGATTCAAGGAACAAAATGGGAAAATCCTTAGGAAGTCAAGTTAGTATCAGAACAAACTAACCCTACATGGAGACTTAGGAATTAATGATGACTTAGAGCAAATCTTGGAATAGACTTGAGTCAAAGGATTTCCAATATGATATTTGGAAGTTTGACTAGACCTCGATAAGGTCAGAAGAAGTACAATGACAAGCTGGAGATAGCCGACAATGAGGACCTTGAGGAGATGTAGAATTGGAAGCTTAACTCCTTATTTTGTACCTTGCACTACAAATGTTGGATGACACAATTATGTGATTAACGCAGTGCTAAGAAGATGAATATTTTGTGATATACGATTCAAACCATGGTGTAGTGTCTTGAGAGAAATTTTTTGATTGAGACATGATTGATGACATAGAAATTTTGATGGTTATATCATGCTTCAACGAAATAAATGTCAGAATGAGGTTATAAATTAGGATCCTTACGTTAGATAGCTAGCAATGACTGCTAAGTTACGGATTAGGGATGAATGGCTTATCATGAAATGACCTAGCTGCTAAGTTAGGATCATAAATTAGTGATATGTGTTCTCAAGGTTCGAATGGAAGATTGGCCTGATAAATATGATAATGGGAAGTGAAGTTTAAGGATCCTAAAAAAAAAAAAAAGGTTCTAGATAAGGAAGCCTATGATAATTAATGGTACCGTGAATTGGTTTGACATGGGAATTGAGGTAAGGTTGCCTTGAGTGAACGACTCATAAGAACAAGTCATGTTAAGAGGTTGAGGTGCAGTCTTGAGCCTCACAAAGATTTCGAGTTGAAAACCTAGTTGTTCGTGACTTGGGACATGAGATAAAATGGTTCGATATGTGTAGAGTCATTATGAATCTGGAGGATAATGGTATGAAAATTTGTGAATGACAGTATGTACATGCAGAGAAGACATGTGATAGCCAAGGTCTGAAAAACCAAGGTGACGTGATATGACCACTAACTTGTTTTAGCAATCTGAAAGTCTATGAATCGACCTGGTGATGTCAAGTTGTATCTTGTGGCATAATGATTAAATAAATAATGTTACTTATGGTTAAAAGAATCTTAGAATGTTTATGGCCAGAGTTGATCTTAGTTGAGATGGTGTATCCAAAAAGACCCCATGACATTAGGGTTTATTGAAAGAATTGATAACGAACCCAAGGACGTAACGTGAAGTAAGTGCCATAAAGAGGCAAGATTTACAAGATGAAAGCTAAGTTTGAGATGAGTCCTATAGCTAAGTGAAGTGAGAATTCCATATTTGTGACTAAGGTGATTTTTAGTGAATAATAGTTGATAATAACTAGTAATTGTTATTGTATTGTTTGAGGAAAGGTTATATTTGCAAGATTGACAGCTGAATCCAATGGATCAGATTGATGTTGGGGACAAAACTTAAGGTTTCGTCAATAGATAATGAAACGAGGATGCAAATGATTTTTATGAATAGGGTTAAGTGCTGATTTGATCGCTTGATAGCTGTGAATGCAACAGTTAGAAGAATACCCTAGTATGTAAGCAATATGCGAGAATTAACCACAAGGTTGATGGTTGTGAAAGATAATAGCTAGTGGACTATGGCGACATTAGAGCAAATGTGACTACTAACGAACGGTATAAATCCGATTGAGGTAAAAGATATAGAAGCAATCCAAGAAGAATCAAGAGTTTCTCATGGATTAGTCGGATATCCTACGGATAGTAAAAATAATGAGGAAAGATTAATTGAATTAATGTTATAAAATGACCTATGAGGTTTAGGATACCCTGACTTTGGAAAGAAACTTGTTGTGGTCATAATATAATCATTTGAGAATCTCAAGGAAAGGTGTCAATTATAAGTCAGTTATAAATTAAGAAGCCAAGATAATCATTTCGCATGGTAAGATTCGAGGTCAAAGGTCAGTAGTGAACTAAAAAGAAAGTTAATTTGGATATCCATGTAGACAGCGAGGCTATGACAAGAAATAATTTGGAGATGCTTTCTAAAGCAAGGTAGTCAACATTTATAGTATAGGTTCAATGTCATGGCATGTATAATTAAGCCAATATATATGGATCTAAAATCAAGATAGTAGATCTTGTAAGGTATGGTCAATTATAATGAAAGAAATCAGATGATTTCAAAATATGACTATAGTCGATTAGCATGAGATGATGTCTTAAGGATCAAGTGTTTCTTTGAGACTAAGCATTTGATTATATCAACAAAAAATATTTCCTGGAAGAATTAAGCGTGATACAGAGCATTGATTTGAGGATCAAAGGATGTAAAAATTTATTTGATGACATAGAATGTTATTCGAAAATGTGATGAACTTGAATTTGGATGTTTTAACCATGAATTGGGGTAATAAGAAGAGAGAACCACTACAGCTCTTGAAGTCGAGACTAGGAGTTCTATCATATTGATAATACCATAAGTGCACGACCTATAACAACGAACTTGAGGCTAAGGACCACGGTAGATGACTAGTGGTTGGCTCGTGACGAACGATGATCCGAGCAGCCACAGTGGAAGGACTGTAAGCTAGTTCGTGGTAAGGGTATGAGGTCAAATAGTAAGAGCAACACAATGTACTGCAGGAGACGGTCAGGTGTCGAAGGTTGACCAGTATTGTGGATGTTATGTTAAGGCCAGGATCCAACTTCCAAGAAACCAGAGCGATGTGGTAAAGATGATCCAACATGAATGGTATGCTAAAAAGGCTATAATGATCAAAAGGAAATGGTACGAGGAAAATTACTTAGTACTGGAATAATGGTATAGGCGGAAGCTCTACCTATGTGATAAGATGGTTAAAGAGCTGAATATGAGGTAACAACGGTAAGTGAGTTTCCTCAAGGCCTACATTGATGTTATGTTACCCGGAGCATGCCAATGAAGTGGCTAATGCATTAAGTGGGAATATGCCTACTAATATAATCGGGTGATGGCCTATAAATGACATTGGATAGAGGCTTTTAGCCTATTGATGATGATGGTAGTACCAAGAGGATCGTCCAACCTTATTGTTAATCCAATAGTTCGGCTAAATCTGATAAAGAGATAGAAGAGACATATAAGTCTATGAGTAAATGAGTATGGCCAGCCTATAACAGTATAATTTAAAGATGCAAAGTAGCATTCTTAGGATTTGATGAAGGATATATGAAATTGGGATAAAAGTTCTTTGAGATTATGAGTATAAGTCAAATTTCAAAGACAAAATTTTTGTAAGAGGGGGAGAATGTAACACCCCAAAATAAAAGAAAGTAATTTCAAAATTTTTAGGAATTTTTCAAGTGATTATGAAGCAGTTTAGAGAACTAAAAGCCAGTGTAATAAACTGAATCCACTGAAGGGAGTACCCCAAAACTTAGATACTTAGAAGAAAGACATGATATTGACGAGTTTCTCGAGACGAGATTTATGACGCTAAAAGAAATTAAAATGGAAACAGTTTTCAATAAAACTAAAATGCAACTTGAAAAATCGAATGATAGTAAGGGACTTCTCGAAAGTCAATGGAACTCTGAAGGGGCTCTAGTTTTGTGTTAAGATCAACTTTGGAGTGATTTCGAGATGAAATAAAGGTCATGTGAGAGTGTAGAGACGAAAACGTACTTATTGAATAACTTGAACTTGTTAATTTTGCGATTTAAGTATCTCAATAATTTAATATTTAGGGTATAATAGCAATTAAAGAAATACCTAAATGGGATTTTTAGTGGATAATTTTCATATTAATATAGTATATTATATAGATATAATATATTGGTAACAGTGGGCATGAACCAAGGGATGAGAATTTGTGGGCGCACATATTGCAAACACATGGAAGGAGATTGAATTTCGAAGGCAAGCATAATATAATATATATAATATATACTCGGGGCCCAAGTTTTAGACAACTATAAATAGGCTTGGACGCAAAAGGTAGAAGGTAGAGAAAGAAGTGATGAAATTGGGGGGGAGAGAGAGAACAGTGACCATGGAGGCAGCATGCAGCTGTTGTGCATGGGGAAGTTGGTCGCGGTGACTTGCAAGGTAGCGGCAGGCCGATAGTCACGAGGTGAAGAGAAGCGGTCAGTGAAGGCGGTGCTGGCAGCAATGGTGGTCGGCGGGCAACATGCACAGGTAGCGTGCGTGAGGAAGAATTAGAAGAAGAAAGAAAGAAAGAAAAGAAAAAAGAAAAAGAAAGGAAAAAGAAAAATAAAAAAAGAAAAAAAGAAAATAGGAAATATTATGAAAAGTTCCCGAAAAATTTCAAAAAATTTTGGGAATTAATTTAGGGTTAGAAGAGCATGAGTCAGGAAACTGTTTGGGCACGTGTTTTGAAGTCAAGACACGTATACAGAGGAAGCCTGAAAGGCTAAATCAAGGTGAGTGATTTTTCTCAAAAATTATTTTATGAATTGTGGTGGTGGAAAAATTGAAAAAACGTTTGAGGAATTATTTAGTGTGGAATTATTAAGGAAAAATAGGAAGAAATAGAGAAAAATTATAAGAAAATTAGGAAAAAAAGAATATTGATATCCTTGAATAAATATGATGGCCAAGATACGTTGAAGTTCCGAAATGAGTACATTAGAAGCCTGACACGAGGATCAAGAATTTCTGAGATACATTCGTGGTAAGTAGTTCGACCCAAAACTCGGTTTTATGTAAATAATTTTATCATGTTGTAATGCCTTGTCATTCTATGCATCATGTAGATTGCATACACATGTTATGTTTTGAGAAATGCATATATTCATTGGTGAAGTTTATTTGTCATGCATTGTACGTTTATTTGGTGACACGGGAAATCAATGATATATCATGGATGTTATATTACTTCCCAGCCTCGGAAGAGTGGGTTGATGGATCATCACGGATGTTGATGAATGTTTCAACCTAAGAAATGAGGTTGAGAAATGGTAATGAATGTCCTGGCCTCAGAAGAAAGGTTGAGAAATGGTGATAGTAAAGGGATTCCCCGTGGTTACTAAAGGAAAATGGTTGAGATGTGACGACACAAGATGTCGTGTCTGATGGGTTTGGCAAGTTGTCTCTATATTTTGCTTCTTCATAAAGATTTAATTATGTTTTAGTCACATTCAGAAATTTATGTTCTGTTTGAGGAATAGTTTGGTAAAATAAAAGAATGTTATGTAATACGAATTATGTTTGAGAAACGATCATGTAATACCATTATGATTCTATGTTATTTTGAGGTTCGATTCTTAGCTTCCGTATTTGATATTTATGGTGATTCTCATTCGAGATAGATGAATGAAATTTTGGGGATGAATATGAAAAATGATATGCTTTAACATTAGTTTTGAAAAAAAAAAATTATTATCTCAGAATTGTCCTAAATTATAATACGCCTGAAAAGCGGGGTGTTACACTTGTGTTAGTTGAATATGTTTAGCCTGATAGTCGAGTACTCAATGCAAAGTCTCTGTGGCTTATGAGTTAGTCGAGTAATGACTTGGTCTTAATCGAGTGAGGGTTCTATATAATCAATTACTTGAGATATCCAATCGAGTATATTCTATATTAATCGAGTATCTCTAAGAATTAGTCGAGTAATTGACATCTAATTTTGAATTTTATAGTTGTTACTCAGAAAGCAAATAGAGGACGTTTTTGACTGTTGGAGCCTTATTTCTTTATTCTATGAAGACCAACTGTGTTCTCTTATATAAGAATGTTAAATATGATTATGTACAGGGTTCTTAATGCTTACCCATATAATATGCATATAGTTTCTAACAAATTTAACTATTATTGGTCAAATCAAAGAAGCTGTGAGTACGCATGTATCAATGCTAAATCCCAAGTCTCAAACTTCTATAAAAGGCCAAGAGCTTCAAGGAGAAAGTGTTAATGATTAGTCAGTTAAGAGAGTCGTTGTTGTCTCGCTAAGTCATGATAATCCATACATAACAAGCCTAATCCTTTTTTAGGCCTATCTCAAAATGTTTGAAGTAAGCATTCTTCATATTTATTCTTCTTCACTTCAAAGCTATCATCTGGTAAGCTTTCTTATATATCCTTTGAACCAAATTTTAAAAAAGAGAGTGAAGTGCGTTATTCATTAATTCAATCTTGTAACTCTCTTTTGTTCAAGAGAATAGTTCATATTATTGTATTATCTTATTTTTTCTCTTGAGAAATTCTTTCACAATTTTTTTGTGAAAATTAAAAAAGGTTATTTTTGCGCTTTTGAAAAGCAATGTCTTGGTTATGGTTGAGCTAAGTGTGAAAAAGCCTCATGTAAAAGGTTACTGCTAAGCCCATAAAAGCATGGGTTCCTACTTAGCTCATTAAAAGTGGATGTTTCAATTGAGTTTATAAAAAACTATGTATAAGTTGTAGTTGATCTCTCAGAAGATAAATCGCTTAGTGGATGTTTTTAAATCCTTAGTGAGAGGGTAAGGTAGTGGACTAGACAGTTGGCTGAACCACTCTAAAATTATTGTGTTCATGTTAGTTGTTTTGATTCCTTTTTCAACATTATTCTTCACTTGGCACACAAATGTTTTTATACATATTTACAACTCATAGCATTATCTTTTCAACTATCATTCAAATGCTTTCTTGTTTGGAATCATTTTAAAAATCATATTCTTTCATATCTTCACAACTATTTCTCTTATTCCTTTATTTAAATATTACACTACATTGTTTCGTAAACATTTTATGTTTAGAACAAGTTTTTCATTTGGCATTACGTAAAACATATTTTTTATCCTATGCAATGTATTCTCTCTTCTCTCTCAATTATCATTAAGCTTTATTGTTTCAATTTACATGTCATGCACAAAAGTTTTTCAAACATTAGTTTTCAAATATATTTATATATACTCTTATTCCTTAAATACATACTTTGATTTCATATATTTCAAAATGTCTATTATTCTTATAAAAGAGTTTTTTTGAATCTATTCCTTATATATATACATACTTATATTAATATTTTCATATACATCAAATGATTAAAGTTACTTTTATTAGTCTTATTGAAAAATATTTTACATTCAGGCATATTCTATCCACTATTGCAAATGTTTATAGCTTAAGAAAAATGTTATCATTAAATAACTTTACGGCATCATATTTCAAAATACTTTCATTATTTTCAAAAAGTATCCAACACACCCAATTCACCCTTCTATTGGGTGATCTTTCACTTGAGAACCTAAAATTGCTAAGTTTTAAGCTGAATATCAATGGATTTTGTCGATATGTAAGCAATGTTGAGTGTTTGGCCATTCTTTGGCGAATTGTGTGAAGAAGGTTAAATAGGTTTATATCTCTTAGGTTGATATTCCCCAAGGCACTGATGTTAGTAAGAGGAGGGTGTGTGGTAGCTTTTCTCAAGTTCCTAATCCACTGGCACTGTGAGAGGACCTGAACTATCATGTTAATGTTTATTCATGATCTATTACTCTTTGGTCATGGGCATAGGGCCTCGTTAGGGATCTCAAAATCTTGCCTAGACAATTTCTCGCTTCTATCTGGCTTTGTAGCGTACTTAGATAAGAGTGATTGCTTTGTCTCCATTTTAGATGAGGCGCTTTGGGAGGAGTTATACATAGCGATTGGGTTTTATCGTGGCTTTCTCCCTATCCAGTATTTGGGAGTTCTACTCGTAACGACAAAGCTTTCCTATATTGATTGTTAGCATATCCTTGATAGAGTTTCTAAGCAAGTATGTGCATGGAGAAGTAAACTCTTATTCTTCGTGGTCGTCTCAAATTTGTAAGGTCTGTTACCTCAACTAGTCATGTTTATTGGTATCTTTGTTATTTTACCTTAGTAGATGATTAGAGTAGACAATTTGAGCCTTTCTTTGGAGTGGTGCAGATCTTAATCTGCACAAGGCTAAAGTGGCATTGAAGACATCTATTGCCTTAAGGCGCAAGGTGATTTGGGTATTAAGCCCATTTTTGTCTGGAATTAAGTCTTGGTGGCTAAGCTTATTTGGCGTGTTTTGTAGGATAGTTAGGAGTCCCTTTAGATTCGATGGGTGCATTCATATTAATTGAGAGGGTAGTTTTTTTAGTTTCTTCATACCTCTTGCTCGTGTCCGTGGTATTAGAGAAAGCTCATTTCATTACGGAGTGTGGAGCAAAGACATCTCAAATAAAAAATTGGTAATAAGTAAAGGGTTTTCCTATGGCATGAGTATTGGCATCCATTGGTATTCTGGTGGATAGATTTTCACATCAAACCATTTAAGGTGAAGTTGCCCACTTGTCGAAGGGAAAAGGTTTCGGAACTCAGTGGGCTTTTTGAAGTCTGTTAGTATTTAATAAATTTTAATATATAATATTTATTAAATTAATTGAAAGATTACATGTGATTGTCATTTAATTGAATTTTTCATTTAGTGACTTCAAGAAGAATTATTGTATAGACTTAGGATGTGTTTGATTGGAAAAAGATGGAAAGAGAAATTAGTTTTCAATTCAAGAATTAGTTTTTGAAAAATGGGTCAAAACATGTTTCAATGAGTTGTATCATAAAAATTTTCCATGAAAAATGTTAAGCAATTAAACATAAAGTATGAAAAATTTTTCTTTGATGTGACATTTTCCATGGAAAATGTTAAGCAATCAAATATACAAGTATGAAAATTTTTCTTTTGATGTGACATTTTCCATGGAAAATAATTCCAATAAAACACATCCTTAATATGAGGTAAATTAAATCGATGCTAACTAAAATAAATTTAAATTTCAAAATTTTAACTTTATAACTACTAAATAAAGAGATTTCATAATTCAAAATTTTGAAGTTATCTTACCTTACATAAATAAAGTAAATTTATAGAAAAAATTATCGTTGGTTCAACGATGGATGTACTGAAGACCGTTCTTCGTTGTCCAACCAATTAAAGAGTTTTGCTACTTGTACATACTCTAATGACGCACAAGTTGACGCATAGGAGAAATCACGAGAAATTAACAACTAAAATATTGCAATATTTTCATTATTTTGAAGGTTGAAAATTTATTTCCCTATTTCCCCCTTCTCTCTCTCTTTGCACTGGGTCTTCAGCAACCGTCGGATCCTTCTCGCCGCCGCATCTCCAGCAACCGCCGGATCCCTCTCGCTGCCGTCACCTTGTTGTTTTCTCCAGCAACTGCTGGCTTCCTCTTGCCTCCGCCACCACGTCGCTTTCTCCAGCAGCTGACAGCTTCCTCTCACCTCCATCGTTGCCTATTCCCGTTGCCGTCCAGTGCTAGGAACGAAGAAGATGTGGTGACCGATTGTCGCCGAGCGTGGGAGAAAAATGGTTGCGTGGCTGCTGTCAGCAAGCTAACCGAGTTTCGCCATCACCATCGCCACCGTTATCGCTGGATTTGCAACTCGCTGTGGTTTAACCACTACTAGCAACAGGGAAAACAAAGGGTCGCCAGATCTGCAACTCACGACCATCATAGTTGCTCATTCCCGCTAACCCAGGGGATGGGCAGTTGCTATTTCTGGCGATTGTTTGAAGAAGAAGATATATGTATATTTTTGTGTGTGTATATATATATATATTTATATATTTTTTTTACCAAACCTATATTTTTTCCCCTAAAATTTTTGTGAAAACCCTATCATATTCTCAATTTTAAATCTAATTTATTTAATATTTGATTTTTATAATATACACCTATTAACTACTTAATATGGTTTAAAAAAACAAAAATAAGGAAGAATAAATCAAACTGATCTTTCTGTCATCTTTGCTCCTGTCTCTTATCTCTTGTTAACCCGAACAAAAGAACCTAATCTCTCATTGACTGTCGTTGTCTTGACTGATCCCAATCCTTCTTCTTTGCTTTAAGTGGTGACTTGCGAGTCATTACTGACCCACCATTCTCCTTCTTTGACTAGTGACCCACAATCAACCCACCTTTCCCTTATCAACCTTAGATGCCGACTTATAGAATAGATCTACCATTAATGCCTACCTATATGCCACATCAACGTCCCAAGGAAGATAAAGTGATAGGATCAATGTTGAGAGATAACAATAATGAACAATAAATTTGTTGTGTATAAATTGTAGTCTCTTTTTTTGCTTAAGTTGATTTTAGTATTGACTTGTCATTAAATTTTTAGTGATGTTTCCGTGTTATTTATGACTTAAAATTGATGACTTAAGAAAGTTAATTTAATCTTGAATATTTTTATTTTTGATTATAACATTTAGTGTATCATTCATATGGAGCTTAATGGGCTAAATAGATAAGTTACAAAAAAATTAGTAAGCCAAAACGCTATCTATTTTTCCATCACATATGTTTTGAAAAAATTAAGCTATGGCTCGCTAATACAAATTAAATTTCACGTGAAATGCTTGGATAGTAAATCTGAATGCTTAACATAAAATGATCTATTCTATTTCATTCTCCATAGAATAATAACAACCACAACCATTACAAAATGTAAAGTTGATAAAATTTCACAATATGAAATTAATTACATTACATGAAATATATCTTTTCAAGTACTAAATTTACAACCCAAATAACAAAATTTGGTCTCTAATATCTAGCTTTCCAAGTACTCAATTTACATGTCCAAATAGTAAAAAAATGATCAAATCTATAACAGAAAATGGAATTGGCAAATCTGTATTGAGACTTCCCTTGCAATTGACAAGTTTGTAACAAAAAATGGCAAAAAATTAATTCATTTGATTAAAAAATTAATCCATATGCACTGTTAATCACTGCTGGCCACAATAGCCAGCGGTTCTCGGAGATTATAGATAACCACCCAACACCTTTATCTCTATCGACCAACATATTCAAAAATTAGCACAATTCAACAGGCAAATCTCTATAAATCTAAAGCTTAACTTTCGACCAAGCCCTGCCAAAAACGCACTGCCAGTTGTGGCCGACCATTATGGTCTGCGGTTTCTGACGATTAAAGGCAGTCATCCAACATTTTTATCCCACCTAATATATCAAAAAATTAGCACAATTTAACGATCTCTATAAATCTAAAGATGAACTTTCGGCCAAACCCTACAAAAATAACAAAATTATGGCTGATAAAATTAGAAATCTTACCTCGTTGTAGATCGGGATCGGTGGAGATGCATTCGGATGGACAGGGGAGAGCGAGAGAGACGGCAGCCGCGAGTTCGGCTGGAATGAGCATGGGCAGGAGAGAATAGAAAGCGAGTAGTGAAGAAGAAAAAATAATGTTTTGAATAGCATTTCAGAGGGTATTTTCGTCCTTTCTCTCTGCTGTGCGTCAACTTGTGCGTCATTGGAGTACGTACAAGTAACAAAACTCCCAATTAAAAGTGCACGGGTCAAAATAGGTTACCAATTAAAGTCGGCGGAGAGATACGGACTCGTACGTGTTCGGCTTACAAGTCTTTGGGACCCACACGCTCCCCAGTTGCAACACGTGACAACTTCCTCCAACGTTAATTGAAAATTTCTAATCATATTTCAAGGAAACACAAATATTCCCACACAACCTTTTAACTCAAAACCCACCTCCCCGAGAAAAGTGTGAAAAGAGCAGCCTCCGCTACGCTAATTAAGATGCCTCGAATCTTCCCTCTGTCTTGCTCTTTCTCCGTCCATTCCATTCCATGACCATAAAAGTCCCACAGACTATCACCTATCACATATATATAAAACACACACCTACCCACCAAGTAAAT
Organism: Diospyros kaki; assembly: GCA_036245055.1. Lineage (NCBI taxonomy): Eukaryota > Viridiplantae > Streptophyta > Magnoliopsida > Ericales > Ebenaceae > Diospyros > Diospyros kaki. Next base: position 47,011,772 of record BSEG01000005.1, read on the forward strand.
TCAAAAGGTCATTACCTCAAGAGACCTCCAAGTGTCGTGGCTAAAAATCTATTTTGTTGTTGTGATCAGCCAAAGAGCTGCAAGAATATATAGATATGGCAGCCGCCAGATCGGTCCGTACTTCTGAGCCTTTGGCTCTTCGTCTTCCTGCTGCTGCTTCATGCCGCTGTTCCAACAATTCGACAGGTGTGGCGATTACGCAGTTAACCAGAGGATTTCAGGATGGCAGAGAAAAGAAGATCGGGCTTATAAGAAGTATTGCCGGCGGTGATGTTGGTAAGAAACAACGGCTGGCTGCGACCACTTCAGAGGAAGTGGTTACTTCAGAGCGTCAGACGAATATTAATGGAGGAGTCGTAGCTCTGGATGATCATTTGGCTTCTCTGCTGGCAAAGGTTGCTGATCCGGCCCTTGCGATCTTAAAGTTGGCCATCAAACGACAGCCATGGAACAAGTTATACGCACAGATGTTCATTGAAAGAGTACGTACGTTCAATTTTATTTTCATTGCATATATATTTATTTATTTATTTATTTTTATAAGAATATTATTGATTTTCTTAAGTTGGCCATCCGATGACTTTTCAATTTCGGCAGGCCATACTTGATTGTCGTTTCTTTACATTGTTCGCTGTCGTGGGGTCTTGTCTTGGCTCGGTATTGTGTTTCGTGGAGGTACATATGATGGTTATTTTACTTGAGATCTGATTAATTAAATGAAGTGTTAAACCCTTGCCCTAACTAATTAATCGTCTCTTTCTTTCTTTTGATTATTTTTGCAACCACTAAATTAATTAAATTCAAATTATATATTTGCAGGGTTGTTTCATCGTCGCAGAATCATATTTTCAGTATTTTCTTGCATTGTCCCAGAGATCAGATCCAGGATCCGCGGTGCACCAACTAATTGGAGCAATAGGTCTCTCTCTCTCTTCATTTTTCTTTTGCTTAATGAAGTTTTCATATATTAAATCGTAACGTATATTTATTTTGTTTGGTAATTGTTACATACATATATGTATCTATTGAGAAATAAACAAAACCACTACCAAATATCTCATAACTATAAATAATATTGTAGCTTTATATATCATCCTATATATATTATATCATTTCATCATTTGCTTTGAGTATAAATAAACCACGTCTAGCGTTTGATGATGCAGATGTGTTCCTTGTAGCTGCTGCAATGCTTACATTTGGGATGGGAGTCCATGTGATGTTTGTGGGATCTAAAAATCTGCAAGGGACGAGATCAAAATTACCAGCGTCAAACTTGTTTGGACTTTTCCCTCTCAAGGTGAGATCGAGTGCATGCATGCAATAGAAATTGTAAACTAATGAAGCACCGGTTCCAGTGATTTTAAACGTACACTGGGACGGGATCTATATATACATATATATTCTCGACGTTGGCCAAATTTAAACTTTCCAACTAAAGTTTAATTAATTCATCAAAAAGAAAACTGAGCATTTAAATTTGCAGGCACTTCCAAGGTGGGTTTGCATGCAGTCAGTGAAGGAAGCAAAGTCGAGAATGGGGCATGCGGTGATTATGATACAACAAGTGGGAGTGTTGGAGAAGTTCACGACCATACCACTTGTGACTGGGTTTGATCTTGCCTGCTTTGCTGCTGCTCTCTTGGTTTCCTCAGCTTGTATATTTCTACTTTCACGGCTATCTTTCGGTGGCACAGCATCACATATGTAGCCTCTGCAAGGAAACCGATCTTTTCCACTTCTTCTTCTTCTTCTTCTTCAGTACTGCCACACAAAAAGGGATTCGAAGAGTAATAAAAGCAAAAAGTTCTTGCCAGAGAGATATTTACATGCTGAAAAGCAAAGCACGTCAGCCAAGAGCAACCAGTCCCCCCCCCCCCCCCCCGGGCCGGGGTTTTCGTGTATGAATCGATTAGTTCCTCTGTATTTTGCCATTGTTTTATTAATTTAGAATAAATTAAGAGTTCTTTTCTGAGGTTGTCAAATGGGGTTTCATTGTATTTTGGATTTAAAGCTTATTTTATTTTGTCTATATATAGAAAAAGTCCGTCGCACCAAATTAAGAGTGCAGGTGAACTTTCAAGTTGATTTTTCTATTTTTGCTTGGTTATAACTTTCTTGTTTCAGCTCCCTCTTCATGTTTTGTTCTACATCCAATATAAGTAGTTGTATCAGGCTTGCAATCAAATGTTTTGCATCAGTTTTCTACTAGAAAATTTTGAATTAATTTACAAGGATCTTCAAGAATTTGTTTTTATATCTGTGGTAAGGTTCACTACAAAAAATAAAAAAAATAATATAACGTATACTAATGGATACATAGTCGGTTGGTATAATATAAATAGGTTTAATTTACTAACTTTTTTTTTTCTTTTTTCTATTGTTATAGATTAAATATTTACGAACCAAAAACACAATCCACTTATGAAAATAAATATTTTAGCAATAATAAAAATAATAATAATTTTTGTTGGGAAAAGCACAAATATAATGTGTTGATAAATATAAGTACATTTCATAATATATCAATGGATAAGTACTTCTGTGAAGGTATGATACAATTTATGCTATTTGTATTGGTTAAGATATAATGATTCATCAATGTTTTATTATACTATTTTATTAAAATTTTAATAGCCTATTTTGCCTTATATATTAAGAATAAATTAAATTATTTTCAATACACACTCAATTAATTTAATAAAAATTCTATATTTGTATATAAAGTTTTTCTTTGTTATTACAAAGATCTATTTGTATGATTAACAAAATAAAATAAAAATTATATTATAATACATTATAATTCTAAAACTTTTCAATTGACGTTATTAATTTACTTTATTAAAAAATCACATTAGCCAAAATTTAGGGGCAATTTGACCCAGTTGTGTTGTGAATCAGTGGGCGGGCCTCGGCCCAGAGCGATATAATGAAGGAAACCTAGGGTTCCTCCCCCCTTCTGCCGACTGCGCTTTCCAGCGGAGCGCCGTTGGCCTCTCAGTCGAAGGCAATTATCCCCGTCGCACTCGCCTCTCTTTCCTTCGCCCTCTCTCACCGCTCCTCTCGGTTGCGCTGCCGTCACCGGTCATGGAGGTTCTCTGCCGTCTCAATCTATCTGTCTCACTAATCTCTCTCTCATCTGTTTTCTTTCTTTGATCGGCTGAGAGATTTCGCCAAAGGACAGCATTCGCCTCGTCAAGAGGTATCACAATTCGGATCGCAAAGCTAAACTTGAAAATGGCCCTCCTCTTTTAAGATCTCGTATCTTCATCTTTGCTTCGCTTTCAAACACCAAAATTTCTTGTTTCGTCTTAATTGTACGATCTGATCTAGTTTAATCTGATAATTATCCAGCGTTCACGAAGGTAGCGGTCCGTACAGCGACCAAGTTCTTTGTGATGGGATTCGTAGGGTTCTTTGTGAAGCTGATTTTCATTGCTATTAACATCATCGTTGTTGGATCTGTTTGAGGTAACATACTGTCAGTTACATATTTATTCATTTATTACATTTTGTTTACATATTTATTCATTTCTGAAATTGATTTACCTGCATCTGCCATTCGTGCATGTTTCCAATTGATGTCGACCTGCGGTTAAAAGGATCAAATTCATGAGTCGGATTTGGAATTAGAATTCTTTCTTGCTGCAAAACCTCGATTAAGAGGTAAGAAATGCGACTTTTCAATAACTTGTTAGGTAGTACTGTTCTTTTGCTTTTATAGAACAAGTAATTTAATATTTCTTGATTTCTTTTGTCCACTGAATCCCGCGATCAATTTTGTGGTTATGATTTCTTGAATTACGATTAATACCTTATCCGTTTGAGAATTCCTGCCATTTGGAATGTAATGATGAATTTGAATGTTAGATTAGATTCATGCATACCCTCGAGAATAGTCCACGTGTTGTATTGAATATGTTGATAGGGTTTCCTGTTGAATCGTTTTGAGCTAACATACGTGTTAAGTAGCTGTTATTTTGAGAATGATAGTGTTCAAGATTCGAGTTGGAGAAACAAAGGCTGGAAACACTTGTATTGTATAGGCTCTTCAGCGCTTTTTGTTTCTTAGTTATATATTTGGGGAATGAATTTGTCAATTCTTAGAGGCTCTGTAGGAGATGTTTTTTTCCTGCTTGATAAAATGTCTTAATGAGAGATTCTCATGACATTTGATGTAGCATCACATTTTTATCTTTTCATTGTGCATTTGCTATTAATGCAAAAGCAATATGGAGAACTACACAAGTGGAAAATGCACATAAATTTTTTTGATCTATTTCTTGTATTCTGGGGTTGTTGTTGTTTGAGTCCTAGTCAGATTTGTGCTTTTGAGGTAATCTTGATGTTTGAAGGTCAAATCCACTTGGGAATAATTTCAAAAAAAATTATTTATCCAATCAAGTAAAGGTTTTGAATGAAGTATTCCAAAGGGGAGAGAAAAAGATTAAAAATAGTTTTTTTATAAAACAGTTTTAATTTATAAAAAAATAATAAAACGCTTAGCTTTGAAATTGGCCAACTCAACAAATAATCAAGAATTTACCTCTTGACCTTTTTACTTGGTTAGAAACCAAACAGGAAGATGTAGCATTCAGGTAAATGTTATTCTTGAAGGATTCTCGTCGATTAAATGTTTTTGAGATAATAACAAAAATCTAGTGATTTGAGTCATAAGGAGTCCTAGAGATTCATTGTGTTAAACCTTAAAACTGTTTGGGTCCTTGGGTGATTAAATGCTTTTACCTATTGGGGTTCTTTGGCCTGGGTAGAATAGAGATGATGTTTTTTAATCTAAAAGAGAAAAATGGAAATCGATAGTTTGACAATCATAATTATACATTCTAAATTATAGATGCATTTTAATTGCCGACAGATGTTTGTAGTACACTCTATGAAGAAATGATAATGAACATTCTTCATGTTCAAGTCGCCAAGTTAGTGGCACTTGTGAGAGTAAATATTTTTTTTTTATACTTGTTTTGTTATTTTATATTTTTGATTATATAACATGTATCTAGAATTTTATCTTAAGCATTATAGTAATTATCAAGTGAACAATGAATTGTAATTTTAAGTAATCTTATGTATGCTGGTGATGAAGAATAAGAATTGAGATGAAGAACTGGAATTTTGGGGCCTTTTTTTTGTCTTTTTGCTTGGGGACTATGCTAACTTTGAGCCTTTTTGATTTCCCCCTTTTTATACTAGACTAATTTATATTTTTGGATGTTAATGAGAATTTAAGATGTTAGTAACTTTTTAGAAACATATTTTCATTTTTGCATTAATATAGTGTTTTTTAGATAATTTGTTTGTTGTATTGTACTGCTGAAAGTTTCTATTGGTAAACGTATATTATGAAACAATTATAAAAAATCATCTTTACCAACAGAAGTTCTGTTTGCATGTCTCACACTTACCCTGAACCATTGGTAAAAGTCTACAGATTTGAATTAATTTAGTGATTTACTAACAGAATGTTTCCATTGTTATAGATTATACTAATGGATAAGTGTTCATTGGTATAAGTTATTATTTTTTACCCGTGGATGCTTTACATGTTAGTATATCCCTGTACGAACAGAAATTTTTTGTGTTTGTAGAAATCCACAAGGGATATACACCAACAATTTTTTATGTTTTACTAGCGGAAAAATCCATTAGTATATATATATATATTTTTTTTGGGGGTAGTGGTTTGATCTTCTAGTTGTTCACTTATACCAGATTCTATTATACATCTTTCTATCAATCATGATGTATGAAGGAAATTAAATACAATCTAGAAACACTTGGATTCTTTTGTCGGAATAGATATTGGGAAAAGCATGTGATGGAAATGTTTTCTTTGTTGAGGTGGAGGAAGTCACTTTTTAAAACTAATGCTTTGGATCTTTTGGTTATTGAACCTTAGATTATAGTTGCAAAAATAATCTTTAGAAGGATTAGTTTATTGTTTAAGTTGTTTCTTAGTTTAGAAATTATGAAAGTTGTATGCCACAATAGAGAATTTTTTACTACTAGTTTAGTTAACCTCCTTCAGGGATACACTATATTTTTAACATCCATTCAAGTGAATTATATGGCATTTAAACTCTTGTTAGTAATGGAAAGGAAAAGATGGAAAAAGAATGTAAAATATTCTCTCTTTATTTGGAAGAGTATTGGGAAAGTAGTGTAGAATACTTCACTTCATTGTTTTGGGAGATTAGCAGAAATGAATGGTAAAGAAAAATTTTAAATGATAAGTACCAATTATGTCCTGATAGATGGATAGGATTTTGTTAAGGGTAAATCTGTAGTTTTACAAAATTATCAAGGTTACATTGTGGAGACACAAAAATATAACTTTTCATCTATTAGTAGTAACAATAATATTTTCATTCCATTCCATATTGTCTTTCTTAAACAAGGAGAAACCCTTGTCTCTTATTTTCATCTTGTCCATTTCCATTCCATCCCCCTCTCCCAAATGCAGTTAGCTACAACAACAATCACACACGTTAATTCTACTAGGTGGGATTTTATTGTATGAATTTTAGACCTCCAACCATATTTACATATGTGTCATGACCCAAGACTAATTAGAAGGGCAATAATGTAGTTAGTTACTTTTAGTTGGTTAGAAGCTACTTTGGTTATTTTGTGACAGCACATGGGATTGCTATTCTAGATCATTCTTTTAGTTGTAAAGCCTATAAATAGGCTATAGCATGTAGAGAAGGTTATCATTGAATTGAAGAATATATTTCAAATTCTATTCTCTCTCTTAATTTCTCTCTCTCGGTTATTCTTCTCTTCCTTCCTCCATTCCTTCTATTTTCAGTTCTATCCTCCCTCCTTGTTGTTTTCTTTTCCCTAAATCTCTCCTAATTTCTATCACAACCCTAGCCAAACCCTAGGATTGTGACAATTGGTATCAGAGCCAACAATCCTTGGCTGTGATTTGATTCGATTTGAAGGAAGCTGTTCCGACGGTGCTTCCGACAACTCCTGGAGTACTTTCAGCTGATCCAAATTAGCAGACGAGCAGGCCAAGCGACTTTGAGTGGAAGTCCGACACTCTCGGTGAAGCGATCTCCGTCGTGAGTCCAGAGTTTGTTCGTTGCATGTGAAAGGGCGATTGCTGTAAGGCAATCTGGAATAATATTCCAGTAAATACTGTTCGAAATTGGAAGACGACTACGCTGGCGATATTGAATTCATTTCAATCGTGTGTAGACAACGGAAAGGAGGGCGTGCATGTGAGTCAGACGAGGAAGTGGTGTCGCGACCGTTGTCAATTGCGGTCGGTGATTGGGTGCGCAATTCTCCTAGGCTGGTTAGAGGCGATTGTTGCCTGGAAATTTTGGTGCATTTCTGTTCGACTTTTGAAGACAAAGACGGCCAGTGATTGAAATTCAGTGATTTCGATGAAGTGATTGAACTATGAGATCGACTCTCCTAGAACACGAAGCAGGAGGATTGGCGTCTGGCTTGAGAAATTCGAAGAGCGTTGGCCAAGCGAGGAAGACGAGTAGAAGGTAGGCGCTCAGCCGCGACGCGCAGCAAGTTTGTTCGAAGCAACTTCAGCGGATTCGGAAGCCAAGTCGTAAGCTACTGTAACCACCGAATTCTCAATTTCCGCATAATTTCGTTGGTTGCATCATAGTCGCATGAGGTAGGCGAGCAGCCAGACGATTCTAGTAGAAGAAGAACACGTCGGCTGGTTGCTGTGTTTGATCATATAGATAGCAAGAAGGAAGGCGGCCTTCATCACGTAAACGAATTTGATCGGCCATAGGTGTGGTCGGTGATTGGACTGCTAGGCGAGCCAAGATATCAAACTTCCGAGCAATCCTTGGCCTTCGTCCTCTTCCGCTGGTGCAAGTCCAGCAAGTGGTGGAGTCAAGACTATTGAATTCGGAATTGAAGTCAGATCTGGAAGGTGAAGTCGAGCGAAGCGAACTCGGATTTGGAAACCGAAGTCGAGCGAAGCAACTTCGGCTCGGATTGGAAGGCGTGTGAAGGCGGATCTGATTGGTGCTTGGCGACGTGCTGCTCACATTGATCGGAAAGAGATTCCAATTTCGTTAGGTGAAGTATTTGACTGGAACGCGGGGTGTGCTGCCATGTGATTCGGAAGAACTGGACGCATATCCTTGAGCAAGGCGAGAAGGAAGGTGCGGCCACTACATGTGATTGTGGCTGTGTTGTTCCAAAGCAATTGGATCTAGGTCACTGCATGTGACCGTGTTGTGAATGAAGGCGAGCTTGGAAGCTGTCTAGAGGTTGCTGAAGTAGGGGTGGTGTTAGATCAGATTGATATACAGATCATTTCCGAAGCAATTTGGATAGCGGAGGATTGGAATTTCCAGTTATGGACGACTATCCTTGAAGCTGTCATAGGAGATTTTGAAGAAGCTGCAACTGGGGCAATCCATTTAGGAGGAGTGAAACAGATGAACTTCCAGAGCTGATCCAATTAATTGAGGTCCATTGCTGATTCAATTACTCGGAATTGAATCGGACTTGGAGACAAAGTAGATCCAAATCCCAGGGGTTTCGTGAGGCAAATCTGGAGGCTGTCAATTCAATCAAGTTTCGGAAGTAATTGCACAGCAGAAACGTGAGATTTGGAGGAGCTGGAAGTGGATTGTGGAAGGCGCATTTGGATGGGCGATTCTTGGCTGTGACTTCCAGCACTCTTTTGCGGAATTTCCAATCAAATCCTAGGCTGCTAGTAAGTATGCTGATTGTGAAAAGCAGCTAAGAGGAGCAGTGCATGTAGGAGATTGTGGGAGCCTCAATTGCAGCAGACAAATTCGTCATTTTTAGTTGAAATGGGGTCTCAATTGCAGCCGCATAATGCTGCATTTTCAGCTGGAGGTAGACATCAGGGGAAATATGGCCAAGAGCCTTCTGCATGGGAAAAGAAGTTGGTGAAGGGGAGCAGCCAATTGGACAAAGGAACAAGAAGTATGGTACATGAATCGAGCCAAGATTTCGGCCGGATGCTACATGAACAATTGCAAGAGTTTGCAATGATACTTACTAAGAAGTATCGTTATAGTTTTCCAGCAGAATTCTTTGAGGATTATAATGGGAATTTTAATAAGGAGGAGTTCCTTGGAATCAAGTGTTCTAATGAGAAGTTAAGGAGGCAGGAAGCTGATGAATCAGCCATGAAAGAGGAAGGGGATGTTATGAAAATTGGTGATTTCCAGCCATGTGACAGCATTTTCAGCAATAGCAACAATTATGGGGGTCTAGATCAAGGTGTGTGGTCCAAAGAAGGATTAAAGGAACATATTGGTTCCTTTAGAGAAGAAGAAATGATGGAGACAACCAACCAGAAAACAGAAATGGCTAGGGGTAACAAGGAATTGAGGGGCTTGGTGATAAATGTAGCTGCAGTGATTGAGAATTTGGAAGAAGGAATAAGGCCTTCAAACTCGCCTATCAACAGACTGGAGGAGGAAATTGGGAAACCCCAATGCAAGGATATTATCGCTGCCATTCCAGGAGGAGTAAGCCATATTGTAGAGGCATCATCTGATATTGCTGAAAAAGAAGTGCATATAAGGGAAATTTTCAGCAAACAAGAGGGAAAAGGAGTGGTTGTAAATCATTGTGGGAAAGAAGATCAGTGTGGAGGCTATGTGGCAGCACCTAATTCTAAAGCTCACAAGCAAGCCTCGACTAAGTATCTAAGGCAAGTCAGCAATCTTCCTTTGCTGCAATTCCAGGAAAGTGCTGGTAACTTTAACATAAAACATGGAGGTGGTGGCATGGGGCTTGAGTCTCCTAATTCATCAAGCACTCACAACTTTGAACTTGAAATCATTGAGGCCAATCATGTTGCTTCTATTGCAGCTCTAAGCCAAATTGTGTTTGGGTTGGGTCTTGGAATCCTAAGAACAAAGAAGAAGAAGCCTAGAAGAATAAAGAGGAAAAAAGACATTGAACAGAAAATGAAGGTGGGAATTGGATGAAGATAGAGAAGTGGCTCAACGATAATAAGTTTCTTGGGGACAAGAAACCTTTCAAGGGGAGGGGATTGTCATGACCCAAGACTAATTAGAAGGGCAATAATGTAGTTAGTTACTTTTAGTTGGTTAGAAGCTACTTTGGTTATTTTGTGACAGCACAGGGGATTGCTATTCTAGATCATTCTTTTAGTTGTAAAGCCTATAAATAGGCTATAGCATGTAGAGAAGGTTATCATTGAATTGAAGAATACATTTCAAATTCTATTCTCTCTCTTAATTTCTCTCTCTCGGTTATTCTTCTCTTCCTTCCTCCATTCCTTCTATTTTCAGTTCTATCCTCCCTCCTTGTTGTTTTCTTTTCCCTAAATCTCTCCTAATTCCTATCACAACCCTAGCCAAACCCTAGGATTGTGACAATATGGTCATATTTGTTGTAAGGTCATTATATCTTATGGCATATTTAAAAATTTTCACCAAGTTTTCTATGGTTTTCCTCTTTTGTTGCAAACTTCTTCCATTTTTTTCACTCACCTTACAAGGGCATCTATTAGTTTTCCTTTTATTCATTCAAACCATTTAATTGCAATGCCATTTCATACTTTTTATGTATGGGTTCATTTTTTTTTTTATAAAATTGTTTTTTCTTGTATGGTCGCACATTCACCATAACATCTTAGCTACACTCACATTTTGCATATGTTAGCATTTAACTAATTAATATTTTGAGTTATACAATAAAGATTCTTTTGTAACTGTCCACTAAAACTTTCCTTTTAGCTTTAGAGAAATTTTATCATTGCATACCGTGCTTGACGCACTTCTCCACTTCAATTATCCTGCATTGGTTATATGAGTAACATCCTCCATGATCTCTCTCCCTCGAACAACTGATTGCATAGTTGTTAATACCTTAGTTGGAAAGGTACTGTACTATCTTATTAGTACGATATGGTACCAAATGGCATCGAGTACTGTTTGGGTATACTTGGTGTAATAAATGAATAACATATTGCAAAAAATACAAAGAAAACCATATAAATAAATTAATGTCAACCCAAATGAGGGTGATAGGGTCCTTGTTCATCACACATATCAGCAACATAAAATGAAAGGAGACGCAGGGGCAGTTAAGGAAAAAAACACAAGGGCAGAAAAGTCACATTCAGTTAGGGGAGAATAACAAACTCACGTGGCTGCAGTAGACTCGAGAATACATATAAAAGGCAGGGAAAAGGAGAGGGAAGTAGCTGGAGAATTCAAAAAAAGTTTTGGGAGAGAAGGGCCCTCTCGAATAGGCCATTATTTGTTTTTCTCTTTTGTTCGTTCATAACTTTGTAATCGGAGATTCTATCATTTTGGTTTTTGAGATCCTATCATTTTTGGTATCAAAGCACTAATCCATGGGAGTGACTGTCTCAGAGAGAGTGGGAGAGTTGTTGGGAAGATTGTAAAGTTGCCATCAACAGATAAGGGGGGCGAATGGAATAAATGAAAACTTAATTCCAAAGGGTGCAAAATATAGAGAAGAACATGGTAGTGATGTTGGACCAATTCAATCTCTTGATGGCGAAATGAGAGGAGCAAGAAAAAAAGAGGAAGGGATAGCACGGTGGGGAAAACAAACCTTCGGGTTCCTCCCTATCCACTGAGTTGACATCAGATAGGATGATGTTGGATACGAGAGGGAAGAGTGGGGAAGTAGGCAGTGGAATTGATGGAATCTAGAGATAGGAAACACATTTTAGGCGATTGGAGATGCCAATTTTCAAGGGTGATGATCCAGATGGATGGGCTTTCAGGGCTGAGCGTTACTTTGCTGTAAACCAACTGATGGAGGATAAGAAATTGGAGTTGGAGGGTGAGAAGTTGGGACGAGCTAAAAGGGCTGTTGAGGAATCGTTTTGGCAAGGTGGTAAGCACTCAATCCTGAAGTTTCCTGGTGGGGTCCAATTGGTATCAGAGCAAGTTGTAGGTTCAAGTCTCCTCTGGGGCAGTTCTGGGGGAGTGCGAGGGATTTTGGTGATCCAAAGCCCATGGCCCAGCCCAGTTTTGGGTAGAGGGGGATTGTTGGTCCATAACCCATGCCCCAACAATTGCTTCATGGGATTACAGTTTGTGAGGCCTGGGAGAATGTTGCACCCACAGTGTGAATAAGGATAAAGAGTTGCGCCTCTACTAATAGCTATAGCTTTTGGCAAGGTGGTAAGTACTCAATTCCAAAGTTTCCTGGTGGGGTCCAACTCCCACTGGATTGGAGAATATCATGGATATCGCCTAGAGGATTGAGGACATGAATCAAGTGCTCTAGGGAAACCATTTCAATCACGACCCAAATAAGGTGAAGACATCCTCAACCCTAACCCCTAATCTGCAGCGATTTCCATCGCCTCCACCTTTGAATCCTCCTCCCAAACCTACAGCAATTAGCCAAACCATCCCATCCCGATCGCTAATAGTTGGGAAATTGAATACCCCACCCTTCAAACGACTGAGTGATAGTGAGAAGCAAGCAAAACGTGCGAAGGGACTATGTTTTCACTGTGATGAGAAGTATTCTATTGGGCATAAATGTAAGAACAAGGAGTTGCAAGTGATGGTCGTATATGAAGAAGAAAAGGAAGAAGAAGAAGAATTGGGGCAAGCTGAGGTAGTGGAGAATTATGAGGAAATGGAGGACACGGTTAAAGTTGGAGAAATGATGGAGTTATTATTGAATTCAATGGTGGGATTAACACCTCCCCAGACGATGAAGGTTAAGGGGGAAATGGAAGGCCAGGAAGTGGTGGTCTTAATCGATAGTGAAGCTTCCCATAACTTCATAGCCCACGGATCTCGTGTAGAAATTGGGACTATTACGGACACAAACTCTAGGCTACAGTGTGATCATGGGCTCGAGCATGGCGATAGAGGGGGTTGGAGTATGTAAGGGGGTGACCTTATCATTGCAAAATATGGAAATAGTCGAGGACTTCTTGCCATTAGAATTGGGAAGCTTTGATGTTATTCTCGGGATGAAATGATTAGCCACACTTGCAGAGAGACAAGTGGATTGGGGTTCGTTAATTATGAAATTTAGAGTGGGGGACACAACTATCACACTGCAAGGGGATCCCAGCCTCAGCAAAATGTTGGTGACCTTGAAGTCAATGATGAAGGCATTCCGTCAAAATGGGGAATGAGTGCTTTTGGAATTGGGAAGTCAAACGGCTGAAGTAATAGAGGCGAGGGTGGAAGTCCCTGACAGTCTGCAAGAAGTGTTAACAGAATTTAAGGTAGTCTTTGAGGAGCTGTGCGGACTACCCCCACATCGGAGGCAGGATCATTCCATTACGCTACAACTTGGGGTTTCTCTGGTAAGCGTGAGACCGTACTGCTATCCTCACCTTTAGAAAATGAGATTGAAAAGCTAGTTTGAGAGATGTTGGTAGTAGGGATCATTAGGTTGAGCATTAGCCCATTTTCCAGTCTTGTGTTGTTGGTTAAGGAGGACGCTGGGTGGAGATTTTGTGTGGGGTACAGGGCTTTAAACAAGGTACCTATCCTCGATAAATTCCCAATCCCAATCATTAAATAACTCTTGGATGAACTAAATGGGGTAGCGGTTTTTTCTAAGTTGGATTTGAAATCAAGTTATCATCAGATATGTATCGCATCTGATGATATTCCGAAAACTTCTTTTCGCACACATGAGGGTCATTACGAATTTATGATGATGCCGTTTGGATTAACAAACTCACTCGCCACATTCCAATCTTTGATGAATAAGATTTTTAAGGAGCAATTGAGGCAGTTTGTTTGTGTGTTTTTTGACGATATTTTGATATACAGTAGAATGGTGAAGGAACATCGGGATCACTTATGTTGTGTGCTGGGGATATTAGCCGAGAACCAGTTATATGTTAATGCAAAAAAATGTCAATTTGGATAATTGAAGATTGAATATTTAGGGCACATCATTTCGCAACAGGGGGTGGTCATTGACAACTCAAAAATTCAAGTCGCTATGGATTGTTCCAGCCCTCGGTCACTGTGAGAACTCCGTGGTTTCTTGGGTCTCACAAGATATTATTGTAGGTTTGTGTGGAATTACGGGAAATTAGCTTGGTGGTTGACAAAGCATCTTTGGAAAAATATTTTCTATTGGGATGAGTCATTTGAGCAAGCTTTTCAGTCCTTAAAGGTAGCCATGACATCTCTGCATGTTAGTTTTTTTGTCTTGAGTAAGGATGATGGTGGCTTTGGCAGTGAGTGCGTATTAGTTTCTCAGAGGGTATAGATAGGCGGTAGCCAACTTGTAATTAGAATTTAAGTTGGGGGGTAAACTGGTAATATCCATACCCGGTTATGTAATTGCCTAGGAGTTAACATCCTAATTTCTATAAAAAGGGCAGAGGGTTAGGCGTTTAGTAATGCATGATATTCACAAGAAAACTAAAGAGAAAAAGCTATGTAATTAGCGATGGCTCTTTGTAATCTTGTATGCTTGTAATTGCCTAGCTGCGTAAAAAGCTGTGTATTCACAAGGTTGTATTGATCTCCTTCTAATCAATCAAAGAAGGCTGCTCTTGGAGGGTTCTAAGGCTGGATGTAGGGTTGTCCTAAGGAGAAATCTGAACCAGGATAAATCTGGTGTTCCTTGTTGGTTTGCGTTTCTGTTTCTATCTCTATTTCAATTCAATATTATGTTGTTTTTGTGTTCTGGTTTGTTTCGATAAATCTTTGAGTGTTTGCGCATGAGGAAGGCTATAATTCCGTCTAAGAAAACAGTTCCTAGTGCTCCCAAGATAATAACTTGGTATCAGAGCCGATATTTAGGATCAAGAAAAGCCAAAGATTTCATTTTTTTTAATTTTCTGTCATAGAAATAATGTCAAGAATGTCTGTCACTGGATATGATATTGAAAAGTTTGATGGTCAGAATGATTTTGGCTCTAGAAAATGAAAATGAGGGCTTTGCTAGGGAACTTAGGATTGGAATGAACTTTAGATGGTGACGCAAAAATGCCTAAGACATACTCGGATGAACAGAAAAAGGAAATCATCAAGAAAGCCTATAATACTTTGATATTGAGTCTAGGGGAGGATAAGGTTCTGCAAGAGGTATCCAAAATGAAAACCGCAGCATAGGTTTGGCTTACAAGCTGTCTCTACCACCCTCCTGTGCAATCCATCCTGTATTTCATGTCTCCCAACTTTGTAAGGCAGAAGGAGCATTGCAAGTGGCTACCGAAATCTCTGACCAGCTAACTGCAGAGCTAGAGATGGTGGTAGAACCAGAATTCCTACTGGGGGTAAGACCTGTCATGGAAAAGAACTTGAGGGGCATTGATGTTCTTATTCAATGAAAGGGTTGCCACCCCTTGAGGCCACTTGGGAGCTGTACAATCAGATACTGCATCAATTTCCTGAGTTTCACTTTGAGGACATGGTGAATCTTATGGGCAGGAGTAATGATAGGGTCCCTGTTCGTCACACATACCAGCAATGTAAAATGAAAGGAGATGCAGGGGCAGTTAAGAAAAAAAACACAAGGGCAGAAGAATCACATTCAGTTCGGGGAGAATAACAAACTCATGTGGCTGCAACAGACTTGAGAATACATATAGAAGGCAGGTTAAAGGAGAGAGAAATAGCTGGAGAATTCAGAAGTTTTGGTTTTTGAGATCCTATCAGAGGGGTTCATAATTGGCATTGCCCCCAAATGGGACTGGGGCCCCGCTAAGGTGCAATAAGCTTCTGAGGATATTGAATAATATTAACATGCATAACTTATACATGATACTGATTTAATCCATACTGCCATATACATTATAGTAAATTAAGTTGAACATAACTAACCATGTGTCAGATATGTGGACAGAATACCTCATGTAGTAATGAATTGATCTGAGAGTCAACACAGATTTGAACTGTACAGAAATTAGTCAGTAGTGATATCGTAAATAGTATTGTAGATATCCTCAACAAGTACAATCATCATCAGTGAATGGTTTGATGTTAAGTATCAGGGCCGGGGCTAGGGTAATTTCAGGAATTATGGAAGAAACTGGGAGAGATAATAGAAAGGGAGGGAGAATTCAGAGGGAGAAAGGAGAGGGAAAGCATTTGTTGTTACTTCAAACATAATTCCCATACTCTACAATTAGCCTATTTATAGGCTCTTGCCTTCCAGTTTTAATGTCTTAACTGAAAGGTACAAGTGTTTACAACACTCATCAAGATACAACACATCTTATGTATTAGTAATACAATGACTAGGACACCCGTGGGGTCGTGACATTTAATTGATAGTAATGTTAAAATTTTAACTATTTATTATTTTTCTTTTCTTATTTTGCTAGACAATTATTTATTATAATTCAATTTTACTATTTATCACATTAATATCAAGATATCAATAATATTATAATATTATTTATTATTAACCAATTTTCAAATTAATACTATAATCAGTTTCTTGTATGGTCTAATTTGGCCTCCTTCACATAACCCCACAAAAGCTCCTTCACATCAATAATATTATAATATTTTTTTGAGCTGGGCGGTTCAACTAGCTGGATGAATTGTCTCGGTTCAACCATTTCAATACACATTATAGATGCAACCTCCTTCACATAACCCCACAAAAGCTCACTGACCAAATTTAGGCCATCAAGAATTGCAGAAGCAGTACCTAACTTACACGACCAAGTTTTTGCCCCAAACCAGTGATCACCATTTTTCAAGAGTTTTGAAGCCATTGAGTCCCCGTGAGAGTAAAGATCTAGAGATTAAATTAATATTTCAATCTGTAATTCCCTGGGCAGAATTGATTCTTTCTATGAATTATTGTTAAAGTATATATAAATTTGTTTCACCGCTAGTATTAGTGGAATGTAGATTTAACATATATAAATTAGTCTCTCATAATTTTGTTAGTGGTGGATCCCATTTTTCTTGATTTTTGTTGCTTTTATATATTAAAAGAATTTTAAATGTAAAAAAATGCTATTATAATTTATATAATGTATTTATTTTTTTAGATCATATGTTTAATTATATTTATTTAATAAATTATATTCTAGTTTAACCATAACCCAGCCATCCACCCTTGAACCTCCTCTCCCCTTTCTGGTTTTGATGCCCAATCTGATTTTTAAAACATTTGTAAATTGACCATTTTGCTCTTGATTCTTAATCTTAAACTCTTTCCTCTCTCAATATTTTAATTATAGAAAATATATTTTTAATTACAAAAAATATATAAACTACTGTAAACTAAAAAATATATATATTTTAGACAAAATATATGAACTAAATATATATATATGTATATATATGAAAATTAAAATATGTACTGGTGGCAGCAGACCACCATTGGCAGAGAGGGGGAAGGAGGGGATAGGCAGACCCCTAGTGGGGTTCCATATATAATATATATATATATATAGAGAGAGAGAGAGGGTAACGGTGAAACTGTAATGGGGTTTGCAAACAACCCCAAGAGATGTGGAGGGGGGGGGGGATAAAGAGGAAGAGAATCTTGCCATGGTCGCTAGAGAAGGAAAGAAGAGAGAGGAGAGGGGGAGAAAGGCCATTTTTGAAAATTTAATAGTCATTTTGTATTTTACTTTAGTCCATTTCTGTGGTGACTAAAAGGGGAAATTAACAATATTGCTCATAATTGCCACCGCCTTTGGTATCCACTACTGGATTCATATTCTGCTTCTTTTAAGTTGCTATTTTGTATTTTATTTTAGTTCAGTGAGGTCATCTCAACCAAGGAGCTTTCCTGGGGCTTGCTTTTGGTGATTTCCTCTTGTTATATCTCTATATATTTATTTAAAACTTGTCATGATTCTGTGGGCTCTTCAAATGTGATGCTCTTTTATGTATTCATAACCTATATTGTTGACATTGATTTCTTTCCATTTATGCTACCATAGATCACAGGCTTTAATTCACTAGGTGGAGTTGGTGTCATGACCTAGAGTTTGGGTGGGAAATTGGAAGAATCCGAGGCAGAATTAGACTGAAATGGAGTGAGAACAGCAAGAATAAAGGGAGAAAAAGAATTGAGAGAGAATTTTAGAGAGACAATTCAAATTATCGTTCAACAACATATATTCTCTAACTACTATATCTTATTTTTGGTTATTCTCTCCTTCTAGTTACAATATAATTGAGAGGTACAAGCAGGAAAAGCAACAAAGTACAATAAGAAGAAAATACATGTATTAGAGAATTCTTAATATATCCTTGGGATCTTGACAGTTGGCTTCTCTTACCATTTATGCTATTAAGAAAAATTTACATATCCACGCATAATACTCAATTGAAGTCTTTTTGCCTTGTGTGCATAGAAGTGCTGCTGCTTATTATCTTGTAAATTCCATTGCGTTACTCTTTGCACGGAACCTCAAGATTATCATTGGTTGCAGGATAACGACCATGTTGCTTTGAGAAATTGTGTATCAACTTATTCGTGGAGCCAACTTGGGGAATAATAGTGTTTTCTTCACCCGTGTTGGCCCAGCATCTCCTCATTTCATTTTGGTAAAAGTTGCTGTCTTGCCTCAGAAGCTCCATGGCTGAAGGTGACGGGGGGAGCCGTGTTTTAATGAATACTCTACTTGATGTTAATATGTACATGTTACGTAGCCTAGTTTTCAATGGTGGTTGGGTTTTAACAGGAATTGCTTGCTTCCTCAACAGAAATTGATGGTTAAACCAATTAGGATGACTAATTTTGGACATCGCAAACCTGTTAGGGCTGGATCAGTCCTCAAGAGATTTTTCGGCCCAAAAAGCTTGCAGTGCTGTGAACTTGCCAGCCCTGGTTTGTCAGCCCAAATAATTCTGTTCGGTAATGTCGGTCCAAAAAATTGGGCTTGTGGCTTGTAACGTCGTACCTCTAAAAACTGCCATTGTAATGTAGATCTCAGTCCAAACTAATGGTCCTCGGAAATATTTAAAGGGGGCCAAAATTATGGGCCGCAGAAAAGTGGACACAAATTAATGGGGTTGAAGGATTTTATAGGTCCGTTAATTTGGACGATCGGAATTCCAACGGTCCTTTCATGGGCCGTTGGCCCAAAATTACGCCCCTCCATTTGTCTGGCGGCCTGCGTTTCCGTCGGCCCCATTTACTCGCCTACATTTTTGTTGGGCCGCCGACATCTCTACTAGCCGAAATTAATGGGCCTCTGAAATTCAATTGTCCTACAATAAAGCGCCGTTTTTCCCGGCCCGCCTCCATTTTTTCCGGCCCAAATAAATGGGCCTTGGAAGTTGTTTGCTAAAAATCGGCGCCGTCATTTTTATTGGGCCGCCTAGCCCGCGCCGCCATTTTGTCGGGCCACACGTCGGCGCCGTCATTTTTTAGTGGGCCGCTATCATTTGTCGGCCCAAATAAAAGAGCCTGTGAAATTCTGGAAGCCCAAAATTTTGCACCGTTATGTTTGTTGGGCCGCCAAAATTTCTTTTGCCGCGCCGCCATTTTTTGTTGGGTTGCCCCCAAGTCTGCAGCCCAAATAAATGGGCCTGGGAAATTGTCGGCCCAAAAATCTGCGCCACCATTTTGTTGGGCCGCCGCCATTTATGCTCGCCCGGGTCGGTGCCGGCCCAAAATTCTGTGCAGTCATTATTGTTGACCCGCCAACATTGTCCGGCCACCGACATTTTTGTGGGGCTGCATCATTTCTGCCGGCCCAAATAAATGGGCCTTGGTAATTCTGTCGGCCCGAATAAATGGGCCTTAGTAATTCTGTCGGCCCAAATAAATGGGCCTTGGTAATTCTGTCGGCCCAAAATTCTATGCAGCTCATTTTTTGGGCCACTGACATTCCTTGGCTCGTACCAACATTTTTGTCTGGCCGCCGCAATTTCTACTGTGCACGATTTATGGGCTTCGGAGATTTCTCTCGGCCCACAATTAAGCCGATAAATGTCAGCCCACATTGTCGGTCCACCTAAATTTTATTGATATTTTTCTCCAACCCATTCACTGGGCCGCTGAAATTTCGCCTTCCCCAAATTACGGTTTAATGGACCTCAATAAGTTTGTACGACCAAAAATAGGGTCCACATTAATTAGTGAACCTCCGAAATTTTAGTCTTCGGAAAATCATGGTTTAATGAACCTCAATATTTTGTACAACTAAAAATATGGTCCAAATTAATGTGGGCTACTAACTTTTTGACTTGCTACTACGACTTTTAACTTTTCGGGTCAGCCCACGGATAAGAGCATTACATCTACGAACCCATATACCATGCATCCTCGCCGCATTAATTTGAATATTTCCCAAACCTGCCACATCATTTAGACCTACTCACTAAATTGCTTCCCAAATTTGTTTGTTTCATGATCTTTATATCGTTCAAATAGACTTCCGGGCAGGGCTGAATTTTGTAAAACTGGGCCACACAAAAATAAAGAGCAGCCATTATCGAGAGGGCGGGAATTCCGATCCAGAACACAATTACTTGTTCCAGAGCACGATACACCCCAAGGCCAAGTCCATATCTTAACCTCCTGCAGTCCCAGTTTAATTCTGCAACAACCTGCAGTTCTAAAAGGTAATTAAACCAACCCATAATTAGCTGTACCACATACACATACATTTTAGAAGGCTCTGTAGCTTCTCTCCAGCTTTGCTCGCTCCCGACCCAGCTCTCTGGATTCCTGAATGCAATGCAACCAGCAGCTATAACTCCACTTACAACAAGATCATTAAAAAACTACAATCATAGTAAAGGAAAAGGAAAAAAAAACCTAGAGATCATAGTAAAAGACATTAGTTTGACAAACCTTAACAAATCCCATAGAATTGCTTCCACACATCCACAATATGGCAAGTTGTGGAAGCTACCACACCCCTTTCAGATTTGAACCAATCTTCAAAAGCTCAGAAGCAACGGAACACCCATTCTATTTGTTTCTGGAAAATACATAAGACATAAGAAACGGATTGAAAAGACATCAGACATAATTGTGCACTACCTTCTGTAACAAACCTTAACTACTACCAACGAATTATTTCTACACAACCATGATTACTACAGTACTTTTAGGCTCACTGCTTTCGGCAGATTTAAATGATCAATTCTCTCTCAAAAGACTCAAAACTCGTTTCCCACTCTCAGATTAATAGAAAGAAATATTAACAATAACAGAAAGTAAAGAATTCATAAACTTAAACAGAAACCAGGAAACTAAACCACAAGAAGCCGAAATTTATCCTGATTCAGATTGCCAGTTTTGCAACCCTACATCAAGCAGTCAAAACACCTTTATTCCTGAATACAACACAACCCACGTTACAACACTTACTCAGCTATCTATTCCCAACTACAACAGCAAGTTTCCTCCCTTCTTTTCCCGAGTACAACACAACCCAAGATTACAAAGCTATCTATCTCTAGTCTTTCTCTCAGAACGATCACAACACTCGTTACAATAGAAAATGAGAACAAATTGCATACTAATTGGCCACCCCTCACCCTCTATTTGTAACAGGGGCGGACATACCAATAAATCTGATCGGAATTTAGATAATTCTGCTTTGACCTCCAAACTTACCAGTAATTACATTTAGGGTATAATTTCTAACCGCCTATCTAAACCAACCCTAGCCGCTTTATGCCACTGCCTTCACTGATCTTCTAGGTTAACTCAAAAGGCAAACATATCAACAACTACTGAGCAATTCGATCAATCATGAATGGCAGGCCAGGCTTCCGAGGGTTGACAGTGCATGTTTTCCTCCAGCATCATCTTCAGTAAAGTATCACTTACTCAGCTTCAACAGTTTCTTGCAAATGTGAATGTTTCATAGCCATTTCTATACAAGGCTCCTCAAAATTATAACTTCAAGGTTTCATCTTGCTGGATTGTCAGGAATCAGAGAGACAATTAGGAGCAGTTGTGGCCAGGTAACAGAGATTGGGAGCAGTTGGATATTATTTACAGTTAATTTGCAGATTTGGGGTAAGTGGGGAAGTAGTGGAGTAGTGGTAACTGCTATAAAAAAAAAAAAACTGCTGGATACCTTTATATATTAAGCTATGCCAAATTACTGAAATTATCCAAGTAAATTGTATAAATTTTTCTCTCATTTTCTCCCTATAACTCCCTGCTTCCCTCTCTTGGCTCTCCAAAGTTCTCTCTTCCTTTCTTCTTCTTCTTCCTGTTTGTCACAAGAAATCCTAGATTAAAAACCTAGGATCTTGACAATTTGATATCAGAGCAATTAGTTTTTATATTGCAGCCTACAATTACAAGTCCTAAAACTATGGCAGATGGTACCCGAATGAAGCAACAAGCGGCACAAGTCAGCTAGGCTAACTCCTTCGTGCCAAGTTTGCAGACTCAAATGGAGGTTATTGTTGCTGCAATACAACAATTGAAATTTGTCTGTCCCAAGGGAAACTCAGTGGCAGATCGACAGGTCTAGGAGGGCGAGGAGGTGACATGGTAGCTGGTGTTGATGAGCGGCAAGGAGAGAGGTTGGGAGCTGCACAGGGAATGACATGGTCTACCACTCAAGAGTAAGGCCCTGGAGGTCGTCTACCCGAATGGGTGTCCTGAAAGGTCTTTGGACAGCAGGGTCTAAAGGGTCACCAGATACGATGAGACACGAAATGGTCTTCGGCCGATAGTGGAACCTGAAAGGGGCCTTCAGAACATGGCGGGACTTGAAAGGGCCTTCAACTGGGGTGCTGGTGGTACGGCTCCAAGAGAGCTGGGCCTCTCTTCGGGAGGTGCTGAGGGCTTACGGTCTTCCGGAGGTCTGAAGGGTCTTCAAGCCTGCAAGACAAAAGCAGCCAAAAGGTATGCATAGATCTCTCCCACATGGGCCCTTCGATGCCTAAGTCAGGTATGACCATGAGGTTAGTGTGGTGATGCAAGTGCAAGGTGATGATTGGATGAGTACTTTGGAAGAGTTGTCACCCTTCGGATGAGCTAATGTGTTTATGGGTGTGGTGTAGGTCTTTAGGCTTCGATCTTGGTCCTCGAAGGTGTGGGTCTCAAAAGATTGGGACATGTGGCACACACGCACAGAGGCATCTGGCAAGACCCTTCGGGTGAGAGTGAGTGTTAGGCCTTCGGGTGTCCCAAGTTAGGATACAAAGGCCAAAATACTAGGATGAATGGAGATATGAATACAACAATTACCACTATAATACAATTTACCCACTCACTATTATATACGATTCGGAATTCCCTCAAGCATCTCTTGGCTGAGACACGACAAGGTCACCTAGCAAAATTATTAAATCACATGAGAATTAAATAAATACAAGATCAAAGTCACCTAGAATTTGGATTAACCCAAGGGCTACCACAATTGGGCCAACCCCAATCCCAAACACAATAGACTGCCCCAAACCACCTAGGCCCTACCAACTTGGTCAACCCAAAAAACAGCCTAAACCAGCCACAATCTCCCACAATTAAAGCCTACCATTAGGAACGCCAAGCCAAGGAGGTTAACATACACAAAAATGGACTAGATTTAATAGCTGAATTTTCTAGATCTAATTTTTAATTTTTGATCACAACTGAAAAACACATTGGCAGTCGCCATCGACCACCGTGGTCGGTGGTTTCCGATGATTAGAGGAAACTACCCAACACCCTTATCCCCGTCGACCAACATACTCAAAAAAAATCAAGATCCAAAGGCCGAATCTCCATAGATCTAAACTTAAAACTTTCGGCCAAACTCAAACTATGTGTATATATGCATATATCATGGATCTAAGCCGAAAATAATTGCTGATAAAACTAAAAGACTTACCTCCTTATAGATCGGGGCAACTTTCATGGTGAAAATACGATTAGATTCAAGATCAGACGATTGGATTTTACAAAACTAGTGATTTACAGAAGTGCTCTACGGAGGGAGGGAGAGAGAGAGAGAGAGAGATTGTGACGGGAAAGACAAGAAAAGAGGAAGGAAGGGAGCTAGGAGCCCTAGTGGCTTTCTATTGGCGCATGGGCTTGTCTCCCATTGGGCCTTCTCAAAAATAAGGCCCAAAAGTCGAGCCTTACACCTTGAGAATTGGCATTGTCCGACTTATGCAAAACCTCTTTTTTGACCATAGAGCTTGCATCAATTCTTTTATGTAGTTGTCCTTCAATTACAAGTTGTCCCCATATTTATTAATTCTACACACCTTCACAACATTAAAAGATATCTCAGTTGAAGACGAACTTTTGCAATTTAAAGTAGCAATTTCTGTTTTAAAACATTAAATATGTTCCTCCAAGAGAGATTTCTTATACAGATCAGAGTGAATAGGAGACCTCCTCACAACCTCCTCCTAAACCAAAAGCAACGGAACCCTAGGCATAAGAACAATATTTTGAGGACCTCTTTTACCATAACCATTCCTTCCCAAGCCCCAACTTAGGACATTAACCGATCCCTCAGATAATGGACTTGGCACCGTGGGTGATGTAATAAACCTTGCTTTTCTGCCACTCCGCCTATCAGCTTCTTATTTCCCTCCTGAAACCTCTCGCTAAGCACATCATCAGTCTTGACAACTGATTGATTGGCTGAATAAGTCACCCCTTGATCCAAACTTTCGATAATATCATTGAAATAAGCTCAAAATTCTTGAAAGCTTACTTGAAGATTTACTGAATCTTCAAGAAGCTATTTATACAAGTTACATGCTACTTTATCCCCTAGAAAATAGGAGTAAATTCAAACTTAAAAAAACTGTAACTAACATTCAAATTAGGCTATCTGTTATCTTTTGGATTTAAACTTCAAAGTTTGAATTCCTTCCTTGATTCTTGGAGCTTTATCCACCTACTAAGCTTCCTATTAAATCTTCATCTTATCCAACCACCTTATCCTCTTTTTTAAACTTTGAATTCCTCAATCTTTTCCAAAAATCATCTCAATTATCCTCTTCATGAACTTCTTTTTCAAAGGAATCAGATTGTTCCATTGTACCTACTGTCCAAATAACCTGATCGTTATAGTTTCCCTCGAGATAATGCTTTTCACTACCAATATTATTTCTGATATTGCAATCATCCTTCTTGTCAATGCTGCCTAAGTCAGAATACTTCTTCTTCTGCTCAAAATCTAAATTAAGCAGTGAATAAGTTTTCCACAATCTTGACTCCTTAGTTTGCTTCATTTTAAGTAACTCCTAAGGTAACAATGCTTCCTTAACCACGCCTGTCAAGAGATCTCTGTTAAGAATGTTCAATCCTGATGATTGATTGTCTGAATCAATCCTCTTTTGATTAGAACTTCTAAGATAGTCATTTGAAACATCTTTTCTCGGCTTATCGAAGAATTCAACAAGAATGTTGACTTGATACCTCTTAGACAGCATCATTATAAACTCCTGCAACTGCTCACGTAACATACGGTCTAATTCCTAGCACATTTCATGTATCAAACTGCTTGTTTCCTTGTGCGTTTGTTTGAACTCATCAAATTTATTTTCTCATGTCTCATGATTCTGGCCAAACTCCTCATAATTACTGTTGTATTCCATTGAAAATGTAGCATTATTTTGTTGCAATTGAGACTCCGATTGTTTCACATGCATGTTATCAGTCATGGAAGAAATCTCAAGAGCAGGACAAGTCGAAGACCAAGAAGCAGGAGTTTTTGTACATACTGAATCCAAAACCTTTCATGAGCTAACCAACTGAATTAGAAATGCCTTTCCAATTCAAACAAAGTTAACCAAATTTTAAAGCCGAAATCAACCTCTTGTTTCCCCTTAAACACAACCTAGAATTCAATTGGAATCATCGCCCGCGGAATTCTCTTCATTGATTCGCTGCTATGAGTCGTCGAACTTCTAATTGGAATCTCATGAATCATCGCACAATCAATTCCGATAATGGCTAAGGTCGCCTTCCTGAATCGCAACTGCAACAACTAAGGTATATTGGTTCCGTCACGTCTGAGAGACAACTTTTGATACCTTCAGAAAAAGATCAAAAATGATCTGCTATTAGTAGCCAAGATTCACCGTCGCCAAGGAATGATTGTTCCGATTGTGATCGTCGTGGAATCTATGGACGGAAATCTTTTGGTCTACTTCACCTTCCATTTTGGAGTCTTAGACATTAGCCAATGCTCAACCTTCGTGCATCAGAATCGATTTTTGAGGATCACCCACTCCCTAAAATCGAATCAAGTTCTGAGTCTCTACTTCTTCAAGTTGCTTCGGAATTCAAGCGACTCTGCTTGAATCATTTTGGAAGTCACCTTGGTCACTTGTTAGAACTTTCGATTTCGTTGAATTCATTGAACCCTAGAATTTGTTGCTCAATCAATTCACCGAAGCCGTTGGTGTTGAAGTTTGCCTCGAGTTTTGTCCTAGAAGATAACAGAATCTGAAGGAGTATAAAAGAGTAGTTTAGGCTGAAAAATTAGGCAGCTTGGGGCTAAGTGTAATTAGTTCATTTTGTTGGGGTTAATATGTAATTTCCCTAAGTTAGTTAGTTGCCTAAATGTGTCCGCCTCCTCTATAAATAAAAGGGCAAGGCGGCAGTCTAATATCTTCTTCTCTCTTGTCAAGTTCTCTTCTCCTATTGTGAGTATACTTTGTTCTAGAGAAAGTGAGGCATGTGTATTGTGTTCTTGAGTTTTCTTGGAGTGAACAAAGGCTGTACTTGAGCGATAGAATTGAGAGAGAGGTTGGGCTTTGTACTGATTAGTTTCATCCTAATAAAAGGTTGCTCTTGGTGGGTGTTTGAAGGCTGGATGTAGGATTGCCAAAGGCATTCCGAACCAGGATAAATCTGCGCCTAATGCTGTTTGGTTTAATCCTTTTATTCTGTTATTTTCTTTTCTGTTGTCCATATATTTTGTTTCTATTCTTTCATTGCATCCGAGAATGTTTGAGAGGGTTTATGTGAGGGTTTTTCTCGCCTAAGGTTGTAACCTAAGTGTCCTAAGGTTAACAATTTGGTATCAGAGCCTCCCCTAGAATCAAGAACTGCTTTCTTGCAAAGTTTCTTTATATTTCTTGTTGAGTTAATCTACCTACTGTCTTCGGCCATGGCTGCAACAAGATATGATGTAGAGAAATTCAATGGCCATAATGATTTTGGCCTTTGGAGGATTAAAATGAAAGATTTACTAGGGAACTTAGGACTGAAATCAACCTTAGAAGAGGAAGGAAAATTGCCTGAAACTCTCTCGGCAGAACAGAAACAAGAAAGGTTAAAACAGAAAGAGGAAATTGATGAGAAGGCCTTTAATACGTTGATTCTTAGCCTTGGTGATAAGATTTTAAGAGAAGTATCCAAGATGACCATCGCCCTATCTCTATGGAATAGGTTAGAGACTCTATATCTAACCAAGACCCTTTCTACTCGGTTGTTCTTGAAAACCCGCTTCTTCTCATTTAGAATGAGAGAAGGTCAGAAATTGCATGATCATATTGATGATTTTACAAAGCTGTGTTTGGACCTAGAGAACATAGATATCAAGTATGATGATGAGGACAAGGCCCTCATTCTCTTGCATTCTTTGCCTAAGACCTATGAGACCTTTGTTGACATACTAAAGCATGGCAGGGAAAAACTTTCACTTGATGATGTAATTGGAGCTTTAAACTCCAAGGAACTGCAACAAAAGGTAGAGGTAAATAGTTCTCCAGGAGATGCCCTAGCAGCTGTGTCTAGGTCGGAAAAGGGGGATCAAAGAAATAAGGATAGGGGAAGATCTAAGTCTAAAAATAGTAGGAGATCTGTTAGGTGTTTCTTGTGTCATGAGGAGAGCCACATCAAGAGAAATTGCCCAAACAAGAAGAAAGAAAACCAGGAGAAAACCAGCCCTGAATGCTCTAGCACCATGTGTGGTTTTGGCTATGAGAATGCGGATGTCCTATAGCTTTTCTAGGTATGCAGGTAGAGTAGCATAGGTCCTAGGTTTAGGGTGTTCTTCTCATAGGAAATGGGTATTTACCCATAGAGACATGGTGGAGGGGGAAATGGTTTGTCTAGACATCAATCTAAGGCCAAGATAATTGGAGATGTGAGAATAGGAAGCATGGTGGAGCTGTTCCAGAATATTAGAAGCTGTAAAAATGTCCCTATTTTTAAATAAAAAGGTCTAATGGCCTTAGGAATAATTAGATAGTGAGAATTGGAGTCCTAAGAAGTTGCAAGGATCTCTTAGAGAGATGGTAGCAACCCTCAAGAATAGAGGATATGTGGTGCATGTTTGCAGGTCTTGTGGATAAGCTGCAGCCACTAAGGATAGCCTATGATAAGTTAGGTTAGCTCATTTCTTGAGGATGGCTCACAATGGTGAGCAAGGACTAGGAAAGGTATCTAAGGCTAGGGATATTAGGGGAGGGGAAAATTTGCAGGTGTATAGGAATAGAATCCATGTAGTTTTTTGACTAGGTCTCCATATGTAGTGTTGCCTAGGATGGGATAAGTTAGAAGCCAAAGGTTAGTTACCAGTGACATATGGAATTGTCGGGTCTAAGGAGTCTTATGCACTATTTTGAATGCTAAAGAATAGGCTGTCGAATAGAATCTCTTGTACAGAAGAGGGATGTACTCTTGTCCTAATGAATGGCATGCAGCCATGTAAATTTGGGGAGAATATTGGACTTAAATGGAAGATCTCTTAGGTTATAGGGGTGGAGTGCTGTGAAGTGTCTATTTGAGAATTAAGGAAGGTGCTAGAAATGGGGAAAAGTCTAGGAAAAATGCTAGACAAATGGCCATTGATTAAAGCAGCACATGAAGGCTTAATTTTGGATCAAATAGGTATCACTAACAGCCATTATCCATGTGGAATCTAAGGGGAAAAGTGATCCTATAGAGTAGCCCAAAGGAATAGAGGTTAGAGGGAATGATAAGCAAGGT
The DNA here is from genome assembly GCA_036245055.1 of Diospyros kaki. Classification (NCBI taxonomy): domain Eukaryota; kingdom Viridiplantae; phylum Streptophyta; class Magnoliopsida; order Ericales; family Ebenaceae; genus Diospyros; species Diospyros kaki. The sequence goes on from BSEG01000005.1 coordinate 47,040,602, forward strand.
TGATTGCTTAGAAGGTCTCTCTAGGGATGATGGTAATTCCAGGTGAAGGTATAAGGAATCTGATCCCTTTAGGATAAGTCCAAGGGTTGAATTTTTTGAGTGCATGGAAAACTGTGTGTATTTCAATGGTATGCCTAGGGAAATGTAAGGCAGCTTCATCGGTATTTGTTCATGAAAGATTCTCAAGTTATAGCTGAGTGTCAAGATCAATTTTGAGAGTGAAGAATAAAGGGAGAAGCTGGAAATTCTAATGCATAGAGATTGGAATAGGATTTGGACAGCTTAAGGCAGCCTAGGTTACCCAATCTTAAGCATATCTTGATTCCCTGGTAGATAGTTAGAGGAAAGTTAAGAAAAGAAGTCTAGCAGTCTTGTTCTGAAGCAAACATGAGAAGAAAGGCAGTGGTAAAGCCTAAAGGCCGGATTTTGGGAGCTAGGAATGGAGTCTAGCTGTATAAGGTCAATCTGGGTGAGGTGCACTGGTGTTGAAATGCTATGTAAAATTTTAGACCCTTAAGGAGGATAATTTTTTAAATGAAAAGTTGCAGGTTTTAGTTATTGCAGCTAGAATTTATCCAAAGAGTGGTCCATTATTATATTTTACAGCATTGATATGTTTTTCTTTGATGTGTTTGTGTTTGATATGATCAGGTCTGTTCATCATCCATGGAGAAAGCAGGAGCTGGCTATCGGGTGAAGAACTCAAGGCAAATGGTGGAGATTTATTGAAGTTTGCCTCGAGTTTTGTCCTAGAAGATAGCAGAATCTGAAGGAGTATAAAAGAGTAGTTTAGGCTGAAAAATTAGGTAGCTTGGGGCTAAGTGTAATTAGTTCATTTTGTTGGGGTTAATATGTAATTTCCCTAAGTTAGTTAGTTGCCTAAATGTGTCCGCCTCCTCTATAAATAAGAGGGCAAGTCGGCAGTCTAATATCTTCTTCTCTCTTGTCAAGTTCTCTTCTCCTATTGTGAGTATACTTTGTTCTAGAGAAAGTGAGGCATGTGTATTGTGTTCTTGAGTTTTCTTGGAGTGAACAAAGGCTGTACTTGAGCGATAGAATTGAGAGAGAGGTTGGGCTTTGTACTGATCAGTTTCATCCTAATAAAAGGCTGCTCTTGGTGGGTGTTTGAAGGCTGGATGTAGGATTGCCAAAGGCATTCCGAACCAGGATAAATCTGCGCCTAATGCTGTTTGGTTTGATCCTTTTATTCTGTTATTTTCTTTTCTGTTGTCCATATATTCTGTTTCTATTCTTTCATTGCATCCGAGAATGTTTGAGAGGGTTTATGTGAGGGTTTTTCTCGCCTAAGGTTGTAACCTAAGTGCCCTAAGGTTAACAGTTGGAAACACCGTCAGAACCACCTAGCCAAGTCGTCTTCAAGCCTTTTCAATCTGGACCTTAATCTTTGAAACTGACTCCACTTGCCTTCGACTCGAATCAAAACCATAACCAATGATTGACTGCTCTAATACCAAATTGTCATGTACCTAGGGCTTACCCTAAGGTTGGGATTGGAATCGGAAGAATCCGAAGGAATTAAGACCAAGAACAAAAGGATTTGAGGGGGAATTGGACAGACATGGGGGTGATAATAGACAGAACATGTTGGACAAGGAAAAGAAATTCAAATTTGAAGATAGTTAACCGATGGATAAGGCCCTTACTCTTGTAGTTTAAATATTGTAAACTTGTATTTTAAAGTTTAAATTAGTCTCTATAATTTAGGAGATAGAATATCTAATTTAGGAGATAACATATCCTACCTCATCTCTTACTTTATAAGAGAAAAGATAAGGATGTATTTTGTATATATTTTTGCCCTTCCGTTCATTAGAATTTAATCAAGCAAGAGAGTTTTTTCTGCTTGTTTCATGGGATCAAAGCCAAGGAAAATTCTCTAGTCGATCTCAGCCGATTGCTAGTTTCCTCAAAATCATGGACGAAACAAATCAAAACCCTAGTCTCACAAAAATTTCAGCCACCAATTCTCCAAGTGCTATTCATCCCTCGACTACCTCTCAATCTTTCCCAAACCTGTCCAGCCATTCAATCGACAACCATCCATTGCAAATTACTCACCATAAGCTAAATGAGAGTAATTTTAGAGAATGGTTTCAATCCATTTTATTGGTAATCAAGGGAAAAGGAAAATCAAGCTATTTAACCGATGCTACCCTTGTTCCTCCACTGACAACAACCACTTATGGCACTTGGGAGGCAGAAAATTCAACTATAATGGCTTGGTTGATGAACTCCATGGAGCCTAGGATTGGAAGGACATACCTCTTTCACAAATCAGCTAAGGAGATTTGGGATTCGGTGCAAGAGATGTACTCAGATTTGGAGAATTCATCTTAGAGTTTTGAAATCAAGTCAACCGTAAGAAATACCAGACAAGGTAATCTAAATGTTACAGATTATTTTAATACTTTGATAAAATTGTGGCATGAGATGGATTTATTCTATACTATTATTTGGGAGAATGTGGCTGATAGCAATAAGTATAATAAGATGGTTGAAAAAGACCAGATATCTGATTTCCTCCATGGACTTAACAGTGATTTAGATGAAGTGCGTGGCAGGATTTTAGGTACTAAACCTTTGTCCAGTTTAAGAGAAGTATTTGCAGAAGTTAGGCGAGAAGAAAGCCGACGCAAAGTAATGCTCCAATCGACTGATGACCTATCCCATCAACAATTTGCCCTAGCCACTGTTAGACAAGGAGATTTTGTTCAAAAAGATGCTGGGAGGGAGAAGCAATGGTGTGATTATTGCAAGAGACCATATCATACGAGAGAGACATGTTGGAAGATCCATGGCAAATCAGCCAACTAGAAACCAAAGAATAAGAGAGAAGGCACCAGATCAACTTATCTGGCTGCCACATCCGGACAGAGTGGACCAAAATCAATGGAAAAAGGACCAAAAACAGATCTCAACTTGTCAGAGGAACAAATCCAAACCCTATACAGGCTGCTAAACCAAGGTACAAACTCAGCCGAGTCTTCTAATCATCAACCTATTGGATTAGTTGCTTTACAAGGTAATCCTCATTGCTCATTTATGTCAAAACAAATTCTTAAGGATGTATGGAAAATAGATACTGGGGCATCCAACCATATGGCTAGTTCTATGGATTGTATGAATGAATATAGGATGTAAAACAGTGATGGAGATATCTATGGCAGATGGGTCTACTGCACCTGCATTAGGACTTGGGAAAGTTTGTGCCTCTAACTTAAAACTCAATTCAGTCCTATATGTACCAAGATTAAGCTACAATTTGTCTGTAAATCGGATTACCAAGGACATGAACTGCAAAATAATCTTTTTCTCATCCTTTTGTTTATTTCAGGACCAACCCTCGAGGATGATGATTGGCAGTGCTGAAGCTAAGGATGGTCTCTATTGGTTGAAAGGAAGTCCTTCAAACCCATTTCATTCAAATAAAGTTGCTCTAAATGTTCATTCAAATGCCAAAACTATGTTATGGCATAAACATTTAGGACACCCTAGTTTCCCTTGCCTCAAATTTTTGTATCCTCAATTCTTCATTAATAAAGATCACAATCTTTCATGTGAGCAATGTACCCTTGCTAAACAACCTAAAGCTCATCATTCCATTCAACCATATAAACCCTCATCCCCATTCCACTTGGTTTATAGTGACATTTGGGGTCCTTCTAAACTCCCAAATGTTTCGAGCTCTAGATGGTTCATAACTTTCATAGATAACCATTCTAAGGCTTGTTGGGTATATCTTATGAAAGAGAAATCTGAAGCTAGCAGTGTTTTTAAATGGTTTCACAAGTTTGTCTTGAACATGTTACAAGTCTCTATTCATATTCTTAGGACTGATAATGAGAGGGAATATTTTTCTCATGACATAAACAATTACCTTCTTGACCATGGAATTTTGTATCAAAGTTCTTGCCCATACATAGCACAACAAAATGGAGTGGTTGAATGGAAAAGTAGGCATCTTTTGGAAATTGCTAGGGCTATGATGTTCACCACTCATGTCCCTAATTCTTATTGGGGGGACGCTATTTTTATGGCTGTCTATCTCATAAATCATCTTCCCTCCAAGACATTGAACTTCCAAACACCCCTTGAGACCCTTTGTGCTATATATCCTCATGCTCCTCTCTTACAATCTCTTGAACCTAAGGTGTTTGGTTGTGTTGTCTATGTTCACAACCACAGTACATCTCGAACTAAGCTTGATCCCAAGGCCCTAAAATGTCTTTTCATTGGTCATTCACCTAGCCAAAAGGGCTACAAGTGTTACAGCCCTATAACCCACAAGTATTACATTTCCACCCCGATGTCACATTTTATGAAGATATTCCATTCTATTAGTCCAACCCATCTGTGGCTATACCTACTGATCCTCTCTCGGCTCTTCCACTATCACTGCCAGTGTATTCTCAAGGAGGAGAAATCATTACCTGTGACAATACACTACCAGTGGAATCTCTTCCTACAATAGTTCCAGCAACCCCATCAGCTCCTGAAACAACCTCTGAGTCAAAATCAGCCAATTCTGAAACATTTATCAATTTTTTTCCCTCCCAGCCACAAATCAACTCAGCTGCTAACCCTAAGTTTGTTTATTCCTGACGACCGAGGAACCAAATGGAGCAGCAAAAGTGCCAATCATCTCTACCAAAAGCTGGTCCATCAAAGGATGACAGCAGCTTTGGAGGGGAAATGACCAGAGACAGCACAGAAACCATCAGACTGAAACATAATGCTAACAGTGAGGCAGTCCCTGAGGATGGGCTAGATTAGGCAATGCCAATAGACCTATGGAAGGGAAGGGGGTAAGGTTTTGTGCAAAGTATCCTATCAAAAATTATCTAACTTATGCTAAGTTATCTCCTAAGTTCAGAGATTTCATTGCTAAAGTTGACAGTATAGTTGTTCCAAAAGATATTCAAGAACCAATGCAGGATCCGAAATGGAAAGCAGTTGTTATAGAGGAAATGAAGGCATTGGTGGATAGTAGAACGTGGGATATAGTAAGAAGATGACCCTTAGAAAAGAAAATAGTTGGGTGCAAATGGGTATTTATAGTAAAGCACAAAGCTGATGGTAGTGTGGAGAGATATAAAGCTCGATTGGTGGCCCAAGGGTTTAGTCAAACCTATAGGATAGACTATGAGGAGACTTTTGCTCCTGTGGCAAAATTAAATTTTATCCGGGTAATCCTTTCAATTGCTGTAAACTTAAATTGGCCACTATATCAGTTTGATATTAAAAATGCATTCCTTAATGGTGATTTAGATGAGGAAATATACATGAAAGTCCCACCAGGTTTTGAAAGAAAGGCTAGTATGGGCAAAGTTTGCAAGCTGAAGAAATCTCTATATGGGTTGAAGCAATCACCTAGGGCTTAGTTCAAAAAGTTTAGCATGACCTTAGTTCAATTTGGGTAACAACAAGGACAAGCCAATCACACATTGTTTGTAAAAGCCTTGGAAAATGGAAGGAAATCCATTCTAATTGTTTATGTTAATGATATAATTGTTACAGGTGATGACATACAAGGGATTGAGACCTTAAAGAGGCAGCTAAAGTCCGAATTTGAAGTCAAAGATCTCAGGCTTATGAAATACTTCTTAGGCATGGAGGTTGTTAGAAGCCGAGAAGGATTATTTATCTCACAAAGGAAGTACACCATGGATTTGCTAAAGGACACCAGGATGATAGCTTGTAGACCTACTGGAACTCCATTAGAAGGATGGAAATCAAGAGAAGAAGATGATGATGTCCCTATGAACAAAGAGAGGTACCAATGGTTGGTAGGGAGATTGATTTACTCGTCTCTTATTAGGCCTGACATAGCCTACGCAATAAGTAAAATAAGCCAATACATGCATTCTCCTACACAAAGACATATGGATGTCGTTTTTCATGTGCTAAGATATCTAAAAGGAACCCATGAAAAGGGGTTGATGTTTCAAAAGACAAAGGAAAGAGGAATTGAGGGGTTTGTGGATGCAGACTGGGCAGGATCAAGTGAAGACAACAAATCAACAATCGGATATTGTACCAAGATGTGGGGAAATTTGGTGACATGGAGAAGTAAAAAACAATCAGTGGTGGCCCGTAGTAGTGCTGAGGCAGAGTTTCGAACTATTACTCAAGGAATGTGTAAAGTAATCTGGCTAGAAAGGCTATTGGGAGACCTAAAGATACCCTTGGTTCAACCCATAAGGGTATACAATGATAGTAAGTCGGCAATAAGCATAGTGAAGAATCCTATCCAACATGATCGCATGAAACATGTTAGGATAGACTGAAATTTTATAAAACGAGAGATTGAAGAATGAGGGATAATCTTGTCTTATATTCCTACCATTGATCAAGTAGCAAATGCGCTCACCAAAACAATGGTAAGACCAGTTTTTGAATTTCTAATTGGCAAGCTGTGGATGACGTGCATCTACTTCTCAGCTTGAGGGAGAGTGTTGGACGAGGAAGAGAAATTCAAATTTGAATATAGTTAACCGATGGATAAGGCCTTTAGTCTTGTAGTTTAAATATTGTAAACTTGTATTTTAAAGTTTAAATTAGTCTCTATAATTTAGGAGATAGCATATCCTATCTCATCTCCTACTTTATAGGAGAAAAGATAAGGATGTATTTTGTATATATTTCTACCCTTCCAGTCATTAGAATTTAATCAAGCAAGAGAGTTTCTTTTGCTCGTTTCAAAACATAAAAAGGGAGAGATTAGACAGAAATCTGAGGGATTGGGAGAAAGAGTTCGGAGGGAAATTGAGAGAGAATTCATGTGAGGGAAATGAGAGAATTCAATTATCAATTCAAACATGTGTTCCCATCCTCTAGTTGTGGCTTATATATAGCCTAATAGCCTCCCACATGCACCCATGTGCAGTACAACAATAAGCATAACTGCCTATAGCTAAGAACAAAGATCTATAATAGAAAATGAAAGAAAATACAATTATTGCCCTAATAAACCCTCAAAATAGTTGTACAATATAGTAATGCATGTAAACTACTACTATTATATTTACTAATCTATCATTGGGGATCCTTAGGGTCGTGACAGTTACCTATTTCTTCTTTTCCCTCATACTCGACTGCTCTGTTTTTGTTATCCAAATTTTATCCTATCAGTTTGGTATTAGAGTCCAAGGTTGTGAATCACCATCAAACAATAAATGGTGAAAGGACACCAAGAAATTTGACAGTGGAGCAAGCTCAAATTCAAGGCCTCCAACAAGGACTTGACAAACTCAGGGAGCAGATGGCACAATTGATCACTGCTATGCAACAGCAGATGCCACAATCACGAAGAACACCACCAGCACCTCCTCCAATCAATTCAAGCTCTGAGAAAGAACTAGGTTCAACAAATGACATAGAATCAAAGGAAGAACGTCCCCCATGGACCAGAAGACACCCACAATAGCCAAAGGATGATTACAGGGTGGACATTCTAGAATTCAAGGGAAGATCTTCCCCGAATGAATTCCTTGAATGGCTGCAAAGAGTTGACAGGATTTTCGAATACAAGGACTACATGAATGAAAAGAGATGTGCCATTGTTCTGCTGAGGCTAAAAGAATATGCCAGCCTATGGTGGGAAAACTTGAAAGCCCAAAGAAGACGAGAAGGCAAAGGCACCGTAAGAAGCTGGAGCAAGATGAAGATATTACTAACAAGAAGGTTTGTGCTAGGCAATTACAAGCAGGAATAGTATGTTCAATTACAAGGTTTACGTTAATAATTTATAGGTATTAAATCCTAATTAAAATTAACTAAGTATGAATTTTAAATAATTCATAAATCATCCTTATCATCAAGATCAAACATTTCAATATTTTCATCATTAGAAGCATCAGTCTCTTTGGTTTGAGAGTCCCTTTTGATTTATTGTTTATTTAGTATTTAGTTATAATTGGAATTAGAATATGAAATTTCCTTTTTCTATTAGGATTGGATTCTATTAAAAATCATAGCAATAAACAAAATATCAATTCCAATAAGTAAATACCAATTCCAATTAGTATTTAGTTATAAATAGGAATTGGAATCTAAAAAGTTTCATTTTTCCATTAGGATTGGATTCTATTAAAAATCATAGCAATAACAAAATACCAATTCCAATTAATATTTAGTTATAATTGGAATTAGAATTTGAAAAGCTTCCTTTTCCTAATAGAATTGCATTAAAAATTACAGCAATAAACACTTAAAAGTTAAAACAGTAAAAATACTTTTAAAAAAACAACTAGGCGCGCCTAAGCCCAAAGCTATGCTTGAGGACCTAGGCTTGCGCCTACCTGGGACCATTCCAGGCGGCAAAGGTTCGCCTTGCGCCTAGACACCCCTTTAATAACACTGAATTAATCCATCTCTCATGTCCCCCATGCCACTAAGGAGTTATTAACCTATATTCCCCATGAAATCACCAGAACACTAGGCATTTAAGCTACTAAAGTCCCTAGGCGTCTATTATAATTCCCATAAACATTCAATGTAATTATGGGCTTCTCTCCTATATAAGGGAAGACATGACCAGTCATTTACAGCTTTGAATCTTTGAAGAATCCAGACTATTAATCTATATCAGTCATTTCTTATCACTTGTAGTTCAAGTGTGGTTGCCTTGCATTATCACTTAGTGCCGAGTTGCCTATTTCTTATTTTCCCTCTTACTTGACTACCTGTTTTTGTTATTCAAATTTTGTCCTATCACAACAACAACAACAACAACATATCCAGCCGTTATCCCACTATGTGGGGTTGGCTACATGAATTCTAGACTTCTATGTGGGTTACATCCCAACAGATAGTTTGTCTAGAATTCATATTTGGATCCGACTAGGTTTTATGCTGGCTGTCGGCTACCTAACGCAACCCTCCTCCTTTATCCGGGCTTGGGACCGGCAGTGGATAATATCCCCTAGCGGAGTAATGATGAAATGAAATTTGAACACCATCTTCACATGGAGAAATTTCATGAGATGGTGGTGAATGAAGATAATTGATATAGTTGTGTTCCATAACTTAGTTGACATGGTGAAACCAACAAGTACAATATGGAAACACAACAAAGAAGGCAAAATTGCAGGAGCTGACAGTGGAAGCCATGTTCAAGAAGCATAAAACCCTTACAAAGGAATTGGGTCGGGAGGAGTACAAATTTCTTTGGTTTCCAAGAACTTCAATTCTGGAACCACTAAAGGAAATTTTCAGCACAAACTGCCACAAAGTTCATCTTCCTATCAACCTAATATGGCTAAGGCTGCTAGTTCAGAACAAAGAAGGCAGTTGGGACTTTGTTACAAATGTGGAGAAAAATATTCTCTTGGACATCAATGCAAGAGGCAGCTGTCACAATTGTGAGGCAGAAAAGTGGAAGAAAAAGAATTAGCAGAGGAAATAGAACTCAATGATAATATCTCAATTACAGTTGAGGATGGGGAAATTTGATTGCATGCCTTAAAGGGGTATTCCACTAATAAGATCATAAAGGTGGAAGGCATAGAAAAAGGTAAGAAGTTGATGATATTGATTGATGGTGGTAGTACACACAGCTTCATTGATATTGTTTTGGGAGTGGACTAGATGAGAACTGTCAATCCAATTGTATTTGACTTCAATAAATTGGAGGTGACCTTTGAGAAAGAAGGCAAAAAGATAACCCTCACTGGTAGTCTAGAGATGGGAACCCGTAAATTGATTTCCAGGAAGAAAATTACAGAAGTTTTTCAAGACTAAGATGACTCAATTGGCCCAAATGTTCTCAATACAAGCTGTGTAAGTGGAAGATTCAGCCGAGGATGAGATCATGAAGCTGTGGAGTCTAAAATCTGTTCACCACAATGATACTCAACCCTTAACAGAGGTACAAAACTTAGACTCATTACATTTACTTTTGACCGAATTACAGGACTTATGTGTAGAGCCTGAAACCTGCCTCCTCAAAGACCATTTGATCATTCTATAACCCTCAAACCCAATGTTAAACCAATTCATATTCGTGCTTACAGATATCCCCCAATTCAGATAACCAAAATTGAGAAATTGGTCAAAGAAATGCTTGCTGACCCAATAATTCAACCTAGACACAGCCCATTTGTGTCCCCAGTTTTACTTGTCAAAAGGAAAGATAGTACTTGCAGATTTTGTGTGAAAAATCTCCCATACCCATCATAGAAGATCTCTTAGATGAATTAGGTGGAGCTACAGTCTTTACCAAACTGGATTTAAGGGCTGGTTATCACCAAATAAGGATGAAACCAGAAGATTTCCCTAAAACAGCATTTCAAACTCATCAAGGCTTATATGAGTTCAAGGTCATGCCATTTGGCGTAACCAAGTGAAAGCCAGGAAGATGAATCCTGCCAATCAATTAATTTGGATCATGTCTTATGCATGTTTTTTAGATCCAGATCCAATAAGCAAATGCACAATGCAATATAGCTTTTGCATTAATATCAAATGCACAATGAAAAGACAAAAATCTGATGCTGCATCAAATGTCATGAGAATCTCTCATTAAGATATTTTATCAAGCAGGAAAAAGACATCTCCTACAGAGCCTCTAAGAATTGATAAATTCATTCCCCAAATATATTAAAAAAAAAAAAAAAACACTGAAGAGCCTATACAAGACAAGGGTTTCCAGCCTTTGTCTCTCCAACTTTAATCTTGAACATTATCATTCTCAAAATAACAACTATCTAACACGTATGTTAACTAAAAACATCAACAGGATACCCTATCAACATATTCAATACAATCAGAAACGTAGACTATTCTCGAGGGCATGCATGAATCTAATCCAAAATTCAAATTCACCATTACATTCCTAATGGCAGGAATTCTCAAAAGGACAAGGTATTAATCTAATTCAAGAAATAAAAACCACAAAATTGATAGCCGGATTCAATGGACAAAAGACATCAAGAAATATTAAGTTACCTGTTCTATAAAAGTAAATGAACAGTACTAACAAATAAGTTATTGAAAAGTCGCATTTCTTACCTCTTAATCAAGGTTTTGCTGCAAGAAAAATTTCTAATTCCAAATCCGACGCATGAATTTGATGCTTCTAACCGCAGGTCGACATCAATTGGAAGCATGCACGAATGGCAGATGCAGGTATATTGATTTACAGAAACAAAATGGAAAAAATGAATAAATATGTAACTGACAGTATGTTACCTCAAACAGATCCAACAACAATGATGTTAAAAGCAATGAAAACCAGCCGCACAAAGAACCCTACGAATCCCATCACCACGAACTCGATCGCTGTACGGACCGCTACCTTCGTGAACTCTGGATAATTATCAAATCAAACTAGATCAGATCGTACAACTAAGATGAAACAAGAAATTTTGGTGTTTGAAAGAGAAGCAAAGATGAAGATACAAGATCTTAAAAGAGGAGCGCCATTTTCAAGTTTACCTTTGCGATCCAGTTTGTGATACCTCTTGACGATGCGAATGCAGTCCTTTGGGGAAATCTCTCAGCCGATCAAAGAGAGAAACCAGATGAGAGAAAGATTAGTAAGACAGATGGATTGAGACGGCAGAGAACCTCCATGACCAGTGATGGCAGCGCAACCGAGAGGAGCGATGAGAGAGGGAGAAGGGAAGAGACAGAGAGGCGGAGCGACCGGTGGACAGAGGCGAGTACGACGGGGATAATTGCCTTCGGTTGAGGGCCAACGCGCTTCCCTGGAAAGCGCAGTCGGCAGAATGGGGGAGGAACCCTAGGTTTGCTTCGTTATAGCTCTCTGGGCCGAGACCAGGGCCTTGGCCCGCCCACTGGTTCAGAACACAACTGGGTCAAATTGCCCCCTTAAATTTTGGGTAATGTGATTTTCTAATAATGTAAATTAGTAACGGCAATTGAAAAGTTTTAGAATTATAATGTATTATAATATAATTTTTATTTTATTTTGATAATCATACAAATAGATATTTTTAATAACAAAGAAAAACTTTATAAACAAATATAGATTTTTTTATTAAATTTATAGAGCATGTATTAGAAATAATTTAATTTATTCTTAATATATAGGTAAAATAGGCTAGTAAAAATTTAATAAAATAGTATAACAAAACATTGATGAATCATTATATCTTTACCAATACAAATAGCATAAATTTTATTATACCTTCACAAAAGTACTAATCCATTGATATAGTATGAAATGTACTTCAATTTATCAACACATTATATTTGTGCATTTACCAACTAAAATCATTATTGTTATTATTACTAAAATATTTATTTTTATAAGTGGACTGTGTTTTTGGTTGGTAAATATTTAATCTATACCAATAAAAAAAAAGAAAAAAAAAGTTAGAAAAACCTATTTATACCAACCGATTATGCGTCCATTAGTAAATCTATCCATTAATATATGTTATGTTATTTCTTTATTTTTTGTTGTGAATCTTACCACAGATTTAAAAACAAATTCTCGAAAATCCTTGTAAATTCAAAATTTTCTAATATCCAACATGTTTTTAGAGAATATTTTTAATAGAAAAATGATGCAAAACAAACTGATTTCTCTTTCTTCCAAAAGGTGAAATCACTCACCCCAGGTGCCCCCTCACAACCGACCCGACAGTATGCGGGGAGGAGGTAAATTCATGGTAACCCAGCTGGATGCAGTGGCTAGACCCGTGCCCACCGCGCATAAGGAGTCCCCTCCACTTTGGAGAGAGTTACCCCCACTCTGCTGCTTGCGGGACTCGATCTCTGGTCATTGTTCCAAAATTCACCACGGAGGCACTTTGTGCCCCCTTCTTGACCAACTGTTTTCTCGTTTGATTGCAAGCTTGAAAACTACTTATATTGGATACAGAACAAAACATGAAGAGGGAGCTGAAAGAAGAAAGTTATAACTAAGCAAAAATAAAAAAAATCAATTAACTTGAAATGTTACTAACTTCTAAGTATAGGTAACTATCAAAACAATAAGAAGATTGTAAAAAAATATTTTACATTTCGTTAGATTCCCTTAAGTTGGAGAATATAGATTTTGAATGCTCAACTTGAAGATAAGTGATTGAAAAATTGTAGGAGTAAGGGGGCTTCCTAAGATGGGTTGCAAGTGGTTAAATGAAGAAATAGGAATAAATTTGATCAAATCAGTATCTAGTTTATCTCTAACAAGATTGTAATTAGTCTAAATGTGTTTAGTTATTTTGTGAAAATTTGGGTATTTTGTAATATAAAATGTAGATTGATTTCACAAATTTGGGTAATCTCAATGTGTGTTTAGTTATTTCACTAAATATTAGTTTTTTGTTGAAGTGGCTCCCACAAATTTAAAAGTTTTTTAAAAATAAATAAAACTTTAAACTTACGTAGTTATCAAATAACAAAAATACCATTTTATTACCTTCTCCGGTACTTATTCGCGTTGTCACTTTTTAATAGTCGTATTTTAAATTTAAAAATACTATTTCAATATTCAATTATGACATTTTTAGTGACACTCATGCATTGACCGAGTGAGAGAGCAACAATGTGTTGCTATTATGCACAAATTTACAACCATTGTCATATAATGAATATTGAGCTTTCAACCGATCACTATTATTGCAAAAAAGTTTAAAATTAAAACAAATAAAGCCTTCATATATTGAGAAAAATCATCAATACTACACTAAGAACACTAAAAAAGATAACCATCTCGACTTTGCAAGCCCAATCTCGGCCCTTTCATTAGGCCCAACCTTGGCCTTCTTCTTGGGCCCAATCTTGGTTTACCCTCTAGACCCAACTTTGGCCCAGCGGCAGCTTGCCACGATATCATTACAATCTCACTAGATATCTGCGCAGCCATTTCAGATCTCATCCTCATTAATGACGGATCTCATTCACATTAATGAGGGTCCCGTCGCCACCATGCTACCACTTAAGAATTTCCACCGGCGCTGGATAGTTAGTCACATCACTTAAAAACGCACGACACATGCATGTAAAAGGACATCTGTTCCTCCTAATCAACTAGCTCTCTTTAGAATCAAGGTATGTTCTGATATCTGACCTACTGGTACACTGCCCCTGTTTACTCTCTTGCTCACTCGATCGTCATAGTGCTTGTAGTGCCACCCGCCCTCTGGATAGACCCGTCACCAGAGCCCACGCCCCGCCTCCGATCGTCCTCTCTTAGTTAGGAAGGAACATCTGACGCCTACCATGGGGCTCGATAAAACTTACCTACCCCATAATCTCACAAGAGCCTCTTAACTTAACCCCCTCACCTTACCATGGTGTGAGCCAAAAACACTCTTGCCTAGGAACCAAACGACACCAACCATCTCCTGTAAAACCCAGCTATCATGGAGATCCTTTTCCAGACTGTCCAACAACTTCAAAACCAAGTCACTAAGTTAACCAAAAACCAACAGTAAGCTCCAGGACTTATGTCAGGAGCTCAACATCCACTGGGTCTTCACTTCAGTTGAACAACCTCAGACCAACAACCAAGTAGAAGCAGCCAACAATGTCATCTTAGTCGGTATAAAAAAGCGACTCGATGGCGCTAAGGGCGTATGCCAAAAGAACTCCCCATGGTGTTGTGGTCGCACTACACCACAGTTCAAACCTCGACCATGAAAACACCATTTCGACTCACCTACGAGTCAGAGGCCATGATCCCTCGAGCTTCCTTAGTCTAGCCCTGGCCTCGAGGAACCTCAACCACTTTCCTTGAAGATAGCCTTATATCAAACAAGCATTGACAGACCCCGAGCTTCCTTGGTCTAGCCCTGGTCTCGAGTAAGCTCGGCCACTCTCCCTGAAGATAGCCTTGTAACAAACAAGCATTGGTAGACCTCGAGTTTCCTCGATCTAGCCTCGGCCTCGAGCAACCTCAACCACTCCCCAAAGTTAGTCTTGTATCAAACAGGCATAGCATAAACAAATCTTGGGTCACTGCCCTATCATTGCTCTAGGGCTTCGAGTCCGCCATAGCCTTATCGAGCTACATCATGTATCACACAGGCGCATAGGACCTCGAGCCCACCTCGGTCCTTCCTTTGCAATGCTCCGAACCTAGGTCGACGCGGTCTGTCACATGACATCGAGCCCGCCTTGGTCCCCTGTTTTAAAGTGCTCCTGACCTAGGTCGACATGGTCTATCACAGGGCCTCGAGCTCATCTCGGCCCCTGGTTTGCAATGCTTCGAACCTAGGTCAATGCGGTCTGTCATAGGACCTCGAGCCCGCCTCGGTCCCCCGTTTGTTGTGCTCTGAACCAAGGTCAACGCGATCCGTCACCGGACCTCGAGCACCCGTGATCCCTTGTTTGTAGTGCTCCAGACCTAGGTCAATGCAGTCTGTTACAGGACCTCAAGCTTGCCTCGGTCCCCCTTTTGCAGCGCTCTGGATCTAGGTCGATGCGGTCCATCATAAGACCTCGAGCTTGCCTCGGTCCCCCATTTTGCAGTGCTCTAGAGCTAGGTTGACACGATCCATCACAGGATCTCAAGCTCGTCTCGGTCCCCCGTTTGCAGTTCTCCGGACCTAGGTCGACGTAATCTGTCACAGGACCTCGAGCCCGCCTCGGTCCCTTGTTTTGCAATGCTCCAAAGCTAGGTTGACGCGGTCCGTCACAGGACCTCGAGCTCGCCTCGGTCCGACTTTCGAGTTCACCTCGACCCTATTAAGTCATGCCTTGTATCAGACAGGCACGCCAGACCTCGAGTCTACCTTAATCCGACTTCCGAGTTTGCCTCGGCCCTATCAAGTAGTGCCTTGTATCAAATAAGCACGCCGGACGTCAAGTCTACCTCGGTCCAACTTTCGAGTCTTCCTCTGCCCTGTCAAGTCGTGCCTTGTATCATACAAGCACGTCGGATCGCCTAGACTTTCCCTTCTCTAGCTCGAACACTCGCTTCTCGAGCATCCAACCTATGAGGCTGTGAACCGCTCGGGCCCAATCTCGGCCTTCTCATTAGGACCAACCTAGGCCCTCTCCTTGGGCCCAATCTTGGTCCGCTTTCTGGACCCAACTTTGGCCCAGCACCAACCTACAATGGCATCATCACAATCCTACTGGAAATCCGCGTGACCGTCTCAAATCTCATCCTCATTAATAGTAGATCCCATCCACATTAATAAGGGTCCCATCGCCACCATGCTACCACTTGGGAATCTCCACCGGCGCCGGATAGTTAGTCTCATCACCTGCAAACGTACAACGCATGCATGTAGGAGGACATCTCATCATCTTATATCAACTAGTTTTCTTCAGAGCCAAGGTATGTTCTGATCTCTGACCTACTGATACACTGCCCCTTTTTACTCTTTTACTTACTCTATCGTTGAAGTTCTTGTAGGTGCTAGCCGCCCCCCAGACGAACTGCCTCTGATTGTCCTCTCTTGGTCAGGAAGAAACACCACCATACATAGAAAAGACTTTTGATAAAGATAATGCCCAAACCATCATCATGAGTTGATACTCTAACCATTGCCCTTCCGTTACCTATCTCATTTCCTTCTTCACTCTTTATTCCTTTATTTCTCTCATTCTTTCACTACCATGGCAATGGTGATGGATTTTTTTTTCTTTCTGTTACGAGTATTTCCTAGATTACCTCTTGTGGGTTGAATTCGACCCAGCATGCCAGCCCAATCACCTAAAGCCCAGTAGACCTAAGTTGAGCTCGTCGGAGCGAGCTCACACATCGCTAAAACCCGAGCTCAGATCGTGGGGCTTAACAAGCTCCTAGCTATACTGTTAGCGAGCTCCTAACAAGTTTTTAGCGAGCTCCTAGTGACACTTCCGACTCACTGGCCTGACTAATTAGCTCACGTAACAAGAAGACTATAGAGTAACTAGAGAACAGTTGTGGACTACGGGTTATTCTGGTTGGGCTTCCCAAGCCCAACCTGGCCCACCTTCTCAGCCCATGCCGGTCCTATCCTGGCCCTATGATCGCTTATAACAACATCATTGCAGCCACTTCTGGATTTCCGCGCGCCCACCTCAGATCCCATCCTCATTAATGGTAGATCCCATCCACATTAATGAGGGTCTTGTCGGCACCATGCCGCCACTTGGGCATCTTCACCGGTACTGGATAATCAGTCCCATCACCTATAGGTACACGACGCAGCTAAGAGGACATTCCCTCCTTTTATATAAACTAGCTATCTCTCATCAGAGCCATGTATGCTTTTTCCTACCAGCTTATTGATACTCTGCATCTTTTTCAGCTTACTTACTTGAGCTTCAGAGTATTTGTAGGGGCCAACCGTGATCTAAATCATACCACTTTCTTTTCTCCTTTTCGGGTTTATTACATCAGTACAGGCCAATGAATTACGGTCGACCAATTTCGAACGTCGACATTTTGGCGCTAGAGGAAGGGCCTGCTCTAATCAATATCAATGTCGAGAACCAGAAACACGGAAAGCTCTAAAGTGATAACCAACCAACCTACGAACCATGCTAGCAAACCACCAGAAGTTCCACCAGTTGGGGGCACAGTTACGTCCACTTCTGTACCCCCGCCGACTGGATCCGTCCCCAGTGTCCCCGCATAGGTCCCCCACCAATCTGTGGCCCTTACATCTGAGTTAGAGGCGATGCAAGCCTGGCAGTAGCATTAAGAAACATTGGAGAATACCGTCATGCAGCTCGCTAATGCGGTTAAGGCGCTGACCCAAACACAACTTCAAGCGGCCTAGATCCAAGCAGAGGTCATGCCACCCATAGGAGCCCCTCAACCTCTGGGTAGAAGGCTTTCTCCAAACGGAAGGGAAGCTAGAAAAGACCTACGATGAGCGGGGTCAGTCCATTCCTCAAACTTGCAGTCTTGAAGGTTGGAAGAACGACAGCACTATAATGATGAACTAGAGGTACATCCCACTAAACGGAGGACAGATGTGAGTCCTTACGGAGATTTTCGTGAAGAGGTTTATGAAGGAAGTCGGCGACGCAAGGATCCACATCGAAAGGATAGCTCAATCAGAGGCAGCCCAAGTTGCGTCACCCACTGCAACTCGCCAAATCATGAGATCAGGAGATGACCTCTTCCGCAAGATCGTTATTCGCCAAAGTAAGGCACTGGATGGGAGAGATGATCTCTCATTGGGCGATCCACGAATCAGGATCCCGCAATAGAGGAATTGCTGTGGAGGATCCGACAGTTGGAGGCGAGACATGGGGTAGATGATCGAAGAGAAGGCCGCGAAGAGAGGACCCCATTCTCTAGGGAAATTGAGCTAGAGCCTCTCCCCCTTAGATTTAAGGTCCCTATCATTCCTCACTACAACGGGGATAACGACCCATATGACCACCTGGATGCTTTCAATGTCTAGATGAACCTACAAACTTCTAGTTCACTAGCGAAATGCCGAGCCTTCCCCGCAACCTTGGGAGACATGCCTCAGGCATGGCTAAGAAGGCTCCATCCTCGCAGTATCTGTAGTTGGGAGGAGTATCAGAGGAAATTTATCAACCAGTACAGATCACTCCGGAGGCATCTCGCCCCAACATGTCACCTTGCCACGGTGTTCCAAAGGTCTGGCAAATCCTTGAAGGATTACAGAAAGAGGTTTAGACGAGAGGCCAATAATGTGGAAAACCCCTTGAACAAGAGTTTCTTGACCGTAATATCTACGAGAGCATCTATGAGTCCCTTGTAGGGGATCTGGGTGAATTCTACGAGTGAGCTGCGAAGGAGGTTAGATGGGAGGAAACTTTTGGCCTTAAAAAATCTAGTGACTAGAAAAAATGAGCAGAAGAAACTAGCCAGAATAAGAAGAGAAGCAATGACGACAATCATAAAGAAAACCAAGGGCGGAATACTAATGATCAGGTCCCTAAAATGGAAAAGAATGAGCAGGGAGGGGAGCGACGTCCACGCTAAGGTCGATATGAGAATTATAATGTCTTATCTGACACTCAGGATAAGATTTTCGCCACTGAGACGAATAAGGAGGACTTTGGGAGGCCTAACCTCATAAGAACTCCCAACAAGTTCAAAAACAGAGATAAGTTATGTGCCTACCACAATGAGGTGGGGCACATCACCTCCAAATATTGGGCATTAAAAGACGCGATTGAAGAACTAATCAGGAGGGGTTGCCTGCACGATTATGTGGTGCGGCCAAAAGATCAGCATCCCCAGTAGCCAACCCAACCAAATCCTCGTCAAGCTCCCGAGTTGGACCAAACACCTGCAGTAAAAACTATTTTCACCATTCATGGAGGGCCTCATATTGCAAGGACTTCTATCAGGTCCCACGAATGTTATGTTCGAGAGGCTAGTCACCTTCTGCTCGTTGGATACGACGGACAAGAAAGACCATCCAAAAAAGCTAGAGTGGCCTCAAATGATATCATTGTCACCAAGGAAGATTCTAGACACGTGCACTGGCCACATAATGATGCCCTTGTAGTCCAAGCTCAAACTGGCAACATGGAGGTACGAAGAATTATGGTAGACATGGGCAGTTCAGTAAACGTTATGTACAGGGGATCTTTTGACCAGATGGGACTGGGGTTAGATCAGCTGATAGCATCTCCCGAGCTGCTTTATGGTTTCACCGGTGACGCAGTAATTCCAACAGGATGTATAAGACTCCCACTCACGGTTGGGGATTTGGATCTTCAGGCCACAACAATGATAGACTTCTTTGTCATCGATAGCCCTTCTGCGTACAACGCCGTCATGGGGAGGCCTGTCATGAATGACTTGAATCTGGTTGTCTCAACCAGAGCACCAATAATCAAGTTCCCAACTCCAAATGGGAACGGATGCGTAAGGGGTAAGCAGTATTCGGCAAGGCGCTGCTATGAAGAGGAATTGAAAATAGGGCTAAAAGGAAAGAAAGTCAATATGGTCTCTAGAGGGGAAGCACGAGTCATCAGTAGTAAGGGAGTCAGTCACGACCTAGATCCACGCGAGGTGGACTGCGACCGAGCTACCAGCCCAACAAATGAGTTGGAAGACGTTGTGGTTAGTAGCATTGATGTTAGAAGATGTCTCAAGTTGGGCAAGGGCCTCTCCCTCGAGGTAAAATCCCAACTGATTGATTTTTTTAAAGCAAATTTAAATGCATTCGCTTGGAACCAAGAAGATATGGTTGGAATAAACCCAAATGTGATGCTACATTGACTCAATATCGATCCCAGCCATATGCCAGTTTGCCAGAAGAGGAGACCCATGACGGCTGAGCGTAACGCGGCCTTAAAGGATGAGATAGACAAACTCTTAGCCAACAAATTTATCAGGAATGCCCATTATCCAACTTAGGTGGTGAACCCGGTCCTTGTGAAGAAGAAGAATGGAAAGTGGAGGACATGCGTCAACTTCACAGATTTAAATAAAGCAAGCCCAAAGGATAGTTTCCCTTTCCCCAGAATAGACCAACTCGTGGATGCAACGGCTAGTCACCAGCTTCTCAACTTTATAGATGCTTATTCAAGGTACAAACAGATTCCCATGAACCCCAAAGATGAGGAGCATACATCGTTCGTCATAGATCGGGGGCTATATTGTTATAAGGTGATGCCCTTCGGGCTGAAGAATGCAGAAACGACCTACCAGCACTTGGTTAATATGATGTTTGGGAATCTAATAGGAAAAACCATGGAGGTATAGGTGGATGATATGTTGGTAAAATCCAAGCAGGTCATCGACCACATCAGCGACCTAGAGCAGACGTTCCAAGTTTTGAGGAAGTATCAGAGGAAACTAAATTCGCTCAAGTGCTTGTTCGGTGTCGCTTTTGGGAAGTTTTTGGGCTTCATGATGAATGAAAGAGGAATTAAGGCCAATCCCGAAAAGATTCGAGCTTTGCTGGACATGTGATTGCCTACCAAGATAAAGGAAGTGCAAAGCCTTAACGGTCAAATCGCTGCCCTTAGCAGGTTTGTCTCCAAAGCCTCTGATAAATCCATTCCATTCTTTAATGTCTTGAAGTAGGCAAAGAATTTTTGATGGATAGAGGAATGCAAAATCTCCTTCCAACAACTGAAAGAATAAATGGGACTGGCTCCCTTTATGTCAAAACCAAAGGAAGGAGATGAGTTGATAGTCTACTTAGGGGTGTCTCAGTATGCTATCAGCATGACACTAATGCGAGAAGAAGACCAGGTGCAGTACCTGGTGTATTATGTGAGCCACAGACTACTAGATGTTAAAACAAGGTACACCCCTATGGAAAAGCTTGCCTATTACTTAGTGGTCGCTTCAAAGAAGTTGTGCCCTTATTTCCAAGCCCATCAGATCGGCATATTAACCAAGTATCCACTGAAGCAGATCCTATAGAAGCCCAACTCATCAGGTTGTTTACTCAAGTGGGCCATTAAGCTTGCTCAGTTCAACATAGAGTACAAACCGAGGTCAGCCATCAAATGGCAGGTGCTAGCAGATTTTATTGCAGAATTCGCAGGCCAAGTGGAAGAGGAGCTCGACTCTTCAGGGATTCAGACCTGGGAGTTATACGTGCATGGGTCTTCCAGCGAGCATGGAGCGGGAGTTGGTGCACTCTTGATAAACCTGGAGGAACATAAAATCCCCTACACGTTAAGATTCAGCTTTAAGGCAACCAACAATGAGGTTGAGTATGAGGCATTGCTGGCAAGACTATGCTTGGCAAGAGAAGTAAAGGCAGAACGACTGAGAGTTTTCAGTGACTCTCAGCTTGTCGTGTGTCAAATACGAGGGGAGTATCAGGCGAAGGGTCCAAAAATGATAGCCTACCACCAGAAAGTCCAAGATCTAATTCGCCTATTCGAGGGATGCAAGTTGAATCAAGTGTCAAGGAGCCAAAACTCTCACGCTGATGCCCTCGCTCGCTTGGCATTAGTGGGAGATGAGGACACCTTGGGAGCCATTCCCGTGGAGTTCTTAGCAACACCAAGCACGAAAGGACAAGATGAGATGTTAACAATTGAGTTAAGGCCAGACTCATGGATAAAGTCCATCGTTAACTACCTGCAACAAGGAAAAATGCCAGGAGACAAGTTAGCGGCGCGACGTGCACGAGCTCGGGTAGTTAGATACTGCATTCGCGATAATATCCTGTATAAAAGGGGGTTCTCAACCCCGTTCCTGAGATGCATTAATGAGCCTAATTGCCAAGCAGTTCTCATAGAAATTCACATAGGTCACTGCGACAATCATGCTAGGGGGTATCCTTGGCTCAGAAGGCACTTCAGCAGGGGTTTTACTGGCTTACCATGAAACAAGAAATATAAATCTAGTGAAGAGGTGCGACACATGCTAAAGATTTGCAAAGATATCGCGAGCTCCACCCACCTATCTACAGCAGATGAGTAGCCCATGACCTTTTGCTATGTGGGACATCGACCTGATTGGGCCACTTCCTACAACTCGATCGTGGTGGATGCAAGCATGCCATAGTGGCTATCGATTACTTCACCAAATGGGAAAAAGCGAAAGAGCTCGCACAGATATTTACGACGAAGGTAGAGAAGTTTGTGTGGAGTAATATCATTTGCATATTCAGAATTTCTCAACAAATAGTCACAGATAATGGAACCCAATTCACCAGTGAGCAGTTCGTTCAGTTCTGCGAATCGCTAAGGATCCAGAAGAGTTTCACAGTCGTGGACCACCTGCAAGCCGACTGATAAGTCGAGACTGTTAACAAAATAATCAAGTAGATATTGAAAACCAAGTTGGAGGCCAGAAATAGAGCCTGGGTGGACGAGCTACAAATAGTGCTCTGAGCCTATTGAACCACAACTTGTTTCACCACGGGAGAAACTCCATTCTCTATGATTTATGGGTCTGAGGCAATGATCCCAGCGAAAAATGAAGTGATCAGTCAGTGTAGAGCCACCTTCAATGCCAAGGATAATGACCAGCTGCTAGCCACAAACCTTGATTTGCTTGAAGAGGCAAGGGAGCCAGCTCGCATTAGAGTGGCGACCTATCAACAGCTGGTGGTAAGATATTACAACAAGAGGGTTTGAGTTTGGGGCTATAATGTTGGTGATCTTGTGCTGAGTCTTGTTCTCCCTGGAGCTTGCAAGGCCAGCAACGGGATATTAGGCCCGGACTGAGAAAGTCCCTATATTATCAAAAAAAACCTCAGCAACGGAGCATATCACTTGGCCGACATGGGTGGAGCTATTCGCCCACGAGCTTGGAACGCGGAGCACCTCAGACTATATTTTTGATAAGCAAACATCTCTTTTTTATGTGATATTGACTATTGATTGATGTCTTGTTTCCACTTACATTACTTCATTAATGAACTTAGTATACGATTTACATGATATTAATGTCTTGTTTACTGCCGAAATCTTATTACATCCACATTTTGTTTTTTAAAAATAAGAGGCAGGAAGAAATCTGGGGTACGAGGGCTACAGTTTGCGAGCTGGGGCCCATTCAACTCGGCCTACGTGCCATGGTTTGAGGCTTATCTGGGCATTCACTTTAGTCCTCACCCTAGACTATGCTCTGGTAGTTGAGAACCATTCCTCTTAACCTAATGTCATGGCTTGGAACCTGCTAAGCAACCACTTCTATTACTTAAAACTAGGGGTTCACTAGCTGGGGTCCTTTCATCTTGACTCAAGTCACGGTCTGCAACTTTCCTAGGTGTTCCCTCTTAATTTATTAAAACTTGTGATAAGCCATGATATGTTAGCTGGGGTTAGCCTATAACCCGCCTGGACATATAGCTTGGTAATACAAGTTAGTTGGATGCAAGCCATGGTATGTCAGTTGAGGTCACAAGACGATCTACCTAGACACACATCTCGACAAGGTTTTCAATGTGGTCTTGTTAAAGACATTATCTAAGGGTTGCCTTAATTTGCTTAAAGCATGAAAGATAACACCTTACTAGACCACGCATTGATGGTTATTACGATGACCTATTTTAGGCTTGTTACTTTGCGAGCTGGGAAATCTCTTGATCTATTTGGACTTATCGTTCTCAAGTTATATTCTTGAAGACCTCTTTCAAGTCATACTTTGAGCTTCTTCTGATATACAAAAGCTTTCGAAAGCTCATATTGAGTTATATCATCGAGACTAGTTTAAGAATTATTTGTCAAGACTTTGGTAAATTTCAAGTTTGATTGACTTGAGTTGGTGAAGAAATTTAAAGCAAGAGGTATGAGTTCAGGAAATACTTCATTTCATTGAATAAGTACTTGTGTTACAAAAGCAAGTAAAAAGAGAAACAGAAAGGAAGCCTAGCTAAGAGGAGCAATAGCTTCAACGGGCTAGACCTCGGCAGTATTCGTAGGTTGGACCTCGACAGATGCGGTGGGCTGGACCTCAGCGGTTGCAAGGGGTTGAATTTCAATAACCTCGGCGGGCTAGACCCCAGCAGCCTCATTTGGCTGGGTCTCGGTGTTAGTAGTTAGCGGAGCAACCTCAGATAGGTTTAACGAGGTGGAAGCCTCGGCGACCTCAGTAGCTTCAGTCGCATACTGCTTCACCTCCTCAACAGCCTACTTACCGAAGAAGGAGAAATCCATCTCAGGATGGTTTAGCCACAGGGTCTAAAGGAACCCCGAGCAGGTGTCAGACCTAGCTTCTTTGCGTGCTTGGTCTATCCGAACTTCCACACCCATTTAATCTCATTGATGGTCGCATCCGCTATCTGCACACACCGATCAGCTCGGTCATCAGCTTGCTTTCGCTTTTTCTTGGCTTTCTGCAACTCACCCTGGTCGACATTAGTTGGTCCTGGGCCTTTTTGTAGCTCTTCCTTGGCCTTATTTAGTTCGCCGGTGAACTTGGAGTTGGCAATCTCCCACATATTCTTTGCCCTGCAGACCTCCTCATCGAGGTCTTTATTTCCTTGACGCGCCTCCCTTAGCTGCATCTCGAAACCCTCAGCCTTCTTTTGGGCAACAAGGAGCTCAACATTTTGACTTTTTTTCTCCTCCTCAAGCTTCTTTATTTCGTCTTCGAAGGCAATCCTCGTTGCCTGGAGCCGCCCTTTAAAATCCTGCCTCAACTTTTTAGCTTTCATGGTAGCAATAAAGGTTTGTAAGAAACAAAAGGTTAGCTCGAGGATAGAGCAAAACTAAGAAGCAATGAAACAAAGACGAAGCTTGTTAGGAAGCTGTGGTAAGCTATATAGTCGTAGAACACTGTCCCTTTCACCTCGTCCCGATCTAGGCTCCTGGCAGTTGTGCCTATGATTTTGGGCATCTCATCCATGAGGGCGTGAAAGTAGACTGATCTAGACATCGGCTCTTGGATGGACTCTTGGTTTTCCCTTTCCTCGGGGGCTCTAGGTCTTTTTCCTTTATCACTCTCCCGCTGCTAGTCTGGTCCTCTTTTTGACCCGATGGCAGAAGCGTTGGAAGTCTCATTCACGACCTCTTTATCGTGAGCTCCACTTAAACCTTGGTCATGGGGAACAAGAGCTCTTTGTTCTTGTCGTTGTTAGGATTGCTGCTCTTGTCATGACTGTAGATGCTACTGTTGTTGGGGCCTTTGTTGCTGTTGATGATGCTTTTGTTGTTGTTGTTGTTGTTGTTACGGGTGTTGTTGCTATTGAGGTCGTGACCGCGGATGTGGTTGCTCCGACCTCCCACCCCGTGAGCTTGAGCCCGTAGTCGAGGATAGAGCAACACCCGACCTGGCCCTAGACCTCTTCGACATGATGAGATCTAGATCCACCATATCTACAGCTTGACCCTCCTCCCTCCTGCCACTGCTCGTCTCAGGAACTTGGAAAGCGGGTGGAATAAGCTTCGAACCACGGACCCCGATGTGCTATCTGCTTACGATCTCGATATTAAGGGGTGGCGTGAGCTGATGTTCCCTGAGTAGCTCATTAGTTATCTCAAAATCTTCCAAGCTCGACCCTGCAGCAACGAGTTTGTCTAGAACCTTGGTCTCTTCGGCCGACAAGCTTGGCTTTCCGTTTCCAAAGTCTACATGACAAATAGAAAATGTTAGAAACATAAGGCAAAATAAGGCCATCTACACTAATGAGTATGCCTTTACCTGGGGTGAGTGCGAAGCTGAAGCTTTTGAGTGACAAAAGCAAAGGGCAGGAGATGAAGAACCAACTAGACTTGTAATCACCTACGTTGGATTTCCCCTTTGCCCTGTCTTGGGGAAGGATGGCTTTGTATTGCGAAGGATGAGCTGCCAAGTAGTACAACCTATCCTTGGCATTCTTAAAAAAAAAGAGAAATTTGACTAATTTTATCCTCATAGGTGTACATGTATATAGGCTTCTCATTTCACCACATAAATGTTAGAATGACATCTTATGCACTTATTGTCCGAAATTCTCGAGATTCTAAATCTCTCAAATACCTGTAGGGCATTGGTTAATTCTTATTGGACCACAAATCAAACTATCTTCAAAATTCAAGTTTCTAAATTATCTCCCAATTCCTCGAATCGTTTAGTTTGCACAATATAATTATTAAGAGATTCCAACAATCCTTATAAAAAATGTCCCTAAAGATCTTAGTGGGTTACCCAAATTTTTGGCTAGGTTCAAACTTACAAAAATACTTACTTGCATCCATCCTCATCCAACCTACTTATCGATTTTGTTGACAATCGCCTATATCTCCAAAATGGCCATGCATCCTGTCCTGTCATCAAAACCCCAAAGATTAGTATCACCAAATAAACATTACCTTCTAGGATCCCCAAAAATAATCATACAATTCTTCTTGTCACCAAGATACTTTAAAAGTTAATAATATCAATTAGATGCCATACCCATCACATACCACCATTTTATCTCTACTAGTACATGTGCATCTTACTACTTTGTTACCATCTCACATATTTGTATATGTATGTAATCCTTGAAAATTTAAAATCATTCTCCTAGGTTTCGAATTCTGGCGGGGATATCGGGGTTTGTTCTTCGTGTCCTTTTCCTAGCACTATCCCTCCTAGGAGTATGTCTACTGTGCCCATAAATCCTTCAATTTCACGTAAGTGAGTGGTAAAAGTCACGAGGTTATCATAAGGTCCCTGGGCATGTAACTCATTCCCAACCTCCTGCCATTCTACCGGTAACAAGGAAATCAAATAGGCTATTTGTAAATCCACTATTTAGGGAACCATCACATTGGGTGGAAGTTCTTGTAAAATAGGGGTGACCAAGTCCAAAAAATTTCCTATTGCATCCCCTGGGTGCAAGTGGCGTCCTACTAGACGTGTGGCCCCACCATCCCATGATGGCTTGTTGCTGTTGAATATTTCCTATGTCCTGATTCATTCCTATCACATAAAACATCCCTGAAGTTAGTCATGTAGAAGTTCCTGACCTACTTTGTCATCAAGGAGCTCAAAAATTAGCAACATCTGTAAATATCATTACCTATGCACATAGTCACCTTGACCTATTACTCCATTTATATAGACTATTTAACACATACGCGTATATGCATATAATCCTTATATTAATATCCTTGAGATAAGTCCCTTAAACTCCAAATTTCTGTAAGGTCTGACAATAGGGTTCATCCTCTAATCGCTTCTATGATCCTTGTGACTTCAAATCTACCACAAGCCTGCAAAACATTTGTTACTAAGGGTTCCATAACTTCAAAGGATTGAAATGGAATAGATAAATAAGAAATTTCCTTGGTCTTTATTGGTTCTAAAAATTTAATCGACTTTACCAAAACCAATTTGTTCAGAAACCACAAGATCCAAGTACCTGCGAATATCTTAGAATATCCTAAAAATTAGTTAGTCCAAACTCAAGTCAAAACCATAAAGCTGCCACATACCCAAAATATCCTTAAGGTTAGTAAACTTACCCAAATCAAAACTTTAATCATAAAGTCTAGCTTTGATACCACCTGTAACGTCCCGTAAATCCTAAGATTGATTTTAACACATTAGTTTCAAAATTTCAAGTTAAGAGGCGTTAATTAACTTATTAACATTTTTTCCATTTCCTTATGGTATTTAAATTTCTATAAATCTGAAGTCTGAAAAAGCATGTTATGAAGGTTTTAGGTAAATATGAGATATAGACTAGCAACCTTCAAGAAGGAAATGTCGTAGCCTATGTCTTGGTCTTTCTTATGATTCCATGTTTTACGTATTCAAGTAGTTGGAATGACATCATGAAGAAGGGTTTTACTTTCTGAGAGCACATGTTTATTTGTTGGGTGTTTGACATGTAAGTGTCCCATGCATAACATTATGAACCATTCGTCTTTCACAAGTGATGATTTCGATTGTATTCCTTTTAGGGGTTTGAATAGGAAATAAAAGTACATCCATAATATATCTTGGTAATTACTACATCAAACCCTTTATCTTTTCCTTCATCCCAAACATTCCAAATAGTGAATAGTAATAAGAAAGAGTTGTCTTAAGTATTATAATTACAACAAATTGGCTTATCACAAGGTAAGTAAAATGAGGGTAATATTAAGTAGCCGCTTCCTCTTGCCTTTACTTGCTCCGGGGGTACTTGAAACCATTGTTGCACCTAGAACGTAGAATGTTCCAGGGGTATGAAACACCCAAGTTAGATAGTGATATCTAAGTGGATAACTCAGTATTAGTGATGCGTGCAAATGCATTATGTAGTATGTCGTGAAGTAACCTGATGGTAGTGACGCCAGGGCATTGCAATCACCCCTGCAGGCTATCATATTATCAAAAAGCCATAGCCATCCCTGACTTGGGAGGGTGTGGTCCTAGATCATGTACATGATGCAACCCATCTCAATGCCACTAGCCATGAATGTAGTGATGTATGTCCAAATATATAAAAATGCGAACCAACGGTATTAAATGATATGAATGAAAGTACAACATGTAAGAGATGTAAGAGTTCAAAGATGAGGAGTCACCCACCAAAGTTACCTGACCTGGTACTATTCATGATTGTCGGTTAGGCTGTTCTGCATAAACATAAGATTTCGTAAAATCAAAGAAAAATCTTTTTGCATGGACTTGTAGGCAAAAATTAGAGGAATAACTGGTCAAAGTTTCAGGTCAAGAGGGGCCCTCATGCGCCCCTAGAAGGGACCCCACGTGCCCCCATTCGTGGCCAGTAGCCGCGCGTGTATTACACGCTTCGTGTCGACTGTTTCACAACAGCTTGGTTTTTCAGGCTTTCTCCTTCATTTTAACTCCGATTTAATCCCTGTTTGTTCCTACACCTCCCTTTTTCTCCCCTCTACAGGATTATAGAATAAAAATGAAACTTACCTCGCTGTTTTCCAATGACTCGGCCCAAATTCTGACAACGCGCAGATTTCCTGAAAAAACTTGTATCTCCTTTGTTTTTTGGCAGAGTTTTCCTCCTTCTTTGGTAGAGTTTTCCTCTCTCAAAATCTCCTCTTTTTTCTCTCGTTTGGTGCCCAAAATCATTCCCCCAAAGCCTTGTATTAATAGGTAATTTCGACGAATCCAATCGTGCCACGTGTTGTGTTGGGATAAGAACTCATCATGAGATTTTCCATATTAAGCCACGTATTCATGGAGATTTGTGTATTCACATAGAGATTTGTGCTCCATCATTACACCATTTATCACTAAGCCATGTATGCATAGAGATTTGTATATTCACATTAGATTTGTGCTCATTATTAAACCCATAATCATTATACCCCTAATCATTACACCTCTAATCATTATAAGATTTCAACCAATCCAATTGTGACACCTAAAGGAATACTTGGCGATTCATGATTGGCCCATAGCTGATATTTTGGGTTGATATTCTGTTACTTTTGTGGTTATTACAGTTTGGTCCCTCAAAGTTTTCATAAATTGCACTTTTACCCTTTGTAACTTTTGGAAATCTCATTTTGGCCCTCAAAATGCTATTCCTCCATTTCTAAGGACTCTTACAATCTCCCTTACACTTTTGGGTACCATTATTAACTCCAGAATGACCTCCAATTATTTTTGAAAAATTACACTTTTACCCAAAATCTCCAAAAACATTCCATATTTTGCCCAAAATATACTTGTTCCTTCTTGAATATTGAATCCATCTTATCTTCTTTAAAAGAGATCACTCCTATAAAAATCTTGGGTATTACAACGGCCTCCCTAGCTCTCGAGCTCGTTCCTTCAAAGTTATCCATCTCTATCATGAGGCAGTATTTAGAATTCGAGGTATCACCTTCTCCTATGATATGGTTACAACGCTTTTCACCTGAGTTCTCTCGGACAGAATCAGACATCTGCAAAGAAAAAGAAAGAACAGTCAAGTCATAGGTCGCGGACTAGACCCCAAAGAACTGAAAAAGCCTTAAAAACACTCTTTATTTGATAGGCCATGCGCTTTGCAAAAAGGTGCCGCTTAAGGTGGAGGGGCTACAGCTACAAGCCTGGCATTCGATAAAAAACTAATCCTAGGGTCATCAAGCCCGAAGACTTGATAAATACCTAACAAACCGATTTGAATCGGTCCCCCAAAAAGTAGAGACAAAGTCGATAAAACACAAAAGACTAAAAACCATCGACGACTAACCGACGATGAACGGCTTAACGAAAAAAAGAAATGAAGGTCACAAGAAACTTACCAATCATTGAATCTTTTGCCAGTGTGAAAGCTTGGGGCAGATGGGTGCCTGATCGGTTGTAGTCGGAAGAAGCTTCGGAAGTTCAGAGATGAGAATGAAAGCAAAAGCAAGAAAAATTTGAAATGACGTGAGGAGGGAAATAGTAAGGGTTTCCCTGCCATTTATACCTTTAGCTCGATCAAAGTCAGCCGTCGGATCGAAATAGCTTATGGCATGTCCATCGAATGCACGATAAGTCTATGGGTCCCACAGACATGATTATACGCAGTAATAAGGGGACGTGCGCATTAAATGAGCCACAAACAAGACGTGCTTCTTGAAATGATGTGGTTTGAAGTGATTGGGCAGAAGTTTAAAAGGCCGATGGATAGCTGGAGCAGCTAGAAAAACGTCAGCTCTCGGTCTGAAGATCGCACAACGAGCTAGGGGGGCTTGTGTTATGAGTATTTCCTAGACTACCCCTTGTGGGCTGAACTCAACCCAACAAGATGGCCCAATCGTCTAAAGCCCAGCAGGCCTAAGCTGAGCTCGTCGAAGTGAGCTCACACATCGCTAAAACCTGAGCTCAAATCATGGGGCCTAATGAGCTCCCGACGATAATGTCTACGAGCTCCCAATAAGTTTTCAGCAAGCTCCTAGTGACACTTCTAACTTGCTGGCCTGACTAATCAGCTCGCGTAATAAGAAGACTACAGAGTAACCAGAGAATAGTTGTGGACTAGGGGTTATTCTAGTTGGGCTGCCCAGGCCTAACCTGTCCCACCTTCTCAGCCTATCTTCTTGGCCCATGCCGATCCCATCCTAGCCCTATAACCGCCAACAACAACATCATTGCAGCCACTTCTGGATTTTCGCTTGCCCGCCTCAAATCCCATCCTCATTAATAAATGTATTAGTTAGAAAAAAACCACGACAATAGAATTTGTTTCAAGGGGGAAAGCTGGAGCTGAGGCAGAGCGAGGTTGACAGCTAGCAAGAGTCTACTAGTAGAGATAGGCGTCAGGTAGCTTTGGTCATTGACCCACTGACCAGGGTCGTAGGTGGACTTGGAAGTGGCCTCTTGTGTGCTTGGGGCATATCTGCATTCACAGGAACAAGTCAGAAGGCACGAGGGGATTTCTCACCCGCGTATGCCCTTCGATGCTTAAGTTAGTACCAATAGGAGAGCAGTTCAATAAACTAGTAAAGCATGCTATTACTGAATATGTAAAAGTGATACCTTTTCCGACGAGAGTGGGTCAACCCCGGTACTGTAACAACCCGCTCCCACTTACGGGCGCTATCGGTGAATAATCAACCAGATTACTCACACACAACATCAAACTAATGAAGAGATGGACTATGTTTCATCGGGAAACGTCCTAGGTGGGGACTAGGTTTCGTCCTTCCCTTCGCTCCACTCGAGGAATCGGTCCCAGAACATAAAAATAAACATAGCAAACGGGATTCAAAACCTGAGTGAGCCTCACCTTTCTTCAGCTTGCCTCACAACAAGCTAAAGGTGACCCAGACATAAAACTAACACGTTAAATATTGACGGAGTACTGGGAATTTATGGGAAGTACCTCTTTGGTCCTTACCTGTTCCTAAAACTTGGCTCCACCAACAAGCCACTAACAACAAGAAGTCTACACAATCATATGCTACATTATACCGATTACAACAAATTGGATATCATCCAGCGCCCAACAACATACACATTCACCCACAAGGATATATATACATACCACCACATGAATACATACAGGAGATAATACAATTCACAACATAGGCAACAATACTAGTCGCCACTTCAACCTCCCGACATTAGCCATGCTTGCATCTGAACTTGCAACATCTACAACACGAGGTAAAACCTCATGAGTCACAAGACTTAGAAAGGGTGCAAATGAATGTAAACAAGATAATATATGCAATGCAATGAAAAATAAATATGCATGAATGGCGAGACATCACTACTCTCCGAACCTACTTGTTTGAGGCACTTACCTTTCATATTATCCCTAGCATGCATCTAGTCTCTCTCATGTCCATAGGACTCCACTAGACTACCTATAGAACATGCACAACACACCACTACACACAACATATATTTAACCATATTACCAAACATTTGCATGGCCGCCACCATTGGGGTCGTCTCTTACCTGACTCAAAGCCTTATCTCTATCACGAGCGAGAACGCTAACTCGAACTTCAAACTCTTCTAGGATAATCGCCACCTCGGTTAACCCTTAATCCATCTGGAAGAGAAAATCGGCCAAACGCCCACATCGGCCTTACCTCTTTGGGATGCCACCTTGTGCTCAAAACCCCAATTCCAGCCTCTGGCACGCTTCTCGAGTCCAAAAATACTTTTCAGAATTTTCTCTCATTTTTCTAGAATTTTCTAGTATTTTTCTCTTATTTTTCTCTTTTTTCCAAATTTTCTTATTCATTTTTTTTCTTTTCTATTTTCTTTTTCTTTTTATCTTTTTTCCTTTTCTTTTCTTCTTCACTTGGTCCTTTTCTTCTTCAGCCTGCCGACCTACTCCTGCGTGCACTTACAGTGCCGTCACCGCTTGGCCTTCTTCGCGCCCACCGACCGCCGCCACACCACCACCGGTCGCTGCTCCGACCGTCGTTGCTCCTCCTTATCGCCCTCGCTTCGCTGTAGCTGCTGCCTACAGCCATGGATGCACATGGAGCTCACGGTTATGGCCGCCGATGCTGCCTATTCAGGTCGCAATCAGTCGTCGCTTCAGGCCGGCCACCTCTCGATCGATCTCTCACGATCTCAGCTTCTCTCTTCTTTCTCGCGATGCATTCAGCCTAGCTCTACCTCTAGAGTTCTCGCATAGCAGCCATGGCCGCGACCCCTTCAAGCCTCCACCACTACCGCCATAAGCTGCATCCGGCTACCCACGATCGGCCATTCTCCTGATCTCTCACTCACGATCTCTCCTTCTGTTGCTCACCTTCTGCTTTGAATCCAAAGAAAAGCCACTGTTGATGGCTTGCTCCAACGCATCCAATGCGCACGCGCGCACACACAGACATACACATTGCATAATTTACATATTATTCCCCCATTTTCTCCATAATTTCACTTAGGAAATTTTTATTACACTTGAAAATTTTGATAATTGCTCTTAAACCCTCAAAAGCTTTATTTAATTATCATTAAACCATTTACATTTTTGATTTCTTCGAAATTAATATCTGACTTCTACTCAGAAATACCGATTTCAGCCCTCCACCTGCACGGGGCCTTTATTCTACCTGATTACACCTTAGGGTTTCCTGGCTTGCAAAATCGGACCACCCTTAGGGTCACATTAGCCTCCCGAAGGTCCCCCGCAACCATTCAGTACTGGCACCCATTTAGGTTTATACAGAATTTGTTTCAAAAATTATTCTCGATTTGATTGCTTTTAGCGTCATCAACCTCATCTTGAGACGCTCATCAATCTCATGCTCTCTTCCCTAGACATCCAAGTCCGAGGCAGTCCTTGTTGTTGATTCGGTAATTTGCTAATTCATTTCTCAAAACTGACCTTAGGGCCCGCTGGACCGCTCACTAACCAAATTACCAAAATGCCTCTCCCCTAGGGTACCATCATTTCATTTCAGGCTTCTCTCTCAAAGAGCATTCTTGGAAGTTTCTCTTATTTTCTAACACCGATAACACAGGGTGTTACATTCCACCCCCCTTAAAAAGAATTTCGCCCTCGAAATTCACTTTCAAGATTCCTTTGCCTGAGACAATCTCGTTCTCAAGCTGCTTCCTCATTCCTACATTTAGGAATCTCATAGCTTCATCATCGCTCAAGTTACCACTACTCAAGCTTCTGCTTAAGTTACCGATCTTTTAATTCCCGAGGATATTCATTTACTGATGCCACTTTGGCCTCCCATTGAAACCCACAACTAGCCGTTAGTCATAACACACGACTACTGCACTAATACCCATATTCTTGATGGATTTCAACTGTCTCCTTGCATCACCTTACAGTCAGCTTCCCATTTTTTTTCCACATCAAACCAAAACCATAACACGATAATGCCAATCAATTACGTCAACACTGCATCACTGATCAGTCAGCAACGATTTTACACCGATAACACACGACAACGCTTCCCATGTCAAACCCACACGACCATTGTTTTTACGCCGATCACACACACGACAACGTCTTAGCATTGATCAATCGCAGCAGTGTCACTTCTAGTACCCACTA
This sequence comes from Diospyros kaki, assembly GCA_036245055.1. Lineage (NCBI taxonomy): Eukaryota > Viridiplantae > Streptophyta > Magnoliopsida > Ericales > Ebenaceae > Diospyros > Diospyros kaki. The sequence continues at coordinate 47,075,332 of BSEG01000005.1, forward strand.
GACACACTAACACCCATTCAGCCATGGTATTTCGTCATCAATCATATGCATGTATAGCTTAAGTTGATCATCATGGAAACATTTCATTGCCGATTGACTATCACTATGCTAGTACTATATGGGAAGCAACCATCTACCTCCTTTAGGTATACTCGACCATTTACACATGGTATGCTACCTTGACCAGCCGAGCTTCACTTATCTCTATAACTCAAGCATAACCCACATACCCATACTTCATCATAATGGATAATTTCATGCTTTAACTAATAACGTGCACTACTCGAGTCCACACCTCGAGCTTAACGAAGTATGCCCCATACCACTCTCCTAACTAGGAATTCTTTCCATGCTCGACAAAAATACTGAGGCTTTTCCTATTGGCTGATGCCACTTGCCAACTGGGGCCATTTACCCCTACTAAGAATTATCATTGGGCAACCCCTCTTAAATAGGTTGCACCCGGTCCTTAATTTCTACTTTGCTAGGCTTTCTCTTGGTCGTTAAACCCTACAATGAGTGAGTGATCCTACCATTTTGCTTTAAGATTATGGAACCTTTAACTCCAGCCCTTGTCATCCTTACCGTGCATGCCACAGATCTTCGCCCCTTGCCCACCTGCATAGTCATTGTGTTGCCCTATGTATTAGGCGAGCCAACACCCGGTCCTCATGACTGTGTTGCTCCCAAACAAGCACATCAGGGCCCAACACCAGTTTCCAGCAACATGGCCCAGGTCCGTTATTGATTGCATCGCACCCGTAGTATGACTCTGAGCCTTTGGGTCCCACCTCCACTTTCTCAAGCCATCATGGTTACACCACCACCCATGTAACAGTTTTCTAACCAAGTTTACTAGCTTATTTTCAATTTCATTCGAACATTTCTATATTCCACAAATCCTTGACACAGCCTCACCCTCACAGGGCACGAGACTACATGGCCATCCTTTAACAGCTTACTTCTCAGTTCACAACTGACACCTGACCTTGAGACTCTACTATGCACAATGGTTCTCTATCCTATTCGATAATGCCATCCATGCCGGCTACAAATCTCTTCCCGAAGACGTTGCATCTTAAATCTCATAAATCGTCTCAACCACCACGACCTCAATCTTGGATTAGCTTTTTCCCATTACTTTACCATTCATTGAATAGCTTACTAATCCTCGAGAAGCTCTAGCTCTTCTCAGATTCTTTTTAGCAACCATACATCCAAAGCCAGCTTTTCTGGTTTCTATCGAGTTCACAACGTTTGGTTGGTAGCCACTTTAGCTCTACTACCACCATTGTCGGCCTAGACAGCCTCTTGCCAGCGCTCACTACTGAGTCTAGACGCAACAGCAGCTCCAAAGCCATCAACGCCACTGACCGGTCACCCTCAACTGGTCGCCTATTAGCCTTACCGACTACCTTCTTTCACGACCATTAACCCTGACTACGAGGTTAATTCTCATCAATTGTCCACAAACCAGGGCATCCCCCTAGCTGTATCACTCACAGTTATCTAGTGATCTAATTAGCACCGAAAGCTCATTCTTGAGAACCCATGTCATCCCATATCATACTCATTCGAGCTCTCATTACCCATTGGCCAAATCTCAAATCTGCCCTCAACATCTATCTAATCCACCCGATTAGATTTTTTTTTTTTTTTTTGGATCACCGGGCTCGCAACCAACATAACATTCCTCTAGACACTACTCTAACTGTAGAAACCCTCTCGAGCTTAGCAGCTCAGCTATTAGCTCTGTAACTTGGCCTCCCACCAGCTCAGCCTTCCTCTAACTCGTTTACACAGCCTTTCGACAGTTTGACCTTCCGCCAACTCGGCAACTCGACCTTTTACTAGCTTGGTAACTCAATCTTCCGCCCATTCTGCAACTTGGCTCTCCGCTAGCTCGGCAACACGACCTCCATTAGCTCGATCCTCTGCCAACTTGGCAGCTTACTAAGAGCAACACTCAATCGAGCTCATCCCTACTCCGACTAATAACCTTCTAGACTTCGGATCTCTTTCTCAAACCGACCAATCTGACCACCAGATCTCGTTGAACCCTCATATTAGTGGCATACAAAGCAATCAACAAAGCCTTACGTTCACAGTCCTCGAGCCTCACATTCCCAACATTGCCATTACAGGTGCTTTCACCTAGCAATTGATCCTGTGTCACAATTGGAAACCCATCCAGTGCTACATTGGGATGCCTCCTCATTTTCACATTGATACATTCAGGATTAACACTCGACCGTGCAATTGTGACCCTTCACAGATTCTGCAACCATGCCTTAGCCACATGTTCAGCCTATCACAACTCACATCTTAGCTCACGTCACTGGTTTAGAGATCCATATACCTGAAACCTTCTCACGTTTCAATATTCCCATCTCATGGTTGGTTTTCATCTCGTAAGTCTTACCCTCCACAACATTTACTTCACATAACCTCTCGGGGTCACTTGCCAACTCTTCCAATCAACCCTATATTCCCATATCGCATAGGGTCACGTTGGGTCCACCACCATAATTTACCAGATCAAACACGATCAGCTCTAGTCACAATTGCGCTAAGATCCTTTAACAAGGAGTATCATCACATGACTTGCCATGATTCCACAATTCCTCACTCAACATGGAACTTAGGCTTAGCCTAGACATAACCTACAGTTCACTCCAAATTTTCGGCGTCTAATCGTCTCCATTATAGACTGGTTACTCTCCACAAAGGGTCGCGGTCCCTCATCATGAGCTAACCCATTGGCCACCTACGATTTACATCTGTATCATTGGTCCCTAGCATTAGACCCGTCACTGGTAGGTATTACTTGTAGCGTTATTCCATGCTAGAGCCATTCCTCGTTCCTTGGATTCCATTTTCTTTAGACATCTCGAGACACCACATGGTCTCAAGATGCGATGAACCATTTCATCACCGCTTCACTGCCACAAAGGACTTAAACCCCACTTGGGCCTTTGTGCACTTCGCCCATCTTGGCCTCCATGCACTTACCCGACTTGCAATTGTCAGCTTCTCAACTAAGTTCGCCCTTCAACACTAAGCAACTAATCGTTACGATACACGAGACATTATTGCTAACCGAGCTCCCTAGATCCTCAGTCACCATGATCTTCATGGAAGATTTCTGGTCCTACAAAACCTAGACCCTTACTCGACATAATTCTTATGGCACTGCTCCAGCTCTTCGGCATCTGATCGTCACCTGCAGTACACTATGTTACTCTGGCCATTGGGCCACCCGCCCTAACCATGAGCCAACACATTAGTCCTTTGCCATATGGTCCATGGCATTAGCTTCATCCCTGCAAGCCTTGCACCCGTAACATTAACGCTATGTTAAAGCCTCCACGAGCTATGATGGTTCCACCACCATCTAACGAAAGCCACCTCACTAGGTTTTCCTTGCCTTGACAACCTTAAGCTCGCCCCATGAGCCTCGCTCCTCAAGACTTTACATATCTCATAACCTAAGAGAATCTCAAACTACTTCAGCTCTTAAGGTCTCATGATCTTACCCCACAAGATCATACTTCATAGCTTTCAACCACAATTCGAAAGATCTATCTTTCCACATCAATGGATCCAAGTCCATCTTAAATCACCTTGCCACCAAGCTCATCCTAAAGCTTAACTACCTCAGGTTTCGGCACCCATCATCCGAAGCATATACAATCACCCTCACGGTGAATCGAGACCTCGCGTCTACCTCGGTATACCCACGTATGCATACAGCCACTACGCCCAGCTCGACCTTCCAGCACGCCTTGCTTGGGCTCCCATGATTTTGGAATCACAACCCGGGGCCTCTACATCACTCACCATGCCCCTACACACTCGGGCATCCGAAGTTGGCATTTCCAGTGCACGCATAGCCCATGGATGTCCTGTTGCCACACTCACCCATCACTGCACTTGGACCACACAACCCGTTCACACCCCTCATCAGGTAACCTCCTAGTCTCCCAACAAGGATCTCGTGACCTTAGGTGTCATCCTCGACCCTAAGCATCATAATGAAGGTCCATTCACCTCTTATCTCCCAAACTTAGCCATCTCGCCTAACCTCAAGCGTCACCATGAGAGTTTTGATTGGCCCCTCATCCATCAATCACATGAACGGTCTCTTGGCCCTACACAACATGGACTTCTAATCCAGTGGCTCTCACACGCATGTAAACACATGCCCTACTCTGACATGCCCGATCTAGATTCCCCTGAATCACAGCTCAACTCGCTAAGGATTTTCCACCTCGTTCAAATGCCCGCTAGGGTCCATTTGCCATGCACCTATCCTTCCTCAGGATAGATCACACTTCGTCTCAAACCAGTTAGGGCCTACTCATACCCTAGGCACATCTCTTTTGGGATCATCATAACAATACGATCCCCTCGCATCACACATGGCTCCCCTCGGAGTCCTTCTGAATGCTACTTACGTTATGCCTACCTTAGCCATGACATGCATATGCATTATATGCATGCTTCACTCAGAGCCTCGCTACAAGCAACCTTACTCCCTTCCCGGAGCTGGTCACATAGCCCACTGACGACTCATTTCCTTGAGCCTCGAGCTAACCTCCACTTTAACTCAATCTATTTCAAGCACCGAAGCCTTATCACACCACTCCTCAAGGAAAGGCTCTATTCCCTCAATCATGCTTGGCAAATCCCCGACATAAGGACGTTCCACTAATCCCTTCCCGGATTTGTTATACCTCAGGCTCTCCTCGCCCTACCATGACTCATGTCATGACTCAGCTTCATGTCCCTACACAAAGCCTCAACACTCCAATCTCAAGGAACTCTCATCCCTAAAACACTTCATATCCCCCGAAATCCCACCATTCAGGATTTCTTGACACCAATACCAACACTTGGGTTTTTGGTTCTTCTTTGCTCGGCCCATAAACCACTTACGGGTATATCATTTCAATCCATGATATTTTTCCCATCCCTATTACAAGAATATCTGAGCATGTACCATTCAAACAATCATAGGCCTCAACGTCTCAACCCATCCCTAGGGTACTCGGACCACATGTCCTACATTCAAGGCCATCGAATCAACCTCACATTGAAATCTCAAAATTCCAAACAAACCGTTCCTAACCCCAACTCAGCAATTATGACATTCCAACTTACACCAAAATTATGCCAGACAATCCCCAACTCATTACTCTAGCAGTTTCACTCACCTCAATCACTTAACCGACCATACATAACACCATTAACACGCTAGCTTTCCCACTCATATTATTAGCCATGCTCTGATAGCAACTGTAACAACCTGCTCCTACTTACGGGCGCTACCTGTGAATAATCGACCAGATTACTCACACACAACATCAAACTAATGAAGAGATGGACTATGTTTCATCGGGAAACGTCCTAAGTGGGGACTAAGCTTCGTCCTTCCCTTCGCTCCACTCGAGGAATCGATCCCAGAACATAAAAAGAAACACAGCGGACGAGACTCAAAACCTAAGTGAACCTCACCTTTGTTCAGCTTGTCTCACAACAAGCTAAAGGTGACCCAGGCACAAAACTAGCACGTTAAATATCGATAGTGTATTGGGAATTTATGGGAAGTACCTCTTTGGTCCTTACATGTTCCTAAAACTTGGCTCCACCAACAAGCCACTAACAACCAGAAGTCTACACAATTATATACTACATTATACCGATTATAAAAAATTGGATATCATCCAACGCCTAACAACATACACATTCACCAACAAGGATATATATACATACCACCACATGAGTACATACAGGAGATAATACAATTCACAACACAGGTAACAATACTAGTCGCCACTTCAAGCTCCTGACATCAACCATGCTTGCATTTGAACTCGCAACATCAACAACACGATGTAAAACCTCATGAGTCACAATGACTTAGTAAGGGTGAAAATGAATGTAAACAAGATAATATGTGTAATTCAATGACAAATAAATATGCATGAATGACGAGACATCACTACTCTCCGAACCTACTTGTTCGAGGCACTTACCTCCCATATTATCCCTAGCATGCATCTAGTCTGTCCCATGTCTATAGGACTCCACTAGACTACTTATAGAACATGCACAACACACCACTGCGCACAACACACCACTGCACAAAACATATATTTAACCATATTACCAAACATTCACATGGTCGCCACCATTGGGGTCGTCCCTTATCTGACTCAAAGCCTTGTCTCTACCACAAGCGAGAATGCTAGCCTGAACGTCGAACTCTTCTAGGATCATCGCCTTCTTGGTCGACCCTCGATCCATCTAGAGAAGAAAATCGGCCAAACACCCACACCGGCCCTACCTTTTTGGGATGCTTCCTTGTGCTCAAAACCCCAATTCTGGCCTTCAACACGCTTCTCGAGTCCAAAAATACTTTCTAGAATTTTCTCCAATTTTTCTGGAATTTTTTGGTATTTTTCTCTTATTTTTCTTATCTTTCCGAATTTTCTTATTCATTTTTTTCTTTTCTATTTTTTTTCCCTTCTTCTTTCTTCTTCACTTGGTCTTTTTCTTCTTTAGCCCGCCGACCTGCTCCTGCATGCGCTTACAACGCTGACGCCACCTAGCCTTTTTCGTGTTTGTCGACCGCCGCCACACCACCTCAAGTTGCTGCTCCAACCGTCATTGCTCTGCCTTGCCGCCCTCGCTCCACTGTAGCTGCTGCCTATGACCATGGCTGCACTTAAAGCTCGGGGCTATGGCCGCTGATGCTGCCTCTTCAGGTCGCCGCAATCGATCGTCGCTTCAGGCCAGCCACCCCTCGGCCGATCTCAGCTTCTCTCTTCTCTCTCGCGATGCATTTGACCCAGCTCTGCCTCTCGAGCTCCCGCATCGCAGCCATGGCCGCAGCCTCTTCAAGCCGCCACTACTGCCGTCAGAAGCTGCATCCGGCTACCCACAATCGGCCATGATCGACCATTTCTCTTGATCTCTCACTCACGATCTCTCCCTTCTTTGCTCACCTTCTGCTTCGAATCCAAAGAAAAGCCACTGTTCATGGCTTGCTCCAGCGCGCGGGCGCGCGCGCGCGCGCGCGCTCGCACGTGCGTGCACGCGTGTCACACAAACCCACACACACGCACGCGTACGCGCGCACATGCGCACACATGCACGAACGCACACGCACGCACACACGCATGCCCGCGCACACACACACACACTACATAATTTACATATTAATCCCCTATTTTCTCCATAATTTCACTTAAGGTATTTTAATTACACTTGAAAATTTTTGATAATGTCTCTTGGACCCTCAAAAGCTTAATTTAATTATCATTGAACCATTTACATTTTTTATTTCTTTGAAATTAATATCCGACTTCTACTCGAGAATACCAATTTCATCCATCCACCTGCACGAGGCCTTTATTCTACCAGATGACACCTTAGGTTTTCCTTGCTTGCAAAATCGAACCACCCTTAGGGTCCCATCAGCCTCCCGGAGGTCCCCTGCAACCATTCGATACTAGCACCCATTTAGGTTTATACAGAATTTGTTCCAAAAATTATTCCCGATCTGATTGCTTTCAATGTCATCAACCTCATCTCGAGACACTCACCAATCTCATGCCCTCTTCCCTAGACATCCAAGTCCTGAGGCACTCCCGTTGTCGATTCGATAATTTACTAATTCATTTCTTGAAACTGACCTTAGGGCCCATCGGATCGCTCACTAATCAAATTACCAAAATGCCCCTCCCCCAGGGCATCATCATTTCATTTCAAGCTTCTCTCTCAAAGAGCATTTTTGGAAGTTTATCTTATTTTCTAACACTGGTAACACAAGGTGTTACAGGTAATGTCACAAGATTCTGAGGGTAGGCATATACGTCAATAGCACTCGAACGGGTTTGAGGAGAATCCCTTCCCGGAGGACCAGACTGCCTAGAGGGTCCTCCAGAAGAAGGTGAGTCTCATGACGAGCTGTCGAAATAGGGTCTCGGCCCCTATGGGACTTGTCCGGCAAAGCCCTAGGCGGACATGAGATACCTCGGGATACTGTCTCACAGATCATGAACATAACTCATAGAACACAACTAGAATGTGACAAGACATCATATATTATTCATGTAACCATTGTATAATAGACATTGCATAATATGGATGTCATGTGCCATTTAAGATACATGTGACATAATAGCATAATGCTTTGGGAGATAAATAAGAGAGATGGGCCCTTTACATTGCATCATATCTATAATTATCCAAATGTCATACAGTGGGTGTCAGCACATTAAATAGCCAAACATATAACATATATGCTCAATGGACCTAAGGCTTTGGGAGACAATTCTTACAAAGGGAGGGACCTACCATAGACTTGGGAAGAAAGATGGGCCTTGCTGCCCATTGTGTTATATACGTAATATATGTATCTATGTAATTATGTTAAGCGTTGTAGAGGCTATCATTGGAGCAAGAGGAAGCTCATGGAGAGAGGGAGACAAAGAGAGAGATCTCTCTCGAGAAGGATTCTTCTTGAGAGGCTCTGTTGGAAACAAGTGCTTAACAGATAACAAGTGTTTTCAGCATCTATTCAAAGAGCATCGAAATAGCTATATAGAATAGCTTTACAAAGTGTAACCATAAAGCAGAAAAGCAGGCCACGTTTTAACAAACCCAATTACGTGGTAACAAAGTAGAGACCAAGTCAAAAACAACAGGCACTTCCTAAACAATAGGAACTTATTAAAAACAAGTAGTAACAAATCACCTACAATTCTAACCACAACCCAACAATTCCTCCCTTAAACTGAATGCAGCTTACAGTCAGTTTATACATGGTTTTGAACAAACACCCAGTGTATTTCTCAGCTTCACAAATGCATCCAGCTTGAGAGGTTTTGTCATCACATCTGCAACTTGTTCTTGACTACTGCAATGCACCATCTCTACGGTTCCTGCCTTTGTAAGCTCACGAAGGGAGTGAAAACGAACATCTATATGCTTGCTGCGTCCATGCATTACTGGGTTCTTTGCAAGTTTGATGGCTGAGCTACTATCACAATGAACAACTGTAGGCATGTTTAGCTTTTCACCAAGCATTTCCAAAATCCTTCTCAACCATACTACCTGACATGCACAAGAGGCTGCAGCAATGAATTCTGCCTCTGTGGTAGATAAAGTTACAATTGGCTGCTTCTTTGACGACCACGACACTGTCCCAGAGCTTAATAGGAAAACATAACCTGAAGTGCTTTTCCTGTCATCTTGGTCCCCTGCATAGTCACTGTCCGTGTAAACCAATAACTCTTCATTTCCACCCTTTTTGTAAAACACCCCAAAATTGACTGATCCTCTTAGATACCTTAGGACTCTCTTTGCTGCCTGCATATGAAGTTCAGTAGGACTACTCATATACCTGCTAATAAGACTTACCACAAACATCAAGTCTGGTCGAGTCGCAGTCAAATACATGAGACTTCCTATAATCTGTTTGTACAAAGTGCTGTCCACTTTTACTCCATCTTCATTTCTGAACAGCTTGCATCCTGGGACAATAGGATTACGAACTAGATTGCTTTTACTCATTCCAAATCTCTCCAAGACCTCCAAAGCATATTTCCTTTGGTTAATGAATATCCCATCAGACCTTTGCATAATTTCTATACCAAGAAAATATCTCATCTTCCCAAGATCAGTCATGTCAAACTCAAGCATCATTGAACTCTTAAATTCAACAAACATAGATTCATCATTTCCAGTAAAAATAAGATCATCAACATACAAGCTCACAATTAGAATTTTACCTTCCTTTGATGTCTTTGTGAACAAAGTGTGTTCATAATGACATCTGTCAAAGCTTTCCTTCATGAAGTAAGCTTCTATACGACTATACCAAGCTCGTGGAGCTTGCTTAAGTCCGTATAGTGCCTTTTTGAGCCTATAAACTTGTTGTTCTTTCCCCTTGTGCACATAACCTTGAGGCTGCTCAACAAACACTTCCTCATTTAACTCCCCATGCAAAAATGTTGATTTCACGTCCAGTTGATAAATTGTCCATTGTTTTTGAGCTGCAAGTGCTATTACTAGATGGATCGTATCCAACCGTGCCACAGGTGCAAATACCTCTGAAAAATCTATACCATGTCGCTGCGAATAGCCTTTTGCTACAAGCCTTGCCTTGTATTTGTTTACTTCTCCATTTTCATTAAGTTTCGTTTTATAAACCCACTTCACTCCAATTTTCTTACCTCCATGAGGTAGTTCCTTCAACTCCCAAGTATCATTCTTCTCTATTGCCTTGATTTCTAAATCCATTGCTTTTCTCCATTTTTCACTTTTCACTACTTCTTCAAATTTGATTGGATCAGCTGCTGCAAACATGACAAAATGAGCTATGCCATCATCCTCTTCAGATAGACCTTCCCCTATTTCATAATCTTCCATCCAAACTGGTGGTCGTCTATTTCTTCCTCTATTTGAGTTTGGAGAATTTTCTTCAACTAGTTCTCCTTCTATGTTATTTTCAGCAACACCTTCTTCTTTGTTTGCAGCAACATCTTCTTCTTCATCTTCAGTAGCACCTCCTTCTTCATTTTCAGCAACTATGAATTGTCTCCCCATTCCAAATCAGCTATAATGGTCTCCTTATGTTTCTTGTCCCAATCCCAACTTTTATCCTCTTCAAACACAACATCCTGGCTTATCAGTATTTTCCGAGAAACTGGATCGTACAATCTGTACGCTTTAGATTCCTCACTGACTCCAAGCAAGACACAACTTATACTTTTATCATCCAACTTTATTCTTTTGCTATCAAGTATATGCACATGAGAGACGCACCCAAAAACCTTGAAATACTCCACTGATGGTTTAATTCCACTCCAGGCTTCTTCTGGAGTTTGATTCTTGACAGCAAAAGTTGGGCTTCGGTTCAACACATGTACAGTCCAGTTAATTGCTTCTGGCCAGAATGTTTTGGGAATTTTCTTTCCGAGAGCATGCTTCGAACCATGTTCATGACAGTTCTATTCCTTCTCTCTACAACTCCATTCTGTTGTAGAGTATACACTGCCGTCAATTGTCTCCGTATTCCATTTTCATCACAAAAGTTGTTAAACTCTTGTGATGTAAACTCGTCGCCTCGATCTGTTCGGAGACCTCTGATGCTTGAACCTGTTTCCTTTTCTACACGATTTTTATAATTTTTGAAAACAGTAAAAGCTTCTGATTTTTCTACCAGAAAATAAATCCATATCTTGCGACTATAATCATCAATAAAACTGACCAGGTACCTTTTCTTGCCTTTAGATATTGGCGTGATCGGTCCACAAATGTCTGCATGAATGAGTTGAAGTATTTGAGAGGCCCTCCATGTGCTCATCTTTGGAAATGAATTCCTGTGTTGCTTGCCCACCAGACAATCTTTACATACTTTGGAAGGAGTCTTGAGTTGAGGCAAGCCTTTCATCATCTGCTTCTGTTGGAGAGTTCTCAAACCTTGGAAATTCAAATGGCCATACCTACAATGCCAAAGATGTGTTTGATCCTTTGTGACCGTATTGAAGCAAGCAGGTTGTCCTGGCTGAGAAACAGCAAGTAATGCAAACATCCTATTGGAAGCCATTCCAGACTCCATAAGTAAGCCTCTTTCAGGATGAAAGATTTTGCACTTCCCATGTTGAAATACAATAATAAGTCCATTCTGTTGAAGTTGTCTGATGCTTAACAAGTTATTCTTCAGCTTCGGTACATAAAACACTCCAGTAATGATTTGAACAACCCCATTCACTTGCAGCCGTACATTGTCTTTTCCATGCACTGCCATGCTTGAGTTGTTTCCAAGCTTAACTGTTTCTCTGAAGCTTGCATCCAAATCTGAGAAACAACCCTTTTTCCCGCACATATGATTACTGCACCCCGAGTCAAGATACCACAAATCTTCCCTGTTCTTTTTCTCATCATCCACATATGCCATCAGCAACACCTCTTCGTCAACTTCAACAAAATTTGCTCCTTTTTCTTTACTTGGGCATTCATATTGAAAATGCCCTAGTTTATGGCAATGATAACATTCCACGGTGGACTTGTCAAGACTCCTGCCTCTCCCTCGACCTCTGCCTCTGAAATTGCCACGTCCATGACCTCTTCCACCATAATTCTCATCATACGTTACCTTCAAGGCCTACTCTTCTGTGACATGATCATTCATACGTTGTTCATGCACGAGTAGACTACTTTGCAACATGTCAATGGACATGGAGTCTAGATCATTTGACTCCTCAATAGAGCAAACAACATAATCAAATTTAGAAGTCATCGACCTCAAAATCTTCTCAATAACTAACACATCTGCCATCTTTTCACCATGTATTCTCATTTTGTTGGCAATGGTGAGAGTCCTGGCAAAATATTCATTCACAGATTCTCCTGTCTTCATGTGAAGAACCTCAAACTCTTTACGAAGAGCTTGCAACTGTGCTCGTTTGACTCGTGCTGTGCCTTGATACTTCTGTTTCAACGAATCCCAGATACTCTTTGCAGTATCCTTGTTCAGAATTGTCTCCAGAATTGACCGATCAATTGCTTGGAACAAATAGTTCTTGACTTTCAAGTCTTATGGCTTTTGATCTTCAATAACTTTCCTCTGACCTTCTGTGGGATCTTTTTCTTTTCCTTCTGCTACTGCAGGAATTCCAATCTCCACCAGACCCCAATATTCCTTTGACCGCAGAAAGTTTTCCATGAGCATAGACCAATGATCATAGTGCCCGTCAAACTTAGGAATTGCTGGCTGCATGAAGCTATTCTCTGATGTCATATTCACCCCTAGAAGACTGCTGCTTCTCTCAATCTCAAATAGGCTCTCTGGAAAGAGGCTCTAATACCAATTGTTGGAAACAAGTGCTTAACAAATAACAAGTGTTTTCAGCATCTATTCAAAGAGCATCGAAATAGTTATATAGAATAGCTTTACAAAGTGTAACCATAAAGCAGAAAAACGGGCCACGTTTTAACAAACCCAATTACGTGGTAACAAAGTAGAGACCAAGTCAAAAACAACAGGCACTTCCTAAACAATAGGAACTTATTAAAAACAAGCAGTAACAAATCACCTACAATTCTAACCGCAACCCAACAGGCTCAACCCAAGACCCTCCCGAGAGCTACTGGCCGAAGGCCTTTCCGATAGTGGAGCACGGAAAGAAGATGAGGCTGAGAGATGGTTGCGGAGGGAGGGACTTGCCACGGCTGCTTTCGGGAGCTCGACCCTTGCCGAGAGACCTGCTACCATTATTGAGGGCTTCTGAGGGAGTTGTTGCTTTCCGCAAGATGCAGGTCCTCTCCGAGAGGACCTGTTCGTTGCTGGAAGATAATGCTCCATTTGTTGCCGCTCCTTGCCGAGAGATATGCATGGCTTGTGGAGAGGATGAAGGTCTCTTTCGAGAGACCTTAAAGCCTTGCCGAGAGGGAGAAATCCCTCTCCGAGAGAAGACGGATCCTCTCCGAGAGAGGAAAATCTCTCTCGGAGAAAGATCGACAGAGAGAAAACTAGAGAAAAAATGCACGCAAGAGGGAGAAAAGCCATGAACAGTCCCCCTTTTCCCTTTTCTTCTTCCCCATTTATACCCCTTGGACTTTTCCCTTATTACACTTTCACCCTTCCCCCAAGTTTAGCCTAATTACACTTTTGCCCCTTAAATTCTATATTATTCGTTTGGACTCTGATTTAAATAATTTCTTTGCCATTCGACCATGATTTTTTCTAGGGATTGAAATCCAGGCTTGGAACCACTTTTAGGATTTGCCCGCCTTGGATTTAATAATCGAAATACCCTTAGGTGGACCCTTGAAAATTCTATGACACAATAATGGTAGATCCCATCAGTATTAATGAGGGTCTTATTGGCACTATGCCACCACTTGAGCATTTTTGTTGATGCCGGATAGTCAGTCCCATCACTTGCAGGTACACGACGCAGCCAAGAGGACATTCTCTCATTCTATATATATTAGCTAGCTTTCCTCAGAGCCAGGTGTGTTTTTTTCCTGCCAATTTGTTGATACTTTGCATCTTTTTCATCTTACTTACTTGAGCTTCGAAGTATCTGTAGAGACCAACCGGTCGATGGAACGTGATCTAAATCATACCATTTTTTTTTCTCTTTTTTAGATTTACTATATTAGTGTGGGCCAACAAATCACGGTCGATCAATTCTGAACGTCGATACTTTTCCTATCTCATTTTTCTTCTCTTTAGAGCTAAAATATTGATAGGGCTAAGGGTTGTTATTGCAACCCTATAGTTAAGCTCAAAGTCTAAGAGTTCAAAATCATAAAAATTAGAGAAATAAAGTCATGCCAAAAGGAGATTGGGAGATTATCTTATTAAGACATCCTCGTGAGACTCACTCAATCTAGAAGTCTTGAGTAGGCTTCCTTGACAACATCCTATTAAAGAAGACTAAAAAGCCTTGGGAGAGTCTCTCATGTGGTTCCTGACATGATATTTCCATGAAAAACGTGTACATAAATGCTTTGGAAATCTCACCTTGATATATCAAGAATTGTTATTACTCCTTATCAATTTTATTTATAAATAAAATATGATTATTATTTTCAAATAAATTACTTTTTAGTAATTCAAAAGCTCTGATTCCTTGTACAATCTTCAAGAATTTAATTTAAATATTAACATGTTTGCGTGAAAAATGCCATGTCGCTTGCGCGACAATAGTTATGTTTATGGTGTGTGATTTTTGTCTTCATATAATGTCATAAAATATTATTTTTCTGGTAAGTAATATAATAAAATATTATTATACTGCAATATTGAATTATTTACTTAAATGCAGATTTTTATAAAAAGTTATTATTTTACATGTTTAATAATATTATTATTTTTGTACAAACTAAAATTTCATTATAATTGTAAGTACCTTTTATTATAATGATATAATAATATTCAAAATGATTCTTGAATCATCCGGTAGCTAGATCGCACTGATGATAGATTCGATATTTTATCCAACGAGATATTGACGACAACGGGATTTGACTATTCATTTGTCTGCCATTTGGCCTTTTGTTTGTATATATCTCGTTTAAAGAAAACTATTTATTATCTTAATCCTAAATTTCATAATAATAATAATAATAAACTTAACAAACTATTTTATTTAAAGGTTACTAAAACATGAGAAACTAAAATAAATTAAAATTGATTATTATTTTTCTAATTGCACATGCATGCCACGGCCGCCCATTAAAGTAGAAAGAATTTAATCAATCAAAATTAAATTCATGTTGACTAAAGTTATATACATATTATGGTGAGTTGATTATATTTGATCGCCTCGCTGGACTCCCCATCAATTTGACTGCGTTGTACGGCTGTAGTTGTTAAATAGTAATTGTTTTTCCCCCAAGGTAATTTGCTAGTAATAATTTTGAAAGGATGAATAATGATCAGAAGGAAGCTCTCTTGAGCGACGTCAAAGTAACGGAAACACCTAACGGCGATCTACCAACCTCAATCTCGAAGGAGTCGTAACGGCGAAACAGCTCCACTACCAGTAACCTCGAAATCACCACCACGAAGTCCTTGCCGGCGCACTGTTTGTTCCCAACCGTCGGACTCTCCGTTTCCGGACCATTGGACCAGAGCACGTGCTTCAACAGCCTCTCCCCCTCCTCGCCGACGAACCGATCGGCCACGAACTCCTCGGACCGGTCAAATATCTTCGGATCCTTGGTCGCAAATGGCTGGTACCCGAACAACATTTCCCCTTCCTTGACCTCAAAAGCCGCGTCATGGGACTCGATCACCATGTCCCGCTTGGCCTTTCCGTACTGCAACGACACCGGCGGCTCGATTCGGAGCGATTCGTACACAACGGACTTCATTAGTGGCATCTGCTCCATCGCCGCCATCGTGACCTGTCCGCCGTTTGATCGGATGGCCGAGCGGATCTCCTGGGCTAGCTGGGTGTGCAGTTTGACGCCGGCTCGGCAGATCCATTTGAGCATGTTTGGGAAAAAAATCCTCATGCCCCCGTAGGTGTTGAAGCACGTGGCGAAGACGAGGTTGTGACAGGCCTCGTCCCGAGAGATACCCAGCTTCTCGGCTTCGTCTAGGACGAGGGTGGATGATTCGTAGAAGAAGTCGTAGAGTCTTTGGTAGTCCTTTTTGACGAGCGCCGGAGGCAGTCGGAAACTATGGATGAATAGCTCTTCTACGAGTTTTGGGAGGCCAAGGATCAGCAACGGAGCGAGCTGGAAAAGTACCCATTTGCTCACTAATTTGGGACCGTCCAGTCCGAGCTGGGTATCAGCATGATTAGCCCCATAGAGAGATCGAGCTAAGAAAGTGAAAGCAGCCTGATCGTTGCCCTCGCTGAAGTTGGCTTTGCCCTTTCCGGCAAGCTCTCTCTCGAGGGTCTTGAAGAGATTGGTGTAGCTTGTGTGGAACTCGGGGATGACTTGATCGCGCCTAGATTTCAGCAGAAAGAAGATGAGCTGCTTGAGCTTGCCGTGCATGGGCTCGGAGGGGTCCAGATAGGAGAGCATCCGGTAGCCGCCGGTGAGCTCCGTGGAGGGCATAAAGGTGCCGGTGAAGAGGTCTCTCTTCTCAACCTTGGTGACGTCGAAGAGCACCGGGAAGCTCTTGCCGTCGAGGAGGACGATGACGTTGGGGCTGGAGGAAATGAAGGGGCCAGGCGGCATATTGGTTCTGAACACCGTTGACTGGTATTTCTGGATTCGAGACTTGAAGTACTCGTCTCTGCCTTGGTTGTAGAAGTAGTCGAGTCGATCCTTCAGAGGGCCAATAAAGGGAAGACCGTAGTCTCCGGGGATCTTCCGAATCGGAAGTTTTGCGGGTTCCGGCGGCGTTTCCGTGGGCGGTGGTCTTTCCGACAAGGAAGCAGAGATCGGACGGACACGAAGCCGACGCATGGGTGGCCTTGATGACAGCTGTGATGATCTTTGCGAGGGGAATTGTAGCTGGATAGAGGAGAAACCCAGCGAAGTGGACGCCATCTCCGGCAGTCCAGGCCGTTGATTTCAGATCAATGGTTGAATAGAGAATGTATTGTGCAATAGCGCTCTCTATCTTTGGTCTACATTTATAATAGAAATAAATAAACATATATATATAGAGAGAGAGAGAGAGAGAGAGAAAACTGATATAATTTGAATAATAATGATGATTATATTAATTATTGTAATTATGATAATGATTTCCTTTGACACTTGTGTGTATGATTGATTATTCTTTTATAAAGGTCATAAAAAAGGCAAAGGAGAGGACGGAGGAGACCGTGTGGGTGGTGGGTGGTGGGTGGTGGGGCAAGGCCTTTCGCATATTCTTTGATGGACTAGGCCCCAGATGCATGTTATTGGAGTCCTGAAAGGCGTGTTGATATTTGTTGCCTTTTTTTCTGAAAATCCATATCCCACTTTCCTAATTTCTTACTTTTTTTTTTTCCCCAATGTGACAGTATCAAGATATGATGATGAATGGCAAAGTTGGGCGTCCATCGTTATTTCCATTCGTGAAATTGCTTAATTCTCGCTGGGGGCTCCGCCGGATTGTGAAACTAAAATCGTTTCCTTTGCTGCTCTATTTGTTTCCCCAAATATTACTATTTCCTCATTTTGCTTTCGTTTTTTTTATTATTATAATGAAATTACAAAACAGATGCATGCACTATTCAATTAATAAACGTGTCAATTCAAGCAGGCGATTTTATGTTCGTTCGTGGTTGCAGTGTTCAACCACCGCCAACAACTTTGACCGCTTCAAAATCAACAGTTTGCCGGTTAACTCACTTCCTCTCAAAGTCGAACTCGTCCCTCTTATAACGAGGCAGTGAGATTTCGGCTCCGGCCACGCAGCCTCTATCCGCCGGCTAAATCCAAGTCGTTGTTGTTATTATTATTATTATTACTTTAAGTAGTTATTTTCCTATTTCACGTGCTCATATGTCATAATTTAATTTGAAAAGGCTGCATCCCCACCAGTGGCAGGCACCTTTTGCGTAGAAATAATTACTTAAATAATATTTTAAATAAAATAATAAAAGGGGCATCGTTGCCAAAGTCCTGTCACCTGTCCAAGGTAAAAGAGCACGTTTTGTTGACCCGTTAACTAGATGTTAATCCCTTGAATAAACATGTAAAAATCTAATTTAGTATCTTATTTATTATTTTTTTACATTATGTATTTTTTTTACTTTTTATTTATTAATATCTAAAACAATAATAAATATTTAAATCATTCTGTATTAATTATATTATTTATCATTTTTCAGCAATATAATTGATATAAGAAAATTAAATTTTTAAAATTTTCAAAATAGTGGCCCAAGTGAGTTTTTAATAGGAGATTTTTATATTACATGAATAACTCTTATGTACAGTGTGAGGAAGTACTAAATTAGTCTTATAAAAACTAAACTCGTGAATAGGAAAAGAGTTAGACAAAGATACCATTTAATCCATTTGTTAAAAAAAAAAAAAAGAAACCTCACAAAATTTAAAATAATTTGCTAAAAACTTATAAATTAAATTTACTACTTCTAACTGATATAAATAACTTGTTGGTTCAAAGTTTAGGCTAGATCTTTTGCCCAACCAGATTACAAGTTATTATAAAAGAATTTCTTATTATATATACATAACTCTAATAGAAAAGAATTGAGTGTGTGAATCCAGCCTTTATAGAGTTCATGCTCTCTCAATTTGTATCTGTCAAATAAATATTATATTGCTCGATGTGGGTAACATTACATTTTTATATATATACAATAAACATAGTTTTTTCTATGTTATTTTTATCAAAAATATTTTTTTCTTTTATTTTAATATTATACTGTTCAAATTCTTATATTTATCATAAGTCCAATGGAAGCATGATTTAACTAGACTAGATTAGTTTCAATATAATTTGTACCATCAAAGAAAGAGAATTTTGCAATATTTTGAGATGGAGAACAACTGAATAGAAAAGACACAGTCAAGTGTTAATAGTTAGACTGAAATTGAATCAGGATGTATTTTTATTTTATTACTAAATAATAAATACCATTATCTAAAAATGAAAAAAAAAAAACATAAAACCGATCGCATGATAATTTCTCTAAGCCACATGGCAATGTCCTCGACACAGGAACCTTTGAGGAAAGAAAATCATGTGTCACCAATTAAGTGAAAGCAAACCCAAATTATGTTACAAGAATATATTTCTCAAGACATGAAATTGATTTGCGTTTTTCTCTTAAATCCGCTAGCTGCCTGCAAGAGTACACATGCATGCCATGGGTTTTCATTTCTCGACATTTTCTAAATATCTGTATACACTTCCCCTTTACCATACAAGGAAAAGAGAGCCAACAGTTTTCATAGCTCTAATTGCAAA
Organism: Diospyros kaki; assembly: GCA_036245055.1. Classification (NCBI taxonomy): domain Eukaryota; kingdom Viridiplantae; phylum Streptophyta; class Magnoliopsida; order Ericales; family Ebenaceae; genus Diospyros; species Diospyros kaki. The sequence continues at coordinate 47,094,746 of BSEG01000005.1, forward strand.
TGTCACCAAGAGTGAAGAAAAATGGTAACTAGTTTGAGGAACTTAAATAAACCTAAAATACATAATACAAACATCCAGATCTCAACGTTTCGAGTATTGTGGGGCTTTTCGAGCTTTCTTAAGACCAACTTTCTTCCTCTCAACCACTCTTGAGTCTCTAGTGAGTAGACCTTCCTTTCTCAGAGGTGCTTTATGGCTTTCACTTACTTTCAGTAGTGCACGGGCAATGCCAAGAGAGATTGCTTGAGCTTGACCAGAAAGACCTCCACCGTGTGCCTTGACAAATACATCATAACTACTTTCATACCCCAAGGTCACCAACGGGAATTTGACATATTGAAGCCACAATGGATTTCCTTGAAGATACTCCTGCATTGAACAAAATCTCCTCAACAAAAAACCAAAAAAAAAAAAAATGTAGAAAGGAACTGAAACAATTTTACAAGGAAAACCCACATTATCCCGTGTCGCATAATTGTAGGACACGGTGGGTGGCTTAAATTCTTAATTGCTGTTACTATTACACTTGCTCAAATCACCTAGAGATGCTGGCTATTTAAATATGTGCCCATTTTGTTATTTCAACTTGCGATAGACAGTATACAAATTGTAACCCTACTTTGTTTCTTTATAGAGCAGTCCAGGGTATGCAAAGCTAGATCTAGCAAGGGGCAAAAATACAGAAGCCCTGGGGCTTGCTCCATATGGAGTACCCTCAATCTGTGTTCAGCTCTTTGTTACTTTGGATTTTACATTACTGGCATTGCTGCAAACCCTGAAAGGCCAAAGGTGCAGCAATTTTGTTCAAGTTTCTTGGAGCACCAAACACCATTTTTCGTTCACCAAGTTGAGGAGAGTTCTTGGCCACTGGCTGGTAAGTGGTATGTTTATCAAATTTTGTGCAAGTTCCTTATTTTTAATCCTATTTTTTATATTATTTTATTACCCTACTTGTGTATCAATTTCTGCATATGGTTGGTTCGAACTTGCTCTGAAAATTCTTCATTCGTACAAATTATAATCAGTTGCTAACTTGCTGATTGGTCAACACTCCTATTATCTGTTTCACTTATATAACTGTAACGCAATTAGCATTGTCCAATTGTTTGCTTCAATTAACATTGTATAATTCTGTTTCAATTTTGCTAACTTGTCATGAATTCTTCATTTGATTTGTTTCATCTTTTTAGGTGACACTGAAAATAGAAGAGATATAGCATACCTAATCGTTTACAAGCTCCTAACTTTGACACTAACTTCACTTGTTGCAACTTGCAATAGCTACATTAGAGAATTGACAGGGAAAAATTCCTCCTATCAAGACTGAAGAACTGACTTCACAGCTGAATACATGATCAGTGGATACATAAGCGTTTGTGTATATTGAAAAAGATACTCTCAATAGTATTCCAAATGAGGGTATAGTGCATCATTTTCAAGATATCATAAGCCAGTTGTAATCAAATTCATATATTTTCAATAACGATTGGAGTGTTCATTATTAACTTTTTTGGGTTATAAATTATAAAATTTTTGTCGGCTACCTCCTCAAATTCAAATTTGACAAAAATAAAGTTTCTGAGAAAATACAATCCTATTTTTGAATAGGAGCAGAGGTAGGGATGGTAGAACTAATCCCATTAAAGTAGTCACTAGAATAGATTCTTAGATAATCACGCCCCGGTAATTAAAGAAAAGATAACTGTATTTTGCGAGGTTTTACAATTTTGTTTGTCCAAAATTGTATTGTGAGAGGGTTTATGGTACTTTTTTTTGGTTCAAACGCTACATATTGATGGATTTTTTTTTTTATTTTTTTTTTTTGGGGGGGGGGGGGTGTGTGATACATCTTGATCGATTAAGTGGATTTATTCCCATTTTTATAGCATCACCGACATGGACTTCTTGATATTAAACTACTTACAATTTCTGCCCTTTTCCCCTTAATTTCTGTGTGGAGTGTGCAATCCAATTCTAAAGATTTTTTGTGCATGATTTTTTATAAGTTTTGACCCAATTGGACAAAAATTCTGGATCCAACGAGTGGACTTAGGCACATTTGCCCAGGCACATATAATTGCTGCCTTGTTCTCTGTCTTTTAACATATTGCACATCTCTTATTCTTCTACACAACAAAATTAGTCTGACAAACTTAGTCTGCCACCACGTACTGATAAATCTTTGAAATATCAGCCTCTGTCGCAAAAGATGACCATCAGAGGCCCCTGTGCTGTGTCTACAATTTGAGCATATACAACCTCTTGTTGCAGGACCAAGTTTCTTAGATCCTAATGCTATGCTCGACCTAGGATTTACTGAGGAAAAAGGAAATAAGAGAATGAGCATGGAAAAGAAAATGAAGCTATCCTAACACTTGCCATTCGATTACCAGAAAAAATGTGCAGAAAACAAAATCGAGGGATCCTAACTCATGTTTTTCAATTATCCATTATAAGATGTATACATATCCTTCCAGTTGAGAATATTTTCCCTAGACAAATCCTAGTCCTCAAGACGGCATAATTGGTTTGACATTCACAAAGGAACAAACTCTATGATGTTCATTTATAGGACACAGCTCAATTAGGCACAAATGCAATGCATAGTCTCCTTGACGATTAATATATGGAAATTAATTACCAACATGTATGTATGAACATGATTGACAGAAACAAAACTAGGGAATCGGACAAATGTAATAAACTGTGGTACACACCTTGGCATCACGGTAATTGATGATGAATTTGCCCGTTCCTTCTTGGAGGACAACGCGAGCGATGGCGCATTTTCGGCGGCCTGTGCCAATGATGGTCTGGGCGGCGAACCCGCCGGGAAGCCTGGACTTGACGTACTGCTTCAAATCCGCAGTCTCGAAATCGACCGGAGAGGGAGCAGCCACGGCGGAGGCGGAGACGGAGAGACTCGAGGCTGCGACTAGCATCGACGGAGAGGAAAGATGCTTGGGCGGCAGGACAAAGGAGAGTGGTTGGGGCATATAGGAAACCTGTGAGGAGAAAGAGAGAGAAGCGAAGGAAGAAGTGAGGGCTGATAGGGAATGAGCCATTGATTTTGTATTCTTGACCTAACCTACTACGAGCCCGCCGGAGCCAGAGGAGTTGAATTTGGAGAGAGAGAAGAATGGAGGAGGAGGGGATAATGTATGTATGTACGTATGTATCATAGATCAGATTGATTGACGAAAATGCCCACTTCCGGGCCGGGGTGCCCGGCCCGGCCGCTCCCATGCTGTATAGAGCCCCGGCCCCCAGTTTCTGGGTGGACATGAAGATAAGGGAGCGTTTGGTTATTCTAGCTTTTTTAGTGTATGCCATGCGATGGATGATAGTATCAGTGGATTCTTCTGGACGAGATCGTTCTCTTGTTTAAACGGGGTAATATAAAATTTGTTTAATATGGACAAAATCAAAGAGAGGTCATATACTTGTGTTAGGCAAACTCAATGCAGACAAACTCGACACGAACAATAGAATAAAATTATCTTCTCAAATGGGCTGTTAATATTGTAGGTATCATCAAGTATTAGTACTTATTGATGCTATAAGTATTATTAAGTTGTGCCAGAAAAAAATTAAAGAACAAGTGATAAATACAAATTTAACACAAGGTTATTGTAGACGATAGAGGTCAAGAAGAGTTTAAGAAATGCCCACAAATTTAAAAGAAAATGCAAGTCATGAAAATTCAATAGTTAGAGTGTCATTGCAGCTCCAATCAAGTTTCAAGTCTCAATTATATATTGAGTAGGTCTTTTTTGTTTGAGCTAAACAACTCTTATGTTGTCCAACACAACTTGCAAAGGGTGGATCCCGCACTCCATAAAACTCAAAAAAATAAAAATTATATTGTCTCATGGACCACTAGCGCACCAGAGATGGCAAAGTAAAAACTTTTTTGTGTGACTGACAAGTTCAGGGCACGCTCAAATAGCTGGGGTATCATCCACGTAGCAAATGTGACATTACTTATTGTGATTGATTGATTTTAAATTTATTGTAAGATTTGGAGAGCAAACTTTTTGCAAGCAAAGATCAAATTTCGAAAATGACAATTCCGTTGCCGGGATTTGAACCCGGGTCGCCTGGGTGAAAGCCAGGTATCCTTAATCGGACTAGACGACAATGGATTCGTAGCCTTTTTGTGCACTACATCTATTATTTTAAATGTTCCTTAAGATTTGGTCAAAGAAACAAACCAAGTAAATATTACCCACCACGCTCCTTTCCTGGAATATTATTCAAACTTCATCTATTTTCTACATAAATTAGGCGCTAATATGTTTATCATATCTTATCTGAAAGCTTGTAACTTGTAACAATTAAACTCAAACTCCAATAGCTTATATGCTTGTTAGGGTATTTCAAATTCCCTTTTGGGAGTTTGAACATTATTCGGACTCAAATTGTAGTGAAAATCTTGATTAAGAATGCTTTTTTGGGTAAATTATTGGTTGAAAATTTATTTATATATGACGGTAATAGGACAATGATAAAAGTTTGATTTAGAAGTTTATATAAGTAAAGAATTCAATATAGATGATTAGTGATTTTATTATTTTATTAAATAGTTACATTGCTATAGATTTATCAAGAATTAAAATATGTCAAACCACAAAATATGTTTATATTATATGTTATTTATTTAAAATCTTGTTACGTATGATGTTATTAAATTGACTTAAAAAAATATATTACATTAAAAAATGGCCTTCCAAATTCTTAAATATTAAATTTAATTTGAGGAATCCCATAAATCAATGGCCTTCCAAATTCTTATTCAATTGAAAATATAAATTAATTTGTGATGTATATAATTTGTTTTTAAATAAAGTACATTGTTATAATTTATTTTCAATCTTGAAATATTTTTATTAATTGGTAATGCATATAATATGTTTTGAAACATATCATCGATTAATAAGATTATTTAAAATTAAAAAAAATACTCTTAAATTTAAAAATAATGTGCACCTAGCTAAGGACTATGATTAGTCTTACTCAAATTAATTTTATCAAATTTTAACTATGATTTTTGTCCATTTGGCTAAGAGAAAGAGACGGGTGAGATAGTGAAAGAGAGGACACTTAAAAAATTTAAGGACCAAAATATGAACCGTAAAATTTGAAAATTAAGAGATAATCTCTTAAGACGTTTGTTAAAATGAACAAGATAAGAGATATCAAGATAAATTTGAAATGCATTTCGAATCAAGATATGGAATGATCAAGATAAGATTGGAAAGTATTCTAAAATTTCTATTAGAGTGTTTGTTAAATTTTTTAGAATCTACTGATAATTGTATTTTTTCTTTTTATGTATTTGTTAATACATATGATAAGCACTAAGATAAGAGTTTTTTTACCAAAATATCCTTATTATCAAATTTATGATTAGAATAGTATTTTATGATTAATATGAATTGTCAAAAAAATTAAAATTAAAATTAAAAAAATATTTTATTTTCTAAATTCATGTTCAAAAATAAATTTAAAAAGAGTTAAAAAGTAGAAATAATTATTGTTAGAATTACAATAATTCTACCTAGATAATTAAAAATGGCCAAAACATATTTTCATAATAGGTTATAAATTATAAAATTAAATAAAATAATTTAAAAATTAGTGAAAAGAATTATATTAGTTAATAAAATATATATATAAAGAGAGAAATTTAAATTTTAAAAATCAATGAAATGAATAATGTCATTTAAAATTTAAAAATTGTCAAAACATATAATAATTTAAAAATATATTAAATAATATTAATTATAAGACTTAAATAAATAAGTTTTTTTTAATAAATTTAAATATTTTAAATGCATTAAATGGCATTAACTATCTTATAAGGGGCATATAAGTAATTGAGTTTTATCTTGAAAGAGTTAAATAAATTCATCCGAGAGGAGAGGTCGAATAAATTTATCTTGGAAGAGGGAGATAAGAAGTCACGTGAGGACTTTTTCAGAAGTGATAATATAAGTTTAGCAAATACACTGAAAAGACCAAACATCCGAAATATTTTTCCTATGTGATATTTTCTCTTTCTTATTTTGATTAACAAACACCCCTTAAATAATTAGGTTTGACCACATTAGGGATTAATGTATTTTAACCTAAAAGTATTTTGCATAAAACGGATCAGCGAGATGTTAGTCCGCGTGGTCCCTTTCAAGATTTGATTTTTAAAATAAGTTCTCTACAATGTCAACCCTCCCAAACCTAACTCATCAACCAAGTAGCCATAATCAAATCTAGAACATACAAATCGACTTAGCAAAAAGAAAAAAACTAAAAATTAAAAAGAAAAAATATACCTTTTCCCCCGGATGTCTTCGCCAAATTAAAACTCCATTTTCCCATAAATCTGAAATTCGAAGCCCAAGTCAATCATCATCTCTATCTTTTTCCCTCTCTCTCGAGCTGTAGGTTTAAGATTAACAATATCAATGGGAAACCGCTGCCGCGCTATTCATGTTGCTGTTTGTAAACGGTATAAGATTTCGATTCAATTCTATATTTCTTGTTTAATTTCTTTTCCGCATGCTTTCAATCATCAGTTTCCGAGTCTATACTGCTGCTTCATCATATCTTCTTCATATATAATATATTAATTATTGGGTTGTACACACACACATATATATATCTATATATATATGCAGAAGATTAAAAAGAAGAAGCAGAAGCAGACGAGTTTGTTTTCGTGAACAATGAGATGGCAGTTCATCATCATGAAGGGATAAAGTGTGTTGGGTTGGAGGATTGCTGTGATTTCTCCAGCAGCTCCGATCTATGCATTTGCATGGTGACCTGGAATATGAACGGACAGGTGCATATAGATACCTACGATATGACTTTATTATATATATATATATATCTGCTGCTCTTCATGATGAAGAAGCATGGACTTTTCACATTCCTTCCAAGTTCCAAACAAACATACAAACATATTATGTATGTGTGTGTGTGTGTATCGCAGGTGCGTTATGAAGATATAGAAAAGCTGGTGGGAATTAGAGATCATCAGCGGCGCTTTGATCTACTGGCGGTTGGGTTGCAAGAGGCGCCGCGGAAGGATATCTCCAGATTGTTGCAGACTGCTCTCGTTCAAACCCACGTGTACGTAATCTTCTGCATTATCAAAACTACTATTACTACTGCTGCTGCCCCCCCATGCATCATGAATTTGTTTAATTCGTCCCCGTTAATCTCCATCGCGATGGATTTATTAATTTGTCTTTTTGTATGAATGTACTGTACATGTTGCTCCATATATCGATCACGTTTCTAATTTGCTTTATATATATCCATTAATTTCATTAGAATTATAAGCACAACGCCACACCCCAATCAGGCTTTCTTTAATTATTTTGTTTTAAATAATTAATAGAAGAGTATATATATATATATATATATATATATATATATATGATATGATGATTGGCAGATTTAAGAACTCGCGCTTTACTTACCACTATAATTTATTAATCTTGTGAGAATTAATTAATATATACTTAACGAAGTTATAAAGAAGTACTGATGGTTTGTTTTGAAATTAATGAAATTTGGATGCGAATTAGGCTGCTAGGGAAAGCCGTGATGCAATCAGTTCAGCTGTATGTGTTTGGACCCAAGAATAAGTCAGAGGTATTCCTAAAAGGTGGGTATCCATCTGTGAATAATTTTAATTAATTCCTGAATTAATTATACAAATAGTATATTGTTTGTTCAGTAAATTAACTAATTATATGTTTTCGACTAATAGTGTATATATATATATATGTTGATAAGTTAGTCTATTAATAATGACTTATATATATGTGCAGAACTAAAGATGGATAAACATGGTGTTGGGGGGTTCGGGGGACTGGTTAGAAGAAAGAAAGGGGCAGTGGGTATCAGAATGAAGTACAAAGGAGTTGGGCTGCTCTTCATCTCTTGCCATCTGTCTGGTATAATTATAATTATATATATCAATTAATGAATGGTTTACTTTTCAATATTTCTTCTAATTAATACAAATTAAGTAGGTGGCTAGCATTGACATGATGATTATAACTGGAATTGCATGCACGTACGTTCAGCTCACGCAGGCAAAGTGGAAGAGAGAAATAGGGAGTGGAGGGAGATATCAAGGTCTCTGTTCTCGGAGGAATGGAACCCCTACTCGAGGCCTCCACATGTCACCGTATGGTTGGGGGATCTCAACTACAGGCTTCAGGGCATCGCGGCCTCCCCAGCCGCCACCTTCATTCACCATAACCTTCACCAGGTGATCCATCAAATTCACCCATCACTTGCTTCCCCCACCTCGAACACTTTCTTCTTTGTTTCTTTCTTTCTTTGTTTAGTTCCTCTCTCTCTCTCTCTCTCTCTCGTGTATTTTGGTAATATGGGCAATGCCCTACATGCAGCCCAATTCTTGAAGGCCCAATATATAACATAGCTAGATGGTCCCCATTTTTTTCAACGCTCTGCTCTAGTCTAGTATAAGCAAGGTCTTTTCCTTTTCCCAGAAGAGGGGAGGAACTCAAAAAGGAAAACAAGTTATGCAGCTCTAGCTAATAGATAAGGAACACAAAAAATAAAAAACCCCCACATATATAGCTTGCAGAATAAAATTAATTTTCCATGCATTCTGTCTTTTCTAATTTTCCAAATTAATAATATTCCTTCCTTTTTTCCTAAAATATACACGCAATACAGCAATCCTAATCACCAAACTTAATTACTATATATTTTGTGTATCCTCTTGCCTAATGGATGATTCCTCTTTACACAAAGGTTTGCTTTAATTGTACCTTACAGGTTTTATTCACAAATTAAATTAAGCATGTTGGAAAACCTCACCTTATTTGGTTTAGAACATGTTTTTGGCTCGGAATGTTTAATGTGATCTGCATATATATTATTATTGTGCAGCAGCAACTCACTAGCAAAGATCAATTATTACAAGAGGCTGAGAGAGGGCAGGTTTTCAACGGCTATTTGGAGGGCATACTGACATTCAAACCGACCTATAAGTTCGACATCGGAAGCAGCACTTATGACACCAGTCATAAAGTACGTAACCCCCAATTTCTTTCCTTCTTTCTTTTAGAAATATGTCTGCATATGAAAAAAATAGTTAACTAGACTGCTGATTGTTTGTAATTGTAGGTAAGAGTGCCATCATGGACGGATCGAATACTGTTCAAGATAGAAGAGCTGGACAACATCCAGGCCAGTCTCCACTCCTACGAATCCATAGACACCATTCACAGTTCAGATCACAGACCAGTTCAAGCTCACCTCTGCTTCAAACTTAACCAAGCCTGCTCCTCACAAACACAACACAGCAATTAATACATCACTAGCTTGTACCTAGCTAGCTTGCTAATTGAATTCCAGCACAAATGAATAACACTACTTTTATTTTTTAAATGTTAACACTACGTTTTTCCCTGTTTTAATTCCTTGCTCACATTTCAAATTTGTTTCTTGATTTTAGTTAAAACTATACATCCAAACTTTCGAAGAAACTTTCTTTCTTTAAATATATAACAAATACAAGATTTTCATTGTGTGATAAATATTCACATTGCGATATCTGTATATGAATTTTTTTTTTCTTTCAAGGTAGCTGGAGAAAGTATATTCTATAGTCTAAATGAAAAGGTGGAAAACAATTAGTAAAACAAACAAACAAACAGAGAGATAGAGAGGGAAGAGAAAAATTACGAAATAAAGAAAGTTACTTTAACCACACCATGACGCATATCATCACCCTTGCATGTAATTATAGCTATCAAACACAATTTCTGAATCACATAGAAAGAAAATAAAAACACTCTACTTTACAATTACTATGGTTTACAATTAAAATTGGCAGGCAGTGACTCTATCATATTCATTCGTGTATTTATCTCCCCAGTCCCCAAGAAATTAAAAATCTTGATTCTCTCGTTTTTTAATTCTTTCTTCCTAATTTTTCTTATTCAGTTTAAAATGCACCAAAGTTTCTTTTCTCCGGCACATTTCCAGCATGCTGAAGCCCCAGAGCAAGTGACACATCACCCACCGGCGCCCCCAACCTTACCAGTGACGACACCAAGTTTGCACCCGCACCACGGTGACTCGTATCATCCCAATTATGACAGGTGGTGGTAAAACAACCATAGATAGTTCCCGGTGACATATGATGTGCATTAGTACTAACGGAGGTGGTGGTGGTTGCGCCACTGTGGAACATCATCCGCTCTTGGTTTCCCGAGGAGTAGTGGTCGCGATTGATGGAAGGGTCCTTTTCTTCAACACCAACTTTTATTTTAGAAACCGAGTTGTTGGCTACCAACGGCACCAGTGCTTGTAATGTAATAGTAGTGGTGGTGGTGGTAGTAGTAGTTGTTGGGTTACCGTGGTGTATTGGCTGTGTTTCTTGCTCTTGCTCTTGGTCTTGGTGTTGCTCCGCGTTGACATCTTCTTGATACATTTCCTCCACCATGGGTTTCCACAGTCGAACCCTCGCATTTATGAACCAATTTGATACCTACAAAAAGACCAATTAATCAATTAATGCTAATCATTTTCTTATTTTTAAAAAAATTTACCCTTGGAATATTTTTTTCACAACTCAATAACAGTTTTCTAATCAATTTGGATTTATCTCGTATCTCCCAATTTAAAGAAGACAAATATTAATTATAAAGTTTTTGATAGAAATAGATGAAAACATTTTCTATCTACTTCCATTCCATTCCTTGACTAGTGACTCTTTCGAACAAAGAGAACCTTTTTCTATCCATTTTTATACTATCAAATTCCAATTCATCAATATCTCCAAGCACACTTTAGATTAGAGAATACCACCCAACCATTTGTTGGAACTGAGTGTGCGCGCGCGCGCGCGCAGTAGGCTGCTGTCCCACTTTAGTGGGTGACAAAGATGCCATGCCTTTTTATCCTTCCCTTTGCTTGGTCCCCAAGTTCTTCTAGTCTTGCTTGGTCCCCAACTTCTTCTAGCTTTGCTTGACCTCAAAGTTCTTCTAGTTTTGCTTGGTCCCCAAGTTCTTCTAGCTTTGCTTGGTCCCCGAGTTCTTCTAACCTTTATATTTTCCTAAGCTTCTTCGAGTTTTTTGGGACTTGGTCTTCTCGAGTTTTTTGTCACTAAGAGCGAGTCCGTCTTGAGTTCTGCTAGCTCAAGTTGTTCGTGGTTGTCGTTCATCAGAGAGGTCATTTCATCATGCTGAGATAGTCATCGTAGTCTGCTTGCCGCCAGTGCAGGATGCTAACTGTCTTTAGGACAATGCTTTGAGCGACTTGACTTGCTTCTGTTCATTGTCTTCTTGATGTTCCATCTTCTGGTGGTTGTTGTTCACCCGTTGTCTCCTCTTTGCTATTTTGGTTTGGTAACATCTGCTTTTGTTCATTTGCTGTTGCTATTTAGAAGTACTTATTGCTGTTTATATCCGTGTTCAAGTTGCTGTAGTCAGAAGTTAAGTATTATAGTTTACGTTTCATATATATATATATTGTAGTGGGTTGGAACTGATTTTCTTATATTGGGTGGATCATTCCTAGTGTAATCTCTATATATATACTCTCTGTATCCCTAACAATCTGAAGACAGTTAAAAGGAAATACTAGTAAAGATGGATGCCCCAAATCTTGGGAATCCTGCCAGTGCCATTACTACTGGTGTTGCCTCAGGTTCATACCCGTTCACTGTCGGTGTTGCCTAGGGTTCACACATGCCTACTGCTACTATTTTTGCAACAGCTGCTATGTAAGGGGTCGGTTCAGCCGTGGCCAAGCCAACCCCACATGTTGAGAAGCCACCACCATTTAATGGTGAAGATTTTAAAAGATGACAATAAAAGATGTTGTTCTATTTGACCACACTAAATCTAACTCACATCCTCAAAGAAGACTACCCCGTTATCTTGGAGGAGAATAATATGACCACTAAAACTGTGGCTACGAGGGAGGTATAGATGCACTCAGATTTTCTTTGTGAAAATTATATTTTAAGTGGCTTGGCTGACTCGCTGTATAATGTGTACTACACTGCATATGCTACTTCCAAGCAACTATGGGAGGCCTTGGAGAAGAAATATAAGCTTGAGGATGCTGGCACCAAGAAATTTCTGATGGGTAAGTTTCTAGATTATAAAATGGTTGATACCAAATTGGTGGTCAACCAGATGGAGGAACTGCAAATCATCATTAGTGATTTTTATAGTGAGGGATTGATCATTAATGAGCTATTCCAAGTTGCTGCTGGATTGAGAAGCTGCCGCTTTCCCGGAAGGATTTCAAAAATTATCTCAAGCACAAGTATAAGGAGTTGTCTATGGAAGATCTGGCTCTTTGAATTCGTATTGAAGAAGACAACTGTAAAGGAGATAAAGACTCAGATAGATTTGAAGCTAAGGCCAACTTAGCTAAGGCTCCCAAATTTCAGCCCAAGAAGCAACAAGACAAGAAACTAAGCGGATCATTGGGATCGAAGAAGACTGCCAACAAACACATTCAAGGCAACTGTTGGGTATGTCGTAAGTTAGGCCACAGGGCTGTAAATTGCAGGCTCAAGAAGGTTTAAAGTTCTGGTAACAACTGACCCAAGTCTGAGCCTTCTTATACCAATAAGGTGGAAGATGATGAGCTCATTGTAGTCATCACTAAAGTCTGCATGGGTGATAATGCCAAAGGCTGGTGGATTGATATGAGTGCTTCAAGGCACATTTGCAAGGATAAATCCCTGTTCTCAACTTATGAGAAAATGGATGGCACTAAAAAGGTGTACATGGAAAATTCCTCAGCCTCGACTGTGGAAGGCAAGGGCAAGATGCTATTAAAGGACATTTGGGAAGATTCTGACCTTCACGGATGTCTGGCATGTGCCTGAGATTCGTAAGAATATGGTGTCCAGAGCCTTGCTAAATAAAAATGGGTTTAAACTCGTTTTTGAATATGATAAGTTTACTCTTACTAAGAGGGGAATGTATGTGGGTCAGGAATATCTAGATGATGGCATGCTCAAGTTAAATGTACAAGCTCAAGTGCCTAAGAAGAATAATAAGAATGATTCTTCTGCTGAGTCGTGTGATGTGTGGTATTCAAGATTAGGACATGTCAATTATTGTTCCCTCTAAAGAATAGTTAATCTAGAGTTATTACCTAACTTTAATATTGATAAGAGACACAAATGTGAAGTTTGTGTTGAATCAAAATGTATAAAAAAGTTGTTTCCATTTGTGGAAAGGAATAGTGAATTACTTGATCTAATTCACAGTGACGTTTTGTGACATGAAAAGTACTCCCACTAGAGGTGGAAAGAATTATTTTATCACATTCATTGATGATTGTAGTAAATATTGCTATGTATATTTACTACGCAGTAAGGATGAAACCTTTGATGTGTTTAAAACATTTAAATCAATTGGGAAAGAAAATTAAGGTGCTCAGATTAGATATGGGTGGTGAGTATGAATCGTTAGCTCTGTCTGAGTTTTGTGAATCTCATTGTATAATCCATCAGATGACAACGCCTTATACACCACAACAAAAATGGTGTAGCTGAAAGGAAGAATCGAACCTTAAAGGACATGGTTAACTGCATGTTAAATAGTTCGAATTTATCCTATAATTAATTTGTGGGGGGAAGTGTAATACCCCGAAAGCCCAGAGGAGAATGGTATATATCGAGGATAAGTAAGGAAGGAAACAACACCAGCTGGATACCTTTTGGGTTGAATGTAGGAAAGGAACTCTGGGGTTAAGCGTGCTTGAGCTGGAGCAGCTCAAGGATGGGTGACCCCCTGGGAAGTTCGTGTAGGCCCATCAAGGTAAGTTGTTCCGGTCCTTCCTATCGCTCGATGCGGGATGTTACAGGTGGTATCAGAGCCGACCCTTGGTGAAGGCGGTCTGACGAGGGCGGGGAGTGGCGCCGAGGCTCGAGGGCCTGTACAAGGAACGACTTCTGGCAGGCTTCTAAGATGGCAGCCCCCAAGGGGAGAAGGTCTGGGACCAGTTGTAAGGTTGCATGACAGGGACGTTATGTGCTCAAGGGGGGAGAATGTAATACCCCGGGAGCCCAGAGGAGAATGGTATATATCGAGGATAAGTAAGGAAGAAAACAACACCAGCTGGATATCTTTTGGGCTGAATGTAAGCAAGAAACTTTGGGGTTAAGCGTGCTTGAGCTGGAGTAGCTCAAGGATAGGTGACCCCCTAGGAAGTTCGCGTAGGCCCATCAGGGTAAGTTGTTCCGGTCCTTCCTATCGCTCGATGCGGGATGTTACAGGAAGCGTTGCTTACTGCAAATTTCATATTAAATAGAATTTCACATAAAAAGTCTGACAAATCGCCTTATGAAGTGTGGAATAGTAAACAACTCTCCTATAAAATCTTGAAAGTGTGGGAGTGTTTGGCAAAGGTGTAAGTTCTTTTACCTAAAAGGACTAAACTTGGTTTAAAAACTATTGATCCAAAAACTATTGACTGCGTCTTTATAGGCTATGCCTCGCATAATGCTACCTATAGTTTCCTGGTAACGAAGTTAGAAATTTCTGACATTAATACTAATACTGTTCTAGAATCTATAGAAGTGGAGTTCTTTGAGAACATATTCCTTTTTAAGGAAGATAAACCCAGTGAGAGTGGTTCCAAGAGAACTCATGAGGCAAGTTCCTCAAAAGGCCAAGATGGGCAAGAAATTGAAATTGAGCCTCAAAGAAGCAAAAAGACAAGGAAGGCCTCTTCCTTTGGCCCAGATTTTCTAACCTTTGTGTTAGAAGACGAGCCACAAACCTACAGTGATGCAATGCCATCTCCTGATGCTCCTTATTGGAAAGAGGCTATTTATAGTAAAATGTATTTCATCTTGCAAAACAATACCTGAGTATCAGTCAATTTGCCACATGGGTGTAAACTAGTTGGGTGTAGATGGATTTTTAAAAAGAAATTGAAGGCCGTTGGTACTATTGATAAGTACAAAGCTCGGCTGGTAGCTAAAGGTTATTATTAGAAAAAAAGACAAGACTTCTTTGACACGTATTCTCAGGTGATAAGAATCACGTCTATCAGGATGTTGATTGCTATTGCAACGTTACACAATTTGGAGATACATCAAACGGATGTAAAAACATCATTCTTGAATAAAGATTTAGAAGAAGAAGTCTACATGGAACAACCTGAAGGGTTTGTTGTAAAGGGATATGAAATGGAGGTTTGTAAACTAATAAATTCTATGAGTCGAAATAGACGCCCAAACAATGGCATGAGAAGTTTGATTACATAATGCTGTCGAATGGATTTAATATCAATGAGTGTGATAAATGTGTTTATGTGAAAATCATAAACCAAGAATGTGTCATTGTGTGCCTGTATGTGGATGATATGCTGATAATGGGCACAAATCGAAGTGCCATACAGTTCACAAAGAAGATGTTGAACTCTCATTTTGACATGAAAGACCTTGGTCTTGCTAATGTCATTCTTTGAATTCGAATAATAAAGAATTTCGAAAGGTATGTACTTTCTTAGTTGTATTACATAAAGAAAATGTTGAGAAGATTTGGTCACTTTGAGAGTAAGCCGATGGTTACTCTGTTTGACCCAAATTCAAAATTGAAGAAAAATCATGATGAAGGTGTATCTTCTCTAGAATATGCCAAAGTCAATGGGAGTCTGATGTACATTATGAATTGTACTAGACCCGACATTGCCTATTCCGTAGGTAGGCTAGCGAGATACACAAGCAATCTTGGGCATGACCATTGGAGTGCATTAGTCAGGGTACTTAGATACTTGAAGTACACCTTAAACTATGGATTACAATACACAAAATATCCACATGTGCTAGAAGGATTTAGTGATGCTGATTGGATTTCTGACAGCTTAGAGACTAAATCAACCAGGGGGTATGTGTAATTACCCTTGATTGATTTAAGGATTCAAGTGTAATTTATCTTGGGTTGTAAGTGAGATTTTCAAAAGATTTGGGGTTACAACGTAATTTTCGATACAACTGTGTTTTAGGCTGAAAAATTGAATTTTCGTAAAGGACTTTCGAGAAGTCAATGAAACCCTAAGAAGGTTCACATTTTGCATAAGAAACAACCTTTAAGTTGTTTCGGGGTGAAACAAAAGGGTTTATGGTCAAAACATAAATTCGGGTCTAAGTGTAAATTTCTAATTTTGCTCGAGAAAGGCCTAAATGATGTTTTTTTGGAATCTTTGGGGATGAAATGAAAAGTTTAGAACTTGTGGGCCTTAATGGAATTTTTAGAAACCCAAAGGGCTTTATGAAAAGGGTTGAAAAGCAATTCGAAAAAACTGAGGGGCCAAAGTGCAATTTTCTAAAATCTGGTAGTGTGAACACTGCCATGGATGCTGGTCACCTCTTCCATTGTCGATTTCGACCATGGGAGGCTGCTAAAAAGGTCGTAAGGGTTCTAGGGCTTGGCTTAGGGCCATTATGGCTAGCCCTTAGATGAGGATCGACCATGAAGGTGGCTAATTTGATCAAAATTTTAGACATGAGGTTGCCGAAAAATCAAGCCCATTTTGAGCAAATCTCGACCATTTCAGGTCACTTCAAGGCTAATAAAAGGCTAAAATGATGAAAGAGGCAGGGGATGTGTCAGGAGTGGACGTTTTGTGGCTTGAGAATGGGTATAAATAGAGGTTGAAATTGGCTTAATACTTCAACATTTAAACTTAGAAATTTGAGAGTTTTGAGGAAGAATTGAAAGAAATGGATAAGGAGCTTTTGTTCCCCAAGTCTAGAGAAAGGTTTTTGGAGAGTTTAGTGCATTTTGGTGCATGTTTTAAGCTGTTTCGAGGCGGTTGACGGAGCCAGATCTTAAATAGGCCGATCAGAGGCCTTCCGGAGGTGCTTTCAAGCCAAGAGATGCACCGTTGTGATCGACGATATGTAGGGATCAAGATGGAGGAAAAAACCAGTAAGTTAGTGAGTCGGCACTGGAGAAGATGACCAACGTGTGAGTTGTTCGTGCTGGTTATCATGGGCAACCCACGCGCCAGCGCGTGAGAGCGCATGAGCCTAGGAGTAATTCTGGAATTTTCTTTAATTATTTTCTTGGATTTATTTTATGAATTTTGGTGTTGAAAAATTGGGAAAAATGTTTGAGGACGTATTTATTTTGGATTTATCGAGGGAAAAATAGGAAGAAATGGAGGAAAATATTGAAAAAATAGATATTTATATTCCTTTGTATAAATATGATGTCTAGGGATCGTTGAGGCTCAAGATTAAGTATTTTTGCAATTATTGAGGCTTGGCACGAAAATCGAGATAGGGCACGCATACAAAGAAAAGCTTGTGAGGCTAAGTTAATGTGAGTGGTTTTTCCCCAAAAACTTATATGTGTTATGTTTTGCTTATGTTGAACATGATATTCATGAAAGTTGCCAAATTATTTGTAATTTATGCACATATTGTCATATCTGTACATGTTCTATTGCATCAATGGTCGTGATTATTTCACATGGCATGATATTATTGTCATATTGATATCTGTGCATGGGATGGGATGTCGCCCTGATAGTGTAATCGTAATTCCCCAAGGGTATTATCGAAATAACGTATAGGAGTGTCCCGTTGCCTAGTGTGCATGCCGGGATGATTGCCTAGAATTCCATATCTGGTTGGTTTGCTAGGGAAGTTAGACTAGGGCTTTTGTTTTGATATTTTACTCTTGGAAATTAAAATAGTTTTGATAATGACTAAATGTTATGAAAATCAATCTTTAAATCTAAATGAATTAGTTTGAAGCAAAGTTATGAAAATCAATCTTGAACTCTATAGGAGTAAGGTTGAGTGTTTAAAATCAAAATATCTTTTTGATAATCTCAACTTGCTTTCAAAAGAAATAAAGTTAGGAGATGTTAAGTGTTCAGTTTTTCTAAGTGAATAGTTGACTATGTGTCTATGTTTTGTTGACTATGCCTGTGAATAGTCGACTATGTGTTTATGCTCTGTCGACTATGCCCAAACTTCTGTCGACTATATTTTGTTTTATTGACTATTGTGTAGGTTCTGTCGACTATGAAATTTCTTCTGTTGACTATTTATGTGTATGATGTTATAATTTTTTTTTCATATTTTGGATGTGTCAACTATGTGAAAGTGTTTGTCGACTATTAATAGATTTGGTTGGACATCTATCGACTATGCTTACTTGTCTATCGACTATACTTACTTGTCTGTCGACTATGCCTTAGTTTTATTTGAAAATATAGTCGACTAACCTTTTTTGTCTGTCGATAGTTTGTTTCTCAGAAATTTGTAACTGCTAGTGTTTGGTGCATTTAATGCTCGTTCAACTACCCCAACAGTCGAATTTTTGTATTTACCTACCATTAACTATAAATAGGGGTTGAGAGAATCGATTGAAGGCGGTTGGAAACATTTAATATCTTCAACCATCGAGTATTCAAGTTTACATCGAGTGTTAAATTCTTTTCTCTCTATAATTATATTTTTTGAGGCTTTGTATTTAGACTGTTACATTCATTGTAAGCCTCGATTTTTCAGTTGGAGAGAGTTTGTAACTAAAAGTTGTACTCTTAGATTCTCATTCTCATTTATCTTGTATTTAACCTAGCGTAAGCTAGAGGGCCTATTATATTAGGAGGTTTGTAAGTTTTTCTAGTCACGGACTAGAGGATTTACTCAGGTTGAGTAGGAGGTTGAGAGTTAATTTACTTTAAAATCCTTAGTGGGTAGCTAAGGTAGTGGACTAGGCTTGAAAAACCGAACCACTATGAATCATTGTTGAGATTCTCATTCTCATTTATCTTGTATTTGACCTAGCGTAAGCTAAAGGGCCTATTATATTGGGAGGTTTATAAGTTTTCCTAGTCACGGACTAGAGGACCTACTCAGGTTGAGTAGGGGGTTGGCAGTGGATTTACTTTAAAATCCTTAGTGGGTAGATAAGGTAGTGGACTAGGATTGGAAAATCGAACCACTATAAATCATTGTCTCATATCCTTTTTGTTTTGTTTGTTCTTGTTAGCATTTTTATCCCTACTTAATTTGTTCTTTCATCCATAAGATTTCATATTCATTTTTCATAAAATGAGATTGTTTTTACACAGTTGATATCTCATCGTGCCATTTTAAGGTCTTGAGGTTTAACGAATCCGTGGTCTTAACAGACGACATCTCTGTTTCTCAAAAGAATTATTTTTATTATACCAATTCATCCCCTCTCTTGGTGTGTGCCATAGTATTTCAATTCTATCAATTGGTATCAGAGCCAAATTCCTTTGTTTTTATCAGTCTAACAACCTAGGGAAAACGATCTTGTCAGATGACACATTTTGCTTCCTCATCCCAATCCGAGGGTCTAAGCACCACTCATCTCCCATTCTTTAATGGAACTAATTATAACTACTGGAAAACAAGAATGCAGATTTATTTGATGTAGGACTCAAGCTTAATGCAAGCAGTTTATAAGGATATCAAGGTAGTTGACATGGAGAAAATTGAGACTTGGACAACAAAAGAAAGAAGAAACATGGAGATAAATGCAAAAGATATGAATACACTAATCTGTGCACTGAGGTCAGAGGAATTCAATCGAGTGTCAACATGGAAGATAGCTAAGGAGATTTGGGACAAATTAAATGTAACACATGAAGGAACCAATTAGGTAAAGGAAACAAAAATCAACCTTCTTGTCCATGATTATGAGCTATTTTCAATGAAGGAAGATGAGTATATAAAAGAATGTATACTAGATTCAATGATATTGTTACTACCTTAGAAGCTTTAGGTAAGACATATACATGGTCGGTACCCACGGTGATTTTTAGAATAATCTTCACATGTAGATAAGATCCCGAGAACCCTAGTCTTGCCCGTTTAACCAACAAGATCAATAAATCTTAACTAAAACGAGACATAGTATTACGTAGCGGATATATTAACATCAAAATGCCGTGGCCTTCCACGAGGTTCTACATTATCATACAGTCGTTCATACATATATTGCCTCAAAATGATACAATAGTGATCATGCTAAACACAATTGACCCTTAACTGACCACATCCTTGCCTTCGTAGCAGTCCCTGGCTGGAACGTTGAATATTCTAGGGGCATAACCAAGATTAGATGATAAAATATCTAAGTGATGACATGATATAGTTTATTGAATGCATGAAAAACCCATGAGCATAGTATATACAGACACATTTGAGAAATATCCTTGACATACTCAACCTCCCGTGGAAAATCCATTCTACACACATTTGGGGTTGACCTTACTGAGGCATACTTAATCCCCGAGTGCCCTACCGTGTCACCTGATCACCAGGATTAACTTTGCCCCATTCTCAAGAAGACCCCATCCCGTTCCCCACTGACATAACCACGACACGAAAATCAATACCCCAAAGATATGAAAAACCACACGCAATGCACTGACTTTTTTACAAGTAAAAACAGTTGATGCAATATACCACATGTTCAATATGCATACGATGCCACAAGTACATAAGTAAAACGCCTAAACGATATAACCTAAATTTCGGAGGGTATAATCGCTCGCCGGAACTGGTTCAAACATATGCAACCTAAGCTAGGGAGGGTAGAACCCCTCACCTGAACCCACTACACACACCAAATTATTTTCAAGACAATGGGTAAAACTAGAATCAAACCACTCATTTTATTCAAAAAGTCAATTTATGCCTCGTAATGCGTGTTAAGTCTCGAAATTTGCGTCTGTATAATTTCTTGGCTTTGGCATGCTCCTCTAGCCTTAAAATAATTCTCAGAATTTTATAGGATTTTTCGAAAGATTTTCCCTATTTTTCCTCAATTTCTTTTATTTTTCTTTTTTCTTCATCTTCTTCCTCCAACCTCTTGCACGCGAGTGACCTTGCTGCCACCCTCTGTGAATGCCTGCCACTGACTACTACTGCCATCACCAGCCTCGCCGGCCTTTCCCAATCCTACTAGTTGCTGCCCCACGTTCCAGCAGCCATCATCGCGGCTTCTCCGGCCGCCATGGATGCTACCCAGTCGGGACTTGTTATGGCAGTCTGCTCCGGCTGTCTCCAGCCATTAACGTGGTTGCCTCCAGTCACCAACGACAACCCTTAGCATTCTTTCTTGATCCCTTAAGCTCTCAGCCGTTCTCTCCCTCAATGCAACTCTCGGCAACCTTCCTCCTTCATTTTCCATTTTTCCTTTCAATCTCTTCACCTATTTATAGCAAACCCACCGAATTAAGCGCCTTAGCAACCACTCTTTCAACAAGACTTGGCCACTACTTCAAGCAATTCGGCCATGAAGCTTCTCGTCAGCTTCCACCAGCACACATGCACACATGTGTACATATATATATGTATATCTATATATTACACTATTAATATAAAGAAATTACACATTAACCCCCTAATTTCCATCTTAATTTTACTTGGGTAATTCCCTTAATGCAATTATACCCTTAAACATCAAATTAATTTGTATTTCAATACTGAAAATACAAAATTAATAACCTAAGATTACTCGATAAGGACGATTTCACCCCAACATCCTCACCAGGCTATTTTTTCATCCCGAAACCACCTAAGGGTTGTTCCTTACGAAGAATCGGAGTGCCTTTAGGGTTTCATTGATTTTCGGAGGTATCCTACGACAGTTCGATAATTTAGGCTAAATCGAAGTTGTACAAAAAACTATCTCTCTTTTGACTTATTTCAATGTCATAAATCATGTTTTGATATGCTTGATGACTTCATACCCTTTCTTTTAGATATCTAAGTCCCGAGGCATTCCCTGTCGTCGATTCGGCGACTTACTTTGCTATTACAACCATTTTTCAATATCCCAGACTTATTCAAACAACGTGGCAACCGAACGAAACATGGGATATTATATTCATCCACAACATACTTTTTCTTCTGAGATACTTATGTTCCGGGGCATTTCCTTCAACTGATTCAGTTGTTTATAACTCCAAGGAATTATACTTAAATCCAAAAACTTCTAATAATTTCATTTTCGCCTCTGGATAAATTACTTTTGAACCCTTTGAAATTTTTCAGGTATTACAAAGTGGTTGGGATGTAACGGCATGGGGTGACGTGTCCGATAAGTTCTGCAAGTTATTCAGGTGTTTTGCTTCTTCATGATGATTCAGATGTGTTTTAATCATGTTGAGAAACTTATGTTTCATTGATGATCAGTCTTGTTAAATGTAAGAGTGTTACGTATTATGGATGATGTTCGAGAGTCAATCATGTAATACTGTTATGGTTTAATGTTATTTGAGGTGTCATTTGATTGTATATGAGGTGTTCGGTTATTCATATGAGAGATGGTTCTCCATGTATTCTGTTTTGAAAACGTGGTGTTATACTATGGTACAGATTTTTATGTTATAATTAAAGTGAATTCGGTTATGTACGAAATCAGGTTTCGTTTGTTGCTTCCGCATTTGTAATGATATGTTAGGTTTTTTTTTTCTTTGAAATATGGTACTTGAGGTGTTAAGGGATGTATCGTTAAGAGATAAAGTGTATTTATATGTTGAGCCCTAGCATAGTGACACGCTTGAGAAAAGCGGGGTGTTACAGTATGTGTTCACCCTAGGTGGTGCTATTGTGTCGTGGAAGTTTTCGAAGTAGACATGTATAGCACGGTCAATCATGGTGTTAAAGAGTCAAAGTTTATAGCTCTAGATAAAGTAGGTGAAGAAGCTGACTGGCTTCGCCATTTCCTTAAAGACTTCCATTATGGACAAAGCCTGTTAACGCAATTTGCATATACTGTGACAACTTAGCTGCCTCAATAAGGGCTAAGAATAGTATCTACAATGGAAATTTAAGACACTTTAGGCACAGGCATAACACTGTTAGAGAGTTTCTCACCAATGGAATAATCTCCATTGATTACGTGAAGTCAAAATAAAATCTAGCTAATCTTTTGACGAAATGAGTGACTCGTGAGCAAGCCAATTTTTCATATAAAAGAATGGGGCTAAAGCCTTTAAATTGACTTTTTCGGTGGTAACCAAACCTAATTGACTGGAGATCCTAAGATTTAGATTAAATTGGCCAACTGTCTGGAATAAGTCATAGTTGACACACTAAAAAACTTCTAGTTTCTCTCCATGTCTCAGAAATTGGAGAGTGTGTCCTGTCGACGTTAAAGGGAAGGTTGATATCTTGAAATAGAGAAGTAGTGGTAGGGTACTCTCAGTTAATGCTTCCCTATATGAGAGTAGAAGTGGGGTTGCTTCTATGAGAACTATTCAATGGCATGGGTTTTCTAGAGCTCTCATGAATCTCAGGATGTTGTCTAGGACCAAAATGGAGACAATTGTATAGAACTCAATGGGTTAAGACAAGTTGTGTGTGATGTTTATTATCTCGATTTACCTTCAGAAAGATAGTTCAAGAGCCAGTCTCACTATTTTTTCGATAAGTTCGATAGATATTCACTAAGAAAGGTTCAAATTCAAAAAACACCTTGTTGATGCATAACTTGTCTATTTACTCTCAGTGACTCTGTGTTGTTTTGTATGTTTTCTGCACACATGCACTCATGTGGGGGATTGTTGGAAGTGAGTGTGTGTGTGTGTGCGTGTGCAGTGGGCTACTGTCCTAGTTCGATAGGTGACAAAGATGCCCATGGCTTTTTATGCTTCCCTTTACCTAGCCCCCCAAGTTCTTCTAGTCTTGCTTGGTCCCTAAGTTCTTCTAGCTTTACTTGGCCCCCAAGTTCTTCTAGCTTTGTTGGTCCCCAAGTTCTTCCAGCCTTTATATTTCCCTAAGCTTATTCAAATTTTTTGGGACTTGGTCTTCTCAAGTTTTTCGTCACTGAGAGCGAGCCCGTATTAAGTTCTGCTAGCTTCGGTTGTTTGTGGCTACCGTTCACTAGAGAGGTCATTTCATCCTACTGAGACAGTCGTCGTAGTCTGCTTGCCGCCAATGCAGGGTGCTAACTGTTTTCAAGACAGCGTTTTGCGAGACTCGACCTGCTTCTTCTTAACGTTCTAGCTTCTGGTGGTTGTTGTTCACCTGTCGTCTCCTCTTTGTTGTTTTACTCTGGTAACATCTGCTTTTGTTCGTTTGTTGTTGCTATTTAGAAGTACGTGTTGCTATTTATGTTTGTGTTCAAGTTGTTATGGTCAGAAGTTAAGTATTGTAGTTTATGTTTCATATACTATAGTGGGTTGAAACTGATTTTCTTATATTGGGTGGATCATTTCTAGTGTAATCTCCATATATATACTCTCTATATCCCTAACACCATTCTCCAGGTTTGAAAGTTATATCAATATTTTTCTTTTCATTAAACTACCATATCTAATTTTTCTTAAAATCTCTTTGACATTAGTGTGTTTAAAGATGAAATCCTAATTTTACATCTAAATACATTAATCTATCTATTTGCCTATGTGTTTAAGTTGAAATGAGTAGAAAACTAAAAAATATTCCCCCCCAAAAGCACATTTCCCCCCCCTCCCCAAAAAAATACATAACGTGTCTATATTGCCACTATATTTATGCTAAAACAATAAAAATATAAGGAGTAAAATAATCCCCCCTTCCCCAACCTCAATCATCGTTCATTCTTTTCCTTCTGCCAAAACTCCTATCAAGGGTGAAACAACCTCTTGGTCATCATACGTTGCAATGAACCAAATTTGACTAGTACGTATATATATATTTTTTTAATTCCCAAATAAACATATATAAGAATAGACTAATTAGAGACATTATATATATATAAAAAAAAAAAATATTAGTGAGCTGTAGGCTTTGATTGAAGAATGAAAAATAGAGAAAGAAGATGATACATGCAAAGCCATGTAGCTAGCAAGCCTTGTTTAAGCTTAGTGGATGTTAGTTTCTTTAGTGGGTAGATAATAATCTCTTATTTTCTAACTTAGTGGAGTCATGTGCATGTCTTTAGTAGTAGTGGTAATAGTTCTTTCTATTTTCTCACTTTGTGGTTATTTTCTCTTTGTATTGTAAGGCTATAAATATAGCCAACTGATAGAATAAAAAGGGAGTGTAGAAAAATTCAGAATACTCCATCTTCTTCTCTCTAAATTATGTAGATTCTCCATTCCTTTAAATTTTTTTCCCTGTCAGGAGAGTGAGGGAGAATTACAAGGCTAGAGCAAAAAGTCCTGGAGAAGGCGCCAAACTATTGAGAGAATGGAAAGATGTTGGACATTGAGAAGGTATAGAAAGCTTGGGACACTCATTTAATGACATACAAGGTGGTAGAAAAGGTATAGAAGGTGCATCTCTAAACTCTCCATTGATATTTCAAGCTTCTTTAGAAGGAGAAATCAGAGTTCATTTTTGAATATTTCTTGCAAACATTTGCTTTTGTTAATTAATGAAGGCCAATGGCGAGACTATTGATGACCAACAAATTGTAGAAAAGGTCATTCGAACTTTAACTTTGCAATTCAAGTCTATTATGACATCTATAGAAGAGTCTTGAGATCTTTCTAAGTTGTTAGTTGATGAGTTAATGGACTCTTTACAAGTTCACGAGTAGTGGCTTCGGACAAATCAAAGATAATGGAGGAAGCTCTACAAACCCAATTGGTGTTACAGGATGAAAAGAGAGTTCCTTCTAATTTCTATAAAAAAAAAAGGTGACTACAATTCTTAAGAATGCCAAGAGAAGAAGAACAGTAAAGGTAAAGATAAGTCTCATATTCAATGATTTAATTGCAAAAAATATAGGCATTACAAGTCCCAATGCAAAAGTAAGAAGGGAGAAAGTCAAAGTATTCATGCTAAAGTTGCAAGATCCGTTGATAACAATAAAGACCCTTGAAAAAAGCTTTATTGTTCACATGTGATGTGGAGGCAAAAAATCAGAATAATGTCTAGTTCTTAGATACTGGTTGCAAAAATCATGTGTGGACAAAAAAAGTTGTTCGCAAACTTGGACGACACGATCAAATCGAAGGTGAAATTTGGGAATAATGCAAAAGTTCTTATCATGGGAAAATGACAAATTTGACCCATGCATCAAGTCAAATAATGGGTCCGATTGGTCCATTACCAATGCGTATTATGCTCCCAGTCTTCATTAGAATCTTCTTAGCATGGGACAATTGTTCGAGCAAGGCTACCACATGGAGATCAAGGATGGGTTGTGTACGATCAGAGATAGTCAAGAAGGTTTGATTGCAAAGGTAAAAATATCTCAAAATCATCTTTCTCCTTTACATATCAAGTATGATACTCCATGTTTCAGTGCCCGATTCTAGACTCCTCGTGGCTGTGGCACATGCATTTTAGGCATGTGAACTTCAATAGCTTGAAGCTACTGATTCACAAATAGATGGTGTTGAGATTACCAAAAGTCTCTTCCCCAAGGGATATTTGCGAGACGTGTGGTTGGAAAGAAATCTAGGGAAGCCTTTCTTTCGAGATAGTCATGGAAAGCAACCAAGGTATTGGAGTAAGTACATTCTGATCTTTGCAAGTCACTTGGGGAATCTTAAAATCCTGGGTTTAAATATTTTATTACATAAATTGACGATTTCAGTCGAAAGACATGGGTTTAATTCTTGAAGTACAAATCATATACCATTGACACTTTCAAGGAATTTAAAGCATATGTAGAAAAATAGAGTAGGCAACCGATGATACCATGTTAAGTCAAATTGCTCCAATTAACTTATTGTATGTTTCGATATTTGACAAAACATAATTTTAATAAAGCTATTTTTAGTATATTTAAAACTCCTAATAGATTT
This sequence comes from Diospyros kaki, assembly GCA_036245055.1. Classification (NCBI taxonomy): domain Eukaryota; kingdom Viridiplantae; phylum Streptophyta; class Magnoliopsida; order Ericales; family Ebenaceae; genus Diospyros; species Diospyros kaki. Next base: position 47,121,518 of record BSEG01000005.1, read on the forward strand.
TTGATATGTCTTAAGTATTATAGTATTTTGTGTATCAAAATAAACCAAGAAATGTTATTTCTTTAAGTCTGGAGGATTAACACGCTATAAGGGAACATATAAGAAAATGTTTTCATTTTAGAAAATTATCTTTTGGTATTTCAATAGCTAACATTCATTATTGTTAAAATGATTTTTAATGATTTTTTCAAGAAATAGAATGTATGTATTTTGGAGGTGATAAAATTGCTAAATCCTGAATTGGTACTAAAACAAAAATTTTACATTTTTATTGTTTTGGATTTTAATTTTTTAGATATTTTTATTGAATCCAAATGAGGGATACTTTCTTATTTATATTTATATATTAAAGTAAATAGAAAGTAAAATATAAATTAAAGAAAATGAGGACATTTACTTAAACTAAAAAAATATAAATATCTTGTAATGTATATATGCTATATGGTTTATATCTTAAAACAATTGCTATATGTATAAAATCTATTTTTTTGTACAATCTGACCTCAGAAGTTGACTCTTGGTTCAATGGAGTCGACTCCCTTTAAGCTGAAGTCGACTCTTGCAAAGCTAGAGTCGACCCAGCCAAGAGCAGTTGATGCAGAGTCGACCTGGCAGCATTGGTGTTTTTCGAAGAGTCGACTCTAGTATTAAAGAAGTCAACTCTTGTATAACTAGAGTCGACTCCCACTTAAAATGGGAGTCGACTCCTGTTTTAGAGAAGTCGACTCCTCGGGCCCAACGACCGAATTTTCTTTAGCCATTACAGATCTGTTGGAAGCTTCATTATAAATATCAAGAAGAGAAATTTGGAGAAGGCTAATGCTCTATTAAGATCCATCATCCTAAAGCACACTCGAGCTCTGAAGCATCCATTTCAAGTAATCCAAAGGCTCAAGCTTAAAGTTTAATCCATTTGGAGCCCAAGGCAAAGGAGAAGGCATTATCTCCATTTGTGGTAACTTGTATTATTTCTATTTTGCCTTGTATATCATTGTGTTTATTTCCATATTAGTCCAAGGTTATTTGAACATAGGATTTATTTGTATTGGATTGTGGTGTGGCATCCTAGAGCCTATTGTGATCTAGTTGTTGTTGTTGTTGTTGTATGGTTGTATTAGTTTACAGGGTGAGCTAAGGGGAAAACATCGAGGTGTACAAGTTTACTAGGTGATGTTGTATGAGAACCTAGTGTTGTGATTTTAGTGGAACCTTAAGTATCGAGTTGACCTTGAGAGAGTGGAGTAGGTGTTGGAGACATTGAACCACTATATTTCTTGTGTTGATTATTGTGGTTGTTTGTGTATTTATATTATTATCACTCTCAAACAATTTATATAGTTATAACAAGTGTATTTTGTATAAGAAAATCTCAAGAGTTTTTAAAAGGAAAGAATTCGGGTTATAAGTTTTTAATTACTCAATTCACCCCCATTTCTTGAGTGGCAATTGTGTGTTAAGGGACCAACATACCTGACAAAAGGTCTTGAGTTCAAGACTTTCTTTTCAGGTATAGAGTAGCTAAACACTTTTGGTTGCACATTTTTGTGCGTTTGACTATATTACTTATGCACATTTTAAACTAGGGAGAGGGGAGAGAGTTAATGGGATGTAAATGAAAGATGTGGAGAAGATTGATCAATGACTAATTGACTATATGTGAAATAAGGTACAGAAGCCATGCAGTACTCAACAAGTGAAATCTTCCCATCATAATTTATAGGAGAGGGTTGAACCTTAGTTATGAAGTAATTATTTGATGCTATTTTCAAACTTCAATGCAAGTGCAAAAAGATTAAGGAAAAAAAATAGTGAATGCCAAATTACATCTAGCAAGAAAGAAAAAAAAAATTAATGCATTACAAGGGGTTTATCATTGCCTAACTTAGGTTGGCCCTACTCCCCCTGGTTGGAAATCCATTTGAAACGACTAAAGCTTAGATTCAATTGAGGCCACAGTGATAGAGAAGAGGTCAGTTGAGGAATTGAGACACGTACAATCCATACGTATATAGGAAGTTTCATGTGCCGTAGATAGTTGAAACCTTGGGAATGAGGTTGGATCAACACGTGGCTCGGTAAGTCTTAGACTCTAAAATGGAAATTGCATTATTCTAAGTGAATAAGTTCTCTTCCCATGAGGAGGTTGCCTAATGTCTCAAGACTAACTCGTTTAACACGCAAAATCATTCAACGATTGGATGTAATTAAGTTTAAATGATTTATTTTTTTCAATTGTCACCCTTTCTTTCTTTAGTCAAGTGTGATGGATTGCTAAGTCTCATAGGCCTGATGTTGAGGAAAGTTCCCTTATTCTTATAAGGAAAACAGAGGGAATTCAAACAAAACCATTTGGGCAAGCTCAATGTTGGTTTGTGTTTCCTAATAAGCCTAAGACAATGATGATTTAATCAAGTGGAATTAATCCTCATAGGCTTCAACCCATGATTGAAGAAATACCAAATCCAACACCACTTATTGGTGGCCTAGATTTAGAAGCCGGACTATAAGCTGGTTAGCCTTTACTTTGGAGGTAAGATAGGCTTGACCCATTTGCTCAAGAAAGGAAACATGGTTCCCCATTTCCCTAACCTAAACCGAATTATCTCTATATAATTGGGGTGCTCTTTCCTCCCTCATGCACATGCCAAAAATCCCTAACCCTATGCCTTGTTTTTTCGCGACCTCTTGGCTGGCCCATGTTTGCTCTGGTTCGATTGAAGCTTTGTGATTCTCTTGTCTTGACTTATTTCTTTGGCCCTTCTTCTTTTGGTCATTTGCCTGCATTCATTGAACCCCTATTTCTTTGTGATATTCCTTCTCATTTGTGGATTGTACTCTATGTGGAAGATTGGGTTTATTGCAAAGGGTTGCTAAAGGGATCGAGTTTGTTCGAAGCTTGCTGGTCTTATTCTATGGTGTTGCTTAAGTGGTGTGTCGTATATCGGATCTGAACCTTGTGTATTCACTATCTATGACAACAATTGGTGGCTGAAGGTAGTTTTTCGATTTCTTTCGTATTTTCAAGTTTTTAGGTTTGCTTAATCTTTGCACTAACTTGTTCCTTTGTAGGTTTTTTGACTCAAAATTGCTATAAGAGCCTTGGTAGGTATTTGGGTTATGCAAGGATTGAACCTTGATCAAAAATCCATTGAGATTTTGGGATCAAATGCATTTAGGTTTGTTCATACCCGAATATGAAATTTCTTGATTTCTATTTTTAGGGAGTGAGTTGGGGCGTGAGGACCCCATACTTGAGATAGGCAGGCCTTGGGCCTTCTCCCTAATTAGCGGGTATCTCAATACTCGCTGGTCGACGATGGCGCAAATTTTTGACCGTTTCCAGTATGAGAATTTAGTTTCTGATCTTGTGGGGGTAACCAGTGTTGATTTAGATCTTTTGTGATTCATTTGTGCTTATTTAACTGCTTAGTGTCTTAAATTTACATAGTGAATGTCTTAACTCTCTAGTTGCTATTGTTAGAATACCTTTCCTTTGTTGAGTCTCTACATATCTGCTACCTAAGATATTGTGTGAAACTTTGTGTTTCTTTGATCCTTTTGATTGCATATTTTTGTTTGTACATTTTCTTTGTGAATATGACTACACGTCATCTCGAGATGGGGGTTTTCAACGGGAAGGGTGATTTTTCTATATGGTAACAAAAGATGAAGGGTATACTTGTTCAACAAAAAGTTTCAAAAGCCATTGATGGCAAATTTCTTGAATCTAGCACTATAGAACAAAATAAAGAATTTGATGAACTTGCATACACTTCAATTATTTTGCACATCACTGACTTAGTTTTATGAAAAATTGGTAAACTCAATAATCCATTAAAAATCTTCGGAAAAGTTAGAGGATTTAAAATTGACAAAATCTACTCCCAATAAACTCTACTTGCTCGAAAAAAATTTTAGTTTTAAAATTGACTCTTCCAAAGATCTAGATAACAATCTAGATGTTTTTAGCAAATTTGTTCAAAACATCACGAAATATGGTGAAAAGGTCACTAAGAATATAAGGCAATCATCTTATTAAATGCTACTCTAATACTTACAAAGAGGTTAAAAATGCTATCAAGTATGGGAGGGACACATTGACACATGAAATTGTCATTGATTCATTTAGACGTAAGGAGATGGAGTTGAGGAGTGAGAGAAAAAATGGCGAGGTTCACATATTGAGGGATCAGGAGGGAGGTGGAAAAAAGAAAGCGAGAAATAGATCTAAATCTAAGGCACGAGGGAAGGGTATAAGAAGTGTTATAGGTGTGGGAAGACCAGACACTTCATTAAAGATTATTATGTTGAGAAAAACAAATAGAAGGAGAAAGGGAAAAAGAAAGAAGAGATGAATGTGGTCACATCATATGATCAAAGTGAAGTTTATATGCTTTTAGATTTTGACTCTTTTGAGTTGAATGTTGTTATTAAATCTCATGTGCATGAATGGATTCTTGCTTCTGGTGCATCATTTCATGTTACATTTCAAAAACACTGGTTTGAAAACATGCATGAATTTGAGGTTGGTCATGCTATTGTATACAACAACATTACATATAAGATCATTAGGGTTGGGGACATCACTATTAGACTTGATACTGGATATGTTTTAAAATTGAAAGAGGTCAAGTATATTCTTGAAATGGCTAGGAATCTTATTTTAGTACGTGAGTTAGAAAAGAATGGCTTAAAATTGCATACTTAAAATGATTACAAGAGCCATGGTGGTATGTAAGGGGGGTTAGGAGAAATGACATTTATGTTTCTACTACTGAAGTAATGGGTGGCTCAGGCTCCCACGTTGCTTCCATTAACATTGATCACACACACACAAATGGCACAATAGATTATCCCATGTTAGTGTTAAGGGGCTTAAGCTTCATAACGATAAGAGGGTATTTGGGAAGGATTGTGTGTCTAACATTTCATTCTATGATGATTGTATGCTTGAAAAATATCATAAACTATCATTCTCATCTAATGTGCATAGATCCACAAGAGTCTTAGAGTATTTTCATTTAGACTTGTGAGGATTGGCTTCTAACCTCACATCTGGTGGGAATAAGTATTGCTTGTCCATCATTGATGATTACTCGAGAAAGGTTTGGGTGTATCTTTTAAAAGATAAATCAAAAACATTTAAGAGTTAAAAATTAGAAAATATAGGTGGAAAATTAGATAGGTAGAAAGGTGAAATATCTTAGAGTTGATAACGGTCTTGAATTTTGCAATGCTAACTTCGATGTTTTATGTAAAGAATATGGCATTACTAGGCATAAGATTGTTTCTTACCCGCCCTTCCCCAACAAAATGGGGTGGCTGAAAGGATGAATAGGGTCATACTTGACAAGGTGAGATGCATGATGATTAGTTCTGACATACCTCAATCTTTCTGGAGTGAAGCTATCATGACTACATGCTATTTGATTAATTTAACTCCATTTGCTACATTGAATGGTGACACTTCACATAAAAAAAGGCATGGTAAATGTGCTAATTATTCTTTTCTCAAAACTTTTGGTTGTGCTGTTTTCTCTTATCAAAATGAGGGAAAACTAGAACCTAAAGCAAGAAAATGTGTTTTTCTTGATTACATAGAGGGAGTCAAGGGTTATAGACTTTGAGATAGAAGCTAAGAGGGGGTGAGAATTATTATGAGGAGGGATGTCACATTTAATGAGTTAGAAATGCCTTATTTAAAATTAGAGAGTGAAAAATAGTAAGAAAGTGAGAGTGAGAAATCCCAAGAGGAGTTGAGTAGATTGAGTATCCACAGTCCTACCACCTCGAGCGAGGTGGAGAGTCAAAGCCACCCCATATTAGATAAGAGGAGAGAAGAAGTAGTAGAAGATCACCCTATTGACCAACCACCATTGTTTGACTACTAGTTAGCCCGAGATAACAAAAGGAGACCTCGCAGAATGCCTAAAGGCTAGAATCTAATTTTGACCTAGTCTATGCTAGTTATCAAGAGCTAGCTGACAAAGAGCCAAACTCCTATGAGAAGGCTATTAGAAGTGAGTATTCTAAGGAGTGGGTATAAGCAATGAAAGAGGAGATGAGTTCCCTTTCTAAAAACCAGACTTGAGCGTTAGTGCCTAAACCTAAAGACAAATCCATTGTAGGTTGCAAATGCATTTAATTATGAGGTTAAGGAGGGTATGAGCAAGAGTGAATCTGCAAGATTTAAGACTAGATTAGTAGCCAAGGGTTTACACAGAAAGATGGGGTTGACTATAATGAGATCTTTTCTCCTATTGTTAAGTATACCACTACATGTCATGCTTGCATTGGTTGCATATTTTGACTGGAAACTTGAACAAATTGATGTGAAAACTATTTTTTTGCATGGTGATCTTGATGAAAAGATTTATATAGCTTAACCTAAAGGTTTTAAAGATAAAAGGAAACCTAACTTTGTGTACTTCTTGAAAAAATCTTTGTATGGTTTGAAACAATCTTCCAGACAATGGTACAAGCGTTTTGATTCTTTTGTGCATTCAATTGGTTTCAAAAGAAGTGAATTTGATCATTGCTTATATTTCAAATATCACAACAAAGGCTATGTGTTTCTCTTATTATATGTTGATGGCATGCTCCTGCTTGGACCTAACAAGAATATGATTAATGGCATAAAAAATGCTTTAAGAAGTGAATTTGAAATGAAAGACTTAGGAATAGCTAGAAAAATATTAGGTATGGAAATTGAAAGAGATAGACCAAATTCATTATTGTTTTTGCATCAATCATCTTATGTGTTAAAAATTTGTAAAAGATTTGGCATGCATGATTGCAAACATGCGTTGTTACCACTTGATAATCATTTCATTTTGTCTAAAGACCAATCTCCTGCTAATGAAGAAGAAAAGGAATATGAGTAGAATTCCATATTTTAATGCTATTGGATCTGTGATATACTTAATGGTTTGTATTAGACCAGATTTAGCTCATGTTGTTAGCAGTCTCAGCAAGTTTATGACAAATCCCAATCCCAATCATTGAGAAGCTTTGAAATTGTTGCTTAAATATTTGAGGGGTACTTATAATATTGGCTTAGTCTATAAACATTATATTGATAGTGTGAAACTTAAGGGTTTTATTGATTCTGATTATGCGACTGATAGAGATAATAGGAAATCTACATTTTCCTAAACGTTCACTTTGTGTGATTCTTGCAATAGTTAGAAGTCTCAACTCTAACGTATTGTTGCTCTCTCTACCACCGAATCCTAATATATTGCTGCCACGGAAGCTATCAAAGAAGTTTTATGGTTTCAGGGTTTACTTAATGAATTATGTGTTTTAAGTGAGAATGTGACTGTCTATTCAAATAGTCAATCAACAATCCATCTGTGTAAGAATCTTGTTTTTAACAAATGCACTAAGCACATTCATGTTATATTGTGTCTCAAGATATTATCAAACTTGAGAAATTTCTCTCAGAATATAATCCTTTGGATATGGAAACTAAGGTGCTTCCATTAGTGAAGTTTAAAAGTTCCCTTCCACTTCTAAATATTGGTAAAGGTATGTAAAATCTCCAATTTACTTGATAAGTTATGTTGATCGTCATTTATGTGTATGCTCTTATGTGATGGTCTTATTAAGAATCAAGCTAGAGATTTGTTGGTTTGTGTTTCCTTATAAGCCCAAGGCGATGATGATTTAATCGAGTGGAATTAATCTTCATAGGATTCGATCCGTGATTGAAAAAATACCAAATCCAACACCACTTATTGGTAGCACTGATTTAGAAGCCGTACTATAAGCTAATTAGCCTTTACTTTGGAGGTAAGATGGGCTTGGCCCATTTGCTCAAGAAAGGAAACATGATTCCCCATTTCCCTAACCCAAACCTAATTATCTCTATATAATTGGAGTCCTTCCCCCCTCATACGCATGCCAAAAAAACCTAGCCCTGTGCTCTGACCTCTTGGCTACCCTCTATTTGCTTTGGTTCGATTAAATCTTTGTGATTCTCCTATCTTAACTAATTTCTTTGGTCCTCCCTCTTTCGGTCTTTTACTTACGTTCATTAAGCCCCCATTTCTCTGTGATATTTCTTTTCCTTTGTGGACTCTACTCTGTGTAGAGGATTGGGTTTATTATGAAGGGTTACTATGGGGATCAAGTTTGTTCGAAACTTGGTGGTCCTATTCTATGGTGTTGCCTAAGTAGTGTGTCGTATATCAGATTTAAGCCTTGTGTATTTATTATCCGTGACCGCCATTGGTGGCTGAAGGGAGTTTTTTTATTTCTTTCATATTTTCAGGTTTCTAGGTTTGCTTAATCTTTGCACTAACTTGTTCCTTTTTAAGTTTTTCCCCTCACACTCAAAAATAATTAGGCAAGCAAAATCTTCCTCAATAGCTGAATCTATTATGCTAAAGGAGGCGCTGGTGGAAACAAATAGAAAGCATTTGGAATAATTAATCCTTGAGATTGATTCCCAGAGACTTACCATGATGATGAACAATCAAGCTTTTAATCTATAACATGAGAGCTCTATTTAAAGATTATTCAAGCTGGAAAGTCCAAGTTGTCTACAGATCAACCAAGCAAGCTGCTCACTTAATTGCAAAATGGGTGAAAGCCACTATAATTGAACATTCTTAATTGTTTTGGGCAGCGCCTTTGCCCTTCTCTGCTCCCCTGGTGAAGCTAGTAACGAAAAAAATGTAGTTCCTACCAAACATGCCCCCAATCCATTCTATTTTGTTCCCCATGGTGGTAGGGTTTTAGTTCCTATGTAACTTTTACTGAGAAAAAAACAAGGAAGAAATCAATGAACTAAAAAGCTAGCTCCATGTCCATATTCAAATTGATCTAAGTGGTTGAAACCTGAGTCATCTCATTTGTCGACTATCTTGAAACTTTCTCAACCTATAAAGCTTGATAAAAATTCAATTATGGATGTTCTCGACCCCATTAATTCAAGCATCGCTTAATCCTCTAAAAAAGGGTTATTTATAGTGGTGATTAAGGTGTAGTAGATATATTTTACTTTTATCATATATCATTTTTAATTTAAGAATATTTTTATTTAATTAATAAACATGATACATTTAACATTAGCTAATAAGAGTGTTATATTGTCAAAAATAAGATATACTAAATACACATTATCTAATAACGTTTCTTATATTTTAATCATTACACTTAAGAAAATAATTAAATTCATTCTGAAAAAAATACTAAAGTTAAAATATATTAGCAGATTGAAGAGATGATATATGTATAAAGTCCCAATTTTCAAGAGAAACGAATTGAATGGTCAATTCTGGGTATGAAAAAGAAGTAACGAGCGTACCTGGTTCTTAGATAAACCAGTCTGACGAGACAACAAATGCTTGTCTGCATCGCCCGGGTACCTGCACAGCACAGTTTCATAAACTCCCGCCCAGCCCCAGGCCAAGGCCATGCAGCAGCAGCAGCTAGCAGAAATAAAATATTACGATTTACGAAGTCTCATCTCAGTCGATAGGTACTACGGAGCGTCGATAACATTAACCGTCAATTTAATTACAAAGTTACTAGGGAGAAAGCTGACCCCAAATCCAAAAAAATAACAATGATATTATATCAATAAGATTATGCATGCATGCAGCATGCACTCGTCATTAATTCAATTTAATAAACCTTCATCGGATGTTTGTCGAGCAATTAATACCGCTCCATTAATGCTTTTCCATTTGGGTTTTTCTTTTTCTTTGAGACTAATGTTACATACAAAAATCATTTAATCAGAGATTTTTTATTACCCAAGGTAATATAATAATATATGTTATAATTACAGAAATATAATTCTTTTTATAATTACTGGGTAAGATACATATATATATATATATATAATAAGAAAGAATTACAGGGGATAACAAACCAATCTCAAGAAGAAGTAATGGAAGCCTAAAGCTAGAGGAGAATGATGCATTAGGAATGAATCTCAAGCGACATATACAAAAGTTCCTGCGATTGAACTGATCAGCTCAATGACTCTAAACTACTACTAGTTGCTCGGACAGGACATGATTAACCAATGAAAAATTATGAGGTGTCTAGTATTTCTTCCCTAATTCACAAATCGCTTTCTAGAGTTTAAAGGTAACTTTGATGTTAGCATGATATTTACGCAATATTTTATAAAAACTATCATAAACAACAATGTGATAATAATATTAATTTTTTTTTTATTATTCTTAGCCCTTTTGATAATTTCTTTCAGTTTAGTATTTTTAATCATATTGATTGATATATAGTTATGAAAACTGATTTGTCTTTAATCTTGGTAGGAGTTAAGGAAGTACATATGTATATATATTGTTTTAATATTCCACAGAGAGAAAGAGAGAGAGAGAGAGAAAGAGAGAGAGAGAGAAAGAGAGAGAGAGAGAGAGAGAGATTACGGATGTAGGAAATGCTCAAAGAGCCAGGCTCTCAAGATGTTCACAGAACGCTCGGGCAAGCCTCTTTGGGGCCTCCAGGCTTCCAATTCCACGCCCATTCCCATGTCGTGAAGGGCCTTCTGGTGCCTGAATCTTTGTTCAAGCAGCCGAAGCCTCGGCGTCTCTCCTTTCGTCAAGCCGCCGCCCCCTCCTGATAAATCATGATGATCCTTCTCTCCCAGCGCCCCGCAGGTGGCCTTGATCTGCGCTGCAATGGCGTTCTTTATGCACCGGAAATGCCGAGACATGGCCTTCTGGGCCATGGCTGTGTACACCATTGCCGCTCCAAAACCCATCACCGAATCAAATGTATCCACCATCGCTTGCATCTTTTCGCAGTAATGCCTGTACCTTCCATCCACCTGCACCGGCCTTATTATCACGATCCATGAACATAAAGACAATATATGTGTGTGTGTGTGTACGTACGCACACAAATTAAAAATAACAAAGAAATCTCATCAAATCTAGCTAGACTCTGTAAACAATGAAACAAAACACATAAATAATTGATGCATTTGATGTAGTTTATATGGTTGGTTGTTAACACTCAATTATAATAGACAAGTTTATCTAGCAAGAAACGGGAAAAAACAAAAACAAAAAAGACAAGTTCGAAGAACAAGTACAAAAATCAAATCCCTAATTAAACAAATTATATTTATGTATATGTACGCCAGATCAGGACCCCAAAGTGAACCCCAAAACCAGGCACAAAGCGAATTCTACTATTGCAGAAGCATGTTCTTAATTATAATATTGTACTTCCATGTGTTTGGCTGTGGAATTCTTTAATATGGCCTAGAAGATGAATTAAATAGACAAGACAGAAAAAAGAGATCGATGGTCCCAAAAGTCGACTAAGCCAAAACATCATTAATTTTCTTACTTAATTAGCGGCGTTTCATTAAACTGGTGTGGTCGGTACAGTGGATCTTTTTGGCAGAAAACATTCTTGAAAAAATCCAAAACCTATCGACTTAACCTATAATTAGTTAGCTCTAGGTGATGTATAATAGTACTAATTAAAGAGCATCATTTCTCAGTGGTTGAAGTAAAAATTAAGACCAGAAGATATATATTCTAAACTAAGGCCAAACTAAAAGAGAAAGAGGATATATAGATATATATGTACGTGCCTCGTCAAGCAAAGATAATAGATCGATCTTCTTCCTTTGGTACTCTGCCTTATCAGCAGCTGATAAAGAGGGCTGCTCGTTTGATGGTGAGGAAGAACCAGCAGTAGCAGGGCCACAATCAGTGGTGTTGGGATTTCCAATTGCATGATGCTTTTTAACTCCTTGATGCTTGAATTGGCCCCTTCCAACACAGCAAAGCTCTTCCAACAATTCTTGGGCCGCTTTTACATACTTGGAATTCCTGAAAAAGTTCATCACCTCCAAATTAGGTGTTCCATACCTAACAAGAACTCGACCGTGGCGATCTTGCATTATTCCTTCCGAATGTAATAAAGGTTTTCGTTCCGCACCCGACATGTTCTTATATCCACCATATGGACTGAAAGGAGCCCCGAGAGCTTGATTTGGAAAGACCATCTCACCCCTTAGTTCCTCTAATTTGATGGCTTCTAAGTGCTGCAACGAAGATGAGAGCGACAAAGAAAGGCCTTGACTTTGAGTTTGAGTAATACTATCTGCAATTTTGCTGCTGGTATCACCTTCTTCACCAGTACTATTACTAGGTAGCCAAGTGAGCTGAATTACTGAAGAAGAAAAAGGAGCTGGAGTACTAGTAGATGAAGAAAATGGGTTGACTACATGAGAATTATTCACAGTCGAAATCTGCATGGAATTATTGGCCAAGTTTGTATTATCGATATTCAGAAACCTTTGATGATTACGCCCCATAATATCGCAATCATCTAGGTTTAAATTCTTCTCTCCTCCCAAAACTCCCAACTGTTCATGACCCTCGCTTGATTTTTGCAGCTTTTGCGACCATCTATTATAATTACTTGATGGGATCTGATGCTGAATAGTACTGTCCAAGATGGGTGCTTGCCGGAGCCCAAAGTTGAACATCTCCGATAGCATCCCCCCACCGCCGGTTTGGTACAGCGACGGAAGGTTACCGGACGACACCTCTTGCAATGGTTCGGGAATTAGTTGCTCAAAAGTTTGGCCTCTGACCATGTGTTTTTGCATGCTACTGCTGCTGGATCTGTCGTAACCATTATTAGAGAAACTGAAAACGCCCTGCTGGAAATTCTGGGTCGACATAGAAGAATTTGTGGGATTAGACTTGTCGGGATTTTCAGCTTGGAAAACACTATGAGCCTATCAGCATCTTTTCCTTGATAATAGAGGAAGTTGATGCAATCCCTACTCCCTAGTGTCAACAGGATCAAAACTGATGGTCATTTAAGCCATATATAATAGAGAGAGCAGAAAAAGGAAAAGGAGAAAACAGGAGAGAACGGAAAATAATTAAAGCGATGAGGATTCACAAATACAAGAGGCCACCAGATAAATTTTTGATGCAGGAAAATAGTGAAATATGAAAGAGGATACCATGAAAGAAGGAATCTTGAGAGAAGTTGTTTTTTTTCTTTTCTTTTCATGTACCCGTTGCTCTTCCAGAACTCAGAAACATCATTTTGCTTCCGTGTTACAGAAATCTGCTCTCTATTTTCTCTCTTTGTGTCGCGTGGTTTTCAATTTCTTCATGAGGAGAACTGGGGACTAAATTTCTCGGGCAGACAACAAACAAGGAGAGCTAGATGGATGATGATGAATTGATGATATAATGGAGAAGAGAAAAAGGCGTCCCTTTCCTGATCTTTCACTCTCCCCCTTTCGATTGCTTTCACAAAACTTTTGGTACAATTTGAATTATTTAATTTCATTTGCATATTGCCCTAAATAATGCAACAAGAAAACTTTTGTTTAACCCGACTTACTATTGCATGCCAATCCGATGTTTGCGTCATCCCGGCAATCCCAATAAGTCTATGCCTTTACAACACACAATAAAAAACTATATTAGGCATAGAATAAAGGTATAATACATTATTTTTAACTAATATGTACAAGCACTAAGTGGCTCCCTTGAGTTAGTAAATACCACCCACCAATGGAAGACATTTAGAACATGTGATACAAAAACCCACATATATGTATATTTGTGAATAATTTTCATTAATTAGTTACTACACCGCCCTATATAATTAGTAAACCATCAATCTTAATCAATTACAGAGCACTCACCTAGCTTACCTCTAGTGAGATTGAAGTTGTAGTGCTAGATAATTTTAGTAAGATCAAAGTTAATTGTAGCATTTAATTTTGTGAGAAATATATATTTGTTTTACTTATAATTAATCTAGAGGTGATGTAAATCATTAGGTTATTCTTTAGCGAAACGAAGTAGGATTCTTCTAAACCCTAGGATTTCTAGGAATGCGTCACCTCAACCCATTGCTCTTTGTCGACTGACCGGTACTTGCCAGCTATCTTCCCCTTATATTCTCTAGGGTAGTCTCTAGCATAGGATGTGTTCTTGTTGCCATGGTTGTCGCCATGGTCATCTTCCTCTGCCTGGGTCATGTGAAACCTCTTCTCACGCGGTTGCCATGGTTGTCCAACCCCATTTCAGTCGTAACCACTTTACCTTTGGTTCTTGCTAAATCTCACCCTGCTCGCTGGGTTGTTAAGCTCGTTGGGGCCCATCATCCGTCCCTCTCTGCTCAATCTTCCCCCCCTAAAACCCATTGTGCGATGACTTCCTGACAAGAAGTTCAAGTAGTCATGCATCCTTAATCTTCTTGGCAATTAACCTCATGAATACCCTCACGTGCATGCCAATTGCTCCCCTTTTTAGGCTTTGGAACCCTAAAATGCATAAGACCCATTGCCCTTCCCTGTCTTCTCAACGCCGCCCCGAAACCCAATGTGTCTCGACAATTACTCCCCTATTAACTTTTTGGCACCCCCTTGTTTACTTAGCCTTAACACTCCCTTGTATCCAACTCTGCTCTTTTTTCCGTTCAGGAGTTTATGAGGCAGTACCCATAATTCTAACCTAGATCTGATATATCCTGCCCCCATGGGATCTTAATTAGGATAAGCTCTTTTTTTTTTTCTTTTTCTAGTACTCCTTTCATCCTAGCTCAACTCAAGCATTGACTACTCTAGAAACATTTCCACTAGAACCAAAGCTTCAATGAGAGTGAATCGAATGCCTCTAACGGGTTTTGCTCTAACAAGTAAAAACTCTTATCTTCCAATCCTACCCTTCAACAAGAGTGAATCGAATGTCTCGCAGATTTTGCTCTAACAAGTAACAACTGTGAATGGAAGATTTTTCATGTTGAGACAGTTTCTCCATTTCATCCTGCACAATGAAGCTGTGCATCATTTAAATATATCTTTTACAGAGCAAGATATATTTATATATATATCGACTAATTATATTCTTATGAACTTTTATTTAGCAAAAAAAAAAAAAAAAAGGAAAATATATGCAGCAATGGAAAATTTGATTTCCTTTTTTTTTTTTTTGTGTGTGGCTTAGTGGAGAACTTTATCTTGAATTATGCTCTTTTATACGGGGGGAACATATATGCACTTAACTAGTAAAGAATAAATTAAGTTGGTGAACAGAGAGGGGAGAATTGTGATTTGTGGCCACATATCCATACGTACAAAAGTTGCAAAATAAATAAATAGCTATATGTATATGCAGCAATACATATAGACAGTGGGAAAAGGACCGCACGACTCTTGCCTGGGGGTCATGAGGTGTTTCATTTGTGACGCTGAGGCTCCAATTCCCTCTGTCTCGCTGCATAAATTATGAGTGCCTTCCAGTGGGGGACTACCCCCCAAATAAATGTGTATACTATATATAGACAGCGACAACCCATCTAGAAAAGCCATTAAAAAATAGTTCTTTAAGTTCCATTATTTGCGCCAATTAATCAAGTCTCTCATATACAAAACATATATAGAGATAACCCAAAAATCAAAGTTCGATCGATCGATGTATTTTTGCAAAAGGTGCCGCAAAAAGGCTCGATTTTACTTACAGCCGCAACTTGCAGTAAAATTAATAAATACTCATTATTTATTTACTAAACTTTAAATTATAATCACTTATTCATTGAATTTTATTCAATGTCAACTATCTATCACTCGTTATAATTTCGTCAACTATTGCAAACAAAAAATACTAACAGAATCTGACGTAACAAAAAATAATTTAACATACACTCACTGAACTTTAAAAATATAATTATTTATTCATTGAATTTTCCTCAACGTCAACTATCCATCACTCTGTTATATCACCGTCTGATCTTGAAACACCCGTTATATCACTGTCTAATCTTGAAACATATTAAAAGATTTTTATATGCAATTGAGATCACTTATTTCTCAAATCAAAATTCAAAAGCCATAAATATCATATAATAAATATAATATTTAAATAATACATATTTATTATATCATATTTTTAGTCTCAAAATAATTTTATTAGTTAATAAAACATGATACATTTTTTATTGACTAATAATAATGTTTTCGAATTCAAAATAAAATACAATAAATGTACATTTACTCTATAAGTTTAAAAATTTTTGGTTTTTGGCATAGAAAAAATAAGATTTTTGTAATCAATTTTTGGCTATTGGTCTCATTATTAAATACATTTTTTGTGAATTTCATTGTTCATAATAAAGGTAAAAAAATCTAAGCAAATATTTTTTTTTTGGTTTGCAACAGTAGCTTTTTTAATTTGAATAATTAGTTTAGTTTTTGGGTTTTGATTTGAGAAGTAAGTAATCTCAAATACATACAAAAATATTTTAATATATTTCAAGATCAAACGGAGATGTAACGTGTGTTTCAAGATTAGATGATGATGCAATGGGATGATGGATGGTTGACATTGAGTAAAATTCAGTGAATAAGTAATTACATTTTTAAAGTTCAGTGAGTGTATGTTAAATTATTTTTTGTTATGTCAGATTCCGTTAGTCATGTTAGATTCCGTTAGCATTTTTCATTTATAATAGTTGACGGAACTATAACGAGTGACAGATGGTTAACGTTGAATAAAGTTCAGTGAATAAATAATTATAACTTTAAAGTTCAATGAGTGTTTATTAATTTTACCTCGTAATGTGCTTATTAGCATACATGGGCCTTCGATTGTCCCGTTGATCTGCATGCTCATGGCCTATGGGGATTTTTTTTTTTTTGAAAGATACAAGCGTGGGATTAAAATATTATGTTAAAATTCTAGCCGAGGGAGCAAAATAGGCAGCACCTGACCTGTTGGATCGGTGAGTAGAGGATGACACCAAGCTCTGTTGGACTGTGGGCTCTGCTTTGTGAATTTTGTGCTTGCCTGTTTGTGTTGGATGGGGGCATTGGTGGCCTGGAGGAGTAGTAATATGTGATCTCAGAAGAAGCGCCAGTAATGGGTTTTGAGCTTGTTCGTTGCTTCTGTTTTTACCGTCTTGGCTACGTTGTTTCTTGTGTTATTACTTCAATCAGAGTGCTGGTTTTAGTTGTTTAGTTAGTTGATTAATTTATAATGTTCAGTCTATTCAGCAGGCTAGCCAGTTTGGTTGTCTTGGTCTTTTTCTCTCATTTGCGTCTCCCCTGGCCCTGGGGTTTGGCCTTATGCCTTGGTTAATTTGCTTGTTCTCTGAAGAGGGAAAAAAAAAAAAATCTGAAGCTTGATAATTGGGGCATAAAGAAATTATTAAATTCAGGTCAATGCATAACCAAATCAAAATCCATCATAATTAAGTTCCAAAATATTTGGTCGTCACTTGTTGAGTTGAGCCTTGGATTCTACATGTTTTGCGATTCAAACTGCATTCTTTTCAAAACACTTGCATGTTTGGTAGGCAAAACATATGTTAATTTCACAAGTGGGCCCAGAATTTGGATTAATAATTGACTGTGTGGCATGATTATATAAGCCATCAACTAATTAATGCTTATTAAATTTAATTAGTATGCATGCCTTCACATTAATTAATAGCCTACTGTGCATAGACTAGTATCTTAAAAAGAGTCCCCACCTCAACTGCACTCTTCATTGTATACATTATCTAATCTGTTACATACTTTTCCCTAGATTTATGCATATACCACTTCGATTGAGACAGGGAACTGATACCCCAAAAATATAGAAGAGTTGTAGCTAGTAGAACTTAAGATCACTCTCACTTTTTATTTCTCTATTTCATTTTTTGTTTTTCTAGATAAAAACATTAAAATAGACAACTTAATCAAAGCAATTACAAATTAAGGATTCTTGGGGTTGCAAAGTGAAGAGTCAAGCCACCACCATTTTTGGCTGTACAAGGCAGCAGTGATTTTGGCATGCTTTGGTTGCATCAAGCGAGGTAAGCAAATTCGCCCACCCTTATTGACTTGCTTGTCTTGTAGCTTCTATAAATATCTAGCCATTCTTTTCTTGTAATGTATCCCAAGTTAGAGGATCAGAGGATCTAGAGAAAGTGAGAGATCCGTTTGAGAGTTTTTGTTTGTGTAAGAAATTCTGATTTCTTCTATAAATTCTATTCGTAAGAAATAGATTGTTTTTCTCTCATATATCTCTTTTTTCATTGCGTTTTTTAATCTCTGGTTTTCCAACAAGTGGTATCAGAGCAAGGTTCAGTGCTGGTGAGAGAAAATTGGAGAAATTTTGAAGAACAACTCTCTGTTCTTCAAACCAGTTTTTTTTTTCAAAGTTGTCAAATTGGTATTTTGAATATACCAAAAGACTCCTCGTGCCAAGACGAGCACAAACAAATTTTTCGGAGGCCGAAACAACACTGCATGCGCCTACACGCGCCGCCTGAAGATCGGAAAGTGAAGCCCACTTTCGCCACGCGCCACACGGGTCGTCTGGAGGTTGAAGACGACCCACATGGCGCCACGTCACCCACCACGTCAACTGGTCAACTGCCACCTCAGCCAGTCAACTACCATCTCAGCGGGTCAACGCCACGTCATCTGCCACGTCAGCACATAAGTTTGGAAAAATTGCAGGTTGGTCCCTGAAGTTTTCTAAATTTTTTGGAAATTGCAATTTGGCCCCTGAACTTTTCAGTAATTGCAATTTGACCCCTGAACTTTTGAGTAATTGTAATTTGGCCCCTGAACTTTTCTGTAATTGCAATTTAGCCCCTGTATTTTTTAGAAATTGCATTTTAGCCCCTTGGACTTTTTGAAATTACATTTGAGCCCCCTTGATTTTTCATAAATCAGAATTTGACCCCGTAAGAGTCAAATCTACCATTTTTGACCATTTCGGACACAACGGTGCGCTCTATTTTGGAAGATTCAACTTTTTTTTTGAACAAGTTAGTGAAAATAGAGGATGGAACATCATCAGGAGCCATGATAAAGCTCACATCCACCAACTATACACTGTGGAGACCTCAGATGGAAGATCTTCTCAGTTGTAGGGATTTGTACGATCCTCTGGAGTTATTAGGTGTCAACCCTAATCCTACTAAAGAAGCAGAATGGAAGAAATTAAATAGAAAAACTATCGGTCAGATCCGACAATGGATTGATCATAGTGTCTTCCACCATGTCGCACAAGAGACAGATGCACATGCCCTATGAAAGAAGCTGAAAGGTATGTACCAGGCAAAGACCGCTCGAAACAAAGCCCTGTTAATGAGGCGGTTAATTAATTTGAAGCTGGGTAGTGAAACTTCAGTTGCCGAGCACCCCAATGAGTTCCAAAGCTTGGTGAACCAGTTGTCGTCTATGGATATGTCACTTGGGGATGAAACACAAGTGCTCTTACTTCTCAGTTCTCTTCCTGACAGCTGGGAGACGCTAGTAGTGTTTCTCAGCAATTCGGCCCCAAAAGGAAAACTTACCATGACAATGGTTAAGAATGCCCTGTTCAATGAGGAGGCCAGGAGAAAAGACATGAGCACGAACCAGACTCATGCCCTTGTAACAAAAAATCGAGGAAGACAACAAGGAAGTAGTTGAGGCAAGTGGAGTGGAAAAAGCAAGAGTAGGGGCAAATCCACAGATGGAAGAAAGACTTACAAATGCTACTATTGTGACATTGAGGGTCATCTGAAGAAGAATTGCCGAAAATTGCAACGAGAACAGGGTCAAGGCAGTTCCTAGCCGAAGAAGAAAGATAGAGATGCACTAGTCACTATCTATGGAAAGGTAGCCTACTGTTCCATCCAAGATGAGACATGCCTTCACGTCTCAAAAGAAGACACTAAATGGGTGGTAGATACTGCAGCATCTTACCACGTGACTCCCCACAAAGATTTCTTCACAACATACAAAACAGGTGATTTTGGAGCAGTGAAGATGGGAAATTCTAGTTCATCTGAGATAGCTGGAATTGGTGATGTTCAGATACGAACGAGTCTCGGGATCACAATCACCTTGAAGGATGTCAGACATGTGCCAGATCTTTGATTGAATCTACTTTCAGGAGTAGCTCTTGACAAACAAGGTTATGGTAATCAGTTTAGCAATGGCATATGGAAGTTGATAAAAGGCTCTATGGTAGTTGGCCAAGGACATATTTGTGGCACATTGTACAAGACTCATGTGAAGATATGTGCAGACAGTCTCAACATAGTTGAAACGAAGACTTCTCAGAATCTGTGGCACCAGAGACTTGGTCACATGAGTGAGAAGGGTTTGTCAACCCTGGAAAAGAAGGAGCCTATTACCGTTCCCAAAGGTACTGCTCCAGATCCTTGCAATCATTGTTTGTTTGGCAAACAAAACAAAGTATATTTCAGTTACTCTTCAACAAGAAGATTAAAGTTGCTCAATTTGATACACTCTGATGTTTGTGGTCCCCTGGAAGCTGAATCATTAGGTGGAAACAAGTACTTTCTGACATTCATTGATGATGCTTCTCGAAAAGTGTGGGTGTATTTCATCAAGACAAAAGACCAGGTATTTGATTACTTTAAACTGTTTCATACCATGGTAGAATGTGAAACAGGAAAGAAGTTGAAGTGTCTTCGGTCAGATAATAGAGGCGAATACACTTCCAAGGAGTTCGATGCCTACTGCAAGAGACACGGCATCCGACATGAGAAGACGGTCCCATGCACCCCACAGCATAACGGTGTTGCCGAGAGAATGAATCGGACCATTATGGGAAGAGTCAGAAGCATGCTCAGTATGGCTAAGCTGCCAAAGCCATTCTGGGGAGAAGCAGTCAGAACCGCCTGCTATCTAATCAACAAGTCATCGTCAGCACCGTCGAATTTTGAAGTTCCCGAGAAAATGTGGTCTGGTAAGAACCCCTCGTATTCTCACTTAAGAGTATTTGGTTGCTTAGCATTTGCACATGTATCCAAGGAGCTTAGACAAAAGCTCGATGCAAGGACAACCTCATGTATCTTCATAGGCTATGGAGACGAGGAATTCAGATACAGGTTATGGAACCCAAATGAGAAGAAGGTGATCAGAAGCAGGGATGTTGTGTTCCATGAAAGCTAGACGATAACAGACATTGAAAAGCCCACAATGTCTCAGAATCCAGATTCTAGTACCCATGAAGACATTTCAAGACCAGCACCAACACAGTTTGCTATTGATGATGATTTGGTGCCTAAGAAATTGTCAGAAGCAGAAGAGGAGGAGGAAGAAACAGAGGGTGTTGAGCAGAGGGAGGCTCAATCCTCTCCACCAAAAGCTGTTAAACCGTCACAAGAATCAGAAGGAGAACCTCCGAACCCAGAAGTTCGCAGATCTGAACGAGGTCGGATTCCGTCAACGAGATATTCAGAATTTGAGTACATTCTGCTTACTGAAGACGGAGAACCAAAAATTTTTCAAGAAGCTGTATCTAATAAGGATAAAGAGAAGTGGTTGTTTGCAATGCAAGATGAGATGGATTCTCTACAGAAGAATCACACTTATGAGATAGTCAATCTTCCACACGGGAAAAAGACTTTGAAAAATAAATGGGTGTTCAAGCTGAAGAAAGATGGCAGCGGAAAGGTGGTGAAGCACAAAGCTCGATTGGTAGTCAAAGGATTCCAACAGAAAAAAAGAATTGACTTTGATGAGATTTTTTCACCAGTTGTAAAAATGACTTCAATAAGAGTCATTCTTGGTTTGGTAGCCAAGTTAAACCTAGAGGTTGAACAGATAGATGTCAAGACAACTTTTCTTCATGGAGATCTGAATGAAGAAATCTACATGCAGCAGCCAGAAGGTTTTGAGGTGTCAGGTAAGAACCTCGTTTGCAAGCTAAAAAAGAGCTTGTACGGTCTGAAGCAAGCACCAAGGTATTGGTACAAGAAGTTTGACTCTTGCATGGTGAGTCAAGGGTACAAGCGAACTGCTGCAGATCAGTGTGTGTATATTTAGAGATTTCCTGATGGGAACTTCGTTGCTCTTCTACTATATGTAGACGATATTTTGATCGTGGGACAAGATGCAACAAAAATCAGACAACTGAAGAATGAACTCTCCAAGTCATTTGACATGAAGGACTTAGGACCGGCTCAACAGATTTTAGGAATGCAGATCGTTCGAGATAGGAAGAACAGAAGGTTATGGTTATCTCAAGAGAAGTATATTGAACGGGTAATCAAGAAGTTCAATATGCAAAATGCCAAACCGGCAAGCATTCCATTAGCCAATCACTTCAAGTTGAGCAAGAGTTCATGCCCCTCATCCAAGAGAGAGATCGAGGAGATGTCATCAATACCATACTCTTCAGCAGTGGGAAGCCTGATGTATGCAATGGTATGTACCCGACCAGATATTGCTCACGCAGTGGGTACAGTGAGCCGTTTTCTCTCTAACCCTGAAAAGGAACATTGAGAGGTAGTCAAATGGATTCTCAGGTACTTAAAAGGTACGTTGAAAACATGTCTTTGTTACGGGAGAGCTGATCCAATCTTGGAAGGTTATATGGATGCAGATATGGCAGGAGATCTTGATGGTAGAAAATTTACTTTGGGATTTCTCTACACTTTTGCAGGGGGAGCCGTGTCATGGCAATCAAGATTGCAGAAGTGTGTTGCTTTATCCACAACAGAAGCTGAGTACATTGCAGTAGCAGAAGCTGGAAAAGAAATGTTGTGGTTAAAGCGTTTTCTCCAAGAACTTGGGATCATGCAAGAGAACTACAAGATACATTGTGATAGTCAAAGTGCTCTGGATTTGAGTAAGAATTCAATGTATCATTCTCGTACAAAGCACATAGACATTCGCTATCATTGGATACGCGAAGTGATGGATCAACAACTGTTGAGACTAGTGAAGATCCATACAAAGGAGAATCCAACCGACATGTTAACTAAAGTGGTTACTTAAGAAAAGGTAGAGTTGTGCAGAGACATAGCTGGAATGTTTGCCAGATGACAATATATCCAGATGTGACTTGAGGGGGAGAATTGAAGAGTCAAGCCACCACCATTCTTGGCTGTATAAGGCAACAGTGGTTTTGGCATGCTTTGGTTGCATTAGGTGGGGTAGGCAAATCCACCCATCCTTATTGACTTGCTTGTCTTGTAGCTTCTATAAATACCTAGCCATTCTCTTCTTGTAATGTATCCCAAGTTAGAGGATCAGAGGATCCAGAGAGAGTGAGAGATCCGTTTGAGAGTTTTTGTTTGTGTAAGAAATTCTGATTTCTTCTGTAAATTCTATTCGTAAGAAATAGATTATTTTTCTCTCATATATCTGTTCTTTCATTGCGTTTTTTAATTTCTGGTTTCCCAACACAAAGC
Source organism: Diospyros kaki (assembly GCA_036245055.1). NCBI lineage: Eukaryota > Viridiplantae > Streptophyta > Magnoliopsida > Ericales > Ebenaceae > Diospyros > Diospyros kaki. Next base: position 47,144,699 of record BSEG01000005.1, read on the forward strand.
ACACTAACAATCTAGCTAACAAGAAACTTGTTGGAGATCAACCATTGAACAAGGAACATGGTAAAAATTACCTGATATTGTCTGAGGAAAAGACAATATGAGAAACATTGACCATAGTTCATGAATTTTTGAGTAGTTTTAGATTCTCCAAAGGGAAAATTACCTGATTTTCAATTTTTATTAAAAATAAAAAATGTTAAAATTTTCAAATTGAATGTGTATTATTCTTATAAGGTTATCAGACAAAACTAACATAGTCAAACTTACATACATATACATACACAAAAAACCACATTACTGAAAGACCTGACTTCCAAACAAGTCAGTGTCAATCATATTTAATTGACAATCAATTGTTTTTATATTTATATGTGTAGCAATGTTTAACATAACTCAGAAAACAAGCAAGATAATTGCAATCACTTGTGACAAGTATCATTTTGGCATTGATGATTTCCATCATTTAACCCGAGTGAAAATATTTGAACTGCAAAAGGTAAAGATCTTTTTTATGAGCTGAATCCTGAAGTTGCGGAGACCATGCAATCGAAATACAATTTTAGGGCATGGTTGCTCCATTAATATGTGCTTTTCACCACATCTACATTATATATATATATTCACCCCAGTTCATGTGCTCTATAAGGGACCACTTCTCTCACTTCTTTTTTTCTTTCTTTTTCTACTAGGGGACCATTCATGTTGGCCATTAGATCGATGCACTCTTGATGCCATAATTTTACTACTTGAGGTTACGAAAATGACATGTATGCATAATTCTCATAAAATTTAGAAAAAAAAAACTATACAAATTAAATGAAAATATATATTATTATTCTGGTAATTTTAATTATTTTATAGTTCTTTTTCTTTTAAATATATATAAACCAACAGATCACATCTCTCCAGAAGTGTCCACCTACCTATTAAGTTAGCCTCTAAATGATTCAATGACTTCATTAGTATTTTTCGAGTGAGTGGAATTTCTATCACTCAAGGGTAACGGTATCTCGTAAAACACAAAATATTTTGCACGATGCAAAATAGTATATTATTCAACATAAAGGGAAGACTTTGGGTACTGTAAATTGTTTTTTAAGTGACCTGTAACCTGTAGGTCTCAAAGACAAAGAACAATTCGTGACGAAAAGATTTGAACTTCAGATATTTTCTTGAACATTGCCAACTCACATGCCATTTAAACTATCATCTTGATTACTTTGAAAAAAGAACCTGTGATCTTTGATTGTCTCTCCAAAAAAAAAAAAAAAAAAATTCAAAAAAGTGTCCATTTCCAATAATTGGACTCCAGTCTCCATTGTCGTGTTTTACTTTTGTTACCTTTAAGATGTTGAGAAGCCTTTGTCCATATCTCAAACTCAGATTTAGTCGCATTAATAACGGTATTGATTCTTTCCTATCAAAAGTCGTATTTTTTGAAGTAGAGAGGAGCACAAATTACGCCTATTAATAAGCATTTTGCTGGACCAAAAGTAAACCTGAAAACCCATTGTCTACATCCCTAAAAATAAATAGAGAAATTAAAAAAACCAAAAATCTAATAATATTCTTGACCGACGGTGCTCTTGCATTAACAAATCAACGGAAAAACAAAAAAAACCTGCCGTTTTACCAAAGTGGGACTTGAGACATCACATTGAAGTTTGGCGCTGCTTGATCATTTGGATTAATGTAATCCGTTGTGAAGTCCACGGAACAGACTAAAGGCCACACCTGGGATGGTTTTTTTTTTTTTTTTCTTTTTTTATGGTCAGGTAAAGGAACCTGGGATGGGTTTTAAGAACAATTTGAGCAGGGCTGAGAATAAAAATTCAGCCTATTATATAAGGGCCCAATAATAAGCTTTGATAGTAATTGAAAAATTCAGCCTATCATGAGATGAGATGATCTATCTGTCTATATACATATATATATGCCCATAAAATAAAGATACAACCCTTTATCCAACGACGACTCACGGTCCATCATCCTCATGCATGGGTTAATCTATTCTGTACCCACATTACGTATTTGGAGCAACCACGGATTCAATTCCAACACTTTTAGGGACAGAGCAAAATCTGTGCGTATGGTATAGCTCAATTGATGTGCATATATATATTTACTGTTTAGTTGTAGTTGAGAGTAATACTTAAATCTCTTTATCAACCCTCTAAAATCCAGCTACTAAGTTAATTGGTTTATATATACGATTAAGGAATTATCAGCTCTGATAGTTATTCAGACTATATATGATGTGTTAAATGTGTTAAGAAGATAAACTCGTATTAGTTATATTTAATAATCTGTATTTAGTAGTCTATATTGGTATGTGTAGTTTGCTATTAATTATGTGGTGAATATCCAAGAGTCACTTTTGTGGTCCTATAAATATTACTCAGAATGAATCACAATCGTTAGGGTTCTAGAAATTTAAAAAACTTCCTCCTCTGTTTCTTCTCTCCAACAGTGTGGTATCAGAGCAACTTCAAGTTGATTCATGATGAACATGATGTTTCCCTTCCAATTTCCAAAACTCACCAAGGAGAACTATATGCATTAGAATGAAGGCTTTGTTGGGATCGCAAGATGTGTGGGAGATTGTAGAAAAGGGATGTGACTAGCCAGAGAATGAGGGAGTAATGACAGCTACACAAAGAGATGCTTTGCAAAAGGCAAAAAAGAAAGACCAGCGAGCACTTATACTCTTATCCATATATGCTTGGATGAGAGTATGTTTGAAAAAATTTCTACTGCAACAAGTGCAAAGGATGCATGGGAGGTTCTCCAAAATTCATTTAAAGAGAAAGACAAAGTAATTAAAGTACATTTGCAAACTATGAGAGGTGAGTATGAAAATCTCAAGATGAAGGACTCTGAATCCGTTGAAGAGTATTTTAATAGAGTTTTGACAATTGTTAATCAATTAAAGAGATATGGAGAGACGATGGCAGATATTCATGTGATTGAAAAAATTCTTAGTTCCTTGATTCCAAAATTTGATTATGTTGTAACTGTTATTGAAGAGTTGAAGGATTTGGGGTCAATGACAGTAGATGAACTCTTGGGTTCATTATAAGCCCATGAAGACAGATTAAAGAAAAAAGAAGAGCTTATTGCCCATGTATTATAGGCAAAACTAAATTTAAATGGAAAGAAACATATGCAACAACAATTTGTTGGAAGACGTGGTAGAGATCAAGGAAGAGTAAGAGGTAAAGGTTGAGGTTGGACTCGTGGAAGAGGTAGAGGAGGCAGAACTTTTCCTAATATTGAAGAACCAGATTTTCAACAACAAAAGTCAAGAGAACCAAATTTTCAACAACAAAAGTCAAGAGGACATGGCAAAGGTGGTTGGTTTCAAGGTGGACGTCAGAAATCCAGTGTACAATGTTACAATTGTCAAGGATTTGGGCATTTTGTTGCAAATTATAGATTGAATTCAAGCAGAAATGAAAGGGAAAATTTTGTTGAGGCCAAAAAAGATGAAGATTTCACTTTGTTGCTGAGTTGCAATGGAAATGATGAAAGGAATAAGGAGTTTTGGTATCTCGACTCAAGAGATAGTAATCATATGACTGGTAATAAAGATTTGTTTTGTAGTCTTGATGAGTCTATTAAACGTAGTATTTCTTTTGGTGATAAAACTAAAGTTCCAGTCATGGGCAGAGGAGATATTTTTATTAGACTAAAGAATGGAGATCACCAATTTATTTCTCATGCTTATTATGTTCCAGCCTTAAAAGTAAATATTTTGAGTATTGGGTAGCTTTTGGAAAAAGGGTATGAGATAGAGATGAGTAAGAGTGGGCTGGCTATGAGAGATGGAAAAGGGAGAATGATAGCAAAAGTTCCATTATTGGAAAACAAAATGTTTAAACTAAAAATCAGCAATGATAGTCCCAAGTGCTTAAAGGCTACTACAAATGATTTGTCATAGCTATGGCATCTTAGGATGGGTCACTTAAATTTTGGAGGACTGGAGCTGCTGTCCAAGAAAAAGTTGGTGCATAGTTTGCCTTTCATTAATCATCCCAATCAAATTTGTGAAGGTTGTATGTATGGTAAGCAGACTAGGAAGAGTTTTCCAAATGAGTCTTTGTCTCGAGCCTCACAGCCACTTAGATTGGTGTATGCTGATATATGTGGTCCTCTCAAACCCAATTCCTACGGGAAGAATAGGTATTTTTTGTTGTTTATCGATGATTATACTCGCAAAACTTGGGTTTACTTTTTGAAGGAAAAATCTAATGCATTCAAATTTTTCAAGAAATTCAAAGCTCAAGTTGAGAATAAAAGTGGTTGTTCTATCAAAGTCATACGAATTGATCGAGGAAGGGAGTTCACATCAGACAAGTTTAATCAATTTTGTGATGATCTTGGTGTTCAACATTTGTTGACTGTTCCAGAGTCACCCCAACAAAATGGTGTTATAGAGCGAAAAAATAGAACCATTCTTAACATGGCTCGCAGTATGATTAAGAGCAAGAGGATGCCAAAGGAGTTTTGGCTTGAAGTAGTGGCATCTGCAGTTTATTTGAATAATCAAAGTCCGACAAAGAAATTTATGCAAATGACTCCACAAGAAGCATGGAATGGAAAGAAACCAGATATTTCTCATTTGAGAGTGTTTGGTAGTATTGGTTATGTTCATGTTCCTGATAAAACAAGAAGCAAATTGGATGATAAAAGTGAGAAACTTGTATTTATTAGTTATGCAAAAAACTCGAAAGGTTATAAACTTTATAATCCTCGGAACTGAAAAACTGTCATTAGCAGAGATGTGGAGTTTGATGAAGATCTCTCTTGGGAGTGGAATGTTCCTGAAGATGAAAATTATAATTTTCTTCCTTTATTTGATGATTTCTTGGCTACAGGTCAACCTCAAGATCAAGTTATTACTGCTGCTGCTACATATACTCCTCCTTGTATATCTCAAATAGACCCAACAAATTTGTCTCCTCAAAACTCCTCCGAAAGGCCACATCGTATGTGAAGTTTAGATGACATTTATGAAGCAACAAAAGAAATCAATAATTCCACTCTGTTATGTTTATTTGTTGATACAGAGCCAATGACTTTTGAGAAAGCTGTCAAAGACAAAAGATGGAGATTAGCTATGGATGAAGAGATGAAAGCCATTGCAAGGAATAATACTTGGCAATTGGCAACACTTTCGAAGGGAAAACAACCTGTAGCAGTAAAGTGGGTTTACAAAATAAAGAAGAATGCTAAAGGAAAAGTGGAGAAGTACAAAGCTCGGCTTGTCGCAAAAGGATTCACTCAAAGGGCTGGAATTGATTATGATGAAGTCTTTGCTCTAGTGGCTCGCTTGGAAACTATTCGGCTAATTATTTCATTAGCAACTCAACAAAGTTGGAAGATTTTTCAAATGGATGTAAAATCAGTCTTCTTGAATGGAACTTTAGAAGAAGAATTTTATGTGAAGCAACCATTGGGTTACGTTGTTGAAGGACAAGAAGACAAGGTGTTGAAATTAAAGAAAGCTTTATATAGGCTTAAGCAAGCCCCAAGGGCCTAGTATGCCTGCATTGATGAATATTTCCAAAAAAATGGTTTTTCAATGTGCCCTTATGAACATGCTTTGTCTGCCAAGGAGAATAAGGATGGAGAAATTATGTATGTTGATGATTTGATTTTCACTGGCCGTAATCTAAGGATGTTTGAAGAATTCAAGAAAAGGATGATTGAAAAATTTGAGATGATTGATTTGGGACTTATGTCTTATTATCTTGTAATTGAGGTGAAGCAAAGTGAAGAATGGATTTTTCTTTCCCAAAAGACTTATACAAAAGCAATCTTGAAAGAATTCAAGATGGATAGAATCAATTTAGTTGCTACACTTGTGAAATGTGGAATCAAGTATTCTAAGTTTGACAGTACTAAAAAGGTAAACCCAACTCTATTTAGAAGATTGGTTGGAAGGCTGCGTTTTTTAACTTGTACAAGGCCAGATATTTTGTATGGAGTTGGTGTCATTAATCGTTATATGGAAGCTCCAACTTTGACTAGCATGAAGGCAACTAAGAGGATTCTTCGATATGTTAAAGGGACATTGGATTATGGTTTATTTTATACTGCTACAAATGATTGCAGATTGTGTGGGTTTAGTGACAGTGATTGGGAAGGAGACGATGATTGAAAAAGTACTAGTGGTTTTATTTTCTTTGTAGGCACTGCTACATTTGCTTGGAGTTCAAAGAAACAGTCAATTGTTACTCTGTCAACCTGTGAAGTTGAATATGTTGCAACAGCCTCTTGAGCTTGTCATGCTGTATAGTTGAGGAGGCTACTAAAAATTCTAAAATTTGAGCAAGACAGAGCTATTGATATTTTTTGTTGATAACAAATCAACTATTGCTTTGGGAAAGAATCCAATTTTTCATGATAGAAGCAAGCATATAGACACCAAATACCATTTCATCAAAGAATACATCGGGGAAAAGGCGATTCAACTCAAGCATGTAACATCTAAAGACCAAGTTGTTGACATATTCACTAAAGCTCTAAAGTTTGAAGATTTCTGCAGATTGAGAGTTGCACTTGGAGTTGTTAAAGGCTAAATTACAAGTTTAAGAGGAGGTGTTGAGAAGATAAACTTGTATTAGTTAGATTTAATCATCTGTATTTAGTAGTCTATATTGATATATGTAATTTGCTATTAATTATGTGGTGAATATCTAAGAGTCACTTTTGTGATCCTATAACTATTACTCAAAATGAATCACAATCATTAGGGCTATGAAAATTTACATAACTTCCTCCTCTATTTGTAACGCCCCACTTTTCTGAGCGTTAAATAACTTAGGAATTTCGGGAATATTTTTTTTTTTTTTTTTTTATAAACCATCTCCCGACAATCCCGTTTTACCTTCTCAACTCACTAAATAAAAATCAATAAGCTAAGACAGGTAATCATCATAAATGCGGAAGCTTAAAATCGAAACCTGATATGGTACATAATCAATTTCACTTTATAACCGTATAAGAATTCGTACCATACATTAACATCATATCCTCAATATTGAAATACATAAATACATGGAGATTTCATAATGTTCTAACAAGACTAATCATCAATAAAGCATCAGCCAAAACATATCCGAGTCAGCTTACTGAATCCATCAGCTACGCCATCACGTGCCGTCTCATCTCAACCTGATCCTTGCCTAAGCTGCAAGTCTAAACTGGAACGTTGAATGTTCCAGGGGCATAACCCATTAGAAGATGAATCTTCTAGTAAGGGTTTAAAAACATGATATATGAATACATGATGCAATAACATAAACAATCATATGCCCTAATGTAACTTCCCTGGCCTACCAGCCTGGCACGGAACCCTAGGCAGAATCCCAAACCTCTGCAGGATAATCCTAACGTTGTTCCATCATTGCCCTTGGGAATTACGGCTACACTCTTAGGGCGACATCCCCATCCCATGCATGAGTATCAATATGCCAATAATATCGTGCTATGCAAGAATAACGTATTTCCATGTAATATGAAATGATCATAACTTCAATAAATATCATGCATAATGAAGCAAAGGTTTCATATATAGGTTCTTGGAATAAAACCACTTACCTTTAGACGTAAACTCAAATTTTCTCGAAAAACGCGTATAACCTCGTTTTGCGTTCCAACCTTGAAAATAACATAAACCATCAAGATCCATGGCCAAATCACTTCCTGGCCAATCATTTCCAAGTAAAATCAATAATCTAATTTTTTTCATACTTTTTCCTTATTTTCTCTATTTTTTTCTTTATTTTTCATAGTCATAATTTCTTCCAAAATTCAAAATAAATACCTAATCAGGTAATTTATTTAATTTTTCTTCATGAAAATTCCTAAAATAACATTTCTAATCTCTATGAGTTTTCTGAGAATTTTCCAAAATCTCTTCCTATTTTTCTCTAATTAAGTTTCCTTTCAAAAATTCAAAATAATTATTTCATCATAACATTTCTCAAATAAAATTTTATAAAACTGAACCATTCCTTTTTCTTGTATTTCTGGATATTTTTCCAGAATTTTCTCTCATTTATTTCTATTTTTACTCTATTTTTATTTATTTCAGCATTTAAATAATATTAAAAATTATCTCCGGTCATCTTCTCCGGCGCCGGCACACCGGAAAATTAAACTGACTATACCAGAAGATAGCTTACCTTGAGTTGATCATTCTGTCCAAATTTGAGCTTGAAAGAACACTTGGAAGACCTCCCTCCGAGCAAAATTCAGTTCGGTTCCGGCGAGATCCGATTTTTCCGGCGAAGCTCCGATCACCCCTCAAATGAACTCCAAAATTTCTCAAACTTTCCAGAAATGATCCTCAGCTCATGGGCAACAAAAGCCCTATGGTTTGGTGCCTCAATTTATTCAAAAGTGAGGTCGATTTGAAGCTCAAATCTTGCAAAACTCTAAGCCACCATATCCTCTATTTATAGGCGATTTCGACCCCATAAATGACGGATCTTGCTTCAATCAAGGCCTCTGATGTCCCCTATTGCCCTTAACAAGTCCAAAATCCACCGAAAGAGCTCCATTTTCGTGATCTAAGTTTAACAACTTTCGGCCACTTTTTCTTCAATTTCCGGCCATTCCATTGCTTGTTGTCGGTCAAGCCCTTTACAAAAGATGCTCCTTGAGCAACCCTCGTGCCATCCCTGTGGCCAATTTCGGTGATTTGATGGGTTGGTCGGCCATGGTTGCTTGGAGATTTTCTTAAAATTGCACTTTAGCCCCTCAAACTTTGGTTTTCTCACTTTGGCCCATTTCACCAAGCTCCTTGACTTTTGATAATTTCTTTCAAGACCCTAAAGTCCTAAAACATCAATTTGACCCCTGAGGATTCTAAAAAAATATCGTTTCGGCCTCTCTTGAGTATTTTCAAAAAACTGCATTTAGGCCCGAATCTCCGTTTTGGCCCTAAACCTCTTCGTTTCTTCCTGAAACCACTGAAGGGTTGTTCCTTATGAAAAATTGAAGCCCCCTCAAGTTTCTGTTGACTTCTCGGAAGTCATCTATGACAATTCGGTATTGCAGCCTAATTAGTAGCTGTATTTTAGCTGTACCGAAAACTGTTCCCGATCTAATTTATTTCGATGCTATAAATCATATCTTGGGGTGCTCGTTAATGCTACATCATTTTCCTTTGTCATTTCGGCTCCAGGGTACTCCCGGCAGTCGATTTAGTCAATTTTTCGGACTATTCAGATACCAATTTTCTCTGAAACCCCATTTCTCTAATAAATTACTTATTTTTAATTAACCCAAATTTTCGGGTATTACATTCACCCCTCCTTAAAAGAAATTTCGTCCTCGAAATTTTCATCAGACCGTTAAGGTAACTGAGACATCACATAACTCATTACCTAAATATCTCAAATCAAACATCTATTTGATCCTTGATAAGACACCTCGATTTGAGTTCCTTACACGTCTAATGCTTATAAGCATACCATGTCATTCACATAATTTCCTGTTGTGGCTCCTTTCAGACGACCACACATTTTTCAATCATTTTAGGCACGCACATTTTATCCCGAAACTTTTGAGATTGCATTCTCGTATTTCAAAAATCATAAACCTTGGGCTAACCACAATCATTAATTATAGACAATAACACTTATTAATCACATATGCTTTTCGTATCTCGTTCACTAAATCCAGCTAAACAACCAGGCTAGCCATAAAGATAGACGATCCTTTCGGCACTACCATCATAGTTGGCAGGCCAACAAGCCTCCAACTTCATCTGCCACTCACGACTATCCACCAGGTCCTGCGTCGGCACCTGACGGCCACGCCCTGGGTGATACGAAGTAGTGCAGTCGTAGCCCTTAAGGAACTCTATCCACTGTCGCTACCTTTCATTTAGCTCTTTTTGTGAGAACCCGTACCTCAGGCTCCTCGTGGTTTGTGAGCACATCAATTGTCCCATCATTTTGGTAGTGTTTCCATAACCTTAAGAGTACATGTCCTAGCTGTCAGCTCTAAGTCATACATCGGGTAGTTCTCTTGGTGCCTTGGCGTGATCCACACGCCATCATTCGATCATATTGCACTTGCAATTCGATCATTTGAGCTATCATAAACCCTTACTGCCCCCGGCAGGTTATTCTTATTAAACTCTTCTCATGAGTCCTACTGTGGACATAATTATTCCAGAGTGTTCCATCACTGTCTTTTTGACAACAGCTTGCCGAAATTTCTTATTTCAAAACATCTTAACATTCTATTTCGAAACATGATTCCCAAAATTTTCATTTTGAATCCCACGTTGTTCCATGATTCTAAACATAGGGTCGGGATTATAAATACCCGAAAAGCCTCGAATTCAACTTCCGTGCGTCCGGATCATTTTTTTCTTTTTACTAAAATCTCCGGAATAATAAAACACGTTTTTCCCATAAAGAAATTTATTTTTCTTCTCTTTTTTTTTTCTTCCTTTTCTTTTCTTTTCTTCTTTTTCTTCTTTTCCTCTTTCTTCTTCATTCTTCCTCCTTCCTCTGCAACTCACTGACTCTGCGCGCGAACAGCCACCGGCCGCGCACAGCCCAGCCGCCCTCGGCCTCCGTCGCGTCTGCCTCTAGCCGATTTAATCGGCCCTGCGCTCGCACCACCGGCCGACACCCCGTCAGCCTCGATCTCCGGTGCACAGCGTCCCCAACTGCTGCAATCACAGCTCCTTCTCGCCATCATCGTCGGCCCAATCGGCCCTCGCATCGGCCAGATCCGGTACGCCACCGCCGCTGCCAGCCTTCTCGTGCAACCACCAGCCATCGTCCGGCCTCTCTCGGCTGCCTTGGCGCCATCGCCGTCCTTACTGCCAGATCTGGGTCAATCCGACCCGACCCGACCCGTCTCGATCCGGCCCGGCCCGACCCGACCGTCTCAATCCACTTCAGGTTTGACCCATCCCTGTTTCAACCCATTAGATCTGACCCATATATGTTCCAACCCATATCTGATTTATTTAGATTTAGCCAGATCCAGATCTATCATGCGAGCCCAGTCTCGATGTGGGGCCTGCCTAGTCTTACGTAGAGGATGCAGTCCAGAATGCATCTTTGCCCCTTACTTCCGTCGTGAGGATGGTACTACTCGTTTTGCCGCCATCCGTGATGTTTTTGGCGTCAGAAATTTCATCAACTTCCTAGTTCCGCTTCCGATAAACGACCGATTTTGGGCTGCCGATACATTCTTTATTGAAGCTCAGGCTCGGCTTCAGGATCCTGTCTATGGATGTGTATCTCAGATTCTTACACTTCAACAGCAGGTTAGTGATTTACAAGCTTATCGAGCTTATTTGCAAGATTCACTGTTCGCATATTATGCCTCACATCCCCAACCTGCTTCTCAACCTGATCAATACCCAAGTTGGAATTCCGATCTTCCTATCATCCCTGAGGACGTCCCTCTTCCCAGTTTCTCAGAGACTGCTCTTCCACCTTACCCTGGTGAAGCCAGCAGTAGCCAGATGCCACCCCCAGATGACATTGATGAGTTGGGACCTGTCGTGTTTGGCAACCTTCGTCGTTACTGAGCATTAGCATCATCATCAGTTTCATGGTTTCTTTTTCCTTTGAGTAATTTGTACGACTTGATTTCTTGTAATCGTTTGAACTATGGAATGAATATTATGCTTTGGTACTTTAACGTTTCATTCTTTTGTCTTAGCCTCGATTGCATTTTGATCATAAAATACCTCAGGCTCTTGTAGCTATTTAATAATTCATCAATTTGAGATAAAATATCAACTCTTAATTATCACCTGATAATTTACGTCCTTAATCAAGTCACACTTAATCAAGCATCCAATAACCTCAAGCTATCATTGGCAATTTCATCATTAAGAAATAATTCAATTAAATCTTCCGAGAATATATCTTGCTATTTTTCAATTCTTCTTACATCTTTTTATTAACCGCAAGTGCCCGTACCATATCTCGACAGGCTCTTTATTTCCATAACTTGCTGATATCACTCAGCAATACATCTCCCGATTTGCCCATCAAGGCTATCTAGACTAACTATCTAGCCATACGAGAGTTCCAATCTCAAAAATTGAAAATTCTCGGATCCTCAATCAATTTGGGTCTGCAGCTTCTCCTACTGCAACCTATCATCCTGGCACATCTGTCATCATCTTGATTCTCTTAATCACGTCCAAGATTTACACAATCTTCAAGACGATAATCCATGGCCATGCTACCAGCTAGAGCAGGTAGGTACTTACATTACTCATGGTACTCCCATCCTTGCTGGATTTCTTTCTGAAGCTCTAAAGTTCTATCACGAATCCCTAAATCCTCAATCAGTTCTTTCAAGAAATTCCTCAAGAATCTCAAACCAATTTATCCTCGAAAATCCTGAATCAAATCACAATATCCGGTTCTAATTATCTCCCATGGATTCAATTTCCTTACAATCGTGGCTCCCTATCCATCATTCATCATGGTGCTTTCAAGTTTATCTTATCGGGTTGACCACCGACAATTTTACTTGATTTCACATATTCATTTGGCATACTGAACCGTAGTTATAACCTCTGTTGACTGGGTCTTTTCATCATTCCCTTAGGGTCGATACGACCTATCAATCAACTATTTCCTTTTCGATACCCAAACTCTACTTTAAACCGAGATTGCCTTCTCACAACTCGCCATTATGGTTTTTGGACTATCCATGCTCCACTACCTGAAATCTTATCAAGAATCCACCGATTCTCGCATTTCGTTCTTCATATCCAGCTGACTATCGGCACACGACCATTAAATTAGTTCTTCCTAGGCACTACACTTACTGCCAGCCAGTATACAAGTTGTCATCATCACCCCTATCATATAGTAGGCTTACTCCTACATCATACGTCAACCCTCAAATGGGTACACCCTGGGTGAAAATTGCACGGTCTCATCGTAGTCCTTCAAGAACTATCATTCATTGTCGCTGCCACGAGTCTAACTTTTTTTTTGTAAAAACATTTATTCTAGGCCCTCATCACAGTCGGTGATTTTCTCACCTCATAAGTAACACTTAAACAGCTCACGAGTATTCATCTATCATATCCATACGTCAAGTATATTTTCCTTGCAACCTAATTCTTTCTTTGAGGCAATTACAACACAACCATCTCATGATCTCACTTGGCATTTGCCGAACTAGACACTGAGGTTAAATTTTCCCTCGAGCCTCATTATCATCGTCTCATTATCAATTCATGAAATGACCATAACCTAGATACAATTTAAATAGGACACATAGTTTGCATTCAAGATATTACATGCTTTTTATTCCTCAGATTGTGTCTCCTTAGTACAATCCATCTTACCTTAGGTCGATTCCCTAGGCTCCCAGCCTTGATCGACAAACTAGTGGTACGCCTTGTATCCTAATTCATTGGAATTTTAACTCCACACAAGGTACAGACCCTACCGGGTTGTCCCAGATCTTCAGCATCTGATCGTCTCCCTGGCAGTTTGCTATAATGCTTTGGTCGACGGGTCTCCCGTACCTCACCATAAGCCATCCATCAGCCCTCTGCTCGCGGGTCCCTAGATCCAGATCTGTCACTGCGAACACTGAACCAGTAGTGTCATTACGCTGTTAGGGTTTCTTTATCTCGTCTCTCCGAGTTTCATCGGTTGCACCATTGTCTCCTCATCAATGGACGCAACTCACACGCCATTACTTGGCCATTTTTAGCCTCTTGTTTGATCCAATCCGTTGGATCCCCTTATCTTATTTTCGAGATACTAAATTACCCTCGAAAAATCCTTATCCTTCGATCCTTAACTCGACAGCTAAGCCATGACACATTGAACTAATCATCACTAATTTGATCATCCTCCAATAACCGTAGTTATCCTATCTTTCATTGTAAGGATTTCGACAACTGACCTCAAATCATCAGTCCTTAAATCTCTCGGATCCATAATCACGGTTATTAAGTCAACCTTACACTCGAATCATTTCATCGAATCCTTATTCCAATAACTAGATCATTTTTCCAGTACTAGCTTCTATTAGGCATTCTACTATTCACCGAGAATAGTAGTCGTCTACTGAAATAGTGTCTGTCGTGAAGAGTACACCAGGTAAGTTCCCAGGAAAGAGAGGTGGGTCACAATGGACACACTTAAGTACCAAATCTTTCCTTAGCCAGAACTTGCCTAGACATGCACTTCCACTACAACACACTTATCCAATAACCGTCAACACCCAAATCCTACGGTGGCTTTGCTTATCTAGCCACATGCGACCTTTTTCTTATATTCGCTCATACTAGAGTCACTCAAGGCTCAGACATTTCCTATGTCTTTAGCAATTATGCTCTGATACCAACTGTAACGCCCCACTTTTCTGAGCGTTAAATAACTTAGGAATTTCGGGAATATTTTTTTTTTTTTTTTTTATAAACCATCTCCCGACAATCCCGTTTTACCTTCTCAACTCACTAAATAAAAATCAATAAGCTAAGACAGGTAATCATCATAAATGCGGAAGCTTAAAATCGAAACCTGATATGGTACATAATCAATTTCACTTTATAACCGTATAAGAATTCGTACCATACATTAACATCATATCCTCAATATTGAAATACATAAATACATGGAGATTTCATAATGTTCTAACAAGACTAATCATCAATAAAGCATCAGCCAAAACATATCCGAGTCAGCTTACTGAATCCATCAGCTACGCCATCACGTGCCGTCTCATCTCAACCTGATCCTTGCCTAAGCTGCAAGTCTAAACTGGAACGTTGAATGTTCCAGGGGCATAACCCATTAGAAGATGAATCTTCTAGTAAGGGTTTAAAAACATGATATATGAATACATGATGCAATAACATAAACAATCATATGCCCTAATGTAACTTCCCTGGCCTACCAGCCTGGCACGGAACCCTAGGCAGAATCCCAAACCTCTGCAGGATAATCCTAACGTTGTTCCATCATTGCCCTTGGGAATTACGGCTACACTCTTAGGGCGACATCCCCATCCCATGCATGAGTATCAATATGCCAATAATATCGTGCTATGCAAGAATAACGTATTTCCATGTAATATGAAATGATCATAACTTCAATAAATATCATGCATAATGAAGCAAAGGTTTCATATATAGGTTCTTGGAATAAAACCACTTACCTTTAGACGTAAACTCAAATTTTCTCGAAAAACGCGTATAACCTCGTTTTGCGTTCCAACCTTGAAAATAACATAAACCATCAAGATCCATGGCCAAATCACTTCCTGGCCAATCATTTCCAAGTAAAATCAATAATCTAATTTTTTTCATACTTTTTCCTTATTTTCTCTATTTTTTTCTTTATTTTTCATAGTCATAATTTCTTCCAAAATTCAAAATAAATACCTAATCAGGTAATTTATTTAATTTTTCTTCATGAAAATTCCTAAAATAACATTTCTAATCTCTATGAGTTTTCTGAGAATTTTCCAAAATCTCTTCCTATTTTTCTCTAATTAAGTTTCCTTTCAAAAATTCAAAATAATTATTTCATCATAACATTTCTCAAATAAAATTTTATAAAACTGAACCATTCCTTTTTCTTGTATTTCTGGATATTTTTCCAGAATTTTCTCTCATTTATTTCTATTTTTACTCTATTTTTATTTATTTCAGCATTTAAATAATATTAAAAATTATCTCCGGTCATCTTCTCCGGCGCCGGCACACCGGAAAATTAAACTGACTATACCAGAAGATAGCTTACCTTGAGTTGATCATTCTGTCCAAATTTGAGCTTGAAAGAACACTTGGAAGACCTCCCTCCGAGCAAAATTCAGTTCGGTTCCGGCGAGATCCGATTTTTCCGGCGAAGCTCCGATCACCCCTCAAATGAACTCCAAAATTTCTCAAACTTTCCAGAAATGATCCTCAGCTCATGGGCAACAAAAGCCCTATGGTTTGGTGCCTCAATTTATTCAAAAGTGAGGTCGATTTGAAGCTCAAATCTTGCAAAACTCTAAGCCACCATATCCTCTATTTATAGGCGATTTCGACCCCATAAATGACGGATCTTGCTTCAATCAAGGCCTCTGATGTCCCCTATTGCCCTTAACAAGTCCAAAATCCACCGAAAGAGCTCCATTTTCGTGATCTAAGTTTAACAACTTTCGGCCACTTTTTCTTCAATTTCCGGCCATTCCATTGCTTGTTGTCGGTCAAGCCCTTTACAAAAGATGCTCCTTGAGCAACCCTCGTGCCATCCCTGTGGCCAATTTCGGTGATTTGATGGATTGGTCGGCCATGGTTGCTTGGAGATTTTCTTAAAATTGCACTTTAGCCCCTCAAACTTTGGTTTTCTCACTTTGGCCCATTTCACCAAGCTCCTTGACTTTTGATAATTTCTTTCAAGACCCTAAAGTCCTAAAACATCAATTTGACCCCTGAGGATTCTAAAAAAATATCGTTTCGGCCTCTCTTGAGTATTTTCAAAAAACTGCATTTAGGCCCGAATCTCCGTTTTGGCCCTAAACCTCTTCGTTTCTTCCTGAAACCACTGAAGGGTTGTTCCTTATGAAAAATTGAAGCCCCCTCAAGTTTCTGTTGACTTCTCGGAAGTCATCTATGACAATTCGGTATTGCAGCCTAATTAGTAGCTGTATTTTAGCTGTACCGAAAACTGTTCCCGATCCAATTTATTTCGATGCTATAAATCATATCTTGGGGTGCTCGTTAATGCTACATCATTTTCCTTTGTCATTTCGGCTCCAGGGTACTCCCGGCAGTCGATTTAGTCAATTTTTCGGACTATTCAGATACCAATTTTCTCTGAAACCCCATTTCTCTAATAAATTACTTATTTTTAATTAACCCAAATTTTCGGGTATTACACTATTTCTCTCCAACAAAATGAACCAATTTATTATTACTTCCTTAAACAATTGCGAACCTGTATCCCAATGACTAGAATACGAGATTTTATTGAGAATTATCCCACCACCTTAAACTATGATTGCGCTTGGGCAAAACTGGTTTTGAGTTTAACTTAATTCTTCTTCTTAAATGTCCCTAGTCTTAGTTCAATGAGAGTTTGGATTTGACCAAATGCATTAGGTGAACCCAGCTTCATCATACGCACCCCTTGTTCCTTTGGTTAACCTGGTTTAATTAATTTGGTTCATGTCGATTCAAAAACAAAAGCACAAATAAATAAATAAAAAAGATAGAAAAATTATACTTTAAGTTGGGTTCAAGGGTTTCAATTTTATTTATCGTCCTCAATTTAATAGGCGATCAGAGGAAAATCGTAAAAATTTGGAAGATAGGTTATATAACCTTTAAAATTAGCGATGAGTGGTTGGTATCGGCAAAGTGTTTTTATAATAATATGTAGTTATCTTATTAAGAAAGACAAGTTCTGGGACCCACGTGGTGCATTCATATATAATGTCATCACCACTATCCACCAAAAGCTTTAAGAAGGCAGGGTCATTAGGGGAGATATCTATACATGATATGAGACTATATATAATTGAAGTTTTTACTTTAGTGACAAGGTAGTCAAGGAGGAACCCATTTGGAAGAGAATAAAAAGAAAATGAATTAGGTGGTTGAAAATTCTTTATTTTTAGATAATTGGACTGTTGTTTTGTAAAAAGGAAGAGAAAAATTTATCATAAACTGCAGATGGCAAGAGAGTAAAAAGGGGAAAATGCTAGAGAGCCCGATGGGTTTATCGAAAGGGGGCAAAAATACCATTTTGCCCCCACGCCCTGCTCTCCCCCTCCCCCTCCCATGGATTCCCCCTGCTCTGCGCGTCACCCATGCCTTCCATGGCCGCCGCTCGCCTCTCTGCTGCGCCTCGCTGCAGTCACTCGGCTTTGCCTCCGTCGCCTCGCCGACAGTCAATGTAGCGACTGTTGGCAAGGTGAGGCGACGGAGACAAGGCCGGACGACTGCAGCGAGGCACGGCGGCCATGACAGGCAGAGGATGCGCAAAACGAGGGGGACAGTGGCCTGCTTTGTAAATTTGTAAAGCGAACGGGGGCAAAATCGTCATTTTGCCACCTCTCTGTGAGTCGCTCGGTAGGCCCGTCGGGCCCTGTAGAGCGACTCGTAAAAGAGTTTGAAACAGTGCTTAATGATATTTATCTTGATTTTATTTACAATCATTTACTTAGTATTAAGTCACTTTGTGAGATATCATCAACGGATGATAATCTTAGACAAAATTGAAAAAATTAGATATTTTTGAAAATGGTTTTCTTAAAAATTTCAAAAAAAAAAAAAAAGATTAATCCTAAATTTATTGAGATTCAAACTAATCTCTAGATTGTAGAAGTAATTTTGGATCATAATTGAGTTTATCTCTTAATTATACAAAAGATAATCCTAATTAAATTAAGTAGTTCAACCTTAAACAAAATTGATTTGTTTTGAGATTGTGAAATACCTCTCTTTTAGGACAAATTAAGCCCTTGTTAAATACAAAGGTGATGAGGAGAATGCCCTTGGGTCCATAATCACGTCAATACCCCGGGCGGGCATCCAATGGCGGCCATAACACGTGTTTCTTAATCAGGAGCCTCGCCCATGATTATCTTGCTTAGAGGACACGTGGTGGATAAGCGTCATCACTCAGTTGGCTGGGCGCGCAGTAAAGGAATCTCCGAGTTCTTAGAGACCGACCATCTCGCCGGGGGTCGTGGGAACAGAAGCTATCCCGAACCCTTCGGAGGCAGATGCTACTACGGAATCCTTATCAATAAGATTCCAAGAGGAGCGGAGGGGAGATCCCGAAGATCTTTCTAGGATCCCTATCTCGGGAAAAGAATAAAAGGAGAGGACGAGGTAAGTAAAGGGGGGTCTTCTTTTGTAATTATATTGGATTTTCTGGTAGTAGACATCTAACTTAATCATCAGAGATCGACCGGGGGAGCAAGTCCCCGTCTTCATTGCAGGTGCACAAGAAGAGGCAGGAAGAAGGTGATTGGCTACCGCTTCATCATCAATTGGCGCCCACCGTGGGGCCGAGACATTTTCTTTTCTGTCTCTCTAGCACAGTAGGTCATGACGATCTTTGGTAATCTCCTTTTGCTTTAATGGCAACCAGGAGACAGGAATCTCGAGCCGCTGGGGGCAACCCCGTTCTAGAGCTAAGTTAGTAGAATCCTCTAAGAAGCCCGCCGGGGAGGGATCGGAGTCCAGAGGGCCCTCCACCCCCGCCTGATCAGATAGCGCTCCTAGAAGGTCAGGTGCAGCGGCTGATGGAGTTACTCATGGGTTTCTTGGATTGCCAGCATCAGCAAGCCCAACATTCTCGGGCGGAGGAAAGGCAAGAGCCCCCGAGGGAGGAAGAGTCCTATCTGCAGGAGACGAATCCGCAGAGGCCAGGACAAGGTGATGGGCATGGCGAGGCAACCGAGTCTTCCGACTTACCGTTTGTGCAGCAGTGGCAAGAGAGGAGGCTACGGCAGTTAGAAGAAGAGATCGCTGCCTTGAAGCCAAAGTCTGGAGAGGCTCAGGGGACAATGGTTAATCAGCCTTTTAGCCCGGAGATCATGACGGCCATACCACCAGAGCGTCTTCGCATTCCGGCCATCAAGCCTTATGCGGGGACCTCTGACCCGATGGATCACCTCGATCTTTTTACCTTTCATATGATGGTACAGGATGCCTCAGACGCGATATGGTGTAGGGTTTTCTTGGCAACCTTGGAGGGGCATGCACGAGCTTGGTATTCAAACCTGGCCCACCATTCCATCATAAGTTTTGCACAGCTCTATGGCAATTTTCTGGTGCATTTTACACCTCTTCGGAGGCATCGAAGGTCCACCATGGCCCTTGTAAGTATGAAGCAGAACCAAGGAGAACCTTTGAAGGACTTCGTCTCACGTTTTAATATGGAGGCCTTGAGCATAGAGAACTTCGATCATAGCGTAGCTATGGTGGCGTTTCAGAATGCCCTAAGGCCCGATCTTTTTGCCCAATCATTAGCCAAAATACCCCCGATTACGTTCACGAACATCTTGGGCCAAGCTACAAAGTACATAAATGCCAAAGAAGTCATGCAAGCTAAGAGGGCAGAGCACGCGAGAAGAAGGACAAGAAGAAGCACCTTGATGAAAGGAAGAATGATGACCGGAGGGAAAAACATCGTCCTCGGTGGGACTCAGGTGATTTTAGCCCCCTAAATGACCTAAGAGCGGAGATCCTTGCCACAATTGAGGGTAAAGACTATCTAAAGAAGCCCCAACTAATGAAAGCACCGTCTGACAAAAGGAACCAGAATAAATATTGCCATTTCCATCGAGATCATGGCCATGATACGGAGGAATGCCACCAATTAAAAGAGGAGATCCAGGAGCTTATCAATCGAGTTTTCTTGAGAAGTTATGTGGCCAAGGAAAGCAATTCTCAAAGAAAGAAGGATCGACAGTCGCGGTCGAGGAGCCCCCCCAAGAAGGACAGCACGGACGATCGAGATCATGCTCGGCGTTCGCCTCGAAGGGAGAGATTGCATCCGGTAGAGGATGATCATCCTCAGCCTCCAGTATTCCATACACTCGCGGCAGGGGAGGTCCCAGTCATGAAAGGTGAAGGAGGCACTGACAGTCGAGCCATTGGGCTGAAAAGGTCAAGGAGTGTTGAATCAATCCCTTTTTCAAATAGTGACCTCCCGGGGTACCCGAATCGAAATGATCCGCTAGTAATAACAGCCAAACTCGGGAAGTGGAAGCTTCGGCGGATCCTTGTGGATCCAGGAAGTTCTTCTAAAATCTTGTATCGACAAGCCTTCTTAGGCATGGGATGCGAAATAACACAGCTAAGACCAATGAGGGTCCCTTTGGTGGGATTTGATGGCGATGCCTTATATTTGAAAGGGATCATTCAGCTCCCGCTGACAGTAGGGAGAGGCTCCCGAACTTCTTGAGTTATGCTAGATATCCTGGTAGCAGACTTGCCTTCGGCCTATAACATGATTCTTGGAAGATCTGGCCTTAATGCCCTTTGGGCTATTCCTAGCACGTACCATATGATGATGAAGTTTCCCACAGTTGGTGGAACAGGCGACGTGAGGGGGAATTTGCGCTCAGCCCGCGAATGTTATATGGCCTCTATAGGCATAGCAAAGAATAGAGAAGTAGTGTCGCAAGGGGACATTCGAGGCCCCAGAAGGGATCCCTCGAAAGAGGTCAGTTTTCTACTAGAAGGACCAGAAGATCCAAAAACAATAGAGTTGGTGGACAGGTTGGAATAGACATGGCCACGGTTCATGAATCGCCGGTTCCGGTTCAAGAAATCTTTGAACCTGAACCGAACCGCCCAAGGGCGGTTTGGGACGGTTTGGTTCCGGTTCCGGTTCGTGCCGGTTCGGTCAACGGTTTGGACCGGTTCGGTCAACGGTTTGAGCCGGTTCGGTCAACGGTTCCGGTTCCGGTTCAAATCGAATTTTTTTAATTTTTTTTAAATATTGTTGTATTCAATTTTGGTCCTTGTTCCGTTGTTCGGTTCGGTTTGGTTTCGATTTTTAATTGTTAAATGTAATTGTAAATATAGATATTCTCAACCATATTTTTAATAAAAAACACTACTAAAAATTGAAGAAATATAAGTAATAATTTCATTAAAAATAATTAAAACAACTAAACAAGTATGTAATACAATACAAGTAATTAATTTTTACAAATGTGAAAAATAAAAAATAAAAAATAGAATTAGACTTAATTTCATTAAAAAATAATTACAACAAAAATGTAATACAAGTAATTAATTTTTACAAATGTGAAAAAAAATAAAAAATGGACTTGGATCCTACGCATCTTCATTGGAGTCGGAAGTCGTCGTTGTTGAACCATCATTAACCCATTCGTCAGATGATGATGAATGGATAAGTTCTTCTTGACGTCGCATGTTAGCTCTTTCCCAATCATCGAGGCAAACTTGAGCTTCCAATGATTCTGGAGCCAATCTTGATCTTCTTTCGTCCAAAATGTTGCCTCCACTACTGAATGTTTGTTCAACGGCTACAGTTGAAGCTGGAACTGCAAGAAGTTGACTTGCAATAATTGCAAGAGTTGGAAATGTCTCATTGTGCCTTTTCCACCACTCCAAAATTTCAAAATTTAAACCTGTATCATCACCAAACTCAAAAACTGTGGTTAGATAAGTTTCGAGCTCCGAATGTGAGCTCGATCTAGGTTTTTTCCTCCTTTAATCTAAAAATTTATGACCCCATTTCATTGGTTGGGAGGAAGAGGAATGCGAAGCCATGGATGGAAATGATTCTTCATTACTAGGAGCAATAACATATGCTTCATATAATTGATTGCATAAAGTTCTAACCTTAGAAATTATAATATTCACATCAATTTCTTCATTATTTTCTAATCCTAACAATGAATAATAGTTAGACAAACACTCAATTAAACCATCAAATTTACACCTAGGATCAAATACCATAGTAACAAGAAAAATTTTAGGAATAAATTGATAATATCGTAACCATTTTTCTCTCATTTCTAAAACAGCATGACAAATTTCTTCAACATTAATTCCTTCCATTAATACACCGGCCACATTCATTGCTTCTATTAAAAATTGATGTGAAGTTGGTTTATAAACACTACTAAGTGTATGAGTAGCATCATTAAAAATTCGTAAAATATTCAAAATTGAACTACAAACATTCCACATAGTTGGAAAAATAGGATATTGTGGAATATAATTTGCTGCAAAAGAACACAATAAATCTTTATATTCAAAAGATTGATTAAGTAATTTAAAAGTTGAGTTCCAACGAGTAGGAACATCTTTTGAAAAACGTTTTGGGGTTTGACCATTGGAGGTGCAAAAATGTGCCCATGCTTTTGCAGTTCGAGGGTGTACCCAAATATAAGAAATAACATTTCTAATTGGATCTAAATAAGAATTAAGTGACTTAATACCATCTTGAACACATAAATTTAAAACATGGCATGCACATCTAACATGAAAAAATCTTCCACCAAAATTTGGTTGGCAAATTCTTTTCAATTCATTAATGGAAGCAGTATTAGCCGATGCATTATCAAAAGAAATTGAAAAAATTCTATTAACTAATCTATATTCTTGTAAAATTTGTTGAATTAATCTACAAATATTTTCAGCATTATGACTTTCATCAAAACATCGATACGCAAGAATTCTTTTTTGTAAAACATAATTTTCATCAACCCAATGACAAGTAATACCCATATATGAATGAGTTTGCCAATGATCACTCCAAATATCACTACAAATAGAAACATTAATATTATTGTTTTGAAAATATGTTATCAATTCAATTTTTGAGTTTTTAAACAATTTTAACAAATTCCTTTTCAAAGTATTTCTAGGAATTGATTTAAAACTAGGATTAACAAAGTTTTGACAAAATCGAGTAAAACCTAATTTTTCACCAAAACTAAAAGATAAATGATCAATTGCTACCATTTCAGCTAAACCAAACCTACAATTAGCTTCATTATAATGAAATAATTGAGGAGAGTTTGAAGAGGTAGCAAACCCGGATATTTGTGTTTGATCGCGGCTCAATCCAACCTTGAGTGGGTGCTTTGTTTGCAAATGTCGGGCGAAAGTACCATATCCACCTCTTTGCTTGAATTTGTATACCTGATTACAATAATTACAAGATACATCAAATTTACCATCTCCTTTTGGTGTTTTCTTGAAATGAATATTAAAAATATCAGAAGTAAAAATTTTTCCACCTCTCTTTTGTTGAGTTGCACTCTCTTGTGTTTGAAAATTTTGAGTTTCAAACTCAACATTTTCAACATTTTCAAAATTTCTACCTTCACTTGCCATTTTTTTGAAAAAAGTATGATAATAAAAAAATATAATAATGATAAAATAATATAGTAAAAAATTGACAAATATAATGAAAATATTAGTAATAATATAATATAGTAACAAGTAATAAATAATTAACAATATAATTGAATAAATTGACAAATAACAAAATGAGAAGATTGAAGAAATTGAAATTGAAATATTAAATGAGAGACAAAATAGAGAGAATAATAGCTTGAGACTTGAGAGAGAGAGAGAGAAAGTGTGAAAAATGAGTGGGAGAGGGAGGGGTATATATAGATAGGAATTATAGAATTAAAAAATAAATAAAAAAAAAGGAATTGGGCTACTGCCCGTTGGCAGCAGCCAACGGTCCAAAATTGGACCGTTGGGGGGAAGGGGGGGAAGAACGGTCCAAAATTGGACCGTTGGGGGGGAGGGGGGGAGGGAGGGAGGGGGGTGGGGGGCGGTTCCGTGGAACCGTGGGGGGAAGAGGAGGGGGGGAGGGGGGTGGGGGGCGGTTCCGTGGAACCGTGGGGGGAAGAGGAGGGGGGGAGGGGGGCGGTTCCGTGGAACCGCGGGGGGGGAGGGGGGAGGGGGCGGAACCGGCGGTTCCGGTTCCGCATAACCTCGAACCGGAACCGAATCGAATTTCGCCGGTTAGGTCCGGTTCCAGTTCCGGTTCCGGTTCAGCCGGTTCCGGGTCCAGTTCCGGCCGGTCCGGTTCCGGTTCGAACCGCCGGTCCGGTTCAATTTTGGCCATGTCTAGGTTGGAAGAAGTACCTTTGAAAGAAGATTGCTCAGATTGTTGTATAAGGATGAGTATGGAGTTAAAAGACCCGTTGAGGAGTCGGATATTAGCACTCCTTAGGCAGTATGCGGACATCTTAGCATGGACTGCTCAGGACATGCCAAGAGTAGATCCAGAGGCTATGATGCACAGACTGGGGATACGACCGGGCTTCTGACCTGTCAAACAGAAGAAGTAGAGCTTCACCCTGGAGAGAGCTCAGGCAATTGAGGAGGAAGTTGCAAAGTTAACAGAAGCACAATACATTCGGGAGGTTGATTATCTAGACTGGTTAGCAAATGTCGTGTTGGTTCCCAAAGGGGAGAGCAAGTAGAGACTTTGCATTGATTTTACTGATCTTAACAAGGCCTGCCGAGGATTGATGGCCTGATCGATGGGACTACCAGTTGCTTACTCATGAGTTTTCTGGATGCTTTTCAGGGATATCACCAGATTCCATTACACCTAGAGGATTCGGAGAAGATGGGATTTATTACCAATAAGGCAACTTACTGCTACACGGTGATGCCTTTTGGTCTGAAGAACGTAGGAGCTACTTACCAACGCTTAGTAAATAAGCTCTTTCAACACCAGCTCAGGAGAAATATGGAGGTATACGTGGATGACATGCTGGTAAAAAGCGTGGTGGAAGAGCGTCATCCAGAAGATTTGAAGGAGTGCTTCAAAACCCTTTGTAAGTTCCACGTGAAACTTAATCCTGTCAAATGTGCTTTTGGTGTCTCTGCAGGAAAGTTTTTAGGCTAGATAGTACACCACTGAGGGATCGAGGTGAACCCAGTGAAGGTTAAAGCCATTATGGATATGCCAGCCCTGAGGAGTGTGAAGGAGGTACAGAGCCTTACGGGCAGAATGATGGCTTTAGGGAGATTCCTCTCTCATTTGGTAGTAAAGGGCTTTCCTTTCTACAAGGTCCTATCAAAGGCAAACAACTTCGAATGGAATTTTGAATGCCAGAGAGCTTTTGAGAAGCTGAATGAGCACCTGGCTACACCTCCGGTTCTCACCAAACCGAAGCCAGGAGAGCCATTGTACATCTATTTAGCAGTAGCCAATGAAGCCATAAGCTCAGTGTTGATATGAGAAGAAGATAAGATTCAGAGGCCTGTTTATTATGCAAGTAAGCGGTTGATAGGGGTTGAGGTCCGGTATCCTCCTATGGAGAAACTAGCTTTCACCTTGATAGTTTCGGCAAGGAAACTTCGACCTTATTTTCAAGCTCATACGATTATCGTGCTTACTAATCAAACTTTCAGGTAGGTTCTTAGCAAACTAGAACTTTCAGGGCAAATGCTGAAATGGGCAATGGAGCTTACCGCTTTTGACATTGAGTATAAGCTGCAGCCAGCTATTAAGGCACAGTCGTTGGCAGACTTTATTGTCGAAGGGATAAGGACTCCCGAAGGTGCGGGGGAGGATCAGAGACCATGGACAGTGGCAGTAGATGGAAGCTCGACCTCGGGTGACGGAGGAACAGGATTAATGATAAAGAGTCTTGAAGAACAGATATGGCCTTATGCTTTACATTTTGAATTTCGAGTATCTAACAACGAGGCAGAGTATGAGGGTTTGTTGGCAAGATTGAGATTGGCTGAACAGTTGGGAGCTCAAAGCGTCGAGGTGAGTTCAGATTCTAATTTGGTGGTGTACCAGGTGAATGGAGAGTACGAAGCTCGAGAAGGCCACATGGCACGGTACTTAGCCATGGTCAGAGAGTTGATGGCGCGTTTCCAACATGTAAAGGTGGAGTATGTCCCTCGGGCTATGAATACGGAGGTGGACCTATTGTCCTGAATCGCCTCTTCCTCTTTCCCTACAAGCTCCCGAGAAATTCGGATCGAGTCCCTGCCACAGAAGAGTATCGAAGAAGTCGCTAATCAATTATGTGTAGAGGACGAGCCTAGCTAGGTGGATCCTTTGCTGTTGTACTTAAGAGAGGAGAAACTCCCTAAAGATGATTTAGAGGCTCGGGAGGTCAGGCGAAAGGCCCGAAGCTTCGTGTTAGTCAATGGGGAGCTCTACAGAAGGTCCTTTTCACAGCCATTGCTCAAGTGCATCCGACCCCGCGAAGTAGATTATATCCTAAGAGAGATTCATGAAGGCATATGTGGAAGCCATATCGGAGCTCGGACTCTCAGTCAAAAGGCTCTTCAGCAGGGGTATTATTAGCCAACGATGGTACAAGATTCAGAACAGCTAGTCAGGACTTGTGACCGATGCCAAAGGAAGTCCAATTTGGTCCATGTACCGGCAGTCGCACTAGCTCATTTGGCTACGCCTTGCCCCTTCGCTCAATGGGGAATTGACATCTTGGGGCCTTTTCCCCCAACGGCTAGTCAGGTTAAGTATATCATGGCCGCTATCGATTATTTTACAAAGTGGGTCGAAGCCGAGGCGGTGGCCTCTATTACCACCCGGCGTGTGAAGCAATTTCTATGGAAGAATGTGGTCTGTCGCTTTGGAATTCCTCGGGTACTAATCTCCGATAATGGTACTCAATTCTCTGATCGATCTGTCCAAGAATGGTGCCAGGCATTGGGAATTGGGTAGCAGTCCACCTCGGTAGCCCATCCTCAGGCTAATGGCTAAATTGAGCTCGCCAACAGGACTTTGTTACGTGGTTTGAAAGCAAGAGTGGATAAGGTAGATGGTAGCTGGGTGGAAGAACTACCATACATCCTATGGTCTTACCAAACCACGGTGAAAGTTTCCACCGGTGAAACCGCTTTTAGCTTATGCTACGGCTTGGAAGCATTAATCCCAATTGAAATTGGGGTAACTACGCTAAGAGTGGAGCTTTTTAGCCCTGAATCCAACGAACAAAATTTGACGGACAACTTAGACCTCCTTGATGAATTTCGCGATCAGGTGAAGATTCGACAAGCTG
The DNA here is from genome assembly GCA_036245055.1 of Diospyros kaki. NCBI lineage: Eukaryota > Viridiplantae > Streptophyta > Magnoliopsida > Ericales > Ebenaceae > Diospyros > Diospyros kaki. The sequence goes on from BSEG01000005.1 coordinate 47,172,233, forward strand.
CTTACAATCAACGTATGGAAAGATACTATAATCGAAGAGTAAAGGCACAGAATTTTCTTCCTAGAGATTGGGTATTGAGGCGAGCAAATGTTCGGGGAGCCCGAGAAGCAAATAAGTTAACACCGAATTGGAAAGGTCCTTACAAGGTAACAAAAGTTCTCAGCCCTGGTGCTTACAAACTCCAGACCCTCGAGGGTACACCAGTGAAAAACCCGTGGAACGTGCATAATTTAAGAAAGTTCTACCAGTGATGATTCTTTATTCTTTTCATATGTCTTGGCAGTAGTATTTCTTTACCAGTGATGATCTGTCAGTAATAATTCTTTATTATTTCCATATGTCTTGGCAGTAGTATTTCTTTGTTACTCTCATATGTTATTCTAGAATAAAACTTATTCTTTCTCCTATGAGTAAAAACTCTTCGTTTCCAAAGACCCAAGAAGGCGCTCCTGAGTAAAGAGAGCCTAACTTCAGAGGACCTCGAGGCCCAAAAATCGAAAATAAATAAGGTCGGATGCGATCCTTGGGGGGCCCAAACCCCCGACAAAAATGAAAGGATTAGAGGTGATCCTTACGGGGCTTGACCTCTCAACAAAAATGAAGGAATCAGACGTGATCCTCGGGGGGCTCGAACCCTCGACAAAAACAAATGGATCGGATGCGATCCTCAGGGGGCCCGAACCCCCGACAAAAATGAAAGGATCAGATGTGATCCTTACGGGGCCTGAACCCTCGACAAAAACAAATGGATCGGATGTGATCCTTGGGGGGCCCGAGCCCCTGACAAAAATGGAAGGATCAGATGTGATCCTTACGGGGCTTGACCTCTCGACAAAAAGTGAAGGGACTGGCTGCACTCTCACCTTGCAATTAAAACACAAAACAAAATACAATAAAAATTTTATATTTTTTTCTTTATATTGGTGAGAGGTTTATACTCATCAGTGTACGAGTGCATGTGTAGTCCAAATTTAAATTTATATTTTCTGGATAAGTCCAGGTCGTCCACTGAGAGATTTATTTATGGCAAAATAAAAAGAATGTCACACACAAGCACACGCATTTGGATGAATTGAAAACAAGATTTTTTATGGATTTTCAAATAACAGATGCTAGGAAATAAAGTAAGACAAAAGTTAAAATAAACACTGAATGTAAAAATATAGAATTAAATAAGTCTTGAGTTAAGGCAATTTCAGCACCAATCCATTGATTCCCAATTTTTAGTAGAAAAGATTAGTAACATTAATTTAATTTCAGATATGAGGGTTTGTTATTAAATGCAATTAGAGATGATGATAGTTCTAATTTAAGCAATCCCCATACATGATATGTGAGATTCTAGTTTAAGCAACTACCATAAATCCAATTACAATTAATACACAAAATAACTAAATTAATTATCCGGATTTGGTATGATAGCGTTTCCAATTCTAGTAACTCTCATACATGGCATGAAAGCTCTAAGTTAGGCTTACGCTCCAATCCAAACCTAGTGATTTCTTAATTTAAAAATACACACTCATATTGAAATTTAAATTAATATTACTCATTTAAAACGTAGCTTTCTTTGGGAATCATTGGCGTTGGACACTGTCCTTGCCTTAACCCAAGATTGGGTTTAGCTACTCATCTTTATTTGTAAATTAATTAACAGGAATTTAAATGGCGTAATTTAAATGACAGAATTTAAATGACAAGAATTAAAATAGCAGAAACTAACCGGCCATTTAGGCGGTGAATATTTAAAAGACAAGAATTAAAATTACAGAAATTAAAAGGCATAAACTAACCGGCCATTTAGGCGGTAAATAATTAAGTAACAATAAATGATATAAGAATTTAAAAGAAGAAAGAAATAAAGTAAGATCACAAGAGAAAATAATAAAGAAAAGGAGAAAGAATAAGAACAATTCTTAAAGAGAGAATTATAAGGAAACAACTAAACTTTGATTCAAGAATAATAATCACCCTTACAAATGCAATCAAGTGACCTATTTATAGGCCACAAGATGCAATACAAACCACACAATTTCAATTATTCAACTAGACATAATTATATCTAATGGGCACTCACACACTTAAAGTTAAATGGATTTTAGCTATAATACATAATTAAAGTTAAATGAATTTTAGCTAAAATACATACCTAATAAAGCAATCATAAAGTTAAATAGATTTTAGATATAAAATGGATTTTAGCTAAAAGACACACCTAATAAAGCACTCACATAAAAAATAAAAATAGATTTCTATAAATTGATTTTTTAATCTTCATAGGATTAAAAATAATAGATTTCTATAAATCTTTCATGGGATGCTCAAGTTGGGTCTTAATTCTTCATGGACTTTAATTTTTTCATGGACTTTAATTTTCCATGGGCTTGAATTCTTTTTTAGTCTTATGGTCATTTGTTCTGGCCGGGATCGCTTCGACCCATTTGGACACATAGTCGACAGCAAGTAAGATGTATTCATGACCAAATGAATTGACAAATGGGCCCATAAAATCCATACCCCAACAGTCAAAAACTTCTAACACTTGGATCGGATGTAATGGCATCATGTTTCTCCTCGACAGACTTCCTAACCTTTGATATCGGTCGCAACTTGAACAGAATTTGTACACATCCTTGAACAGTGTCGGCCAATAAAATCCACTCTGAAAAATTTTTGTAGCTGTTTTTTTAACAGAAAAATGGCCTCCACATGTAAGAGTATGACAAAAATTAATGACACTCTGTTGCTCATGATCGGGTATGCATCTACGGATGATTTGGTCAGGACAATATTTGAAGAGGTAGGGCTCATCCCAAAAGAAGGTTCTGACTTTTCTGAAGAATTTATGCCTATCTAGCTTACTCCAATGGTCTGGGATCAGACCAGTTGCCAGGTAGTTAGCAATGTCGGCATACCAAGGGACAACAGATGATGCATGAATAACATTCACTTCAAACAGTTGCTCATCAGGGAAATTGTCATGGATTGGTTCATCAAATTGTGTGAGATCTTGACCTGGAATTCTTGACAAATGATCAGCTACCACATTCTCTACTCCCTTCTTATCTCTGATTTCAATGTTGAACTCTTGTAGGAGTAAGATCCATCGGAGGAGACGAGGTTTTGCATCTTGCTTTGTGAACAAATACTTCAAAGCAGCGTGATCAGTAAAAATGATCACTAGTGACCCTACGAGGTAAGATCGAAACTTGTCTAGGGCAAAGACAACTGCTAGTAACTCTTTCTCTGTGGTGGTATAATTCTTTTGTGTCTCATTAAGAGTTTTGCTAGCATAGTATATCACATGAGGTTTCTTATCCTTCCTCTGCCCTAACACAGCTCCTACCGCGTAATCACTAGCATCACACATAAGTTCAAATGGGAGGGACCAATCAGGGGACTGAATGATAGGTGCTGAAATGAGTGATTTCTTCAACTTCTCAAAAGCAACTTGACACTCATCATTCCACTCAAAAGGTATGTCAAAAGATAGGAGGCAGCATAAAGGTCTGGCTATGGCACTGAATGAAGTGATAAATCGCCTATAAAAACCAGCATGGCCAAGAAAAGACCTAACCTCTCTCACATTCCTTGGGGCGGGTAATTTTTGAATTGACTCAACCTTGGACTGATCAACCTCAATACCCCTAGAAGAAACAATATGTCCCAAGACACTTCCTTGAGTAACCATAAAATGACACTTCTCCCAATTTAGCACTAAATTCGTTTCTTTGCATCGGACCAGAATTTTCTCCAAATTTTCCAAACAACTCTCAAAACTGTCTCCATACACTGAGAAGTCATCCATAAAAACTTCTACCACATTCTCAACCAATTCACTGAAAATACTCACCATGCATCCTTGAAAGGTTGCAGGGGCATTGCACAGACCAAATGGCATTCGTCTGTAAGCAAATGTCCCAAATAGACATGTGAATGTGGTTTTCTCCTGATCCTCTAAAGCAATTTCAATCTGATTGTACCCAGAATAGCCATCTAAGAAGCAGTAGAAGGCATGTCCCGCTATTCTCTCTAACACCTGATCCAAAAATGGGAGCGAAAAATGATCCTTCCTAGTCATAGAGTTGAGCTTTCTGTAATCTATGCACATCCGCCATCCAGTCTGGATGCGTGTAGGAATGAGCTCATTGTTCTCATTTGCTATCACAGTGACTCCTGACTTCTTGGGTACAACTTGAGTTGGACTAACCCATTTGGAATCAGATATAGGGTAGATGATGCCAGCATCTAAGAGCTTCAACACCTCCCCCCTAACCACTTCCTTCATGTTTGGGTTTAACCTTCTCTGCATCTGTTTCACCGGCTTTGCATCTTCTTCCAAGAAAATTCTGTGGGTGCAAATTAAGGGACTAATGCCATGCAAGTCTTCTATAGTCCAACCTAAAACTTTCTTGTATGCCTTTAACAAACTCAACAATTGTTCCTCCTGTTGAGGATTCAGACTTGATGAAATCACCACCGGCAAAGATTCTCCTTCACCTAAGAATGCATACTTAAGGTTGTTTGGCAATGGTTTCCTTTCAGGTGCGGGTGAGCAGCTTAACACAGATTCAGTTTTCTCTCAAAAGCAATCTTGCTGCTCCATAAATTCCTCCAACTCAAAACTTTCTTGAGCAAATTCACAGTTAATGTACTCCTCACTCAATGTCTGTATCAGATCAGCTTCTTCAGTCTCATTCTCCACATCAAGTTGTTTGGAAACCCTAAAGATGTTTGTTTCCAATGTCATATTTTTCCAAATGACAATTTCAAGATTCCATTCCTACAGTTGATGATGGCATTTGATGTGGCAAGGAATGGTCGACCTAAGATGACTGGCACAGGAGGCTGAGGCCCCTGATGCGGCTGCGTGTCCAAAACGATGAAGTCCACTGGAAAGTAGAACTTATCGATTTGTACTAAAACATCTTCCACAATTCCTCGTGGAATTTTGACTGATCGATCAGCCAGCTGAAGGGTCACTCTAGTGGGTTTGAGCTCACCTAGTCCCAACTGTTGATATACACTGTATGACAACAAATTTACACTAGCTCCTAAATCCAAGAGTGCCTGATCAACCTTTTGACTTCTTATGATGCATGAAATGGTTGGGCAGCCTGGGTCTTTGTATTTGGGAGGGGTTTTCAATTGGAGAATGGCGCTGACTTACTCGGTCAGGAATGCTTTTTCATGCACATTTGTTTTTCTTTTGACAGTGCACAGATCTTTCAAAAATTTTGCATATGTAGGTGTTTGTTTGATGGCATCCAACAGGGGGATGTTGATTCTTACTTGCTTAAACACTTCATATATATCTGCATTTTTTTGCTCTTTTTTCAAATGATTCAACCTTTGTGGAAAAGGTGGTTTGGGCTTGTATTGAATTTCTTTTCCTTCTTTTTGTTTTTCATTTTTTTCATTTTTCTCATTTTTCTCATTTTTTTCATTTCTCTCATTTTTTTCATTTTTCTCATTTTTTTCATTTTTCTCCACGGTGGATTCATGATCTTTTGGTTCTTCCTCTTCAACAACAGGTTAGTTTATCCTAGGATCAATTGGTTTTTCTATCATTCTCCCACTTCTTAAGGCAGTCACTACTTGTACTTGTTTATGAGTGTTGGTTTCACTATTTGAAGCTTCTACCTGGTTGGTTTGCCTAATTGGGTTAGGATTAGTTTGGGATGGAAACCTTTCGGGTTCTCTCACACTCAATGTTTGTGTTAACTTGGTCAACTGGCTCCTAATGTCTTCTATGGATCTGTTTGTTTGGTCTTGATTTTTGACAAGCTGAGCAACCTGATTGTTGACGCCTGTTTGACTTTGGATGAACTGATGCAAGGTATCTTCCAAAGATCTCCTATGAGGAGGTTGGTAAGTATTGGATGAAGAACCTTGATTTTGTTGGAAGATGTGTTGTTGTGTAGGGAAGGGAGGTTGAGAATGATTTCCAGAATCATTTCTCCAAGAAAAATTAGGGTGATTTCTATTATTGGGATGGTATGAATTGTAGTTCTGATTGTTCTCATAATAGGCTCCACTTTGATTTTGATTTTATCTCCCTTCAAAGTTGTGTGAATGATTGTTATTAGTCTGCCCATACAATACCTCCTTGAAAGCAAGTAGGGTAGGACATTCTCCAGTTGAATGATCTATTGCATCACACACAACACACTTTACTTCAACTTGATTAACGGATTGCACCTTTTTGGGTTCCATGTTTTCAACTTTCTTTGTTAAAGCAGTTAGTCTTGCATTTAAATCATCACTTTCACTCAGTTGGTATCTCCCTCTAGGTTGTAGATTTTCTCTTAGATCAAGAGCAGATGTTGAACCAACTTCCCAATTCCTTGTATTCTCAGCCAATGTGTCAAAGAAGTCAAAAGCTTCTTCTGGAGTCTTCTCATAGAATTCTCCATTGCACATCGTAGAAACTAGCATTTTCAATTTGGGAGTGAGTGAATCATAAAAAAAACTGACCACTCTCCATTACTCAAAAGCATGGTGCGGACAAGTGTGAAGAAGGTCTTTAAACCTTTCCCACGCTTGAGCAAAATTCTCATTTGATTTACAAGCAAAGTTCATGATTTGTCTTTGAAGAGTAACAGTTCTGTTGGCAGGGAAGTATTTTTTTAAGAAAGTTGCTTGCATTTCTCTCCAAGTTCCTATAGATCTAGGTGAGAGAGTGCCTAACCACATTTTTGCCTTATCTTTCAGTGAGAATGAAAAGAGTTTTAATCTTATGACATCCTCATTTGTTGTATGGTCCATGCAAGTGCTACATACTTCCTCAAATTCTTTCATATGAGTATATGGATTTTCAGAATCCATGCCATGAAAAGTTGGCAACAATTGGATTGTGCCAGGTTTGAAGTTGAACCTATGATGGTTGATGGGAAGGATGATGCATGATGGAGTTGTCTGTCTAGGAGGATGAAGGTAATCCCTAAGAGGTCTAATCACTTCCTAATCAGTGGAATCAAGGTTATCGTGGTCACTACCATGTACAGACATATTAGGTGCAAGTGGCAAGTTCTCGTTGTGTTGAGACATGAGTGACTGATATTCTACAATCCTACCTGACCTAAGTATCATACACCATGCACAAACAAAAAAATAAAGTAAAAGAGAAACAGAGTTACCGAATTTATCAGGAGATGTTTATTCTTATATATATATATATATATTTTCTTTTTGTTTTTGCCTCAATCTCCCCGGCAACGGCGCCAAAATTTGGCTGCACTCTCACCCTGCAATTAAAACACAAAACAAAACACAATAAAAATTTTATATTTTTTCTTTATATTGGTGAGAGGTTTATACTCATCAGTGTACGAGTGTAGTTGTAGTCCAAATTTAAATTTATATTTTCTGGATGAGTCCAGGTCGTCCACTGAGAGATTTATTTATGGAAAAATAAAAAGAATGTCACACACAAACACACGCATTTGGATGAATTGAAAACAAGATTTTTTATGGATTTTCAAATAACAGATGCTAGGAAATAAAGTAAGACAAAAGTTAAAATAAACACTGAATGTAAAAATATAGAATTAAATAAGTCTTGAGTTAAGGCAATTTCAGCACCAACCCATTGATTCCCAATTTTTAGTAGAAAAGATTAGTAACATTAATTTAATTTCAGATATGAGGGTTTGTTATTAAATGCAATTAGAGATGATGATAGTTCTAATTTAAGCAATCCCCATACATGATATGTGAGATTCTAGTTTAAGCAACTACCATAAATCCAATTACAATTAATACACAAAACAACTAAATTAATTATCCAGATTTGGTATGATAGAGTTTCCAATTCTAGTAACTCTCATATATGGCATGAAAGCTCTAAGTTAGGCTTACGCTCCAATCCAAACCTAGTGATTTCTTAATTTAAAAATACACACTCATATTGAAATTTAAATTAATATTACTCATTTAAAGCGTAGCTTTCTTTGGGAATCATTGGCGTTGGACACTGTCCTTGCCTTAACCCAAGATTGGGTTTAGCTACTCATATTTATTTGTAAATTAATTAACAGGAATTTAAATGGCGTAATTTAAATGACAGAATTTAAATGACAAGAATTAAAATAGCAGAAACTAACCGGCCATTTAGGCGGTGAATATTTAAAAGACAAGAATTAAAATTGCAGAAATTAAAAGGCATAAACTAACCGGCCATTTAGGTGATGAATAATTAAGTAACAATAAATGATATAAGAATTTAAAAGAAGAAAGAAATGAAGTAAGATCACAAGAGAAAATAATAAAAAAAAGGAGAAAGAATAAGAACAATTCTCAAAGAGAGAATTATAAGGAAACAACTAAACTTTGATTCAAGAATAATAATCACCCTTACAAATGCAATCAAGTGACCTATTTATAGGCCACAAGATACAATACAAACCACACAATTTCAATTATTCAACTAGACATAATTATATCTAATGGGCACTCACACACTTAAAGTTAAATGGATTTTAGCTATAATACATAATTAAAGTTAAATGGATTTTAGCTAAAATACATACCTAATAAAGCACTCATAAAGTTAAATGGATTTTAGCTATAATACACAACTAATAGTTAAATGGATTTTAGCTAAAAGACACACCTAATAAAGCACTCACATAAAAAATAAAAATAGATTTCTATAAATTAATTTTTTAATCTTCATTAGGATTAAAAATAATCCTTGGGCCTTCTTCAAATGATATCTTTCATGGGATGTTCAAGTTGGGTCTTAATTCTTCATGGACTTTAATTTTTTCATGGACTTTAATTTTTCATGGACTTGAATTTTTTTTTCTTCATGGGCTTGAATTCTTTTTTTTCATGTGCTTGAATTCTTCATTCTTCATGGGCTTGAATTCTTTTTGGGCTTGAATTCTCCTTCTTCATACCTATAAATAAGCAATTTATTAATAAATCATCTATTATATTATATATATATATTGATATGATATATTATATGGGATATTATATGCTTATATATTATATAGATAATTCATGCATGCATTTCATTGAGTATATATAAGTATTATATTTACATGTTTATTATAATATATTATATATTATATATATAGATAAATATTACACATAACTATTCAATTAAACCAATTTAAAATCAAAACGGGGGTTATAATTATAACAACAATTTTACAAAATTAACCACTAATCAGGGACCAGGCGTGATCCTTGGAGAGCCTGGACCTTCGGAGCAAATAACAAGATTAAGGTATACGATAGACAAAATAAACGAGTTTGACAAAAGCGAAGGATCAAGCCTGATCCCTAAGGGTTTTTTGTTTTTCTCAATGAAAAGCGAAGAAAGATGACAAAAGCAAGGCAGTAGCTAAGGAAAAATTTCCCAAAATCAGACGAAAAGTTAAAATTTTATTATTACAGCAGGTTTTAATACAAAGATATCTACTCTAAGGAGGATAAGGCAGCAGTAACATCGAAAGGGATGGAGTCCACACCAGGTTTGGGAAGCGCTCTTTGGTGAGTTTCTTCATAAGTTCGAACCTACCTCGAAGGACTTCTTCTAGCTCTGCGCCGTAAGCTTCAGAGCTTCGGAAATCCTTGCGACTATTTTGAAAGGCCACTTGGGCATCCTTGAGTGCGGATTGGAGTTGGGCATGAGCAGTGCGAAGGTTTTTCTTGCACTGGGAATAGGACTCCAGCGCCTCGACCTGCCCCTTTTTGGCCTCCTTCAGCTCTAGACTAAGCCTCTTTATGTCCTTTTGAAGCTGGTTATTGACACCATTCAAGGCATCCATTCCTCCCCGAGCCGGGAATTAGCCTGGTTAGCCTCGAGCATGTTTTTTTGGACTAACTCCATATCCTCGTGCACCTGAGCTTCGGCTTCATTGACGAGTCTTGCATTTTCTTACGCCAGCTCAAGCGATTTGGTCAAAATGTGAAAGCAGTGTTCGAGACTTGACAGTTGGGAGGAAAGGGACTCAAGCCCTCGGAGCCTCTCGACCTCGGACTCCAGGGAGGTGATCTGGGCACGAAGTTCATATTCTCGCCAGGAGACTGAATCTTGGAGATTCGTAAGGTTCTGAGAAGTGGAAACAAAATGAGGGTTAAGACTTACTCACATAAAAGAGTTCAAAAGAAAAAGATTATAGTTATACCCTCAAAATCTCGGCACAATAGTCTGGCTCGTTTGGGGTTGGTAGAGTGTTGGGGAGGGCCAGAGTCGTTGAGGGGGCATTGGTGGCTTCACGAACCAAAGGCTTGGAGGTAGAGGTGGCAGAGGGGGCAGTTTCTACCCTGCGACATTTCATCCGGTGCGCTAATATCTCCCTCGTCGATAGCGCGGAAGCCTCTTCCAACGAAGGCTCCCCCGTCAATTCTGAGACCCCCACTGGTGCCAGTGGCATTAATATTCGTTTAAACACAGACTGATAGGAATGGTGGGAGATGTGGCAGTGAGCTCCGTACCTACCAAAGTTTGTTTTCCCTGTGCTTCTGTGCGAGCCACAACGAGTACTTGGGCGATGGTCACCGAATCATCTTCGGAGGGGATTGGCAAAGGAGCAGGTGAGGCGATGGATTTTTGTTGCGCATTCGGGGGGTCTTTGGTTTTAGAGGTAGAGGGCTCCGAAGAAGGGTCCTTCGAACCCCCATTGGCGCTGCCCTTGGAAGCCTCTCGGAAAGTCCGAGGATCTCCTTCCGCCGTTCTTCGTGATCTGGAAGGTGTTAAGGGTTTCTTATTCTTTTTACTTTTCGAGGCTCACTCGGGAGGTGCATCCCTTTCCAATAGCTTCCTGTTGTTGGGAGGAGCCGAGGGGCTCTTACTCCTGGGGAAGTCCAAGATCATCCCCCCAGTGATAAAAGAATAAGTTATCTCCCAAAGCTCTTCGACTGGGAAGGAAATAGCGATAAAGATCAAATAAATAAAGAAAAATAGAAAAGGGGGAAGTAAAGAAGAAGATGAAGAAAAAGAGCTCACAGTTTTCGCCGTCTAGGCCCGCCTTGGTAAGGCTCGGGTTAGAAAGCCATCCCTCTTCCCAGTTTCGATTGTTCTTCATAAGTCGGCTGGCAGAATCTTTGATAGCCTCGACGCTCGGACGTTTGTGCTTAGTATCCAAGGTCCACTCGTTGCAGACGGACCAGATTTCTTGAGAGGAGCTGGACGGCCTGGGGCAGACGAAGACGAAGCGCTTCTTCCAGTCGTCAGAGTCTTTCGACCCACCGGATTGCATGAGCGTCGAGGCGGTAATCTCAAGTTTGGGGCGCTCCTTGGAGGCAAGGAGATAGCCGTCCTTCACAATTCGGGGGGAGATGGAGATCCAACCCCCTGGGTCGCGGTTGGTTGTGAAGAAGTAGTTGAAGAGATCTCCGGATGGCTCTATCTTTCCAGAATGGCCAATGAGGAGGAAGCCCATCAAATATCGCCATCCGAAAGGAGACAGTTGGGCTGGAGCGATGGTAAGATGTTGAAGTAGGGACATCACCCTTCTTCGGGGAGGGATGCGAAAGCCCCTATCAAAGACGCACTTATAAATGCAGAGGTGGCCGGCGACGGGATGGCACACTCGTAGATGGCTGTTGAACTCCACTTCCCACTCTTTGGGGATGTTATATTTCTCTCTGAATTACTGACACTCTGTCTCGCTCATCCATTTGCAAGGAATAGATGCGGCAGTGTGGGTTTCCCACTCAACAAGCTCCGCGCCAGTGGAGTTGAATTTCCTGGACCTAGTAATCGCCATAGTAGAGGAGTAGAAGAAAGAGATGTGGAAAAGGGGAATGCTTAAATAACGCAAAAAGAGCTAAAACTGAAGAGAGTTGAGAGGGAAAACGAGCAAAAGAGTGAAACACTTCTATTTAAACTATAGGGGTAAGAAGCCAAAGGACGAGTAATAATGAGCATCAACTACTCTGGACTGGTGTGCCTTGAAAGACAAAAAGTTTTAGACAGCGCATGGGGAAGAGGAATTGCCGTTGGAACCAATTGATACCTGTGCCCTTCAGGCACGCGCAAGAGAAAAGACACGTTAACTCCTTGGACCTTATGGATATCGACTGTCACGAAGATAGGAGGCGGAGCTTCGGGGGCTTACCACTCCTTGAGTCTTTCAAGCCGAAGAGGTCAAGAAGTGGGGGGGGCAAGTGATGAGGAGAATGCCCCCGGGTCCATAATCAGGCCAATACCCCAGGCGGGCATCCAATGGCGGCCATGACACATGTTTCCTAATAGGGAGCCTCGCCCACGATTATCTTGCTTAGAGGACACGTGGCGGATAAGCATCACCACTCTAGTTGGCTGGGCGCGCAATAAGGGAATCTCCGAGTTCTTAGAGACCGACCATCTCGTTGGGGGTTGCAGGAACAGAAGCTATCCCGAACCCTTCGGAGGTGGATGCTACTACAGAATCCTTATCAATAAGATTCCAAGAGGAGCGGAGGGGAGATCCCGAAGATCTCTCTAGGATCCCTATCTCGGGAAAAGAATAAGAGGAGAGGACGAGGTAAGTAAAGGGGGGTCTTCTTCTGTAATTATACTGGATTTTCTGGTAGTAGACAACTTAATCATCGGAGATCTACCGGGGGAGCAAGTCCTCGTCTCCATTGCAGGTGCACAAGAAGAGGCAGGAAGAGGGTGATTGACTACCGCTTCATCATCAAGAGGTTAAAGATTAGCCTGGTGAAAGGGAATTAAAAACTAAATGTAATTACCCGATTAGCCTAAATAAGGATTGAGAATGGCCTAAATAAGTAAATTAAGAGTGAAGATGGCATGAGAGTAAACATGTAGCATGGTAATCTTTAAAGGGGAAGAAAATATGACTTTGTAGAAGACAAATAGAAAATGGAAGGAAAAATATTTCCAAGTAAATAAATTCGGCTTCTGATCGTTGGATAATTACATCATATGAGTAAGTGAGTTGTGGGAATCCGTAAATGATTTCCTTTTTGATAAAAGTTTCTGTTTGTTCACAAAATTATTTTTCTGTTGTAAAAAATTAGAAATATGAATACAAGTGAATTATTTATAAGTCAAAATTACATATAAAGATATTCAAATATTTATATTTATCTGTTATTTATATATAAATATAAATTATATGCATATATACCTATATATTTATACATATGCTAGTACGATATATTATGTGCATACAAATATATATATATTCAACATGTGTACATGAATATAATATATCACTACAAAAATTTTAAATTTTAGTGACAAAAAAATCTATCGCTAAATTGATTTAGCGATGGAACATATACGTCACACTAATTTAGCAACAAAAAAAATTTTTCGTTGCTAAATGTAATTTTTTTTAAATTTAGTGATGAAATTTTTGTCACTATTCCATTTTTAATTTAATCATCCAATACAGTGACCAAACAAAATAGTGACGAAATATTCCATCATTAATAATGTAATTTTTTTAAATTTAGCAACAGAAATTTTTGTCGCTAAAACATATTTAAAAAATAAATAATTAATTAAAAAAATTATTTTAGTGACTGAAGTTTCTGTCGAGGTGTTATAAAAAAATTAAAAAATTATATTTTTAGCGACAAAATGGCATCACTAATTTCGTCGCTAAAATAAATACATTTTCATTTTTTAAATATAATTAATTATTAAATTAACCTAATTAATTTGAAATAATTTTAATTCTAATATAAATTAAATTAAGAATTATATAGAAATTATAAAATTTATATTTACAAAATGAAAATTAATATTCAACCAAAATATTAATAATATTTGAAATATCGCACTAACTGTTACATAAAAATAGTTACGAAAATTAATCGTCTGGATTGTCATCAGTATTAGGCAAGTCAGACTAATGACTCGATTGTGGACGTAGAAAAGTAACATGTCATAATGTAAAAAACAAATAGAGAAAACAAATTTACAAAGTGTCATCTAACTCTATAACATGTTGAGATTTGGACAGAGAAGGACCGCCAACCGAGTGGGATGATGGAGCTACCAATGCCTCTGCAGTATGGGCTGTAATACCCCATATTGATATGAGATTGCCACGTAATTTAGATGAGTTTAAAATATCAAAAAGTTAGTTTGATAATAAAATAAATCATCAAATTGGCGGTAGGGAGTGTCTCAAAATTTGGATGTCCAAAGAAAAAGGTATGACATCGATGTGCATCTCGAGAAAAAAATTATCACACCAAAAGGAATCGGATCAGAAATAGTTTTCTATACAGCTATGATTCAGGTTGAAAAATTGAATAAACGTAAGAGACTTTCAAAAAGTCAATGGGACCCTGATTAGATTCATATTTAGCATAAGGAACAATCCTTAAGTGGTTTTAGAAAGAAACAAAAGGATTTCGGTCAAAACACGATCTTATGTAAATTCGGGCCTAAGTATAATTTATTAATTTTGGCTTAGAGAGGTCGAAACGATGGTTTTTCTGAATCTTCGAGAATGAAATAAAGGTTTTAGAACTTATAGGGCTTAGTGGAATTATTAGATAATTCAAGGACTTCAAGGAAAGGGTCAAAACATAGAAGAAATTTTCAAAAGGGACGAAGTGTAATTTTTGAAACTTCTGCACAAGGCATGGCAGCTCTAACCGCGCATGGGCCAGAAAATCTGACGATGAGATGACCATCTCTCTTCAAGGCATGGCCAAACATGGTCTAGAAGGCGTATGGGTGAAGCCAAGGTCAGTGATTGGCCAAAGAGTGTCTGGATTTTGTCTATAAATAGGTGGAGGTTTTGGCTGAATGTTGAACATCAAGTTTCTCAAGTTCGAGGGAAACCAATAAGGGACTTTTGTTCCTTGAGTCAACAAGGTAAGTTCCAGAAAGTTTGGGTCGATTTGGTGTAGAATCGAGTGGGTTTTAAGCATCATCGGAAAACACAGAAACGTCGTCGGAGCCGGTTTGAAAATCAATCGTTTTGGCTATTTCCAACGGATGTTTTGGCCATCAAAGGGTGCTGTTGTGATTGGCTCAAGCAGTTCTTCATGGTTGTGGAGTTGGATTGCCTATCAGAGCAGATCGTCGGTTGCCATCGACAAAGAAGACAACTGGAGAATGTAAGAAAATTAGAAAAAAATAAAAAAATTCTAAAAAAAATCTAGAAAATTTTGAAAAAATTAAAAAATTATTCTTTGGATTTTGGTGGAGGAAAATTTTGGAAAATATTGAAGAAATTATTTATTTTGTAATTTTTGAGGAAAAAAGGAATTATGGAAAATAGAGGGAAAATAGGAGAAAAATATGAAAAAATTCTAGAAAATCGGGAATATTATTTTATGAATTATTGTGAAAAAAAATTTGAAAAATACTTGAGAATGTATTTATTTTAGAATTTTTGAGAAAAAATTAGGAGAAATTATGAAGAAATTATGGGAAAAATAAATATTGATATTTCTTTGAATGAATATGATTTCTAAGGATCGTTAAGGCTCGAGGTTTAGTATTAGTACGATTATTTAAGGATTGACATGAAAATTGAGGTTAGCAAAAGAATCGAGGTGGTCTGAGATATGTTCAAGGTGAGAGTTTTACCCCAAACTTGATTAACTATGAGTGTCCTACCAAAACATTATTTTATTATGAGTGGCTTTATTACTAAAACTTGGTTTTATTTTTAGAATTTCTACTTCAAATATGGTTTATTATGAGTAGTTCTATCGAAAACTTGGTTTTATTTTTGGTGATTTGACCCAATACTTTATTTGTTTTATACAAACGGTTTGACTTGTGGTACGTCAGTATCATATGGGAGGTTCGTCACAAAATGTTTTATACATGTGCATTGAATTTTGTGCGATGAATTGTGTACATTGAAATGTTGTTTTCATGAGGCACTAAGTCATGGTATGTGGCATTGGCATGTCTGTGTGTTGTCCACGTGAGATGTGGGTTGACAACCTGTGTTGTGACACTTGAGTGATAACACTCGGGATGTGTGCCAAGGATTAATGTTATGTGACCCACTTGGGATGGGGCTGAGACAAACTTCACCCTATGGTACTCAAGTGGTGAGCCTGAGAATGGACACCATCTCAGGTTCCTTTGTGAAATAACATTAATGCCTAGGTGGATGTTGATTCTGAGGATAGTGTTAATTCTCATGTGGCTAGGGTTGTGTTGAGATCCCAAATGCTTTTGAGTGGGAGTGTAATGCCTAACATGATATAGGGGTGATACCCGGGTTCATGCATTGAGGTTGTCCATCTTAAGCAGTATTGTGTTATGCCAATGTGTCGATGTCACTACAAGAAGAATGGGTATTGCCGGTAAACTTTTCCAGGCAGTTTGAACAATTGTTTGGAATACACCACAATCCCCGGTGATTTTGTAAACCACCGGGGATTTAGCACAATCCCAAGAGGTTATGAAAATCGTCGGCTATGGCATACACATTTCTGTCGGTGATGTTGACCCATCCCAGGCGGTTTTTGAAACCACCGGGGATATGATTTATATAACACCCAAAATTCCCCCCACCCTTGCCTAAATCTTCCCCTCACTCTTTTCTCTTCCAAAATCCCCCCTACAAACCCTAGCTCCTCATTGTGTCTTTCTTGCTCGCCCTCGCTCTCGCCGTTGAGTCGCTGCCTCCCTCTCCCTCGCTCACCCTCATTCGCTTGCCTTACCCTCGCTCGCTCACTCTCAGTCGCTCTCGCCCTCACTACTCGCTCAGTCGAGCTTGCCCTCGCTGCCTGACTGCCTCTCTTAGTCTCTGTCTCTCTCGCCCTCGCTCGCTCAGCCGCGCTTGCTCTCACCCTCTCCCTCGCTGCCTCTCTTTGTCTCGGTCTCTTTTGCTCAATCGCCCTCCTCTCTATCACTGCCTTGCCTCTCGCTCGTCCTTGCTCTCGCCTCTCGATCGCTTGATTATTTTTTCTACCTTTCCAGTATCCATTTGATGCATAAATTATACTACATGGTTTCGTATTTTAGGAAAGAACTTGATTGGGCTGGCACAAACAGGATCTGGTAAAACTGGAGCTTTTGCACTTTCTATTCTCCAAGCCCTTTTAGAAACTCCTCAAGCATTTTTTTCTTGTGTTCTCTCACCAACAAGGTTCTTTTTTGGATTATTTATTTGATCGATTGCTAGTGGAAAGCTTATTGCTATATTTTTCAATATAGTAAGTAATTGACTCATTTATTTCCCCTATTTAGGGAACTTGCAATCCAGATTGCCGAATAATTTGAAGCTTTAGGATCTGGCATTGGTGTTAAGTGTGCTATGGTAAGTTTCAAATGCCTTTTGACTCGAGTTTAATGTTGTGTTGCTTATTTATAAAATGGTTGCATATCACATTTTCAATGCTAAGGTTTCAAAGTGCTGACTGGTTTCACATGCTCCTTATCTTGTAGATAATCATTTTTTCATTGTGTTCTTTCAGTAGTATAGTTATTCAGTGCATCATTTATTTACTCCTCCTCCCAAGTTTTTCAAGAGTAGTAGCATACAAATTGGATTCATCACTATTTTATTCAATAGATTATTGAATTTTATAATTGTTTAGTGGATGATTTTGTCCCTTTTCCTTTT
This sequence comes from Diospyros kaki, assembly GCA_036245055.1. Lineage (NCBI taxonomy): Eukaryota > Viridiplantae > Streptophyta > Magnoliopsida > Ericales > Ebenaceae > Diospyros > Diospyros kaki. Next base: position 47,189,755 of record BSEG01000005.1, read on the forward strand.
TTATGATTATGGTAATGTGCTCATAAATTGTTGTGAGAAGCTTTAGATTTTTGTCCTAAGGTGCAAAGACAAGAGGAGATAAATTGGAAAATATAATAGAAAATTCAAATAAAGGTTGTGTATGATACTTACAGTTGTCTTAGGGCTAGATTCTGCATCTGCTAAGGCTTAAGAGGTGTTTTTAGCCTGTATACCACATGTACTCTCGTAGATAGGATGTTTTTGGGTACCACATCCTTGTTTTTGTTATATATAAAAAACCAGTGGATTTTGTAGATAGCTTCCTTCATTGAGGAAAATGTCTAGCCATACCAAAACTGTTATTGTCTTGTTTGCCAAAGTGACCAAGTTTATCGTCTGGTATTCAATACAAAACTGTTTCATGTCATTTGATAGTTCACATGGATTATATTTTTTTAATTTGTTTTTAAGTCAAAGGAGCAGTAGCAATAGGACTTACTTTATGAAGATTAATATAATTTGGCATTGAGGGTGTGGGTGAAATTAGAGGATTTGCTTCAATGGTTAAAACAAGTCAAAGGTAATTGATATATCTTGTAATTTTGCAAAAAAAAAAATCGAGATTCTATATATATATACACATAATTTTGAATAAACAATAATAAAAAATTATATATAAATTATTCAAGTTGTTTTAATTGAATCCTCATTCTTAATTCAAGTTGTTTATCTTATTTAATTGAATCCTTATTCTTTTCAGGTTAATTTGATATATAAATTATTCTGATGTAGCTGAATAATAGTTAAATTAACATATCGAACAGGCTAGATCCTTGATACGAACAAGGAATTTAGGAGTTCCTTCAGTTTGCCTATAGACATAAGGCTCTTGAGGCAAGCATATATTGTCCGTGTATTAAATGTGTTAACAGGTATTTTCATAAACGAGATGTTGTGGAGGAACACCTCATTCTGAATGGCTTTGAAACTAATTACATAATATGGACGGTTCATGGGGAGCTATATGTGCCTCGTCATAGTCGAGAACAATTCCAAGATCAGGAATGTAATATTGGGATGATATGGTGGGAATGATACATGATGCACATGGAGTTCCCAGACACAATGTTGGAAGTAGTGAAGAAGCTACAAGATTCAATAAATTGTTGGAGAAGGCAGAAACAGAGTTATGGCCTGGTTGTAAGAACTTCACGACATTATCGTTTATTGTTCGTTTACAACACTTGAAGGTATTGGGTGGGTTGTCGGATAAAATATTTGATATGTTTCTTGAGTTGTTGAATGAGGCATTCCCAAAAGGAGTGTCATTACCACGATCATATCGGGAGGCTAAGAAATTGAGTGAGGATTTAGGTTTTAAGTACTATAAGTACGATACATGCCCTAACAATTGTATGTTCTTTTGGAAAGATGCATCAAAGTTGGACAGATGTATTTTTTGTGGGGAGACAAGGTACAAAAATACGAGGTGCACATGGACGACGATATAACGAAGGTGAAAAAAGTTGCTTCTAAACAAGTACGACACTTTCCTTTGATTTCGAGATTGCAAAGATTGTTTATGTCTAACAAAACAACATCATTAATGAGGTGGCATGAATAAGGTAGAATAAACGATGGTATGATGAGGCACCCTGCTGAGTCATTGGTTTGGCAATCTTTTGATAAACAACATCCAAAATTCATTGAAGATAGTCGCAATGTTAGACTTGGTTTGGCTTCTAATGAATTTAATTCGTTTCGAACAATGACCATTAGCTATACCATTTAGCTAGTTGTGTTAATACCATATAATCTAAAGCCTTGGTTGTGTATGAAACAACCATACTTCATCTTTTCTTTATTGATTGATGGACCTCGTGCACCAAGAGACAATATTGATGTGTTTCTGCAATCGTTGATTCAAGAGTTACGGGAATTATGGAGCGAGGGGATAGAAACTTAAGATGCTTCAGGAAAAGAAATGTTTCACATGTATGTAGCATTGTTGTGGATGATTAATGATTTTCCTATGTATGCTAATTTATCTGGATAGAGTACTAAAGGAAGAGTTTTTTTATCGTTGTTGCATGAAGGAGACGGAGTCCAAATGGTTAAGACATGGTGGTAAGTTTTGTTATATGGGTCACTGTAGATTCTTGGAGGACATGAGCCATCCTTTTCGATTAGACAAGAAGAATTTTGATGGAACCATTGAGAATCGTGTTGCTCCTCCTTAGTTATCTGGTTACGATGTATTCAAAGATGTTGAATTTGTTAAGAATATATATAGAAGCCGTGAGAATTCTGGCGCTAGTGTTGGGAGAGGAATGAGCAGTTGGAGAAAACATAGTATATTCTTTGAGCTTCCATATTGGCAAGACAATTTCATCCGACATAATCTTGACGTCATGCACATTGAGAAAAATGTTTGTGACAACATAATTTGGACATTATTAAATGTTTCAGGAAAAACAAAAGACAACTTGAAAGCACGTCTTGATTTTAAAGAACTAGGGGTAAGAAAAAAGTTTCATCCTAAAGATTATTTAGGTGGAAGTATTTACCTCCTACATCTTTCACGTTGAATCGCGAACAGAAACATATATTTTTAAAAATATTGAAAATTATAAAATCACTCGATGGATTCTCATCAAACATATCACGTCATGTCCAACTTAAAGAATACACAATGAGTGGACTTAAGAGCCATGACAATCATGTTTTGATGCAACATTTGCTTCCATTGGCAATTAGGAAGGTGTTCAAGAGGAAGTATGTCAGCAAAACTTTGATTGAATTATGCAATTATTTTAAACAGTTGTGTTCTAAAAATATTACAGTAGACAAGTATAACCAATTAAGGTCACACATTATATTGGTGCTCTGTCACCTCGAGAAAATATTTCTATCGAGCTTCTTCAATATAATGGAGCATTTAGTTGTTCATCTGTCTGACGAAGTCCAAATTGCAGGACCGGTGGATGTATCCAGTCGAGAGGTATATTAAGCCATGAGTTTTTTTATTTGTGAATTTGTTTGTTCATTTTTAAGTAAATATTATGGATTTACTTGACAATGTAACTTATCATGTAGGTTCTTATTGACGTTGAAAAAGTATGTAAGGACTAGAACTCATCCAGAATGATCTATTACTGAAGATTACTTGGCAAAAGAGTGTTTGACCTTTTGTGCAAGGTACTTGGATGACCTAGAAACAAAGTTTAATAGGCCGATTCGAAATTATGAGGGTGTACATGGTCAACCTATCCCAAAAAAAGGGAAATTAGTCACATTGGATGAGATTTCATTGCAGCAAGCCCATCGTTATGTGCTAGCAAATTGTAGTACAATTTCGTCTTATCGATAGTAAGATTATTATAACCTCTTCTAATTGATCACTTTTGTTTTATAATAAAAAAAATCAAAAATTGTACTTTAATTTCAAAATTCTTATCATTAACATACAATGCAGGACACACTTACAATCCATTAGATTGGAAAGAAGAAGTGCTAGCAATCGTGAAATTACACAAAAGCACTATGAAAACTTCCCATCATGGTTTGAAAAACATGTAAGTGACATCTTAACATGCTGCCACCACACCCTAAACATCCATGTCTAACCATCTTAGAATTTTGCATTTATTTATTTGCGTAACGAATTATAAACATGTTACAAAATAGGTTTATGAATTGCAAGTAAGTGGTCACAATGTACCCAATGAAGTGAAGACATTAGCTATTAGGCCTCACTCATGGGCATGGAAATATTCTGGGTACATCATAAATGGATTCAAATTCCACACGAGGCGTCTAGAAAGGAGAAGAATAACTCGAAATAGTGGAGTATTACTAACTGCAAATATTGAAAGTTATGCTAGTTTAAAAGATAAACATCCTATCAGTGGTGATGTTACCTTCTATGGAGTCCTAACAGATGTTGTTGAGATACGGTACTCTAACGAATTCAAATTTGTTTTGTTTAAGTGTGACTGAGTTGACAATAACAGAGGGATGAAGGTTGAAAGTTTGAATTTCATAACTGTAAATTTTAATTGTTTAATGTATTAAGAGAATAAGCCAACAAACGAACCTTTTATACTTACAACTCAAGCATCAAAAGTGTGGTATGTGGTTGATCCTCTTGATGAAGAATGGCACGTTGTCATGAAGATGACACGTAGAGATTTGTATAACATGGGTCAAAGAAATGTGGTAAGGAGCTGTGACGAGGAAGATGCTTTAATTAGTAATCATGTTGAAATCAACAGTGATCAGTCCTTACACGCAGAGTTAGGAGAATTTGATGAAGACTACTCTTCTAGAGAATCTGATGAGGATGGTATGCTAGTTGATATATCAGATAACGATGACAATTCCATTCCTTATACTGCACATAGTGATGATAATGATTTCTAATATTGAAGTGGCATGTATATGTCTTCCTTGCATAATATTTAATGATGTGGTATGTATATATGTTTATGTTTTAGCTTTTTATGTTTTGATATGTTATTTTTGTTTAACCTAAATTGATATGCTAACAGATTTTTTTTTACATTCAAATCAATAATAGGCAATTACAGTGATGGCACCTAAGAGGCAGACTCATTGGCCAATTGGATCCATGTCACGTAGTACAAATTCACACCATAATGATTCATAGTCAGTTCCATCTCATCATCCAACGCCAAACCCAATCCCATCACATCCCCAGTATCCTGAAGAGGACTTGATCCACTCACAATCCAACCCCCAAGACTCACATAGTCAACAAGGTAAATACCAAAAATTTATATGAACAATAATAAATTACCATTCTTTCCTAATTCAATGTGAATTTATTGTGTTATTATGTTTTGGTAGGTACAAGCTCCATGTCATCTGCGACCAAGAAAGTAAGAGGAATATCAAGATAAATTTTAAAGTGGGGAAAGGAAAAGATTCATATTGAATTTGATGCTGAAGGATAACCAGTTAGGGAGATAGAAACTAAGTTGGAAACCCAACTAGGTGTGATGGTAAGGAGTATTACTCCCCTTACATTTACTAATTGGAGGTCACCAGGGATGGAACCATATAAGAAGCGCATCTAGCAAGAGGTCTTTGTGAGTAAATAACATCTCTGATTCTTAGCTATCTGACCCTAAACTTTTATACTCTAATAAGGTTATCATTGCACGATAACACTGATGTACCCACAACATGGAGATCAATTTGCTTGCAACATGCTTCCAAGAAGTGGAGAGAGTACAAAGCCACCTTGAAGAGGCATTATGATTGCCATGAGACAGATGTGACTTGTCTGTCCAAAATACTGCCTGGGGTGGACCTAGAACAGTGGAAGGTTCTTGTGGATATTGGGGATCTGACCAAGCACGGGTATGTATGATTTATGTATGGTAGATATATCAGATGGATTCTCTATACCTAGTTTTAATATCATATTACAAGTAGGAATGTAGTGTGACAAATCGTGCCAATCGAGATAAGCAAAAGATGGGTCATACCAGCAGTAGGCAATCACATCCTTAGGTTAGGCACCAGGTAAGAATAAAATGGATATTAGTTATATATATTTATTGATAATTTAATTAGTAATGCCTAAACTTTAAACATTTAATATATTTCATCTCTTATATATGTTTTTAGATGACTATTGAAAGTGGAGATGAGCCAGATAGAATCAAGCTTTTTAAAAAGACACACACCAAAAAGAACAGAGAGATAGTAGACTCTACATCTTCATATATAATCGTATGTCTTTCTAAAATTTTAAAAGTTATAGATATATTTTATTTCTTTTACTTGTCGACTTATGTAACTAACTTGTGAAATGTTTCTTGAGGAACAAATGGATGAAAGGTTGTCACAAATACCTGATGATGAACAAACCCCAAATTTGTTAGAGGATGTCTTTGCTCAAATACTAAGCAAAGATGGGCATGTCAGGGTAAGGATGGGAGGACTTGGAACATGCCCAACTAAGGTTAGATGAAGACGATAGTATCAGGTGCCCCAAGAGCAGTATGATCAAATGTGTGCGCAAATTACTACCTAGCTAGAAGAAAAATTTCAAACTCAAATCCAAAGTCAACTTCAAATGCAAGTTCGTGCAATACTTGAGGCAATGGAACATACACCACTGGGTTTAGACAATACACCACAATCGAGACAGGTATGTCGTTTCATTAGTGCATTTGTTGATTTAAAATTGCATATTTACTATATATATTAATTAAACTATTTTGAAATATAGCCATCTGCATATGCTAGTGCTTTTGCCGCACATGCAAGCACACCATCACCCGAAGCTGAATGCGCTAGATTATTGACACCAAAATGTGGTCATCATTTAGAGGTAATTCGCTACCAAATAGTTAATATACTGAAATGTAAAATTTACTTCAAAATCATTTATGCTTGTTTAAACACAGATTGGTGAATTTGTTCACTTGCTGAATAGACGAATACCTTGCCACATTGTTGCTGAGGCAATCATTGTGTCCATTGATCCAACTAAGTCTGTAGGGGGAGTAGAGCTAGGTAATGAATTTGTTGAAATTAGTATTCAGAAAGTGTTGAACTCTTTATATCTATTGCCTCGATAATTTTCTGGGATGCATGTCTTGAGGGATGCTAATAACAATAAAACTACGATACCGTAGAGGATCTCTGATGTAAGTGTTTTTGTCTTATATGCATTTATTATGATATGCAATTTCATAGTAAACGTACATACAAATTTGAAAAAATATAAATGATCAAATGTGTTGTACTTAAATAAATCTATTGTATACAGTTGTTATGCAATTTTGGACATGTTTTATGCAATTTCATAGTTAACGTACATACTTAAAAAGATCTATTGTTTTCCAATGCAGATCAAAAAAATATGATATGCAATTTTGGTTGGAGAATGGCATTATGGCGTAATCAAGGGTTATCTGAGGTCACTTGAACATGTTTTAGTTTAGGGAAGATTTGTATGTGCTTTTGTATGGTATTGTGTAATGAGACGAGACAAGATCGATCTTTCTAAATGATCAAATGTGTTGTACTTAAATAGATATATTGTATACAGTTGTTATACTTCTTGTGTGTAGCGGGTGAATCCTTTAAAATTGTTGGTGATTTTTATTGTCGTGGTTATTGATTGTTATATAAGCTATTTATTGATTGTTACATAACTTTTTAAAAATCTTATTTTTTTAAATTGCAGGTAGTTTCTAAAAATCGTCGGCAAATACCTTTTCCCGGCGATTTAAAAATTGCTGGAAAAGTTGACTTTGCCAGCAGTTTTTGAAAATCATTGGAAATTTCTGGAGGTTTAGAAATACCGCCGGTAATGATTATTTTTCACGGCGGTTTTCAACCACCGGCAAGATTTCCTGAACTATATTTCTCGGCTATATTTTTTGTGATTATAATTATTATCAAGAAAACTTTTACCGACAGTTTTACAACTTTTTCTAGTGATTTTTTCACCGCTGAGAAAAGTCGAAACTCTTGTAGTGTGGTTGTGTTGCCTTTAGAGATATTGCATTTTCCCCGATTAAGGTTAAGTGTGGTGTGGGATTCTCTTGGGCTGGGACACGTCGGGATATGTTAGTTATTTTCAAGGTCTTACATATATTCATGATAATGTTTTTAAACTCTCGCTTAGATAATTTATCATATCTAATTTGGATTTTATCCTTGAAATATTCAAACGTTCTAGGTAAAAGTAGCGGCGCCAAAAGAAATGAGATTCTTGAGATGTAGTTAGTAGTTTCATATTAGATCTTTTGTAGGTATTTTATTATGTACGAGGTATTAAGATGTTATGTATTATTTTGATGATGTCATGTTGAACATCAATGGTACAAATTTTATATTATGAATAAAGGAATTATGGTTATGTATTATCGAGGTTTTGATTCTGCTTCTGCTGATGTGATGATATTACTTGTCTTACCTTATTTCTTTAAGTTGATACAGTGAGATAGTAGATCGGGATTGTCAGAATTTAATTTATATTGAATATATGTTGAGAAAAAAAAATCTCTGAAATCTCTAGTTAACGGACGCTTTGGAAAAGTGGGGCGTTACATGGGCCAATGTCAAAGCAGCTGTAGGGGTAGCAATTGGAGATGCTGTGGGAAGGGGGAAGGCTAGAAAACGTCCCCTGAAATATCCATCGGTAGAGATGTTGCTGAAGGAGAGGATACAATATGCGATGCTGCAGTGGATGAGGTGGAAGCAGTAGTGGACCCAAAAGAGCTAGATCTAGAACCATTGCATCCTGCACAATAACGCCCTCTGGCACCCATCATACCTACAATGAAATAAATTAATTAGAGAAATTAATATCATTAATAATTAAATATAGATATATAAATCATAGAATTTACCTCTAATCACTATCATATAAGTCTACATCTATGCCATTTAATTCTGAGTCTTCGTTAGAATCTGATTGAAGAACTTCCTTATCCTCTTATTCAGAGTCATATTCAGAGTATGATCGTAAGACTTGCTTAGCATACGATTCTGACTTATCTTTAGAATTGGATGTCATAACTTGTTCATCATTTAACTCTGGGGTTTCGTCATATTCTAATTCCATAACTATCTCATCATTAAAATTAGCGTCGTCACCATCATTCACCGTCTTAGTGATTTGGGCATCATCAATCGCAATATCGTGTAGTTCCATGTCATCCTCTTGGTAAGGCAGTGCTTCACGTGTAAGGGTCACCTCTTGATTATTGAAAGATTATGGAACCTCCACCATAAACCTGGGTTTGACTTTGGTTACAACCAACCAATCGTTTTTGTTGAGCCTCAAGTTTGGATATTCGCAAAAATATACTTAAATTGCTTAAGAAGCTAATACAGATTGCTTGTTTATATTCCATTTCTTCTATTCATTAACCTCAATGATCTTGGATGTAGGATGAATCTTCACTCCCTCATTCAAAGTTGGAATAAACCAATTGCCCTTGAACAATACAACTTCTTTCATTGATAACACTGAAAGATACTTGAGCTCAACAATCTCTATTATCCGAGCATAATAGTCATTCTTAGGATCATCGTAGTTGGATCCTTTAATGCACATGCGGTTGTTCATAATGGCTTTATTTGAACCGTGGCTAACCGTGTGAAATTTAAATCCATTAACAAAGTAATCAGGGTATGTTGTGACGGTGTTGAAAGGCCCTTTTGTGAGGTCCTTTATGTATGAGTTGCTCACATTGTTCATAGAATTGCGATTGCAACACCCTTAAAATTCTCTCAATTTCTCTTTTAGACAAGCTTTGATATTTATAACATCCCCATCACCGGAGACCCCACAACCAAGGAATCCAAGATGGAGCGTCAGTAAGGATGTCACATACGCAAGGCTCAAAGAGAAGCATCAAGCATATTCATTATTAATAACAACAGAAGCCATATTCATATATCAACACTCATAGTCATATATACATTTGGGTCAACTTGTCTACCATAACCCTACAGGGGTACAAGCTAGGCCCTACAAAATATAATCTAGTATATTACATCACAAAACACCCCCAAGGACCTTCTAGTTGAGACAGCTCTGCACACACTTCTACCCCATGACTCAAACTTCACTTGACTCGTCCACCTCTTTGGTCTTATCCTTACTTGGAATGATGCAAACAAATATGAGCCACAAGGCCCAACAAGTATAACTGAAAGAAATTGAGCATGAGAATTATGGGGATCAAGAAACAATAAGAATCATGAATAACATTTAAAGCACTCACGCCATACCTCTTCGCATTACTCTACATGATAACAAGATGAAACATGCATTGATGCTCAAATGCAATCTTTCAAACCATAACCATGGAACTAAAGTCCAAAACCATGGGATCGAAAGCTGTCTCCGCAGATATATCTTACGGACCTCGTTCACTACGCGCATCATGAGACCTTTAGACATTTTAAAACTCTTTTCATGCACATGCTCCATGTATCATCACAACCATGTATATTTGCAAAGACTTCTCATGTAATACCCCATGTTTAGATAAGGTTGCCACGTAATTTTAATAGGTTTAGGATACCAAAAAATTAATTTTATAACAATTTCAGGTACCGAATCAACTGCAGGGAATGTCTCGGAGTAAAATTGTCTAAGGAAAATTATATAGTCTCGACGAGCATATCAAGATAGGATTTATGGTATTGAAAGAAATCGGATCAGGAATAGTTTTCGGTACAGCTAAAATACAGTTGCCATTTAGGCTGTAAAACCGAATCGTTGTAGGAGACTCTCGAAAAATCAACGGAACCCTAGGGGGGCTCCGGTTTTGCATTACGAACAACCTTTCAGTGGTTTCAGGAGGAAACGATAGCTCGGTAAGAACATTGGGGCGAAATCGTCATTATCGAGTAACTTTAAAGTATTAATTTTACGTTTTCGGTATTATAATGCAATGTAATTCAGTGTTTGAGGGCATATTTGCAATTAGGGTATTTTATACGTGAAATAGGGATACATTTTTAGATTGAAAATATGTAAATTCCTTTAATTTAAGTGTAACATATAATTATATATACATATGTATGTGTAAATGTGGCTGTGTGCGCGTGGTGGCGAGCAAACTTGGGGGCCAAGTTGCAGGAGGGAATGGCAGTAATTTGAGTGTCTTATAAGCCAAAGTTGGTTAGAGTGGTGGACAAGTTTGATCGAGTCGCGCCCAAGCTACCATTTAGATATAAATAGGGAGTTTTTACAGAAGAGAAGGACATGGCAGCAAAGGGCTCGGCCGAGCATGGCCAAGAACAGAGAGGGAAGGAGAAAGCTTGCTTGATCGAGAGAGAGAGAGAGAGCTAGACCGAGAATGAGAGATTGAGGGAGAGACCGAGAGAAGCAAGGGAGAGAAAGAGGGCTTGGCCGAAGTCGGCCATGGCAGCCATGAAGGAATCGCGGCGAGCAAGGAAGGCCAACGGGTTGAGCAGCAATGGCTACGCGCGAGCTAGAGACGGCCTCGAGTTCGGCCAGAGGTGGCTAAAATGAGCTACGATCTCAAGTCGGAAGCAGCCCAAAGCGAGGCCAGCAGCTAGGTGCGGCCATGGCCGCAACCTGGTGCACCGAAGCAGCAACCAGCCGCGGCTACAACGGCCGCGAGTTGCTTCCAGCCATGGCGAAGGCCGATGCTCAGCCAGCGGGAAGCGTCGGTAGTCGGCAAGGCAGGCGTTGTCGACGGCAAGGGGTTGCAGGCGGTGGTTAGGCGAGTGCACGGAAGCCGCGCGCAGGAAGGAGAAGAAAAAAGGGAAGAAGAAGAAGAAGAAGAAGAAGAAGAGAAGGAAGAAGAAAAAGAGAAGAAAAAGAAGAAAGAAGGAAAAGAAGGAAGAAGAAGAAGAAGAAGAAGAAGAAGATGGAGGCGTAGGGGGGTTGCAGCGGGAGGAAGAAGAAGATGAATAGGAGAGAAAAAAAAAAGAAAAAAAAGGGAAAAGAAAAAAAAAGAAAGAGAAAGAAGAAAAAATAAGAAAATGATGAGAAAAAAAATCCTAGAAAATCCCAAAAGATAGGAAACTATATTTCGGTGATATCTTAGAGATTTTGGTGAGAAAAACGGCCCGGGTACGCGTTTTGGGAATACGACATGTATATCGAGAAAGTCGAAGATGCTAAATCAAGGTGAGTAAAATTCTCTAGAAAATTCAAGAAATTATAGAATATTATTTTATGAATTATCGTAGTGGAATATTTGAGAAAATATTTTTAGAAATATTTAATTTGGAATTATTGAGGAAAAATAGGAAGAAATAGAGAGAAAATTAAAGAAAATGTCAGAAATTATGAAAAAATAGGATTTAATATTTATTTAAATATCTATGGTGGTTAAGATGCTTTGAGGTTTAAGTTGAAGTGACTGGTGCAAGTTTTGAGGTTGGCACGCAAATCGAGGCGATGCACGAGTCAAGGCACAGATTTCGAGGTAGCCCGATAGGCTGGAGAAGGTAAGTGGTACTCCTCAATTAAAGTTAGTTGTATGGAAAATGCTTGGTTTGCAAGTGGTTTATGTTTCTCGAAATATTTTCATCATATTGATATACCTTGATATGTGTCTGTCACGTAGATTGCATACATGATTATGAAATGCATAAATACACGTTGATATTATTGATCGCACGCATATGAGGCCATAGGGAGTATGAACTGGCACTGCGACCAAGGGTACCCCCAGATACCCTGGCTCTGAAAGAGGGGCCGTAAGAATGGTAGATAGTTCAAGGAGTGCAGTTGACACCTACGATGAAAGACATTGCATACACTCATGATATAGCATTATGTACCCTTACTTAGATGGTTCATCATCTAACTTGGGTTCGCCTCTAGAACATTCAACGTTCCAGTCGGGTCTTGCAGCGATGATACCGAGACTGGAGATGTATAGTGACGCGAGACGTCAGGAAACGAGAAAATGTGTCATGTTATGTTTTGATATGAATAGTTAAGAATTATGTACCTTTGCTTTACTTTCAGAAGGTTATAATGTTTGTAATAAATACTTGGCCAGTTATTCATATATATATATTGCCATGAGCAGGTTCGATTCAGCTTCTGCTTTATAAATTGTATTTGACTCTGATGTGTAAATTAAACACTAGATAGGCCTTAGGAAATTTTGGGTGTATCGTAATTTAGAAAAAAAAATAATAACAAGACTCAAATTTCCTAAGGCATAACACGCCCGAGAAAATGGGCTGTTACACTCGCGATATTTTCGGCGTGAATCTCGTGGCCCATTCCAGAAATTTCGGGGCCCATCTGGCTAACAAGAGGGTGGCAATCGATAGGATTGCCAATCCCGAAGGGTCACTCGGCATGGTGCCGAGTAACCCCTACTTGGTCGCTCCCCGAGTGGGATCTCTCGGCCTAGCCGAGTGGACCCCACTCGGCTAGGCCAAGTAAGGGAGTGGGGCCACTCGGCCCGACCGAGTAACCCCCACTCGGCATTGCCGAGTGGCTCATCACCCAGCAATGCCGAGTGGTCCCCCACTCGGTTGTGCCGAGTAGGGGATTTTAGCCACTCGGCCCAGCTAGGCAGAGTGGGTCTTCCATGTTTCCTTGATATTGGGGCCCACAACTGATCATATATCCGCCTCATCTTCCCGGGTACATCAAAAACAAAATGTCATCAGGCACTTAGCAAATTCTAGGGGCATGCCACCTGTCGCGCATTCAATCTCTCGAGGGAAATCATGAGTTGTCGCTCATACCTACGGCACTGCATGACTTTCCATACCCTAAAGTTCCACGTGTAGTACACCAAAACATTGAGGGAACTTTTCTCGCTGCCAGATCTGATCTCGATCATGTGAAGATTGAGAGGACGACTATAACTAAAGCACCATTGATAGAGCACATATTTTCATATTATTTAACCCTCATATTTAGTCTTTTTGCACGTTAGTTGTGTCATTTTATTCATCTTGATTTTTTTTTATTTTATCTTATAGGAATTGAGCTTCACACTGTTTTATCTTATTTTGGACAGATTTGGGCTTCCTGGGTCATGAGAAATTTTGATGGCAAGAAAGGAAACAAGGAGATTGGAGACAAAGAAGCAAAAGTGTGCTCACAGAACGTGAATGATGTCTTTAGAGATATTGTAGAGGACTTCTTGGTCTTTCTGGAATGGTATGGTAGGTCCAAATCCAAGTTCGTTTGGGCCTCCAAACATCGCTTCAAAGTCGGGACCAGAAAGTTGGGTCAAATTAGGAAAGCTGCACAGATGTTGAATCTTTAAAAGGCCATAACTTGGGTGTCCGATATCCAAATCAAGTGATTTAAAATCCCAAATTCATCTATTCTTCCTGATCTACAATTTTGATGAAGGGGACGAATCCTAGAACGCATGTTATCCTATTCAAAATCGGCTGTGAAGTTGCAGTAACCCTGGGTTTCCTCCCTAAGCTCTATTTAAGCACATTAAGTGGCCGATTTTGGGGGGATTCTGATGATTTTCAACCAAGAAGATGGAAGGGTAATTCACTTGTAATTCGCTACATTCTTGTACCCCTTGCCCAGTTTGAGTCTCGGTCATATAGTCGAATCCGGTTTGGAACTCGATTTTCATGTTTTAATTGATGATTCTGTTTCTTTCCTTCTCTAAGTTTATGTATGTTTCTTTTATGCAATTATGTGAATGCATGCATGATCTTTGGATGGTTTTAATTGACGTACTTGGTTGAGGCTTTGATTAGAAAGAAACGGTATATTTCTATGAGCGATTGCTCGATTGGATTTAATCTTTTACGATTGTAGAAGAGTTTTTCAAATCAAAAGAAAATCAAACCAAAACAGATTGTTTTCATAAATGAGACGAGCATTACTGTGGTAAGGAGGTAGGGTTTGTAGCGGGTTACATTTTACTTCATCGTTGTTTCATTCTTGAACGTTTTTAATTCCAGTTTTCATCACAACCCCCCCTTGTTTAATGTTGTTTTGACAGATCCGTTTGAGGTTCGTTGGGAGACGACTTTGGGTTGCACCCTTATTGCAAATCCGAATCATTATTCATCTAATCTATCGGTGTTCGACAGCACGATCAGATTTTGGCGCCGTTGCCGAGAAACCGTCAATCTTTTCTGCCATAACAAGATTTGTTTTCTCTTCTTTTGTTTCTTTCATTCTTTTTTTGCTTCCTTCTCGGTTTTCTGTTTTTTGTTTTCTGTCATTCTTTTTTTTTTTTTTTTTGTTCTTGATTTCTTCTCTGTTTTTTTTTTTTTTTTGTGTGTTTTCTTCTTTTGTTTCTCTGTCATTTTATCTCTTTGTTGATTCCTTTCTCTTTTCTTTGTTCTTTCTTTGTGTTTTTCTTTTCGATTTTCTTGCTATCTATTTTCTGCCCTAACCAGCACTGTTCACCATCGATGACTATCTTAGAATGCCCTGATTTTTGGTGTCCAAAAGAATGGGAGTGTGGGGAGAAATAGTCACTGATTTGCAGTGAGGAGGGCGTTTTTTGGCCAAATTCCAACGTTTAGACCACTTTTTGGGCCATTTTGTGTTTTCTTGGTGTGTTTATGTGATTTTTCCTTGTGTGTTTTGTTTTGTTTTTGTTCTTGTTGATATTTAATGCATGACCAGATCATCTAAGGGTGGCCTAATTGATTTAGATCCAGAAATTGATAGAACCCTTATGCGACAAGCAAGAGAACTTAGATCTCAAGATAGGGCAGTGACTAATAGTGTCTTTCCCACTGTTTCTGATACTGTGTTTGAGTTCCAACCTAAACTGATCAATATGGCTTCCAATGAAAACAATGGCAATGAGAATGGGAATAATGGGAATAATGCTAACAGAACTGTTAGAGAATTGGCTGCCCCTGATGTGCATTATCAAAATGAATAAAATGACACAACTAACGTGCAAAAAGACTAAATATGAGGGCTAAATAATATGAAAACCGGAATTAAAAACGTTCAAGAATAAAACAACGATGAAGTAAAATGTAACCCGCTACAAACCCTACCTCCTTACCTTGGTAATCCTCATCTCATTTATGAAAACAATCTGTTTTGGTTTGATTTTCTTTTGATTTGAAAAACTCTTCTACAATCGTAAAAGATTAAATCCAATCGAGCAATTACTCATACAAATATACCGTTTCTTTCTAATCAAAGCCTCAATCGAGTACGTCAATTAAAACTATCCAAATATCATGCATGCATTCACACAATCCCATAAAAGAAACATACATAAACTTAGAGAAGGAAAAAAACAGAATCATCAATTAAAACATGAAAATCGAGTTCCAAAGCGGATTTGACTATATGACTGAGACTCAAATCGGGCAAAGGGTACGAGAATGTAGCGAATTACAATTGAATTAGCCTTCCATCTTCTTGGTTGAAAATCGTCAGAATCCCCCCAAAATCGGCCACTTAATGTGTTTAAATAGAGTTTAGGGAGGAAACCCAAGGTTACCACAAATTCACAGCCAATTTCGAATAGGATAACGTGCATTCTGGGCTTCGTCCCCTTCATCAAAATTGTAGATCAGGAAGATTAGATGAATTTAGGATTTTAAATCACTTAATTTGGATATCGGACGCCCAAGTTATGGCCTTTTAAAGATTCATCATCTGTGCAGCTTTCCTAATTTGACCCAACTTTCTGGTCCCGACTTTGAAGCGATGTTTGGAGGCCCAAATGAACTTGGATTTGGACCTACCATACCATTCCAGAAAGAACAAGAAGTCCTCTACAATATCTTTGAAGACATCATTCACGTTCTAAGATTATAACTTGACAAAAAACTTAAAAGAAGCACAAAAGGTCAAATCTGTGAGCACACTTTTGCTTCTTTGTCTCCAATCTCCTTGTTTCCTTTCTTGCCATCAAAATTCCTCATGACCCAGGAAGCCCAAATCTGTCCAAAATAAGATAAAATAGTGTGAAGCCCAATTCCTATAAGATAAAATAAAACAAAATCAAGATGAATAAAATGACACAACTAACGTGCAAAAAGACTAAATATGAGGGCTAAATAATATGAAAATATGCGCTCTATCAGTGGTGCTTTAGTTATAGTCGTCCTCCCAATCTTCACAAGATCGGGATCAATTTGAAAATATGCGCTCTATCAGTGGTGCTTTAGTTATATTCTTGACAATCAATTTGTCGTGTGCAGCTTTGGTCTTTTCCTTGTAGATCCTGGAGTTCTCATATGCCTCTAACCTCAATTCCTCAAGCTCTTGCAATTGAAGCTTCTGCTGGGAACCAGCTTCTTTCATGTCCATGTTGCATTGCTTCACTTCCCAATAGGCCTTATGCTCGATCTCTACCGGCAGATGACATGCTTTTCCAAAGACCAGTCGATATGAGGACATGCCGATCAGAGTCTTGTAGGCCGTCCGGTAGGCCCAAAGTGCATCTTCCAACCTTTGGCTCCAGTCTTTCCTATTGGGCTGGACTGTCTTCTCTAGAATCTGCTTGATCTCTCTGTTTGAAACCTCAGCCTGTCCATTGGTCTGTGGATGGTAGGGCGTCGCCACTTTGTGTAAAACTCCATACTTTCGGAGCATGGATTGCATCTTTTTGTTGTAGAAGTGGGATCCTTGATCATTGATGATGGCCCTGGGAATGCCAAACCTGCAAAAAATATGAGATCTAACAAAATCTGCAACTACAGAAGAATCATCAGTCCGGGTGGCTTTAGCTTCCACCCATTTCGAAACTTAATCCACAGCCAAAAAAATGTACACAAAACCAAAAGAGACAGGAAAAGGGCCCATGAAATCAATGCCCCATACATCAAATATCTCACAGAATAATAAAGGTTTCTGAGGCATTTCATTTCTGCGTGAAATTGAACCTGTGTGTTGGCAACGTGTACAATTCTTACAGAATCCATATGCATCTCTGAAAAGGGATGGCCAATATAACCCTGCATCTAAGACTTTTCTAGCAGTACGTTGCGGACCAAAATGACCACCACATGCAAGAGTGTGACAGAAATGTAGGAAAGATGCGAATTCATGATCAGGGACACACCTCCTAAGGACTTGGTCACTACACAAGCGCCACAAATATGGATCATCCCATACATAGTACTTAGCCTCACTTTTAAATTTATGTAATTGTGTTTTCTTAAAATGTGCAGGTAATTCAGAAGCAACTAGGAAATTTACCATGTCAGCATACCAAGGTTCAGTACCATGTAAGTGATAAAGCAACTCATCTGAAAAATTATCTCTGATAGGCAGATGATCCATGTCAAACGAGTCGGGAGAAGCAGGTATCTGGCTCAGGTGGTCGGCTACCAAGTTTTTAGCTCCACTTTTGTCTTTGATCTCAATATCAAATTCTTGGAGTAGCAACATCCACCGGATAAGCCTAGGTTTTGCATCGGGCTTCTTTAGAAGGAACTTCAGGGCTGCATGATCAGAAAACACAACAACTTTAGATCCCAATAAATATGATCAAAATTTATCTAAAGCAAAGACAATGGCTACGAGCTCTTTTTCAATCGTGGTGTAATTGGCTTGAGCACTGTCCAGGGTACGTGAGGCGTAGGCAATGACATGCAACTTCTTATTCACCCGCTGAGAGAGAACGGCGCCTACTGCAAAGTTTGAAGCATCACACATGAGCTCGAAGGGTAACTCCCAGTTGGGTGGCTGGATGATCGGTGGAGAAGTCAATCGCCTCTTAAGTTCCTCAAAGGCTTGCTTGCATTGTTCATCAAACTTGAAATCCATATCCTTTTGGAGGAGGTGGGATAATGGAATGGAAATCTTACTGAAGTCTTGGATGAACCTCCTATAAAACCCTGCATGGCTAAGGAAAGAGCGTACTTCCCGCACAGACGCGGGGTAAGGTAAAGAAGCAATGATATCCACCTTGGCACTATCGACAGCGATACCTTGTTTGGAGATAACATGACCTAAGACTATGCCCTGCTCAACCATGAAGTGACATTTTTCATAATTCAAAACAAGGTTTTTCTCAACACACCTTTCCAAAACTTTACCCAAGCTAACCAAGCAGTCATCAAATGAGGTGCCATAAACAGAAAAGTCATCCATGAATACTTCCATACAATGCTCAAGAAATTCAGAAAATAAACTCATTATGCACCGCTGGAACGTACCTGGAGCATTACATAGGCCAAATGGCATCCTTTGGTAGGCAAAAGTGCCAAAAGGACAAGTGAAGGTGGTCTTCTCCTGATCCTCTGGTGCTATGCATATCTGAAAATAACCAGAAAAGTAATCAAGAAAACAATAATGAGATTTACCTGCTAACCTTTCCAACATTTGGTCGATGAATGAAAGGGGAAAGTGATCTTTTCTGGTTGCTTGGTTGAGCTTCCTATAGTCGATGCAGACCCTCCAGCTGTTCTGCACTCTCATGGGCACTAGCTCATTTCTTTCATTAGCCACCACTGTGAAACCTGTCTTCTTGGGGACAACCTGCACTGGACTCACCCACTTGCTATCAGATATAGGATAAATGATTCCAGCCGAAAGTAACTTACTTACCTCTTTCTTGACCACATCTAGGATGGTGGGATTGAGTCTCCTCTGTGGCTGCCTCACTGGTCGGGCTCCTTCCTCTAAATGAATCTTGTGCATGCACAAAGAAGGACTAATACCTGGTATGTCTGCCAAAGTCCAGCCTATTGCTCGTTTGTTCCTCTTGAGTAGGTCCAGCAATCTCTTCTCTTGGTCAGGGCGGAGGTTGTTGGCTATGAGCACTGGCAACTTCTCTCCCTCCTCCAAGTAACCATACTTGAGGTTGTCAGGTAAGGGTTTGCACTCCAAGGCAAGTGGTTGTTGAATTGAAGGCAGCAACCTGTTTGTGTCTAAGTCAAGAGAACCATCTGCTTGCATGACATTCTCAGGAAGGGAAACATTCGCCATGGAAGGCTCATGAGAGTTGTGTAAGGCATGCTGAAAACTCATGTCAGATTCAGAAAGATTTAAAAACTCATCTATCTCAGAACAAGCGGCACACTTACTGAATCCATCATGATAATCAGGGCAATGCATACTATCAGGAAAGTCATGGATGGTGGGGAACTCAGAAACAAAGTCAGGGAGATCAGCACATGCAACATCAACCATCAAGTCAATAAAATTAACATGCCAGGAGGAATGATCTTCTGAAGGATACTTTATGGAATCAAGAATGTTGAAATGGATAGTATTACCAGCAAATTCCATAGACAAGGTACCCTCATGCACATTAATTATTGTCTTAGCAGTTTTCAAGAAAGGTCTGCCTAGTATCAATGGTGCATGTCCAAGTTTGTTATCATCTTCCATATTTAAAACATAAAAATTAGCTGGGAAGATAAGATCCTTAACCTTAACCAGCACGTCCTCCAAGACTCCCGTGGGATAGACCGTGCTCCTGTTAGCTAGCTGGACTACTACTCCTATGGATTTCAATGGGCCAACCTGCAAGGATGCATAAACAGACTTAGGCATTACATTAATGGAAGCACCCAAATCTAACAAAGCATTTGTAAATTGTAGCTCTCCTATAGTGTAAGGAATGGTAAACGTCCCTGGATCTTTGCATTTCAAAGGCATGGCGGGTTGGATTAAGGCTGAGACATTCCTTCCAAGGTTGACCTGCTCATTTCCCTTCAGCTTCCTCTTGTGGGTGCACAAGTCTTTGAGAAACTTGGCATACTTGGGAATCTGTCTGATGGCCTCCAAGAGTGGTATATTGACTTCGACCTTCTGGAAAGTCTCCATGATCTCCTTATCCAACTCAGCTTCTGCCCTCTTCTTGTTTTGAGTGGCTCTATGGGGAAAAGGCAATGGATTGGTGCATGGGTTCTCTCCCTTGTCCTGATCATTGTTGATGTGCTGCTTAGCCCTTTGAATTGAGAGGGGCTGTGACTCTTCTTTTCTACCAGTTTCTTCTTGTGCCTTCTCTAGAACATTCACTTCTTTACCACTATGCAGCATGATCGCACTCACATTTCCCTTTTGATTGGATATTGGTTGTGAAGGTAGCTGACCCGAGCCTTGACTCCTTAGCTCATTTATGTTAGTTGCTAACTGCCCAATCTGTGTCTCCAAATTATGTATGGTGGTGTCAGTCTGTTGTTGGAATTTGAGAGTATTGGCAGCCAATTGCTGCACTATGTCATCCAAGCTCGATTCGGCCTTGGGTTGTGCTTGCTGCTTCATTGGTGTGGCATTACTTTGACCCGGTGTATTGAACCTCTGTTGGAATGGTTGAGTTGAAGCACCCCCATATCTGAAGTTGGGATGTGCATTATCAACCCTTGTGCATTCAGAATCCCCCTTGTTTAATCTTGTTTTGACAGATCCGTTTGAGGTTCGTTGGGAGACGACTTTGGGTTGCACCCTTATTGCAAATCCAAATCATTATTCATCTAATCTATCAGTGTTCGACAGCACGATCAACCACTCCCAAAACTGTAATCAATCCTTGACAAGGGTAGCTCGGTCTCTTCCTCTACCTTTTCGAGTTTGGATAACAAAAATCAAACGCGACCTTGACCATACCCCGAAGCACATCCCAACAGCAGCCCGAAACTCCTACCGGTGCACATTCAAGATAAGCCAGCCGACCACCACATGTAGATATCACCTCGGGCCCTCTCGAGAGTAACGACTAGAATCCTAAAACCACGTGCATTAGGATCAACACACGAAGAAAATTATTTTACCATAGAGATCAAGTTGACTTTAGATACCTTCAAAACCAGCATCTGCCCGAACGAAACCATGCGTCAACTCAACCATCCATCTCGGCCGAGCCCTAATGACAATCCAACTCTCCAAAACTAGTGTATATAGAAAATTACCTCGACTTCCATTTTCTAGCTCAAACGCTCGCTTCTCGAGCATCCAACTTGGGACGTTGCGGACCGTTCGGGCCCAATCTCGTGCTATCCCTCTAGGCCTAATCTCGGCCCATCCCACTAGGCCCAATCTTGGCCTATCCCTCTAGGCCCAATCTCGGCCCATCTCTCAGCCCAATCTAGCCTATCCCTCATGGATTAATCTAGGCCCCATCCTGGCCCTACGCCAGCCTATAACAACATTATTACAACCTCTACTAGGTATCTGCGAGCCCATCCAAGATCCCATCTTTATTAATGACGGATCCCATCCACATTAATAAAGGTCCCGTCAACACCAAGCCGAGACCTGGGAACCTCCACCGGCACCGAATACTCATTCCCATCACCTGCAAATGCACGACGCATGCATGCAAGAGGACGTCTCCTCCTCCTATATCAACTAGCTCTTTTCAAAGCCAAGGTATGTCATGCCCTCTAACCTACTAATATATCGCCATTTCTTTATTCTCTTACTCACTCGAGTGTCAGAGTGCTTACAAGTGCTAGTCGCCCCCCGAACAGACCCGTCGCCAGAGCCAGCTCCCTGCCATTGCGATCCTGTCTCCGACTGCTCCCTTTGGTCAGGAAGGAACAATACATATATACATACATATATGCATTTAGGTGTATATATGTATATATATATATATGCATACATACATATATAAAAATGTATATATATAACTGTATATGTATACACATACATATACATATATACATGTACATAGATATGTATATACCTATATAAATGTATATTGTTGTTGCTGAACTACAACAATGAATTTATATATGGAAGATAGTCTAAGGATGGCTTAATCGGATGATGTGTGACTATCTAGAGCGATGAATGACTTTCTGGGAGGAGCGACAACGATAAATTATTCTCTCGAGGTGGAATGATAGTGATGGATGATCGTTCTCAACGATGGATGACCTGTCTAGAAAAAAGATCGGTTAGGGGTACGGGTAAGGATCCCCACATAGAATTTTCGATGCCTAATTTAGCCTCTCGAAAATATAAAATATTTGAATGTAAGAAGGAAATATGAGTGTGAGAGATTGCATACCGAATGAGAGAGATGACCTCTCTATTTATAGTGATGGAAAAGGCTTCTAAGTGTCAAACGATCCGATCTTCTCGATGAGTAATTTTGACTGGATTTCACATATGCGTGGGCCCTTGCCTGTGGCACCCCTCAATGACCTTCACTCAGGAATGCCCATATAAACAAACATAACTATATTAAAATTTTCGTATATATGTATAGAAGTAAAAACATATATATCCATATATTTCAATGTATGTATGCGTATATATATATATGTATATATATATTTAGTCATATATATGTATATCAACAAACTCACGTATTTGGAAACGTAGATATACATATGTATATACCTAATCTATATATATGAATATATATATATATATGTATATAACTATTTTCATACTTATATATACCTATATATACTCATACTTATAAATACATATATATTTGTATACATGTATATGTATATGTATATATAAATATAAATATAAATATGTATATGCCTATATGATATACATAAACATACGTACAATTCTATACGTACATACAAACAAACATAACTATAGAAAAATATCGACATATATGTATAATAGTAAATACAAATATATATATACATATATATATATGTCAAAATATATATGTATATGGATTTATATGCATATACAAATACATATAATATAGATGTGTATACATACATACATATATGTGCAACTATACATACATATATATATACTTATATCCATATTTATCTAGTATACATGCAAATATATATATGTATATCTATTTATATGCATATACATATATATGAGTATATGTATAGAGGTACATATATCTATATAAATATGCATATATGATATACGTATATATTTAAATGTGCATGTACATATGTAATTTTACATAGATAGATATACACTTATATATGCATATATATATACATATATGTGTGCCTATATATATATACAAACATAACTATATAAAATAAAAATGTGCATATATATGTAAAAAAATATATTTGCATATATACAAAGACATATATGGATATATGTATTTTTATATGAATATATAGGTGTACATATATATGTATAAATATGCATATATATATGCTTATATATATATATGTATAGAGGTACATCCATACCTATACATACGTACGTATATGCAAACGTAGACAAACATATGCATATCTTATATATACATATATTTGTATATATGCATATATACGTATATCCATATAGATATACATATATATATGTACATATGTGTACATATGCATATATATGTGTGTGTGTGTGCGCGCGTGTTTCTATACCTATATTTGCATATATCCATATGTATATATAAAGATATATGGTTATTGATATATGCGTATATATAGGTAGATAAATATAAATGTATGTATACATATATATGCATATATACACCTAAAGGCATATATGAATGTATATATTTATATTTATATGTAAATATATCTATATATGGTTATATGTATGTATACATCTGCATATATGACATATGTATATAGATAAATACATATATATACACGTATGTCTTTATATATAAATTTAGAGATATATACCTATATACATATATGTATGCATATGTATCTGTCTATGCATATTTGCATATATGTAATCTTACATATACACACGCATATATATATATGCTCCTACATATATGTGTATACGTTTATATTTATGTATATATTAGTGTATACATTTGCTTAAATATGTATACATTTTATACATGCGCATAAATATATACACACATACATATATAATATATATAGGTATATATGCATGTTTGTATGTATTTACCTATGTATAAACTTATATATGTATTTAGACATAGATAGATAAATACCTATATATGCATATAAGCATATATGTATATAAGTATATATATGCACATATACATGCATAGGCGCTCTTGACTTTTTATATAAATATATATATCTATACATACATATATATGATGTATACATATATAAGCATATGTTACACTGATATATGCATAATTACATATGTATACACCTATATAAACCTATATATGCATAATTGATTTATGCATAAATGTATACGTACATATACATATATGTGTATATATATGCATATATTATGTACATATGTAATATACATATGTGTACCTATATAAACATACATAACTACATTAAAATATTTGTATATATGTATAGAAGTAAAAATGCATATATATACACATATATATCCATATATGTCAATGTATGTATATGTATTTATAGGCACATATATGTATACCTACAAACTTACATACATATATGAAAACATAAATATGCATATGTGTTTGCCTATATATGCATGTATACAAATACATGCATATATATATGTATATACCTATATATATGTATAGCTTTCATACATATTTATATATATGTATGATACATGTATATATGCATCTATGTATACATACATATATATGCTTATATATATTTGTATATATAGGTATACATATATGTGCATAGATATGTATGTATACATAGGTATGCATATATACATACATACACATATGCTTATATAGGTTTATATGTATATATGTAAATATATATACATATATATTTATATATTTATGCATGTATACATGTGTATATATATTATAGGGACGAATTCATAATTAACATAAATGAATATAGCAGATTTGTTTTTAGTCACTTCACAGAAAAAAAAAACGTTTCTAGATTCTTAAACAAACTAATTGCACTATCTAGCCACTTTTATGTACAATACCTAAAATACCCTTAATGAGATTTTAAAATGGGAATGCCACATTACCCTTAGCCTCATTTACCAAAATACCCTTGTCTCTTTCACTTACCTTTCTCCTCTCTTCTAATATTCACGCTCCTACATTCTTCTTTTCATTTTGTTGACTTTCTTCTCCATTGTCGAAACCATCAAATTTAACCATTCTTCCTACATTCAATCTTTTGCTTGTTGGGTCATTTAACTTCTTCATCAATCATCGCAGAGACCTCATTGAAGCCACATTCACGAGAAGTTTTCCTCTCCAAGAAGCATTCAAGGTATTGATTTTGATTTATATTTGTCTTGTTTGAAAAAGTACTTTTTGTGTTGATATTACTTATTTAAGTTGTGTAGAATAGTTGTGGTTGTGAATAAAATATTTTTGATAGATATTCATTCCAGATCTATGTGAAAAAAAAGAATTTTAGAAAAGACACACAGCCATCGAAATTTTCAGAAATGAGACACAGTCATCGGGCTTAGTTGGGGGCACAAAGCCTGATGAGATCTCCATCGGGCTTCGTATTCATCGGGCATTAACCCAAAGCCCGATTACCATCGGGCTTCATTGCCCTATAAAGCCCGATAGATCCATCGGGCTTCATCGGGGGCGGTGAGCCTATCGGGCTTCATCTCCGATGAATCCCGATGGGACTTGTCCCATCGGGCTTCGTAGACGATGAAGCCCGATAGTCCGTATATGCCATCGGGCTTCGTCTGAGATGAAGCCCGACAAGCTCACCGAAGCCCAATAGGCTTTCCATTGGCCTCTGCCCCACGAGACTTGATGGGTTGGCAATAAAGCCCGATAGGACTTTTTATCAGGCTTAATTGGCCAATGAAACCCGATAAGAAGCCCTTAGACAGAACTCTCATGTGTGCAGTGATAAAATAATTTTTTAAAAATTATGTTAAAATCCTCCAATATTTTTATAATTTTTTTAAAAAAATTTCATAAACTAAATATTTTAGTTATAATTAGAGAATATTATAGTAATAAAATTGTTATCTTGTAAGTAAAAAAAATCATGTATTTATGTTGTATAAATTCTCTTTAGAATTGGGGAATTTGACATTTCTGGATTAAATAGTCTAACTTCTTACTTTGAATCTTGCAGCAATGGATAAAGTGTCGTTGGTAATTATGTGGAACGGGGAATGGAACGATGATAAGTACATTGGGGGTAATAAAACGTGTATGAATAAGAATGCGACTTTTACTCAATTAATTGATATTGTTTACACAGTAACGGGAATTGATAAAACAAGGTACGACATCAACATTCATTTTTTAATGGAACCATCATGCAGTCTTCCAGCCACTGAGCTCCCTATCAAGGACGATTATGGTGTTGAGTTTGTTATGTACGAAGGAAGTAAATATAAGGTGATCTATATTGATATGATTCGTAGAGATGCTGGAGTTTGTGACATACATAGTGAGCCGCAATACCAATTTCCTTCAAATAGTGGTGCTAATCAGAATTTAGGTGTTGACGTTCCACTTACATCAGCACGTAGTCCACTGCGGAACGATAATTTTGGTACATATGGTACGGCTGGTTTGTCAGATGATGCTTCACACACAGATGATGATTGTGATAATGAAATAGATGATAATGGTGATGATAACAGTGGTGATGACAGTGGTGGCGGTGGTGGTGAAGGAGGAGCCAGTCCGGATTATCCAGAAGTAAGATTTTCAGGTTCTCGATTTGAGGACAACCCTTTACATGGAAATTGGGTTGTTCTTGGTGTAGAAAATTATGTAATTGAGGCAACGCGACCCGAAGTGTTGATTCCTTACCAGGGTGATATTTTTTACCAAGGCGCATTATTTAAAAGTAAACAAGAATTGATTTTGGCATTTGGAAAATATTGTGTTGATGTGAAAATAGACTATCAAATCAAACGTTCATGCACGGTTCGATTTGAGGCTGGTTGCAAAGATGTGAATTGCAAATTTTTGCTTCGCGCAAGATGCAGACCTAGTTGTACGTTTTGGCATGTGGTGAAGTTTATGCCGAGTCACACATGTAGTCCGGACATTTAAGATTCACATTTTCGGAGTGTGAAGGCTATTGTCATCGGGAGTTTGTTTTCACAACGAGTGGCAATTAGTGAATATACACCTGGAATGCTAATAGGAGAGCTGCTTGAGCAGCATGGTGTACAGATCATGTACACTAAAGCTTGGAGGTCTTTACAACATGCAAAGAGACTTGCTTATGGCAATGTAGATGAGTCATTTCAGCAGCTACCCTTATATTTTCACATGTTGAAAGAAACAAATCCCGGCACTATCACGGCAATAGAGACAGATGAAAATAATCGTTTCTTGTATTCATTTTTTGCTCTTGGAGCTTCACTTCAGGGTTTTCGATCTTACATAAGACCGGTTATTGCTGTTGATGCCACCCATTTGAAAGGTAAATATAAAGGCGTGATTTTTGTTGCCACTTGCAAAGATGGAGATGAGATGATTTATCCCATCACTTTTGGATTTGGGGATGGTGAGTCTGACAGATCATGGATTTGGTTTTTAAGAAAATTGAGAGAAGCTATTAGCGTGCCGGAGGATTTGGAAATTGTATCTGATTGACACCAAAGCATTGCGAACGCGATGAGCCTTGTTTTCCCTCATGTCCCACATGTATTTTGTTTTTTCCACCTTAAGCAAAACCTAAAGAAACGATGTAGACAACGAAAGGATGTGATGGAGACATTCTACCGTGCAGCATACAGCTACACCCAAGTAGAGTGTGATACACACTTGGCAGAAATTCAATTGATGCATCCTCAAGTGCATCTAACATTGGTGGAAGCAGGAATGGAAAGGTGGTCGCGTGCATATTGTCCGAGAAGAAGATATTCCATGATGACCACAAATATTGCCGAGTCTCTCAATAAATGCATGATGAAAGCACGCCGGTTGCCTATAACGAGTGCACATGAATTTTTGAGACATATGCTTCAAAAATAGTTTAGCGACAGACGTGCTACTGCTGACAGGATTGTAACTGAGATTACCTCCGCTATATTGGCACATGTCAACTTTGCCCATAGCAAAACATTAGATCGAGGATGTAGTGTAGTTCCTATAATACACGGGAACAAGTTCCTCGTCAAACATGCAAAGGAAGGCGATGGGATCGTTAACATTGATGCAAAAACATGCAGTTGTCGTAAATGGGATCTTGATCAATTACCATGTCTTCATGCAGTTGCTGCTGGCAGGAATCATGGTTTGACTTTATTGTTCTTATTACATTCATTGTTTAATGTGATATATTAACACTCTATCTTGCTTTGTTTATCGTACGTGATAGTTTCATGCGGGTGCACTATAATTCGTTTTGTCATCCACGTTACACTGCATGCTGGGTCAAAAAAGCATATGAACTTCCCATCAATCTGGTCCCTAACAAGTCCACTTGGGTTATTGCTGCACATGTTAGAAGGGTGGTTGTACACCCACCCGTACAAAGAAGACAACCGGGTAGACCAAGAGAGGGTCGGATTCCTTCTAGGTGGGAAGCTCGTCGAAGGAAAAAATGTGAAAAATGCGATGCACAAGGGCACAACCGTTTATCTTGCCCTAATGAATGGTCTTCTTCCATTAGAGAGTCAAGCACAGCCGCTACTACTATAGAATCAAGAGATGCTACCGTGGCCACTGCAAGAGCAAGTCGAAAATGCAGCATTTGCAAAGAGACTGGACACACTCGTCGTCGGTACCCTATACAGTTGAGCAATCAAGGTGATGATAATTTTGGCAATGATCTAAACAATCAATAGAGATGAACTCATTCAGGAATGATAATGTCATCACTTATGTTAATTGTTAGATTGTTTGAAGAATAATGTGATTCCTTACTTGCATTTACAGTGTGAATGGATTTATTACTGATCATATCCTTCATGTATCAGTAATGCTCAAAAATCACTTCCACAAGAGAAAAATGATCCCCAAAAGGCTTCTTCTAAGACATCATCAATCAAAACTAGTTTTTATCATTCTCCACCAGAAATGAATGTTGTGTTTTACATTATTATTTGAATTCAAAATATTTTAGCAATTGTAATATTTCGGTTTTCCTTAATTTAAACTTGTAATTGATGATTGAAATGTGGTTGTTTGTTGATGGAAAGAGAGACTGAGTCTCTAATGTAGGTTGAATGGCCTGAAAACAAAGGAGATTCTGCCAAAATTTTCTAAAATTCAGTGATTTACTTGTTTTCAAACTATTGGGAAACTAGGATATCAAGTGTTGTTTAAAATTCAGTGATTTACTTGAGTCTCTAATGTACTTGTTTTCTAAAATATCAAGTGTTGTTTAAATTGGACCAAAGAGATCTTAGCATATTCTATAAAATAAAATTTGGAATAATGAGTAAGTGAGTTACTTGTTTTCAAACTATTCTAGAAAAAAACACCACTACAAAAAAAAAAAAAAACCTATTGAGCTTCGTGCCCCTACAAAGCCCGATAGGCTATTTCTTCCCACTTTTTTTTTTAATTTTTCAATTATATTTAATTTTCAATTACCACTAAAATGAGCACTTCTAAGGTTTTTTTGTGTTAATTAATCACAAAATGCACATTAAACAACTCTATACATCACATTGGAATTAGGTGGAATGGATGGATGATCAAGTGTTCTTCCTTCTATCTATCAAGTGTTGTTTAAATTGGACCAAAGAGATCTTAGTATATTCTATAAGATAAAATTTGGATTAATGAGTAAGTGATTTACTTGTTTTCAAACTATTCTAGAAAAAAACCACTACAAAAAAAAAAAAGGCCTATCGGGCTTCGTGCCCCTACAAAACCTGATAGGGCATCTTCAAAGCCCGATAGGCTATTTCTTCCCACTTTTTTTTTTTAATTTTTCAATTATATTTAATTTTCAATTACCACTAAAATGAGCACTTCTAGGGTTTTTCGTGTTAATTAAACACAAAATGCACATCAAACAACTCTATACATCACATTGGAATTAGGTGGAATGGATAGATGATCAAGTGTTCTTCCTTCTATCTATCAAGTGTTGTTTAAATTGGATCAAAGAGATCTTAGCATATTCTATAAAATAAAATTTGGATTAATGAGTAAGTGATTTACTTGTTTTCAAACTATTCTAAAAAAAAACACCACTACAAACAAAACAAAACAAAAAAAAGCCTATCGAGCTTCGTTCCCCTTCAAAGCCCGATAGGGCATTTTCAAAGTCCGATAGGGCATCTTCAAAGCCCGATAGGATATTTCTTCCCACTTTTTTTTTTTAATTTTTCAATTATATTTAATTTTCAATTACCACTAAAATGATCACTTCTAAGGTTTTTCGTGTTAATTAAACACAAAATGCACATCAAACAACTCTATACATCACATTGGAATTATGTGGAATGGATGAATGATCAAGTGTTCTTCCTTCTATCTATCAAGTGTTGTTTAAATTGGACCAAAGAGATCTTAGCATATTCTATAAAATAAAATTTGGATTAATGAGTAAGTGATTTACTTGTTTTCAAACTATTCGAGAAAAAAACACCACTACAAAAAAAAAAAAGGCCTATCGGGCTTCGTGCCCCTACAAAGCCTGATAGGGCATCTTCAAAGCCCGATAGGCTATTTCTTCCCACTTTTTTTTTTAATTTTTCAATTATATTTAATTTTTAAATTACCACTAAAATGAGCACTTCTAGGGTTTTTCGTGTTAATTAAACACAAAATGCACATCAAACAACTCTATACATCACATTGGAATTAGGTGGAATGGATGGATGATTAAGTGTTCTTCCTTCTATCTATCAAGTGTTGTTTAAATTGGATCAAAGAGATCTTAGCATATTTTATAAAATAAAATTTGGATTAATGAGTAAGTGATTTACTTGTTTTCAAACTATTCTAGAAAAAAACACCACTACAAACAAAACAAAAAAAAAAAAGCCTATTGGGCTTCGTTCCCTTACAAAGCCCGATAGGGCATTTTCAAAGCCCAATAGGGCATCTTCAAAGCCCGATAGGATATTTCTTCTCACTTTTTTTTTTAATTTTTCAATTATATTTAATTTTCAATTACCACTAAAATGAGCACTTCTAAGGTTTTTCATGTTAATTAAATACAAAATGCACATCAAACAACTCTATACATCACATTGGAATTAGGTGGAATGGATGGATGATCAAGTGTTCTTCCTTCTATCTATCAAGTGTTGTTTAAATTGGACCAAAGAGATCTTAGCATATTCTATAAAATAAAATTTGGATTAATGAGTAAGTAATTTATTTGTTTTCAAACTATTCTAGAAAAAAACACCACTACAAAAAAAAAACCTATCGGGCTTCGTTCCCTTACAAAGCCCGATAGGGCATCTTCAAAGCCCGATTGGCTATTTCTTCCCACTTTTTTTTTAATTATTTTTTAGATTCAATTACTACTAAAATGATCTCTTCTAAAGTTTTTCGTGTTAATTAAATAAATTAGCCTATCGGGTTTCGTGGCCCTACAAACAAATAAATATTCAAATTTACATTTTATCGTTCTTTACATTTAGTTAATCAAATTTTTAAAAAATTTCGACAGAATCTCCCCTATTTTTGGACAATAAACCTGCATTAGAGAAGTCTCCCTGTCCAACAACAAACTACCTCCACAACCACTTATCTCACCAACAACACAAAAACACATATCATCAAGAAAAATAGCCACATCCTAAGTATACACTCACTACTTCTATCTAGTTCAAATCACACCACCTTACAAAAGAATACATTGATATATCTATACAACAGTGCTATGTCTATACAAAAAAATTCCTATCTGCCTACGAAGGGTACGAATATCCAGAGTTGGTTGCATCTACCACTGATCCTCATTGTGTATCAAGATGTCATGGGCATATTTTAAAATAAGGCACCCACAACTATCCCTGTATTGGACATAATAACCAATTTTGAAAAATAATCATATTGAAAAATTCAATTGACTTTATAATAAGATTTTAATTAATTAATTTACCCGTCCTGTTGCTGAGGCACCTTCTGAGGATCAATACTCTCCACCTCCTATTCACTATCTGAAGTGGTAGTTTCAATTGCTTGGGAGTAATATGCACTGTTCTTCAGCATAATAGGTAGGAGACTTGCCAATGGTTGTACAGACTCTACCTAGAGCCTCCGACTGTCTTTGTTAGTGGTGTTGGAGTCATATATCACAACTTTTCTATCCTTCAAACAAATCTTGACCAGAAACCAATGATAATTCATGTAATTACACGGGACCAAAACCTGCATTTTTAAAGATATGTTAGTCATACGGAAATAAATACATCAATGATAATATTATTAACACTTACGTAGTCGGCCGTCCACCAAGGAAGATTTCCGTCAGTGCTCCCATCAACGAAACGTGCCCACTCTTTCGGGACAGTCCCCGTAGAAGGCACGAAAACTGTCCTAGTGTCCTCGTATGTTTTTTTCCAAAAATCTGCTATAGACACCTGCAACAAAACAAAAAGAAAATAGAACAATAACCCGGTCGACACACTAAATTGAAATGCAACAAAACAAAAAATACAAGAGTAATATAATATGCTTGAAGAGCTCACAAATAGCCCGGTCGACATGATAGCATAATTCCTATCGTATCATGGATGAGATTGTTCACGTCTTAAGCAACACATGTAACTATCAATGTGTTCCTTCCCCAACCATTCGGTTTCCTTCTCTATGCATTGGAAGTCGGTCGGGGATAGATTGAGTGCGTAACCAGTGTCACAACTACAATAACCAAGAATTATAATTTCTAAAGTTAATAACGTATTGTTGTTGTAAATAGAAAAATAATACAAGTTACTTACCAAATATCTTCTTTAGAGGTTATGAACTCAATGTAGCCTTTAGGAGGGTTAAGACCATCATCCCCAACTTCATCCCCCACTTGGTTAGGAACTGATGACACTGCCTCCAGGTCTGCCTCATTCGCTAGGACATCTTTCTTTCTCTTCTTCGGTCGGATCAGATCAGTGTAAGGAGATTTTAAAAACTGCGATGGTTGTTTCTCTCGCATAGTACATTTGCTGACTCGAATCGCTTCATCTTTTAACTGTACAATATGTAAAACATATAAATAACTAGTTATTACAACATGCATTTTTAAAACGATATGTAAAACGTATAAATAAAAGTGACTTAAGAACTTACCACAGATGTAGATGTCTGGCCCTGGAAATCGTGATGATCAGGATCTATCTGATCAGCACCCAAGTGCTGCTCATCGCCATCGTCGTTGTGAGATGGGGAATCCTCAATAGATGGGACGCGTAAATGAGTGGATAGTGTTGTAATTTGTTCTCTCATTTGACCCATTTCCTTATCAAATTGTGTCCTCATTTGACTGATTTCTTGTTGCATCCATGTCCTCAAGTGACAGATTTCTTGTTGCATCCATGGCCTCAACTGACAGATTTCCCCATCTATCCTCCGCAGCGTTTCCAACGTTAGATCAAGCCTCTCGGTTAACTACAAATGACAAAAAAAAAATGCAAAAAAAAATTAAAAAACTTACTACAAACAATTACAAAAAAATAAAAATAAAAAATATTATTATAATAAACATACCCCATCATCATCATACTGTGCGTGATGCGGTCTGTGCTGCCCAAATCTTGGCCTCCTCTCTTCATGTACAACCTCTTCCTCTCTCTCCTCATCTCTATGTATCCTACCCCCTCCTCCTCATGCACGCCCTCCCTACCTCTACCCTCCTCCTCCTCATGCCCTCCCTCCCTACCTCTACCCTCCTCCTCCTCATCCTTGCCCTGCCTACTTCCACCCTCCTCATCCTCATCCCCGCCTTCCCTATCTCCACCCTCCCTACCTCTACCCTTCTCCTCCTCCTCATCCCCGCCCTGCCTACTTCCACCCTCCTCTTCCTCCTCCTCCCCACTCCCTATTTTGTAGACGTCGACTCCAACCGAGTGTCGAGGGTTGTATGACCTCCAAAAATCAGTCTCTCGCTCAACATCGGTGGGATCTAGTGTCGTAAACGATCCTCATGCCTACAAAATTGTATTTTTTAGATAGATATTACATAAATAAAAAGAAATGACATATTTTAGGTCACATTTACACTTACATTCATCAAACATTCCTCGTAATTTTTTATTTTTGGCCTTTTATTGCACAACCATTTCCTGCACCTAGGAATGGTGACTGATTCGGGTAATCTGACGACCCATTTATTTTCAATATATGGGAATGTTTCGATCAACCACCACTGTAAAAAGAGCAAAAAAATTTATAATAAAAAAATATAAAATAAAATAAATTAAACAAACGTTAGTAAATTCAAATTATATACAATGTATAATGTAATGTAATACAATACAAAGAGACCTATTAGTGATTGTACCTGAAATGCCCACACAAAACCATAAAGGTTGATTTTCTTCCCAACCTCACTAGTTAGCTTCTCCTTCTTTGTGGCCAAACGAATGTAATGTAGACTCTGACTATAGATGTACGTCCCCCAAGGGAACGCCTCAAATGCATGTAAATCCTCGACCAGAGTCCACATGAAATCCTCAACATATGCGCGCTCATCATGGCCCAACAATAGTATATTGATCATAATGATGTAAATTAGTTTCAGGACATCCTCTGGTTCCAAGTCATTTCTCGTAAGTTGTAGTTTTATGTCGTGCCCAGACACAAATCGCTCTCATGGAAATAGGCGTGCCCGTAAACTATTTGCCTCACATGGTCGTGCTTTAATGCTTTCTTTATCAATGCGGCCAAACCGAAGTCCACTAATAAGGATAAACTCCTGCCTCCCATACCTGTATGGTGCGCCGCCAATCTAAAACCACATTTCATCATGGTGGGCACCAAGAAGTGTTACCTCCCTAACCAGAATGTGAAGTAGCAGTTGTGGTGCAGTCATCATTTGTGATAGAGGCATCTGCAAGAAGTGACCTAATGGGCCCTACACGAATCTATCCAACAATGCATACTGGTTGAGAGCCTCACAAACTGCCACAAGATGCTTGATCCCACAATGAGTAGTGAGTCGCGTTCCCTGCGGTATTACTCGGTGAGTGTGAACATAAGTAAATTCTCTAATCTGTTGATAAGCCATCTGCAAGAAAAAGAAAAAAAAACATAAAAATTAAAATAAATTAACAAAGAATCAAATAAAGAATTTGAAAAAAGCTAAAACTAATATAAGAAAAAAAATAATAAACTAAAACATACGTAAACCAATCATTGACGCTGTTAGTTTTATTAATTATTTGTGGAGATCCTTTTTTGGAATTAGCAAAATAAATTCAAATATTTGTATAACAAGACAGAAATTAAAACTTGGAATTAGATTTTTTTTCCCGTTATTTTCCTATATTTGTATGACATTTTTTCTTTTGTGTTCAAACTTGAATTTGTATTTATTTATTTTTGTATTCTAACATGTATTTTAAATTATTATTTTTTCCCTATTTTTCTTCTGTATTTGTATAATTCTTACAAGTTATTTGTATTTGTATGAATATAATATACACGTTATCTGTATTTTATCCTATTAATAATTTTTTTTAATTTTCTTCTAAATATTAAATTTTTAACATATAAATTGGGCAGCCGATTCGGCCCAATAGGGATTTGGATATGGCAGCCCTATCGGGCCATATCAGAGCCCTATCGGGCCATTTTGCGCTATAAGGCCCGATAGGACTCGAAGAGGTTCCTATCGGGCCATATCTACAAGCCATATCGGGCTTAATTGAAAAATAGTGCCCATAGTGCCCTATCGGGCTCGGCGGAGCCCTATCGGGCTTAATTAAAATGGCCCGATAGGGCCGAGCCCTATCGGGCCTAATTGAATGGCCCAATAGGGCTCGGCCGAGCCCTATCGGGCTTAATTAAAATGCCCTATCGGGCCTAATTGAATGGCCCGATAAGGCTTGGGGCGGAAGCCACCGTCTTCCTCATAGAAGACGGTGGCGGCGCCTGGTGTCGGCCGTGTTGCTCGACGTCGGGAGTGACACCCCGACGGTGGGCTTAGTCGCCCTTGTCGGGCGAGATGCCCCAATGAAACCCGATAGTGGGGCTTGTTTGTGAACGAAGCCCACTGTCGGGCTTCGTCGCGAATGAAGACCACCATCGGGCTTCATTGCGAACGAAGCCCACCGTCGGGCTTTGTTCGCGACGAAGCCTGATGACCAGTCTTCGTTGCCAACAACACAGGCGACCGGCGACCATTTCCACCAGCACCGGCGTCAACAAATCTTCACGAAAATCACACAAAAAAGCATACCTTGTTCAACGATGATGAGGTCGACGTCATTGGTAACGATGGCGATCGGTCACGGCGGCGATAACAGCAGCTGTCAAGGTGGCGGTCAAGCGGCTGTAGTGAGAGAGAGGTGAACTGGTTGTAGTTATGAGGGTTGGGTACGGTAAGGGTATTTTAGTATTTACCAAGTTTTGTGGGTTTAAAATTGTGAGGATATTTTGGTATTTAACTTTTTCTAATTTTTTTTATTTTTTAAAGAGAATTATGGTCAAATCTGGTCAAGTGGCTATATGATGCTATTAGTTTGTTTAAAATGTTAAAAAGGTTTTTTTGTAGAAATGGGGCTAAAAAGGAACTCTGTATTTGACGGGTTGTTATTTTTTGCAATTTCCACTATATTATATCTATATGCATGTATGTTTGTATACATATATATAAATATTTGTATGTATAGGCAAAAGGTATAAATATGCCCCTCCAACTTTATCATTTGGTCTCCTCAATTTTAGGGTGGATCTATCATATCCCTCAACTCTTAATTTTGGAACAATCACACACCTTACTTGCCAATTGGGAGTGTGTGAGTTACAGGTGCTATGCAAACCCTTCTCATCCACAATACCATCTACAAATCTACCAGTAAGGTCGTTATCCACAACATCATCGAAGGATGTGAGAGATGGGTTGGCGGTGACGGAGGCTAGAGGGGGGTTGGTGTAATACCCAGGAATCTCTTGAGGCTATATATGGAATTTTATGAAAGGCATGAATGGAATTTTTGGAAAAATAAGACTATAGGGTACACTAATATAGTTTTAAGGTACCAAATGAGTCGAAGGGAGTATCACGGACCCTGGATGATTAAGGAAAATGGAATAATATTGACCAGCAATACGAGTTATGAGTTTAAGTGATAAAAGAAATAGATTGGGAACAGTTTTCGGTACAGTTGTCAACCGGACTAAGAAAATCGAATTGACATAGGGAACATCCGAAAAGTCAATGGAGTGTCTTGAGGACTTAGGTTTTGTATATGAAACAACCCTTGAGCTATTTCGGGTTGAAACGAATGGATTTAAGGTCAAATCAACTAGCCGGGCCTGAGTGTAATTTTTTAAATTTGCCCGAGAGAGGTCAAAATGATAGATTTTCAAGAATTTTGAAGGTGAAATGAGAAGTACAAAACTTGTGGTCCTTAGTGGTATGGTTGGATTTATCATG
Source organism: Diospyros kaki (assembly GCA_036245055.1). NCBI lineage: Eukaryota > Viridiplantae > Streptophyta > Magnoliopsida > Ericales > Ebenaceae > Diospyros > Diospyros kaki. The sequence continues at coordinate 47,227,429 of BSEG01000005.1, forward strand.
GGTGCTATAGAGAGGGCAGAAATGTCAATTGAAGAAACTAAGGGGCTAAAGTGCAATTAAGAAAACTTGATGGTGTGAACACAGCAAGCAAAGTCAACCGTCGCAAATTTGTAGCACGTGGAGCTATCTTCGGTGATGGGATGGCCACGGTAGGGTCCGGGGGAGGTTGTATATGGCCAAGGGATGCTTGGGGGCCAAGCTCTAGCCGACGATTGGTCGAAAAGTGGCCAGTTTTGGGGTATAAATAGGGGTTGAGAGTTTCAAGATTTTGGCATTAAATTGGATGGTTTTGGGAGTGAATCGAAGGCAAGGGATAGAGGGCTTTTAGTCTCGAGGCACCAAGGATCATTTCTGGAGCATTTGGTGTAGTTTGGTGTGCGTTTGAAGGCTATTCGAAGTTGGCCCAAAGAAGCAAGGCAGACCGCCTCCGCCGCTTGTAACAACCCATTTGGGGCACTTTCTGGTGTCCTTTCAGCCGGAGGTTGGTGCGGTTGGGATCGAATTATTAAGGGCTTTAAGTGGGTATCCTTTGTTTGGTCATCGGAGTAGTCACCAACAGCCACGCGCTAGGCGCGTGAGTGCATGAACAAGGGTATTTTGATAATTTTTCTTCTAGTATTTTTCTTGATTTATTTTATGAATTATCATGTGGAAAAATTGGGGGAAATGTTTTAAGAAATAATTATTTTGGAATTATCGAGGTGAAAATTTGGAGAAAAATAAAGAAAATTAAGGAAAATTTGGAAAAAATGGATTTTAATACTTCCTTAATTAATTATGGTGTTTAGGAGTGTCGTGGCTCGAGGTTGAGAATAATTATGAGTATTTGTGTTTTGGCACGCAAAATGAGGTTGTGTACGAGAATCAAGGCGATACAAATACATTTGAGGTAAGTGTTCTATCTAGAAACTTGGTTTTAAGTTGTGAGTTGTTCACTATAAAAACTTGGTTACTACGGGTGTTTTATCCTAAAAACTTGGAGTTTGTCCTATCTAAAAGTGTTGTGACTTGTTCATGCAAAATGGTTTTCTTGCATGCAAAAGGTAACTGGTAACGGTTGGTTTTATGATGGTGGTTCGTCCCTAAACGTTTCAAACTTGTGCATTGCATTTTATAAAACTATTGTTTATATGATGTTTTGAATTGTGAAATGTGGTATTGTCTTGTGTTTTGTGGGTTCATATGAAATATCAGCCTAGGATATTGCTTGGATAGTGTAGCCATAATTGACTAAGGGCGTGACGGAATAATAAAGGTATCTAGTGCTAGTGTGCGTGTCGAGATAACCGCCTTGATTTTCATGCCAAGCCGTTTGGTCAAGAAAGTTGCACTAGGATGACTAGGTGGTCCATATTGTGTTGTTCATATGGGATGTTAATCTAAGATGTTGTTTGGATAGTGTAGCCATAATTCTCCAAGAGCGTGATGGAATATTGAGGGTGTCTAGTGCTAGTATGCGTGTTGAGATAGTTGTCTTGGTTTCCATGCCAGGCCATTTGGTCAGGGAAGTTGCACTAGGACGACTAGGTGGTCTATATTGTGTTGTTCATGTGGGATGTCAGCCTAGGATGTTGTATGGATAGTGTAGCCATAATTCTCCAAGGGCATGACGAAATAATAGGGGTATCTTGTGCTGGTAAGTATGCCGAGATGGCTGCCTTGGTTTCCGTGCCAGGCCGTTTGGTCAGGAAAGTTGCACTAGGATGACTAGGTGGTCCATGTGAAATTTTGGAGTTGGGATTGTGTGGTGGTTCCTGGATGTTTAGAGTAGAAACGTAATCTCCGACGTATATGTGGTGAGCCGGGTTCTTGCGTTGATGTGACCCTTTTGGGCTGGGAGTGGATAATAATTGTTCTCGAGATGTTGTAGAGATGCGTTGACTTGCCCCTCTCAAGCTAGAATCGCGTCGTGTCGATGTGTCGGTATAGTGGCATAGCTTTTAGAAAGGTTGCTCTTTTCCCGTGGTAGGGTTAAGTGCTTGGGATTCTCTTGGGCTAGGGCTTATCGGGTGTATTGGTTTATGTCATGTATTGCATTTGTTGACACACATTTTTGTAACACCCCGCATCGAGCTATAGGAAGGTCCGGTACAACTTATCCTGATGAGCCTACGCGAACTTTCTAGGAGGGTCACCCATCCTTGGATTATCCCAGGTCAAGCACGCTTAACTTGGGAGTTCTTTGCCTACATTCAGCCCAAAAAGTATCCAGCTGGTGTTGTTTCCTTCCTTACTTATTCTCGATATATACTACCTTCCTATGGGTTCTTGGGGTATTACACACATCATGTCATCATCGTGGGGCCTACAGCTGTGGGTTAGCTCTCAACTATCGCCATTCGACGACTAGGAGGCCCACCGTACTTACGAGCCCCTCAGTGGTTGCCCTCTAGGCAACCGATGTGGGACATGCCCGGTGCATCCACACCATCCCCCCCGGCAGGTGTGGTGGGGCTCTGTCAGCCCCTCCCTTGTCCAGGGTTGTAGGGACTATTATGGGGTTTCTCACAGACGGCGCCAAATGTTGACACACATTTTTGTAACACCCCGCATCAAGCAATAGGAAGGTCTGGTACAACTTAGCCTGAAGGGCCTACGCAAACTTCCCAAGGGGGTCACCCATCCTTGGATTACCCCAGGTCAAGCATGCTTAACTTGGGAGTTCTTTGTCAACATTCAGCCCAAAAGGTATCAAGCTGGTGTTGTTTCCTTCCTTACTTATTCTCGATATATACTACCTTCCTTTGGGTTCTTGGAGTATTACACACATCGTGTCATCATCGTGGGGCCCACAGCTATGGTTAACTCTCAGCTATCGCCATTCGACGACTAGGAGGCCCACCGCACTTACGAGCCCCTCAGTAGTTGCCTTATGAGCAACCGATGTGGGACATACCTGGTGCATCCACACCGCATGCACTGGGTATGTCCCACATCGGTTGCTCATAGGGCAACCACTGAGGGATTCGTAAGTGTGGTGGGCCTCTTGGTCGTCGAATGGCGATAGCTGAGAGCTAACTCGCAGCTGTGGGCCCCACGATGTGTGTAATACCCCAAGAACCCAGAGGAGAGTAGTATATATCGAGAATAAGTAAGGAAGTAAACAACACCAGCTGGATACCTTTTGGGCTGAATGTAGGTAGAGAACTCCCAAGTTAAGCGTGCTTGACTTGGGGTAATCCAAGGATGGGTGACCCCCTTGGGAAGTTCATGCAGGCTCATCAGGGTAAGTTGTCTCAGACCTTCCTATCGCTCGATACGAGGTGTTACAAAAATGTGTGTCAACATTTGGCGTCGTTTATGGGAAACTCCATAATGGTCCCTACAACCCCGGATAAGAGAGGGTCCGATAGAGCCCCACCACACCTGCTGGTGGGGATGGTGTGGATGCACCGGGTATGTTCCACATCGGTTGCCCAAAGGGTAACTACTAAGGGGCTCATAAGTGCGGTGGGCCTCCTGGTCGTTGAATGGCGATAGCTGAGAGCTAACTCGCAGCTGTGGGCCCCACGATGATGACATGATGTGTGTAATACCCCAAGAACCCAGAGGAGGGTAGTATATATCGAGAATAAGTAAAGAAGGAAACAACACCAGCTGGATACCTTTTGGGCTGAATGTAGGCAGAGAACTCCCAAGTTAAGCGTGCTTGACTTGGGATAATCCAAGGATGGGTGACCCCCCTGGGAAGTTCGCGTTGGCCCATCAGGGTAAGTTGTCCCGGACCTTCCTATCGCTCGATGCGGGGTGTTACAAAAATGTGTGTCAACAGCATTCATTCATGAAAATTGTGTTTTTGAACTCTCACTTTGATGATTCATCATCTAATATAAACTATGTCCCTAGAATATTCAAACATTTCAGGTGAAGGCAGCAGTGCGAAGGGAAAGGGAATTGCCAAGGAATGATGGCGAGTAATGGATAGTTTATATTATGTCGTATTCAATTATGTTGTTTATTTTGATGACATCATGTAAACGTTGGTTTGGCTTTATATTATGAATAAAGTGGGTTCAATTATGGTTTATTGAGGTTTCGATCTAGCTTCTGCATTTGAGGTGATTTACCTGTCTTAGTTTATCGATGGTTCATAGTTGATATACTGAAAAGGTGTAACGGGATCTTCGAGGAATGGTTTTGTGTTGAGTTTCTGTTGTTTGGAAAAAAAAAAATCCCTGAAATCTTACGTTACCTAACGCCCTAGGAATGCGGGGTGTTACAGGTTGGTGGTGAGAGAAGGGCGCAGTTGGTTCGACAATGCAAATCTTGATGTAACACATTCACAATGAAGGTCAAACGGTCAATTGATCAATGCAAAAGAGGCTAGATTGGCATCTCGGGTATCTTGGTTATCTTTCTCGTGCTTTTTCTAGAGGGGGTGTTCTGTCGATCGACGCGATAGAGGTTAATGGTCAATCTAGTGGGTCTTCTAATTGTCTTCCTCGTGTGAGGGAGGTCAATTAATTGGTGTGAGGGAGGCTAGGTCAGGGCAATGGGTCTCCTAGTTGTCTTTCTCGTGCTTCTTCAAGCAAATGATGTCAATTGATTGATGCGATGGAGGTCAATGGTCGGTTCATCGTCTTCCTCATCCTCTTGGTCAGTGGGTCAGCGATGAACAGTACAGTTGACCCATCACACTCCTCTACTATGCATGACTTCACGTGCAATGCTAACAGCAAAACAAGGTGCATGATAGGTCCAAATTTACAAGATGAGGAGTGTGATTGTTCTAAAATTAAGGGTTGAGGGATATGATAAGTCCACTCTCAAGTTGAGGGGAATAAATGTGTAACGGCCAGTTAGAGGGCCTAGTATTTATTGGAATTAGTTAATTAATTTAGTAGTAATTAATTAAGAGAATTCACCATTTAATTTTAATGTGGCAATTTAGAATATTTTTAGTTGAGAAAATAGCTTTTAAATAGCATTTAATTCTTTTTATATTATGGGAAATTAAATGCAAGGACTTGAAGGTCAATTAGCAATTTATGATTAGAATTTAATTGTTTAAATAAGAGTTATTATGGGATTAGGAGTCCATGTACGGGAAGGCTTAGGCTTAGGAGTCTCCAAGTTTCAATAGGAGATTGATAATGGGCTTTTGAGGGCCTCTCCATTAAGTATATATTGGCATAGGGTTCGGTTGTTTTGTTCACGCCGTGAGGAATTAGAGATCGCATAAGAGAAGAAGAGGCAGAGAGTTTGAAGAAGCTTTAACAGTGGGGTTGCGTAGGAGTTTTCTTGTTGCAATCGTTGATACGATCAGAGTTATTGTAAGGCAAGTATCCTATCTGTAATTCCTTTTATTACAGATTCATAATAGTTTTTCCTCAGTTGATTCCAGCGTTCCATTGAGTTCTCAAATTTATATCAGTTGCAGTATATACATATATATATATATATATATGTATACGTAGAACAGGGAGTGAATGAGGAAGTTATGTGGGATTCTTTCTAGTGAATCTTTTAAATATGATCTTCAAATCATATTAGTAGTGATCTCAGAATACCAAGACTAATTGATTTAGGCTCCTAGTTTAATCAGATGGTATGTTCAAGAATATGTATATAGATTCATGCGATATATCCATGTCCAGTGAGATATGATAAGCCATGAACAATTCTTTTCAGCGTTTTCTTTCATAAACTGTTGATTTAATACATCTTGATATGATTTTATATCGGTTGGGATTGTTCTCCCAAGATTTCTTTTGGAATGGTGTAGTGATGCTAAGTTTTGATTCAAGATATGGTCTCTATTATCGTAAGCTTCTAATAAATTCAAGATATGGACTCTTTGTCATTCGAATGAGTTCAATGGTATCCGAATGAGTTTCCAGTGTCATCGTAAGTTTTTCCCTTATATTGTGCCAGTCATTCGAATGGGTTCTTAGTCATTCGAATGAGTCATGTGTTATCGTATCATTCGTATGTGTTTTTGGTTTGTCATTCGAATGAGTTTCCTTGTCATTCGAATGAGTCCTTGAAGTTGTGAGTAAGCTGTTGCTTTGAATAGTCTAGCATTCGAATGAGCCTTTTTGTCATTCGAATGATCTGTGAGTAACCCATAAATTCATTCGAATAAGGTTACTGTTGCATTCGAATGAGTCGGTTTTTGCCAGTTCAAAAGTTGGAAAATTCCAAAATTGATTCGAATGAATTTAAGAGTCATTCGAATGAGTCCTTGATTAGATCCGTATAGCCTTTGTTATATAGCATCTATCATTCGAATGAGTTCTTTTTCATTCGAATGAGTCTCTGTCATTCGAATGAGTCTTCTGCCATTCGAATGAACTTGCTGTAGTTCATTCTTTTTCATTCGAATAAGCTACTATTTCATTCGAATTGCTCCTTAAACTTTCTCAATCATCCGAATAACATCATATAGCACCCAGATGACTTCTAATAAATTCTTGAGGCAAGTCTCAAATTTATTTTAAACATTTAATTAATTAAATATTGAATTTTATGCCAAGATATGATAAAATCCGATATGCCATGCCTATACTCAGAAATTTTAGGATCTTTGTATCTCAATAAACCTAGTAAAGATCGTATAACATGTTTAGCATTTATTCTGACATGTTCAGCATTATTTCTGTGAGATTACGTGCATACATAGTGTATGAGCATTGAGCATGACCTTATATGGAGCACTACATTTCGTGTGCTAGCATTTATGTGAGCATTACATTATGCGCGCCAGGCGGCTTGTCCGCGGGGATCCCACTAGTATCAGTTAGTTATATCTCAGTTATGAGATGCTCGCCTGATGTCGACCAGGGAGCTAGAGGTATACTTTACTACCCACTCTATGTGCTTACAGTTTTTATGTTGCAGGTTCAGATTAGCCAGGTATGTTTTATAGTTATGTGGGCCTATGTGCCAAAGTTGCATACCTGCATTTATCTTACAATTTATGTGCATTACATTTTTAAATGCAAGCAGATAGTGTTTCACTCAATACAAGTTCAGTAAGTATTCATCAGTATCGATATTCTTCGATTCAGCTTCAGTTATTCTTGCTAGTTTATTTACTTGCTGAGCTTTGTAGCTCATCTTGTACTCTTCACCATTCCAGGTCCTAGCGGGGGAGTACCAGAGGTGGGGCCTAGCAGCAGTGTCCAGTAGTGTGTGTACGTGGAGCCGCACAAGACTAAAGATGTCTGGGAGTTGTTAGTTTTAGTGTCTTATCAGTTTAAGTTTAACTTATGTTTCAGTTGAGGGATTTTTCCTTAGATGTAGTTTGTGGTTTTAGTTATTGTTGACTCAGAGTTTTATTTCAGTTGATTGAGTTGTTTATATTGGTATCAGATTTCAGTTATTAGTTAGTTTTATATTTTACTTCCCGTAGCACCTCCTCTCCGGCAGCTCTAGAAGAGGGGGGTGTTACAAAATGAGTCCAAAGACAAAGTTTGAGGGCATATTTATACCTTTTGTCTATATATAAATATTTGTATACACATTCATAGATATGTATGTATATAAATATACATATACATATACATACACATCTACACATATAAATACATATCCAAATATGATATACACATATATATATGTATATAAATATATGCATATTGTTGGTCCCTTGACACACAATGGCTGTAACGACCCGTTTATTTGTGAATTAATGTGAATCTGGGTGTGAGAAATTAATTGGAGAAAAATTAAAATTTATCAAGTGAGTTTTGGTAATTATTCAAAATTATTTGAGGTTGTTATGGAATATTTGGGGATTTAAGGGGAAATAATAGTTTATGTTATTTTGAGGAAATGGGTAATTAATTATTTTAAGGCATTATGAAAATAAGGAAAGATTGAAATAAATTAATTTGGTTTAATTTCTGAAAGTTATTGGTGTTAAAAGGAAATTTTGGAAATTGAAAATGCCTTAAAATAAATTTATTGCAATAAGGAGCACGGAGGGCTATAAGAGAGATGGTTGGGGGTGCCAAGGAGGGAGAGATCATGGGATCAAACCCGCAGCCAAGCAAAACCAAAGCTGGGTTTTTAAAACTCAGTAGACGCTCTAGATGCGCCCATGCTCGCGCACTCATATGGCCCAGCGGGGGCCTATGCCTGCGCGGCCGCCCCGTCACGCAGCCGGCATGCGCACCACGCAAGGCCCTGCGTGGACCTACTGTGCGCCCATGTGGCTAGCTTCTCCAGCCACGTGTCCAGCCACCCCCTTGTTGTCCAAACTCAATTTTTTTGTACCCCACATTGCTTTACACCTCCCTTACCCCCCTTGGCCTATAAATAGGCCATGTCTTTGAGTGAAATGGGAGATTTTGGGGGAAGGTTTTGGGGAAAGTTTGGGAGAATTTTAGAGAAATTAAGAGAAATTCTGCCCATGTGAGTTTGGGTTGTGATGTAAGCGACCTTGATTTATAGTAGAGGTTAAAGAAAAATATCTAAGGCAAGTTCTTATTACTATTTTGCAAGTTCAATTTCTCTTTCTTTTCAAATTCATGTTTTTAATTTGCAAGTTCTTATTCTTATTAAGATAAGTTCTCTTTCCTCTTTGTTTCACTTAAGAGGCAAGATCTTAGTCTTTTTATTAAAAAGCAAATTCTTATCTCTATCTTGCATGTTCTTCTCCTATTTTACAAGTTTAATTCCTCTTTTCTCAAGTTATGTTTTAAATTGCAAGTTTAATTCTCTATCTCTTGTTATTGCAAGATCCTGCCTCTTAATTTTTTAAATTATAACTCATTTTCCTATTTTACAAGTTATTTCCCCTTTGTTAGTAAATTGTTCAATGATTTACATTTATACCTATTGAATCTCAAATAAGGTTTTGTATCACCCTATCTTTCCTTGGGAATGATGCTTTATTGTGGATATGTAAGGGTTTGATGTTGTCTTGCATGAATGTTTCCCTATTGCTTCGTTAATTGCATGTCAGTTATATATGAGAAGTTATTACAAATATGCATGTTATAAGGATGCATAAAGCATGTGCATGAAAATGGTTTTTAAAAATATGTAGAGGCTTCATGATGCGCGCAGTGGATGAATCCGCAAGATAAATCCGCAGAGAAAGTGTTGAGCTCAAAGTTGGACTTCGGTCCTCGATTTATGATACGGACTTCGGTCCCATGGTTTGGACTTCAATCCCATGTTTATAGTTTTAAAAAAAAGACTGCATATGAGCATGGATGCATATTTCATTATATTATTATGTGAAAATACCTTAAATGGCATTCGTGTCTCTTTTGCTTCTTGATACCCATGACTAATATGCTTGCTTTCTTCCAGTTATACTTGTTGGGCCTTGTGGTTTATATTTGCTTGCGTCATTCCAAGTAAGGGTAAGACTAAAGTAGAGGACGAGCCAAGTGAATCAGGATCCATGGGGTAGTAGTGTGTGCAGAGCCGTCTCAAGCAAAGGCCATATGGAGTGTTTTATGGTGTGGAATATTAAGTTATGCTTATTTATGTTTTAGGTTGTACCCCTGAGGGGATATAATGGGTTTATGGACCTTGATGTGGTGTGTAATATTGAGTTACTCTTGTTTATGTGAGTATGGGGACACTATTGTGTTTGTCTATGAGTAAGAATGTATGAGTATGGATTTCGTTGTCGATATCAAAGAGGATGTATAATGTTTTTAATAGGTTTTAGAATTTATGTCATCTTGTTGTGGGTCCCTAGTTCGGGGCGCCTACAATGGCCACTCAAGAAGAGGGGTGAATTGAGAGATAAAAACTTATTAAATCAAATTATTCCCTTTTCAAACTCTTGAACTTTTCTTATATAAAGAAAATATTTGTTATAAATATATATGATGTTTGAGAATAATAGTAATATAAATACACAAACAACCACAATATTGACACAAGATATATAGTAGTTTAGTGGTTTCAACACCTATATCCATTCTCTCAAGATTAACTCGACACTTGAATTTCCACTATAACCACACCTAAGTTTTCCAACAAGCTTACCTAGAAAACTTTACACAACACAGAGGTTTTCCCCTTAGCTCACCTAAAAAACTATTACAATAATACACCTAGATTGCTTGGCCTCTAGGAAGCTACTCACAATTCATAATTAATACAAATAAACAACCATATGTCCAACAACCTTGTACTAATATGGATATGAATACGAAAACAAATATTATAAGGCAAATATACAAATATAATGATACAATTTTTACCACACTTGGAGAGAATATCTTATTTGTCTTGGGCTCCGGAGATTTGACTTTAAGCTTGAGCCTTAAAATGCTTGAAATGGTTGCTTGAGAATTTGGGTGTGTTTTAAAGATGTAGGACTTAATATAGCATTAGCAATCTCCAAATTTCTCTATTCCCCTTTATAGATTTAGCTTCCAACGGCCAGAAAATCTGATCGTTGAAGTCTGAGAGTCGACTTTTCTGAAATATGAGTCAATTTCCATTTTAAGTAGGAGTCGACTCTAATTATACAAGAGTCAACTTCTCCAATGGTAGAGTTGACTATTTGAAATACACCAATATGGCCAGGTCGACTCTGAATAACTTGATTTCGATTGGGTCGACTCTAGCTTTGCAAGAGTCGATTTCAACTTAAGGGGTGTCGACTTTATTGAACTAATATTCGACTTCCGAGGCCAATTTTACAAAAAATAAATCTTATACAAATAGTAATTGTTTGAAAGTATAATCTATATAACACGTATACATTACAAGATATTTACATTTATTTAGTTTAATACATAAATGTAAATAAGAAAGTATTAGTCATTTGGATTTAATAAAAATATCTAAAAAATCAAAATTCATAATAATAAAAAAATAGAATTTTAGATTTAGAATAAATTTAGGATTTGGTGATTTTACCACCCCAAAATACATGCATTCTATTTTTTAAAAAATTCATTAAAAATTATTTTAACAACAATGAATATTAACTATTAAAATATCGGGAGATAATTTTCTAAAATGAAAATATTTTCTTATATGTCTTCTTATAATACGTTAATCTTCTAGATTTAAAAAAAATAGCATTTCTTGATTCATTTTGATACACAAAATACTATAATATTTAAAATAAGTTTTTTTCCCATAAGACATAAAAATTCATTAGGGAATTTAAATATACTAAAAATAGTTTTAGAAAAATTATGTTTTGTTAAATATCAAAATACACAATAGGTCGATTGGAGTAATTTGAGTTAACACATACATACATACATACATATGTACATTTTTATGATATATATGTTATATTATGTATTTATATATGTGTATGCTTATATATGTTTATATACATATGTAAATATATTGGTATATGTATTTATACATACATGCAAGACATATGTTTGTACATAAATTTCATTGGATGAATTTGTGTGCTAGTTTATGCTCGTATATGGTTGAGATTTGTAAGCTATACAATTAGTGTTTTATTGATGAATTTATTTAATATATGTTTAATAGGTAATATTTTTAGGTTCTCGTGGTTAAAAAATAGAATGCTTTTGTTAGCCATCTTTCTTGGAAATTTGTCAAACATCACATGGGTATCGGCTTGTTGAATATTTAGAAGATATGCCACAATGTATGTAATATTCATGATTAATTATTAATTATTATTAATATTATTATTATTATGAAGAATCAAAGATGCGATAATTTGTAATTAACCGACAATTTAGGCGTGCACACAAATAATGTTTTGAGGCGTAATGAAGTTGAAATAAAATTTTGATAATAAAAGAAGAAAACTATTCCGCAAAGTGCCACATATTGATAAAAATATGATTTCCTTGTTTTAGAATGTAAGAATAATAATCAACGACCTAACAATTTGGCGCTTGTATGTAACATAACATGTAGCAGTTGGACGACGATTATTATTTAATTAATTAATAAATCACACACACACACACGTATATAGAGAGAGAGAAAAGAAGCAAAGCAGCCCCCCCCCCCCCCCCCCCCCACACACACACAGAGACAAGAGACAGAGAGAGAGCACAAGGAAAGCAGGCAAACCCACCCGCCACGCACCAGGATCTTGTTTGGATTTCCTTGCGTCTCTCGTCCTCTGTTTCTATATATTCTTCCTCTCTTCGCTTTGACATCGCGAGAAAAGCAGGTTTTTATTATTTCTTTTCCGTAATTCCATCGGATCCCACAAAGAAAAAAGAATACGAAAATCCAATCTAAAAGCTCCTATTTTCTTCTTTTTAACAGTTGTATTTTTGACCTCGGATTGGAGTTCAGGGGCAGAGCAAACCACGTCCAATCGCTTCATCCGCAACGGTCCATTGCTTGTCGATCGTATCTGACAAAGATTTACAGATTTTTACAGAATCATCCTTTAACCTCTTCTCTTCCTTCTCCTTCCTCAACAGTGTCTTTGCGCTTTATTCGAGACTCTTTTTGTGGGTGGGTCTTTCTGAGAAAGAGCGCAAAAGGGCTCACATGCCATGTACATATAAAATTCAATTTCTTCCCTTTCTTTTCTCTCTCCCCAAATATATTCAATTTTTTTTGGACAAATAAAACCAGTGAAAAACCCCCGACCCAACGGAGTTTGATGTGTTTTACTTCGTCAAACCCCTTTGGGTTGAGCCCTCCAAAACTCCAGATATCCACGTTTTTCTTTCTTATTCTTTGACTTTAAGTTTGCGTAAAATTCAAGATCTCTTTAGATATTCTCAGCGTTTCCCTTTCTTTATCTTTTGCGTGTATATGTATATATATGTGTCTGTATATTTTCCCCAAGGGTTTGTTATTAGAGATTGGGACCCCGAATTCAGTTTTTGAACAGCTTTTGTTTCGGTAGGCTCTTGTTTGGATTGAAAGTAAAAAAAAAAAAAAAGGGCGGGCGCAGCTGACCATATGTTTTTTCGACTGCAATTGTTGAGCCTGGTAATGTTATTTTTGGCTGATTTGGTTCTTATCTGATCTGGGTCTTTTGTATTGCCAGCAGATTCTTCGCCTGTCTGAGGTGAGTCAGTAATCCAACAAAATGGTTTCTTTATATTATTCTTAACCTGAATCCATAGGTTAATTGTCATGGATTTTCTGGGCACATTGAGCTGGAAGAATCTTCCTTTCCGGTAATAAATTTTGCAGGTGTTGTTTATATTAAGATCAAGACTAAATAAGAGCTTTTATTGACTTGCGAAAGCAATTTTTTTGTTTCTCATCAGACCTAAGAGTTTAGGATAGCACATTATGGCTGGTGCGTCTATTTGGTATTGTCTTTCATATTTTCGATGTGGTTTTAATGTTGTCTTTCTAAATTCCTTCCGTTATTTTAATCTACTCATGAACGAAAATCATATTCTTCGTTTGGATTAGATTTGGAAGCTTGGTTGTTGAATTTGAGATTCGCACACTTAATTTGATCTTCCATTTTTTATCTTCTTATCACCATTGATTGCCCATCCAGCATTCCTCCCCAGTCTATCCCTCTAGCTTGCAATTTCCGTATTTTAAAATTCAGTTGCATGAAAATTTCTTTATTTTGCCTCCTCCCATTTTTGTTACTACCAGTTGAATCTGCTATGTGAGAGAGATAAAAGTGTTCCAGCAAAGATGTAGTTGTAAGAAGGTTGGGAGGTTGATCATCTTCATCCTCCGTTGGTCCCTTACGCGTTCGGAATGTTTGTTACCATTTCCCGTAGCATTTTGCAACCATTTGTTCTGATAGATAATAACTCTTATTTTATGCGCTAGACATCTCTTTAGTAGTGGCATTCGTTCCACAGTGTGGATTATAAAATTTAAATTTTGACTGAAAATTATTTGCTTTGTTCTCTTTTCGTCTGATTTGTTATGCACCATGATGATTTTTCTTCCCATACTTGTATAATTCTTCATTATTTAGGAGAGTGGATGACATATTGCTTTTAACATATTTCGTAATTGATAAGCATATATGTTTTTTCATCTTGTATGCTGTGAAGGTTATAAATATCATTGAGGCATCTGAAATTTCCGCTTCTACACTTTTTCTCACAGAATAAAGTCTGTTCTTTTATTGAACAAATAATTATTATGCAGGTAAATGCTTTCTTGATCATGCACAGATAGCATTTCTTATTATGGGCTGGCTTAGCAAATTCTTCAAGGGCTCAAGCCACAAAATTTCAGAAGGACAATATCATTGGAATGGGGGATATGGAGAGGATGCAATTGGGAATGATCCTTCGAGTTCAGGGGTATTCATTTGTTAGTCCTTACATCTAGTTTTTGTCTTGCTACTTGTCAGCTATTGTAAATTTCTGATCATTGTTTTCTTTATTTTATTTGGACCTTAACTCATGTTAAATGCTGGGAAACTTGACTGTTGTCAACCATTTTTCTTTTTTCTTTTTGCTTAGTCTTTTTGTTAACCTACTCAATTGGGTCACTATAGGATGCGTGGTCAGAAATGGAAGATATTGATCATGCTATTGCACTATCCCTTTCAGAGGAGGAGCATAAAAGGAATAATATTGTTGGTGAGTAATATTTTCCTATGTGATGATATCCATGACTACTTTTGGAAAGATAGTTTGTTCTTTGATGTGGACAAATATTCTAGCTAGTTTGTTCTGTACTTCGGATTAGCAATCAAATTTAGATGATGAAATGGTAATGTTTATCAACTGGTAATCAAATAATTAGAAGTGGCAAAAATGGATTTTTTTGGGGTAAAGTACTATAAAATGGCTTTGGTTCAAGGCACAATGCATTGCTTTGTGGTTGAGTATGATTCTTGTCCTTTAGAACTATACATTTTTGATGATATAGTGATGTTCAATTCAGTTAATCTCTTTACTGCTGCGATAATACTTGTGATTTTCTTATTTTAGTCCTTTTGTTCCTCTTGTGCCAAGGGCATTACATCTCATGATCATCATTGTATTTGTACCATGTCCTCCTATTCTAGATGGGGAACCCTAGACTCAGTAAACAAAGAATCAATCATTCAAATGGGCTTACACATTGAATACAAAAATTGGAGGTGTATGGTTACTTATCTAACAACAAGATTGTACGGCATTGTCGCAAATAATATACCAACTACCAAGACATATGATGTGCAAATAATATATACCAAAGCACATATTCTTGGATGTGCTTTATGACTTCATGCATTACAAGAACAAGGGGTATGGGCTTAATACAAATTCTTGGTATGATCCAATTGTAACTATAAAAGATTTAGTATGTGTCAGAACTCGATTCTGACAAGGGATTCTCTCGCGAATTGCGCAAGAATTGTGAACCGAAAGAGAGGGAGAGAATACAGAGGGAAAGAAAAAGAGTCGAGAGAGAATACGAGAGAGAGAAATGAGATCCAATTGTATTTAAGCATGCCCGCTCCAGCAACGTGTGTTGGCTTATATACCTTCCTCAAGGAGTGGCGCCAATATTTGAATTACATACTGCTAACTACCGATCTTCTACATTCTTCTATCCTTCTAACTGCTTGCCCCTTTTATTACCCTATTACCCTTCTTTTAATAGGCTATTACACGACTACCCTTATTGCATGACAATTCCCCTCCCCTTGGAATTCTTCTTATCCTCAAGAAGAGTTGAAGTAGTCTTACCACCTTTGGGAATTGTTGGAGTAAGTCCAATAAGTACTCCCATGTGTTGTTCTCTGCGTGTAGGGTGGACCATCGCTCCATCACCTGGGTAAGGGGTAGTTTCTGTTTGTAGATCACTCTCTTGCCCACAATAGCTATACGTTTAGCCACTTGTTGGGTCTCTGGAACTGCCAGGGGTAGGGTAGCACTCATCGGGCTACTGTCTAGAGAGGGTTTGAGAAGAGATACATGAAAAACTGGATGGATGGAGGTCTCTTCTGGTAGTTGTAGTCTATACGTCGCCTTTCCCACCTGTGCTAGCACCTTATAAAGCCCATAGAACTTGGGACTGGGTTTAGTCACTGCCTTTGGAGAGAAGGTCTTTAATTGTGCTTGCCTCAGTTTCAAGTATACCTTGTCCCAATTGAGAAGGATTGTTTGCTCCTCTTCTTATCAACATACTATTTCATTCGGTTTTGGGCACTTGCTCATTCCTTCTTTAGAGTTTGCATGACTTGCTGCTGCTGATCCAAATAGTCATCAACTGTGGCCACCAAATTAGGATCTCCACTAATGGGTAACAGTGGTGGTTTGTACCCGAATAGTGCCTCAAACGGAGTCATCTTTAGGGTGGAATGGTGGTTGGTGTTGTACCACCATTGTGCCACCCTGTCGAGTGCACTAAGCACACGCACTGAAGATAGGTTTCAAGACATTGATTGATCCGTTCTGTCTGTCCATCAGTTTCCGGGTGGTAGGTAGATGACATATGGAGTTGTGTGCCCAGTGACTTCATTAGCTCCTTCCAAAGTAGGCTTGTGAAGACTTTGTCCCGGTTTGTCACAATGACTTGGGGCAATCTGTGCAATTTACCCACCTGCTTTAGAAACACCCGTGCAACTTCTTGGGCCCTGAAGGGATGTGCTGGGCTTAGAAAGTGGCCGTACTTTGTAAGTCTGTCCACGACTACTAGTATGTAGTCCTTGCCCTTTGACTTGGCTAATCCTTCCACAAAGTCCATGCTGATGCTTGACCAAACCTACTCCAGCATAGGCAACGGTTTTAGCAGCCCTAGGGGTGTCAAATGTCACAGCCCTTCACATATTCTTGCTCTGCCTTCTTCAGCCCCGATCAATACAACTGATGGACTCTGTTGTAAGTACTTTGAACCCTTGAGTGGCCTCCCACAAGAGAATCATGTAGGGTTGTCAAGATCTTTCATCGTAGCAACTCATCATCTCCAATCACCAATTTCTCTTTGTACCTTAGCAGTCCATTCCTTAATGAATTGCTTGGTCTGCTAGTTGGGTCTAGGGTCAATTGCTCCATTAGATCTCTGGTCCAATCTTCCTTCTCATAACTGGATGCCACTTCCAAATACCATTCAGGTATATCAGGAGTCATTGCCGCCAAAGTCCCTACTTCCATGCTGTGGGAAAGGGCGTTTGTTGCTTTGTTCTCATGTCTTGTCTTGTATTGGATAATATAATCAAGACCCATTAGTTTAGACATATCTTTCCTTTGGAGGTGTGGATGGAGTTTCTACTGCAATAGGAATTTTAGACTTTTATGGTCTGTTCGGATAATGACTTTACTCCCCTCCAAATAGTTCCTCCATTTCTCTACCGTTATTAGGACAACCAGTAGTTTTTTCTCGTACACTGAGGCCCAAGTGCTTTGGTGATAAAGCCTGACTGATAAAGGCTAGTGGTCTACCCCCTTGTGCTAACACTGCTCCAACCCCATAATTGCTGGCATCGATCCCTAGTACAAACAGCTAGTTGAAATCAGGCCCAATGTAGGAACCTCACTCTTAGCCTTCTTTAGCCTGTCAAAGGCAGCTTCAGCTTCCTCACCCCAGAGAAACCCCTCATTCTTAAGCAACTCAGTTAATGGCTTGTTGATGATGCTGTAATTTTTAACAAACCTTCTGTAATAGCCTGTAAGGCCTAAGAATCCTCATAGGGCCTTCACATTCGTCGGCCTTGGCCAAGCAGTCATTGCTGCCAACTTCTAAGGGTTCGTGCTCACTCCCTTTTTAGATATAACATGGCCAAGATATTCCACCTGGGTCTGTGCAAAGGCACATTTCGACTTCTTGATGAACAACTTATTGAATATGAGGATTTGTAGAGTTGTCCTTAAGTGTTCTAGGTGTTTAGGAAAATTGGAGTTGTAAATTAGGATATCAATATCATCGAAGAAGTCCAAAATGAATTGGCATAGGTAAGGCTTAAATATCTGGTTCACGAGGGCTTGGAAGGTTGTGGGTGCGTTAGTTAATCCAAAGGGCATTACCAAGAATTTGTAGTGCCCTTGGTGGGTTCTAAAGGCCGTTTTATGGATATCTTGGGGGTTCATGTGGATTTGATGATACCCTGAACGGAGGTCGAGTTTGGAGAAAACTTTGGCCCCATGTAACTCATCTAATAGGTCCTTGATGATTGGAATAGGGAACTTATTCTTGATGCTTAGAGAGTTGAGTTGGCGGTAGTCAATACAAAACTGCCAACTGCCGTCTTTCTTTTTGACTAAGGGTAGAGGAGAGGCATATGGGCTGATGCTAGGTCTGATAACTAATTGGTGTAACATTTCTTTTATCATGCGTTTGATCTCAGTCTTTTGTTTTGGGGGGTATCGGTAAGAATGAATGTTAATAGGCACAATCAAAGCAAATGGGGCTTACTTTTTCCTGAGATAAGTTTGCCAGTGATAGTCATTCTTTTTCCCCCTTTTTCGAAAGTAACTTCCATTTTCTTAAAATCAAAGCAAATGGGGCTTACTTCTCTCATCCAGTCCACGCCCAAGACCATGTCACAACCTCCTCCCAACCTGAGGAGTTTTAAGTTAGCCTCGAAGACTTCCCCCTGCTTCTGCCAACAAAATTCCATACAGGCTGATTTGCAAATTACTTTTTGTCCATTCGTGACAGTAACGGACAATGGTTGAGTCCTTGTTAGTCTGCAATGAAGCCTCTTAGCTACGCCTTCATCGAGGAAGCTATGTGTGCTTCCACTGTCAATGAGTATTGATAGGTCGTTCTTAGAGCCTGAAGGGAAATCTCCATTTTCTCATCCTTTTCTTCTTTTTCTCAGTTATCTGTTTTGCCAACTTCTTCCTCCTCTCTCTTTGTTCCTTCTAGTAGTAGTAATTGGCGTTTGCACTGATGGCCCGGGATGTACTTGTCCCCACATCTAAAGCAAAGCCCTATTAACCTCCTCTGCTCCCTTAAATTGTTCCCGAATGACTGAGATGGAGCTGGGAGAGATAACCCCTCACTGCTCTGTCCCCATGTTCCGCCCTCCTTATTCGACCCTTGGTTACTCTGTTGTAGAGGCATCGCCTGCCATCCTTTGCTCACCCCCTTCTGCTTCTTTGTTAATGCCTCTACTGTTAACTCTTGTCACTTAGCACACTCAGTGGTTTGTTGTACTGTTTTTGGTTGGAATATTTTCATTGTGGGACGAATTTCCTCGTTCAAGCCACTGATGAAACTTGACACGAAGTATCCCTCAGTAAGGGTGGGGGATTGGAGATCAGCATGAGGGCCTCTAACTCCTCAAACCTCTGCTAGTAAGCTTGCATAGACCCCCCTTGTCTAAGCTTATTAAATTCTTCTACCACGTCTAACATTCCTTTCTCCCCAAATCTCCCACCTAGTCCTTCCACGAATTCTTCCCAGGAGCACTCTTCCTTCACTCCCATCCAACCTTGATACCATGCATCTCCTACATCGTTAAGGTAGGCCGCGACAATTGTCACCTTCTGCTGTTTGGCCACATTATAGAGACTAAACATTCTCTCACATCGCTTTACCCACCACCTCGGGTTCTGGCCATCAAATAGGGGAATCTCCATTCGAGGTATAAGCGGACCAATCTGGAGCGGACCAATCTGGTTCGATTTGTGTGTAATGCCCGGCCTCCTAACTCCCACATTTTCCTCCATCACCAGTTGCTTTGTTTCTAATTCTGTAGATCCCTTCGATTTGGAATTACCTCCTTGGCCATTTAGAATTGGTTCCGAGTGCTCCCTTAGAGGGAACTCAGGTGAGATTCGTACTAGAGTTTGGCACAAGAGCATCATCATAAACTGATGCATGTGATCTCGGAGGGTTTGGCTCTGTTCTCTCATTTGTTCCTCCAATCAAGTAGCTTGCATTCTTCTCTCCTCACGCCATACATTCACCGCTCCATCGATCCTTCTTTTCACTGAATTTTCAAATGTGTCCATCCTATTTTGCATCTCCGATACCAATGCCATCACCTGCTGGAGCTGCGCTCCCATCTACTTCATCCGTGTTCCTTCTACCATCACCTACCCAATCGCCCAAGAACTTGCTTTGATACTAGATTGTTAGAACTCAATTCTGACAAGGGATTCTCTCGCAATTCAGGATGAATTGTGCAGGAATTATGAACCGAAAGAGAGGGAGAGAATACAGAGAGAAAGAGAGAGAGTCAAGAGAGAATATGAGAGAGAGAAATGAGATCCAATTGTATTCAAGCATGCCCGCTCAAGTAGCGTGTGTTGGTTTATTTACCCTCCTCGAGGAGTGGCGCCAATATTTGAATTACATGTTGCTAACTACCGATCTTCTACATTCTTCTATCTTTCTAATCGCCTGCCCCTTTTATTACACTATTACCCTTCTTTTAATAGGCTATTACACGACTACCCTTATCACATGATAGTATGTTCTCCACAAGTCCTAATGCATATTTTTGCATAATGATACATGCCCTTAATAACTAGTATATAAGCAATTTGAACTCTTTACTTCTCTAAAACTATCAACAGTAGTTCTTTGGGGAGTTTGTTTGTGTTGAATTATTTGCCTAAGGATTAGACATATAATCATGGTTGGTCATGGGAGAGGAAGGCCGAAGAGAATGAGTTAGATTAAAGCTTCTAGAAGACCAGTAGTTAGGGATTGTAACAGTAATTGCCGCTTGTATAAGGCGATTACCGAGGTTAGTGCCCTTATATTTTCTTGCCCTCTATACTCTATAAATAGAGGGTCCGAGGGGTCTCATTCACTCACTAATTAGTTTTCATTTCTATCTTGAGAAAGAGTATGTGTTGTGTGTATGTGTGAGAGAGGAAAGTATTTATTGCTTTGTAATCTCCGAGTAGGGCAGCTTGGTAATAGGGTTGTGAGTGAAATCAATGCATATAATCTTGTTTTTCCATTTTCAAGATAGTAAAGTTCGAGATCATCCTAGTCTGGATGTAGGTTCTCTGTTAGGAGTTCCGAGGCAGGATAAATTCTCTTATCTTGTGCGTGAGTGCTTTGTTTTGCGTTGTTTCTTGTACCCTACTTTCTGTCCTATTTGTATGCGAGAAATTGTATCCAACTTGAGGGAGATTTGAGTGTGAGGGTAGACAGGAATTGTCACAACAATTTGGTATCGGAGCTTCTGTTCTTCCCACATCCAAGATTTCAAGAAAGACTCAAAAAGGAGTCGCAATCCAGTAGGCGATCATGGCTTCCATTTTATCCTCTTCAAGACATGATATAGAGAAATTCGACGGGCAAAATGATTTTGCCCTCTGGAAGATGAAGATAAGTGCACTTCTCGGTAATCTTGGCCTTGAGGAGGCACTGGAGGGAGAAGCAAAAATGCCAAAGACCTATACGACAAAACAAAAGAAGGAGATCGTCAAGAAGGTCTACAACATGTTGATTCTAAGCCTCAATGACAAGGTACTAAAGGAGGTGTCTGAGATGAAGACGACAACAAGGATATAGCTCAAGTTGGAGAGTCTATACACGACGAAGTCCTTGTCCAACCATCTCTACCTCAAGCCAGGTTCTTTACATTTAAAATGCATGATGGCCAGAAATTGCAAGATCATATTGACGAGTTTAATAAACTTTGTCTTGATCTTGAGAATATAGATGTAAAGTATGAGGATGAAGACAAGGCATTAGTCTTGCTTCATTCCCTCCCTACGACCTATGAGACCTTTGTTGATATCTTAAAGCATAATAGAAATACATTGTCCTTAGATGATGTTATAGGGGCCCTAAATTCAAAAGAATTATAGGATAAGGTAGAAGGAAAAACATCCCCAGGAGCTGCCCTCACTGCCAAAATTAGAACTAATAGAAGTGACATTGGGGGAAGAGGTAGGTCAAGATCTAGATCAAAATCTGGAAAAAGGCCTATTAAATGTTATTATTGTCATGAGGAGGGCCACATTAAAAGGAATTGTCCCAACAAAAGAAAAGATCATCAAGAGAAATCTAATGATGGAATTAGTGTTTGTGAATTTGGGTATAACAGTGCTGTTGCACTGGTTGGTTGTCTTTGAAAAAACTGAGAGTAATGATTGGGTCATGGACTCTGGTTGTTCATATCATATGACCTCTAAAAGGTATTGGTTCCAGAATTATCAAGAAATTAATGAGGGGAAAGTCTTACTAGGTAATAATCATGAATGCAAGATATTGGGGATTGGTGATATAAGACTTAAAATGTATGATGGATCATTTAGACCCCTAAAAGCGCTGTAAGGCATGTTCTTGAACTTAAGAGAAATTTAATTTCTCTTGGTGAACTGGACAGAAATGGGCTAAACTTTAGGGGTGATGGTGGAGTCTTGAAAGTCACCAAAGGTTCCCTACTATGTATGAAAGCAATGCTCCAGAATGGTATTTACATTCTGCAAGCAATCACTTTAAGTGGGGAGGCTACATTGGCCAGCAATAGTGCCCATATGCAGGCTAGATTGTGGCACTTGAGAATGTCACATATTAGTGAGCAAGGGCTCAAGAAGCTAGCAAATCAAGGCATTTTAAGTCAAGGGCAGGTTGCAAGACTCGACAAATGTGAGTTGTATTTATGGAAAGGCTGCCAAAGTCAAATTTAGCAATAAAGCAATCCATTCTACCAAATCTACATTAGATTATATCCACTTAGATCTTTGGGGACCATCTCAAGCCCAAACTTATGGAGGCTCTAGGTATTTCTTATCTATCATTGATGACTATTCTAGGATGGTGTGGGTATATGTCTTGAAGTCAAAGGATCATGCTTTTGGAGCTTTTTAAGACATGGAAGAAGATGGTAGAAAACCAAATGGGGAGGTCTATCAAAACCGTTAGGACCGACAATGGGTTAGAATTCTGTAACAAAGAATTTACACAAATGTGTAATGAAAGTGGGATAGTTAGGCACTTGACAGCCTTAGGAAACCTAAAATAGAATAGATTGACTGAAAGGATAAACAAAACTCTATTGGAAAGAGTGAGATGCATGTTATTTCATGTAAAATTATCAAAATCCTTTTTTTTTTTTTTGGGGGGGGGGGCAGTATCAACTGTAGCACATGTGATAAACAGATCACCACCTGTTGCAATTGAGTTTAAGACACCTTATGAAAGATGGTCAAGCCATAAGCCATCCTTAGACCACCTTAGAGTATTCGGGTGCCTTGCCCTATGCTCATGTGTAATGAAAGTGAGATAGTTAGGCACTTGACAGCCCCAAGAAACCTAAAACAAAATAGATTGGCTGAAAGGATGAACAAAACTCTATTGGAAAGAGTGAGATGCATGTTATTTCATGCAAAATTATCGAAATCCTTTTGAGGGGAGGCAATATCAACTGTAGCACATGTGATAAACAAATCATCATTTGCTGCAATTGAATTTAAGACACCTTATGAAAGATGGTCAGGCTATAAGCCATACTTAGACCACCTTAGAGTATTCGGGTGCCTTGCCTATGCTCATGTGAAGCAAGGCAAGTTGGATCCTAGGGCTAATAAATGCCTATGCATAGGATATCCCATTGGAGTTAAAGGTTATAAGTTGTGGAACCTTGAATTAGAAGGGCCTAGGACTATTGTCACAAGAGATGTGACATTTGATGAGGGGGCAACCATGGAATTATTAGATACAAAGGTCCATCCAACCTTAGGAGAAAAGTCTAAAGTCTATAGATATAGAAGTCCAAGAAACAGTATCTGAAAATGTCCAGGAAGACTCTCACAAGCAAGAGTCTGCTTAATATGAAGAGAGTGAGGAAGAGAGTGATGTCGATTCTAGTCTAGGTGACCAGCCTGATACCTCTAGGTATAGTGTGGCTAGGGATAGATAGCAAAGAAGTAGAAGGCCAACTCTTAGATATGGATTTTCAGACCTAATGTCATATGCTCTATCAAGTGCATCCGAAGTGGTAGGGGAGGAACCTCTCACTAGTGTCATCAAAAGATGCAAAAATGTGGATAGAGGCCATGAAGTCTGAAATTTAATCTTTGAGGAGGAATCATACATGGATGCTAGTTGATAGGCCTCAAGGAGAGTGGGTAGTAAGCTGTAAATGGCTCTATAAGATTAAGAAAGGGGCTGGGAGCACTCCAAAATCTAGGTACAAGGCTAGGTTAGTTGTTAGAGGGTTCACCCAAATCTTAGGTATAGACTTCAATGAGGTTTTCTCACCAGTTGTGAGACATGCCTCAATTAGGGTGCTACTTGCTATAACAGCCCACTTAAACCTAAAATTAGAACAAAGGGATGTTACCACAACCTTTCTCCATGGAGACCTAGATGAGAGGATATAAATGAGCAACCTAAAGGCTTTGAATCTAGAGGAAAGGTGGAGCAGGTATGCTTGCTTAAGAAATCATTTTATGGGCTTAAGCAATCACCAAGACAATGGTATAGGAAATTTGATTTGGTAATGTTAAACCAAAGGTATAGAAGAAGTTCCTATGATTGCTGTGTTTGTTTTAAACATGTATCACCTAGTGTTTCAATCTACTTGCTCCTTTATGTAGATGACATGTTCATAGCAAGTCAATCTGAGCAAAAAATTCAGCAATTGAAGCTGAAATTGAAGTCAGAATTTGAGATGAAGGAGCTAGGGGAAGCAAAGAAAATTCTAGGGATAGAAATTTCTAGAAATAAATAGCAAAGAAAATTGTACCTTTCTCAAAAATCCTATTTAGAAAAGCTAATTAAAAGGTTTGGAATGACAGATGCAAAGGCAGTGAATGTGTCATTTGCTCAACATTTTAAACTATCCTCAAATCAGTCTTCAAAAGATGAGGAAAATATAAAGGAAATGATTAATATTCCCTTCTCTAGTGCTGTGGGTAGTTTAATGTATAGCATGGTGTGCACAAGGCCTGATTTGGCTCACGCAATGAGTGTTGTGAGCAGATTCATGGCAAATCCAGGTAGAGCACACTAGAATGCTATTAAGTGGGTGTTTAGTTATGTCAAAGGGTTTAGCAGCATGGTTTTATCCTATGGTGGAGCAAATATAGGAGAATTAGCTAGCATCTTAGGATATTCAGATATTGATTATGTTGCTGATTTAGACAAAAGGAGATCTACAACTGGGTATGTATTTAAGTTGTAGAACTCTACTATTAGTTGGAAATTAAGCCTCCAACATGTGGTGATTTTATCAACAACTGAGGCAGAATATATAGTAGTACCAAAGACAATTAAAGAGGTTATGTGGCTAAAAGGCATAGCCAGTGAACTCCTAGGGACTATAGTGCATGCCACCTTGATGCGTGATAGTCAAAGTGCTATACATTTGTCCAAGAACCAGGCCCACCATAAAAGGGCGAAGCATATAGATGTTTGTCACCATTTTATTAGGGAAATATTGGATAAAAAGGAAATTTTTCTAATAAAGGTTGTAAGTGATAATAATGTTGCAGATTTCTTCACAAAAGCAGTTCCTATGGCAAAGATGAAAGCATTGTTTAAAGTTGCTTCAAATGGTTGAAGAGGCTGGATAAGAAGATCAGGTCAGGTATGGTTTGAATGTAGGTGACTATATTGGAGCAGTCAAATCCTAAGCAAATGGTGGAGATTTTGTTGAATTATTTGCCTAAAGATTAGACATATAATCACGGCTGGTCACGGGAGAGGAAGGTCAAAGAGAAGGAGTTCGATTAAAGTTTCTAGAAGACTGGTAGTTAGGGATTGTAACGGTAACCACCACTTGTATAAGGCGGTTATCGAGGTTAGTGCCCTTATATTTTCTCGCCTTCTATACTCTATAAATAGAGGGTCTGAGGGGTCTCATTCACTCACTAATTAGTTTTCATTTCTATCTTGAGAAAGAGTATGTGTTGTGTGTATGTGCGAGAGAGGAAAGTATTCATTGCTTTGTAATCTTCGAGTAGGGTAGCTTGGTAATAGGGCTATGAGTGAAATCAGTGCATGTAATCTTGTTTTTCCATTTTCAAGATAGTGAAGATCGAGACCATCCCAGTCTAGATGTAGGTTCTCTGTTAGGAGTTCCAAATTAGGATAAATTCTCTTGTCTTGTGCGTGAGTGCTTTGTTTTATGTTGTTTCTTATACCCTACTTTCTGTCCTATTCGTGTGTGAGAGATTGTATCCAACTTGAGGGAGATTTGAGTGTGAGGGTAGATGGGAATTGTCACAATAGTTTGTCATGGGTTTTTTTCCCAAGTCTATAAATAATGCAAATCCTTTTGTAGATCTCTGGACCTTTTTGTTAAATCCACTAGTAATTAGATAGCTTATATTGTTAACCTACCAGACACAGAAGAAATTGGTTTTCAGAGACTCATTTTGGTTTGGGCCTTTTCCCTTTGGCTTTGTTATGACCCATTTTGCAATGTTCTGAATAGTAGTTGCTATCTCAATCCATATTTGGTTAGTCTTTCCTTCTATATTCCAATTTCTTCTACCACATACCTTTTCCTTGGAAATAGCTTGTTTTAAACCCTTTAAATCTTGCCATTTGATTCTTGGGCTTCTTTATTTATTTATTCTCTCTCTCTCTCTCTCTCTCTCTCTTTTGAAATGGACATTAAGAACTCTAAGCCTATGTTGAGGATTAGACACTCTCTTGGTATAACTTCACAATCCTTAGAAAATGTTCCTTTGATCTCATAAAAAACTAGTCTATTTGGTTAGTTGGGAAGACTTTTTATATGTGACCATGTTCATTGTGCTTCTTGAATATTGTATTAACTATAATGAGATTATTGCTGTCACAAATCCAAAATAGTTTAACTTTATTATTTCTTTCTCCAAAATCGTAACCTCTGTGCCCTTATTTATGCCTATTCGCTACTCTATCCACATGACCATTTACGTCACCGAATATTACTGTATTTAGCCTGGGTATTCCTTGTAACAGCCCCTGTAAATCCTCTCAAAATTTTGCCTTTATCTCTTCTCCTAACTTACCTTGTGGTGCATATGTACTAACAACATTCAATGTCTTCTAAATCAACTTCAACTATGATAATCCTCTCTCCCCACTTCTTCATATACACTACCTCACCTTTTAAAGTCTCTATCTATGATATTCCCTATTCCATTCCTGATACTTTCTTTGAAAACCAAGGTTCGTATCCAGAATATGTCAACGTTTTGGCCTTTTTGCCAACTCATCTCGTTTGTTGAAAGCAAATAATATTAATTCTTGTCTTGATCATCAAATCCACTACTTCTATACATTTTTCAAAGCACATTAAATTCCCGCTTGTTGGTTTGAGAAATTATTTGCAATTTGATGTGGTTTTGATTAGATTCAACCCTGTCACAAGACTATTATGTAAACAAAGAGATTACTAAGGTAGGAGGGTAAGGGACGTTGCTGTAATAAGGAGTAGAGAGGCAGTTACAACACATGGCTGCTTTTAATTCAAATGTAACCAAATAGTGGCGCTAAGGCTTGGAAGTATATAACCAACCTTCGCCTTCAGGAGAAGCATCTTTTGACAATACAATTGAATAATTTTTCCCTCCACTTTCTGAATTCTCTCTCTCTCTTTCTCTCTAGTTCTCTCCCTCTTGTTCTTTCTGTTCTTCTAATCTACCTATTCCCACGCAATTCTCTTGGCAATTGCGAGAGAACTCCTCTTGTTAGAACGAAATTCTGACAATTTGGTATTAGAGCATTATCTCGGGCGATCGAAATAGGGGATGGCTGACGGGACCAGAATGAAGCAAATGGAGTCGCAGCTCCATTAGGTTTCGATAACAATTGGTGAGATCCAGAGTAAGATGGAATCGTTGGAGAATTCGGTGGACTAATGGATTGAAGGGGCGGTGAATGTGTGGCGCGAAGAGAGAAGATCACAGACGGCGAGATTGGAAGAACAAATGAGGGAGCAGGGGCAGGCCCTTAGAGATTAGATGCAACAGTTTGTTCTGATGCTCACTCGCCAAAATCAGGTACAGATTTCTCCTGAGTTTCCATCGAGAGATAGATTGGAGCCAATCCTGCATGGCCAAGGAGGTAATGGCCGATCGGAGGGATCAACGGAGTTGGAGGTTGAACCACAGGTAATGGAGGAGAATGTTGGAGTCAGGAGGCAAGGCCATGGAACCGGATCACACCAGGCTGGTTTTCCTATTCCTAAGATGGAGATACCACTTTTTGATGGCCATAACCCGAGGTGGTGGGCGAGGCGCGGCGCTGTGCGAGGGTGTTCAGCTTGCATAATGTGGCCAAAGCTCAAAAGGTGACATTTGCAGTAGCCTACCTAAACAATGAGGGAGACGCGTGGTATCAAGGTTGGAGTGGAGTAAGGGAAGACTGCTTGTGGGAAGAATTTGAGAAAGGATTATGCAAACGGTTTGGGGAGAAGGGAATGTTGGATGTGGTCGAAGAATTCAATAAATTAAGACAAGGAGGATTGGTGCAGGCCAACCAACAAAGATTTGAAGAGTTGAAGGCCTTGATGTTACTCTCGAACCCTACCCTTACCGAGGGGTACTTCGTGTCAAGTTTCATAAGCGGCTTGAACGAAGAGGGCCGCCCTACAGTCAAAATGTTCCAACCCAAGATTGTCCAACAAGCCGTGGAGTGTGCCAAACTCCAGGAGTTGACGGTGGAAGCATTGGTTAAGAAGTAGAGGGGTGAAAATAGAGGGTGGCAGGCGATACCCATGCAAATAAGTAATAGAGGATGGGGAGGGAATGGAGGAACCCTGGGTTCAGGGAGCAAGGGTTTGGCAACCTTACTAGCACCTCCCCAACCAATCCAAGGAAATTTGACGGAGTAGAGGCGATTGGCAAGCCTCTGTTTCAGGTGTGGAGACAAATACACCTGGCCACCAATGTAAAAGGCAGTTGTTGCTACTAGAAGGGGCAGAAGAAGAGGATGGAGACATTTTAGAAGAGGAAGGGGAAGAGGAGAAGGTGAAGATCTCCCTGCACGCTCTAAGAGGAGTGGTGACTAATAAAATTATCAAGGTGGAAGGGAAGGCAAGAGATAATTGTTTGATGATTCTTATTGATAGTGGAAGCACTCGTAGCTTCCTGGATGAAGGGATAGCGAGGAAATTGAAGTGCAACCTCACGGGGACTCAACCCCTAGCAGTAATCGTTCCTAATGGCCAGAAAGTTCGGTGCAAATCCGGTTGTATGGGATTTTGTTGGCAGATGCAGGGGAAAGACTTTGAGGCTAGTCTACGGCTACTCAAACTGGGGGGTTGTGATATGGTCCTAGGGGTTGATTGGATGAGAGAAGTTAACCCCATTTGCTTTGACTTTAACAAGATGGAGTTGACATTCGAAAAAGGGGGGTAGGAATGACCCTAACAGGTAGAGTGCAAAGGCAGGGGCATTTAAAATGATCTCTAGCAAAAGGTTACATAGATTACTCAAGAGCAAGTGGACGCAAGTAGCCTAACTCTTCTCGATACATGCTATGGAAGGGAAGGACGACATAGAAGATGAAGGAGATATGCTGAACTCGGTGGAAATCACGACAGCTCCTTGGGAGGTAACTCAATTAGATTATCTTAATTTACTCTTAGATGAATTTGAGGACTTGTTTGAGGAGCCTAAGTCTCTACCACCCCCAAGACCAATAGACCACACTATCAACCTCAAACCTAGCGCTGAACTAGTTAACATCCGCTCATATAGATACCCCCCAAAACAGAAGGCTAAAATTGAACACATGATCAAAGACATGCTAAGTACTTCTGTTATACAACCCAACACCAACCCCTATGCCTTTTCCTTGCTATTGGTAAAAAAGAAAGATGGCAGTTAGCGGTTTTGTATTGGTTACCGCCAACTCAATTCCCTCACCATCAAGAACAAATTCCAAATACCCATCATCGAAGATCTGTTAGATGAATTGCACGGAGCCAAAGTTTTCTCTAAACTTGACCTCAGATTCGGGTATCACCAAATTAGAATGCATCCCAGTGATATCCACAAAACTGCCTTTCGAACCCACCAAGAGAATTATGAATTCTTGATAATGCCATTTGGATTGAATCAAATATTTGAGCCCTACCTACGCTAATTTATTTTGGTATTCTTTGATGGCATTCTAGTATACAACCCCACTTTTGCCACACACCTAGAGCACTTAAGAGCAACTCTATAAGTCCTTTGATTCAATAAGTTATACATTAAGAAATCTAAATGTGCATTTGCACAATCCCAAGTAGAGTATATCGACCACATCATTTTTGGGGCGGGAGTTAGTACAGGCCCTCAGAAGGTGGCAGCAATAACTGGCTGGCCTAGACTGGTTAATGTAAAAGCTCTATGGGGATTCTTGGTCCTCATAGGCTATTATCGCAGATTTGTCAAAGACTATGGCACCCTCAATAGACCACTAACAGAGCTACTAAAAAAGGAAGGCTTTCACTAGAATGAGAGGGCAGAGGAGGCATTTAAAAGATGGAAAGTGGCTATGAGTACGGTACCTACACTAAGCCTACCTGATTTTAATTAGCCCCTTGTACTAGAAACTGATGCTAGTGATAGTAGGGTGGGGGCAATATTGACTCAAGGCGATAGACCCTTGGCTTTCATCAGCCAAACATTGGCCCCTAAGCATTTAGGTCTCAGTGTGTATGATAAAGAGTTGTTGGCTGTGCTAATAGCCGTGGAGAAGTGGCGACCATAGTTACCTAATACGCCCCACCCCCCCGGGAACCACGTTCCAGTATGCGCGCACTGGAATGCGGTGCGTTTGCGTCTTGGAACGCTTGGGGATGCGTCCCAGTTCCCCTGTAATAAAGACCCAGATCTCTGATGCCGTCTTCTTCCTCTCTGCAGTGATGTTGTCTTCTTCCTTTCTCTCTGCAATAGTTCATGGTCTTTGTCAAGAACTAGAAGGTGAAGCAATGACGGCCTACACTCACGCTTGCTATTAACCCTTCCTCAGACCCTCTCTCGCTCAAGCACCCGCCGCCCACCCCCCTGCCCTTCTCCATCTCTCGCTTCGGTCATTGCCAACTCCGGGCTGCTGTCTCTCACTCTCACTCACTTTGGCCTTCGTGCCTCCATCGGATAACTCGGATCGTCGCTGAGGTTGCTGACTTGCTTGCCCTCCTCGGTCGCTCGCCTCGCTCAGTCACTCTTCCTTGCTGCCTTTCTCTAGCTCTGTCACTCGCCGGCACGCCCCCTCGCCCTTGCCGGTTGTCGGCTCTCCCCTCGGTCTCTTGCTTGCTGCCTCTTTGGCTCTCTTGCTCCGTCGCATTAGTTGATGAAGACTTCAAGTTGCATCAATTGGTGGAGAGAATAGGTGGGTCTGCAGAGAGACACGACCTAGCCTCTCTCGTGAGTTGTGATTTCGTTTTTTGGTTAAAGCTTTTTATTGGGACTTCACATCCATTCTATTTTTTTAAATTTTATAATTTTATAATTATTATATTAATATTTATTTATTTGATATTTTTATCATTATCAAGATTCAAGATTTTGTTCATGAATCTTATTAATCTTGTTTGATGTTTTCATTGTTTTCAATCCTAAAATCCTAAGTCCTAATCTTAATTCCCATGTAAGTTTCATCATTTCTCTATCTTAAGAATTTTGATCATTTGTATTAGTTTTTTTTTTTCCTAATTTATATAGTAAAAAATTTAAAATATTTTTTCAAAAATTTATATATTTCATAGCCGTTCCACTTTGGCGCACCAAAGCGTACCATGAACTAAAGTGACAAATTGAAGAAGCCTACCCCCCGCGTATCGCTCCTCGGGAAAAGTGACGTACCACATCCCCGTACCGCGTTCTGCGTACCCGGCATTCCATGAACCAGGTAACTATGGTGGCGACACTACCTTGAAGGAGGGAGATTCATCATAAAGACCAATCACGAAAGCCTTAAGTTTTTGTTACAATAGAAACTTCATACCCACCTCCAGAGGAAGGGCATGTCAAGGTTGATGGGATTAGACTATGTTATCCAATACCGGAGAGGCCAGGAGAACAAAACAGCTGATGCTCTACCACGTTGTGTGGAAGAAAGGGCTTCAGCAGCTATCATTGCAATTACTTCGGATTGGTTCCGGGAAGTGACGACCAGCTACACACAAGGAGAGTGGATCAAGGAGCTGATGGAACAAATGATCCTAGACCCAAACAACAAACTAGGTTATTCCTTGCGGAATGGACTGCTAAGATATAAGGGTAGAATCATAATTGGTGAGGATGAAGCTCTCAGACAAAAGATCCTAGAGGCGTTACATGACTCTTCTATCGAGGGCCATTCGGGAATGCAAAACACTTATAGCAAGGTCAGACAACTATTATTCTGGCTAGGATTGAAGAGAAAAGTAATGGAGTATGTGAAGGGTTGTGACATTTGTAATAGATGTAAGCATGAAAATATCCACCCCCCAGGGTTGCTGCAACCCTTACCAGTGCCTGAGCAAGCATGGACTCACATCAGTATGGATTTTATAGAAGGGTTGCCGAAGTCTGAAGGAAGGGATTGTGTGTTAGTGGTGGTGGATCGTATGACTAAATACGCCCATTTCTTGAGTTTATCACACCCATTTACAACACAGGAGGTGGCTAGGGTCTTCTTGGATCAGGTGGGCAGGTTACATGGGTTGCCTCAAGTGATTGTTTTAGATAGAGATAAAGTCTTTACCAGCCTCCTCTAGAAAGAGCTAATGAAATCCCTAAGAACATAGCTTCACATGTC
Source organism: Diospyros kaki (assembly GCA_036245055.1). NCBI lineage: Eukaryota > Viridiplantae > Streptophyta > Magnoliopsida > Ericales > Ebenaceae > Diospyros > Diospyros kaki. The sequence goes on from BSEG01000005.1 coordinate 47,259,880, forward strand.
ATCTTCCTATCATCCGGAGACGGATGGACAGATCGAAAGGACTAATCAGTGCCTTGAGACATACTTAAGATGTGTGTGCCTAATGAATTCTACCGGGTGGCACAAATGGCTCTTATTAGCTCAATGGTGGTACAATACCACCCCACACTCCTTGCTAAAGATGACACCGTTTGAAGCTTTATATGGATACAAACCTCCACTCTTACCATTGGGAGGAAATCACAATCAGGTAGCTACGGTGGACGATTGTTTGGCTCAGAGGCAACATATGTTACAGACCCTAAGAGGGGAGTTAGCCAATGCCCAAAACAGAATGAAACAATATGCAGATCAGAAGAGGAGTGAACAGATCTTCGCGATGGGAGACAAGGTGTACTTGAAACTAAGGTAAGCCCAATTGAAAACTCTTTCCCCCAGATCAGTAACTAAGCTGAGCCCCAAATTTTTCGAGCCTTGTGAAGTGTTAGCCAAGGTGGGACAGGTGGCTTATGGACTCCAACTTCCAAAAGGGTCCCATATACACCCCGTGTTCCATGTGTCACTCCTCAAACCATTCCTGAGCACCAACCTAGTCAGTTCCACCCTACCTTCAGTAATAGAAACTGCACAACAAGAGTCGGAGCCCATTGCTATAGTGGGCAGAAGAATAGTCTACAAGCACCAGGCACCTATCACGGAGGTCCTTGTTTGTTGACCTCCACCCTGAAAACAACACTCCCGACCTCCTGAAACAGTTTCCGAGGGCAGCAGGACTTCTATGAATTACTTGAGGACAAGTAATGCTTCTAGTGGGGGCAATTGTCATGAGACGTTATGTAAACAAAGAGATTACTAAGGTAGGAGGGTAAGGGGCATTGCTGTAATAAGGAGTAGAGAGGCAGTTACAACACATGGCTACTTTTAATTCAAAGGTAACCAAATAGTGGCGCCAAGGCTTGGAAGTATATAACCAACCTTCGCCTTCAGGAGAAGCATCTTTTGGCAATATAAATGAATCATTTTTCCCTCCACTTTCTCGATTTCTCTCTCTTTCTCTCTAGTTCTCTCCCTCCTGTTCTTTCTGTTTTTCTAATCTACCTGTTCCCACACAATTCTCTCGAAAATTGCGAGGAACTCCTCGTCAGAACGGAATTCTGACAAACCCTAGAAAGTTATAACATACATTTTTTTTTTTTTTTGGGTAAAAAGAAGCAAAACGGTGGTTTAGGTCATCAAAACTGATGTCACTGTTGTTATGTAAAGAGATGGATTCCATTAAGTAGATAAAGTTGGCCTCAGATTTATGACTGCAATATGCTGGTAAAATGGTTCAAATTTTCAGTTCTATGCCTTTTGATATCTTCTCTTGTTAGCCTGATCTGATAATTTGCTACAGATTGTGATAATATGTCCCTGATTTGATTGGATAGATAATGTGTCTCAGTTGAAAGAAGATGAACAACTTGCCAAAGCTATACAAGAAAGCTTGAATGTTGAATCTCCATCTCGAGATGGAAATGCTAATATTTATCAACCTATACCTTTTCCCTATTCAACAGGGTTCAGGTATGTGCTATTTGTGTCACTTACATGATCTTGCCCTTCTGCAATCTATTCTTGGTTTGTTTGAGTATTATTTCACCCCATGTTTCTTTGTCTTCTTCTCTTCTTTATGGCAAGCACATTACTGTTGTTGGAATTGATGACCTGTTGTTGATTGGTCTTATTGCTCTCACGTACTTTTGTGGTATTATCTAGTCTAACTTAACTATTGATGTACAGTCTAAAACTTTGAAATGTAGAACAATAGGAATATCCCAAAGCCATGCATGATGTTACAATTAATATTACGATTAAATATTTGATGTAGAGTCTTTACCCTTTTTTTATTCCACTACAGGAAACTTGTAACATTAGTATGTTGGTTTTTAATAGCTATACAGTCTTGAATGATGCTTGTGTTTTTAAAAAGGAGGATAAAACATTTGAAAATAACTCTTAGGAGTTGTGAGTCTGTTTGAATTGAAATCCCCTAAGATTTTAGCAAATCATATATATATATTTAGATGTACAACAGATGGTTTTTAATGCAAGTCATGATTCTTGTGCCAAATTTTAGTTTTATAATTTTTTTTTTTGCACGGAAAAAATTATGAAACTGAAATTTGGAACAAAAAAAGGGCAATTATGAAATTTTGCACAAATTTCAGTTTCATAATTGCTTTATTGTATAGTCCTGTGAACCAATATAATCTTTGACACTAAGTTTTAATTAATGGCAACCACTGTTCAATGTTTGTTGTGTTTCATGGGCCTTCAATTTCTAACCTGTGAACATAGAAAAAGGAAATCTTGATGGTATGCTCTGACTACCTTTACATGATTATAAGTTCGTAATGGGACTTAAAAACACAACTCTCTCAGGTTACATGAAGCAATTGTTATGTTTTCAATAACTTTCTTTCAGTGTTTTGACTTATGTTGGAGAAAAAAACTAAGCAAATTATGCACTTTTTTTTTTTTTTTTGGTTAGGATATGTGCTGGCTGTAACACTGAGATTGGTTATGGAAGATTCCTGAATTGCATGGGTGCAGTTTGGCATCCAGAGTGTTTCAGATGCCATGCCTGCAATCAACCAATTTGTGATTATGAGGTAAAGTAACTATTCTGACTAGACTGCTAGAATTCTTCTTACCTTGAACCAGTAGGTAATTTACTTTTACTAGTGACTAGCTGTCAATAATATTTCCAGTTGTGTACAGTGGTGAGCTTTGCTTATATTGTTTTTTCTTTGTCTAGTTTTCTATGTCTGGGAATTATCCTTATCACAAGTCTTGCTACAAGGAGCACTATCACCCAAAATGTGATGTCTGCAAGCATTTTGTAAGTATCAAGAAATGACCTGCTGATTCTATTGTGTATTTACATTCTTTCCATTAGTAGACGGCAAGTACCATACTGCTAGTGATGAAATCAGGTATGTATATATATTTTTTTCTTGTTAGAAGTATATGCCAAGTATTTAGTTTTTTTTAGAGACCCAAAATACGTATCTTTGCGGTGCATTTCATATGATAGACTGATACCAGGCCATGTAATTGATAATTCAATATTTGTTGAGTTTTTAACCACCATTTTATCTAAAAAGCCTAAACTTGTTGAGAGAGGGGTACTTTTATCTTGTTTATAATTACTTTGATCTTTTTATAATTATTTTTACTCTCAATACGTCCCTCATTGCATAGTTGATCCAAACATGTACAACTCTTTAAATCTTGGGTTGGTAGTAAAGTTTGAACTTGTGACCTTTGTTTTTGTCTTAATACCATGTTGAATTTTGAATCATTATCTCATCTTAGAGAGGGGTAATTTATCTTCTTTTTTTTTTTTTATCATTATTTGTACTGTCAACAATATCTACATCTTGTAGTATAAACATAGTGTCATGACTAGGACCCTGGTTCATGGTATGTTTTGAAATTTTTACTGCTGTAATTTCTGTAGTAGTTAGTTTGTAGCCATGTGCAAGTGGTTAGAGTGTAGTGGCAGGTTGTTACAACTATGGAAGAGTTTAGAATCCACCTTAGCAAGGGATCCACTCCTTCGACCCCTTGTATAAATCCCCAACAACCTTTGTGGATTGGGGTATGCAGAATATTAAAGAGAATTCTGTTTTCTTCCTCAACATTCTCTCGCTTCTCTCTCTCACTCTCTTTCCTTTCTCTCATTCTACATTTGCTCTCTGATCTCTGTTCTGTGCCTTACTAATTCATACTGAATTAGGAAGGAAACAATTGTCAGGCTTAGGCCGTGACAATTTTCGGTATCAGAGCTTGATTCTCAGTCGTAGCTCTGTGGAAATCTAATCGATGGCGGAGGAAACTTGCATGAAGAATCTTGAGTTGCAGCTACAACAAGTCAACTCGACTATGAAAAAATTTTAGAACAGAGCCGATTAGTTGGAGATTAGGTTTACATGAAATCATGAGGCGATCATGGCGATGGATCGTAAGATGGAGAGTTGAATAGAGGGGTTGGAACAATGATTGGATAGAGCTCTCACTTAGATGCGGGAGGAGATGGGAGCACAATTACAACAATTTATGGTGATATTTACTCACAATAATTCGGTAAGGATTTCTCTCGATTTTCCTCCTAGGGAGAGAACAGAGCCTATTCTACAGGGGAATAGGATGAATCGTGTGATTGAGACCTCTGAAATTGAGGTGGATCCGAAGAAGGAAGTAGAAACAGTTATGGACAGGGGAAGAGATGGTTAAGCCAATCCTCATCATCCGGGGTTCCTCATACCCCGGATGGAGATCCCTGTGTTTGAGGGAACCAATCCCAAATGGTGGTTGAGGAAATGTGAGAGGATGTTCAATTGGTATAATATACTAGAGAGTCAGAGAGTAACCTTAGCCACAACATACTTCAATGATGTAGTGGATGCCTGGTTTCAAGGTTGGGCTGGAGTAAGGGGGAACTATACTTGGGAGGAGTTCTCTGGAAAATTGTGTGAACGTTTTGGTGAAATGAGTATGATGGATCTCATAGAAAAGTTTAACAAGATGAGGCAATTTGGAGAAATGAGGGCCTATCAACAAAGGTTTGAGGAATTGAGGTCTCTAATGATCAACCACAATCCTCATCTTTTGGAGGCCTATTTTGTGTCTAGTTTCATGAGTGGCCTTAGTGATGAACTTAGACCCTTGGTTAAAATGATAAGATCCTGTATAGTGGAGCAGGCAATTGAGAGTGCTCGGTTGTAGGAGATGGTGGTGGAAGCTTTGATGAGAAAGCAAAGACAACAACAGAAGGGAGTGACTCTAGGGACATCCAATCAAGGAGGAAAAGGCTATAACTGAGAGTTGGTGAAGGGAAGTATTGAGGTGAAGAGTTGGGGTGGACCAAGTTCAGGCCACAATATAACACCACAAGGAGGGAAACTTATTAAGCATAGGAGAGAGTCTGGCTTGTGCTTTAGGTGTGGGGATAAATATTATCCTGGACACCAGTGCAAAACAACAACTATTGCTTTTGGAAGGAGAAGATGGGGAAATGCTAGAAGAAGAAATTAGTGAGTGGAGAATTGGGGGAGGAAGATAATGGAGAGATCTCACTACATGCCTTTTGATTTTAATAGATAGTGGGAGCACCCACAGTTTTTTGGATGGAGGCACAACTAAGAAGTTAAAGTGCCAGCTCTTGGGTACCCAACCCTTGAGCGTGACAGTGGCTAATGGAAATAGAGTAGTAAGTTAGCTTGTAATAGCTTCTGCAGGGAGATGCAAGGGGAGGAGTTTGAGGTTGATCTTAGACTTCTACAATTGGGGGGCTAACATAGTGTTAGGGGTGGATTGGATGAAGGGGGTGAGTCCCATAAGTTGACTTCAATCGAATGTAGGTCACCTTTGAGAAAGAAGGGAGGAAGATGACTCTCACCAGAGGAAAGAAGCTGGGACTTGCAAGATGATTACTGGACGAAGGCTATAGAGGGTCTTCAAGAATAAATGGAACCAATTGACACAACTCTTCTCAATTGTGGTAGTGGAGGAGAGCCCTAACAGCAAGGCAACACATGGGGAATACTACTTAACAATTAGCACACCCTTGGGGAGGAATGATCAGGTACATCAACTACACCTTCTTGATAATTTGTTGGTAGAATTTGAGGACCTATTCCTGGAACCTAGAACCCTTCCTCCCAACCAAGATTTTAACCATGCTATTAACCTCAAAACTAATGCTGAACCTATCTAACATTAGGTCCTACCGCTATTTCCCAATCCAAAAGATAGAGATTGAGAAAATGGTTAGGGAGATGTTACACTAATCTTTCATTAGACCTAACCAAAGTCCTTTTGTTTCCCCAATTCTATTAGTCAAGAAAAAGGATGAATTATGGTGTTTTTGTGTGGATTATCGCTAGCTTAACGCCATGACCATCAAGGACAAATTTCCTATACCTCTTGTGGAAGACCTTTTAGATGAGTTACATCTTGCCAAATTCTTCTCTAAGCTTGACCTACGCTCAGTCTACCACCAAATTAGGTTGAAGCCCAAGGATATACACAAAATATCCTTTAGAACACACCATGGACACTTTGAATTTTTGATGATGCCATTTGGGCTCACCAATGCACTACCTACCTTTTAGTACCTCATGAATCGGATTTTTGAATTGTACCTATGAAAATTTATACTTGAATTCTTTGATGACAACTTGTCTACAGCCTTGCCTTTGACCAACACTTGGCTCACCTAAGAGCCACCTTTAAGGTCCTCAGATCTAACCACCTCTTTATCAAAAGAACTAAGTGTGCCTTTGGTCAAGGTCAAGTGGAGTATTTGAGGCATTTGATATCAGGGGATGGGGTTAACATTGATCCTAGAAAGGTGGAAGCCATGGTGGCTTGGACCAAACCAACTACGATAATGGCTCTGAGGGGGTTCTTGGGTTAACCGTGTATTACCACTGGTTTGTGAAAGATTATGGGGTTATCTGTAGACCCCTGACATAACTCTTAAAGAAGGAGGGATTTAATTGGGGGCAGGAGGTAGAGAAAGCTTTTGAGGAGTTAAAAAGGGCTATGAGCAGGGTGCCTGTCTTCGGGTTGCTTGATTTCAATAAACCCTTTGTTTTAGGGACAAATGCTTATGGGACGGGAATTGGAGCAATATTGATGCTAGAAGGAAGGCCATTGGCATTTCTTAGCCAGGCCTTGAGCCCTATGCACATGGGGCTCAATATATATGAAAAGGAATTTCTAGTAGTGTTAATAGCTGTAGAGAAATGGAGACATTAGTTGGAGGGAGGCAGGTTTATAATTAAAATAGATCATGAGAGTTTAAAATTTTTATTACAACAGAAATTGCATACTCAACTTCAGAAGAAAGGGATGGCCAAACTGATGGGATTGGACTATATTATATAGTACAAAAAGGCCAGGGAGAATGTGGCAGCAGATGCACTCTCTAGGTGCCATGAGGAAGGAAGCTCAACAGCTATAACCATTGTAGTTCTTGAGTGGTGGCAAGGGGTAGTAAATAGCTATGAGGGAGATGTGAAGGTAAGGGAATTGTTGGAAAGGTTGGCTATGGGATCCCATGAGGCAGATGGATACACTTTGGTGGAGGGTATGTTGAGATATTAGGGCAGGTTGGTGATTGGGAACAATGCTGGTCTCAAGAAGAAAATAATGCAGGCCCTATATGAGTCTCCCTTGGGGAAGGGGGGGGGGGGAGGGGCATTCGAGAATTCAAAATACCTATCTTAGGGTGAGGTAGTTGTTTTATTGGCCCAGGCTGAAAACATAGGTGAAGGAGTTTGTGTTATAGTGTGACACCTGCAAAAGGTGCTGTTACGAAATTGGAAAACCCAAATCGGGAAAAATCATGGGCAGAAAGAACAAAATATCACTAACCAAATATTGGTAATACAAAAGTGATATTAGCACACACACTCTGTGTTTTGATTTCATGTGACCTGGACACCTATTTATAGATCTAAAATCACCTATGGATGAACACAAGAAATTATATCCTGATCAGAAGATGATGCATAAGGATATTTCTCCAGATGAGATAAATCTCATATAAAATCGAATTTGATAACATCATAATCACAGTTAAATTTGAAGTTATAGTCACGGTTAAATTAGAAAACCCAATCACAGATAAACAAGGATTTTGAGTCATAATTATCACAAATCTCCACCTTGACTCTAAATCCGCAAACGGAATTATTCAGAATTTTTTCTTCCAACAAAATCACAGAGAATCAATCCCCTTGACGAATACCAACCATGTAATATCCTGAAAGCCTAAGGTCAGGTCTAAGAAGGAACTCTAGAGAAGCTAGTATATATATATCGAGAATAGTAAAGAAGGAAACAACACCAGCTGGATACTTTTTGGGTTGAACGTAGATAAAGAACTCCTACATCAAGCGTGCTTGAGCTAGGGTAGCTCAAGGATGGGTGACCCCTGGGAAGTTCGCGTAGGCCCATCAGAATAAGTTGATCCGGTCCTTCTTATCGCTCGATGTTGGATGTTACAAACCAAATCCATTAAATGCTCAAACTTTGCAATGGAGAAAGACTTGGTCAACACATCTGCAGGATTGTCACGAGTGCTGAATTTTTTTACAATAACTTCACCACGAGCAATAATATCTCAAATAAAATGATATCTCATATCAATGTGCTTTGTTCTCTTGTAAAACATCTAATCTTTAGTGAGGAAAATAACACTTTGACTGCCATAATAAATTGTAATGTCATGAAGATCTTCACTGATTTCACCCATCAATTCTTTTAGCTAAATAGCTTCTTTAATTGTTTCAGTAATTGCCATATATTCTGCTTCTGTAGTAGATAGCGCAACAATAAACTGTAATATCCAATGGTGAATACATATCCAGTAAGCGATCTTCTTTTGTCAAGGTCACCTGCAAAATCAGAATCAACAAAATCAATAACTCCATCTTTAGTATTTTCGAACTGTTAACAGGCATCAGCGCTACCACACAAATATCGGAGAATCCATTAGATTGCTTTCCAATGTTCTTTACCAGGGTTAGCCATGTATCTACTAAGCACGCTCACTGCATGAGCCAAATCAGGGCGTGTACAAACCAAACATACATAAGACAACCCATTGCACTAGAGTATGGAATTTTTGACATCTTGTTAATTTCATCATCTGACTAAGGAGATAAGCTCGATAAAAGTTTAAAATGTGCAGTCAACGGAATACTCACAGGTTTAGTCTTCTGCATATTGAATTTAGTCAAGACTTACTTAATGTATCTCTTTTGACTTAGATACAATTTACTTGCCTTCTTGTCTCGTGAAATTTGCATTCCAAATATCTTCTTTGCTATGTTTAAATCTTTCATCTCAAATTCTTTGTTGAGTTGAGCTTTTAATCTCCTTATCTCATTCTTATCTTTCGATGCTATTAGTATATCATTAACATATAAAAGCAGATATATAAAGGATCCGTTTTTGTTTCTTTTAAAATAGACACAACTGTCATAATTGTTGTTAGAATTATTAGTATATGGTATAGTTATTATATGTATATTTTATTTTTGTAATTCGATTAAGCCCATAGGTTTAAGGCTCATTATGCTTATTATAAATAATAAGCTAAGAGATGCTAGTCTCTTAAGGTTTTTTCTCACATGGTATCAGAGCTACCGATGAGAAAAAAGCCCTAGCCTCACTGTGTATTTTTTCTAGCAACTGAAACTCTAGCCGTCAAACCCTAACCATCATTGCCCAATACCAAAACCCCATTGCCCAATACCAAAACACCACTGTCTGGGTGCCAAGATGGTTGCCACGTGGCCCTCCATCAGGTGCCATGAGGCAGCCCGAGGTTGCTGATTGTGACCCTCCACCTCCTTGACTCAATACGGCATCGTTTGATGCTTCACCATTAACAATCTCCACCTTAAAGCATCAAACTCTTGGGTGAACTCACACTCTCATAATCGTGTAGCATGCTTCCATTCTCACCTTCACTGCTCGTGTTGGTTGTTTGATCAACCAACTCCGACATGTAGCAGGCCCAAACAGTTCTTGAACTTAGCTGCAATCACTACCTTTGTTCCTATGTCGGCTGGATTGTAACACCCCACTTTTCCCAGGACGTTAGGTAACGTAAGATTCCGGGGATATATTTTTCCAAATAGAAATCCAACACAAACCGATTCCCCAAAGATCCTGTTACACCTTCTCAATATATTAACTTAGAAACATTAATAAACTAAGGTAGGTAAATCACCTCAAATGCGGAAGTTAGATTGAAACCTCAATAGATCATAACCAAAATCACTTTATTCATATTATAAAGACGAACCAACGTTTTACATGGCGTCATCAAAATGAACAACATAATTAAAAACGACATACTATAAACTATCCACTAATCGCCATCACTCATCGGCAATCCTTTTTCCTTTCGCACCGCGACCTTCATCTGGAACGTTTGAATATTCCAGGGACATAGTTTATATTAGATAATGAATCATCTAAGTGAGAGTTCAAAACACATTTTCATGAATGAATGCAAGACATGAATTATACCAACACAACCCGGTAAACCCTAACCTAAGAGAATCCCACACAATGCTTAACCCTACCACGGGAAAAGAGTAATCTCTCTAAAGGCCACGCCACCACGTCGACACGACGCGGTTCTAACTTAAGAGGGGCAAGGTCAACGCATCTTTCCAACATCTCGGGAACAATTGTTACCACTCCCGGTCTAGGAGGGTCACATCAACACAGGAACCCGGCTCACCACATTTACATCAGGGATTACATTCCCACTTAGAAGCATCCAGGAACCACTACCCAATCCCAACTCAAATTCCATATGGACCACCTAGTTATCCTAGTGCAACTTCCTTGGCCTTACAGCCCGGCACGAAAACCAAGGTGGCTATCCTAGCATGCACACCAGCACAAGATACCCCTATTATTCCGTCAACACCCTTAGGAAATTATGACTACACTATCCAGACAACATTTTAGGCTGACATTCCATATGAACAACACAAAACGCATGACTATGCCACATTTCACAACTCAATGTATCATATAAACATTTTATAAAATGTAATGCACAGGTACAAAACGTTTAGGGATGAACCTCCCTCATGAAATCAACCGTCACCGATTACCGTTTGTATGCAACAAAATCATTTTGCATTAATTCTCAACACATTTAGGTAACATAAACACCAAGTTTTAGGGTAGAAGCACCCACAGTAAATCAATTTTTAGGGGGCGAACACTCATCTTGAACGTTTTCGGAATGCCTCGATCCTCATGCACTAATCTCGATTTGCGTGCCACACCTCAAACACCCGAACTTATACTCAAGCTCAACCCACGACACTCCCTAAGCACCATATTTAATTAAAGGAGCATCAAAATCCATTTTCCTTAATTTTCCATAATTTCCTCAATTTTTCTCTTAATTTTCACCTCGATTATTCCAAAATAATTATTTCCTCAAACTTTTTTCCAATTTTTTCAGCACAATAATTCCTAAAATAATTTAAGAAAAATACTAAAGTGAAATACTAGAAATACCCTTGTGTCATGTGCCCTCACGTGCCCTGCGCGTCTGCGCGTGAAGTGTGGCGTGTGCAGCTCACGCACCACCATCTTTCTCGTTTCCGGTCGCCGGTGACTCTTCCGATGGCCAAACCAAGCACAGCCCCTTAAGCCTTCATCTAGTCGATCACAACGACACCACTTGTTAGCCGAAACACCACTAGAAAAGCCCCCTGACGGGCAGTTGCAGGTCGGCGGAGGCGGTCTGCCTCATGCTTTCCGGCAAGCTTCGAAACCCACTCAAAATCACTCCTTTGCTCATCAAATTTTCCAGAATTGATCTACTAGCTCCAAGGATCAAAAGCCTTCTATTACCTCATCTCGATTCCACCTCTAACCCCTCAGATTTGAAGCTCCAATTTACAAAAACCCTCGGCCACTTTGCTTCTATTTATAGGCGAAATCCTTTTGCTAGCTGCCAAATCCCGAGCTTGCTTAACCCCCAAGGCCTAGATCTAGCCACTAAGTGGCTCGAATAACCCTAAATCATCCACAAAATCCCTCGAATGCTCAGCCAGATTTTCGGTCACTTCAATCATAAAATCCGATCACATCTCGACTATTTTCGGCCAATGGCCACCACCCAACACCTCCCCACACCGTATACCACCTTCCCTAGCTCTCCCGCGATCGTCCCATCGCCGGAAACAACGGCCACGTGTAGTGGAATGCGGCGGCCGTTTTCTGTGTTCACACTAGATTTTCCTTTTATTACACTTTGGCCTCCTAGTTTCTTCAAATGCCATTTTGGTCCCTTTCCAAAACACCCCTGATCTATCCAGCTATACCACTAAGGCCCACAAGTTTAGTACTCTTCATTTCACCCTTGAAATTTTCACAAAACTATCATTTTGACCTCCCTCAGGCAAATTTAGAAAATTACACTTTGGCCCGGTTGATTGATTTGACCCTACGTCCTTTCGTTTCAACCCGAAAACACTCAAGGGTTGTTCTATATATAAAATATTGGTTCTCAAAACAGTCCATTGATTTTTCGAAAGTTTCTTACATCGATTCGATTTCCTCAGCTCGGTCGATAGCTGTATCGAAAACTGTTATCGATCCAATTTCTTTTGACACCTAAAATTATGCCTCGAATCACTTGTCGGTACTATTCCATTTTTCTTAAAAATTTAGGGTTCAGAGTACTCCTTTCGGTCGATTCGGTCACTTAAAACTATGTTAGTGTATCCTACAGTCTTATTTTTTCGAAAATTCCATTTATAGCTTCCATAAAATGCTATTTATACCCTTAAGGATTTCCCGGGTATTATCTGGATTGTCCTCAGTTGGCACTTTAAAGATTGCAACAACTCCATCACTTACCTAATCTCTTATAAAATGATACCTTACGTCCTCATGTTTAGTTTTTTTCATGATAAACATGATTTTTACATAAATGAATAGCACTCTGACTATCAAAAAATACCTTGACCTTACGCTGTAGGAGATGGATTTCCCTTAAGAGACTTTGAAGCCAAATAGCTTCCTTGAAAGCAACAGTAACAGCCACATTCTGCCTCAGTGAAAGACAAAGCAACCAAAGGTTGCAGCTGAGACTTCCAACTGATGCAGTTGCCTCCTAGGGTGAAGAAGAATGTTGTAGTGGACTTATGGGAATCCCTATCTCCTGCAAAATCTGAGTCTACAAATCCCACTAAATCAAGAGTATCACCTCTTTTTTCAAAATTTAAACCAACATTCAAGGAACCAGTAATATATTTCAACACATATTTTAAGGCTTCCCAATGAATTTTCCCAGGGTTAGACATGAACTTATTGAGCAGAGATATAGAATATGCAAGGTCTGACATAGTACTTATCATTGAGTACATTATGGTTCCAATCATATTAGCATATGGTATGTTTTCCATTTTAAGAATTTCCAATTCAGATGATGGACACTGAGTTTTAGACAAAATAAAATGTCCAGCTAGGGGAACTAACAGATTTACACTTAGCCATGCCAAATTTTTATACAGTTTTAAACAAGTAGTCATGCTAGTGTATTTTCAAACTGTTTTTTCTTCTATTTCTTTCTACTATCATTCTCAAAATTTTCTTAGTAAGTTCTAAGCCTTTCATATCAAAATTGGTATTTAACAAAGATTTTAATTTACATATTTTAGACTTAGATTTGTTAATTAACAAGATGTCATCAACATACAAAAGAAGATAAACTGGGATATCAGATAATATATAATAAAAACAACTATCATATTTACTTTGATTAAAACCAATCTCAACAACAAAATTATCAAATTTTTTGTACCATTGCCTAGGAGACTGTTTTAATTTATATAATGCTTTTTTAAGCAAACAGACATCTTCAGGATGATGAATGTCAATATATCTAGTAGGTTGTTCCATGTACATGAGTTCATCAAGATCACCATGTAAAAAAGCAATTTTAATATCTAATTGTTCAAGTTCTAAGTCAAAATGCACAACAATGGCAAGCATCATGCGAATTGTTTTGAATTTAATCACAGGTGAAAAGATTTAAGTATAGTCTATTCCTTTCCTTTGTGAAAAACCCTTAGTTACTAATCTTGCTTTGTATCTTAAAGGGTCAGATGGAGACATACCTTCTTTAAGCTTGAACAACGACTTACACTTAATCAGCTTCTGCTTATCAGGCCTTGGAACCAGTTTCCAAGTTTCATTTGTCTTTAAAGATGCCATCTCATCATCCATGGCTTGTTGCCACTTAAAGCAGTCATGAGAACTGAGAGCCTCCTCATAGCAGGATGGCTCACTGCTTCTCATCTCCATACCTGCTACTAACACACAAAAAACTAAGTCTGAGTATGCATATCTGGCTGGAGGTCTAATAGTCCTCCTGGTTCGGTCTCGGGCCAATTGATAATTGATAATCACAGTATCCCCCAAATAAAGGAATATCAAATTGAATGCCTCCTCCCTTATCTCATTGGTTCTAGCAATTTGCTCATTAGACCATTTTCGATCATCTGGCTCTAGTGCAATAAGCACTTTGCGATGAGAGAGTGAGACTCTCATCTTCTTTTCCAATTGCCGAAATCTCCTTTCCCATCAAATGTTCCAATTTCAAATCGGGTTGTCATCTTCACCTTGCACGAAGGTACCCTAAGAAAACTCTAGACACTGATAGAGACACACAGTAAACATCTATTGACTGTGACTCTTTAGAAAACCCTAGGGATTCGGACAGGATGATCAGTACGAAGAAAACCTAGATTTGAACACACCACCTTTGAGAGGACTAAAAAACCTAAACAGTGCATATCAAAGAAATGGCTCTGATACCACTTGTTGGACCAAAACAGAAAACAAGCCACACATACACACATGCTCTTGATACCATTGAAACACTTTTGACCCAACAAGAGAGACTCAATTAGAAACAAAAATCATAACAGAAGGAAATAAACAAGAGCACAACAGAAAAGAAAAATAACACATTGAGATTTTTACTGTGGTTCATCCCAAATCGGGGCTACGTCCACGTTGAGCTCTGGTGAGAAGAGTTCACTGCACTATGTGAGAAAAGGAGATTACACCCTCAGAACAGCTCACACAAACTCTCTGTACAACACTGATTCGATAACCAAAAATGCCCGATAATCACTAATATAGATTAGGGTTCAACCTATCGAACCAGAAAATAAGGACAAATCATATACAGAGCTTCCAGAGCAAAGACGATGGAAGCCACAAGGCACACCCTCACGAGAAGTCTCTCGAACACCTCCCCTTTCTCCCTCCTTTCTTCTCCTTTCTCGACCTTTTTCTTTTTCTCTCTCTCTGGTTGATGCTCCAAATCCCGATGAGGGATAAATAGAAGTTTTGGACGGCTAGGATAGAGCTTCAGAAAGGTAAGATGGATAGCCAGGATTAGATCGTGCAACACGATGCAAATTCGCACGGAAGAGAACAATCAGGTGCCATCTGGATGCCAGGATGGTTGCCACGTGGCCCTCCATCAGGTGCCATGGGGCAGCCTGAGGTTGTCGATCGTTACCCTTCACCTCCTTCACTCAATATGGCATCGTTTAATGCTTCACCATTAACAGAATGAAACTCTCATTTCTCTCTCTAAGATTTCTCTCTAATCTCCCTCTTGTTTCTCCCCCTTTTCTCTCAATATCTCTCCCTCTTTCTATTGATTTTCCCCTTCCTTCAATTTTGATTTCTTTGCTAACTCTTATCACAATCCTAGCTAACCCTAGGAATGTGACAAATTATCTAGTGGCTAATTATCTTACAACCTTGTGGCTTTTACCCAATTTTAGAGTACCATTGTTGCCATTATTGGCATGTACTTGCTTTCATAATCTATTATGGCTTTTGATTGTTGAAATCCAAATAAGAAAGTAAAGATAAAGAGTAGGACGGTGTTTTCTTTGTTCTGTACCCTTTCTAAGATCGAGTTTGACAACCTTAGTCATTATGTTGTATCTGAAAGATGACAAGTGAAATTATGTAGGAGATAAAACATATTTTACAGATCACATACACACACAGAATGGAGGTGGATTCCACTTG
This sequence comes from Diospyros kaki, assembly GCA_036245055.1. Classification (NCBI taxonomy): domain Eukaryota; kingdom Viridiplantae; phylum Streptophyta; class Magnoliopsida; order Ericales; family Ebenaceae; genus Diospyros; species Diospyros kaki. The sequence continues at coordinate 47,275,522 of BSEG01000005.1, forward strand.
AACTTCAATCCTTGCTTCAGTTTCTTAAGTGGATGATTTCATTATGAGTGTGCCTTAAATATGACAGAAGCAACAGTTAGTATTAACGTGAAATTGATCTCTCCAATGGGCATTTAGTGAATGCATATCCTTGGAACACAACACAAAAGCCTTTGAAAAAAATTAAATTATCTTGTGATTCCTCCATGGTTAATCATGACTAATAGAAAATAAAATATGCATTTAACTACTTGTTTTCTGAGCTATGTCAGTCCTGGTTTTGGCCATCAAAAATAAAGAAAAGGGACATATCCTGGTAATGGAGCTATAAGCGTGCTCCCTTTCTGAGAACTTCTGGAGATTATTGAGATTTGGGACGACCTTCTCTTAAGTGGAGAAATTTTTTTACCTCCATATGTCATTTTTCTTGTATTAAGTTTATTTTTTATTTTTACTTTTATGAAGCATTTTTTATTACTTGACACACAGGCCTTCTATTTTTCTCTTCACACTTGTTTCAAATAGTCACCTTCAATTTATTTTTTGGTCCTTTGAAACTTTTACAATATTTTTATGATCTTTCAGATACCAACAAATGCTGCTGGGTTAATTGAATATAGAGCACACCCTTTTTGGGTCCAGAAGTACTGTCCTTTTCATGAGCATGACGGGACTCCTCGGTGCTGTAGCTGTGAGCGAATGGAGGTTGGTCTGCGTCAAGTAAATTCTATCTAGAATCCACTTCAAGTGTGTTTGTTTATGGGAAGGGGCATCTAATTCTCATTCCGGAAGATTCCCTTTTTAATTCTATTGATATCCAAAATCTTATTTGTTTTGGTGTGAGATATATACTAGTATTGTTAGGAAATTCAGGGTTTCTTTTCTTGTTTGTGTTCCTGCCAAAACTACAGCATTTGAAGTTAGTCTGATGACTGCATAAGCATGAGAACCATTATCCTTGATAAAGAAGTCTGAGAGGCAACCTTATAAAATTAAAATTATGTTCCTGATGTAAATTAAAATTAATTGGTGGAACCATCAGATAAGACTGGACTGTCTTTTCCATGGCATATCATGATATCCAAACATATGAATATTGATATTTCTTCCCAGTCTCTTTTACATCTGATACTTGATTATAGATACCAACTCACAAGTCCACTTCCCTGACAACAAAAATAACCATTCAAGCTGTCCAAGAATAATCTACTTGACCATGTCTTTGAAGAGTATTGATTTTTGGGACCTTTACTTATTATATGCAGCAAAGGGAAACAAGATATGTTGCCCTAGATGATGGTCGAAAGCTCTGCCTAGAGTGTCTTGACTCAGCAATAATGGATACTAATGAGTGTCAGCCCCTTTACCTTGATATACAAGAATTTTATGAAGGATTGAATATGAAAGTTGAGCAACAGGTTCCATTACTCTTGGTAGAGAGGCAAGCACTGAATGAGGCAATGGATGGGGAAAGAAGTGTAAGACAAATCATTTTCTTTTGATATGTATATTTTCTTTGTTTCTTTTAGTGATTTTTATCTCACCCTTTGTCCAGGGCCATCATCACATGCCTGAGACAAGAGGACTCTGCCTTTCTGAGGAACAAACTGTTAGCACTGTAAGGATTATTTTATTACATCCCAGCATCTTTTTTCCTTCAGAGTCCATTGAAATTTTTGTGATCAATAGCCCATTTTTTTATCTTATTTTCTTTTTAAATGGCTAGATATTGAGGCGGCCAAAAATTGGAGCAGGAAACAGGGTTATGGATATGGTAACAGAGCCTTATAAACTCACCCGTCGCTGTGAGGTGACCGCAATTCTAATATTATATGGCCTTCCCAGGTACACTCCTCCCTTCCTTTGTCTCTGCCTGATTATACAGTTTACTGTAGGACATATGATGTAGAAAACTTAGTCTGCACAAGAAATACTTGAATGGAAATAGTGCCACAACTATCAACATGTCCACAAACTGTATATTGGCACCTGTGTCAGCATTTAAAACACATTTATGCTCTTATGACTGGAAGCTCGGTTGAATCTAACAGCAGTGTTTGTTTTATAATAATTTTGGTTTTGATTCTCTCATAAATGCCCCACAAATAACCTGTTTTTTAGATGTAAGTGCTTACAAGTACTATAATGAAGATGGAAAACCAAAAGTAGATTAATCATAGTTTCTTGATTGGATTATTTCAGGCATTGTTGATAGAAAATCTATAGGTCCTGAAAGCATAATGAATTTTCTGTCCTTTGTGCACAAACAAGTTTACTGTTAAGTTCCCTTTTACCTCTATTCGTCCTTCCCTTCTTTTACCTTTCCTCTTTCTAAGTGTGTTTGGCTTTGCTTATTTTTTGGCCAAAGGGGGCTTATAAACTTCCTACTAGCTTTTAAAAATTTTCTACCTGTCCAGGTAACATGAAAGGACTTATAAGCTACATAGCTTATAAGCTCTTTCAACTTTTCCCAAAAGTTGGTCCCCCATAAATTTTTTTAGAGAGCTTATAAGCTATTTCAAAAAAGCTCTTATTGACCAAATAAAAGACCAAAATGCCTTAGAAATAACTTAAAAGCTCCTGCAATTTAAGCTAAGCCAAATGCCCCCTCGATCAGTATGACAGGACCCCAAAAACTACCCTGTTCTAGCCCTTTTTGATTTGGTTGTACCAAACAGTTTCTCTTAATAAACTTTTGGGGAAATTATATCTGAGAAGTCGCACCCCCTCCCTATAGGAAAAACTTTAGTAATAGTAATGTTTTTAGGGCAATTAATTTGAATTGATCACATAATCAGAATAAATAAATTATAAAGTAAATGAGAATTGATTTGACCAGAATGGTACTAAATTACTGAAACAACTTGTAATAAAGAAAGAAGACAACAATAATACCAAGCCTTAATGCCAGTAGGTGTGGTTGACTATATAAATTTTAGCTTTCCAACCTTCTTTATCTATAGTTATATCTTCTGTAAGGCCAGTATATTACATCTCATGTTAAAAGGTTTTCCACTAGGTTTTCTTTGGTTTTCCTCTACCCATTTGCTTCTAACCTCTCCCATTCTATGTAGTCACCTGATGGGTGCATCTATTGCGTCTCACATTGAGTAAGTCCGTTATATTCCAACTCATGTTTAAAGGTTTTCCACTAGGTTTTCTTTGGTTTCCTCTGCCCATTTGCTACGAACTTCTCCCATTCTGTGTTGTCACCTGATGGGTGCAACTATTGGTTTTCTTGTTACTTGTGTCTCACACTTATCTTCAATAGGTGCCACTCCAACCGTATTACATGTACTTTCATTTTTAATTCTATCTTTCCTTGTATGACCATCATTAACTATAATATCCTTATCTCAGTGGGACTCATATTTTGCACATATCAGTACTTAACTGTCCAACACTCTAAGCTATAGAATAAAAATGGTCCCTTAGCCATTTGATAAAACTTCCCTTTTAGCTATAAAAGTATGAAAACAAACACACAGATCTTTTTCAGATTAATGTCATTCTGTAGTGAGCTTGCTCTTACAGTCTGACTATTTTTTCCAGGTCCTTTCTTCACTGAACAAGTGGGAAAAGATTCTAGTAATTTACATGCATACATCTAAAGCATGAAAAATATCCCTCCATCAGAGTTTGTCCATTGAAGGAAACAGTTGATATGGAGAGAGCAAGAGAGAGAGAGAGTAAGAATGGAAAGAGAAGAACTTGTATTATTCTATGCCTTTTCTTCCCACAGCCGCAGGTCTCTTCTAGAGCCTCCAACAACATAGCTTCTTCTTCTAACAGCATAACAACAAAGAGAATATGCTAACTATCATAACAGCAAAGAAGTAGGCTATTGTATAGAACCCTAAACCCTCTAATCACTTAACCTCCCCAGCTAATAGTTAACGGTTAATACAAGTGGTTAACTACTGGTGACAGTTACTGATTTACCCCTAGGGTCGTTACAATCCCCTCCCCTTCAAACAATTCTTGTCCTCATGAATTATGAACCTCCTCAAGTAGGGTTGGAAGATTTGATTCATCAATGCTTGAAAAGTAGTCAGAGCATTGGTCAATCCAAAGGGCATAACAGTAAATTCATATAGCCCTTGGTGGGTTCTAAAGGCTGTTTTAGGAATATCGGAGGGCTTCATGCAAATTTGATGGTAATTGAACCAAAGATCTAGCTTAGAAAAGATTTTAGCACCAAACAATTCATCAAGTAAGCCTTTAATTAGGGGTATGGGAAATTTGTTTTTGATGGTATTAGAGTTGAGTTGCCGGTAATCAATGCAAAATCTCCACGTTCCATCTTTTTTTTTTTTTTTGACAAGGAGGACTAGAGATGCATAAGGACTTTGGCTAGGTTGAATAATGGCTGCGTTTATCATAGATTTGACTTGTTTTTCAATCTCCCTTTTTTGAATTGGAGAGTGTCTATAAGCTCTTATATTAACAAGGGCTGAATTTGGCTTAAGGTGTATAGAATGATCTAAGGGTTGTTGGGATGGCAAAGAATTTGGCTCCTCAAACAGGTCCTTAAACTCAATCAAAAGTAAGCGCAAGTTATCTGAAAATTGTACCTTATTAGAGAGCTGAGAATCAATAGAGTTAGCTGTAGGCTGAGGCTCCTCCTTCGAATTGCTTCTTCTTCCACTCCCACAGCTTGTATGGATTATAATTGTGCTATTTGCACCCCCTTCCTTAGCATCATCTTCTGTAGCTTCTTTCCCTATCATCTTGCATTCCCCTTGCTCAAGACTGCCCATCAAAGTCAGCTTCCTGCCCTCAATCTCCACCGTAACTTCTAACTTGTTAAAGGGCTCACAGTCCTCATCCAATCTACTTTGAGGACAATGTCACAGCCACCCAATTCAAGAATCCTCAAATCTGTCATAAACTCCTGCTATTGCATCACCCATTTGAACCCCATACATTTATAGTGGCTGTACTTTTTACTCCCATTCGCTACAGTCACTAATAGGGGAGTAGTTGCTGTTAATGAACACTTAAGACTTGTGGCCGTGGCCTTACTGAGAAAACTGTGGGTGCTCCCACTATCAATCAACACCATTAATCATTGTTTACCCACATGGCCCTTCACCTTAATAATTTGACACATGGGACTTCCTTTTAAAGCGTGGAAGGATATTTCCCCTCCTTCCACCCCTTGAACTTCCTCTTCAATACCATCTTCTACAGCTTCTTCTTCCTCTTCCTTTTCCCCATCCGATCCCTCCATGTTCATCAACTGTCTCTTACATTGGTGCCTGGGGTTGTATTTGTCTCCACACCTGTAACATAGCCTAGCCCTAATTGTCTCCTTTGCTCCATCAAGTTGTTCTTAGTATCACTGTTATTGTATGGTACTCTAGCTGCTGCTTGGTTAGGCCTTGTAAGCATGGGCCTAGAGTTCCCACTTGCTTGTTGTCCTGCCATTAAGCTTGGCTTATAATGTGCTTCTTGAAAATGGCCTCCAATGTTCGCTCTTGTAACCGCGCCTTTTCAGCCGCCTACCTCACTGATGTAGGTATCATCATCTTTACCATTGATCTCAGTTCCTCTCTTAACCCACTAATGAAATTGGACACTAAGTACTGTTCCGTCAACCCCAATTGTACAGTACATACAATGGATCTTAAAACCCTAAACTTTGCTTGGTACTCCACCCCTGATCCTTCTTGTTTCAATTTGTTAAATTCCTCAATCACATCGGACATGCTCCTTTCACCAAATCGTTCGCACAACCCTTTTGCAAATTGTGCCCAACTCCCATTGTTTCCCTCATCTTGGATCTAGCCTTGATACCAAGGATCGGCCTTATTGTTCAAGTAGGTCGCAACCAAGTTTATCCTTTGTTCCTCCGATACCCTATAGAATTGGAAGAACCTTTCGCACCTCCGTATCCACCATCTTGGTTTCATCCCATCGAACATCGGAATCTCTAATCTTGGCATGGGTGGTTGATTATTAGTAAAGGGTTGGAAGTTCCTAACCTGCATCTCTTGCTCCCTCGTAGGCTGGTCCTTTGTTTCAAGAACTCCTTGAGTTCTTGAACAACTGCCCTAGTGTGGTAGAATCAGATTGGAAGTTTGTTGTGGCGGGAAATTCGGTGACAACCTGAATTGGGGCAAAGAGGACAGCATGCTAAGCACGCTGTTGATCCTCTGCCCATATTGCTCCATGGTATCCTTATACTGCTCCAAGGTCTCCCCATTTTTCTCTGGCTCCCCCCATATTGTTTCCTTTACACCTGCCATATCTTTCCTGCTTTGAATCATCTCCTCTTGAGTTTGCAACATTCCGAACTCCAAGGCTTCCATCTTAACCTCCAATTGCTTCATCCTGGTGCCCTCCACCATTCGCCTCTATCTACAATCGCAATTCACCACTTCGGTCGTTGCACTCCCTTGATCGCGTCGGAACAAATATTGCCAGAAAATTCCGACGCCTACCCTCACCGTGATGCTACCCGTCGATCACCCCACAGCTGGTTCGTTTGACTTTGATACCACAATTGTCAAGCCCTTGAATTAGGGCTGGGCAATTTTGGTAATCCAAATAGAACAGAATGCGAGAGAGAGAGAGAGAGAGAGAGAGAGAGAGAGAGAGAACTTGTATTATTCTCAATGCCCTCTCTTCCCACAGCCGTAGGTCTCTTATAGAGCCTCCAAGAACATAACAACAAAGAGAATATGCTAACGTAATAGTAAAGAAGTAAGCTGTTGTATAGTTAGCTAATCCCCTAACCACTTAACCACCCAGCTAATAGCTAACAACGGTTAATACAAGTGGTTAGCTACCGGTAATAGATACTGATTTACCCATGGGGTTGTGATAACAAATGATGACAATACTTGTGAGGACACACCCCTTGGCTTAGTCACAGGACCCCTCTTCTCAAGCACATTATCATTTGCCACTTGGAGCCATGCACCTAGCATTGTTGGCGTTTGTGTAGACCTCCCATGAAAGATGCCTCCAACAGCTACAACTAGGGATGGCAATGTGTCAATAATGGGTTACCCATTTAAAGTTAAAATGATTGTGAAAAATTCATATTTCAAGTCACGGAGATAAATCTTATTTGAACATTTCTAAAATAAGCCCTAATTACCCATTTAAAATTGGAATAAGTTTGAAAAATTCATACTTGAAGGATATAAACACAAGACATATTTTGAAATTTATAAATGGGTATGCAAATGGGTAAATGGATGACCCGTTGCCATCCTAGCTATAATGATCTACACTGCGTAATGGACTAGTGTCTTTCCCTACCAGGTCTTCAATGCTTTATGGAATGGAATTTGGAGTACAGGAGTTCATCTTTCATCTTGATTTGTTCATAGAGAGAATCTGGAAGACATTAATGAGCACATGTAACTTATGGTACCTGACACATGCCTTGAACATGTTTACATGTTCTTCACAATCCAGTGATATTGCCACTTCTCTACTACTTGCATCATTCCCTCCACAACTATTGTAACCTATTACCAGACGCTAGGCCATTACTTAACCACATCCTTTGGACGTAGGCTTTTTGTCCTGAGCCCTCCACTATAAATATGGGGTGTAATTCTTTGTCCAAGGATGATTACAAAGAGGAGACCTAGAGAATTCTTTGTCCGGGGCTCTTTGTCCTGATAATAAGAGGAATTATCCATAGTAAGTTCTGTGCTTAAACATGTAAATGTTTACACAAGAATTGAGAAAATTGTTTTAAGGAGGCCTAGAAAGCTTGTTTGTTGATGAGATTTTCTTTTATTGATTGTTGGAAATGAAGGTTTCAAGATTCAATGGGGGAAGACTTTCTCTCAACCTGGAAAAAAAATCACTATTTCCACCTTACATTGGATATATTGAATCTGTCAGGAGATTTCATATTTCATATACACCTAAAATCAGGGCAGAAATTTGCACCTAGTTCACCTTAATATCAATCTGGACAAACAGTTTCAACTGTGGAATGGGCCTTTTCCTTTCACCTATAATTTTATAATCTAGTTATAGAGAGAGAGGATGATCTCAATTCCATTGAAACAGGAGTCCATTAACGTGCTAAAGTTTCTCTTTCAGCCTTTGATGATCAGACTGTAATTATTGTGTGGCAGAAGATATTGGACAGCTTTCCCATACCATCTTTTAATTTTTAGTTCATAGCTGAGATTCCATCTCCAACAAGTCTAAAAAAAACTCTTGACACAGGTTATTGACCGGTTCTATTCTGGCTCATGAGATGATGCATGCATGGCTTCGGCTTCAAGGTGCTTCTCCTTTCCATGCATTTTTTTAGTTGTCATGTGTCTTATTTTTACCAAGAGTATCGTAGAAGTTTAGTTTTCATGATCCATGTGGCTTTGTTTTAGAGAATTTGGTTGTTGAATTTTACTAAATAGTAAATACATGGATTTGATGTTTTGCTGTTCATTTTCACAATTTGCTGAGGTAAACTTGTCTAAGTGATGAAATAATTCTTATTTTTGTTCTAAAGGCTACCGAACTCTAAGTCAAGATGTTGAAGAAGGTATCTGTCAGGTGCTAGCTCACATGTGGCTAGGGTCCCAGATAATGTCCATACCAGGGAGCAATATTCCGTCAACCTCATCCTCCACATCACTTTCAAGATCATCAAAGCAGGGGACACGATCTCCATTTGAGCGGAAGCTAGGGGAGTTCTTCAAACACCAGATTGAATCAGATACATCTCCAGTGTATGGAAATGGATTTAGAGCTGGTAACCAGGCAGTCCTCAAATATGGTCTTCGAAGGACCCTGGACCATATCAGGTTCACAGGGACTTTTCCTTATTAAAGTATTGGGCCTGAATTGGTTTCTGTTTACGATTGTTTTACTAGAGTTAAGGTGGCCCTTTTATATTGGAACCTTAGTCAAACCAATAGAAATTAATTACTATGGGAGCAGTTAGAAAAATTTGATTGTACACGTTGTAGATGTAGTCATTCCTGCACTCGCAAAGACAAATAATAAAAATTATTGATTATTTAGCTCATGTCACATATCTTCCCTTAACTCACAGTTTTGCTAGCTTGAACATGACATTCAATGATGAAAGTGCGATCAAAATTTACCTTAGGTGCTCAGACAATAGAGCCTTGGAACCTAAGTTGTTTTTTTTTTGGTTCTTAATTGATGTGAATTGAAGTTTGTGTTTTCCAAGGCTCTTGTTGTCTTCCTATGGAGTCTTGTGCTGACTCATGCAAAAGGCCTGCAGCAGCTTCATTGACTTCCATTTATTATTACAATATGGGGCAGGCTTGGTTACTTGTTAGCATATGGAATTGAGGCAGGTTTAGTTGAAGCTCTGTTTTTGAGGTTGCAGATTGCAAGGGGCTGGGATCTTTTTGATTGCCTTTTACGTATTTTATTATAAATATATGTATAATTATAAATTTGTGATGAGAAGGTAAAGTTGCTCTTTTTTGACTAGAAAGTCATGGGTTCGAAGTTGGAAACAACTTAAATTAAGCTGGTGAACTTGATCCTGATATGGCTAGTAAGTGGTCTGTGATTCATGTAACGATGGTGGGGGATCAATCATACCTAGCTCACTTTTTATGTGTGTGTGTTGGTTTAATTCTGAGAATTGAGAAACTGCAGGGTAGTTGTGAATAGGGAGGGGCAGGGTACAAAGTAGTAGTACATGAAAATATATAATTTTGTATTCTACAACTTTGGTCATCTACTCTAGACTTATTTCAGAGAAACTAAAGGTCGTGGCTTGATCTGAAGGAGACTCAAAATACATTGATACCGATTTCTGCACGTCCACTTGAATTTTCAACAGAGCAGTCACTACCTCAGCCATGCTTGGCCGCCTTACCGGATCTCGTGCCAAGCAGGTTAGACTTAGATTTTCCATTCTTGCCGCATATACCCTACCTTTGTTTTCTGCAAGACCTGGTGGATTGATGAAGAAACCAAGCTTGGTTTCTGCATCTTCTCCCCCCATGATGGAAGCTACTGCTGCTGAAAGCAGTATTTTGTTGCCTTCCTGTACAAATACAGCATCTTTTCCTGTGATCAGTTCCAACATCACCACCCCAAAAGCATATACGTCAATTTTGGGAGAGACTTGCCCTGTTTTTACATACTCAGGTGCCAAATAACCTCTGGTGCCTGCAACCCAACTCGTCGCAGCATTACACGAACTGTCTGTTCCCTTCACTATTATTCTTTCAAGGCTAAAATTTGTGATCTTTGCCCTTAGGTTTCTATCAAGTAGAATGTTGCTGCTCGTGACATCCTTGTGCACGATGGCTGGGTTGGTAATACTATGAAGATAATGGAGTCCATTAGCAACATCCAGGGCAATCTGAATCTTCCTTGTCCAGCTTTTGGCCTGGCCTGAACTGTTCTTCTGAAGCCATTCTTTCAGAGACCCATTCATCAGGTACTTGGAAACAAGGTAGAAGCAGCCACGGTGTTTGCAAACACCTTGAAGCTTTACCAGATTCAAATGGTTGATCTTGTTCAGGATGTTCACTTCCTTGGACACATCCGTGCCCATTCTCTTAACTGCTAGAACTATGCCAGCGAAGACTCCACGGAAGACCGAACCCTTTATCCTGTTTCTGCGGCTGAAGTTATTGGTAGCCTTCTTTAGTTCCTCGAATTCAAACACTCAGTCTTGAGGGTTTGGTCTATGCTGGCAATTTCCACAAGGAGGTCTTTCTTTACCAAAGCCCGGTGATCCCCCTGTTCTTGGCAATTACTCTCAGAAACTGCGTCCCCACCTGTTTTCTTCTTGTGGAACAAAAACAGGTAGCAGCAAAGAGCCTGCTGCAATTCCAGCACCCACATAAACTTCGCCTTTAGATGCTTTGTTTTCCTTGGTAGTCATACTTGGTGGGTGTAAAATGGCGGGCTTCGGGTTGTGAATTACGGTCTTTGAACTTGAAGGTTCAGTTGGCAAGGGAATTAGAACGGTTGTGAAAGGAAAAATAGTAGGATTTCTTCAGAAAACCCATTTGCATCGAGTATGCTCTCTGTGCTTACATTAAACCTTGCAGTGATTTTACGGAGGGTTTCACCCCAGGCCACTGAGTAAGTCACCAGGTACTTGGTGTATCCGCCAATTTGCTTCCTTGTTGGACAAGCACACCGAAGGGGCACAAGCAACTCAAGGCCAGGCTGCAATTTGTACTCGCTGTATGGATTGGCACGCTCAAGGGAGTTGCAGGTTGACAGCCCCTGGTATGTGTCACGGGCTATTATGTAGTAGGTGTATCCGATGGTGGGAATATGAAATGTGGCGTTGGCTTGAAAGTAGTGGCCGGAGCAGGAGCAGTTGAGTGGAACGATAACCTCCTTGCCGGTTGGGAAATCTGTAAGCTTGGTGACAACGTTGATGCGGGCAATCTCCGATGGGGTTGATGAAGTGAGAGCTGCTATCGTGGAAACTGAATCTTAAGGGGGTTGGGATTTGAAGAAGAGAAACGCTTGGCAGCTGGAAGAGTCCTGGGCATTGCAGGTGTAAAGAAAAGCAGGGGAAGGCCTTGATTCGTAGCTGCTGTCGCAAGCCAACGCATGATTTCCCGAATATTGTTGCTGGCTGTTGGTGCATGAAACAAGAAAACGGAGAATGAGGAGACAGGGGATACTGTGTTTCATGGTGATTATTTGTTTGGTGGATATGATTTTGAGAGTGGATGCTAATTAATATCAAGAATTTGGGGGAAGGGAGCCAAAGACTAATAATAACAATGTCGGTCTAAGCTGGTGCAGGGATTTTTTTTTTTTTAATCCCCTGCCAATGGGGACATAGCGAAGGTCTAACGCTAATTCTTTGACTTGTCCTTAATGATGATGATGATGATGATTATTATTATTATTATGGGAACCCAACCCCACTGCTAGGGTGCCTTAAGCTTTTTTCGTTTGCAGTTTGTCCATAAAAGGACCAAGGTATCTAGGTATTTATTTATTAGTGAGTAGCTGCGATGAGTTGAATAATGTTGGGGAGGGTGTGCCGTGTGCATGATCATGGTGAAACTAATTAAACTGGATATTGGTATTTGATTTGTTAAGGTGGTTATTGGCGGCGATTCAAGTCACGGGATAGCAAAGTTATTATTATTTTGATATATACATATAGTTTGAACCATTCATTCATTAGTATTATATTACAACCTTAATAATGGCATCCTCACCCTCATCCTCATGCTCGTCCTCTTTTTAAGGAGAGGAGAATTGGTCATTATATATTAGTTTATTAGTATTCAAATGTACGTTGAATTACAACCTTGCACTCTGTTGCTTTAATTTAGTAATATTTATATATACATATATATATATATATTTAAAAATATTAATATAATAATGATAGGGGTCCTTATACGTTATCACCTCATTTTATATTATTCTATATAAAAATCCTATATATATATATATGTGTGTGTGTGTATATCATCTTACATTTCCAAATGAGAAGACCCCATCTCTAGCAGGAAACCACTGTAGCAAATTAGGCGTGTCATGCAAATGAGGATACGACATGCGGAAATAAAAAATATTTTTAATATGAAATGAAAATGAAAAACTAATATTTTTATAAAAAAATAAAAAATAAAAATGAGAGATAAATGTAAATTAAAGAATATAATTTTTTGTGTGAATATAATTCAAATAATATTTTTTAAATATTTTTTTTTGAATATAATATTTTTTTTGTTTATTTTCAAATTATTTTTTATAATTTATCAAAGGTCGTCGTTCCCCCTTGCAGTCACCGCTGGTCGTTCCCTCTGTTGGTCGCCGCCGATCTTCAGGATTCGACAGTGAGAGAATTATGATCTTAGGCGAGGGAATGATGAGGAAAGAGTAAAACGCAATGACAACTGAAAGTGAGGGAACAGTCGTATAACGACCGAGAGAGGGTTGGGTTTAGGGTTTTTTTTCTTTGTAAATAAGAATTATATAAAAAGAAATTAGTGCCAAAAATGTCTACAAGAAAAAATCAGGACATACTCCAGTGCACATCAAAAACAAAAAGCTAACACTACACTCAAAATCTCAACAATTGAAGCGGGATCAAAACAAATAACAAAATACATCCCAACCAAAACCTAACCAAACCTATTCAAACATTGGCAATAATGAACCTAGTTCTTCAAAGCAAGAGAAATAACATCTTTAATGATAAGAGTTGTGAGTTAACTGCATCTTTTATAAATCTCGGACATATTTTGATTAATAAAAGTATTTTTCTTTTAATACTTGGCAATGCGTTCATCTTTATGTTTTCCTATTTAGATGAAGTCTAAAGAGTATAGCGATATTAATTGGGTTATGATGAGATCATATTAATGAGACTAAATGACTTGTATTTCATTCTTAAACTAGTCTTGGTCGTAGGACTATAAAGTGGGGCCTCTATAGTACTGTCAAAACCGGTACATACTATGCATGTTCGTAAGGAAGGTAGTTAATTTCATTGATTACTTGTGTGGTGACACTAATGCAAGTGTGTAGGTGATCATTGTTGAATGAGTTCACTGAATAACCTAACCCAAGAACACTCAAGTGGTAACTCTTACTAAATGTCAATTGGGAGTTCTCTGTGGTGACATGTGCTAGTAATCTCTTGTCTTGAGATACCACAGTTATCTTGTATAAGGAGCGTCATGTTTTGATACCACTATATAGGGTCCAGGAAAATGGGTCTTTAATAGGGTGGTTATTGGGTGTGATCCGAATCATACGAAGGTAAGAGGGTAAACAAGATAGGATCTATCAATCTTCGTAAGAATCTTAAAAGGTATATGCACTATGTGAATGAACTCACAACTCAAGTTTTGTTGGGCAACGTGGATAGTTGAGAATGAATAAGAATTATTAATTCAACTATAGGACTTGTGGACTTAGCATTCGTACACATAGTGTTTGTTATTGGAGGTTTGACATTTCACCTAACTTCTAGATCGTACTAGAGTATTATGATAGAGGGATCGAATAGTACTAGAACTCGTTCTGAAAAGGTTAATTTGAAGTGCCATTTGTATTTCATTATGATATGAGGGCCATGATACGTTGCTAGACGTCAATCTTGGTCTAAGGGCAAGATGGTAATTTTTGGTCATGTGATAACATAAATTACAAATCTTAATCAAAGAGTTTGATCTGGAATAAGATTCTTTAATTGTCATTTGCCATCTTCATAGTGAACCTATAATATCACACACAAACAAAGAGAAGCTTTATGGTAAATTCAATGGGATTGAAAAATGTTTTCGCTGGGATGAATTCGTGGGTTTTTGGGACAAGCTACCACTCGCAGAAAAGTCCACATGATGTAAAAAATGAGCAAAAAAGAAAACGGGATGAAAATCAACAAGGGACAACACGTGGCGTGGCCCAGGATGGGCCTAGGCATGGCCTAAGGCCCGCCCATGCAGGGCCTAACACGACTAGCACGTTTGTGCAACCCACTGCGTGTCCAATGCATGCGGCCAGTCCAACAACAAGTTGACTGTGGCCCAACACGTCCAAAATTGATATTTTACTCTTGTGTTTGGTTTTGATGATGAAAAACAAAATTGATTTATACCCTACGTCATATGATAAGAATATGGTCTTCAAACAAAAATTAATTTCAAATGAGTTGTTAAAAACTATGATTATCTATTTAAACATATTAGCTGGAGAGTTGCACAAACAAATATTAAGATTCAAATGAATATCTTAAATAATTTTTACAAAGTGTTTTTCAAACTATTGGCAAAATAAAGCAAAATTTTTTTAAGGCAAAAAGATTCATCTGTTGACTATTTTGCAATTTTAAGTCAATTTGTTGACTAATCAGATGGAATCTGTCGACTAGTGCGACACTTTTTATTCTGCTTGTCGACCGAATATATGTTATTGATAAAATTGATATTTTTCCTATTACTGTGATTTTGATAGTATTTGATGATTATCTCGATGTTTCAAATTATTTTTAAATGATATATTAAGTACCAAAATAAAAATTAATTTCATTGTGTAATTGAAAGTTAAAATCTTGTTATGAAATTTCTTGATGACATTTGAAGTATTATATTTTTATTTGATCAAAATTGTTGAATGAAAAGTAAATTCAATGCCAAAATATATTGTGATAAATTTTTTAATGGCATTTGGAATATTATGTTTTTAATTAATTAAAAACATGTTAAATGAAAAATTAATTTCAACAATCTAATCTTATGAAAAATCTTCTATAGCATTTGGAATATCATATTTTTATTTGATTAAAAATGTTGTATAAAAATTACTTTTCAAAAAGCTTAAAAATAAACTAAATAACAAAAGTAATTAAAAAAATAAAAAAAATATTAATTCAAGTGGCAACCTGAACGAATCGATCTCACACTCTAGCCTTAACAAAAACTTGAGTTTGTGCATGGAGCCATTCCAACTAAGCATTTCCTTATTTCTTTAGGCACACAAACTTATATATATATTATAACAAAAGAAAATTAACTTTAATTCTTGAACTGCGGCATCCAAGCCTCGAACATGCACCTCCAGCCTCCCCAAGTCTTATCCAAAAGAAAGGAACTGTTCTAGTTGGAAGCACTTTGGTATATTAGTGCACACAAACATATATTTATAATAAATCTAATTTTCTACTTTCATCAATTGACTAACATTACTGTATCTGTTGACTAATGTCTTTCATGTGTCGACTAAAGCCTTCAATTTGTAGACTAACAGAATCTTTAAACTTAATTTGTCGATCGATTTTTCTCACATGTTGACCGATTAATTTGCAGAAAGAAATAACAGCTATTTTTTGGTTGAAACTTGTAGGATGCCTATAAATATAAGTCAAGGATGATCTAGAAAGGGCTTCATACTAGAATTTTCCCTTTAGTTGAAAACTTGAAAGAATCTCTTAGCTTATAGAGAATTTGTAGAGTGAAACCTTAGTTGATGATTTTAAGGATTATAAAAAAAAAATAGGAATCAATGATAAACTAGAGCGTTGTGATTTAGGAAGAATCTTGGAGATTAGAAAGATTTTGAGATAAGAGAATTTCGGGTTTGACTTTGATGTTGTATAGACTTGGAGATACAATGATATTTCCATTTGAGGAGACGCTTACATCTAAAGCTTGAATCGACCCTAGTTGATTTAAGTAAGTTAGAACTCGGGAGGAAAAAAAAAGCTAACAAGGTATGCGGTAGCCAGACCAAAAATTATGCACACCAAGGGGTCGTAAGAAAGACAAGTCTTTATAAACCACATGGTTAGCTCGATGATTGTCAAAAATCAAGGGGTAATCATGAAAGTCTTGGCTTGAGTTTTAATGCAGTAAGTAATGAGATAGGAATTGCTAAGCCGGATGAGCTTGTAAGGATATCTTGAGACATGGTATAGTGGTTAGATCTAACGCGTTAAAGTTAATCCTAACTGATCCAAAGGGAGAATTAGGAATGACTGAAAGAGTGACCCATTAGGTGAAGTGTCAAGTTGAAAGTCGATCGCGAAATAAGATGTCAGAAACATATAAAGAAGTGCGAAGCTTTTAAAACTAGATTTGTGGTAGAAGGAGCATATGGTTGTGACATAAAGAGTATAATTTTTGAATACGATAATAGTGCTGAATGGATTTCTAATAATCTTGAGGAATTAATTATAACACCTATAGGGGTAGCAATAAGAACGTGAGGTTCCATGGTAAGTTGGAAACTAAATGAGATTAAATTGTAGACAAAAAGCCAAGGTATTGGGAATGGTTGGAACAAGGATGCACCACTCAAGTTGAGTGAAAATTTTAGAAAAGAAAAATTGAGAATCCAAGAGATCAGGGAGTTGGACTAATACTAATAGAACCATTATAGCTCTCGGAGGTGAAATGAGGAATTCTAGCGTAACGATAACACCATTGATGTTTGGCCTGTAACAAAGGATCTGAGCCGAGGGACCAAGGCAGAGGACTGATGGTTGGCTTGCAATTTGGGGTGTGATACCCACGAGTCAGAGCAATATAGTGAACTGTGGAGATGGTCAGGTGCCAAAGTTTGGGAAACATTGAGGATGTTATGTATGGTTTAAAGTCTAGGTTCCAAGGGACTGGAGCATCGTGGTAGGATCCCTAACTGTTATGAAAAGGTCAAAGGTTTGGAAGATGACTTAACCTGGATATTGCCTTGTGGGCTATGATTATCAAAACATAATCGAGAAAGAAATGTAATCTCGAGCGAAGAAATAGTGTTTGATAGACTATTACCAAAGGTTTGCGAAAGAATTCTTCTAGGATAGTTGCATCCACGACAAAAACTCGTAAGGTTATGGTTACTAAGAAATGATGGGTAGGCCTAGGAATTCAGGAGTTGTGGTGAAATAGTAATTATGCTCGAGGTAGGTCCTAACTAGGAATGGAGTAATCCTTGGTATAGACATGTGCTGTGAAGTTGCTTAGGAAAAATGCGTTTCCAGATTAAGCAAGTGGTGGGACAATTGTTTTCCTGAATATGGCATTTGGAAGGAATTTAATTCTAGTTATTAACTTGACTTTTAGTTTCGTGTGCCTATTAATACACACTTTAGGAATTGTGAGCGACTGGTTCTGATTTGGTTGTCTCAAATTATGCCTTTGGTGATATAACAAGGTTGGAGCAATAGTAGGTATATCTTGGTACTCTTGAGAACATCTTTAAAATGAGACGAAGTCAACATAAAGATATGGTAAGTTATAAGTTGATAAGTAAACGAAAGTGTTTTTCTTTCCGAAAGACGTGTTATGATTTGAGAAAACATGTAATGAGTTGTTATAAAGGAAGATGTGAGTTTTTAGTTCCACTATGGAAATTTTATTTGGGTTGTAAGACAGTAAGCTAAGGTATTAAAATTATGCTAGGTGTTGCCGAAAACTCGGTGAGAATTAAAAGTTGTCCAGTAAGGTTTTCATTTAAGGAAGTTGTGTGAAAACTAGATGGCCTAAGAGGGACGAGATTAAATCTATTCCTAGAATTAGGGATAATAGGGATCTTGTTTGACTCAATAGAGAGATTAGTTCTCACGTGGGAAGAATATGGAAAGCACCATTTAGTTGAAATAGAGCATTTAGCAGTACTAGTTTAAGGTGCCACAAATGACGTACGTGTCTAAGTGCTTGAGTTGATAGTATAATTATGGAATGTTGTCAATGAATTGAAACGACACAAGAGCACTAGGTTGAGACAAATTGGTCTGATTGATGGATAGTGGTTGGGAAAAAGAAATGGTAACATGCCAGGGTGTTAGGTTACCGTAAAAGAAATTGTGTTCTTGATAGACCTAAATTGATGATTTGCGTGACCAACTGCAAGAGGCTAAGAAGTTATTTTTATAACTATTGTGCAATTGAGGTACTGATAATTGAGAGAAAGGTATGCCGAGATAGTTCAATGTTATCAATTTCTATGTGATCATGGCATATGCATTAGCATAAGAATGGGTTGGGAGAATTAGTAGTCAAATAAAATGGGTTCTGAGAACACGATTAAAAGTAATATTAGGTTTTATAAATTATTTTAGGATTCGTGTAGCCGCCGGTATAGAGCTACAACGGGATATTCTGGAGAATAAGAAACATGTTTGTAAAGCTTGGATCGTGTAGAAATGTAAAATAAGAATGGTATTTATGACATTTCAATTGGGAATCATTAATAATAGTAGTGATTCAATTATCACGAGTCAAATTTCGAGGACAAAATTTATTAAGGGGGATAGGATGTAATACCCGAAAATTTCTCGAGGCTATAAATAGTATTTTACGAAGGGTATAAAAGGAATTATCAAAAGAATAAGGCTATAGGACACACTATCGCAGTCTTAAGTGATCGAAACGACCCGAATGAGTGCCCCGGATCTTAGATAGGCAAGGAAAATGTAATGGTATCGACAAGTAATACGAGCTATGATTTTAGGTGATGAAAGAAGTTGGATTAGGAACAGTTTTCGGTACAGCTATCAACCAGTTTGAAAAAATCGAATCGACGTAGGGGACGTCTAGAAAGTCAACGGAGCATGCTGAGGACAAACATTTTACGTGTAGAACAACCCTTGAGGGAATTCGGGTTAAAACGAAGAGATTTAAAGGTCAAAATTAGCAACCAGACCAAAGTATAATTTTCTAATTTTGCTTGAGGGAGGTCAAAAAGGTAACTTTTTAGAAGTTTGAAGGGTGAAATGAACAATACAGATCTTGTGGGCCTTAATGGTGGTATTGGATAGTTCAAGGGTGCATGGGAAAGGCCGAAATGAGAATAGAAGAAACTATGGGGGTCAAAGTGCAATAAAGGAAAATCAACAGTGTGAATGCAAAAGGAATTCGATCGCAGCACTGCCACCCACGTGGAGGCCATTTTCGGCGATAGGACGGCCGAGGGAGGGCTGGGGATGGTCATATCCGGCGCTGGGAGGCTTGGGGGCCAAGCCTTGGTCTTTGATTTGCTGCAAAACGGTTGGATCTCGTCTATAAATAGAAGCAAAAATGATCGAGGGTTTTGCAAAATAGAGCTTCAAATCGGAGGGGTTAGAGGAAGAATCGATGAGAGTGGATAAGGGGTTTTTGATCCTTGCATCAAGGAGAAGATTTTGGGAGTATTTTGAAGCAATTTGGTGTTCGTTTGAAGCTGGTTCGAGGCTCACCAGAAAACGTGAGGCAGTTTGCCTCGCCGGACCTGCAACTGCTTGTTAGGGGCTTCTTCCAGTGACCTTTCAACCAGAAATTGGTATGTTTGTGATCGACATATTGAGGGCTTCAAGGGGGTACCTTCAGATTGGCCATCGGAGCCGTCGGCGACAACCAGAATTTTGGAGAAGATGGTGGCGCGTGAGCTGCACGCACCACACATCACTTGTACCCACGCACTAGGAGCGTGAAGAAGCGTGCGAAGGGGCATTTTGGTAATTTTCTTTTCAGTATTTTTATTGAATTATGTTAGGATTTATTGTGTGGAAAAATTAGGAAAAACGTTTGAGAAAATAATTATTCTAGAATTATCGAGGTGGAAATTGGGAGAAAAATAGAGAAAAATATGGAGAAATTGAGAAAAATGGATTTTGATGCTCTTTAAATTAATTATGATATTTAGGGAGTGTTGTGGCTTGAGGTTGAATATAAGTATGAGTATTTGCGATTTGACACGCAAATCGAGGTCGTGCACGAGGATCGAGGTGATCCAAATACGTTCAGGTGAGTAGTCTGATTCTAGTCTTACATTTTCTTAAAAATGTGTTGGAGTGTGTGTAGTGAGTTCAGGTGAGTGGTTTTACCCTCTCGAACTTAGGTTTCACACGATAAGACCAGTTCTAGTGAGCAGTTTTACCCTCTAGAACTTAGATTATTTTGCAAAGGCGTTTTACTTATGTACTTGTGACATCATTTGCATATTGAACATGTGGTATATTGCATCAACTGTTTTTACTTATAAAAGAGTCGGTGCATGGCGTGTGATTTTCATATCATCGGGGTATTGGTATTCGTGTTGGTGATATGTCCGTGTGGGACGGGATGGGGTCTTCTTGAGAATAGGACAAGGTTAATCTAGGTGAATGAGTGACACGGTAGGGCACTCGAGGGATTAAGTATGTCGTGGTAAGGTCAACCCCAACGGTGTGTGGAATGGATTTTTCACGGGAGGTTGAGTATGTCAGGGAGATTTCTCAAGTTAGACGTGTTACATGTTGTTGTTGTCTGTTTATGTCATGCTCGTATGTCTTTCATGCATTCAGTAAACTGTTTCACGACATCACTTAGATGTTTTATCATCTAACTTGAGTTATGCCCCTGGAACATTCAACGCTCCAGCTAGGGATTGCTGCGTGGGCGAGGATGTGGCCAGTCGAGGACCATTGGTGTTTAGAATGATGGTCATTGTATCACTTCAAGGTGATAGTTAATTACCTTAGTATATGTATGAATGGTTGTAAGATAATGATATTATCAATTGGTAGTTTGTAATTCGTATTTGAGTGTAGAAACACCTTGTATGAAACTCATGGTAGGCCACGGTATCTTGATGTTGATATATCCGCTACGTTATAATATGTCTCGTTTGGTTTAAGATTATTGATATTGATAGTTAAACGAGTAAGAATGAGGTTCTCGGGGTTTGTATCTTTATGTGAAGATTGTTCTTGACACGCCGCATGTGTTGAACTTGGAAAAAAAAAAAAGATTCCCGGGAATACCCTTTTAGTGACACGCCCGGTGAGGCGAGGTGTTACACCTAAGCAGTAACCTAACCTGCTTATGGGGCACTCTTATACGTTGTTCCATCAATACCCTTGGGAAATTTGCGGCTACACTATCAGGGTAACATCATATCCCGACACAAGTATCAATATGCCAATAATATGATGCCATGTGAAATATCATGACTATCCATGCAACAACACATGCACAGATATGACATGATGCTCATATAATACATACAACTTAACCACTTTCACGACTATCATGCTTAACATAGGCAAATCATAACATATATAGGCTTTTGGGGAAAACCACTCACATTTTGCACAAAATTCAGTACAACTCCAAAAACGTGCATAGTCTCAATTTTTGTGTCGACCTCGAAATTGGCACAAATACCCAATCTCGAGCCTCAACAATCCCTAAATATCATATTTATTTAAAAGAATATCAACATCTATTTTTCCATAATTTCTTCACATTTTCTTCTATTTTCTTCATTTTTTTCTTCGATAATTCCAAAATAAATACATACTCAAGATTTTTCTCCACCATAATTTATAAAATAAAATTAGGAAGTATTAAAAAAATTAAAGAAATTACCCCTCTCCCATGTACCCTCTCGCAATTGGCTCGTGGCTGCGTGTGATAACTAGCATGTGCAACTCATGTGCCAGTCATCTTTCCCAGCGTCGGTACACTTGTGATGTTGGCTTTCCATCCCAACTTGACCTCCTCATCAAGTCTACCACCATGGTATGCCTCTTGGCCTGAAAACACCACCGGAAGACCTCCCATCGACATAGTAAAGATCTGGCTCTAACGACTGCCTGACTTTTTAGCCAAGCTTGGATCTCCCTCGTTTTCACTCCAGAACGCACCAAACTTTCCAGAATTCATCATCTTGACATGGGGGAAAAAAGCCCCTTATCCATTCCCTCAAAAACGTTCTAAAACAAGAGCAACTTGAAGTCCAACTTGTGAAAACCCTCGACCAAACCCTCTTTTATTTATACTCGAACTCGAGCCTTGAAACGTTTATGGCTATCTAATCCAAAGTATTTAACGCTTCTTCCTACCCTAGATTGACCCAAATCATCATTATTCACCCCCAAACCTGATTACAAAGCATCAAAATTTTTGGCTAAGACACGACCGTAAATCCCAAAAAATCAGCCACCATCAAGGCCGATGACGGCCTAGGGCTAGCCCTGGGACTACCCAACCACTCCCTCGGTGATAGGAGAGATGTGGTCGATAGCTTGGTCGGCCATGGCAGTGGGGAGTTTTGAAAATTTCATTTTTACCCCTCTTAAGTTTTAAAATTCCACTTTTTCCCTTTCCACATAGTCCTTGGTTTATCCAAAATTTCCATTGAGGCCCTTAAGTTCTAAACTTTTCATTTACACCTCAAAAATTCCAAAAAAACGTCCTTTAGGCCTCCCTCCGGCAAAATTAAAATTTTACACTTAGGCTCGAATTTACATTTTGATCGTAAACCCTTTTGTTTCACGCCAAAAACTATTTAAGGGTTGTTCCTTATGCAAAATGTGAACCTTCTTAGGGTTGTATTGACTTTCTGGAAGTCCCTTACGGCCATTCAATTTTTTAGCCTGAATCACAGTTGTACCGAAAACTATTTCTGATCTGATTTCTTTCGATACCATAAAGTATGTCTTGAAATACTCATCAATACCGTATCATTTCCCTTTGAAATCTAGGCTCTAAGGCACTCCCTGTAGTTGATTCTGTTACTTATAACTGTATCAAAAATTTCATTATAGCCCTAATCTTCTGAAGATTGCACTTATAGCCCAAGGTAAATTTATACTTGAGTCCTTTGAACATTCTCAAGTATTACAATTAATACGGTCAAGAGTAAAGAAATGTTCTCGAATTGCTAACAACATAATAAATGAGTAATCAGGGATACCAACAGATGACTATACTAAACGATACCAGGAAACCTAGGGGCACTGAGCTTGAATTGCCTGGAATGCAACCCTAACTGAGAAGAACCCATTCCAAGTCGGAAGCCAATAAGGCTTATCATGGCAGCTAGGGCGAAGATTCCAAAAAAGATCTAAGGATAGAGAAAGAAGAGTCTCCATCCGAGTCCAGGAACCATCCTCGATAAAATCCAAAACCTTAGCCAAAATAGGAATACCAAATTGCCGAGATAATTGGCGAAGGAAGCGATCAATGAGCACACCCAACGGGTGCCACTAATTATACCAAAAGAATATGCTACGACCGTCCCCAATCCTCCACACAAAAAGATGTTTCAGAATTCTCCGTAATAAGAGCAGCTTCTTCCAATACCATAGGTAGGCATACAGAGTCTTGAGAAGCAAAAAACTTGCTCCTTTTACGCTATAGGTGTGCACCCATTGCACCCATAAGGATTTCCTATCCCTAACCAGCAAATGCCACATAAGCTTGGCTACCAAGGCTTGATTCCCAACATAGAAAGGCTTAAGGCCCAAGCCACCCTACTTCTTCGGGCAACAAATGTCATGGCAAACAGCTTTTGCTTTATGGGGGTCCGCCTCATTGCCACTCTAGAGGAAGTTACAAATAAGTTGCTCAATCTCATAAATCACCTTCTTCGGGAGGATGAACATTGAAGCCCAGTACACATAGATCATGGAAAGTTCTAATTGAGCTAACTGCAAGTGGCCCCCAAATGAGAGAGCCCTGCTGCGCCAAGCATAAATTCTATTCCTCACTCGATTGATAATGGGCTGACAATCCCCATAAGAAAGCTTAGATGAGAGCAGAGGAACTCCCAAATATCGTATAGCCTCATTAAAGAAAGAATCCTTGCGTGAGACGAAGCAATCACTCTTTAATGAATTGGTTGTTAGGCTAGACAATGAGGAAAAATGCTCCAAACATGACTTCAAGATGCTAACTGAGGTAGGCTCGCCATGAGAGAACATGAGCAAATCATCAATGAGCATGAGCATCACTAAACGAGTTTGCTCACATTTCCAGTGGAACTTAAAATCTGAAGACCTTGAGTGGTGCTTGACAATGCCTTGTAGGATTTTCATTACTAGAACAAAGAGATAAGGGGATAGAGGATCCCCTTGCCTTAACCCCTTACCCCTAGGAAAGAAGCCATTTAATTGGCCATTGATCTTAATTGAATAGCGAGGTGCCGTGGTACACTCCCAGATCTAGCCACAAAATTAAGGAGGGAAGTTCATCAATTAAAGAACCATCAGGAGAAAATCCCACCCAACTATATCATAAGCCTTAGCTATATTAACTTTCATAGCACAGTAGGGAGGCCCCTTATGAAGATGGTATTGAAAACCAACTCCTGGGAAAGCAGAACATTATCCCCAATTGAATGCCCAGTCACAAACGTTACTTGAGACACATCCACCATACTTGAGAGCATCGGCTTAATCCCGTTAGGTAAGATCTTAGCAATGACTTTATACATAACATTATAACAAGAGATAGGCCTGAATTGGGATGGAGTCTCAGGGTGAGACACCTTGGGAATGAGACTAATAATGGTTGCATTAACCTGGCCCAAGAGGTGACCGAAAGAGAAAAAGGTTTGGACCTCCTTCACCACATCCAGACCCACGATCTCCTAGGATTTTTTGAAAAACATAGCTGTGAACCCATCGGACCCAGGGGCTATATCATCACCCATACTGAAGAGGGTTAACTTAACCTCTTCGATCGAAACCTTAGCAACAAGCCCAACTTATTAGTCCGGCTCCAAACGCTTATCAATGAAGGGGGCCACATCGATAGGGTTAAGGGGAGCATAACGAGAACTTTACCCATGGAGATTTTAAAAGTAGGAGACCATGATGTCCCCCACCTCCTCTTTAGACTCTATAACGGTGCTAGCGTCTCTCAGGAGGTTCATAATACGTAGGTTATTATGCCCAGCGAGTATAGATTGGAAGAAGAATCGAGAACATCGATCCCCTCAGCTGACCACCTAATTTGAGTACGGAGGTGGAAGTGGTCTGACTCTTGCTCAAGAGCCACTAAATAGTCCCTGTTCAACTCAAGCTCTTGTTGGTGAAGGACAGGGTCATGAGGGTTATTCTGCATTATTTGTTGGATACGAATTAATTTATTTCTAAGGGATGAGAACAGGTTAGAAACATGGCCCCTAGACCTATTAAGGATCTTCATAGCATCCTTGACTGCTCTAAGTTTCTGGACAACCCGAAACATGGGAACGCCAGGGATCCACCTATTCCAACTAGATGCCACCCTATCCAAGAAGAGGGGTGATAAAAAAAAATATGGTTAAGGAATCTAAACAGACTCCCATTATGCTGATACTCGACAGACAAAGACACCACAACAGGGCT
The DNA here is from genome assembly GCA_036245055.1 of Diospyros kaki. Classification (NCBI taxonomy): domain Eukaryota; kingdom Viridiplantae; phylum Streptophyta; class Magnoliopsida; order Ericales; family Ebenaceae; genus Diospyros; species Diospyros kaki. The sequence goes on from BSEG01000005.1 coordinate 47,301,038, forward strand.
GTGGTCATAAATCCCAGGCTGAAAGAAGAGAGCCTTGCTTTTCAGATAATGGGCAAGCCAGCCATCATTCATTAGGGTTATATCCAGCTTTCGAAAAATACAATCATCATCAAACCTCTTATTGCTCCAAGTTAATTAGTGGGACACTATACGCTATATCCTGAAGTGAAGCAGAGGAAAGAAAATCATTGAACCTGCGCATACCAAAAGAGGAAGAAGTGTTGCCACCCCTCATCTCAGAACAATTGGACACACATTAAAATCCCATAGGATGAGCCAAGGGTCAGACACTGTTGACACCACAACTCCGTTGAGGGAATCCCATAATTTGGTTTGGTCTACCTCTTTATTCCAAACATAGATGAAAGATAGGATAAAGGGGTTTGGATCTCAGATCTCGTCACTTTGATATGGATGAATTGGTCTGACTTGAATAAAGTCCGCTCACCTAGGGTGATCGAATCAAAACCAATCTAGATGTGACCCCCATCACGCATATCATAATTGAAATCCCAATTCCAGGAAGGCATAATGTTGTGAGAGATGTCCACAACACGCCTTTCAGGGACCCCAGTCTCTAGAACTTATTTTGAGAGATAAAAGACCAAACCTCTGGCCCCACTACTTAGGGGCTTGATTCAGACCTTTGATATTCCATGCAACAATTTGCATCATTGACACTCTTGGGGAACGGGTCCGTACTTATGGACCCTTGCCTCTGCTCACCACGTTCACGCATCTTTTTCCTATCCCTTTTAGACTAACATCTGGTCGTAGACCGATGCCCATTAGAGCTAATGCTCACCGTTCGCTCAGGCTCTGAGTACTCATCTTCATTTTCTTCTCATTCACTCAAATCTTCGTGATCATTCCTTCCATCTACCTCTTCTTCTGACACCATTGGAGAGGCAATACCCCTGTCCTCTTAGGCAGTGTGCGCACATGGCACCCGTACTTCCCCCGTCCCTTTTTGTTCGCCATGTGGCAGGCGTGGTTGGTCCACGTGCCGGCCATTGGTTGGCCGGTGTACAACCGCGTTTGGAGTACAACCCACGTGGACTTTGCGCACCGCGAACAGTGTGCGTACATGGCACCTAAGGGAAACAGACGAATGGTTGGGAAGCGCAAGCGGACCCCACGCATACTGGAGAAAGAGGGTGGGTTTGTACAGAGGGGGCCCCACCCGTGAGTTAAAAATCTGACAAGAGGGATGTGCAAAATTATTTAAATTTCAAAATTTAAAAGAGGTGATGTGACATGTCAGAGGACGTACGCGTACTTGGTGTGGCATAACAGTTGGTGACAAGGGAGTACCACCAAGCCCACCTTCCTTGCTTGGATGGGCATTAAGTGGTGGGCTTTAATGCATGCCCTGGTTGTGGCCCGCCTGGTACGCATTGTGCCAGAAGAGGACGAAGTAGAGGAAGATGCATTCGACGAAAATGAGGAGTGGAGGTTCGGGT